>JAUMIR010000008.1:7356428-8582500 GCA_030847615.1 Gambelia wislizenii
AGCAAACAAATATTGAACAAATATTTCTGAACAAATATTGCCAAGAAAACCCCGTGATGGGTTTTTCACTTTATAGTTGCCATAAGTCAAAACAACTTGAAGTCACAAAATACACATGTGCATACACACACACACACACACACACACACTTAGATTTATCCATAGTTGCCTGGGCTGTTGTACTGCAATCAATGTTGTTAGATTGGCTAAATACATGACATGAAGTTATTCTTTTAAGGGGACAAAACACTAACAAAGTATTTTCCTTGGGGTTTTTCGGGCTGTGAGGCCGTGTTCTGGAAGAATTTATTTCTGATGTTTCGCCTGCTTCTGTGGCTGGCTGTAAAGATGCCAGCCACAGATGTAGGTGAAACGTTAGAAATAAACTGTTCCAGAACACGGCCTCACAGCCCGAAAAAAAACTAAGGAAAATCTATGGATGCTGGCCGTGAAAGCCTTCGACTTCATACTGACAAAGTGTTTGTCTCCTTAAAGCAGTGGTTTCCAACCTTTGGTCCTCCAGATGTTTTGGACTTCGCCTCCCAGAATTCCTGACTGTTGGCCAAACTGGCTAAGGTTCTTGGGAGTTGAAGTCCAAAACACCTGGAGGACCAAAGGTTGGGAACCACTACCTTAGAGGAATAGAGTACCAAATGCTAACAAGCTACTAAGCTTGTTTTTAATTCACAACATTTCTTGCTTCTCACTCAGTCACAAGTGCAAGTAATCAAGACAAAATGGGATACATTAGCTGTGTCCACAGACTCACATCCATTGTTTTGTGAAACAGAATATTCAACTAGTTGTACTGAAGGAGATTTTTCTCAACTTGAAATGGAACTGTTAAGTAGTGCAAAGAGTCAGTTAATATGAAGGTACTATAGTTATGATGACTGATGAGTGCACTTGCAGAAAATGCAGGATGAGTCCTTCCTGAATCTTTGTTTGCAAAGAAAAGCCAGAGAGAGACAGAGAGACTATAGTTGTATCTTAGCAAAAAAAAAAAAAAAAAAAAAAGTTAAAACTGTTGATAGTTACATTCAGTTCTCTGTAGGTATGTGAACTTAAAAAATAGTGTTCTTTAAGGTGTAATCACTTTTTGTTAAATATGATGGAAGTACAGTATGACCCCATATCTGTGGGACTCGTACCCATGGTTTCACTTGCCCATATCAGAAAAATATGTTCTCTCTAGCATTTTCTAGGCCCTCCGGTGCAATTCTGTAATATGTTTTTGCTCAAAGTTGATCATAGAGTTGCACTGGAGGACCTAGGAAATGCCTGGACAGGTGTTATCTCTAGGAATCTCTAGATCCTCCAACACAACTCTGTGGTATGCTTGGGCTGGAAGTTGTTCATTTCAATAGGGTTCACTATAGTCAGACCCCCGTGTCCATGGGGGTTCGGTTCCTGGACCTACCATGGATAGTGGAAATCAAAGATAACAGCAAACCCTATTAAAATAAACGACTTCCAGTAAAAACACCATAGAGTTGTGCTGGAGGACCTAGAAGATGTCTAGAGTGGATACCTCTCTAGGCATTTTCCAGCATGACTCTATGGTATGTGTCCCTGTTTTGTGTCCCACAGATAATTGAAACCATAGATATTGGTTTTGTGAATACGGGGCTCTGTCTGTTTTACCCACAGTTTTGCATTTCAGATATGGGGGTCTTATTGTATATGCTATTCTATTTGTGTTATGATAAATAATCCAGTAAAATAATTTTGATGTAAAGCTTTGAAATGTTTGAATGTAACATTTAAACCAAAACATACTACATCCAATAACATTATTTAACACATTGAAGCATTTCCCAGAAAATTTTCTGGAAAACTGTTCAGTTCAGCATTTTCTGGAAAACCCACATCACTGATTGGAGTAGTTTGAATTCTCCACTCTGACTAGGAAGAGGCAAATTCAAGACCAAATAACCTTGCCCCAGCTGCCATCTTTCAATCCAACCTACCTTGCAGGGTTGTGATGAAAATGAGAGGAGAGAGGATTGTGTTGCCCACTCAGAGCTTTCTGGAGGAAGAGTAGGATATAGTAACAAGTGTTGCAGTGTGGGCTGTGGCTACCTCAACATTGCATTTCAGAGATAGTGCATTGTGTTTAAATAGCATGTGTTTTGTGAGATACCAGCACTGAGAAACTCTTTATGTGTCTTGTGTTTCAGTTCATGCAAAGGGGCTTGGATTCCGAAACCAAAAAGCAGCTCGAGGAAGAGGAAAAGAAAATAATTAGCGAGGAGCATTGGTTCCTAGATCTACCAGAACTGAAGGAAAAGGAGTAAGTTGGTTGTATTGTCTTTGGAAAAGTGGAGGCAAATTTAAGCTGGTAAATTTAAAAAAAGAAGAGAAATGCCCTCTATATGTAACTGGAGAGCAAGCCATGGAATTTTTATTTCATGCTAAGTTAAACTTACTCGTTCAGTTCTCTAAATCTTCTTTCCTTTTATTACTACTTTGCAGGAGCTTTATAATAGAAGAAAGAAGCTTTGCACCATGTGAAGACCTCCTATATGGCAGAATGTCATTTAAAGGGTTCAATCCTGAAGTTGAGGTATTGTCAAGGGGAGCACTTTATCCTTTCTGGATCTGGTTCAGCATTGATTCTAAGAGACAGCTGAGAGGCACAAAAGCCTTGGTTCAAAAGAAGCATGAAATCTCTGCTTCCCCTGTTTCACCTCTACCCCCAACTCATGAAGTAGCCACTTAAGGCAAGCCACTAAGCATGTTCCTTGCCCACAATCCATATTTAATACTCAGTAGGGCTGTTGAGCAGATGATTGAGCAAATGTATGTGAATGCCCTGAAGTGCTTTAGAGAGGCATCTTATTTTAGATCAAGTGCATTTGCAAGGCAGGAGAGAGTGGTTAGGACTTCATTATCAAGCAAATGCCAGCCCTCTAGTGCTTGCTCTGGAAACCATCAATGAAGAGTTGCTCTTAGTCATTTTTTGCAATGCAGCAAGTCAGTCTAAGCCAGAGTTTGGAAAAGTTCCTTTTTTGGACCTCAACTCACAGTGTACCCTAGCCAGCATGGCCAATAACCACGTTGGCTGGGGCTTTCGGTGAACTGTAGTCTTAAAAAAGTAACATTTTCAAGTTGTGGGTAGGCCACTTTATATTGTCTTTATTGAGGGGTGGTAGGTTGCAAAATAGTTTCTGGTGGGAATCATTTCTCCCAGAATATGGGTGGAAATGTGGGCTTGATATATTGATTGAGATTTGTGTAACATTGGATTGCAGAATATGTAGATGGGCATATCTGAGACAGTGACTGGTTTTCTTTAGCTGTAGAGAAATGTGTGGGTGGAATCTTTGGTCTTTCAGATGTTTTTGGCCTACAGCTCCAATTGGCCAGTACTCAAAGATTATAGGAGCTGTGGGTCAAAATATCTGAAGAGTCAAAGATAACCGACCCAGGATTTAGAGTAGACAGAGGTGGGCAGAGGGTGGGCAAATGGGACCACATCTATCTGCCAAAACCTGAATAATAATTTACTTCCAGAATTACAAATACTTTTCCTAGAATCTTGCAGGGGAGGGAAGTTATTGCCATTTAAATGTAATCTCCCCCCATACCACCCCATGCCAAACAACTTTTTGTGCATATTTGATGTTCACCAGTTGAGAAACTGTTGGATGGAGGAGAATATAAAATGTTTTAAATAGATCTATGAATAACCACTACTTGAAATGGCAAACTTAGTCCAGCCACTTATTGTACACAGGCAATCTTCTGTGTAACCTGCAAGGAATCCATGAAGGTGACATTCATTTTGGCATCAAATGACAGCTACTCAGTGGCAGTCCCCTTTACCTGCTATCTCTGATATGCAACACATGTCAAAAGCTTGCCTTTCTGTTAAATAATGTTTCTCACTGACAATTCCTTCTTAATACATAAGTGTGTGTCTCTGTAGGTGACTTCAGGTTACTTGTTGACTCAAGGCAACCCCATGAATTTCATAGGGTTTTCTTAGTCAAGGAACACTCAGAGGTGGTTTGCCTGTTCTTTCCTCTGAAATAGAACCCACAGCATCTGGTATTCGTTGGTGGTCTCCCATCCCAAGTACTAACAAGGGCTGACCCTGTTTAGCTCCCAAGATTAGACTGGATCTGGTGCGTTTAAGGTATTTAGGCCTATGCCTTAAATAGAAGGCTTGAGGCAAATTGTCCCGTTCCCTGAAGCACAGCTTACACATTTGTTGGGCGCTGCTCTTGACTCACTGAAAGTTTGAGTTGTTTATTTTGACATCAGGAAAACTAATTGTTTTATCTTTCCAATCACCAACATGAAGCTGGTGTAAGTAAGAAGCAGTGTTGCTGAATCACTTAGAGAGAATTGCTTTGCTGGAGAGTTTAAGTGATGTTACATCTTTTGTAATTGTGTAGTCCTGGATATTGTTTATATCAGGATTTATCTGTTTCTATAATATTTCAATGTACTCTTAACTTAAAAATGAAAAAAACCATAGCAATATTCTTCATAGTGATTAAGAACACTACAGATGTTAAAAAATTCCAATATTCACAGAAAATAAAATTTGAAAAGCAGTTATCATTTAATAGAAGCAACATATTGAATCCCAAACTATTAAATGAAATTTATTGTTGTTCCTGTGTCCTCAGGTTGATTCTTACTTAGGGAGACCACATTGTAGGGTTTACTTTGCAAGATTTATTTGGGGGATGCTTGCCATTGCCTCCCATTAGGCTGGGAGAGAGTGACTTACCTGTCACCCAGTGGGTTTCCATGGTTGAGCAGGTGTTTGAATCCTGGTCTCCTGGAATCCTAGTTCAGCACTGAAACTACTACATCACACTGGCTCATGTTAAATAAAATTACTGTTTGTAAAAGATTGGTCAGATTAAAAGTCCATGCTTCCTTACTGAGTCAGCCATGGTGGAGCTTCTGAGTAAACATACTTAGGATTGTGCTGTACAAAGTTCTTAATCTGGACTCAGCAGTTTAAAAATCAAGACACCAGATAGACCCCTGTGTGGTCTATACCATAGATGTGATGCCACCATCCTCTCCTTGTCACTGTCTAATGACCAATGGGAAGTTGGGAGCAATTGTCCAAAAAAAGTAACTTTTTAAAATCTTGTTTCCCCTTGCTTCTCAAGGTGAGGATGCCGAAATAAGTGTCTCTGGTGAAATATACGTTTTTTGCACTCTCCCAGCCATTTGGCTCTGCTACATTCCATGATCAATTAAGACCGTAAGAAAAGCCCTACTGGATCCAAGCAAAAGCCTAGTCCAGCTTCCTCTTCCTGCAGAGAACAGTCAATAGGATACATATGGGAAGACCACAAACAGGACTTGAGTGAATGAATCATGGTCCACATTTGTGGGCTGTGGGCCACTAGTAAACCACAGACCACAAAACTGATGCCATGATAAATTCTTAGTCCTAAAGCACCACAGAGCTCACTCTTGTGTTTGCTCAATATGATAGTAATCCAGGGCCACAGCTTGCAGCTGGATGGAAGGCAAAGAGAGAGTTAAAATCTCATAGGTGCCATCTACATTCTGCATGCACCCATTATTTTTGGACAGTGATTTTCTCTTATTACAAAATCCATCTCCCTGGTTTTCTTCGAAGAGTGTAATACTTAAGCTGATATTCCACTTCTTCATTTTCAGAAGTTAATGATCCAGATGAACTCAAGGTACAAGACAGAAGAAATCGAAGAGGAAAATAATGCAAAGGAAGCTGATGTATCGGATGAAGAAATGGCCAGAAGGTACCTGTTCCCATTTATGACAGAGATAGCATTACTAAGAAGATGGGTTGCTGCTTTTTCCTCCTTATAAAACAAAAAAGCTGGTCTAGAATAGCCGGGTGCTTGCTGTACAAAACATTTGTTTTGAAAAGAGTGCCATTTATAGTGGAAGTAAGCCGTTGACCTGATGAGTTTTTGTTGTTGTTTTCAAACCTTGTACTTTCTCCAAGCCCTTTAGCTAGAAGTCAGCCACAGTACTTATTTATTTCAGGTCTTAAGCTATGTGCTTCCTTAACACAAGGCTCCGAGGGAATAAAATATAACCATTGCTTTTACAAAATGTCTTTTAAACATTGTTAACACATTTTCACCAGCATTGGTAACACTTGATCCCCAGTATGCTAAGACATTTTGGAGCAAAGGTATAAGTCAACTACTTGTTTATGGTGAGTAAAGAGGAACACTATGAATATGGTCACAAAGGCCAATTCTTGTCTTGGCCTGTCTATCTGTCTATCTGTATCTTCAGTGGAAGGTTCTCAGACTGGGGAATTGCTTGGAGCAATTGATTTGTGTGAGGTTTTTTGGACTACATCTCCCAGAGTTTTGCTGCTAGCATAGCCACTCTCTCCTGACATCCATCCATCACTACTGAAAGGTCTTCAGGCACAATAATCCTTTAATCCAATATGGGATTACATGCAGCACCTATTTCTTTTTTGCAGGTTTTGATTCCTCCCATTTACATGGGGAGTGGAGGGAGATCACCTGAAAGTTCCCCAATTTGCCATAAAGCAAGCCAAAATATTGCAGTTGGGCTTCTATCTGTCTCTTGAAGTCCCCCAAATTAAAAGAGGTCAAAAATAACTCAAAAATAAGGAAAAGCAAAATAGGAACTGGTGACTTATTTTGGTGCTGGTGTAGCCCACTAGGTGGGTATGAGGGTGATGATTATCTCTCCTCCCTCCAAATGTCCATCCCACTTTAATCTTTCAAAATTCAGCCTTGATGGGGTTGATCTAATAATTTATGTATCCTGCGTTTGATCTCATCCCTTCACTAAACTGAGATGGGGTTCTTGGAGACTGGGAAAGAATGTTGGAAAGCATTTTTATAGATGTTGTTGGGTGCCTTCAAGTTGGTTCCACTTTATGGCAACCATAAGGGAAGTTAATCATAGGGTTTTCTAGGCAAGATTTGTTCAGAGGGGGTTTGCCTTTGCCTTCCTCTGAGGCTGAGAGAGTATGACTTGACCAAGGTCACACAGTGGGTTTCCATGGCTGAGTAGGGATTCGAACCCTTGTCTCCAGAATCAAATTTGGGCCTTCACATAAATATAAACTGGTATGTCATACAAGATCCCTGCAGGCTGTTGAAAGCTTCTGATTCAGGATGCTGATGGGAGATGAATATTAATATCACGACCAGCATCAAGACTTTCATGCCCAGATGTTTGCAAGGTCATAGGGTAGATCATCTGATATTTTGCATGCTTAAAATGCCCTTTAGAAAGTCTTGTTTTCAAATGTAGGCATAATTCTCCTTTTAAAAAACACCCATTTTGGTCTTTACAGGTATGAAACCTTAGTGGGAACTATTGGGAAGAAATTCTTAAAGAAGAGAGACCGCCATGTGCTGCAAGAGCCTGAGGAGAATGAAAACAGTGACGGGAGACCTAGCAAACCGAAGAAAATGTTTTTAAAACCCCAGGATTAAATGACATGGATGATTTGTGTGTCCTTTCAGTTGCAGAAATCTATTTTGTACCATGGTAATGCCAGTTATTTTTGTAAATTGCCGGATCTCTTTATATCTCTGGGACAGATGCATTTTTCAAAGTAGATGGGTACATAACGGATGTCATACATCTTCTGCTTCTTGCACACATTTTCAGTGTGGAACTGCAAACAGCGCAATGCGTGTAAGTAGAAAGGTTGAGGACACCTTTAGATTATGGCTCTTGACTGCAAGAAAAGTATTTCAGAGGCAAGTGTGCTGTATCCCCATCAGAGTTTTCCATTTTTTAAAAAATACTTTGTTTTAGGAATATATTATTTCTAAACTGTTTCCTTAAAGACAGACAGAGAGAATGGGAACTTGCGACTAAATCCAAATTCTAGTCCCAAATAGAGTCGATCCATTGAATTAGTTTCTAAAGCATACATCAACAACCAATTTATTCAGTGGGTCTATTCTAGTTGACACTAGCAATTAAATTTAGGCACTGTTATTTGTTTGATTTTTTTAAATTTGAAAAAATTTTGGTGCAGTGAGCTATGAGTTATGTTTAAGCTTCTTAGGACAGTTTTATGTGCTACTTCTGTCGAAGTGTATATCTTGAATAAATTATTTGGCCTGCTATTAGAAACATGAATTGGTTGCAGTACAGAGTATGGCTTTTCATTAGCTGTTCGGGGGCCTCAGTAACCTTGATGTAATCTTATTGTCTTAATATACGCCCCCCCCCATATCCATGGAACCAATATCCACGATTTCAGTTATCCATGGCTAAAAAAAAAAGGGGACACATACCATAGAGTCTTGTTGGAAAATGCCTAGAGTGGTGTCCTCTCTAGGAATCTCTAGGTCCTTCAGCACAACTCTATGGTATGTTTGTACCAGAAGTCCTTTATTTTAATAGTGTTTGCTATTATCCATGGTTTCACTTATAACAGTAATTGTATCCCCCATGGATCTGGAGGAGGGGGGCACCTGTCTTATTTATTTTTATTTGTATGCCACTTTTCTCCATGGAACTTTCCCAAACCCTGAGGCTGAGATGGTGATGATGCCCAGTGGTCCCTTCCTAAACATCCCTTGTTGCTATACCATCTAAGCCTTTCCCCAGTGCTATGGTCGTAGTCTAAAACCCATACTGGTGGGGAGAGGTGGGTAATAAATAACTCAGTATTACTATATTCATCATCTAGCAGCTCCTCTAGATGGAGCAAAAGTGTCAGCAGCTTGTGTTATTTCTTACTGTAATATTCTCATGGTTTTGTTTAAATATGCAAGCAAGGTTTCTGTGGTTAGGGATCAAATGAGCATATATAGGGAGTATTTGAAGAGTTGCCATAGTGGGCTGACACGTTTTCCTAATCCTTTAATGTAAAAGATGCATTAAATGTTTTAGCCAGTTCTCATCACATAGGTGTTATCTTTATGAGTTGGTCAGTATGTTTCTTTACAAACAAACCCTTGCTGGATTTTGGAAATATGCAAATGAGTCTTCCCATTTCCCAAATTTTGGTTGAGACCAGTCCCTTTGGCACAGCAAGACAGCCTATGAGAAGTTGCCGAGCACCTTGTAAGATCTCTTCCACAGCCTGAAACTGAAACACGAAATGGAGGAAGGGGTGTTGTTGGGTTTTCGGCAATTTGAGGAAAATGCCTTTGCGTGAAACAAGTGTTTTTTCCCCTTAATGAAGCTAAGCATATGGTACACACACATGAACACAGCAAGCACAAAAGGACAGGCAGATGATCACAAAGACACAACCCCTCCAGTGTTACTACAAGACAATAGTCACAAGACAATAGATCATTGTATTTTTTTTTTCCAATTTTGTCCATTTTGCAGAAATGTGCAAAAACAGCATTCAGGTAGATGGAGGATCTTTCTGGAACTGACACAAAACAGTTTCACTGTGAGGGCTTCGGGGGTGGTGGGGTATTGTCTCATTTGTCCCATGTGAGGATGAACCCAGGCAAGGGGCTCATCTACTCTTAGTCCAGGGCCAGTCCAGAGCATTATACTCCAGACTAGCCCAGGGTCCAACATGATAGTGGCCACATGTCAGAGTCCAGATGGGCCGACATTGCTTCAGCCCCACTGGCCCATCCCCAGTGCCGCCGCCTCCTTACCGGCCAACCACCTGCCAGAGACTGGCTGTCTGCATTGCTTCTGCTGAGGTCAGAATGGGGCACCCAGACGTGATCAACAAGGAGGGGGTCACTCCTTGATCACACAGACGCCCCAGTCTGACTTCAGCAGAAGCACTGGCCAGGCGCTTGCAGGAATCTGTGTGCTGGCGGCTCTGAAGAGGATCCATCCCTTTCCCTGTGATGTTCAGTGCAGGGTAAGGGAGATGGCACTGGGTTTGCATATGGACAACTGGATCGGGCCGAATCAAACCCGATCCAGCCTTCCAAACAGCAAAAGAACCAGAGACACGGTTTCCCCTAAACCAGATTAAGAGCTTAAGAAAGTAGATTTGCTTCAGGCATAGTCTGGATACATTACACTTGGCCTCTGGTCCGTGGTAAGTTCAGTTTATTTCCTTTGTCTAGACACACTCAAGATTTAAATCCTGACTAATATTCCAAAAGTGTCTGCTGGAAAACTGACTTGCCAAAGCAAGGGGAGGAGAAGGTAAGTTGCCAGTTAAAACATAAAATAAGAAATAGGCAACTTGCTGGAAGCAGGTGGGTATGTGGAATACAAGAAGCTGAATGTGGACCACCTTTTGTAGGTGGATGAAAATCTCTTTCATAAACACGTTATTTATTCCGGATGGATCACACATACAAAGATTAAGACGCTTTCTAACTCAAGAAGGGGATCTTATTACTGTCAGAAAAATCTGATACATTTTCATCTTTACTTTTCCAGAGCTAATTAAATTCTGCTGGGTCAATTATTCAAAACCTGACCACAAAGTATCACCAGTCATGAACAATAGTTAATGATTGTAGTGAATCTCCACCCCCAGCAATTCTTTTGGGGGGAAAAATGTCTTTGGAAAGGAAATGATTTATTGATGGTAGAGAACCTCTGAACACATATTGCCATGACTCATTACAATGAATCAAGCTTTTCTGTTGAGGGAAAGATTAGAAAGAAAGTTACTTTTTATTTGCCAAAGAAGAAAGAAGAGGAACAGCAGCAGCCAGATGTAGAGAAAGTGTCCTCTGATGCAAAAGGAAGCTGTAGATTTTAGGGTGTCAGGATTATGTCATTTAGGAAGATACCCTGGGATGGTTGATTTACTGCTTTCAGGAAAGTAGGTTTGATACTTGGCATGCACAAGAACTGTGCCAATTCAGCTCAAAGTCCTATGTAGTCCAGAGTTCCTTTAGCACAGAGGCTAGCCACATGTTTCTGGAAAGCTGATGAACAGGATACAAGGCCAGGGACGTAGCTCCAGGAGAGGAGGAGAGGGAGCATTCTCACCCCCCTCTTAAGATTTTTTCCCCCTTCACTCTCCAAATTTCTAGCATTGGCGTAACTTCAGATGAGCATTTAGAATGACATTTTAGGCATCCAAAGGGTGGGGGCGAGGGGAAGAGACAAAGGGAATGTGAACACAGCAAATAAAAAAGTGCTAGAAGTGATCGATTTTGATGGTCTCACTCTTCAATGCTAGAAATTATAGAGGTGGAAGAACATTAATTTGGGGACAATGCCCTAGGGCTTGTCTATACGAGCCCCAAAAAACAGTGCCACACAGAAAAAGCAAGTCACAGCAGCTGCAACTTGTCTTAATGTTGGTTTTATTCCCAGCAGACCCCATAAGCTTTGCATCCCAGATGACAACTGAGGAACAGAGAAGAGGGTGAGAGATCCCTCTTCCCCCTTTCTCGGCCGCACAGGAGTGTGCTGGGGGGGGCAGAGAAACCGGGAAAGAGGGCTCTTTCGCTCTCTTCCCCCTTTCTTGGCCCCATGGGTGGGCAGCAGAGATACTGGGCAGGCAGCGGCGGCATGACGGGGGGAAGGAACCAGGGAAGGAAGAAGAAGAAGAGAGAGCCTTCCTCCCTTCCCCGCCCTCGGTGGTGGGGGTGGGAATGACAGCCACGCTCCCCATCCCCAATTGCTCCGGGGGGGACAATGGTGGCTGCAGGCTGCGTACCTTGCTAGCAAGCCCTTCCCCCTGCGCTTGTCTGGACAATCAAGCGCGCTTCCTATCATTTGGGCAAGTGGATCAGATCGGTTTGCTTGTCCTAACGAGCAGGAATTTGCCCCACCTTGTTTTTTTTAAAAAAGACGAGAAAAGCTACGAAGGCTTTTCTGGTGAAGTGTTTTTTTTTTTTTGTTTTTTGTTTTTTTGTCCCTTCCTTCACAATAGGGCGAAATCACACAGGATGCCATTAGGCCAGGTAGGATTCTCCTTGCATTCCATGAGGAGTTTTTCACCATTTGTACAACCCCCTTATCCCTCTATCCCCCTAGCTACACCCCCATCTCCCATTCATATTCCTCAGCAGCTAGTATTTAGAGGCATTATGACTCTGAGATAAGAGATTGCTGTTAAGAATGGAAGTCTTATTCTCAGCAAGCTATACTCAGGACTGGTTACTATGGCCCGGTCCTAATAGTGTCCTCCTGCTGGATCCTGCTGCTTTGGCCAGAACTGGTGACTCCTGATCCTATGACACCCTGTGTAGAGGTTAACCCCCATATCTGTGGGGGATACTTTTCAAGAACCTCCATCGATACCTGAAACAGTAACAGGAAACCCTATTATTTTCAATGAGAGGCATGCCAGAAGTTGACCATAGAATCCCTTGGAGGACTTAGAAATGCCTAGAGAAAAGAAATAGTTTTGGACATGGATTAGTGAAACCGTGGATGCAGGGGTATTTGAAAACTCACGCCAAACAAGTCTTGAAGAGAAACAACAACGCAGAAAGAATCACAACCCGGAAACATCACCCAAGGAGACTTTCTGCTATGCTTTCTGCAACCGGACTTGTTTATCCCAAATTGGCCTTTTTAGTCATCAGCGTGCTTGCAGAAAGCGCGGGATGAGTCCTTCCTGAATCTTCGTTTGCGAAGAAAAGCCAGAGAGAGAGGATGCAGGGGTCAACATGTACTCTGAAAACTTGTCCTGGAATGCTAGGCAAACATCAGGGGCACGTTTTTGGCATGGAGGATGAAGCAGAAGGGTGAGAAGAGGAGAGACCCAATTATTTTTTTAATGATAGTGTTGCTGAAATACAATGTTGGATTTTGACTAAAGACCTGCCAATGTAGTGGCTTCCAATATGCACAAATATAATTTCTTCCACCCCTAAGGATTTCTCAGTTCATTTATAATGCAATGGAGTTACTCTGCATCTTACAGAATCTGACATTCTTCCCAGTCATCCAGTCTTTGGCTTGCACTCATGTCTTGCATTTGGGCTTCCTAGAGGTTGGCTGTTGTGTGAACAGGATGCTGGATTAGATCGGCTTGACACCACTTTAACTGCCATGGCTCAATGGTATGGAATTCTGGGATTTGTAGTTTGTTGTGGCACCAGAGCTCTCTGACAAAGAGGCAAAATATCTCACAAAACTACAAATCTCGGAATTCCATAGCATTGAGCCATGACAGTTTAAGCAATGTCAAACTGAATTGTTTCTGCAGTGCAGATGCAGCCCTAGTTTTCATTTCAAAATGCAGCTATAAGGGTCCAGATTTAAAGTTACGATGGACTTCCCCAAAATACATGCAACTTCATAGTGTCAACTATAAGTCTAGAAACTTATTTCTGCAATAAGCAGCATATGAAGAAACACAGATATCTGAAGGAGAATGAGGGAACTGTTTTTTTAAGCTTGGGAAATTTAAAGAAATGCTCTTAATAGCAGCTCGGTAAGGAGAGAGAGAGAGAGAGAGAGCACAACAAGGTGTGCTGCTTCATTATAGCAGGTGACTTAAATATAACTCTCGCAAGTGTTACTAATGTATATATGAACAGAAATATATGGAGACTGGAATGAAAGCTCTGTAAATATTGGCTCATGTAATTAAAATTATATCAATATCCATATTTTCCCCTGATTAAGGCTTCACAAAGTATTTTCATTTCCAGCTCACTTTGTTAAACATTGTGTTTGTCAAAAAGCATGCTCCCGCACAATTCAGAGATGAGTATGAAGCACTGTCATTAAAGCGTCCTATTGCAGGACCTGTGCAGAATTCAGAGGAGTTTGCTGGAGTCTGACAGAGAGGCAAAAGAGCTCAATAGGCCATCAGAGACCATTCCTAAAATTTGAAGCTGCATATTGTGAAATGATCATATTTGCAGTTAACATGTGTTAATTCCCCTATTTGCCTTAAACCTTATCTACTTGGTGGGATATTTTAGATTGTGGACAGACTCCTCATAGAGCTTGACTGATAGGGTAGGTATTCTACAGTATTGTCACCTGAACAATGTCCCCAAATTTCAGTCACTTGTCATCTACAGTTTTTTTCTTTAAAAAAAAAATGGCCAAGACAAAAAAAAACAAAAAAAACCCTGCATCAAATCTATTCATTTTTGCCATTGTAGTACTTCCCCCCCACCCCAGGTAACATAATGTTTTTCAGGA
The DNA here is from genome assembly GCA_030847615.1 of Gambelia wislizenii. Lineage (NCBI taxonomy): Eukaryota > Metazoa > Chordata > Lepidosauria > Squamata > Crotaphytidae > Gambelia > Gambelia wislizenii. Next base: position 7,370,466 of record JAUMIR010000008.1, read on the forward strand.
AACCATTATGCCAAGAAGCAGACGTAACATATTGTATTTGTCAGCTAGGTTGGCCCCATAGCGGGCAGGGGGCAGTGACACTGGAAATCTCAATGTATTCAGGAAATGGAAGATGTATTACATTAACCTTTCCACTAATCCTAATGCTTAATACATTAGAATCCCCATGGAGTCAGAAAATACTCCCAAATTCACTCAATGCAAGCTTGCTTGTTTCTTAATCCATCTGAAGGAGGTTAAAGCCATAGCTGATCAACAAAGCCAAACCTAGTGATTTCTCAAAAGATGCAAAGCATCCTGCATTTCCCATGTCTATGTCAATAAGCAAAGATAGTCCATGCGGAAACAATCTTTTCAACCTGCTGATTCCTCAGCAGAAAGGGATGGAGTGTGTTGTGTACAATTGAGTTTTGGGTGTGCATCAGAACGTACTCTGCTCTGAATTCAGTTGTTGTTGTTGTTTGCCTTCAAGACATTTCAGTCCTATGACAAACCTAATTTATTTATTTATTTTAATTTATTGATTTGATTTATACACTGCTTTTTTCCTGAATGGGTCTTAAACCTAAGGCAGATTTCTCACAGGGTTTTTCTTGGCAAGATTTGTTCACAGTTGGGGACTGCCTTTCCCTTCTTCTGAGGCTCAGAGAGTGTGACTAGTCCAAGGTCACCCAGTGGGATTCCATGGTTGAGCAAAGATTTGAGCAGAGTCCTAGCCCAATGCTCAAACCACCATTACACCACACTTCTGAAATCAGATAGATGTGGTTTAATAAAATCTGAATAATAAATTTCTCCATTTTCAATTGCTTACATTTTTCATGAATTCATTATCTGAGACCGTTTAATTACTTTCCATGCATTGGTTGTCAGTGTAGGGAAGACAAAATATACTGTCATCACATTCTGTATATGAAAACATGCCTATAGTTTGGGTCCTTTTATTGCAATTTATTAAATCATTAAATGGACAGTAAATCATGCTGCAAATATACAGCATTGTGCACTGGTTTCTCCTCCACCCTAGATGGTATATATGCCTTGGAGATTAGCTGGAACTAGTTTGCTCTCCAAAGTTATGCCAAATTTCTCTTTTAGTGTCTGCTCCACCTCATCATCATTCAATACTTTGAATTCCACCAGATCCACATTCTCCTGGTAGTTGTATTTTGTCTCTGAGAATGTCCACCCAACTAGAGCTCGAAAACCATCACTAGTTTGGAGGGTACAGATAGATTTCCTTGTAAACAAGGAATCTGCAGATGTTTGGAGATATGAACATTGGAACTGAAAGTCTTCCATTGTCTGTGGCTCAAGGTTGAATGAATAGATGCTCATGTGCTTCCCTTTTTCTAGGAGATCTGAGTTGGCAAATTTTGAATCCGGAACATATTGTTTCCGTCTAATTTTCTCTAAGTACCAAGTACCGTTCTCTTCTGTGAAGCGAAAGATCCCTGGCGTCTGAGGCTGGTCCTTTCCAGACACCAACTCCATAGGTTGCCACATTTGGCAAGCAGAACCAAAGCCACCATCGACAATGTAGATTGTGCCATCAATTACTACCTTAATGATGAGATGCGTCATGTGAGTACCATACTCATTTTGCTGTGAGTTGTAGACATAGGCCCCAAGAATTGTTGTGTTATATCCCAGGCTTTTTAGAACCCAGGATAACAACTGGTTGTTCTCCATACACCAGCCTCCTCGGCTTTTCCTCACAATTTTCATGTAAGCTTGATCCAAGTCCAAAGAGATGGTTTCTCCACAGTGAATACTGAGATTTTCAAAAGGTACAGCTCGTATATGGTGCTGGAGGATTGCAGTTAATGTTTCCAAATCAAGTTTTTCCAGAGAGCCTTTGTAGCCAGTTCTTGTGAAATATTGTTCAATGTTCATGATTCCTGCAAAGTGTTAAAGAAACTAATTAAAAAGAATAGCGATGTGAAAAGCTTCCCGTGTTTTCCAACCAGCACATGTGGTGGTCTCCCTGATTATTCCTTTTTTAAAATGATGATGTTTCAAAGAAATGATGGAGCTGAAGCAAAGAAGAATGGAGACTAGGACATATTCGGAGCTACTGTAATTGAAGGGAGAGCCTTCCTTTATGGGATGTCTGTATTGAACTTACAGCCTTCAGTACAAGCGTAGCATACTGCGGCTTAGTTTACCTATGGGATATCTTATTCTCTATCTCGGAAGCAGGGGGCTTATATCTTTATCACACTACACTGTTATAGCACTATATTCCACTTTAACTATCATAGCAACAACGTATGATATTCTATGGTTTGTAATTTAGTGAACCCCAAGAGCTCTCTGGCTGAGAAATCCAAATGCCCCTCCCTAAACTGCAAATCCCAGGACTCTATAGGATTTTGCCATGGCAGTTAAAGTGGAATATGGCACTATAACAGTATAGTGTTATAAGGATCTATAGCTGACAGAGCACGTGTTTTGTGTGCAGAAGGTGTTAGTATGAGAAGTTATGGTGGGTTTCTTGCTCTCATGGAAAAACTGACTTAACAGGTTTGCAACTCAAAAAATGAACTCCACCATGACTTCTGTATTACAGATTGGTTTTTGTTTTATTTCTTTTAGTAATAAAAACAGGTAATTAGCTCTACCTGGTTCTCACATCGGTGTTCGGAATGACTTCTTAACTTGAATATTAAGAACTTTGAAGAACAAAAAGAAAAGTGTGTGTGCACATTTATTATATGTTTTCTAAGAAATGCTGACAGTCTATAAAATTTATTCTATTCTGTTGTATACAGGTCACCTGCCGTAACCACAGGGGATATTTTCCCAGACTTACTGTGAATACTTGAAAACATGGGTAATAGCAAACTGCATAGAATTGTGCAGGAGGACCTAGGAAATGTCTAGAAAGGCTGCCTCTCTAGGCATCTCCGGTGCAACTCTATGGTAACTTCTGGAAGAAGTATAGTGTGTGTGTGTGTGTGTGTGTGTGTGTGTTTTACCCTGGAGTGGAAAAATAAACTTTCTGTGTGGAAGTAGATCTGATTTTTTTGTACAGAAGTACACTTTCCAATCACAGGTTTGTCATTGACCATGTGGCACCTCCATCGTCAGAGGCTATATATCAGGGCAGGTAAAGCATAGCCTTCCCAATACTGTTGGACTGCAGCAACCAGCATTCCTCACTATTGACAATGCTGACTAGGGCTGTTGGAAGTTGCAGTCCAAAAACATCCAGAGGGCTGCTTGGTTTCTACTTCTTATGCTGGATGCATTCAGGCTCTTACAATCTCAACAGGTACTTCCTGATTTCTCTGATTTCATAATCGGACAATGATTCATCTTGTGTTTTGCAATTAGCACACTAAAATCTTACTCCCTAGCCACCACCATCCTCGAGAAGAAAATATATCATTATATATGTCTTCTGTCCAAATAAATTATTTACATGCTTTATGTCCTCCGTATGATCTGAATAAATCAGAAACCGTGTGCAATGATTTCTGTGATATACTTGATAATAAGTACAAAGGATCCTTGTCTTCTAGCACTTGCTTGTTGCCAGCTGTTTGTGCAATCCAGGAAGGTCTCTTTTTAACTCACACCTCCCTCTCTCTCTTCTAGTAATGAATTTCAACAGATAATCCTACCAAAAGCAGGTATCTACACTAAATAAAGTTGTTTTGGAAAAAGTAATTTAGATAGAAGAGGCTTACCTGTTCAGCTGTATAAACTTTGCTCTTAGGAGATATTTCTTGCATTTGGGGACTGCCAAAAATACGCCACAGTAACAGGCAGAATTTTACAACTTTACTTCTTCAAACTGTTAATTTTTCATTTCTCCTTTTTGCATGTGTGTGCACAAGCAGAATCTTTATCTGGGACCAAAAGGGACAGAGTCCATTGACAACATTTGCTGTATGTGCATTTCACTTCCACTGACTGAACTTTGGTTCTTACATTTTGATGAGGTGGACTTTTCTTCTTTTCTGCATGATTAAAAAGCAAGACAATACTCATTCCTTTTGGCTGAGAAGCAGGGGGAAATATTAATTTCTAACTGAGAGTGTTACTTCTATTTCAAAGACCTGAACCTGTGCACACAAGGGAGGCTGGAGGTGTGTGATTCTCAAAAAGAAGTGCACAACAATTCCTTTCTTAAACTCTCTGTTGGTGACATCTTACGGGGGGTCTACAACATGGCTGCTTGTAGCTTCCATGTTAGTGGAGGTGATCAATAACCGCATTTGAAGTGAACTGGTCATCCCTGTGATGTGTCATTTGAGTCCATCTGTTCAAATGGATAATAAAGTTCTTACAGCCTTGGACAAGGAGACCCAGGTCTCTTATCACACCACACAAATATAGCACTTTGATACTGTTTTGACTGACATGGGTCCATCTTATGGAATCTTGGGAGTTGTACTTTCATGAGGTATTCAAAAATTTTTGCCAGAGACCTCTAGTGTCTCATTGTTGATGTTCAGATTCCTACACACATACACACATTCACTCACTCACAAATAAGTTATCTCAGTCAGTCATTCTTCCAAGTAAGCATCCTGCAGGTAAGAATGTGTTGCTATTGGCTGCATCTGCACTGTAGAAATAGTCCAGTTTGACACAACTTTAACTGCCATGCTATGGAATTCTGGGATTTGTAGTTTTGTGAAATAATTAGCCTTCTCTGTCAGAGGGCTCTGGTGCCACAACAAACTACAAATCCCAGGATTCCATAGCATTGAGCCATGGCAGTTAAAGTGGTATCAAATTGGATTATTTCTGCAGTGCAGATGCAGCCATTGTTGTTGATATGTGCCTAAGTTGACTCCAACTTTCGGTAACACTATCCTAGGATTTTCTTGGCAAGACTTCTTCAAAAGTGGTATGTCATTGCCTTCCTCTTGGGCTGAGAAAGTGTGATTTGCCCCAGCTTATCCAGTGAGTTTCCATGGCTGAGTGAGGATTGGATGCAATTTTTTAAAAATAGAGGCATTGGATGGACAGTTTCCATCTTGTTCATCAACCAGCCTTTCCTTCTGTGATTGCTTTGTATGTGTGCTTTGCTTCATTCACAAAAGGAAAATACACTAGTTTTGCACAGAAGCAAACTACAGAAACCCGAAAGATGGAACTAGGGTTGCTGCCACACTGAAGAAATACAGTAATGCAGTTTGACACTGCTTTAGCTGCCACAGCTTAGTGCCATGGAATCCTGGGATTTGTAGTTTGTTGTGGACCCAAAGCTCTCTGACAGAGAAGGCTAAATATCTCACAAAACTACAAATCCCAGAATTCCACAGCATTGAGCCATGGCATTTAAAGCGGTGTCAAACTCTGGTATTTCTGCAGTGTGGCAGGAGCCCATATCTCATTCTTCCATTGGAAGAAAAAATGATGTGACAGAGGCTGAGAATTTTTCACCTAGCTATCTCAGTAAGTAGAATTGCAAATATTCTTCACATTGCTAAGCAGTAGATAAGGTACTTTTTAAAACTATGGAAAGAACAATGTTTCAGAGATGACAGGATGATTTTGCTTGGTTTTTATATTGGGCAGGGTCTAGATTTAGTGAGAGCCAGCATGGTGTAGTGATGGTTTGGTCTTTGGACTAGTAGCCTGGTAGACCAAAGTTTACACCCTTTGATAAGCCGTGGAAGCAAATTGAGTTAATAATCTCTCAGCCTCAGAGGAAGTCAATGACAAACCTCTTATGAATAATTCTTCCAAAGCAAACCCTATTATAGGTTTCTCACAAGCTGGAGTTAACTTGAAAGTACAGGACAAAAATTAGATTTAGTTGTGCTTAGCGAAGAGCCATTGAAATCCATAAAACTTCACCTAGTCTTGATTAGTTTAATCCCCATAGTTTTCAATGAATTCATGCTAAGCATGAATTCTGGATCTAGCCCATGCTTTTGCTTTGGGAGGTTTGGAGATTTGGAGAAAATATTCTCTATGTTGCTTGTCCTTGGAGTACAGAAAAGGATAGCATAGCAGTCCTTGCAAGTTTGTCCTTTTTTAAAAGTCTGTTTTTCCCTCCACTAATCATCTGTGTCTTCAACCAGGACAGAGTATGCATATGGGACAGTAAAAGCCTGTATCCAAGTTCATGCCGATAGATCCACTGCTCTGGTGATGGTGAATCCACTTTAACTTTTACTCACCACTTCTTCCCTTGAGTTGCCCGAAGCTCTGCCAGTGTTGAATCTACAGACTTTATCAGACAAGCTTCTTCCAATGTTCTTTTGCCAGCATAACTTATATTGTTTTTATGCTGGCAAAAGAACCCTTTCTACAAGTCCTACCATTTTTCCCTGTGAATAGGCAGCCCCAGCATTGATGGAGAGTGAATGGAGCTCCATTCACTTCTTGCTCATGATCTTGCAGATTCTTGCAAGAAGAGGCAAGTATGGTAAATTAAAAAAATAAAGAAAAAGAAACACGAAACGTAGAGACAAGCACAGAAACGCACTGTAAAAATTACAACTAAACCGAAGAGGTTCATAAAAAGAGTGTCCCCTACCTGGCTGTCATGATCTCACCCAGAAGTGTTCTTTCATTGATGCCGTACTCACATGAGCATAATGGTGCAAGGATTCAGATGCTGGCATCACCAGCAAGAAAGTGCTACAGGAGTTCTATTGACGGCTTGGCCCATCAATAAAATAGAATGGCTCATTTACATTGCATGATCGCGAAAGGACGATGTCATCTGATATGTGCACCCTTTCACATTCATTCGGCATTGTTATGATACCATATTTGCTGCATTTGATAAAGCCCTGAAGCAACAGGGCCCAGCACCAAGAAAGCTCATGTACAACTTGGAGCATCCGTGGGAAGAGCATTGATTAAAAAAAAAAAAAAAAAAAAAAACCTCTGCTGCAGTGGATTGTGCCAATATAAAATGCACTGGGCACCAGCTGAAAGGCCAAGCAGAGGTCTTCCCATTTCACAGAGGGCCTCTCAGCCTCCTGTTCTCTTAAATCTCACCCTACTGGATGCATTTCTCAAGCTTGCTCATTCATTTCCTGGCTGCTCCCAGAGAGGAGACAGGTGGCTGTAATTAGAGATGCCATGTTCTATAAGCAGAGGCTTTACTCCCAGTGTGGGCAAGGAAAAGGAATGACCAGACAGAACAAGAGCCTTTGGCAGGCCCTGTTTGGCAGTGAGGATGTGCTTCCAATATTCTGAATTCTCGGCATGGTAAGGGAAATTAAAGCAAAGTAGACATTACAAAAATGATAGTGGTAATGGTTGATTATGGCATTGATGGGTTTGTCAGCATGTCAACCACCATGGCTAGCTCCCATGTTAATGTAGTGGTGAATCCATTCCAGGCATTAAAAGAGATCTCCAATGTGCTGCACCTTATTCCTATATAGGCTCAGCATCGTGGAGAGCCCATTTACAACAAGCCAAACCTGGAATGGATTCACCACCCTACTGATAAGGAAGCCACAAGCAGCCACTGCTATTGGTTGAAGTATCAGGGTATGATGGTGCTCCGCAGGACCTCAGGAAATTATTTTATTTTATTTTATTTATATATTCATTTTGTTTATATGCCACTTTTCTACTGGAGTGGGACCCAAGGCGACTCACAAAATTGCAAACACAGTTCAATATCATTGCATTAAAACAGTGACTTATAAAGAGTATAAAATCCTTTAAAAGCATACCAAAAAAAAAAAGTAAACACATACTCCCATAAGAAGCCTCCCTGTGAGCAATCACACACAAAAGGCCTTCTTGAACAAAAAGCTCTGCTGGTGAAAGGAGAGCAGGGAGGGGGCCAGCCTCCTCTCCCATGGAAAGGAATTCAAGAGGGTGGGAGCAGACATGTAGAGGATTATCACAGGAGAGAAGGGAAACAGCAGTGCAGCCTGCTAATAGCACCTCCCATACTGCCTTGCTGCATGATGTCAGTGTTCTCCAGAGTCATAGTCCAACACTCAAACCACTACGCCACACTGGCTTTTGTAAGTCCCTAACAGGAATGAAAGCAATTGCTGCAGCTACTGGACACATTTTGCTGCCTGCCTGCCAGCCAGCCATTACATAGATAGATAGATAGATAGATAGATAGATAGATAGATAGATGCTTTGTTCTTGCTGTTTCCTCCCAGCTCTGGGTTGCAATATCATCTGGGTGGACAGGTTTTACTTCAGTTCCATGCCATTTACTTCAATCACCTTCATGTCTATTTCCACAATTATTTGACCTAGAAGAAGCACTGGCCCACCTCCCAACCAGTGGCATCAGAAATACTCAGTCTGTACAACATCGCCATCATCCAACCATGGGACCTCACAAGAGCTCCCTTCCCAGTCTCAGGTTCAGGCCTTGAAATCTAAGGGAACGGAAAATTGTTGACCTTATAATTTTAGTGGTGGGAAGATGCTGTAGACTGAAGTGTATTATATCTGGTCCTGAGAAGTCCCTGTTCCAACTACTGTGCATTTATTTATACTGTGCATTTATTTATACAAATACCACCCTAGATACATAGTCTCTCTCTACTTCTCCTCTCACCACCTCCAGCCGTATATGACAATTTGGGTGTCCTGGGACAGAAAATGGAACAGGAATCTCACGCTCGGTTGCATTTCCATAGAACAAGGGGAGGGAGCATGTGACCTTCCAGACGTTGTTGGACTATAGCTCCCAGAATCTCTAACCATTAACTATGTAGGTGGCAGTTGCAATCCACCAACTTCTGGACAACCACATGTTCCATGGCCCTGCCTGAAGGATATCCTGAGCAACTTCTCAGGAAACTCTGTTTTCTCAGGTGTGGAGACCAATTTGGGCACTGAGAAAGGCAAAGTCTATCACTTGAAACAGAATGAAATTGCTTTACCTGGTGCTGGAGGGGTTTAACCAGATGTGGGCAAAATGCTGCCCATGGTCTTCATGCAGCCCTTGGGATTCCTAAATATACCCCCTGAAGCCTTTATAAGACCCCAGACCCCACCTTGGGGAGTGAATTTTTTTTGGGGGGGGGGAATATTTTGCTCTCCAACCAACCAAAATCTGCCCAAACCATGACATTTTGCTTCTCCTAACTCTCCAAACCCCCACACCTCTTAAAAACACAGAAAAAAATTAAAATCAAGTAAAAAATAACCAAAATAGCAGCCAGTAGTGATGTTGTGTTACTTCAGGAATGCTGAACCATGTTGGTGTGGCCTGTCTGGTGGGCACAGGGAAAAAATGGCCCTCTACCCTCTGCATAGTTGTCCACTTGGAGTTAGACCATTGTGCAAACAGTACCCAGCCTATGATGACAACACCCCTGCCCCTTCAAGTAAGTTGAAGATGGGATTCGTGTGGGATTTTGGTCTCCAGCCTTCCTCCTCTCTCCCTCTTCCTCCTCTCCCCTATTCACAGAATCATAGACTCATAGAGTTGGAAGAGACCACAAGGGCCATCCAGTCCAACCCCCTGCCATACAGAAAGAGACAATCAAATCATTCCTGACAGATGGCCACCCAGCCTCTGTTTAAAACCCTCCAAAGAAGGAGACTCCACCACATTCCCAGGCAGTGTGGTCCACTGCCGAACAGCTCTTACCATCGGGAAGATCTTCCTAATGTTTAGATGGAATCTCTTTTTCTATAGTTCCTTTTCCTATTCCTTCTTCTCCCCCTACCCCTTCTTCCTCCTCCTTCTTCTCTCCATCTCTTCTCTTCCACCTCTCCTCATCCCTCTTTGGTTTTCTTGCTGCTCTACATCAGCAGCGCTGCAATTTGTTCTGAGTGCTACAGTGAAACATTAATGACCACCAGATGTCACCATAATTTCACTTGCTCAATTTCTTTCTCCTCTGGCTCCTGAAGATATGCCTTGAACTGAGCAAATATTCAGAGTGTGAAAATATTTCAACGGTAATAGATGGAAATGGGCAACTTCTCAAGCTTCCTTTAAAAAAAAAAAAGGCAGGATAGTCAATCTTTGTCCTGGAGGGAAACTTGTACTATAAACCTTTTCAATAGGATAGCCTGAACCTGTCAGCCAATTAATATAACAGAAGGATCTGTCATGCTTGTTTGCTAGAACCAACATTAACTGACTGCGCCTTGTTTTGCTCTTCCTATAAAGTGAGGCTTCAGTTACGCTTTGAACTGATTGACTGATATATAGCTCTTTCCACAGCATAGAAAACAGTTAACAACTTAACATGAAACTATAATAAAAAGCTACGTGGGGAAAGTTATATTTTGGACTACAGCTCCCAGAAACCTTAGTCAGCCTGTGCTGGCAGAAGATTCTGGGCGCTGTAGTCCAAAATGTAGATTTCCCAAGCTCTGGCAAAGAAACAATAATACCACCAAGCAGAGCAACAAAGGGTCCAATTATACTTTAAAGCAGTGGTGGGGAAACTGTGTCCTGTGGGCCACATACGGACCCCAGACCTCACTTTTGTGGCCCCTAAAGCCCCCCAGTCCAAAATAAGACACACATGCATGTCTCTCTCTGGCTTTTCTTTGCAAATGAAGATTCAGGAAGGACTCATCCCGCGCTCTCTGCAAGCGCGCTGATGACTAAAAAGGCCAATCTGAGATAAACACGTCTGGTTGCAGAAAGCACAGCAGAAGGTCTCCTTGGGTGATGCTTCCGGTTGTGGTTCTTTCTACATTGTTGTTTCTCTTCCAGACTTGTTCAGCGTGTGTTCTCAAATAAGGCTGCAGCATTGTGGATAGTGCATCTCCGTGCCTCCCGATGTGAGGCCAGGGCAGACCATTGTTGGTGATCAATTTGGCCGAGCCTGAGATGTTGTTTCAGGGAGTCCTTGTATTGCTTTTTTGGAGTGCCCCTCTTATGCTGACCCATGGCAAGTTCACTGTAGAGTACTATTTTTGGGAGGCGATGGTCAGGGGAAAATGGCTGTTAAACTCAAAACATCTTTTGCTTTAAACCTGGCTTGCAGTGGGAGGAGATACTTGAAAGAAGTGTATCTGATGATGATCATCATCAACAGCAGCAGCAACAGCAGCAGCATCATTTATTTTTATAGCACCATCACTGTACATAGTGCTTTACAAGAAAAAAGAACATGAATAAACAATTCCTTGCCCACAGGCTTACAATCTAAAGCTATGACACACAAGTAAAGTGGATGAAAGTGTGTGTGCGCGTGTGGGAGATTAAGCAGATCCAGCAGAAACTGCCTCTTCTCTCCCTCTGAGGCCAGGGCATGGGCAGTTGGGATGGAGGGAGGGTGTTTCCTCTGCTTCTGGTCCTGGGCACGATGGAGCTGTGTTTGCCTTGTTCATAATATGCTGAAACTAAGAAAATGCAATGGCACTTGAGCTTAACTTTCCACAGGGAGAATGCCATTCAAAGATGGTATCTTCAGGTGAGAGTCTGATATGGCTCATACTTTCCATAATTGTAGTTCCTTACTTCTTTGCATAGCACATAAATGATGGAGTCTTCTTTAAACAGCTCATGGATAAATTGTGGAATCCACTACCACTGCTAGTAGTGTATTAATTGTTTGTTTTTCTGTTTTCTCCTGCTTCCCTCCATATGGGATCCAAAATGGTAATCAGGAACAACTTGGACAGTTTTACAATGGAACCAAATAAAGCCAGTTTTCACTAGTTACACGGCTCATCTACATGAGCCAGGATATGCCAGTTCCCCATAGCCGTATCCTGGCCACGGATCTGACCTGCCATTCCCCCATTCCCTCAATGAAATGAGTTGGAGTCCAGACAGGGATGCTGACCCGTTATTGCAGCTGCCGCCGCCACCATTTTCCTCACTGTCTTGGAAGGTAGGAAGGGGGCCCGCAACATGCGACTGAGGCCCCCTGCATGTGACCAGTCTTGGTCACATGCTGTGGGACTCCTTCCTGCCTTCCGTGACAGCGAGGCAGACTGCAACAGCAGCAAGGGCTAGTCTGCCAGGATGGCTTCCTGTGGTTTTGCAGGTCTTGATCCATTTTCTGCCTGAGGGAATGGTTTTAAACAGGTATCTATATATATAATTCTCTTGGGTATGTTGCCTTTCCCAGTGTGCTGATTGGCTGCTCAGGAAACACACCCAACCAATCACCACCCACATGCGAATTCCCTCTCCACCTAACAATCCACTCCTGCCACTTAGCCTGTGGTCCAGATTCCTACCACTCAATCTGTGGCCCAGATTCAGACACAGACAGTCAACTGGTGGTGGCAACGGACCACCTGCAACGGGTCCCAGACAGTCAACTGGTGGTTGTGATGGGTCACCTGCAATGGGACACAGGCAGTCAACTGGTGGCAGTGGTGGCAGGGCAACAGAGCCAGTCACCCTCAGCAATTCCTGGAAAAGTGTAGAAAGCTGAGAAGGAGGAAGAGGAATTTTAAAATCCAACATACCTTATAGGGTTGTTGTGAGGTCTACCGGACATTATTTGGGGAGTTTTTTTTAATGACTTATGTTACACTAGGCACAGCTAGTTTTTATGAAAAGTTGTATTGGGCCCTCCCCTGGCTTTCCCCATCTCAGTCCTGTATCTGCTCAAGTGGTGGTGAGGACTGACTGGGGGAGAATGGGAAAAATGCCAGCATCATTTGGACTGCAGGGCTCTGAGATGGGGGCAAGCCAGGGTAAATAGCCTGTGTAGACAAGCCCACACTGGATGCATATTACCTCTAGCATTGTAAGCAGTATGCCTCCCAAAGGCAGTTGCTGGGAACAATTATTTAATTGATTTTAACTGCCCCCCACATCTTGTTGTTAGCTGTATTTTTGCTTTAATCTATGTTGTGAGCTATCTTGGGACCAAATTTTATTTTATTTAATAAAAACGATGGTGGCGGTGGTGGTGGTGGTGATACAAGTGAGAAGGAGTGTGCTACAGAACTCATGTACTGATTCTGTACAGCACCTGGTTGACTACTGTGGGAATTAGAGAGGTGGCCAAGCACATTTCTTCTGATATTCTTAAGCACACTTTCCATGCACTGGATGTATGATGATGAAGTCATGTGTTTGATTTTCATTTTATCTGCATTGTGTTGGCTATTTTCTCCCTTACTTCTTCAAATACTTACACATCTCACACTCCACCCTTGTTCTAAATTACTTCAGATATTGCTTAACCCTAGCTATCATGCTCTGTTGTTATGGTTTTTTTAAACTGTTGTTCTTCTGAATGGCAGCAGGACTGAACAAGTTTCTTAGATAATATCTTTTCTTGAGCTAACAGAGGATGGACATTTTAGTGAGAGTGTGTTCTCTTTGGCAAACATTTTACACAAGGAATTGTGGAAGGAGCAGGTTGTAACTACAATTTCCCCATCCTCTCCCTATAAAAAGTCTCTAATAATGATAGTAACATTATTGTTGTTTATTTATAACACTCTTTTCATCAAACGCTGGAATATCAACACATACCAGTGGCTCTTAAACTTTTCTTTACCTGGGACCTCCTTTAAATATCTTTTGTTGCCATGGTTCTCCAAGACTTAACTCAAGATTTAAAACTATTGTCATCATCATCATCATCATCCCAAAAAGTAGGATTTGTGAAGAATTCTCAGAAAACTTCTCATTCTTGATGGGATAGGCTCTATCGTGACATGCTGGGATAGCCTGTAAAGAAAGAAAGAAAGCTGTGCAAGATTTCTTCCTTCTGGTCTGAAAAACAAGAAAGAGGGCCAAGATCCTACATCAGGGTTTAAATAGTGTGTTTGGTTGTGGAGTTGTGTGTTGATTGTTCTATGGGACATTTCTGTTGAATGGCAATGTCGCGCAACTGTATGTATAGTTTCAGCAGGGGCAGATGGACATGGAACATTGACTGAGAATGCACATCTGCATTTACAGCTGCATACACCACATGACACCACATGAATTTTTCCACAATCTTGACATTGCACATCGGACAAAAATCTCCAACCACTTCTGTAAGGGAACTTACACATGCCTAAAACACCAACAAGACTTCACCAAGGCACTGGTTTTTCCCCTGTTGAGGTTTCTGTCATTTCACAGAACATCTTTTGCACACCCAGTGTCCTTCCACTTTTCGAAAAAGTGGCCTCAACCCAATATCCCTTCTCTGTTCTGTAAATATCTATGTGGCCTATGCTATACTGAGCTATATGTTGGAAGCAAAGAAGAATCAGTGCTTGTATAGAGTGATCAGTGAGGACATGCCTGCCCTTTCCTTTCACCAATCTGTATCTTTCTTTTATCTTTGTGCTCAAGCCTTTTTGCTTCCTTTCTGCCTGCAGAGGTCACTTTCCCCTTCTTCCAAAAGTGAGTTAGTCCTCCCTTTTTTTGGAAGGTATCATTCATGAGGCTCCTGCTTCAGAGATGACTTACATTCACACAGAAGAGCCTGTTTTTAGGTGTTCTTCTACTAAAATACAGGTACAGGTCACACCCCATATCCATGGGGAATATGTTCCAAGACCTCCCCACACACACAGTTGGAAACCTGAAACCATGGATAATAGGGAACCCAATTATTTTCAATGAGATGAATGCTGGAAGTTGACCATAGAATCACATTGGAAGATGCAGAAATGCCTACAGATAACATATTTTCTTGGATGTGGATAAGTGAAACCATGGATACTGGATCCATGGATAGAAGTGAAACTGTGGATACTGAATCCATGGATATAAGTGAAATTATGGATACTGAATCCATGGATATGGGAGGATTTTTTTTTTTAAAGTCTATCTCCTTTTCTATCCCTGATGGATTTCCTGAAACAATAAATTTAAGTTTTCCCTTTTCAGCTTTATAAGAGGAACCCAGGTGTTTCTCTCCTGTTTTCTACCACAGGCTCAAATGGTACTGGCTATGTTGCACTCTGCTTGATATAGATATCAAATATTCCCACACCATATAGCCCCTGAGGTTGCCCTGCATGACCATTCTATGCTTCATGGCAAGCAAGCAGTATCAGAGAAGCATCTGGTTACATCCCCATAGCCAGAAAAACCATGATTACAGCAGCACTGAGAGCCCTGGCAGACCCTGGAGGAGCTCAGCACCGATGTCATCATTTTGCAGCTGGCTATGGGGATGTAGCCAGATGCTTATCCCAGCAGGCCTGCTTACTGTGAAGCACAGGATAGCTTTGTGGGGCAGTTTCAGGGGTTTGCAATAAGTTGAGGGTCCTTTGTATGCTGTGGAGGGATGAAGTGAACACTAATCCCCACAGGACATGAAAAAGAACACCCACATGCTTAAGGGACATTTACATGCACATATTTCCAGAATCTTGGCCAGTATGCACAAACACACAGCAAAGCAAGGAAGGACTGGCTGATCAAAAAGAGGCAAAGAATCCATCTAATGCTTATAATTTGGGAAGCTGGTGGAACAAGGTAGCAGCTATTGTAGTTCTGTGCCAAAATCATTCTCATAAGTGTGAGAACTTTTACCAGCTGGAAATATCTCACCTTCTTGCAGGTGAGGAGGAAAATATATCTGTGGTTTCTCATTCTTGGGCAAGAGAACAAGACAAGTGAGGATTTACATCGCTAGCAAAAACACAGCTGTGGAACCAAACAGATAATCTGAAAGCAAAAGCAAGAGAACAGAAGACCAACACTGTGGCAATAAAAAAATGGGGAACAAGGAAGTGCACAGAATTGAAATAAAAGTAAAGAGCAACATAATAAAAGTTTATAAGTCCTGGAAAAACAAAAAGAGGCATTTGTCTGATGCCAGAAAAACATTAAACATGTCCAATTATGCAAGAGTGTTGGCCAAACTAAGGTGCTAACTTTGGAGAATCAAAAGTTGTTTGTGCCTTAAAATCTATCAAGAAAGATTAAAATCTACCAGCCTCTTCCAAAGTATTTTCCAAAGTTCTGTTTTAAAAGCAGGATGTAACAAGGCTCCAAATGTTAACTTGTTGTAATTTAGTGTATTGTCATGCTACCTGTGAATAGCAAGATTTATTTTCAATGTGGCTGACAAATTAAACACAATAAAACAGATCAAGCCCCACGTATTTACAAGACAAAATAAAACTGTCGGCATCCTTTCAACAGTAAATGTGTCTTAAAAGCTGCAGAGGAAGGAGTGTTAGGATGAAAATATAACAAATTCTGGGAATTGTAGTTTTGTGAGATATTTAGCCTTCTCTGTCAGAGCGCTCTGGTGCCACAACAAACTACAACTCCAAGGATCCCAGAGCTGAGAGACACCTGGCACAGCCTGGGGACAAACTAACCCAGGTGTAGGCAAACGGCCGTACAGTATAGCAGAATGGGCAAAAAGAGCAACTCAGGAACAAAGGCTTCAGCTAGCAGGCATTTCACTGCTCTGATCCACTTTCACACACATGAAAAAGACTTACAGGCTGTGAGGTTCATCCAAAGATATCTGGAGACCTTTATCTTCAGTTGCAGTGTAA
Source organism: Gambelia wislizenii (assembly GCA_030847615.1). NCBI lineage: Eukaryota > Metazoa > Chordata > Lepidosauria > Squamata > Crotaphytidae > Gambelia > Gambelia wislizenii. The sequence goes on from JAUMIR010000008.1 coordinate 7,386,828, forward strand.
ACAAACAAAGTATATACACAACAAACCTCATCATCTTAACAGCAATATCTCCAACATACAACAATGCCCCTGTTCACTATGACACCAACCCCCACACTGTGCAACTTGTAGTTCAACTATATAGGCATGTTTGCCTGTCAGCCCTCCGCTTAGCCACAGCTGTGACCAAATCCACTTTAGCTGTGCTAGTATGTGCTCTGTTGCTTCAGTATTTTCCTTTGTCCCTAAAGCAATAGTACCCTGACATTAAAGTGGTGTCACATGGCATTATTTCTGCAGCGCTGCAGCAGACAATGATTCTTATGACTCTAACATCATCACTTTCCTTCTCTGGTATAATTTCTAATGTCATTGCCTGATTAAGAAGCTTGCATGATATAATTTGTGTTTTGTAATTGGCCCAATAAAGACATCACTGTTTTCTGGGTTTTGAATGTTGTTGTGTTTTACTTCACCAATATGCCTACCCCAAATATGTCTCCAGTGTTAGGATGCTCATTCTCCAGTGGTTCTCAACCTGTGGGTCCCCAGATGTTTTTGGACTATAGTTCCCAGGAGCCCTCTGAGGTCTCCCCTTGACAGCCAGGTGGTCCTCCAAGTCATTAGTGAGGCTGTAGGATTGAACTCACAGCCTCACTAATGACTAGGAGGACCATCTGGCTGTCAAGGTGAGACCTCAGAGGGCTCCTGGGACCTGTAGTCCAACAACATCTGGGGACCCACAGGTTGAGAACCATTGCTCATTCTCGGCTAATCCATTTGTCTCCCATAAAATGGGTGCTGGTACTTTTTCTTTGAGAAGCCAATGTGGTGTACTGGTTTGAATGTTGGACAATGGCTCTGGGAGACCAGGCTTCCAATCCCCACTCAGCTATGGAAACCCACAAGGTCACACTCTGGGCATCTTAGAGGAAGTCAATAGCAAACCTCCTCTAAATAGGTCTTGTCAACAAAAACTGATAATAAGGGTGACATAAGTTGGATTCAGCATGAAGGCATATAACAATAGCAGACCTCTTTCTTTTCATATCCAGTTGTGCATTTGCTTGCCCATCAGTTCATGCATGTGGTTGTTCATTCAATTTTGCATTTAGTTGTGCTATTTTGCCATTCAATGTGAGATTAACTAGCACTACCAAGACATAACTTCAAAATGTGGAAATTTATGTACACAGTCCCAATGTAGCATCTCAGCCAGGGAGTAAGAACTGAAGATCACATGCTGTGCAATAAGAGATCTTGTTCAGACAATCCTATGCAAATTTCCAAGCCACCCCTCTCATAGCTCCAAAAACATGACCTCACCACCCCAGTCATTCATGCAATAGTGGGCTGTTGGCTGGATAATGCTTCCATTGCCCTTTTCTTCATCTTGCTATCGCTGCTGCTTTCTAGTTCCTCTTGTGTTCTTCATCATCAGTGCTACCACCTCTGATGTAACTATGCCAGCAGGACAATAGGATCTCAGGTAAAGAAACCAAGAATATATTCTAATATCTACACTTGTTACAATGGCAATGGTTATTATGAAAAGGTGGTTGCATGAAGGTTATTGTGGAAAAGACTCAGCTGCCAATGTCATGTATGGAGGAAGTGGTTTGGTGCACTACCACCCTACACAAAATTCTCTGTAACAATTGCATATAATTCGAGGCATCCATGCAAGAAGTCAAAGCTCATTGAGGTCTATGCATGGCATCAGACTTTACCCAACCACCAACCCAACATGAAGGTGGAAGGTGAGAAAGGATAAAATGTGTTGACCATCCTCAGAGTTGACTGACCCAATGTTTACTCCCCTAACATATTGATAAGCTGAAGTAAAACACACCCTGGTGCAGCCTTAATAAATTGCATGCGGTTCAACTTTAGCACACTTCACACACTGAGTTAAAGTTTAATCGCTTGCTATTTATCAAGGGTGGCTATTAATGCCATCTTTTATCAGCTTCTTGGCACACAATGAGCAATGTGTGTCCTAATGCTGAGGCAATTAACAGAGAGTATCTCTTCATTTGTGCGTATCCCCACAACCCCCCATTGGCTTCAGCAACTATATATATGGTGTGTGAGAGTAGTAGGACTAGAAAGAAAGAATCAGAGGATCTAAATTTTAGAGTAGATGCATCGAATCAGTGGGATTTGCCTATGCATTGTATTATCATTCATCAATTGATTCAATGGGTCTACTCTACTTTGAATTAATTAACAGGATTCTGGCCCCTGTATGATAGGGAATTCATAGTGGTTTTCTAGAGACAAGATGATCAAAAAGAATAGTAAACTATGATGAACAGCTCAGGAGTGGGTCCACAGAAATCATAGAACCATAGAATTAGAAGAGATCCAAGGATAATCTAGTCTAGCTTCCTGTCAGTGCCTGAACTCACCTCTTAGGCACCCCAAGAGGTAGCATTCTGACCTCTGTTTAAAAAGCTTCAACGGATTCTAGTCCACTACCTTTTGAGTTAGTCTGTACCATTTCAAACATCTATTTCCATGATCCCATCCTCCTTTATCATCAGTCCCTCTTAAGGATGCAAATATTCATAAATTTATTCTTCCAGTCAAGATTGCAGAATGGTAACATTTTCCCCTTACTGCAAGTAAATTTTCAGAAACTGAATGGTTTGTGAAGACGATTTGCCATCTGAGAATTGTACTGTGCAAAAAAAGCTTTTTCCCCCTTTTTTGCAGAAAATAGATTTCCTGCACAGAAAACTACATTTTCTGTTTCTCTGTGCACAAGAAGCTGCTTTCTGCAGGAAGATTGCGGGGGGGGGGGGTTTAGCCGGGGGTGGTCTTTGTACTGGATTGTTATTTTCTGCATAGAAAATGCAATTTTATTTGTAAAAACTCCAGATGCATTTTTTCATGCCGAATAAGATCCAGATCATAAAGATGCTGTCCTCTCTAGGATTTTCCTCATCAGAGTTTCCTGATACTTGAGAAACTCCCTTTTCACCTATTAAAATATATAGAGAGATAGATAGATAGATACAGATATAGATATATTATCAAATTTTCTTTCTATTCGAAGTCCCACTTCCCAGCCCTGACCTATATTATAATTTTTATCTCTTTTGCATGTCTGCATATGGCCACTGTAGGTGGAGATGTTCAAAACTTCCATCCACAACAACCCCCCACACTCCCAACCTACTCATCTGTTGCTTGCATGTTCCCCTATGGCCCAGGGGCCGATGGGGGATATGGTGGGGCATATTCAATGCCCAGGGGGTGATGGGGGATATGGTTGGGAAGCTTCCTTCTTGACCTTCTGAGGGTTCTTCAGAGGTCTGGGAGTATGTTGTCATCTCCCTGTAGCTGTCTACTGAAACACAGCCAGCTACTGCCTGGCCAACATCCCCCCATTCTTCCCCCAGCCACTAAATGGCCATGGGAGGCACCCAACAGCAGAATCATAGGTTAAGAGTGCAGGGAGGGGGCAGAAAATGGAGTTATACTTGGTGGATCTTTACCAGTGTAATCCAGGAGCCCAGCCAATGTCTTGTCAGTCTATGTTCCTGAAGGTCCAACCGAGAATATGTCTCTTCTACCTATCATTTCCCCTATCCCTATGCTTGATGTCTTCCCCAGTGTCTCCCCTGGGCTGGATGTCCTTCCAAGTCCCAGAAAACCTCCAGGAGAATATGAGATGTTCTAATGGCCCTTGTAATTCACAATGTAGTCAGAACTGTTCAGCAGAAAAAGCGTCACCTAATGGGAATAAAAGGCCTGTTGGTTCTTTGTCAGGAGAGCTGTCTAGGTTGTAAAGACTGCTGTGTGCCCTCTGAAAAGCACATAGAAAACTCATCCAGCACATATTGCTTTAAAGTGTAACTCCTTTTTTTCCCCAGTGGCAGCTGGTAGCTTCCATGTCCGTGAGCTAGTAAATCCATTCTGAGTTTTAGACCAAAGATTTGAAGGAACTGTCCAAGATACTGAACCTCTTTTGGTAACAGGATTCGGCACCTTAGATAGTATCTTTAAAGTTGTTTTACTGAAACATACACATGTTCACCCTTAATAGGCCACTGAGGATCTTGGAGGTATAAGACCAACCATTGATAATCCAGCCCTGGTTATTTGGGTTCTGCTCCTTTTCTGAAGGGAACTGACAATACCAAAAGTGATGCAAGTGCCTCCATGCATACTCAGCTTCTGGGACAGTGAATCCCATTGGAATTTAATCTTTCAGTCCCTGGCTAGCTGGCTAACCATAAACTGCTATAGTAAAACCAGACTTGTCTGGCCCTTTGTTCCTTTCTGAAAATCTGATGAATCCATCCCAAGCAGTTTTGATTAAGGTGAATGCATTGTCCATTGAGAAAGTACAGTCTCTGCTCATTTCACTTCTTATATGTTTTATTTTGCTTCTTCCAGACTTGAAAAACCAGCCAGTCTAACAAGAGGGGAGTATGTAATGAAAGCTGACCTTTGTCTTCCATCCTTTTTGAACCACAAGGAAGGCACAGGGAACTCAATTGCCTTGTGTTTACAGGAACTTTTGAGAGTGTTGTATTTGTTTAAACTGCATTCCTTGTCAAACAGGAAAAGACAGGTCCTTTTTTGGTGTGTGGGGGGGTCTCTGTTTCATGCCACTTGCATTGCAATTTGCAAAAACACCTTTAACTTTCCATGCCTTCCATGCATGACAAATCCAGTTCTACCAGACAGGGGCTGTAATTGGTCCATACATTGCAAAATGCACTGCTACAAAAGTTTTAAACTTCTTTTTCTTCCTTTTTCTCAGTAACCAGGAAAAGTTGGTTTTGGGGGGCTACAACTTACTAGGGGGATTCTGGGAGTATTAGTCCAATAAAGGGATTTTTCCAAGCTCTGAATGACTGTCCTATCTGTGATGAAAGTACCTCAGCAGATCACTTTAGTAAACAGACAGTGGATTAGGCAAACACCCCTATCTTGATGTGTAAATAGCTTGATTTGTCCAAATTTTCTAATGGAAAGCTTGGGGAAACAGTTACCAACAGTCCTCTCAGAAAACTTGAAAGGCTACTGTGTGATTGACAGAGACCTTCCATGCCTTTTGTGTGAGGTCTGAATGCATCCCAGGATGAATGGGAAATGTAGTTCTCAAGGGTTCCTGTCCCATTTCAGGAAACTTAGGAGGGCAAACACAGCTCCCATGCACCCCAGTAGCGGGAGGAAAATATCTGCATTGGTCACAATCACCAGCTACCACTTGTCCTCATGAGTCTTCCCAACTTTCTGGGCTCTCGTACTAAGAAAAATAAAATAAAAAATGCACCTTCCTAGTCCAATCTGGGGGCCTAAATATCTCAAAGGCCAAATCCTGTCTGATCTTGGAAGCTAAGCAGGGTCAGCCCTGGCTAGCACTTGGATGGAAACCACCAATGAACACCAGCTACTGTAGGCTCTATTTCAGAGGAAGGATCTCGCAAAACCACCTCTGAGTATTCCTTGCCTAAAAAAAATCCGCAATGAAATTCATGGAATTGCCATAAATTGACAAGGGACTTGAAGGCACATACACAGACATAGCTGAGGCTGGCAGTCTTGGTTCATAGTTGGAGCAGATGTTAAAATGGATCCATCATCCCCTTTCCTGCTCCTAGGAAACTACGTGTGAAGCTGCCCTGTACTGAATAATCCATCCGGAGTTATTCAGAAGAACAGGAGAGCTGGGAAAAGGATGGGACAGGGTGGTGTAGTGGTTTGAGTGTTGGAGACCAGGGTTCAAATCTCCACTCAGCCATGGAAACTCACTGGGTGAATTTGGTAAGTCACACTCTCTCCGCCTCAGAGGAAGGCAAAGGTATACCCCCTCTGAACAAATGTTGCCAAAAAAATCCCAGTTATAGGTTCTCCTATCACAGAAATGACATGAAGGCACACAATAACGACAACAAATTCTTCTACTGCAAAATAATAGAGAAATAGCATCAGTTGTTGCAGTTCAGTTGCTCTCCATAAACAAAACTTATTGGTTTTTAAGGTGCCACTAGAGTCTCTTGTTTTGCTGCAACAAAAACTAGGGATGGAACTCTTAATACATTTTGTTCTCACTTGTGAGAGCAGCCAGTCGTCGGCTTCTCTGCCGCCACTCTCTTGGGCTTGGCTGGGCTGCTCCGGGGCCTCGTGGCAGCAGCAGGTGGAGGACTGATCTCCCACCTTCTCTGGCACTTGATAGAAAGGTGGCCATCTCACGCCCAGAAGGAAGGCAGGGCCCGATGCTGGGCACCACACAAGGACTTGGCTCCCCACCAAATAGGTTTTTAGTAGAACAACAACAGGGGCGGGGGGGAATAGCTCTTTCTTTTTTATAGAGAAAGCCACCAATGCTTATCAGGGACTCACAGCATATAACCCCCTCACACACACTCCTACCTAACCATTCTCTGAGGATGCCAGCCACAGATGCAGGCAAAACGTCAGAAAGAAACTCTTCCAGTACATGGCCTCACAGCCCGGAAAAACCTAAGGAAACCTACGGATGCTGGCTGTGAAAGCCTTTGACTTCACACTTATCAAATGCATCATAAATAAATACATCAATCATCGTCCTTCCATTAACCTGCTCAGCTGAGGTAACAAATGGGAGTTTTAAAAAAGAGAAGATTGAATGAAAGGCCTTGAAAAAGAATACCGTGCATAAAAAGAAGGTGCAGAAGAGGAAAGCCGGTTAATGGAAGGAAGAATGTATTATTATTATTATTATTATTATTATTATTATTATTATTATTACATTTGATAATATTAATGCATTTGATAAGCGTTCATGGCTTTTTTTCTCTATGAAGAAGGAAGAGCTTTTTTTCCCATTTTGTATTGGGGTGTGGAGGGGAAGAGGCCAAATCCTTGGGGTGCCATTGATGGTGAGCTCTCCAGGAGGCCAGAGCTCTGATGGGGGAGAGGAGGCCGGCGGGGGAAAGGCAGTGCTCGCAGCATGGAAGCCGGGCTGCCACTGGCTGGGGAGTTCTCCTCCCACTGCCGCCACAAGGCCCCGGAGCAGCCCTGCCAAGCCTGGCCCAAGAGCAGCAACAGTGGAGGAGGCGGCCTCATCAGGGGAGGATTTGCGAGTGGCAGAAGGCAGTGGCCGGGAGAGAGCAGGCATGAGGAGCCACTTCGGTGGTGGCTCTCCTCCTGTGCACGGCGTGGGCGGCCCGTCCTCTCCGGCTTCAAGGTAGCAGCTTCACAAGGTCTTAAGCCTTCTCTGGGAAATGTGAGCGCCCACCTCCCATGGCCAGCTGTGCGGCAGGCAAGGGTCGAACGAAACGCCGTGCCCCTCCCCGGCTAAGACTAACTCTACTTCTTGTTAGGGTGAGACCCAGAGCTATCCTACCCAAATAACCTGGTTTGAAAATGGATTCTCCGCCATGGTTCCCACCTATTGAATCTGGCCATTTGGCATCTGACAAGAAGAAAGGAGGATGTCCACACTGGAGAAACCTTCCCGGTAGAAACTGGATTATTTGTATAGCCCCGCCCTATGAAATACTGGGAGGGGTCCTTTGAGGAGGCACCTGCAGGCTTTGCTCAGCTGGCTGGGCAAGACTGAAGTAGCCCTGATGCTGGAGAGGGCCAGCAGCCAACAGCAGTCAAGGATTCTCCTTCATGGTTATAAGAGGCTATGGAAAGAAATGTGTAGTTTGGTGAGGCACCCGCACTCTTTGGCAGGGAAGGTTAAAAACCAATGGGGGAGTCCATAGGACAGAGATAATCCAGTCTGAAATGGTCTTGTTTGCGTAGCTTCTTCCTAGGGAAGCCTGGGATTTATGGTTTTACAAGGTTTTTAGCCTTCTCTGACAAAGAGTGATGGTGTCTCATCGAACTACAAATCCCAGGATTCCATAGGAAGGAGCCATGGCAAAGAATCCAGTTTCAGACTGGATTATTTGTGTAGTGTGGGTGCAGCCAAAGGATGGATCTCCACTGCAAAAATAATCCAGTTTGACACCACTTTAACTGTCATGACTCAATGCTATGGAATCCTTGGATTTGTAGTTTGTTGTGGCACCAGGGCTCTCTGGCAGAGAAGGCTAAATCTCTCACCAAACTACAGATCACAGAATTCCATAGCACTGAGCTTTGCCGATTACAGCAGTGTCAAACTGGATTGTTTCTGCAGTGCTGATGCAGCTTTTATAGTCACTGGCAGTAAGAAGACTATTTTTGGTTTCAACCATCACTAAAAATGCTGAACCTGAAAGAAGGCCTCAGGCTGATAGAAGCTCCACGCTAGGGTTACCAGAGTGGAAAATGGAGATGGTTTTCCCATGCCTTTAACAGTGGTATAGAAGAGGGAATTACAGCTGGTGTTGCTGGTTGTATGACAGGAAACTCCTGGGAGCCAGTTACACGACAGAAATTGTCACGGTGCTTACCATGATTTTCTGATCACGAATCTACCCCTCGCTGTTTATACGATTTATGTCACTGATCTGGATATCCCAGGTGGTCCCGTGACTGATATTTACACATCCAAAGTTCCGGGGTTTTTTAGGTTGTAGGTTTTTTTTTTTTTTTGGCTGTCAATCAAGTATGCGATTACTCATGTTTTCACAACCTCGGTGACCCACTTCCTTCAAAGTTCCTGCCAGGAGCGCTGCTATTGGCTGGCTGGGGGGGGGGAGACAGGGGGGCAGAGGTTTGGTATTCCCCTCGCTTCTTTAAAAAAAGTTAACCCTTGAAACAGAGGCAGAAGGCACTTCTCAAAGACCTCAGACGGAGGAACAATTAAACCATCTCCTTTCCTTGTGAAAGCAAGCCGAGTAGAGGCTTGCAATTTCTTTGAAAGACCAGACTGAAATCTTTCGCTCAGACGCAGGGAGATCAAGCTGAGTGAGGTGGGGGGGTTGGGTTTCCCCTTTAAAATGTTAACCCTTACAACAAACCAGCTACAGGCAGACAATTTAAAAGGCACAAGCACAGAGGGGGAATTAAAGGGTGTTCATTCGCTCAGAGGCTGGAATACCAGGGAGGTGACCAAGGCAGGGGATGAAAGGGCTATGACGATCTCTCTGTAACATGCAGTTGAGGAAAAGGTAAAGCTGAAGGGTTTGCAGTGTAGAAATCCATTTAAAAAGGTGATTGAGTACAAGCTCGCATGCACACACACATCAACCTTCGTGCAGCAGGAAGGGATGCCTTTGTTTTCGGCTGGTGAGGCTGGATCAGTTGAATGGGTGACTGACCCCTCCTTTTCTGGTCGCTGATCTCTAAGCCCGCCCCCAGTCACCATTTCCGGTCATCCCAGTACCGAGACATTTTGTCCCACGCTGTTTACATTTCCGATTTTACGAATCCTCCCGTGACTTTTTTAAAAACCGGCACAAACCGCGGGACTGGAAGTCCCGCAGGTTGAGGGATAAAAGGTGGCTCCCCTTCCGAAAATCACGTACCCGACCTGATGTACATGTAAACTGCCAGGGATCGACACAAATTCTTCCCAGGACATTTTCATCGTGTAAACAGCCCCCTGGAGGTACAGAAGTTCTCTCCAGGTGACACAATTCCTCTAAACAGGTCTTGCATGTATATACACTGCATACATATACCTAAATACTGTATACACTGGAGTGACTGTGACAAATGTTGCTGTCCTTGAGCAAGCAGGGATCACCAGCATTGAGGCTATGATATTGAGAACACAGCTGCGCTGGGCAGGGCACATTTCTAGGATGGAGGACCATTGCCTCCCCAAAATAGTACTCCACGGTGCACTTGCCATGGGTCAGCGTAAGAGGGGTGCTCCAAAAAAGTGATACAAGGACTCCCTGAAACAACATCTCAGGTTCGGCCAAATTGATCACCAACAATGATACGCCATGGCCTCAGATCGGGAGGCATGGAGACACACTATCCACAATGCTGCAGCCTTATTTGAGAGCTCACGCCGAACAAGTCTTGAAGAGAAACGACAACGCAGAATGAATCACAACTCGGAAACATCACCCAAGGAGACCTTCTGCTGTGCTTTCTGCAAACGGACTTGTTTACCCTAGATTGGCCTTTTTAGTCATCAGCGCACTTGCAGAAAGCACGGGATGAGTCCTTCCTGAATCTTCATTTGCGAAGAAAAGCCAGAGAGAATAGTGGTATAGAAGAGGGAATTACAGCTGGTGTTGCTGGTTGTATGACAGGAAACTCCTGGAGGTACAAGAGTTCTCTCCAGGTGACACAATTCCTCTAAATGGGTCTTGCATACATACTGTACATCTGTATCAAGAGAGATTCAGATGCCACAAACAGTGGGTGCTAGGAGTCACACGCTGCCTGCATGCTACACTTTCCCCACTGTTGCTGTGAACACACCTAGAGCAGGATACGAGCCACTTAGGATCACATACTAAATTTAGCAAAATCTTCACCATCACCACCATTTCCAGCTCAACCTCACATTTACTCCAAAACTGATTGTCATGTTGGCTTCCAAATTAAAATGCAAACAATACAGTTAAAGACATGCAAACCCCTTAGCTAACTTGCCATAAACAGAGGAGTGCCGGGGGTTCAGTTTCCAAGAGGAACAATCTTTCTAAGTGATCAGAACTTGGAATCCTTGCAGCAATACCTTCAAAGTCCTTGTGGGCATCATGGAGATGGGAGACAATAGAATGTGTAGCCTAGTCACTGGGTGTGAGAAGTGACTCATCCGTCCCTGCAAAATTGATTTCCTGCACGTCTGCCTGTGTGACCAGTAGAAACAAAACGTGCAGCATGAAGTACGTGTTGTCCTTTCCTTCCAGATCAATTACGGAACTTGGAGAATACTGGTTTAGCCAGAGGCTCAGATCCACCCTTGGGAAGGTGTTACTTAATCTGTTCCACTCAGCTGGAAGAATCCAGCCCAATCCAGTGTATGCATTTCTGAACATCACCTGGGACTGCTTCCCTGCAATTACAGTATTCTGCAAAACCAGTGGAACAAAGGAAAGAGAAACACAAGGTTTGTTCCAGAAATTTGAGACAGCCAAGGACAATCCCTCAGCTTCAATTTTGGCCCATCTCTCACGTCTTTCTTGAACTCTGGGTTTTCCCACTTTACCTCATGTACAGGCAGGACTATACTATATGCACTATAGAGTTATTTGGGGGAATTTCTAGAGGGATAGCTGTTAGGGCTTGTCTATATGAAACAATAAAATGTGGATTGGTGCACAGTAATGCCAATTCACAGCAGCTTCTATTTGTCTTAATGCATTTTTTTTAAAGATAGCAGGCAGGCAAACCTATCTACTTTTGCTGTTCCACCAGGCGTGCTTGCAAATCAAGATGGTGGGCGTGTGTTAATTACTCATGTTTTTATCTACCTTGAGATGCTGCCGCCGAAGAGGTTTTTTACTTTTTAAACTAAATCCAAGGTGTGTTCTTCTGTTTTAACAAAGAATCAAACAAAATAAGGCTCTTTTCTTGCTGTCGTGCACTACAGCGAAACTCTAAAATGGTGGTTTCAGGAGCTTGCCTTGTTAGCAAGTTCCACCCCCTGCACACGTCCAACCAATCAGCTTTCCACTTCCGCTCTTATCGAGAATGCATATCAAAGTGAATTGGTTGTCCCAATGAGTGAGAATGCACATTCCCCACAGAGCTTTTTAAAAACTTTGGGGAAAATTGCAAGGGCTTTTCCCATGCAGTATATGGAGAATTTGCCCTCCCTCTCCTTTTGAATATAGCAGATTGATGCAGGATCCCATTAAGACAAATCCTATTCTCCTTGAATTCTATGAGGAGTATTTTGCATCGTATAGACAACCCCATAGTCTGCTGTAGGGGTGGGAGGTATTCAAAAATACTAGAGAAAAGTTTTTTTTTTTAAATGGCTTCTTCAGTTTTAAGAAACCCTGATGAGGAGAATCTTGGACATGTGAGCATCTTCACAGTTCAGGATTTATTCTTTTGCAAAATAAAAATAAAAATGGATGAGGTTTATTTCCTTGTACTGAAAATGACATTTTCTGCATGTTAAACAAGGTTTCCGTGCAGAAAACAGCATATATCTGCAGGGAATTGTATTTACTGTGCCAAAAAAAAAAGTCAGTTTTATAACAGAATAGTTCTTGAAAGGTGACTATTCTTTGAAAACAGCAGTTTTTTATGACTTCCTTGAAATGAAGCGAAACTCCCATGGAATCTGGCCATTTGGCATTTGACAAGAAGAAAGGAGGGCGTCCACACTGGAGAAACCATCCCGGTAGAAAGGGTGGCATTTGCATAGCTGCTTCATAGGGAATGCTGGGAGTGGCCCTTTGAGGAGGCACTTGCCTGTTTTCCCAGAGAAGGCTCCAGACTTTGGGAAACCACCAGTCCCAGGAATAAGTAGGAAGGAGCCATGCAAATACAACCCTTTCTACCTGGAATTTTTTGGGGGAATTAGGATTTTTTTATTGGAATAAGACCATTCTACTGAAAAATACATTCGACCACAAAAAGCCGTAACAATAACACAAAAATAATAATAATTGTTTTCCTCTTTTCTTACTCTCTCTCTGGCTTTTCTTCGCAAACTAAGATTCAGGAAGAACTCATCCCGCATTTTCTGCAAGCGCACTGATGACTAAAAAGGCCAATCCGAGATAGACAAGTCCAGTTGCAGAAAGCACAGCAGAAGGTTTCATTGGGTGATGTTTCCGGGTTGTGATTCTTTCTGCGTTGTCGTTTCTCTTCAAGACTCGTTCGGCGTGAGTTCTCAAATAAGGCTGCAGCATTGTGGATAGTGTGTCTCCATGCCTCCCGATGTGAGGCCAGGGAGGACCATTGTTGGTGATCAATTTGGCCGAGCCTGAAATGTTGTTTCAGGGAATCCTTGTATCGCTTTTTTGGAGTGCCCCTCTTACGCTGACCTGTGGCGAGTTCACCGTAGAGTACTATTTTGGGGAGGTGATGGTCCTCCATCCTAGAAACGTGTCCTGCCCAGCACAGCTGTGTTCTCAATATCATGGCCTCGATGCTGGTGATTCCTGCTTACAAAAATAAAACTATCTATCCTAAGACTAATACATGTTTCCTCTTAGTCTAAACACACTATAATCACTCTTTTTTCTTTTCCAATGAACATTATATTTACACAACATTTACATGAACATTGGGAACCCTGGTGGCGTAGTGGTTAAATGCCAGTACTGCAAGTCACCCCGTTGCAAGTTTGATTCCAGTGGGCTCCAAGGTTCACTCAGCCTTCCATCCTTTCGTAGGTCGGTAAAATGAGTACCCAACTTGTGGGGGCAATTAGCTAACACACATTGGAAACTGCTTAATGCAGTGTAGATGCGTATATTGCTATTGCTTAAACCAATTTGTAAGCTGCTCTGATAACCTTGTGGCTGAAGAGCGGGGTATAAATACCTAAATAAAATAAATTAAAAAAATATATTTACACAACCCTTTCTACCTGGAGGGTTTCTCCAGTGTGGATGCCCTTTGAAGGTGTTGCTGCAAGGATCCCAAGTTCTGATCACTTAGAAAGATTGCTCCTCTGGGAAACTGAGCCCCCCACCCCTAAAAATATCTGCTTATGGCAAGTTAGCTAAGGGTTTTGCATGTCTTTAATTGTATTGTTTGCATTTTAATTTGGAAGCCAACATGAAGATCAGTTTGGGAGTAAGTGAGAGGTTGAGCTGGAGATGGTGGTGGTGACAATGAAGATTTTGCTAAATTTAGTATGTGATCCTAAGGGGATTGTATCCCACTCTAGGTGTGTTTACTGCAGGGGTGGGGAAAGTGCAGCATGCAGGCAGCTCGTCACTTCCAGCACCCGCTATTCATGGCCTGCGAAGCTCTATTAATACAAATATACAGTATATATGCAAGATCTCCATTACAGCAAAGCTAGGGAATCCGGTTGCCTGGAGATGGCTCTCATAATTTGTGTATAAGAGGGAATTTCAGCAGAGTTTCCTGTCATACAACCAGGTATCAAGCAACACCAGCTGAAGTTCCCTCTTCTATACTACTATTAAAGGCATGGGAAAACCATCTCTGTTTTCCACTCTGGTAACCCTAGCGTGGAACCTCCATCAGCCTGAAGCCTCCTTTCAGTTGCACCATTTTTAGTGATGGTTGGAACCAAAAATAGCCTTAGTTTAAAACTCTTACTGCCAGTAACTAAGGCAGCATCTGCACTCCAGAAATAATCCAGTTTGACACTGCTTTAATCACCATGGCTCAATGCAATGGAATTCTGGGATTTGTATTTTTGTGAGACATTTCGCCTTCTCTGCCAGAGAGCTCTGGTGCCGCAACAAACTACATATCCTTGGATTCCATAGCATTGAGTCATGGCAGTTAAAGTGGTGTCAAACTGGATTATCTCTGCAGTGCAGATGCAGCCTTAGTCACTGGCATTAACTATGGCTGCATCCACACTATACAAATAATACAATTTGAAACTGGATTATTTTCCATGGTTCCTTCCTATGGAATGCCACAATTTGAAGTTTGGTGAGACACCAGCAGTCTGTGTCAGAGAAGGCTAAAGATTTTGTAAAACTACAACCCCAGGATTCAATAGAAAGACACCATGGTAAATAATCCAGTTTCAAACTGGATTATTTGTGTAGTGTGGATTAGGAGAGGCATTCCAGCCTTTTAGAATGGAAAGCAAAAAATGTGCCTCAAACGCTACTGACACACTGCAAAAATAAGGCAATTTGATGTCACTTTAACTGCCATACATCAATACTGTGGAATTCTGGGATTTGTAGTTTTGTGAGCTATTTAGCCTTCTCTGACAGAGAGTTCTGGTGCCACAACAAACTACCAATCGCAGGATGGAGCCATGATAGTTAAAGTGGTCTCAAATTAGATTATTTCTGCAGTGTGTCAGCAGCATTTGAGCCACTTTTTTTATTTATTTATTTTTATTTTATTTATTTATTTATTCATTCATTCATTTATTTATTTTTGCTTTCTATTCCAGGCTTTTAGGCTGGAACACCTCTCCTAAGGTTTAGATCTAATCCACACTACACAAATAATTCAATCACACAACCCGCATATAGGATCTCAGATAATTTCCATGCCTTCTCCCCCTATTCTTCCCACACATGCTCCTCCACCTTGTCACCTTCTCTTTAATTTTATCCAGGACTTTTTTTAACCACAGTGGGAAAAAAAAATCAATTATTTTAAAAAGTGGGTGCACTGCCCTTGACTTACAGGAGTCATCTGATCATGCAGCAATTTTGTCCTATGCTTCCTATGACTGCCACAACTACACACTGTGCTCTGCATTTTCACAGGTTGCTCTATCTTGCCAGTGTCATGGGGTCGGCTTGCATTGCCCTTTTCCGTTCTTTTCATCTCTGTGATCCTTTCATTCCATTACCATTGATCTCGTTCAAGTGAATCATCTTTAGAAGCTGCCAGATATCTGTTTCTCCATTTGCATTTGAGGCTCAAATAGTCTATCAAATATCTGCACAAAGCCTTGACAAGATCATCTGTGATTTTTAAAAAATGTTTCTGGAACTGTTGGATTTTTATTTATTCATTCCCACTCTGCCAATTAATTTCTAGAAGGCATTCAAGTGAGACAACCTATGGCATTCCTTGTTGCTGTGTGCCTTCAATTTGTTTCCAATTTATGGTGACCCTAAGGGTTTTCTCCATAAGGTTTCTTCAGAGGAGGATTACCTCTGAGGCTGAGAGCTTGCCCAAGGTCACCCAGTGGGTTTCCATGGCCGAGTGGGGATTTGAACCCTGGTTTCCAGAGTCCTAGTCCAACACCATGCAGGATCCCCTATGACATTGCACATGTGCAATGTGTGTGTGTATCCCACTCCCTCCCCATGCCAATAATTAGATCATATTTCATCTGCTTCATTTATTCCACCTTTTGCCATTTGCTAACTAAATCATTACTGTGAAACTTGTTCCTCCTCAGGGCCATGGCTGGTGTTAAACAATGTTATGAAGTTGTTTTCCCAAATGTGTATGACTATAATTATGATTCATAACACTTGTTTATAACAGTCCAAAGAACATTAGAGTAATTTAAATTCCATAGTGAGTTGCATAACCTGCCTTTCAGGTGTGCTCACTTAACTTCCTCGTTAATTCTCATTTTATGATAGGCTGGTAATTTCCGTGGTGCATTCCTTATATCTCATCACTTGAAAGGTTGAAGTCTATGAAGGGAAAGAATATTTGGAAAAAAAATATCCCCCCACCCCAAATACTTGAAAACCACACTTCTAAAGTGTTGAGAAACCCTAGCAAGAAGACTCCTGGACTGATGAGGATCTTTGCAGTTTGAGACTTATTGTAAGCAAAATTTATACAGTACATGGATATTTTACTCTAAACACAAGATTTTTCTATTCAGTCTCTGTGCAGAAAATACAAACTATTTTGTATTTTGTATTTTGTATATGCAAAAATATTAGAAAGCAAAGTTACTTTATATGTTTTACAAAGAAGAGTAAACTCATCTCTTTTTTTCTGCCAGACCCTATTGGGGGAGGGGTATGGGACTGGTTGTTGTTCAGCTTCTGCCCTACAAATTTCATTTCCCTGCCTGTGAGATCCACTACCATCTCTCCAATTTTCCAGCACAAGGCTGGCAGGAAAGTTAAAGTTTTAAATACTCTTCCTCCATGGAAGAAGAGTTCAGAATGACAAAACCCCACTCAAACAGCAAGGTAGTCTTTAAAAATGCTACAATGCATTGAACATGTTCTATTAAGAGAAGTGGTTGGTAACCATGGCTGCCTTAGTGTTTGAGCAGCCATTAAAAGAACTGTGCAAAGTTTCTATTTCTTATAGAAAGAACTTGGAATTTTTTTTTTAAGCAATTCATTCCTATCACGTGTTATAGTCCACTTTGGACCCCATATTGAGAGGTAAGTGAGATATAAATCAAACAAACAGATAGGCTAGAATCCTCCTGGTGTTATACACATACATAGGTTCTCCTATGTTGGGCATTTTTGTCCCAATGCCCAATGGCTGTATTCAGTTCAAGGTTGGGGAAGCAGAGTTGTGCACGTGGCACCATTGTGCATGGATGTACATTGCACATGGGTGTGCGTTGTGCATTGTGCATGGATGTGCCTGCACATTGGCTTGTGCTTTTGATTGTACATTTGGTGTCTTGGTTCAGTTGTGCAACATGGTTATTCTATACTATGTTTTGGGGTCATGTAGCACAGTTCATAGGTAACTACACATGTGAAGATTTGCTCTACACCACCCCAATGTAGGATCCCAGCCATAGTGTTTAGGAAATAATTCATTATGATTGTTTGCTATGATATATATATGAAAAAAATAACCTGTTGCATTGTTCATTGGGTTTCATATTACTTTTCCATTGCTCTCATGGCTTAAAAAAACCACACACATTAGGGTGGGTAAGAGAGTGGCATAAATCTTTTTTTTAAAAAAACATCAAACGGTGTCTAAAAATGTTCCCCCCCCCCCAACAACGTACCGTAGTTTCATCCCCATCCATTGCATCACTCTAGGAGTGTATTTCTGTGGTGGTTTTTTTTTTTTTTTTTTTTTTTTGTCAAAAAAAGAATGATTTGTTACAGGTAACTGCACTATTTTGCAACTCATTTCTTCAAAGCTCTGCTCTTTTCAGGTTATGGAATAAAATTAGAGGAGGAAAAGAGAGAATGAGAAAGTGAGAGGGAACATTTTTTGGTTTGCAGACAGAATCCATTTCACATGTCGCTTAACTAGAAGTTTGTGTTCTCCATCTCATTTATTTATTTATTTATTCAATTTTATATTCCACCTTTCTTCTGAATGGGATCCATGGCAGCTCACACATGAATCTAAAAAAGGTACATGAATTAAAGGTCACTAATAAAAAAGTTTTTTAAAAAAAACAGTCAGTATGGAACCTTGGGATTTGTAGTTTGTTGTGGCATCAGAGCTTTCTGACAGAGAAGGCTAAATATCTCACAAATCTACAAATCCCAGAATTCAATAGCACTAAACCATGGCAGTTAAAGTGGTGTCAAACCAGGGGCTTGTCTATACAGTGAAAATACTCCACATAGAATTCATGGAGAATATGTTTTCTCTAAATGGGATCCCACATCATTCTGCCGTATTTGGAAAGGCAGGGGGACAAAAATGCCAAATACTCCAAGGTAAAAGACTTTTTTAAAACTTCAAAGGAAATGCACATTCCCACTTGTTGGGACAATGGATTCGCTTTGATGCACATTCCCAATAAGTGTGGAAGTGGAAAGCTGATTGGCTGGATGTGCACAGGGGCAGAGCTTACTGGCAAGGCAAGTGCCTGGAACCACCATGTTGGATTTTTGCTGTAGCAATAATGCACTGAGGCGATGAAACAGCCTTTTTCTCTCCCCCCGCCCCCCATTTATTTAAGTGGAATATCACATTTCTGCACTTTGGATATGCGCTCTCTCTCTCTCTCTCTCTCTCTCTCTATATATATATATATATAGTATATTCCGGCATATAAGACAACTGGGCGTATAAGACCCCCCCCATTTCCAGCCAAAAATCTAGGCTTAGGCATATATTCGCCATATAAGACCCCCCCACACACACAATTTGGCTGGCTGGCTGGCTGGCTGGCTGGGGGAGCCTTGCCAGCCGATCCTCTTTGTTTCCCAACTCAGGAGGATCTCCTCCTGAGTTGGAAAAGTGAACAGGATCAGCTGGCAGGGCTTCCCCAGCCAACCAGCCACAACATTCGCCCCTCTCTTCAACCTTCCAGTCAAATGTGACTCGAAGGTGGAGGAAAGGGGCGAAAATGCCCAGTTTGCCTCAGCAGCCCCCTTCCCTCCATCTTGGCTCTTCCGAAGAGGACCAAGGCTTTGGTATCTAAATTATTAATAGCTGGAGAGAAAGCTGCTATCCTGTATCCACACTTGCTTGTGCTTAAGTCACATTGAGCTGAATAGAATATATATATATATATATATATATATATATATATATATATATATGGTATTTATACCCCACTCTTCAGCCACAAAAGCTACCAGAGTGGCTTACAAATTGTTAAGCAATAGCAATTTTACACATCTACACTGCATTAAGCAGTTTCCAATGTGTATTAGCTTTACAGTTGTCTCTCCATATCCACGGATTTAAGTATTCACAGCTTGGCTCTTCCAAAGGGGACAAAGGCGGGGGAAGCGGGGGCAGCTGCGACAAACCCCTAGATTCGCCACCTCTTCCCACCTTCAAGGAAGGTGGGGAGAAGGGGCTAACATGCCCCGTTTAGCTCTACAGCCCCGATGCCTCCTTCTGGGCTCCCTTCGGAAGGGAGCCCAGAAGGAGGATGCGGGGCCGTGGAACCAAACCCCGGGATTCGTCCCCTCTCCCCACCTTCAAGGAAGAGGGAGCGAATCTAGGGTTTAACTCCGCCTGATGCCTCCTGGGCTCCCTTTGCAAGGGAGCCCAGAAGAAGGCATCGGGGCTGCAGAGTTAAACTTGGCATCTTTGTTCACTCTCCCCACCTTCCTAGAAGGCATCGGGGCTGCAGAGTTAAACTTGGCATCTTTGCTTGCTCTCCCCACCTTCCTGGAAGGTGGGGAGAAGGAGCAAATCTAGGGGTTTAACTTGCAAAGGAGCCCAGAAGAAGCATCGGGGCTGCGGAGTTAAACGGGGCATCTTTGCTCCTTCTCCCCACCTTCCTTGAAGGTGGGGAGAGGGGGTGAATCCCAGGGTTTGGCTCCACGGCCCCACGGCCTCTTTCTGGGCTCCCTTCCAGAAGGAAGCCCAGAAGGAGGGATTGGGGCTATGCAGCCAAATGGGGCATGTTCGCCCCTTCTTCCCACCTTCCTTGAAGGTGGGGAGAGGGGGAGAATCCCGGGGTTTGGCTCCACAGAAGGAGGGATTGGGGCCGCCACGGCCGCTGCAGAGGCGATCAAATGGCGGCCGTGGCAAACTGCAATGTTCGCCCCCCTCCTCTGTCTTCTGTTGCTCCCCAAAGGGGAAGAAGGCAGAGGAGGGGGGCCAAATGAACTGCAAAACACTTTGCTTCACCCACCTGCCCCATCTCCTGCCTCTTCACCCCATTTGCGAAGAGGCAGGAGATAGGCAGGCAGGCGAAGCAAAAGTATATCCAGCGTATAAGACAACTCTCAATTCTGGAGGGCACTTTTGAGTGCTCAAAAGTCGTCTTATATACCTTTTGTGCAGCGGCAGTAACAGGTGACAATACAAATGTGAGTAATTCACTCATGCCCACCATCTTGATTCACAGGCATGCCTGTTTGAACAACGAACACATATGGCTTTGCATGCCTGCAATCTTGAAAAAAGAAACATGGAGGCAAATGAAAGCTGCTGCAAATTGGTGTTAGTGTGCATCAATCCACATTGTACTGCCTCGTATAGACAAGCCCTGGATTATTTCTGCAGTGCAGATGCAGCCTCAGTCACTAAATTCTTGCTCAGGTCTTTACCTGCTAGTGGAAGGAGAGCAGGGAAGTCATCAGCCTAGACTTCTGTATCACAGACTTCCAATGCCTAGGACCAGCCACCAAGAAAGCTCTCTCCCATTTCTTCACCAATTGTACCTGTGATGGTGGAATCTTGCACAAATTGCATTTGAATTTTTTTCACAAATTATTTTTGAATTGGCACAAAATATGAAAGAGAAGACAAAAGAAAAATCTTTAGCTAGCATGCCAGAACCAAGATGTCTCAAGGGGGTTGAGAAAGATTTGCTGAACAGTCTTGTCATACTGAGATGGCTAGATTTTTTTTTTCACATCCCCATCATTGAAAACAAGATTGTCAATATGAAATGGTCTAAGGCTAGTCAAAAAGACAGACAAACCACAGGATACTTTGTAAAGCGCTATCATGCTGAGAAGCAAACTTGCAAATAATTAACTTGGGTTTACAGCTACACCAATGCAAACTACTGCTTGTTATATGAGTTCAAGATGATTCTGTCTTTGAGTGGCCCTGTTATAGGGACTTTCTTGGCAAGATTTCTTTCAAATCCAAAGATTTCTTCAGAGAAGGTTTCCCACTCCCTTTGTCTTAGGCTGAGAGTATGACTTGACCAAGGTCACAGTCTGTTTCCATACTGACCGGGGATTCAAATCCTGGTCTCCTGAAGTTCTAGTTCAACACTCAAACCACTAAGCCACACTAATTGTCACAAAGTAGTTAACAAATCACAATTATTTGGTCAAGCTTCTCTGAGCAGTCAGCAGTTTTAGAGCTTACCTAGATTTGGTTGTCATTGTTTGTCAGTAGCTGGAAGACCTACTGACATTTGGTAATATTCTTGTTTATTTACAGACATACAGGATGAGAACAAATGAAGTCATAACTCAAAGACTCCAAGAGATCGCAAAGGTCTGCTATTTCCACATCAAATTTGCTAAGAGACAATTCCCAAAGTATGAAATTATAGAGTCCAAACTCAGCTTTCTCCTTCAGTTCTTTGCTTTCTTTCACACATGAGAGATTTAATTTCCCTCTTCCCCAGTTAGTAGGAAGGATAGATGGAATTCAGATGAGACATATACTCTCAACATGACCTAACCTTATTGGGCCATCAAGAAGGAGACACATTATCTGAATATTACGTTGCAAGTTCAATTCCAGCGGGCTCCAAGGTTCACTCAGCCTTCCATCCTTTCGTAGGTCAGTAAATTGAGTACCCAGCTTGTGGGGAGCAATTAGCTAACACACATTGGGAACTGTTTAATGCAGTGTAGATGTGTAAATAGCTATTGCTTAAAACAATTTGTAAGCCGCTCTGATAGTCTTGTGGCTGAAGAGTGGGGTATAAATAACTAAATAATAAAAAAAAATTACAGGCTCAGCAATCTTGTGATCAGGTACAAGATTCTGGCCTGGGATTGCATGTCATTTGTCACAGGGAAATGTTGATTGACAGTCTCTCTCACCTATATCTGATGAGAAACCCAGAACTGTAAAAATGAAAGGTGATCACAGCCCCACCTTTGGCCTAGCAAGGCAAAGACTGGATTTATCCAGTTGGCTGCCTGCAAAACACACACACACACACCTTTTTTAAAAAAAGAAAAATACACACACCCTTTTAATCTATATTCTTGGCATACATTTCTTAGAACTTGCCCATACTTAGCACAAGTGTTTATTCTAAGCGCTAATGACAAGCGTACAGACCCTATAAACATTACCTTGCTTTGATTTGAGCATTCCTTCAAGCAAATTTGGCAAGGCTTTGACCTACACCCTGTTCAGCACATGTCACAATGACCTAGGTTAAGTACCGCTGTTAAGTATGTGTTAGAAAGTCACAGCACACAAAATCCTTGAAGCTTGCTTTGGTTACATCCCATTTGGATTACTGTAATGAGCTGCCTTTGAAAAGGGCTCAAAAGCTTCAATTGGCCCAAAGAGCTGCAGCCAGTTTGTTAATGGGGCTTGCTACAAGGAACAGACAACACACAGCCCCCTTGTTGCAAGAGCTCCATTGGCTGCTGCTCTGTTTCCAGGCACAATTCAAAGTGCTGGTTTTTACTTATAAAGCCATATATGGCTTGAGTCCAGGTTATTTGAAGGACTGGTTTCTCCCTTTATGAGTCCATCACAGCCCCAAGGGTGGTCTGGAGAGGCCCACCTCTCTGTCCCACCACCTTCCCGGGCTCATTTGGTGAGAACAAGGGAGAGGGCCCTTTTGGTGGCTGCTTCCATGAAATAGATCCATTAACTCAATCACTCAAAGCCAATACTCATGTATGTTCCACTGATTAAGTGAACACTCTCCAGTAAAAGCAACTGTATTTGTCAATATTCCCCTTTAATTTTATTAATTTTATTTAATTCTTTTCAATCCTTCCCTGGCCTGCTACTGGTTTTCCTTGGATTAATTGTACTGATGAGCTCAACAAATCAGAGATCACATATGGACTGTTCAGACGAAAATGCTGAATTAAGTGCATGAATGGATTAGCATATCATAGCAAGTCATTGTGTTAACCATGGTTTGTTGCTTAAGCTACAACTTGCATGGATATGAACAAGCAAACAATGGTTTGTCTTCTCCCTTCCTAGTTTGTTTCTGCTTTCTTTTTCTACTGCTCTTCTTATCAACTCCTGTTTCAGTATGGGGAGCTGGGGAAACAAGTCATATTTCTGTGTTCAGATATCAAGACAAAGCATAGGTTAAACAAGCCAGAGATTATAAGCCAACAACCAAATTTTATGTCTGCTTAAAAACAAAAACAAAACAAAAACAAAAACAAAAACAAAAAAAGACATGTTAGCAGAGCTGGGCTTGCACATCACTACAAGGAACCATATTCGTCATATTGTTCTTACTCTCAGTTGCCCTCATTGACGCAAGCACATTTCCAGATCTTTTTGGCTACCTGACATATCATCCTGTTTAGCATACCCCTACATGTACTTGTTCCATGAAAAGGGGTATGCTAAATAGGATGAGGGCACCTGAGAGTAAGAACAATATGATGAGAGCCAAGAAGCCATTGGAAAAGGAAGGCATTTATTGGCATTGCAGCAAATGCTTGTAAAATACAAATAACCTCAGCCTTTCTTGTAATGAAAAATACTACCAAAAAAAAGAGAGGAAAAAATGAATGAAAGGTAAAATATACAAGGTATTTAGTAAAGGAATGATAAGTAAAATATACAATATATATATATATGAGAAAATACTTGTCATAAGGCTAAACACTTTCTATTTTTCCCTGCCATCCAATGAAGTTTTAAGTGCAGCAGAGCACGCAAAAAAACAACAAAAAACAACAAACAAACAAACAAAAAACAAACCCTAAGACCCCATCATTGACGGATTAATTTAGCAAACAAAGGTCATAGATCAATGGCTTCCTAATGCATTATCAGCTGAAATTTAGAAATGCATGTGCTCCCAGATCTGTCTCTTAGTTCTTGCTTTTGGTCTCCACGGCTCTTAGAGCACTGGGTATGCTTGGTGTGGTCATACATTTGCTCATGACAAGGTCATAAAACCACAGAGGCGAATAGCAGAAGATGAGGAGGTATTTGTAAGCATTCTTGCCAGGAGTATATAAACCATGTGGATGCACTGCCAATAATGCATGTAACACATCATAGAGTACAGGTGACAAATCTGACGCTGAAAGAGAAGGAATGTGAGTGAGCATGGTCTTCATAGAGTGGATGTAATCTTCCCCATAATCTTTCTTCACATCTGGTGTGAGGTTCTCAAGAAGGTTCTGTTCCTCCTTATTCCAGAGCTCGGGATTTCCCTGGATACCTAGAAGATCAGTCAATTTGTATATGAATACCTGGACTTCTTAATTTGAAGGATCACTTTAACAAGAATGAAACCAGAGAAAATGTGGGGTGGAGGTCTTGTAGGTAGTATTTTCCCTCAGTCAATACACTGGAAAGTGCTCTGTCTTTTGTTTTAAATGACAATGGCTCAGTTCATAACTCAAAAAGGAGAATATTCTTATAGAGAAGAAAAGAGCTGGATGTAGCCCAGCTTCCTGTTTCAGTGGCCAAGTAAATGCATATGGAAAGCTTACAAGTTGTCATGAATGCAATAGCACCTTCCCACACATGTTCCTCAGCAAGGGATTCCAAGAGACATGGTGCTACTGGCTGATGAGGTAGAACAGTGTTTCTCAACCCGGGTTCTGTGGGACAGCACTAGGGGTTCCATGCAAAATCACAGAGAAGTGGTGAACTGTGTGTGCATGCATGTCTGTGCACAGGAGCTCCCTCGCTTGCCAGACAAATGTATGCACTACTGATGCTTACACACAAGCATGTCTCTTTTTAGGCAGAGCGCAGGGAGCAATTCTCTGCCCCTTTGTGCCCATCTAAAACCTCTCCGCAGCATCTGTCAAATCCCAGGAACGGCTTTGCCACTTCTACTGCTTACCAGGGGTCAGAGGAAGGATTCAGAGGGTAATTCACACAATGATTATGTGGCTGGTCTAGGCTCTGTGGGGCAGAAAGGGAAGGAGGGTTGGGAATTCCATCTGAGTGTGCACTCTAGTCTCTTTCCCCCTCTGAGCCAAGATCAGCTGATTCTTCATCATCTGAATTGTCTTCTCACACCCTCTTCTCCCCACCAGTAGCATCAGCAAGAGCTCATTCCATGTCTTGACAGCTGCCAGGGTGAGAGAGGGCACAGACTTGTGTGGTTGGAGTGTTATGCTCCACTTGCTTACTGAAATAAATTGGTCAAAATCTCTATAATCATGCATCAGTTCTTAGGCTACTTAAAAAAAGTGATAAACTGAAAATAATACAGCCTTCAAAGTGACTGTGGGAATTGGCTCTTCAGATAGCATTTAATAAGCCAAGTTGGTTTTGCTCCCTCTACAACTGGGGTTTATAAAATAAAGCAACCCCTTGGGGTTTTCCAAGACCCATGAAAGAGGAAATGATTAAATTCTCCCCAACTATGGAAGGTTTCTTTTTAAAAAAGTAGTTCATTTCCACTATTCATTCTACATTTCTCTATTGTTGTTGTTGTTGTTGTTGCATGTATGTACTCAAGTCATTTATGACCCATTGCAACTCTAAGGTGAACCTACCACAAGGTTTTCTTGGCAAGATTTGTTCAGGTTTTTTGTTTTTTGTTTTTACCATTGCTTTCCTGAAAAGCTGATTTAGTGTGACTTGATCCAGTTTTAATCCTAAATATACACTGGACTATGTGACGAATCTTGCTGTCCTTGAGCAAGCAGGGCTCACCAGCATTGAGGCCATGATATTGAGAACACAGCTGCGCTGGGCAGGACACATTTCTAGGATGGAGGACCACCGCCTCCCCAAAACAGTACTCTACGGTGAACTCGCCACGGGTCAGCGTAAGAGGGGCGCTCCAAAATAGCGATACAAGGACTCCCTGAAACAACATCTCAGGCTCGGCCAAATTGATCACCAACAATGGTCCGCCCTAGCCTCACATCAGGAGGCATGGGGACACACTATACACAATGCTGCAGCCTTATTTGAGAACTCACGCCGAACAAGTCTTGAAGAGAAACAGCAACGCAGAAAGAATCACAACCCAGAAACATCACCCAAGGAGACCTTCTGCTGTGCTTTCTGCAACCGGACTTGTCTATCTTGGATTGGCCTTTTTAGTCATCAGCGTGTTTGCAGAAAGCGCGGGATGAGTCCTTCCTGAATCTTCGTTTGCGAAGAAAAGCCAGAGAGAGATCCAGTTCACCCAATAGGTTTCCGTGGCTGAGCAGGGATTCAAACCCTAGTCTCACAGTCCAGTACTCAAATGATTACACCACACTGGCTTTCTTCTGGCTTTCACTGATCCTTTATGCTGCTCTTGTGTGGTCCAAGATCTTGGCTATTGCTTTATGCAATCTATTTAAGAGACAAATTCCATCTGAGATCCTAAAGAGCCCAAGCAGATTTTGCACATCCTTGTGAATAAAATATGGTGGATGTAAGGCCATTTGTCATTCCTGCCTCAGAACATTGGTCCCTATTGGTGGCAGGGGGTGGCTTTCATGTCAGTGGTGGTGAATCCACTTTGGGTTTCAGCCTCAACTTCTAAGGAGCTATGCTAGGTGCTCAACCCTATCCCCAAATTAGTCTGAGAACTATGGCTAGCTCTTTTAAAGCTCAAACTAAAATTGAGAATTGGTTTCATATCCCAACCACCAAATGCATGAAGGTCACCAGATCCCAATACTAAGGAGGCTTCCAGCATGAAGAGTCTACCACACACATGAGCTCAGGAGCTAAATAAAAAGCCAGCAACTTACATGTCCTGAAGGCTGATGGATGAATGGCAGCTACTTTAATACCCCATTTTGACAGCTCCTGCCTCATCACACCAGAAAACATAGACAGAGCAGCTTTGGATGCTCCGTAGGCAGCAAATCGTGGCATCGGGATCCCTCCTATGAAAGCAATCAAAACTGGTAACTCAGTTTCACTGCTGGTTAATTTAAAATGAAGGATTATATAGCCTCAATGAATTTTATGTTAGGGTTTAATAGGAAGTGTGGAAGGGGACTTGTTTGCTAGCAGCTGCTAAACAACAACAAAAAGACAGAAGTTCTTGCCAACTGAAGCAGCTGCCTCTTGATTTGTTAGTCTCTCCTTTTCCCTTCTCAGTAACAGAACTGGATTTTGCCATTTACAGCACAATCTCAGGCATGTCCACTTGGAAGAAAGCCAACTGTATTTAATGGGGCTTACACCCAGGTAATATGGAAAGTGCTAGCATGTTATTGGGAGGGTAGGTGTATGGGTGGGAATCACCACACCCTCAGCATCTTGATCTGCAGGGGAAAGAAATCACACAAGAAACAGCACCAGGCAAATCATTAAGTTACTATGTTTTGTTCCATCATGACAAACAGGAGAGTACAAACAATCCAGAGACTTGTACACAGCTTGTACAAGGTGCAAAGGATGGAAGATTGCTCCCCTCTGCTCATGCTGGATTTGCTTAGAAATGAGCACCACCTAATCCCCCAAAACCTGGGGAGTCACCCATTGAAATTCTGGGTGAGTCAATTCAAATTTATTAATCCTAATGCTCCATAAATCCCTTAATCATTTTCTTTCCATCTATTCCACCTTCTTCCATGCCACCTTGCCCCCAAGCCACCTCAGTAAACTGCAGCTTCTAAAACTTCCATTGAAGTGATCTCCAAAAAAATGGCATTTGCCAAGGAACCCCATGACCAGTAAATTAATAGAGCACCAGAAATGGGAAGGGACAATCTTTCCCCCCTCTTCTTTTTTCAGAAGGTTTGTTGGCCTGTTGTCAGTGCTATTGGGGTTCTCTGGTTGAGAGGGAGACTGGAACAGAGCCCCCCCCACAGATATACCTGTTTTACCCTATTTCTGTTAGCCCATATGCTACAACTATAACCCCCTCCCCACACACACACTTTCCTATAATCAATTCAACACTTTATTGTAACCAGTTCAACTGGGCTATCACTTCCATCCTTTCCAGAAAACATCATAGGGGCTCTTCTTCATTTTATCTGTGAATTCAAACAGTGGGAATTTCTGCCTGTGCAGTGCTTCTCATGGAACATTAGAATCATAGAATCATAGAGTTGGAAGAGACCACAAGGACCATCCAGTCCAACCCACTGCCATGCAGGAATACACAATCAAATCATTCCCGACAGATGGCCATCCAGCCTCTGTTTAAAAACCTCCAAAGAAGGAGACTCCACCACACTACGAGGCAGTGTACTCCACTTCCAAACAGCTCTTACTGTCAGGAAGTTCTGCCTAATGTTTAGGTGGAATCTCTTTTCCTCTGGTTTGAACCCATTGATCTGTGTCCTAGTCTCTGGAGCATCAGGAAACAAGCTTGCTCCATCCTCAGTATGACAGCCCTTCAAATATTTAAACATGGCTATCATGTCACCTCTCAACCTTCTCTTCTCCAGACTAAACATACCCAGCTCCCTAAGCCACTTCTCATAGGGCATGGCTTCCAGACCCCCCACCATCCTGGTTGCCAAGCTTTCCCCCTCTCTAAGTACATATGCTTAGGCAGGCCACAGCTAAATCTCCTCAGCTCTACATAAGCAGCATCAACTAGAATGTTCTTCCTGCAATTTACCAGGTTTATTCTACTTTATTGTAATATCATTTTCATCCATTCCAAGAGACATCAAAGAGGTTAACCACTGCTTGTCTGTGCATGTTATTCTGGAAGAGGCTGGATATGTCATCCTTTGGCTCCCTGATTGCCAGTGCACAGAACTCCATTCCTCCATGCAAACTGCTGGATTTTAAGCTGGGTTTGGGGGGCATTTGTGATTATGGCAATGGCACCATAGTTGTAAATGTGAATAGGAAACAGTTGTGAGATCATAAGTCTAACTTATGACATCATAACTGACTAACAGGGTACCAGCCAAGGTATCCCATCCCATTGGTATCCCCTTTGTTCTAAAAAGCACCCAAAGAGGGTACTGGAAAACCAAAAAGAGTATTTGGTTACTTCTTGCTTCATTTCCCCATTCTTTTTCTTTCTTTCTTTTTAAAAGATATTTTCAATGAAATTTCCTCATTCTTTTTCAATTGTTGCATTTCTCTGGGTAGTGTGGTCTACAGTTAGTCCCAGAGCTGCCCCACCCCTGCTCTATTCAAAGCTTCACATATCTGGAAACAACTGTCACATCTCTCTCTAATCTCCTCATTTCTTCCAGGCTAAACGTGCTCAACATTTTCACACCCATCTCAGATGAGGAAGGCTTGAAAGAGCGGGCTGTGATTAGCCTGACAAAGAAAAGATTTAGGTGAAATGTGAAAGCTGTCTTCAAATATCTCAAGGGCTGTCATGCAGAGGATGGAACAGGCCAGTCTTCTGATGCTCCAAAGGGCAGGACCAAAAGCAAAGGGTATACGCTGCAGGGCAGCCAATGTTGGCTGAACATTAAGAGAAACATTGTGACAGCAAGGACTGCTGGATAGTGGATGAGACTGCCTTAGGAGGAATATGTTGAGTAAAGACTGGTTACAATCATCTGTTGAGTGTGCACTCTGCACTCCAGATCTTGCGTTTACCAAGGAGACTTAATTAAATATATAAAATTGATGAGAGAAATTGTGTACAAAATTGCATATGAATTTTTGCATACATGAAAATGCATGAATTTTTTTGGGGGGGGGGCGGGGGGAATCAAAACAAAATTGCCATTCACCAACTGATGGAGAAATAAGTAGGTAAATTTGTGCTTGCAACTGTTATAGACAGTTTACTCCATAGATTAAGCAATGTGTGACAATAATGGCTGCACCCTTATCATACTTACTTTAAATGGGTTTCCCCTGGATTGTCACAGAAATTCAACAGAGATTCAGTTTTCTGTCTAATCTCTGTCTAATATTCTGTCTAATGTATTTCTGAGCTGCCTTGGGTCCCACTATGGGAGTAAATAAGTACGCAAATAAATTCAGCGGTGAGCTTTGATGAATCTTGCAGGGGGGGCATTAAATGGCCTTTGGGACTGGAGACTGTGGTCAGGAACCTATTTTGACACTAGCAGTGTGTTATGTTCCAAAAGTGTGCTTACGCTGGAGATTTGGGAAGGCAACATCTGCCAGTTGTTGATGGCATACGGCTATTTGGATCAAAGTCAGAAATGCACCCCAAGGGGATAAACATTGTTTAAGAAGGTACTGGATACCTCCTTGTGTAACATCTGGGAAAAAATCAGTTACACCACAGTAACCCTGGATTACCCTATCGTAAAACGCTAAGATGATTCCAGATGATGTGTATCGTTTCCCTGCTCTAATGGAAGATTCTGGAAAGAAAATGCTAACCTCAGTGGAGCATTACAGGTGCCATTGGTGAGGTGTGTTCAGCAGTGCCAAGACCATAAATAGCTAGATAACCACACACCCACAACCCACAATCCACACACCCCCACCCCCCCCCACACACAATAGGTAACTAGCCTGTGTTTGCTGTGAGCACAGGACAATGCATATTTATCAGCTTGTCATTCCAGAGGTGTTCAGTTGGCTCTTTGCTCCACCTCTTTCTCTAAATCCCTAAGTGATGCCGACACTTTTGACAAACCAGCTTTTTTTTCACCTGCTGAAATTGATAAATGTATCTGCCATTTGACTCAGTGTCTGGATGCCTGCCATGTTGAAAATAGAGCCCAAAACAGCAGAGAAGAGATGAGGCGATGTTTTTAAACAAGTTTGCTATTGCCTCATTTTACCCTGTCTTCATCAATCCCCCATGTCAGAAAGGAAATCTCGCAGTCTGAATGACATTCCTGGAGAAAAAGAATTCCTTGGCTGCCAAACAACAGTGCTGAACGCAACTCATGTTTCCATTATAACAAATGCTTAAGAGGGCCCCAAAGACAGGTGAGAATTTTAAAGATGCATAATGCACTGGTTTCTACAATGTGCAAATTCATCTCATGCTGCAGGCTTGTTATGACTATGGCAGAAGGTTGCATTTTAAGTAATATGTTTGGTGAAATTACTGTATTGTGTTTGTTGGGAAACTAAAAGGTTGAACACTCAATTTTTTTAACAGTTCCCATAGGACTAAAGCCAACTAGAGCAGTCCCGCCAGTTCAATTGTTGAATGGTAGGTCAACCCTTACGTAAATCCCATTGATTCAACAGGCCTATTATAGTTAGCAATTGGATTTATAATAATAATAATATAATAAAATTTATTTATATCCCGCCCCTCTGCAAGCAATCGGGGCGGCTTACAACGATAAAATGGTAGACAGTATAAAACAACCCAAAATCCCTCCCTCCCCTTAAAACATTATTAAATTAATACAAGTTAAAATCAATATATAATACAATATGTTAAAAACCCTTTTAAGCAGGCAGCATCTGTTTGGAGGTCCAAAAGCAACCTCCAGAGGGTGTTCCTGAGGCCGGGGTTAGCTATTCCGGAAAAGCCTGCCCGAAGAGAACCGTCTTGACAGCCTTTTTAAAGGTGTCTAATGATGTCAATAGGCGGATTTAGGCCATAAGCTACAAGATACCTTTCTTATAACAATCTAAGGAATGGATTGGGAACTTAGGGTGTTTATAGTAGATCCAGCTAGATCTGTATTTGTTAGCCTGATGGACAGCAGTACTTCTGCGACTTAAGAGTGAGGTCTTTTCCATCATTTGGATGATGGAAAAACAAAACAAAACAAAACAAAACACACACACACACACAACACTACAGCTGCCCCCCATATCCGTGGGGGACATGTTCCTGGACTTAACATTTGTAAGTGAAACCATGGATAACAGCAAAACCTATTCAAATAAAGGACATCCAGTATAAACATGTCATAAAGTTGCATTGGAGGACCTAGTGATTCCCAGAGAGGAAACCTCTCTAGGCATTTTCCAGCATGACTCTATGGTATGTGTCCCTATTTTTTCAGTGGTCGATAACTGAAACCACAGATATTGGTTCCAAGGAAACGGGGCTGGGGGGACCTGTAATTACTAGAAATCTCTTGTTTACTTCTTCTGGCATAACTGTGGATGTTATTGTTGTTGTGTGCCTTCAAGTCATTTCTGAATTATGGCAACCCTAAGGCAAACCTATCATGCGGTTTTCTTGGCAAGATTTTTTCAGAAGGGTTTGCTTTCTTCTGAGATGGAAAGTGTGTGACTTTCCCAAGGTCAACCAGTGGATTTCCATGGCTAAGCGGGGATTTGAAGCCTGGTCTCCAAAGTGATAGTCCAGTGCTGAAACAACTGCACCACATTGATGTGGTGCACAATTACTAGTTCTGCTATTGATTAAGGAGGTACCCAGTGCCTTCTTATACACCATTTTTTGGTTTATTTTTTGCCAGGCCTTGCAATGGCTGGCAGATAGTACCAGGTACAGCTGTCTCCGGCTCCTTCACACCTCCACTGAGGTGACTGCTGACTATGATTCTATTATTTGCTTTCTCGCTGGCCTCTCTTTGTGTTCCACCTTCTGGACCTCACTGTGCAACCTCCTGGACTTGGTGGAATGTTATACTTGTCATGCCCTATGAGTCTGATGAAGGTATGGAATCAGAGGAGGAGGACATGGCAGGGAACGGCCTTATGGACCCTGGCACAGGTTTATCTACACCTGTGCCAGGAGAGAACTCTGCCAACTTAGAAGAGGAAGAGCCTGGTCCTAGTGGGTTGGCACCAGTCCCAGCAGCGAGCCCTGCCAAGTCAGATAAGGAGGAAAATGAGGAAACAGACTTACCCATACCATCCTTCAGCTAGCAGAGATCCCAAAAGGAAGCTAGGAGGAGATCAATGAGGCTTTACCTGAAACACCAGCTTATTAAGGACCACCTGGCACAGCCTTGATTGATCTATATACACCTTGGGGGAGTTATGGAGCCTTTGTCAGAGATCAACTGAACCTCCTAGCGAAAGCTTCCTGTTTGGTATCTTTGACTCCGTGTTCCTGCTGCCTTGACTCCTGTTTAAACCTTGGACTGATCCTGACTACACTGTTGCCTGATCCTGTTGACCTATGGACTTGCTTTTGGGACCCACATTGACTTCTGTAAGCCTATGACTCTTGGACTATTTTACTGGACTATTCTTTGCATATTTCCTGCTTGTTGCTGTCAAATCTTATCTGGACTTCACTTAATCTGCCTTGTTATTAAGAGTTGGCTGTTTTTCCAGATATTGTTCATACTTTGCCAGCTGCTTTCACGGACAATACTCTATCAACTTCAAATAGGATATCCACTATAGATAGGTGGGTCAACCCTGGTATCGGCTGTATTCAAAATGGGAATCTTGCCACTGATTTATGTGCCCCTCCATGACTGACCTCCATTTTACCTCCAGTGAATCCCACTCTTGGGAAGATGTCAGGATATAATCTGTATTAAAAAGGATTAAAATTAAAATGATAACAGTATTTCAGCACGGGGTGCTAATAATGTTCAGTGATGAATATTATTGGGTGTTCAATTATCATTTTTGCATCCAAATAAAAAAACGAGGGAGGTGCAATGTTGTTGTCTAAGAGCTCAGCATGTATTTGCTAAAGAGATATGGAAATTGGGATTATTTATTAAATCATTCATCTAGAAGCTTTCCAGCCTGCCTGTCAATTGAATGAGCACCAAGATGGTTTACAACAAATTTTAACAATAGACAACCCAAAATCCACACAATCTAACAGCCTATACAGCTCAGAGAACTTAGTACAACTCCCAGAATCCCAACTCTGGCCCTTTGTCCCCCAGCTGATAGAAGCAGCCAGATTATGCTTCAAGTCTGCAATTCCAGGGTAAAAGAATGCATTATATGAGTGGTAAACATCTGAGCTCACATTAAGGGATTGGGACTGAGATCACTGCTGGATCTTGGGGATTGCTTTGATTTTGTATTCCTGCAGGGCAGGGGGTTGGACTAGATGACCCTTGTGGTCTCTTCCAACTCTATGATTCTATGATTCATTATCTTCCCTTCTCCCCATGCACAGACCCATCTCTCTCCTGCTGCACCCCCATGGCCAATTAGTGGCTGGAAGGTAGTGGAGATGGTCAGGTGTCATTCAGTTATGTTCCAGCTGCAGCATCCAAGCTCTAGAGTGGGATTTTAACTTGGAGGTCTTGAATAAAAGCTGTAATGAATGAAAATTGGGATGGTCCTCAGAGAGTAACCCACACAGATTCACAGTCTGTTTTCTGGTGAATCCCAGAGAGATATTGTTCTGACTCACCTGCCATGCTTGAGACATTAATGAGCCTTCCTTTGGATTTCCGGAGCAAGGGCAAGAAAGTTTTTGACAACTCAACTGGACCGAAGAAGTTGACATCCATGCACTGTTTGTAAGAACACATGGGGAGCAATTCCCCATCAGCAGTGTATCCCATTATCCCTGCATTGTTGATGACACCCCAGAGGTCTAAGAAGGAAGACGGAAGCACACAGGTCAGATATAAAACTTTCACCTACAATAAAGTTCAAAATAATATTTGAAAGTACTACTCAACAAATGTGTCTCTTGACTATTGGAAAACCCTGATGGGTAAAATCCCATACTTACAAGGATCTTCACAGTTTGGGACTTACTCTGCACAAACTCTGCACATTTTTGGAGCAGAAAGCAGTATTTTCTGTGCAGAAGACATCATTTATTTTCTGCACAGGAAAATGCTGTTTGCTGAATAGAAAACATTATTTTCTGAACAAAAAGCAGGTGCAAATTTTGCACAGAATAAATCACAAATTGCAACCAGTCATCAAAAAAACATCCAGTTTTCAAAGACTTTCTTGCAGCTAGGGGGAAAAATGACTAAAATTATTTGTTGCTTCCTCAGAGAATGACATTAATATAGAATTATATCCCCGGCCCACAATGAACCTGTTGGTTGTTGATGTTAAGGATGTAACAGGATTTTGATGGCTGACATGCCATAAAGTATAGGACAATTTATAATAATTTATTCTATCTGTTTAGTCAATGGAAACAAATACATATTGCTGCCAAAATCTGAAGTGTGATTATTTGAATCCTGAGCCTACATCTAAAACCTCATTTGAAAGGAACAACCTTTTCAAGGATCATGTATGTATGTTAAAAAGGCCTAAATACCCTGAACGCACCAAATCCCATCTAATCTTGCAGGCTAAGCAGGTCAGACCTGGTGGTGTAGGCTATATATGGAGGAAGGCAATAACATGATCTCTGAGTATTCCTTGTTTAAGGAAACTCTATAAAATGCATGGGGCTGCCATACGTTGACAGGTGACTTGAAGCCACATACATACACATGTATGGTAGAGGTGTTAGTCAGGAAGTCACTTGTCCTTTTTCCCCAGGTACACCTTGATTCTCCCAAAAATGGACCCTGTGGAGATTTTCCTAGGCATGTAGCTTTTATTTTCTCAGAATTCTCTTGTGAGTGAGAGACCTTTAGGGGTTCTAGGGAGTGGGGGCACACAGAAAACCCTTGTGGGCCACATGCGGCCCGACAAATTCCTACCCCTTCATCTATATGAAAATACCTCCATTTTGCAACTTTCTTTTGACTTCAAGGTACACCTCTTTAATTTGTGCAGAATTGGTGATATCCATTTGCAGGATGGAGAGCCTCTCTGAGCAGGTCTTCTTCAATGTTTCGGCACCAGGCCCTTTCTCATTTAAAACAGTAGCAAACACGGTGAATCCCAAGTGGTCCAGATACTTAGCTAGCTCATTCCCTATGCCACTGTCACTTCCTAAAGAGAACCCAAATGGAAAAAATGCTTTAGACAGTGGGAATCTGTTTTTTGCATCAAATCTCTCAGATCACAAATCAAATAATCCACTTTTGTCCAGCACTACTACTCCTTAACATATACAAAGGACCTAATGCAAACCTAAAAAATCGGAAGATGGTCGCCTTCTTCTTGACAGTAGCTCTCAAAGAAATAGCTCAACATTGGAAGATGGGGAACCCAGCCATGGAGAACTGGTGGTCCAGAATATATGGTCCGGTACATGGCTGATAGAGACTATGACAAAAACTAGAGGAAGAATGACAAAAACAACATTCCAGAAACAATGGATGCCTGTTATTTAATATGTTAACACTACATCACAAGGGTTACAACCTCCTAGGTAACATAGACAGTTATGGAAAGATACTCTTTCTTTGGATATCCTAGATTGACACTTGAAATGAGAAAAATGAAACATATGGATAATCATACTCAGTTTTATACTCATCTCATAAGTTCCATAATTATTGTATTGTATAATGTTTGTTTGTTTAACTTGAATCTTTAATAAAAACATTTTTTTTAAAAGAAGGAAAAAAGGCCATCTCAGAATAATAAAAAAGACAGGGGGAGCTCAAAATGTTTTGTATGGAGCCTTTGGCCAGCAGGCTGTTAGTGACTTACGCATGTTTTGGTACAGTTTATGCACATGTAAGTCCCATTTTGGATGGGATGCAGAGAGCTATTCACTTGCCTTTGCATTCTGTCCCAAAACTTCCCACTGCGTGGCAGTTGTCAAGTTCTGGGAGGGACCCCTGCTGCTGTTGCTTATGGGTGGAATTGGGAAGAAGGAGGAAAATGATAGAGACCATGAAGTCTTCTGAGCTCTCAGGGGAACGAAAAGGTGGGTGCACTCCATGTGAGTGCACACCCCCATTTCTCTCCCCCCCCCGCCATGATGGAGCAAAGAAATTGATTTTTTTTTTGGTGAATTTTTTGTTTGCCTTTATTTTTGATAAGAATTTTCAATTTTTTATATATAGTCGGACCCTTGTATCCTCAGAGGCTTGGTTCCTGGACTTAACAGAGATATCAGAAACCATGGATAATAGTGAATCCGGTTAAAATAAAAGGCTTCCAGTCCAAATATACCATAGATATACATTGGAGGACCTAGTGATTCCTAAAGAAGACACCTTATCCTTATTTTTTTCAGCTGCAGATAACTGAAACTGGGGATACTGGTTCCACAAATACAGGGGACTGCCTGTATTTGGGAATGGAAAGAATTTGAGATGTATTTATTTATTTTAAAAAATGAATTGGGAGAGAGTCAAATGGAAATTGATCCATTCAGGCCTAGGATTTTGAGAGCTTGTTTAGTATTACTATTGGTTTTATTAAAAAAAAAAAAAACTATCCCACCCTATATCAAAAAGATCTCAGGGTAGCTCACAAGTAACATTCAAACAAACATGTTAAAACAGTTTAAACCAATACAAATAATTTAAATAGATTAAAAACATACTAAACATAATTAATGAGCTAAACAGATTTAAAAGATTAAAACAGTTTAAAGTATTTATGAGTATCCAATGAAGCCCAAAGGCTTTGATGAGCAGCCAAGTTTTTACTTGGTGAATGAAATCCATGCTAGCATCAATCAGGCCTCCAACGAGAGAACATTCCACAATTGGGTGTCACAGCTGAGAAGGCCCTCTCCCATGTCCTCCCTCCCCCAGCAGACCTCAGTCTTGGGCAGGCATATATAGGCAGAGGTATTGCCTTAATATTGAGGTCCCAAGCCATATAGGGCTTTAAATGTTGCACCTTGAATTCAGACCAGAAACATACTGGTAGCCAGTGCAATTCAAGACTAGCATTGCATGCTTTCTATATGTTATGCTAGTCAGCAGTCAAGCTGATGCATTTTGCAATAGAAACATAGAATCATACAGTTGGAAGAGACCACAAGGGCCATCTAGTCCAACCCTCTACCATGCAGGAATACCCAATCAAAGCATTCCTGACAGATGGCCATCCAGCCTCTTTAAAAGCCTCCAAAGGAGGAGACTCCACCATACTCCAAGGCAGTGCATTCCACTGCCAAACAGCTCTTACTGTCAGGAAGTTCTTCCTGTTTAGGTGGAATCTCTTTTCCTGGAGTTTGAGTCCATTGCTCCATGTCCTAGTCTCTGGAGGAGCAGAAAACAAGCTTGTTCCCTCCTCAGTATGACATCCCTTCAAATATTTCAACACGGCTATCATGTTACTTCTTAACCTTCTCTTCCCCAGGCTAAACATACCCAGCTCCCCAAACCTCTCCTCATAGGGCATGGCTTCCAGACCTTTCACCATTTTGGTCGCCTTCCTCTTGTTCCAGCTTGTCCATGTCCTTCTTGAATTGTGGTGCCCAGAAGTGGACACAGTATTCCTTAAGGCAGTTAAGTGGCTTCAAACTGGGAATGGATGGAAACCAGGAAAGTGTCCATGTTAAGCCACAGGTTCTTGTGACACATTTTAAAAGTGGGATGGGGGTGTTATCTGGTGACCTTTTGTAATGAAGGGAACATTTCTAGCAGCATCAGTTGAAACAGGTTTTGCTACAGACATCTATATCACTATATATTTGTTAACATGGGATGGAGGTGTTATTTGGAAGATGCAAGTCCTTGTTGCTTCAGCTGCAACCCTCCCAGACTTTGTCAAGGGCAGCCCCATGTAGAGCACATTACAGTAGTCCAAGTAGGACGTTACCAATTCATGAACTACTATGGCCAAGTTAACTACTGTCATTTGCTTTAAAATCTGCATTTGGATAATTTGTGTTTAGCCCTTTTAGTGCAGAATTAGGGCTGTTGCCTCTTTGATACTGAGAGGCTCCTCATCTTTAACATTGCTCTAGTCCTCTATGCTGGGAATAGCTGTGCCTCTTGAATATGGATGGGAGAGAATTTAATTTCAGTTCCTTTTCTGAGGTGGGTGGGAGGGAAGACTTTACATAATTCTGCAGATATAGATACAAAGAAATTGTGGTTTAAACAATTTGATTTCAGCCCTGAACTTGGTGGCTTTTTAGATAATAAAATAAAGATCTTCTTCTAGCATCTTGAGGTTTCTCTCTCTTTTCTCCTTAGACTTTCTAGGTGAAAGCAAGTTTCTTATTTGTGGCAGAGCATGGGAAAAATTACTTTTAGAAATCTATACCCACACTGCACAATAATAGCCACTTGATGCCATCTTAACAGGCTCCATCCTATGGAATCCTGCGATCTATAGTTTGGTTCTAGTGCAATAGTGCAGAGGAGTGGACTAGAGCTCTTTGGCAGAGAATTCTGCTTCTCAAGACTACAGATCCCAAGATTCCACAGGACAGCACCATCACAATTAAACTGGCATCAAACTGCTACGAGTATGTAATGGTGGATACCGAATCCTCCAGCCAGCAGCCGAAAGAAAGAAAGAAAGAAAGAGAAGAGGACACTCTCAATCTCTGATTTGAAGGTAGGTTGATTCTGAATTTCATCATGATGGATGGTATAAAATGCAAGCATTTGTCTTAACAGTGAGGTAGAAACCAGTCAGTTTTCCAGTGTTAGCTATCCCTATTATTCTCTTATTGGTTTGTTGTTGCTAATCTGGTTTCCAGGTGAATGGAGGGAAGTTGTTTATGACTATCTTTGCATCCCGGTCTCAGAGGGTACAAGCTGGCAATCAGGTGCACGTAGGTCTGCTCTCTGTACACTGGCAGTAGCCAGGCTGAGGCAGCTGTGTAACTGCATGGGATGATGAATGAGATAATTTATCCAATTAGTCCTTTTGAAAACTTATCTGGCAAGATCTGGCTGAGTGTAGAAGTTTCTTGGAGGCTGCTCAGAGTTCTCCAGGCAAAAGCAGTCTGCCTGTCAACACGCCATATCCCTGGAGCCAGAACAATATATACTTAAGGAAAGGGCTGAGGATTTGAGAAGTCTAGAAAAATGTGTTTTTACAAGACTGAAGTGGTGTCAGCACATACCTCTTAAAAGTGTGTGGGGGAGAGAGGGAGCTCCCAAGTGAAGCTGATCCAAAAGTTTTCCGGTGATAAATTTTTTGCTTGAATTTTGTGAAGGGGACAAAATGAGGAGGGGTCATCCCCTAGCTTTCCCAGAGCTTTGAAAGTTACATTTTAAACATAATTCATTCTTGTTAAGCATTGCAATACTTTAAAAAGGGGTGGGCAATTGTATAAGGCCAGAGACCATTCCCCCCACCCCCAATATCCTCTGTAGGCTGCATTCTCCCCCTTCCTCCATAACCAGCAAGCCCAAATACATCTGTCTTTCTCTGCACTTCGTCTCAAAATGGTGACAGGAATTGCACTTCCTGTTATTACTATTTTGTGAGGGACTGCAGAGGAAAGCAGGGGTATTGGCAGTAGTATGGGGTTCTGAGGGTTTGGGTTGGAACATTTTCATGTGTTTTCACATGCTTGTGGGGCTTTCTATGTTGTTTTAGGGTTGGGGGACTTTGGGGAATTGGTGGGGAGCATCAGGGGGACATAAAAGTGGGGTCCAAGGGCCACATGCACCCATGGATCACAGTATGCATGCCCCAATTTTAAAATTTTAAAATTAATGTACTGGCATTGCTTGTTAAAATGTTGAAGAACTAACACTTTGCATTTGCCAGGGTAAATCTCTATATACAGAGTTATACTTTATTTGTGTTATGCAACCCTTGTGTTGAAATGGTAACATTGCACAACTGAACCAAGACACCAAATGTGCAACTCAATGTGCAAGCAAATGTGCATCCATGCCCACCCACAGTTGTGCCACATGAGAAACTCCATTCTGGAGCCTTGAATTCAATACAGCTCTTCCCCAGCTGACAAAAATGTCCATCCCTTTCCACTGGGGAACTTAAACATGAATGGGACACCAACAGACTTTTGGCCTAGGGCTGCTAGAAAATTGGCATAAGAGCTTTAAAATTCCCACCAAAATGCCTCTAAATTGCCTTAGGCTGCCTTTAAAAAGTACAGTAATTGGACACATTACTTATTACACCCATGAGATAATTGCATTCCCACTTGTTATGTTTCTATGGAAATGTGACCTTGTTATGCCCTCATTACCAAAGAGGTACCTTGTTATAGCTTGACATGCACTTGTATGGCCATGCTCAAGGCATATTTTTATTTACGACCCACTGCTTGTTTTGTGGCAATGGTGGTGATGCTTTCAGCAGTTGGGAACCATCCTTTAAAAAAACAAAAACTCCCACAGTTATCCTCTGTAGGATGCTACATCATTAGGGATAATCATTTTAAGAATGCATAGGAGATGAAAGGTGGTTGCTTTTTAGTGGTTCCACTACTACTTGGAGCGTTGGGTCTAGAAGGTGGTGCTTGGTAGATACTGCTTAGACCCCTGGACTCTCCAGCTGAAGATTCTGCAGAGTTTGAGTTTATTCTCCATGGTATCCAACATCTAACCAGATACACTGTGTGGGGTCAAATGGAGCTTTGGAGTGTGCTGCCATCATGATACCAATGAAACATAGCTTTGGTTCTCAGCAGATAAGCTCGTAGATGTACTGAATTGGTGTCTGGCAGTGAGAATGGATTGGATGAAGGCCAACACAACCAAGGCTTTGTCTCAAGGAGGCTTATGTTTTGTT
The DNA here is from genome assembly GCA_030847615.1 of Gambelia wislizenii. Taxonomy (NCBI): domain Eukaryota; kingdom Metazoa; phylum Chordata; class Lepidosauria; order Squamata; family Crotaphytidae; genus Gambelia; species Gambelia wislizenii. The sequence continues at coordinate 7,428,096 of JAUMIR010000008.1, forward strand.
AGTAGGTGGTTCCTCTAGAAGGTTGGGTGTTCTCCAGCATTCATTATTGTCACTTGAGGTACAAGTGGCTTCAGTGGTGTTGAGTATCTTTTACCAGTTTTTGCTGGTGGCTTAGCTACCCACCCACCCAATCTGGAATAGTTTAAGTGACCTATGTTTCCAGTTTAAGTGGTCTTTGCTTCCAGGTTAGACTACTGCAATGTTCTAACAGAGACAGTTTTCAAAGAAGCAGCCATATTAATTTCTTGTAGGATAAAAAGGAAGAAGGGATGGGGAGGGGAAAAAGAATGTGGCAGTTGCAGAACATTTCAGCCTTCCTGGACATACAGTAAGGGATTTACAGGTTACAGTACTTCAACAATTAAATTACAAAGGAAGACTAGAAAGAAAAATGGCTGAATTGAACTATATTCACAAATTCCAGTCCATTAGCAGAGGTGTGAACAAAGGCAATGGCTTCATGGCACACACTCCATATATTAATACCAATGTCCTCACTACTGCACATATAACAAAAGGAATCTTCTCAGAGAGAGTTTTGAACCCAGGGACACTCATGTTTTGGTAAGAAGATTTATTGCTTTCACACATCAACACTAACTGACCACTGTAAAAATCTGAAAGACCTGTCTCACCTCACCCATTCCTTTGAAGATATAGGTAAAGAGATATGATTTGCATCTTTTGGAACCTATTACATTCCAGCCCATTCCCACAACTGTTTAAATATGCTTTATACTTGAGGCCTTAATATCATTGTGTACTGCATCTGAATAAGTAGATTTATATCCACAAAGCTCATGCTAAAATAAAAACCAGTTAGTCTAAAAGGTGCTGCCACATTCCTTTTTTCTTTCTCCTACTCTCACCTTTTTATGCTGAAAGTGTGATATTGTGGTTGAGTACTGAACTAGGACTTGGAGACCAGGGTCCAAATCTCAGCCATGGAAAGCCACTGGGGGACTTGGGCAACTCATGTATACTCTCTTAATCTAAGAAGAAGACAAGGGTGAACCTCCTCTGAAGAAAACCCCATGATGCACCTAGAGCAGAATGCAGCAGCCCAGCATAGGATGAGGAAGTAAACGCTCTGATCAGTGAGCCTGTCTGGCTCTAACATGATTATCTTTTGGGGGCTAGGTTAAATTATTTCTCACCTCCCAGTTATTTGGTGTTAACTTGATGAGCTGACTTTTACCCAATAGCATTAAGCCAATTAACTAGCCTTGTGATTTGACAGTACTGACCTTGGTTCCTTATTCCTGGTTATCCTTTTCTGTCATTATTATTTGCTGTGTAATTTCCAAAAGAGTTTTGACAGAGTGGCAAGACTTGTTATTTATCTTGAAAAAAAGTGTTTCCTAATTATGGCAATATGCAACGTGAGATCTTTAAAAGTTAGATTTGGGATGCAAGCATATTTAAACCTCATGTCCTTAATCATCTGGATGATTTGGGTATGTTCTGAAATTCCATGCAAGTAAAGAACTTGAAATATGAGCCAACTTCTGCCTTGTGATTTGTTGTTCTTGGGAGTAGGTGTAATTTTACATGACAGACATGCTGTTTGCATTACTTTTGCTATTCACTGGGGTGTATTTTGATTGTAGTAAGATGGATAGAAGTAACAGTGGCAACATTCAGGCTAGTAAGACACTTCCATTTGTTTGTCTAGTTGGACAAACTTAGATCTCAAGAATGTGCAGCACTTCTAATTCAGTTACTTTTGAAGCCAAGACCAGCCCCCCAAAATTCATAATCAGGTTTATAATGGCCAATGACTTAGGAGATTTTCAGACAGGCAAAAATCGCTCTTTGCCGCGCGAGCAGCCTCCCGAAACTGCTGCGCGGCAAGGGTCTTCTTCGGACGACGCTGTGCCTCTGGCGAAACTGTCCGTGTCACTTCCGTGAAGCTTGGGACGGCTCCGCGTCATATTTCAATCACGGAGGCTGCCCGTGATTGAAATATGACGCGGAGCCGTCCCAAGCTTCACGGAAGTGACACGGACGGTTTCGCCAGAGGCACAGCATCGTCCGAAGAAGACCCTTGCCGCGCAGCAGTTTCGGGAGGCTGCTCGCGCGGCAAAGAGCGATTTTTGCCTGTCTGAAAATCTCCTTAGTGTTGACTTCTGAGAGACAGTAGAATAAAGAAAAGGAGATAGAATTTGCACCTTACTCCTAAAGAGCAACAAAGCAGGCTGTTGAAGCATATAACTCGTTTAACTGTTAGCATACCAAAACAGAAAGCAGGTGTTCCTGTCCCACAATCTCCACTCCCATCCCTGTCACACCACAATCACCCTCTCTACTGCACTTTCCTTCTCTCCAGTCATTCCGGCAGCCCAGGAGTGAATGGCGCTCTAACGGAGCTCCCTTCACTTCCTGGACTGAAATCCTGCGCGGAGTCTCGCAAGAAGACGTGTGCGGGGGAAATTCAAAAATAAAAATAAAAGGAACATGAAAAAAAAATTACCGCAAGCACAAAAAAACACTTTAAAAGATAGAAGTAACCCGGGAGGGTCATAAACAGTGTGTCACTTACCTGGATGTCCCGATCTCACCGAAAGTGTTTTGGCAGGGACCACCCATTGACGCTGGGATCTCACTAGCATAACAGGGCACGTTGTTGCATGCAGGAATATCCATGACAGGAACGAAATGGGGGAGCTATTGACGGCATCTCCCATCAATAAAAAGCAGCGCCGGTGGAACGGCAGCAGAATGGGTGCATAACGAAGGGGGAACAACATCATCTGAAAAGGGAGCCCTTTTGCGATCTCCTGGCATTCCTGTAACACCACTTTTAACAGGTCTGGTAATCTCCTTACCTAACAACATTCATAGGCAAGAGCTGTCAAGTCTACTACCTGCTTTTTATGAATGGGCATTATTTGTAGAAACCACTGATGAATTTTCCTACTCTTTCTTTCCCCTCCCTAGCTTCCTCCCCGTGCTCACTCCACCTCTGCTGCCTTCCACTGAATAGTAGCATTCTTTCTTTGGCAGCACACTATCTAGTCAAATAAGCAATGTGAATTGAGATGGTTCACACACCCAGAGCAGGATTTTTGGTTCTTCGAATCAGTTTGCAGCAATTTATCAAGGCCAACACACTGTTTTGAGATCCTTGTCACAAATGAAAATGGTGTGTCCCTGGCTTTGTTGAAGTTGATATTTGCAGAAAACAAACTGGGAGTTCTCTGTTGGCAGCAAAGGACTTCTTGATCAGCAATTTGCAATGATGGGGGGAAAGAAAAAGAAAAGAAAAGCCCTGTTAAAAATTCTAGGCATGTGGCTTTCCAGAGCTTAGAGCCCTAGTTCCTCTGTACTTGCTGATTTAAGAGTCATTCTCTTTGGATTCAATGGGGCTTACTGCTGAGCACATGGACAGGACAGACTGTGCTGCCAGTTAGGAAAGTAGAAATCTCATGTGATTTCTGTGTAAAGCCAAAGGCCTCTTATTGCTGTGCCAAAAATATGTTTTTTTTTTAAAAAAAAAAGCAGACAGAGAATGAAATTAATATTAATAAATGAAGGAATGTATGCCCCAGGGATGCAAAGTAATTGAAATGGTTCTATTTCAGAATCAAGTACGGAATATAAAGTTTCACAGCTTCTCCCAAGAGATGACATTTCTAATATTATTATTTTATTTCTTTTTCCAAAAAAACCAAAAACTTTCCTCTTACCTGTGATGAGTACGGCTTTGTGGTCCACAGGTAGCATGGCTTGAGCAGGCGTGGAAATGCAAAAGATGAAGCACACCAGAGAGAACAAACTCAAGCCCAGGTAATTCCTCAGGGTAACAAAACACAGGATTTCCAAAGCAAAAAGCAAGAGGATGCCACAGAAAAAAGGAATGACTTTCTCTACCCGGCTTGTTTTGGCTCTGTAAAGAATTGTCCCCCCATAGAGCAAAGTCGCACCCACATAGATCAACAGGGAATTGTCAGCTTCGGAGTGATAGAGGACCATGATGGCAAGCAGATGACAATCAAGATGGCACACTCACAGAGTGCACGGAAGAAGGGAAAACCAACACCCCACAATAATGGGGGGAAAACTGAAAAGAATTCCTGATCAGGGTCCTCAAATTCACACCTTGCTATAAGACAGCAGCTCTTAGATGTGAACAGATTGGAAAGAAAAAGTTGAGTTGGGAGGGGGTGTCCGTTGCAGAGGGAGGTGGGGGGAGTGATCTTGTAAGGACTGCAAACAATCAAGTTGCATAAAGAGATATGTTTGCCTGGAGTGGTTTATCTCAGCTGATGCTTGCCAGACAGGATTTGAGAAATGACAAGAAACCTTTGGACACTTTCTCTCACCTTTTTATTTCTTATTCCCAGAGGGCTCCACCTTCTAAGGGACACCCAGTGCTTGGATAATGATTGACAGAACCAGGAGTGAGCCTGAAGTAGTAGGTCTTGACCCAATGGGAGATTATAGCTCTTGCATAATTTACACATTTGCAGATGTTGGTTTTTAAAGGAGAGAGAAAGAGAGAGAGAGAGAGAGAGAGAGAGAGGCTGTTTCCATTAGAGTGGACAGTTTTCCTTTGCCCTTTGATGTCTACCATTCCAACTGTGCTTATTTAATAAGTGCAGCGTCTGCTCTTTCATCAACTTCTTTCAAGTTGCTACCGTGTAATGTCATTAGCAAGAACCAACTGATTCTTCAGGTTGTGCACACTGCACTGTGAGAATCCCAACTATCTATCTTTAATATCATGAGAACAGTGTGTTCTTTTTATAAGATTATGCACACCACAGAAAAAGTGGAGGGAGAGAAAGACTGAAAATAGAGAGGAGTGGAGCTAGATGTTTTTCTCCATCTCTCCTAATTCAGAAGGTGCATCTCCACTGCGCAGTTATATCACTTGGATACCAATTTAACTGCCATGCTTCCATCCTATGGAATCTTTGGCTTTGTAGATGGGGAGCTACTTAACCATTTCTGCTAGAGAACACTAGTCCACTACCTTGAATTTCTGTTCCCAGTGCTAATCCCCAAATCCTCTGTTCAGTGACAGACATTCTCCAAATTCACAAAGTTTAAAGCTCTAGCAAGTACAGTTGGGCCCTTGTATCCTTGGGGGTTTAGTTCCCAGACTTACCATTGATACCGGAAACCACAGAAAACAGCAAACCCTATTAAAATAAAGGACTTCTGGTAGAAACATACCATAGAGTTGCATCGGAAGACTTAGAAGATGCCTAGAGAAGCCAGCTTTCTAGGCATTTCACAGGACAACTCTATGGGATGTATCTCCTATTTTGTGTCCTGTGGATAGCTGAAACCATGGATATTGGTTTCGTAGATATGGGTGTCCAACTGTACTGAAAATAGCCAGTGTAGGGGTTAACCAATCATCCATGCTTAGGTATAGAACACAACTGGGCAACCTACAGCCTATGGCATGGTGGGAATTGTATGGACTTCCTGATGTTGTTGGACTGCAGTCTGCAGCTGCCCCAGGAAACATAGCTGATACTAAGGAATGGTGGGAGTGGTGCTTTGGCAACAGCAGGAAGGCCATGGGATACTTACCACTGGCCTATGGGGTTGCCCAGCTTTTGTGTAGTCCAAAGGCCCATTCCCCACTCTCACCCAATTCATTCTCTCTCCCTGCTGCCTAGGAGATTGGTGCTAAAAATGGCTGAGCAGCAGGGCTTGCCCCGTTGTTATGCAATGCAATCTGCTGTACATTGGGCTACCTCTGTACCAAGTTTCAAAACTCCAATTAGTTCAAAATATGACAGCCAGATTGGAGACAGGTAGACCCAGGAGTGAGCATATTACACCAATATTAAAATTAATCCACTGACGGCCAATTAGTTTCCGGGCAAAGTACAAAGTGTTGGCTATTACATTTAAAGCCCTATATGGTTTGGGTCCAGGTTAAGTATGAAGTATGGATGCCTGTGTCTTAAAGATGACCTTTGTAGGACAGGTGAAAGATACTTTTTTACCTTGACTTTCCATCCTTGATCAGAATCTATACATCAGCCTTCAATTTATCTGCTTAAAATGATATGGGTGAGTTTGCAAGAAAGCACCAATCCCTTCAAAAAAACAATGCGGATGATCAAATACTCTTGGCATGTCAGTCTCTCAGCTTGTTTCTGAAAAGGCATGATTTTTTATTATTATTATTTTTAGAAGGAGCCATCATGAGACCTTGTTTATTCAAGGCCTGCCTTTCTTTCTTGATACATACAGTAACATCAGTTAGGTCAGATTATAAAAACACAAAAGCCCTTGCTTGTGTGAATGAAACTCCCTAACCAGCTCAGCTAGCAACCAGCAACTTTTGGGTCACACGGAGGACATCCAAGGCTGCTGTCACACTGCAGAAATAAAGCTGTTTGATACCTCTTTAACAGCCACAGCTCAATGATATGGAATTCTGGGATTTGTAGTTTTGTGAGATGTTAAACCTTCCATCAGAGTTCTGGTGCTGCAACAAACTACAAACCTCAGGATTCCATAGGATGGAGCCATGCTCATTAACGCAGTGTCAAACTGCATTATTTCCACAGTGTGGTAGCAGCCCAATTTAGCTGATCACAAAGCCCTGTCATATTCAAATATAATCTGATTATACAGCAAAGAGTGCTAACACATATTTAGACGATCCATATTTCGGCACAGAGGGAGAGCTTTTAGTGGGCTTAGGAGTGGGCTCCCAAAGAGTTGGAAATAAATGTCTCTGCATGTTTTGAACAGAGCTAGGAAAGGTTAATTTTTGGACTCTAACTCCCAGAATCCTCCAGCCAGCGTGGGGGTAACAGTCTGAAAAAACTACCGTTTCCAAAGAGACAAGAAAGATTCCTTTAGCTCCCAGCGGTTGTGATTAGGTTGACCTAATTTGGCACCTGGTGTCTTGAAACAGCTGCCCATAAATCTCTCAGCCACTCCCTGGCAGCTTTGTTGCTCTCAACCCTTCTTCTTGATGGCTAGCAGTACTCTTCAGCATCCGTGTTTTTCTGACCCTGGACTGGTTACAATTTAAACCTCAGTTTTACTCCTTGCTGGCTTTATTTGGACTTGCTGAACAACTCCTGGACTGGCTGAGAAGCACCCTCTTCCTTCTCCCTTTATCCTGTTGGACACCTTGTGACTGACCTGGATGGGATTAACTACTCAACAGCTCTTATAGTCTAACCACCTGATTCCTGGGACACTTACTGACTGGAGCATAGGACATAAGCCAATACACATTTTTTTTTAAAAAAATGGAAAAGTACTATAACAGTTATATAAATAAGATAAGGGCATGGCATTACTATTGGCTCTTCATTACAAGAGGGCATTTGCTTTACATGTTTTCTCATCAGACTCTAAACTAGAGGTGGCTGGTAGATCACATGTCAGTGGGGTAGTGAATCCACTCCAGGTTTTGGTCTGAACTTTAATGGAGCTATCAGAGGTGCTGACTCTATTTAGGAAAATAGGGCTTAGTCCCTTGAGTAGTTCATCAGTTTACTGTAACATAGTAATTTGCCATTATACATGGTTAATACTCAACAAGTGAATCATTATATAATTATACAAATCAAAACTCTACCCAGGGACCATCAGATGTTAGATAAATTGGCATAGAGTCTTTAAGTCTTGCATTGTACAACGGCAAAACATTAAGTAGAAATTTAGATGTTGTAAAAGATGCATAATTATCAACATTAGACAGCCAAAAAAAAAAGTTCACAAAAGATGGCTTTCCTTTCAATTATTTAACAGCGGCTGAATATATGCACCACATCTCAAATGAGTTGATTTTCTATCTTCACTGTCCAGCTTTCACTTCAGTACATGGTGATGGGAAATATGATGGCTTGGACAATCCTAACATTACTGTTCAGTTCTATATCTTTGCACTTTTAGGATCTTGTCTAGTTCTTTCATAGCTTCCCTTCTCAGTCCTAGTCTTCTTCTGATTTCCTGGCTGCAATCTCAGTTCTGATCATTGATCCAAGGTGTGGGAAATCTTTTAACTATTTCAATTTCCTCACCCTAGAACAAATCAGGCCTGAACTCTCCCTGGAAGCCAAGATGGCTAAATTGAGACTGTTGTACTTTGGTCACACCATGAGAAAGCGTGATTCATTAGAAAAGATGAGAATGCTAGGAAAGGTGGAGGACAGTAGAAAGAGAGGAAGACTGCATAGCAGATGGATAGATTTGATCAAGGAGACCATGGGCCTGAGCCTGCAGGAACTGAGCAGAGCAGGTAAGGACAGAGGAGTCTTGGAGATGTCTCATTCACAGGGTTGCCATGATTCAACATCGACTCAAAGGCAGTTAACAAGAATATAATTGTAGCTGGAACAAACCTTGGATAGTCCTGTTAATGTTTGCACTAAAATTTGAGGCAGACTCACTGCTCCTTGATAAGAATCATAACTATTCAAAACTCATCTTACCAAGCAGGAAATGTATAACAGGAATTCCAACAGGAATCCATTGGCTGTTCTTCAAAAATACTAGAAAGGCATTGACTTTGATCTTTACAAAGGAAGAAATTAAGTTCCCTCCTACAGACAATATTCCTGTGTCTTATATGACTTCTGTTCCATATGGAAAGGACTTGCTAAATCTGATAGATCACAGGTCACCCTCTGAAACCAATTAAGGGGAAATTTAAGATGGAGAAAAGGAAAACCTCCCTCACATAGTATGTAATTAACATCTGGAATTCACTGCCACCAAGATTTTATTTATTTAACTATTTTTTATGCTTTCAGACTGCCAAATAATCAACATTCTCTGGGTGGTAAATTGAAAGCATGAAATAAATCAAAGGAATCAAGTTAAATCCACACATCTATCTATTACTTTAAATTCAATAATTACATTATGTTTCTTGTAATTAAAATGATTCTTTCATTTTAATTAATTGATTGAAAATGAAAAAAGTAAATAAAATAAAAACAAATGAAATGGAAATCATGAAGCACCCAGTAAGTTGGGGGGATTTTTTGTAAATTAAATTGCAATTTATGGTTTTCATTTACAATTTACAATTAATGTTGCAAATGACTTGTGTTTCTGCTGTGCTTTCTGCAACCAGACTTGTTTATCTTGGATTGGCCTTTTTAGTCATCAGCGCGCTTGCAGAAAGCGCAGGATGAGTCCTTCCTGAATCTTCGTTTGTGAAGAAAAGCCAGAGAGAGAAACATAAGATGGGAAGTATCATCAATAAAACAATAATAACAAAACAGACCCTCATAAAACTGGGAGAAAACCAGCAAAAATGGGTTAAAAACAGGGCAGCACAGAATTTAACAAAAATATAACCACCACCAAAAAATAAAGCAGTGTAAACTGCTGGAATAATCATTGATAAGTCATATTCTGGTGCTAACAAATGACCATTCAGGGGAATCTAAATTGGGAAGGCATTCCATAGGTTAGGCCCTAGCATGGAAAAGGCCTTGTTTTGTAGTCACTTGGTGTGACCCATTGTCTGAGGAACCTGGAAAAGAGCCTTCGACAATGCCCTCAGAATCTGGATGCATGGTAGCTGGTGATGCCCGTAGCAGTGGATCAGAGAATCCATTAAAGCTATTAGTCCAATCTTTGGAGGAGTTATCTAAGGTGATGAACCTATTTTGGAGGTAGCATTCAGCACCTTGGATAGTCTTTTAAAGGTTCAGGCTGAAACCCAGAGCAGATTTACTGCTGCACTGACATTGATGCACCAGTCATTACTGGGCTGCATATGTAAAGTGCCACAGTGACTAGTAGAGGCACATGACCAAAGCCTCTAATACTCCTTTTTACAAATGGTTCTTTTATGCTTACCCAACCCCCATTTTCCTTTTCATCCTCTGTCAAATCGAAGATCTTTAGCAACACTGAGATTGGGAAGATGGTGAAGGAAGCCGGGAGAAACCCAGATTTTTGGTGTCAAGCTTCAGCAGTGTATCCACAAATAAATAAAACTGGAGCTGGGAAAGAGCAGGATGCTATTGCAACTGATTCTGCTGTAGCCATGAATTCCTTCTTACAGCCATTGGGCAAAGTAAACTTCCCTTACTGACCATGCATAAAGAGCAAAGCAGACATTAAAAGGAAAAAGCAGATAAGTCCATCTCATCAGCTCCCTCCAGTATGTCAAAAATATCTATCTATCTATCTATCTATCTATCTAGTTTTGACATACTGGAGGAAGCTGATGAGATGGGTGTGTGTGTTCTTCCCTTTTAATATCTGTTTTGCTCTTCATGCATGCTCATGTAGTGTGTGTGTGTGTGTGTATACACCTAGCTACCTACCTACCTACCTACCTACCGTTCTTCTACAAGTTTGGCCACCAAAATGCAAACCTTAAAAAAAGTAGAGGATGATGGAATAAATGTAATCCCTGGATGCATTTTGGAAGACACTTTCATGCGATCTCTAGAAGGTTCAAAATATCTTTCTTTACTTATTCAAGGCTTACTTGACTGGTTGTGCATATGGTTCATTTTTTTGGTGTGGGGGAAGGCTTGCTGAAACTTGTTGAAATGCTCTTTTTTTGTTATGGCAGAACTATTCCTACTTCTTCCATGTTATTACCAAGTTTACTGTTAAAGATGTCTTGCCCAAGAACACATCTGTTTCAATACATGAGGTATGCCTGTAGTTTAGATTGCTTTAAAATGGGATTAGACACATTTGTTGAGACTACGTCTACAGTCAATACTAGTTAGGATGACTACAGTTGTCCCTTCATATTCGCTGGGGTTTGGTTCCAGGACCCTCCGTGGATACCAGAATCCATGAATATGCAAGTCCCATTATATGCAATGGCATAGCAAAATGGTGTCCCTTATATAAGATAGCAAAATCAAGGTTTGCTTTTTGGATTATTATTTTTTTTTTAAAGAATATTTTCAAGCTGTGAATACTTAAATCTGTGGATACTGAGGGACAACTGTATATGCAATTTACACTTTCCAAAATAGGTGTGCTTTTTGGTTTCTGTGTGCGAGGTTAACAACATGATTAGCAATCACACTCTGTGTGTGTGTGTGTGTGTTTACATTAAACACCAGATGCAGAGACCAGTGTGGTGTAGTAGTTTGAGTGTTGGACTATGACTCAGGAGACAATGAATCCTCACTAGGCCATGGAAGCCCACTGGGTGGCCTTGGGAAAGCCACATTTTCTCAGCCTCAGAGGAAAGCAAGGACAAACCTCTTCTGAACAAATCAAGCCAAGAAAACCCTGTGATAGGGTCACCAAAAGCCAGAAATGACTTGGAGGCATGTTGTGCAGCAATGTGTATCACCCACTTTGCCGGCTCTGCTATGTAGTAATGTAACAGCAGCCCTCTATTGGATACATACACTGCGCAATTCTAATTCCTGCAGATGTAAGCTCATTTATGAAGATGCAACGCCCCAACAGTATTCTGGCCTACTACAGAAATAGACAAGACATGTATCCTTATCCATAGAACAGATGGCCCATGATGTTGTGATCCACAAAGTTAAGCACCATGCAATGTATATAGATCAAAGACATTTATCAGTTCCATCAAATTCTTTCCAGATGGAACAGAGGTCCCACAAGAACCTCAAATGTTGTCCATAATCAGGGGTTATGGAGATAGGGAATTATTTCTTCCCAAAGGATCAAAGACATTGCCTCTCCCACCTTCAACATGAACATCCCAAGGATTGCTGCCAGAATCGCACAACTCATTTCCTTAAAGCTATGAATTGAGGCTCTAAAATTGATAGGGCATGAAGATAGTGTAAGATGTATCTGTCAGGGAATGACAGGGGTCAAACAGGTAAACCTGTACCTGTCTACTCAGAGCACCATTGAGTTCCCTCCCAAGTAAGTGAGTACAACACTGCTGCAGCTACAGGGATTTCATTAATCCCCCTGTACTTGGGAACAGAAGTAGAAAAAGAGAAGAATTCTTCCTGGCCATCTGTTCTGTAGCCCAGTGCAGCAGAATATACATCAACCACAATGTGAATCCAGTTAAAACATCACAAAGAATTAAGATACATGATAAATATCACTTAAGGAAATGCAGACAAAAGTTCCATAATTAGCGCTCAAGTTATACTCATTCCTGTCTTCCAGTATCGTTCAGGAACCCGACTACTGACTTATCTAGTGAGCAACCTTCTCGCCACGCCCGACTTCAAAATCTATAATACAAGACAAAGGTGTAGCAATGGGCAGGGCAAGATTAAGGCATTGCCACCCCAATAAGCAGGGCCGGTTTAAGGAATTTCGGGGGCCCCTGTAATGGTTTGTTTTGGGGGCCCCCTATGTTTATCCCAGTGTCCGAGAAAGCTATATACCAGACTCCCTCCCCATCAGCCACTCTGCATTTTTTAAAAAAATAAATTGCTGCTAAATTATTTTCAAGAGGTAAGAAGTACTTCAGAGGAGGACAAAAATTAAGTAACCACAACATGAGAGTGTTTTGCCACTGTAATAATTACATCTCCATGTGTTTCTAATTATCAGAACATATATTAAATGAGAAATATAATCAAAATGCACTAACTGAGTCTGATGCAATGAAAAGGTGCTGACATGCTAAGAGAAACTGAAACATTTACAGCCTTTACCTAAAGACTGATGCGTGCAAGTTCTGTGTTCATTTTTCAACTTTGCAAAACAGTTTAGAACATGTCCACTTCGTGCTACAATGCTATATAGTGCAGCTGATTTTGCTTTAGGTTTATGTGCAAGTAACAATACATAAGGTAGCTCATGAAGCAAACTAGCCACTGGCTAATTAAGCAGAGGAACATACCGTACTACTTATGGAGGAATTATATCACCACTACTTCTCAATGAATTTAGTGTCCTGAATAAATAGCCACAAGTCATTTTTATTTTTGGAGTACATGGGGTTGCCATAAGTCAAAAGGCAACTTGAAAGCACATGTGCGCACACACACAAATCCCAGTGAGTTTTATCTCCCATCTCTCATTCTCTGTGTCTCAGAGAAAGTGGTGCTCTCTCTCTCCCTCTCTCTTTTCCTCCTCCCAGCTCATGCAGGGACCATCTCCAAACTACAGCATCAGTATTGGCCAGGCACCTTCTCAGTGCTCCCCCAACTTAGTCAGTACCAAGCCTCTCTCTGCAAGCAACACTGCAGGGAGAGCAGCAGCCACTCAGTCTCTGACTCCAGCAACAAGTTAAATAGCCACCCCACCGTGCATGGCAGCCCCCCCCCAAGATACCCCCATCCTCACAGCAATGCAGGGGCCGTCTCCAAATTCCAACTTCGTCAGTAGGAAGAGCAACTCCCTCTCCCTCTCCAACAGCAGTCTCCAGCTCAGTGCTACTGCCAGGCTCTGCCTGAGGAGGGAGTGGGGGGGTTTGCAAAGCACCGTCTCCTCCTGGCTGTTTCCTTGGTCAGACAAGGAGATAGGAGACAGCAGGTGGTTAGCCCCCCCCCTTTGGCCCATTGACCTTGGGGCCCCCGCCAATGCGGATTTGGCAGACTGGTTAAACCGGCCCTGCCAATAAGAATTCATAGAATCATAGAGTTGGAGGAGACCACAAGGGCCATCCAGTCCAGCCCCCTGCCACAAAGGAATAAACACTCAAAGCATTCAGTTGTGCTCCCAGAAAGGAAATACTGTATTCCTTCAGTCCTCAAATTCCTAGCAATACAGAGAGCAAAACACTGATTCATACCGAAACCTCTTGCATTCGCTGAGTTTGCATTCCCCTAGTAACATTGCTTGCCCCTTTCATTTGGATGCCTAAACCCTATTTCTAAATGCTCAACTGGCATTTTAAGTTACTGCAATATGAGAAATTTGGGGACTGATGGAAAATTTCATGGGAGAGGAGACAGAATTCTCAATGGGTAGGCAATGCTCTCATTTTGGCTTTCCAATAGCTGCACCCATGACACTAGACAAATTTATACTTTCAGTTCTGAGCTCTCTCACTCTCTCTCTCATTCTGACATGCTTAATTATTCCACCTAGACCTATATGACAGAATTCATCTTTCTTTTACTCTGCCCTTTGGTATGCATGTCTCTTCTCTGATTCCTCCTGCCCATGCTAACTTTGCTTCATCGTACTTTGTAAAATTTTAGAAAAGGAAGAAAAAAATAACAGTGCAATCCTCTGGTCCCTGGAAAGGCATGTAAGTTATACACCAAACTGAGATTAAAAAAAAATATAAAAATAAATCAGAAAATAAATACATAATGCTGAAGGTTGACCATAGAAGCACATTGGAGGACCTAGAAATGTCTAGAGAGAACACATTTTTCGGACATAGAATCATAGAGTTGGAAGAGACCACAAGGGCCATCCAGTCCAAACCCTGCCATGCAGGAATACACAATCAAAGCATTCCCAACAGTTGGCCATCCAGCCTCTGTTTAAAAAACCTCCAAAAAAGGAGACTCCACCACATTATGAGGTGGTGTATTCCACTGCCAAACAGCTCTTGCTATCAGGAAGTTCTTCCTAATGTTTAGGTGGAATCTCTTTTCCTGTAGTTTGAACCCATTGCTCCATGTCCTAGTCTCTGGAGCAGCAGAAAACAAGCTTGCTCCATCCTCAGTATGACATCCCTTCAAATATTTAAACAGATTATCATGTCCCCTTTTAGCCTTCTCTTCTCCAAGCTAAACATACCCAGCTTTCTAAGCCACTCCTCATAGGGCATGGCTTCCAGACCTCCCACCATCCTGGTCGTCCTCCTCTGGACACGTTTCAGATTGTCAATATCCTTCCTAAATTCTGGTGCCCAAAACTGGACACAGTATTCCAGGTGAGATCTGACCAAAGCAGAATAGAATGGCACTATTACTTCCTTTGATCTAGACACTATACTCCTATTAATGCAGCCTAGAATCACATTGGCTTTTTTAGCTGCCACGTCACACTGCTGACTCATGTTCAGCTTGTGGTCCACTAAGACTCCTAGATTCCTTTTGCATGTACTGCCATCAAGCCAGTGAAACCATGAATAGGTAATAAGTGAAACTGTGGATACTGAATCCATAGAAATGGGGGTCCATCTGTAGTCTTTGAAAAACACAGATGTTGTTTCATGATTAGATACATAGAAAGGAACTACAACAAACACTGCAGCCACTAGCAACTTCCTGACACATTTCGGCCATATGGAAGAGCACTAAGCCAGTGTGGTGTGGTGGTTTGAATGTTGAACTCTGACTCTGGAGAGGATTTGAACTTTCAATTTCACCCTCAGCCAATGAAACCCACTCAGATGTACATGGGAGGCAGGCTTGCCAGCAATGAAGTGGCCAGAACCACCATTTTGGAGTTTTGTGTTGCTGATAATGTTTTTTTTTTTTTTTTTGCTGTGCTGAGGTGACCAAACAGCATTTTTAAGCAGAAGGTCATACTTGTGCACCTTTGCTTTGCAGTTAAAAAAAAAAAATACTGAGCAGCAGCAACAACCTGTTGAGAATAAAAATGACAACTCCCAACATGGCAGCGCTGGCTGCAAGACACTGGAAGTTATCACCCAAAACAATAACTTTCCCACACTATGAATCTGAGCTGTTCTTATGCCAATCTTTCCATCAGGACTACCTGATCTGTTCTCATAGTCTTATCTTTATCTATCAAGTGAAACTAAACATAATCTTGTCTTCCAGAAATAGCTGGGGTGACCAACTCTAATGTTGCAATCTTAAGTGCCTATACTGGTGAGTAAATCCCACTGAACGCTGTGGAAATACTTCTGAGTAAACATGCTTTGGCTTGTTCTGCAAGTATTATTAGGTGAGCCATAAAATTTAATGTGTCCCCCACAAAGTTATCTGACTAAAATGAAACAAAACAAACAAACGAACAAACAAAAAAGTTTCATTTTAATGGCACAATATTGTCTTTGGGGACAAAATAGTTCCTTCAAAAATTATTTCCAAGTAACTTAATCCTGGGAAATATACATTCTCCATGCCGCCATGTATTGTGAGGGAAACATCCAGATTCAATAACAGATAAAAATAATTTGGTTTGGGGGCTTTTTTAAAAAATAGCCTCCAAAACAAAACGGTTGGATTTCTTTCATGGTGTATGTGTGTGTGCATACAAACTATTTGTTCCTAAGTTAGAAATTTCTCAGTCTGGGGAAAAAAATAAGCAAGGCACAGCTACATGCAAGATAGAAAAGTGGCCCTTTCTTAGTTCAGTGATGCAACATCGCCACCTGTTGCTTCCAATAAATAACAATTTATGACTAAAGATTTGTGCCTTCTAATAAATCTCTGATAGGCAGAAAACCAACAGATATTACTTTCTTCTAGTATAGAAACAGAGTGAGTAGAAAATATCTGCCCCTGTTGGATATTTATCTGCAAAAGTGCTGTTCTGGAGGCAGGGAGTGTGGGATAGGAGGGTGTCGGCCATAGAATCATAGACTCTAGAGCTGGAAGAGACCTCAAAGGCCATCCAGTCCAACCCCTTGCCATGCAAGAATACACAATCAAATTATTCCCGACAGATGGCCATCCAGCCTCTGTTTAAAAACCTCCAAAGAAGGAGACGCCATAATTGATGGAGTTCAGACTTTACCTGGAGCTGAATGAAGCACCTTTTATTTGAAAAAATAAGCATTGGAATAATAACCATAAACCCAAGCAGGTTTGTGTTGTTTTCATCGGAACTTTAGGGAATTAGAGCAAATGCTAGGGAGATCTTAGGTGTGTGTCTGTATTTGTGCTGGATCCCAGTGAATAACACAAGATTTATTTCACGCAAAGGTATACACTAAGGTGTTTGTTTGGTTTTAATAACACAAGTGGCAAAAACTGGGATCAAAGGATTTCACCAAGGAACCAAATCAAGATGATTCCAGACATTACGGTGTGGTTGTATTGACCTCGTCTGTGGATTTTTTTAGGAATTCCAGTTGTCCTTGCGTTCTGTTTGCAGACGTCTGGTGTTTTCCCACAACTGAAACCTGAGCTGTGGTGACTCTGCTCCAGGTTTTAGTCTGAACTCTAAAGGAGCCATCCAAGGTGCTGGCTTTTGTTTTGTGGACAGAGTTCAGCACCTTGTTATCTCTGTTAAAGTTGGGACTAAAACCCTGAGTGGATTCATTGCTTTGTTGAGACTGGAGCCACCAATGGCTTCTGGTTAGGAAGAGGTGTTAGGATATCATATCTGAAAAGGAACATTCTGGCTTAAAGCTACAGAATCCATGGCTATGTAGAGTTGTCCCTTCATATTTGCTGGGTTTTAGTTCTAGGACCCTTCCTCCTGTGGCTACCAAAATCTATTAATTTCCAAGTCCTATTATATGCAATGGCATAGCAAAATGATGTCCCTTATAGAAGATATCAAGGTTAAGGTTTGCTTTTTGGATTATTATTTTTTTAAAGACTATTTTCAAACTGTGAATACTTAAATCCATGGATACCAAATCTGTGGATACGGAGGGACAACTCTATTGCCCAGGCCAATTTAGTTACATAAATTACACTAGCTGAAATAATCACAGTGATAATGAGGATGATGGGGATGATAATATCCCATTTTCCCCCTACCCTGAGACTCATCAATTTGTTGTTGTGTACCTTCAAGTCACTTCCAACTTATGGCAACCCTAAAGTGAACCTGTCATAGGGTTTTCATGGCAAGATTTGTTGGGGGGGGTACCTTTGCAAGTACCACTTATCCAGTGGGTTTCCATAGCTGAGCAGGAATTTGAACCCATGTCTCCACTGTTGCAGTCCAACACTCAAACTACTACACCACTCTGGCTCTATTAGATGGCTTACAACAGATAAAAAACCCCACATAGTTAAACATTCACAAAAATACAAATGTTAAAAACTGATGAAATTATCAAAAAATAAATAAAATAAAAACCCAGTTTAAAACAAACTTTCATATACATCCAAAAGACAACACTAGTTTGGAGAAGTTGCTGTTTCAGACTACAACTTCCAGAATCCTCTCCTGAGTACCCCAAAATGGTAATTTTCCCCGCAGAATGAGTCTTGCTGATTTCAGCAGGGTTTGCTCTAAGGTGTGTGTGTGTGTGTATGTGTGTGCCTTCAAGTTGCCTGTCAATCTATGGTGACCCCATGAATTTCCTAGGGTTTCCTTAGGCAAGGGGTACTCAAAAGGTGATTTTGCCAGTCCCTTCCTCTGAAATAAGAGTCCACAGCACCAGTCGCCATAAGTCAACAGGGACTGGAAGGCACATACACATGTAAGATCTGGGCTTGGTTCCTTTCCCCCAACTGTTGTAGGCTAGAACTTCCAGAGCATGGGAAAAGGTGCCTTTTTTGGACTGCCACTCCCAGAATCCCCCAGCCAGCTATGCTGGCTGGGGGATTCTGGGAGTGGCAGTCCAAAAAGAAGAACCTTCCCCAAGCCCAGTAGGACTACCAAGGAATCCCAGATGCTGTGGGCTCTATTTCAGAGGAAGGATTCCTTGGCAGTCCTACTGGGCTTGGGGAAGGTTCTTCTTTTTGGACTTCCAAAATCCCCTGGCCAGCTGGGAGTCTCTCTCTCTCTCTCTCTGGCTTTTCTTCGTAAACAAAGATTCAGGAAGGACTCATCCCGCGCTTTCTGCAAGCGCGCTGATGACTGAAAAGGCCAATCTGAGATAAACAAGTCTGGTTGCAGAAAGCATAGCAGAAGGTCTCCTTGGGTGATGTTTCTGGGTTCGTGGCAGTTCAAAAACAGCACTTTCCCCCCATGCCCTGGAAGGTCTAGCTTGCAGCAGTTGGAGGAAAAGAGCCAAATCCAGATCTTGCATGTGTCAGTGCCTTCCAGTCACCTTGTTGACTTATGGTGACCCCATGTATTTCCTAGGATTTTCCTAGGCAAGGAATACTCAAGAGCTGGTTTGGCCAGTCTCTCCCTCTGAAATCGAGGCTACAGCACCTCTTCTTCCATGGCTGCCTCCCATCCAAGTACAAGCCAAGGCTGGCCCTGCTTAGCTTCCAAGATCAGATGGGATCTGGTGCTTTTATAGGGCAGTGATGTCCAACCTGTGGCCCTCCAGGTGTTGTGGACTACAGCTCCCAGAATTCCTGACCATTGGACCAGATGGCCCAGACTTATGGGAGTTGGAGTCCAAAACATTTGGAGGGCCACAGTGCTTTAGGATATTTAGGTAAGTAGATGGCTTAGAAAAGAGGGTGACCAAGCAATTCGGGCCAGGATGGTGAAAATGGCTTTTTTTTGCCTGCAGCACTACATTGGTGGACAGCGCCCAGATCCAGCAGAGGGCGCCATTTTGCTGTACGGAAGCCTCCCCTCTGTTTCCAATCTCTTATTGTACGGAAAAGCAGCACAAGGAGGACGCCATGTCGGCACTACGGGAGCCCAAGAGGACCGAAAAGCCTTCCTGGTTAACAAGTTTTCTGTTGCTTCCAGACGCTTTTGCTTTGCTTTAAGGATCCCACCGGCTGGGGAGGAGGGAGGGGGTTGTTGAGCATCTTGCATTCCGACACGAGGTTCAATTGTGTGTGTGTGGGGGGGTGCAATCTGGTTTGATGGATTGGGGGGTGGGGTTCAAAGCAGAGCAACAAGATGCCTTGCCCACATATAGGAGGGGCAGGCAGTGGAGTGATGGGGCGGGAGCATTGCAAAGCTGCAAGGGTGGAAAAGTGTTCGTGCGGCGGTTTTCTTGCGCGATCGGGGAAAGTTTCGAGGTCAGTTGCAAGCTCAAGCTCAATTGCAAGCGTGGGAAGGAGGGGAAGCCCATCTGGAGTGGAAGCAAGGGCTGGATCTGTTGTCAGGCTCATCCTCAGTTTCCAGCACGGTCCGCTTCTTGTCACCCCCCCAAAAAAAAATCCAAGCATGATGGGGGTGTGTGGGTGGGTGTGCAATGACTAACATTCACAAGGAAGGCATGCACACCAAGCAATGGTTGCTCTTTGATTCCATATATATATATATATATACAGTATATATATATATATATATATATATATATATATTACACACTATACTATTATAGTGCTATGATTCCACTGCCTTCCTGTGCAATCCTGGGATTTGCAGTTTAGGAAGGGGCATTTAGAACTCTCAGCCAGAGAGCAATTAGGCTTCACTAAACTACAAACACCAGATTTCCACAGGAGGAAGCCATAGCAGTTAAAGTGGAATAATAGCACTATAACAGTGTAGTGTGATAAAAGCTAACACACATTGGAAGCTGCTTATTGCAGTGTAGATGTGTAAAATGCCATTGCTTAAAACAATTTGTAAGCCTCTCTGATAGCCTTGTGGCTGAAGAGTGGGGTATAAATAAATAAATAGTCTAAACTAGGCATATAGGGTGTTGGGGTCTCCTTCCTTGGCGGTCTTCAAACAGAGGCTGGATGGCCATCTGTCGGGGATGCTTTGATCGTGATTTCCTGCGTGGCAGGGGGTTGGACTGGATGGCCCTCGTGGTCTCTTCCAACTCTGCAATTCTATGATTCTATATAAAAATGCTTGCTTGCTTGCTTATTTTATTGTCTTCAGCAAGAATGAGTGTCTTGATGCAAACCCCAGATTTCCACAGGAGGCAGCTGCAGCAGTTAAAGTGGAATACAGTAGGACCCTCGTATCCACTGATTCATTATCCACTAATTCAGTTATCCACGGTTTCAGTTTCAGCACAGCTACCATAGAGTCTTTCTAGAAAATGCATCCTCTGTAGCCATTTTCTAGCTCCTCCAAGGCACCTCTATGGTATTTTAAACCAGAAGCCCCATTATTTTCAATGGCGTTTGCTATTATCCACGGATTTCATTATCCACGGTGGAGCCTGGAACCAATTCCCCGCGGATATGGGGGTCCTACTGTAATAGCGCTATAACAGTGTAGTGTGATATAGGAGATTATCAGACATGGTGAAATGCGGCAAAAAAACCCGCATTCCAAACCGCGTCAGAAGAACACAATGGGAAGGGGAACAGAAAGGGTGACATTATCGGATGCCCACATCTTCAGCCATTCCCGAGGCGTAGCGCTACCACGGATGAGGTTTCCGTTTTTCATTGATGAGGACAAGCCACCAATCAAAAGGGATGCCATACTCACGCTAGTGCTACGCCCCTGGAATGCTGAAGGATGACATTGTTTGATAATCTCGCACGTTGCTGTTCTCGTCACGATCTTCTGATGTGGTTTTCTCACATCTGATAACCTCCAAAGTCCAATAGGACTTTCATTCACAAGGAAGCCAGTCACACCATGCAATGGTCGCTCTGTGATTCCACTTTTAACTGCCGTGGCTGCATGGTTATGGAATCTCGGGTTTTGTAGTTTGGGGAAACACTAGAGTTCTCTGAAAGCGAGTTCTAAGTACCCCTGTTTAAACTACAGTTGTCCCTCCACATTCACAGATTTGGCATTCACGGTTTTAAGTATACACAGCTTGAAAATATTCTTTAAAAAATAATAATCCAAAAAGCAAACTTTGATTTTGCCATCTTCTATAAGGGACACCATTTTGCTATGCCATTGCATATAATGGGACTTGAGTATTCACGGATTTGGGTATTCATGGGGGTCCTGGAACGAAACCCCAGCGAAGGGAAGAGAAAACTGTACAAATCCTGGGATTCTGAAGGATATTTCCATGACAGTGAAACTGGTGTCCTAGCACAATAATTCAGTGTGAAAAGGCCCCCGGAGAGGCGGTGGGACCTGTGTGTGTCTCTGTTCCTTCAAGTCAGTTGACTTGTGGCAACTGAATTTCATAGGCTTTTCTTAGGGAAGGAATGCTCAGAAGTGTTTTGACAGTTCCTTCCTCTGAAACAGTGGCTCTTAACCTTTTTATTTACCAGGGACCCCCTTTAATATCTTTTGTTGCCTTGGCCCCCCAAGACTTAACTTGAGATTTAAAACAACAACAACAATAATACCTAACAACAACTGGAGGGGGAGGGAAGACTTTTCTCCTCCTTCCTGCAAGTTGGAGTGGATTGAATGGCAATGCGCAGGCCAAGCCAGCCAGCCAGCCTTTGCCTTGGCTCCTGTAGCAGCCTTCAAGTCTTCGTGGACCCTCTGTGAGGACATTGCAGACCCCTGGGTGTCCCCAGACCACAGGTTAAGAACCACTGCTCTGAAGTATAGCATACAGCACCTGGAATTCATTGACAGTCTCCCATCCAAGTACTAACCAGAGCTGATCCTGCTTAGCTTCCAAGATTAGAAGGGTTTTGGGTTCTTTTAGGGTATTTAAGCAATATTATATTTTGAGAGATCTTGCAGCAGATTGTCTTCTTGACTGCTCATGCCTTTTGCAGAAGGTTCAGGTTCTGGTGGACCATCTTTTCCAACTGCAGCAGGTGTGTGTGTGTGTGTGTGTACCGGAGAGCAGATCAATTGGGACTTAATTTCAGCTTGCATTTGGTTCTTGTACCCAAATGGTAGTGTTGGTGATTATGATATCAGGACTCTACTCCCTGAGAGCATCTTGGATTCTCTGAAGTTCATCTACATCTATGCCTTGTTCATGGATGGTGTTGTTTTGACTACCTTTAGATCAGCTTT
Source organism: Gambelia wislizenii (assembly GCA_030847615.1). Lineage (NCBI taxonomy): Eukaryota > Metazoa > Chordata > Lepidosauria > Squamata > Crotaphytidae > Gambelia > Gambelia wislizenii. The sequence continues at coordinate 7,450,569 of JAUMIR010000008.1, forward strand.
CACAAAATGAGTTTGTCCTTAGTATAAATGATAAAATAACAGGCCTTTGAACCCTGTTTTTGAACTCATGGAGTTGCATCTGGGTACAGAATGCTACACTAGATGCGACTTTGGACTGACCTGGCAAAGCAATTGTTATGTATATATGTATACACACCCACACCCACACACCCATATATTCACATGGTCTTACTCCAATAAAAAATTCCCCATATATTCACATACAGGGCCTAGATACTCTAAAAGTACCAGATCCTGTCTGATCTGTTTTAAAGATTTATTTTAATTTTTATGGAGTTTTTAAAATGTTTGATTATTTATGTGGAACTTTAATTATATAATGGTTTAATCTCTTTTAATTCTTATTTATTGTACGGTGTTTTTCAGCTCGTGCTGTTTTGAAATGTTGTGAGCCACCTTGGGTCCCACCATAGGGAGAAAGGCAGGATATAAATAAATTAAATAAATATGATCTTGGAAGCTACGCAGGATCGGCTCTTGTTAGTACCTACTTGGATGGGAGACCATCAATGAATACCAGGTGCTATAGGGTTCTATTTCAGAGGAAGGGACTGGCAGAACCAACTCTTGAGTATTCCTTGCCTAAGAAAACTGTAGGAAATTCATGGGGTCACTGTAAGTCAACAGGTGGCTCAAAGGCTCATACATTTACACATATTCACATACCTAGGAGAACACTGGGGAGTCTGGATCCAGCAGGCATTCAAAGCCAAATTGAGTTTTCTGTGATGTGCTACCCCAGATGTAATTCACCCCAATGTAGTGGTCTGATTGCCACCATTACTGATGTCGTGTCGTCTCGAAGTCAAAACTTGGCTCTTTTTCATCCCAACTTTTGGGGCCCAGCAACCAAGCGTTGGCTCTGACATAACACCTTTGTAGATTTCTGTTCCTATTCAGTCTTGTTTTCATTCTTTAAATCTTTTTATAATTATCTGTTTTATTGTCTGCACCTAAACCATCCGATCTCTAGTGACAAAGTGTCATATAAGCATGTTAATAAATGTAGCAATTGTGTGACACATACTTTACTATTCATAGACTATTAGTTACGTTAAGTGGAGCAATGGTTATATAATGAATTCTTTTTATTTATAGCTTTGTTTGGTGAAGACAGTGACAGAGGGCAGAACATGGATGAAGAAAGTCCCTTCAAAGAAACTGTCCTTATTACAGGAGGAGGTGGCTACTTTGGATTCCGGTTAGTACTTGTTACATGAGATATTTACTATTTTATAGAACTAAAAAAAAGTATCTGGGTTCACATGAATTGAATTAGCCCCCAATTTCACCCAGCAATGCCATGAAGCAAAATTTTCCAGTGTAGTGTCACTGCTGTTGTTGTCTGCCTTCAAGTTGACCCCAACTAATGAAGACTCTATCATTGGGGTTTTTCTTGGCAAGATTTATTCCAAGGAGATTTGCCCTTTCCGTTCCCATCCTCATTGGTCATCTGGAGAAGCCCTTTTCTCTGTCCCACCACCATCTCAGGCTTGCTTGGTGGGAACAAGGGAATAGGGCCCTCTCAGTAGCTGCTCCCACACTGTGGAACTCCCTCCCCAGGGAGGCCAGGATGGCCCCGTCTCTCCTTTCTTTCCGTAAACAGGTAAAAACATTTCTGTGTCAGCAGGCATTTGGACTTTGATGTGGGCTAGACTTTTAAATGCTGTGTGATTTGTATTTTAAAGTGTTATATATTTCAATATTCTAATGTCTGTGGTTTTAACTGTGTACAGTTGTCCCTCCACATTCACAGATTTGGCATTCACGGATTTAAGTATTTACAGCTTGAAAATATTCTTTAAAAAATAATAATCCAAAAAGCAAACCTTGATTTTGCCATCTTCTATAAGGGACACCATTTTGCTATGCCATTGCATATTATGGGACTTGAGTATTCACAGATTTGGGTATTCACGGGGGGTCCTGGAACCAAACCCCATCAAATGTAAAGGGACAACTGTAAATAGTTTGATTTGTTTTTAAACTTGATATTTATACTTTTAATAATTTGTATTGTTTTAACTGTTTTAAACTCATTGTTAGCAGCCTTGAGATATTGGGAGAAAGGTGGCATACATATAAAATAAATAATTATAGTAAATAATCCTCTTACACCAAGTGCGACTTGCCCAAGATCACTGAAGGGTTTCTTTGCCTGAATAGGTATTGGAACCCTGGGGGAGTCCACATGACACAAATAATCCAGTTTGAAACTGGATTATTTGCATATCTCCTTCTTATGGAAACTATAAATTATGGATTTATAGTTTTACAAGGTATTAGCCTTCTCTGCCAAAGAGTGCTGGTGCCTCACCAAGCTACAAAAGCCAGGATTTCATAGGAAGGAGCCATGCAAATAATCCCGTTTCAACCTGGATTATTTCTCTAGTATGGATGCCCCTCCAGGTCTCCCAGTTTCCTTTTCTGGCTGTGTTCCTTCAAGTCATTTCTGACTTAAGGTGAACCTATCACAGGGTTTTCTTGGCAAGATTTGTTCAGAGGATTTTGTTCAAAGGAAAGCAATTTGTTCATTGCTTTGCTCTGAGGCTGAGATGGCTTGCCCAAAGCCACCCAGTGGGTTTCCATGGCCAAGCAGGGATTCGATCCTGGTCTCCAGAGTCATAGTCCAAGGTTCAAACCACTACACCACACTGGCTCCTAGATTCCTACTCCACCATCTATAAAACTACTATATCACATTGGCTCTTCACTGTGGCAACATATCTGCTTAAAACTCCAGTAATTTTTAACAACTGTAGCTTTCGTTAGTCAATCTTTTGATTAAATAAGGGACGGCGAATGGCATGGCTTTGTGGGTGATGTGGTCCAAAGCATTTGCAGGGGCAACTGTTTCCCACCCCTAGATTAAAGTAACAGTGGTAAACCATGGCCTCCCTGATAACTTCAACTCCCATCAGCTCCAATGAGTAAGGCCAATGGTCAGGGATTATGGGAGAGATGGAGTACAGCAATATTTGGAGGGCCATGGATGTCCAGTCCTTGGGTTTGGAGCCCTGATTGTTAGCACCACTTTGAGTGGTAAGAGTTACTAGGATATTACAACTCAGTTGTCAAACTCCAGTTTTTCATAGAGATAGCTGAGTTAGTCTGTTTCTGTAAAAAGGAGAGCAGGAATCGGGTTGCACCTTTAAGATGAACTGATCTGTTTCAGCATGAGTTTTTTGAGGATTTTAATTCATTTTGGCAGAAATGGATTGAAATCCACAAAAGCTTAGGATAAAATAGATCAGTACCTGGAATCCTGTTGATTAGTCCCAACTAGTGTAGACTCATTGCATCAATTGCTGAATAGTGATTCAACATGTAGGTAAATCCAGTTGATTGAATAGGTTTACTCTAGTTTGAACAAACAGTAGAATTTAGCTTATTGAGTCTTTAAGGTGCTGCTAGATTCTTCCTTTCCACTTTCCTTGTAAAGATGTCAAATAGTTACCACTGCTCCCCCCCCCATTCTACAAACAGAGCATCTTTTCTACGAGAATCCTGACCTGCAATATGTCTTACCTGTCATGTTCCAGTCTAGGTTGTGCCCTTTCCAAGAAGGATGTGGATGTGATTTTGTTTGATATCTCGGAGCCCATTCAAGAGATGCCCAAAGGAGTGAAATTTGTTCAAGGCGACATCCGTGTCACCTCTGAAGTGGAAAGGGCACTCCAAGGAGTGACCTGTGTCTTTCACATTGCCTCTTATGGGATGTCTGGCCGAGAGCAGCTCAACCGAAAACGTATAGAAGACGTGAACGTGAGAGGAACCGAAAATGTCATCCAGGCTTGCCAGAAGATGGGGGTCTCGCGGCTGGTTTACACCAGCACATACAATGTGGTCTTTGGAGGCCAGGTCATAGTAAATGGGGATGAATCTTTGCCATATCTACCTCTCCACCTCCACCCTGACCATTATTCCAGAACAAAAGCCTTGGCTGAGATGAAAGTTCTGGAAGCAAATGGGATGCAGTTTGGGAAAGGTCAGGGGGTCCTGAGGACATGTGCCTTGAGGCCCGCTGGCATCTATGGGCCTGGAGAGCAGAGACATCTTCCCAGGATTGTTAGCTATATCGAACGGGGGTGGTTTCGGTTTGTGTACGGAGATCCCTGCAGTCGGGTAGACTTTGTGCATGTCAATAACCTGGTACAGGCTCACATTTTAGCTGCGGAGGCTCTGGGAGCTAGCAAGGAGCACCGGGCAGCTGGTCAGGCCTACTTCATTTCTGATGGTAGGCCGGTCAACAACTTTGATTTTTTCCAGCCTTTGGTGGAAGGTCTGGGCTATACATTCCCCTCTCTCCGCCTGCCTCTTTCACTGATTTACTTCTTTGCATTTCTCACTGAAATAGTTCATTCCGTAGTGGGGCGTTTGTATAACTTCCAGCCCCTCCTCACTCGCACAGAGGTTTACAAGACTGGTGTGACCCATTACTTCAGCTTGGAAAAGGCCAAGAGGGAGCTGGGATATGAACCCCAGCAGTACAACCTCAAAGAAGTGGTTGAATGGTTCAAATCTCATGGCCATGGGCAGAAGTTTACTGGGTACACTGCAAAACGTTTGTTGAGGGATGTGGCACTGGTGCTCTTGTTTGCCGTGGTGGTTCTTTCATGGTTCCCGAGGGCAGTAAAAGCTTCTGATGACTAGTCACTAGCATCACAGGCTTTTTTAGGTCTTTCTGATGGTGCTAAAATAAGAATGTAACAGCAATGCATCCTCTTTTTCTCCTGAGAGAGGGCAGTGAGGGTTTCTCTGGTTTACCTTGACCTTACTTCCTCCATCTTCCCAGAATCTTCTGCAAAAGTAAACCGGAAGAAACTTCTGACAAGCTGTGTGATGGATGGCCTGTTCTCTCTTTCTCTCTCTCTCTTACCCTCTTTCCCCTTATTTGATCAGCATCATTTGTAAACTTGTGGGACCAGTAGAAAGCAAGCTGGCTCTGGTAATGGACTTAGGAGTTATTACAGATGGGCAAATAGTAAATAATTAAATTTATTAAGAACTTTAGTCATGGTTCAGTTTGCATATAATGATATGGGGAGGGATGCTTGAATTCCTTCGGAGCAGGTGTTGAACCAACTCTGGTGAGTCTTCTTTGAGATCAGAGGCAGCATGGTGCACGCCAGATGTTATACGGCAGTTCCCATCACCCTTGACCTTTGGCTATGCTGATTTGGGCTTTTGGAAGCAGGGGTCTTACACAGCTTGGAAATGTTACTTTTTGGGATCACATCTCCCAGAATCCCCCAGCCAGCATGCCCATACTTGCTAAGAGATTTTGGAAACTGTAATTGACATAAATAAAGTTAAATTATGGAACACACCTCCAAAGGAGGTGGTATGGGCTGCCAACTTTAGAAAGGGGAAATTAAATAAACCCACGGAGGAGTCTATTGCTCATAATGGTTATATAGCAAAGGTGAGGAAACCTTTTATGCCTAAGGGATGAATTCAAATTTCAGAGAAGTTCTTGGGAGACACATTCCAGAGGAATGCCAAATGCAAAAGCAGTGTGACCAAAAATACAAGCATCATTTAGCAAAAAGCTCTCCCATGCCAGTAACTAACATATTGTTGTGTGCCTTCAAGTTTTTTTTTTTATGGTGACCCTGTCTCACGGAAGATTTGGCAAGATTTTTCAGAGGAGGTTTGCCACAGCTTCCTTCTAAGACTTAGAGAGTGTGAGTTGCCCAGGATCACCAAGTGGGTCTCTGTGGCCAAGTGGGGATTCAAACACTGGTCTCCCAGAGTTCTAGTCCAGCATTCAAGCCACAGTGGCTCCCAAACTAACCCCTAGAGAGGAACATTTCAATCTTTTGGAATGGCTTAAAACCCATTCCAAAGATGGGATACCACCAAATGATGGTATCATAGGAAAATTGTATGTGGCCATGTTGGGGAATCACAGAGGGCTGGACTGAGACCTTAGGAAGGCAAGATTCAGCTTTGGGATTGAAGTTCTCCACCCCTTTTATATAGGATCTTCCAGTTCGGAGGCTTGTGGCACTGAGCATCAACTTCTGGGAATAACAGTGGGACATACCTATTGTGTTCATGACCTTCTTCTGGGCTTCTGAAGGGCAACTAGGTGGCCAGTTTGGCTAGAAGGATGTTGGACTATATAGGCCTTTGATTTCATCCAGCAGGACTCTGACTTTATGTTTTAGTAAATCTTTAATATATTTTTTTCCTAGGGCACTTATAGTGGTGTGATATGTAATATTTACTGGAACCGTGTATTTGGGATGGGGTGGGGAATATCACAAGGTTTATGGCTTTGTTGTTGTTTAATTATAAAAGCACCTGCTCCTTGCTTAAAGCCTATGGGGGAAAAACAGTAATCACTCTTTCAACAACTTGCAGCTTCAAAGTTTTCTTCCTGGCATCGTTTTTGCAAAGTACTTCTGCTTTCATGCTCATTTCATGCTCCCTTGCTTGTAATGTTCTTTCTAAAAGTGGGGGTGGGGGTGGAGAGAATAAAATGAAACCTTGGACTCTGCCGTGTAAGCCAAAAGGGACTCGGGTTGAAACATTTCGATGAATGATTACGGAACAGCAGTTACGGGTAGCTCTTCCTGTGCTTTTGCGTCTATGGCGTTATAGCACCAGGAGGAAATGGCTAACAGACTTTCAATTTATAACCTAGGGAACCATGATTTTATGGTTTGAATGAGCCTCTATATATTGATAACATTAAATTCCATACTTAGAGTCCCTTGTAAATAGCTTCTGCACTCTAGGATTTGCAATCATTTGGCAGGCAGGGAGAAGTCTGATCACTCCAGTCAGTTACTGAAGGCCTCCAAAGGCCTACTCAAGGCTTCCAAAGTCCTTGCAAAAGTTACTTTGAGGGGCTGCAAATTTGAGAATCCTCCAGCCTATCCCAAAAAGTAATTTTGGTTTTAACAAGAGTGAGCAGAGTGTAGACCTCTGCCTGTTGTTGGACTGCAACTGCCACCATTCTTTGCCACTGACTATGCCAGCTTTAGGTCTGATGGGAGTTGTAATCCAACATCTGCCTGCTTGTGATTTAGCCCCTAGTAACCTAGCAGTGTTAGGAGAATTATTGCTACTGTGTAAGCCCACTATCATTCATTGATAGAGAGGGCATCAGAAATGCCATTTTCTGGAACCCCTTTCAGACTTGGGAATTGACCCTGAGGGATGGCCTTCAACAATTCTTCAACCATTCTTTGGCTCTGATTTTTTTTTTTTTTTGGTGTAAAAAATAAATACATAAGGAAATTCTCTGGCCTCTGGCTTCATAATTGCAAGCAAACCCTCATTCACAAGTAAGCCTCTACTCTCTGGTAGGCCATCATCTCCATGGTTAGCGGGGGGGAAACATAATCACATTGCCACTAATTGGCTAATACAGTGGTTCTTAACTTGTGGTCCGGGGACCCCCAGGGAACCGTGATGTTCTCACAAGGGGCCCATGAAGGCTTGAAGGCTGCTCAGCCCACATGATGGGTGCCAAGGCAAAGTCTGGCTGGCTGGCTGGCTTAGCCTGCACATTGCCTTTGAGTCCACTCCAGCCACAAACTTGCAGGAGAAAAGTCTTCTCTCCCCCTCCAGTGCTTCTGAGAGAAGGTCTAATGGATGGTGTATTTGTATTATTGTTATCAGGTATTGTTGTTGACTTAAATCTTGATTTAAGTTCTTGGAGGTCCACAGCAACAAAAGATATTTAAAGGAGTCCCTCTTAAAGAAAAGGTTAAGAGCCACTGGGCTTATAGAAATACACTGCCAAAGGACTTCCTCCATAGTAAGACCAACAGTTGCTCCAGAAGCCAAGATTTCCTTTGTGTTTTTCCCTCAATGCTGATATCATTCTTGCCTACTGGGGCATCTGTTGTAATAGAGGCAGGCTTGGAAGAGTTATTTAATCAGATTACAACTCCCTCAGCCAGCCCTGGCCATGCTTTCTGGGGGATTCTAGACATTGCAGTCCCCCTAAATAACTTTTCCTAGCTCTGGGGAGGGGTAACTCTTTGACTCACACCCTCGCTCACATATCAATGTGGTGTAGTATTTTGATGGGAATTGTGAGATCCAGGTTCAAATCCCACTGAGCCATGGGTTACCTTGAACCAATCCCTCACTCACTCTCAGCCTCATCTGCCTCACAAACATGTTGTATCAATCAATGGAGAAGAGAGCCATGTGTGCACCTTGAGTCCCTTGGTGAAAAGGCAATTAATAAACAACTGGTAAATAAAAGTTCAGCTGGGAACAAAATGACACAATATAATCTGATAGAACAGGCCATTCTGTTTGCGTTATACAAGCAAAGGAATAGATCGTGGCATGGGGTGGGGGGAGAGCTAACACCTCATTTTCTAAAATTAAAATGATGACCAAAAGAGGGGTGGAATATATACTATACAACCACATTTGTATCATGGGTTTTTTGAGGGAAGCCCCCCCCCCACAATTTAGACATTCCCATTATTGTGCTCTGAGCTCATTTACCTTCAGCCTTTTTGTCATCGCCCCCACATTCAGGTACAGTCAGCCCCCTACATTTACAGATTTAACTTTTTGCAGATTTGATTATTTGTGAATTATTTGCTGCCACCTCCACTGCTGCCCTATGGCATTTTTAATAGGGACTGCAAGCCTTGTGAGACTGAGAGCTTGTTTATACAAGGGGGAAAATGTGGATTGATGCAGACTAATGCCAGTTAGAAGCAGCTTCTATATCTTACTGTTTTTTTTGGCAAGATCACAGGCATGCAAAGCTAGCCACTTTTGCTGTCCCAATGGGCATGCCTGTGAATCAAGATGGCGGGCACAAGTGAATTACTCATGTTTTTATTGTTGTCAGTTGCCACTGCTGAACAGTACTTTTTTTTCTTTTTCTTTTTTTAATGTGTCTCTAAGGTGCAAAAATGCAATATTCCACCTAAATAAATTTTTAAAAGAAAAGAAAAAAGGCTGTTTTATCACAATCACTAAGGCGAAAATGCAAGATGGCAGATCTGGGCACTTGCCTTGTTAGCAAGCTCCACCCCCTGTGTACATGTGACCAATCAGCTTTCTACTTCTGCTCTTATGGGGAATTCGAATGAATGTGAATCGGTTGTCTCAATGAGTGGGAATATACGTTCACCACGGAGCTTTTTAAAAACTCAGGGAAAAGCCACGAAGGCTTTTCTGTCAGAGATTTTGGTGGATTTGGCCCCCCTGCTTCTGAATACTCCAGATTGATGCGGGGTGGCATTTAGACAAATCACATTCTCCTTGAATTCAATGAGGAGTATTTTTGCCATCAAGACAACCCCTTCAAGGCTCTGCGAACATGCAGTGAGTTTTGTAAGTCCCTAATAAAAATGGCGTAGGACAGCAGCGGAGGCAGTGACAAGTCCTGCCAGCTGCTGCTTCTGCCTTGGAAAGGAACCCCGCTGCCCCAAAAGCATCCATGGTGGGTTGAATCCGCAGGTCATACTCTTTTTTTTGTATTAAATATGATTGTGGTGGTGGTGGGTAGAGGCATTTGTGGCTTTGCCATGGTCATGGGGGCCCTGTGTCCCTAACCCCAGTGAATGTAGAAAGCCAATTATATAGTTAAAATTCTAGCAATTATTTGAACTCGAGTAGTCCAAATGTTTCCAAATTTTAGTGTGCTATTTAGTGTTAAATATAAATTACCTGGAGCATGGCTGAAAGTATCTCTTTAAAAGTGTCAGGGATTGGATGGGGGGAGGCAGAAGAGAGCAATTGAAATTGAGCACACAGCTGCAAGTGGATATTTGATAAAACTAGGAAATGCTGCCATTTGAAGTGTATTCTTTCTTTCCCCCAAAAAACACCTTGAAAGCCCCAAAGAGCAGGCTTTGATATTTTTAAACTTTAAATCAGGAGAGGGATTCATCTTGAATTGGAAGCAGCTGTTTAATCAGTCACAGAATTAGCAAAATCCAAGGAGACTTGAGTTCCTCAGCGCTGCTCTCTACATAACATACTTTTCATGTGAACAGGCTTAAATTATTTAAAAATAGTTTCTCTTCTTGAACAGGATGGAAAGAAAGAGTTGTGTTTCTCTTCAAAATACATTGCTGTCATCTTAAACACCTGTTTGTGCCAGGGGAAATTAGGGATTTGTTTGCAAATACATTTTAACCACTTTAGAATTACAGTATCCACTGTTTGTGGGCTTGCTGATAACATGTGAATGAACCATCATCATGAACAGCAGTTTCCAAAATGTCGTGAGACACAGCAAGTCCTTTTCTTACTAGCCCCATCTTAGATGCCTGGATCAGGGTCCTCTCCCCTCCACATATGCCATACTGTGGATGTCATTTACTGTTCTGTGATTCATCTTAAAAACAACCAATTTTTCACACAGGATGGAGGTGGGGGGGATAGTGACAAGAGCCACAAAAAGCCACCACATTTTTGTGGCAATTTGAAGTAATTTTTTTCAGACAAAAATGCTATTTTTTCTATTTTGGGGGGAGGGGTCTGGGAACCTTGGGCTTCCACACATTTAGGGGCCACATTGGGATGTAGGCTATATTTTCTCCACTCTTGTTATGTACTGACTGCTTTCTTTCTTTCTTTCTTTCTTTCTTTCTTTCTTTCTTTCTTTCTTTCTTTCTTTCTCCTTTGAGAAACCAGAGCTTGCCTCAGCTGTTCAGTTCTGGTCACCTACTAATTTAGATTCGGGATATGCGTCCTTCCTTGTTTCATTCTCACATGAAAGAATAAATAATTGCAAATGTTTGCTTCCTCTTTACTTTATGCTAAAAGTTACTTGACCCTTCCTAAGGAAAAGGTGCCAAAAAAGGTGCAAAATTGTTTTTCCATGGTGCTAAATGTTGGGTTTTGCTTAAAAACAAGTTTTCAACAAGGTTTTTATGGGTGGGGGGAGGCTTTTGTGAAAGCAAATTTTTCACAAACTAAATCCCCAAATGTAAAAAATCTCATGGTGGTTGACCATATTCTTGATGAGGTGCCTTGATGCATCAAGGCACTCATTCTTGCTGAAGACAATAAAATAAATAAGCAAGCAAACAAACAAGCAAGGTTTTTGTTTTTTTTTAAATATGCCTAGTATAGTATCTTAGACTACTTTTGTGTGGTGCTGCCCTTGGAACAGAGTATTGAAAGCTTCAGTTGATTAAAGACTTGCTTACCTCTGGATCCAGTTCATCTGATCTTATCACAGTCCAAAGGAAGTTACATTTAGAGTATAAACAGAACATCATTAGTGTTAGCATCAGTATTAGGGTTAGCATCAGCGGCAGTCTTGGGTTCCTTTCTGTTTCTTGATGCAGAAATTAGTAGTGACATTTCTTGTCATGGCACATAAATAAATATGATTCACCATCCATGACTGTGGGAAGACTGGCCTCTACCCAAACTTGGAAAAGTTACTTTTTGGACTCTAGCTCCCAGAATCCCCCAGCCAGCATGGCCAATGGAGTCGTCTTTCAAAAAAGGAAACTCCCCAAGCTCTACTGCAAGTTTAAAAGACCTTCCATTAATTACAGTCTGACTTAGTAGAAAATTAATGGCTTTTTCCCAAGTTCCTTTCTTTTCCTCTTAGTGCTTCCTGGGTATGTGAGCATAAAATTAATATTGTTTCCCATATGATGGTAGATGCAGTATGCCAACGGGAACAGTTCTGATAACATGGCTTCCTGTTACTGTCTCCCCTCCCCTTGGATAAGACAAAACAAATTACCGTAGAACGCCAATACTGGTAGATGAAGAGAAAAACAAATTACAGTGCTAGCAGCTCTATGTTTCTGCTTCCATACACACAGAGAATGTATACACCTCCTTTTCTTTAAATGAAAGGAGAAACTCAAGAACACTTTGAATTTATGTATCACTTTACATCTTCAAAGCCCTTGAACTTCAAAGCTTTATAATGAGCATTATTAATATATGCGCAAACCACATAGGCAATTTTTCATTTGTACCTGTAAAGGCACAATTTGCATAGAAGTTGTACATGCTAAGTATTTTACCCTCCTTTCAATTGTTACTTTTTTAAAGTCCTCGTTTTCTTTACAAGATAGCTGGATCTGCAAAATTTTGGAACAAGACAGCTTTTCTATCAGCCACTTTGGAGGAAAATGTTCAATTGCTATCGATGTTAGATTCCTTATTGATTCCCTCCAGATGATTTAGAGATCTCCTGGTCTACCTTCTCTCCATCTTTCGTGTACACACTCTTTTGTTATGTTTCTATACTGTTTAGACTGGACAACTTCCATTCCAGAACCATCTGGGAGCCCTGGTGGCGCAGTGGTTAAATGCCGGTACTGTAGCCACAACATTGTGAGTTCAATCCTGCAGGGCTCCAAGGTTGACTCAGCCTTCCATCCTTCCTTAGGTCAGTAAAATGAGTACCCACCTTGCTGGGGGCAATTAGCTTTAGCTAACCCATTGTAAACTGCTTAGGGAGTACTTTGCACTGATAAGCAGTATAGAAATATCAATGCTATAGCTAAATGCTATTGCTATCTGGAAACCCATTAAGAATATGCTTCCTGTTCATGTAGATCATTATTCTATTCTAAATAAATAAATTTGTAATTAACTTTTAAAAAGAATAAAGGCAGCAGAACAGATGGTCAAGCCCTTGCTCTCTTTTATGGTCCCAGCTGGGTGGACATTTCAATACACTTGATGACTGTGTTGAGTCTATGGAGATTATCAGACAGGAATGCAAAAAACGTTCCTGTCCCACAATTTCCACTTTCGTCCCTGTCCCATCCCTGTTTGGCCACAATTACCCCCCCCCCCCCCGCACTTACCTCCTCTCCTGTTGACAGAGCAGCCCAGGAGTAAATAGAGCTCTAACAGAGTATGGGAAATTAAAGAATAAAAATAACACAAAAAAAGTTACACAAAACACAAAAACATACTTAAAAATTTACAAGTAACCTAGGGAGGGTCATAAAAATGTGCCACTTATCTCGATGTCCCAATCTCACCCGGAAGTGTTCTGGCAGGGACCATCCATTTGCACTAGGATCTCGCCAGCGAAACGGGGCACTTTATCACACACATGGAAATCCATGTCAGAAACTGAATGGGGGAATCTATTGGTGGCTTCTCTCATCAATAAAAAGCAGCGCCCACAGAACGGCAGCAGAATGGGCGCATAATGATGGGGGACATCATTGTCTGGTAAGGGAACCCTTTTATGATCTCCTGGCATTGCTGTAACACCACTTTTGATGCATCTGATAATCTATATACTACAAATTCTTGAAGATCAACTAAAGCTGTCCAGCACAAACATCAAGGGCTGCTGTGAAAGGCTGAACTTTGAGCTCTGGGAGTCTGCAACCTAACAGGGAAAGAGGAATTAACAAGAGTGCTGAAGACATGTAACATGGCAGTGTATTTTTCATGCACCTAGATAGGGATGGGCAACTGAATTGTTGTGGGACACAGTGCTTCATTTTTGGCCAAAGGATCCAGATAGGTGGGCATGGGAGAAATAGGTATCTCCATTTCTTTCTTTCTTCTCATGCTCTGTACGTATTTAGAGAACCACTTTTACATTAGAGCTCTGCATTTCTCACAGCTCATGTCAGCTTTCCTGCCCCAGCTCCCTTTGCCCTTGCTTTTAATTTCTTTCTGCTGCAATTTCTCAGGAAACATATGCTATATTACATCACATCTCCCTTGCCGCATAACAGCTGAGAACCGGAATGCCTTCAATTTACATTTGGCACTAGAAACCTCCATTGTACAATTTGTAAATGATAGAAGGCTTTCTGGAAGGCACAATGCAATCCCAACAACAACAGCATCAAGATTGCCAAAAGAGCTACATTTTCCCCTCATTAAATTTTAACCAACTTTTGCTGATGCACTGCAGTTTTTTTTGCTTTCCACAACTCCAAGGGCTTTATCAGATGGGGCTGAAATAGCAGAATTACGACATGAAAGTATCACAAATGGGTTTCTGTTATCACATGATGTCATTGTCCTCTCATGGTCCATGTATGCCCCACCCATTAATTAGGTATAATTTTTAATTGACAGGCAAAGCCATCAATAGCACTCAATATTGCTCTTTTCACAGTATTGACGAGTGTGTGATAATCACAGTCCACTGTAATTGTGCAATTACAACATGAATGGGTGGTCCTCTTCTTCCCCTCCCTTTCCTAATGAGAACACATAATTAAACTTCCAGGGGAGAACATGTGAAGAGGACCTATTGGACACTCTGTTAATAAACTGCCACCTTTTCTTGGTAACTTTTGATATTTGTTTAAGTGTTTATTTGTGAATTTCTTTGGTTATTTATTTGTTTTTTGTGTTTTAGAGCAAAGTCACATCTTCTCATGAGAACAGCTGAAAACTCACCCATGCAAAATCATGGAAGTAAGACAACATTTTTCTTAAAGGCACATGTACCGGCCAGCAGGAGGCATTAATACTCTGTCATTAGAGTGCAATATGAAGACAAATGTTACTATAGCATGAGCTGAAATCTCATTCTTAAACTGCTAGTGGTTGTGCAATAATTCTGTGGCAGTAGTATTGTGTGATAATTACTATAATTATTCCACTATGTTTCTGCGTTCCTCAATCATGAAATTACAGTATTTTTAGACTGTACTCTGATAAAATCCATAGTGTACATCAGTTTTTAAGTTCTCACTGATTCCCCCAGCTAGGGAACGATTGTTCCCCCTCCGCCCCAGCTAAATTAAGCAAGCTTCTGATAAGATTGTTAATGCTGATGTTTAAAAATATGATAGCATTTTTAACATGGGTAAAAATCTTCACCAGGCAATCTTATATAAGGACTCTGAATTTAGTCCCATCAAGTTCAATGGGTCTTCCAGGTACATGTGCCTAGGTATTTGAAATCAACCGGAAGATGCTCTGGCTATTATCTGTCATACAGGAGAGCATCTTCCCTCTCACTTTCTGAATTTCCTTGCTGAAATAGCTCTAAGAACTATTTCAGCTGTCTTTATTGACAAATTAAAGGAATCACTATGGGATGCTCTATGTCCCCTGAGAAGGCCAATTTATATACAGAAACATTTGAGACATCCTACCTGTCCTGGTAGCCTATTTGCTGAACAAATAGTCTGGCTGAAGTACATTGATAATATATTTGTCATCTATGGAAGATGTGAGGGTGGCCTCAAGAATTTCTATAAGTGGTTGACTTCTAAAGATGGCAACATCAAATTTGTCATATGGCATGACAGTTTAGAAATGGATCTTTTAGATGTAGAGTCAAGAAAGGAATATAGAAAGTCTGCAAATAGTAACACTTGTTTAGGTTTTGAGACCTCCCAGTCCAGGTCCTGTATTTGTTGATTGTATAAATATCCAGGTCATCCCTAGTTTCCGAGGGGGATATGTTCCCAGACTTATCACAGATATGCAAAAATGTGTATAATAATGAACCATCATAGAATACCATAGAATTAGCCTGGAGAACATAGAAAATGCCTAGAAATGCATGCAGTAGGCCATGCATACTGCAGTTTATTGGACTGGTGTGCATTCAGAATGGGGAACTGTGTGAACAGTACCCCTGAGCTCTCCTTGGTGTGTGAGGTGATCATGTAGACAAGTCTGTGGTCACTATGGACCAGGGAAACCCAAAGGTAAGCCAGGTTTTCCTGTCGGTGTGTACATGTCCTAAGACAGAGGTCTGAATCCTATTGTTAGTCCCAACTAGGGTAGACACGCTGAATCAATCAAACTTATGTAAGTGTTGGTTTACAAAGTTACTATTAATTTAGTAAGTCTACCCTAGTTGGATCTAAGCCATAGCTGAGAATCACATGCATTTCCAAATATTGTTGGATTTCAATGCCCAGCATCCCACACCATTGACTCTGTTGGCCAGGGCTGCTGGGAGCTGCAGTCCAACACAATCTGGAGGGCCACACAATTCCCACCTGTGGTCCATTGGCAAGGAAGCAGTAGGTCAGACAATACAAGGGGTAACAAAAGGGAGAAACCAAGCTACTTGTCTTTGGCCCTAACGTCCCTCTACTGAGAGGTTGGTCAGTCATAGGAGGCCTCCACTCATTGTAGAATGGCTTCATGGGAGGTTTCATGAGAGGTAAATTTTAGGAGATGATGTAGACTTGGGTGGGCATATCCCAGAGCCTGGAGGGCTGTGCAAGCCAAGTTTCATCTCCTCTACAGCGCTGCAGCTCCCTGATGCAACTGCCATTTTGAAATCATGTTGTATCACACCAAGTCACCTTTTTGGGAGAACACCTAAAACAGTTCTTGCTGCTTCAGGATGGAGGACACTCAGAACAGCATTTTACTGCATGTAGAACATGATTTTTCATCCAATATAGGGACTTGGGGGGCGTCCCAAAGGCTCCAGTGGGCCATTCCAAGGGCCACAGGTGGCCTGTCCTATACTTAGAAGCTGAAATACTGGGAAAGGTCAGGATCCAGTAGAGATGAGTAGTCACAGGAGAATCAGGTCAGTCCAAGTCCTACACATGCTGTCTAGGAGGTTATCCAAAGTGGCAAGGTTGCAGTCATGAACAAAGAAAGCCAAAGAAGGGGGAAAACAAGATGCATACTTTATAGGAAGTCCAAGGGGTCAGGAATGCAAGAAATCAAAAAGCACAGGGTTTTTGAGTTGTAATCAGTTGTCTGCAATGAGGACTCTGCTGCTGGGAGATTTATAGATTGTAACAGCCAGATGGCTGTTTGGTGACTGGTATTTCAACCTGTGCGGCATAGTAGTTTGAGTGTTGGACTAGGGCTAAAGGAGACCAAGGTCGACCCTGCTTCACTTCCAAGATCAAATGGGATCTGGTGTCTTTAGAACAGAGTCCTTCAATGTACCTGATTTACCTATATCTTGATTCAACAGTTGATTCAATGGGTCTGCTCTAGTTGGGACTAACCAGCACATTCCAGCCATGCACTTGTGCATTCTTGGGTGGTGCATAACTATTCACTGGTGCTTTCCATTCACCCCTTTATTGCTGTGATTGCAGAAACAGACACTGTGCATTCCCCATTGCACAAGGAGAGAATAAACAAGCATGTAAGTGTTGGCAGACACACAGTTGCACAATGCCAGCATTCAACAGAAGAGTGACATAGCACAACAATTGTGTGACTACATGACAGTAGATTTATGCTCTGCAAACAAAACGTAGGAACTGGGTCCTGGGGTGAGTTTTCCTTCCCTTGCCTACTGTGGAGAGCATGTTATGAGTGGCTGATGGGATGTTGGAGAGTGAATGGGAAGAGAACACAAAGGAGCCAATCCTGTGGAAGGAAAATGGTATGGGAGGGGTCTCCTAGAGTGAAAGGCCTGGATGACATTTGGGAGAGAGAGAGAATGACAGTTGAGAAGAAGAATAACAGTTGAAAGAGCGAGTAAAAGATGTGATGTGATGAGGAGAGGCTAGAACATGGGTATGGCTATGCATGGAGCTGAGGGAATGTATGTGCAGAAAGAATATGTATTAAGAGGAATAGAGGCTGATTGCAAATAAAGAGCAAAGCAGTTCTGTTATCTTATTAAAACAATAAACCAATCTTTATATTTATTTATCATATCCAGTCCTCTCATGAGTTATTTGCTGTTACTGATATTTAATTGGCACTCTAACCCTGTAAACACCCACCCACACAAATGCAAGTACTATCCCTCTAACTATGGAACTACGTTCTCTACAGATTATTAATTTGGTGGCAGTGGTGGGATGTAAAAGGCCCCTGCTTCACAAAAATGGTGGCAGCGTAAGTGACAAGGTGGCCAGGCTGAGTGGTGATGTAAATTCAGTTGGTGCACCCGATCGTCCCACCTCCCACCTCCCTATTCTCATTGCAGGGTCTTCCTGCTTCCATCTCTATGCTCTCCTCCTTTTGTTCATTCTCCTCACAATTTTCTTTCACATCTCACAGCCCTGACAAGTTGAGACCTATCAGGCTCAAAACAATTCTGATAAATCCCTGCTGTTACTGGAGGTTTAATAGTTTGAGCCCTGTCAAACTCTCTCTAGGGTAGGATTCCAATTTGCTTCCAGAAGCACATATGCAGACAGAGCTGCCCCAGAACGCCACAAAGTGCTTATTTTCCATTCTAAAACAATATCTAAACAATGTTATCTTTGAATAGGATTTAGCTTGCCAAGAATTACACAGGAATTCAAATATGTTATTGATTCAGATCACCAATTTTCTTCCTTGTTCTACTTAGGGAGATTGAAGGAGATGATCACAATTGATAATTTCATGGCAATTCACGTACCTCGCTACACCTCCTCATACTTACTTTAGGACATATTCACTTCATCAGTTCAAAGGTGACTGCACTGAAGGGCAAAATGAATGACACCAAAGGCTCCATTCTAGAACTTGGAAAAAATTACTTTTTAGACCATAACCCCAGATTCTCCCACCTAATATGACCTGTTCTAGTCCAAAAAGCAACTTTTTCAAGCTCAACCACATCCATTCACCTGGCTGGGACCAATATCTGCCTACCCCAATCGTTGTGGAACTGATGAATGAGTCAATTGTCGTTGTTGTTGTTGTTGTTATTCCTTACCCTCCTCTCTCTGTGGATCGAGGTAGGGAACTACAACAGACCAACATACAACATACTAGTAAACAGCAAACATTGCTGTGTAATCTGCAGTTCAATCTTATCCTATTTCTGGGATTTTGAGAGACATAAGGGAAGAGGGATCAAGGGCTTTATATGCTCAATATTGGAAAATGGTAGAAACACCAAATGCGGAAGAACTAGGTGTACCCAGCGTAACATATGCCCAATTGCTCTTCTCTTTTTGTAATGTTCTCTGACTTTTTGTCATAATGTTTCATTTTGATGTCTTAGTCTATTTGATCTGTCCTCTAATGTTTCATTACGATTTCTTCTACGGTTTCTCAGATTTCTTTCACATCGGTCTCCCATTTTTATACATTTTTTAAAATTAATAAATTGTTGTATGTGTTTTTCCCCAGAATCCTTTCACATGGTTTAGCTACATGGTATTATTTCAACACTTCACTTCACTTCAACAGATTCGTGAGCAAGAGGTTTTCCTGGACAGAACAGAACGAACAGTCTTGGATGGGGACCGCACAGAGGAAGTGGCTGTGGAGGAGAGGGTCACTTCACGGACACAGGAAGTAGACAGCTGGAGGAATGTCACACACAGAACAAGAAAATACAGGGATTCTTCCAGCAGCTTACAGCTACAGAATCGATTTGAAGCCCTTTCCCTTATCAAGGACAACGAGGAAGAACAGCATGGACAGACTTCAGGGGTAGAGCAGGGGACCTTGAGAGGACCACCGCAAGGAACAGCAGCTGCGAAGCCTCAGCGGAGGCGTGTGGTGGTGGTGGGGGACTCCTTGCTGAGGGGTACAGAAGCAGTGGTATGTGGGCCTGACAAGATGACTCGGGAGGTGTGTTGTCTCCCTGGGGCAAAGATCTGTGATGTGACCGAGAGGCTGACAAGACTCGTCAAGCCTACGGATCATTACCCCTTCCTTTTGGTCCATGTGGGAACCAATGATACTGCAAGGCACAGCTTTCCCAAGATCAGAAGAGATTATGAGGCCCTGGGGAGGAAGCTGAAAGAAATGAACGCACAGGTGGTCATCTCGTCTCTTCTGCCAGTTGAAGGGCATGGTCCAAGAAGGGAGAGGAAAATAGCCGACGTAAACAACTGGCTCCGTAGATGGTGTCGCCGAGAACAAATTGGATTCTTGGATCATGGACTGCGCTTCCATGCGGGGGGACTTCTGGCAAGAGATGGGGTGCATCTTACAACAGTTGGAAGAAACATTTTTGCCAACAGTCTCAAGAATTTGATCAGGAGGGCTTTAAACTGAGTCAAATGGGGGAGGGAGACAGTATTCTGGAAGGCAAAAGGACTGGAGAAAATAGTCAAACTGTCATAGAGGGAACAAGGCAAACAGTGCAAGGACCCAACAGTGGGAGGCAAAAAAACTTGCACAGGGCGCAAGTAAAGGGAACACATGGTCTCAGATGTCTCTACACTAATGCACAGAGCATGGGAAATAAGCAAGATGAACTTGAACTCCTTGCACTACAAAACAAATATGATATAATAGGCATTACTGAAACCTGGTGGGGCGAGTCTCATGATTGGAATGTAGGAATAGAGGGGTATAACCTTTATAGGAGAAACAGGCCAAACAGGAAAGGAGGAGGAATAGCATTATATGTCAGGGATATTTACACCAGTGAAGTGATCCACGACATCAATACTGGAAGCCAGGTGGAGAGCATCTGGATAAAAATTAAGGGGGAGGGAAACAACAGGGATGTTATTGTGGGACTCTACTACAGACCCCCAAATCAGACGGAGGAATTGGATGTTGCCTTTCTAGAACAGATGAACATACATGCAGAAAGGAGAGATGTAGTAGTGATGGGTGACTTCAACTATCCTGATATTTGCTGGCAATCTAACTCAGCCAAAACTACAAGGTCTAGCAAATTCCTTACATGCCTGGAAGACAATTTCATGGTCCAAAAGGTGGAAGAGGCAACAAGGGGGTCAGCTATTTTAGATCTGATCCTAACCAACAGAGACGACCTGGTTAATGGGGTGCATGTGGTGGGATCCTTAGGTGAGAGTGATCATGTTCTCCTGGAGTTTGTTATACAATGGAAAGGAGAGGCCAGGCATAGTCAGACACGCATTCTTGACTTTAGGAGAGCTGATTTCAGTAAACTCAGGGAAATACTGAGGATGATCCCATGGTCAGGAATACTAAAAGAGAAGAGACCTCAAGACGGATGGGACTTTCTCAAAAGGGAGATACTGAAGGCACAATTTCAAACAGTACCATTGAGGAAGAAAAATGGGAGGTGTCTCAAGAAACCAGGATGGATGACTAAAGAACTTTCAATGGAGCTAAGTTTTAAACGGACCATGTATAGGAAATGGAAAAGGGGGGAAATCACCAAAGAAGAATTCAAACAGATAGCGAACACGTGTAGGAGTAAAGTCAGGAAAGCTAAAGCGCAGAATGAGCTCAGGCTTGCTAGGGAGGTTAAGAACAATAAAAAGGGTTTTTTTGGATATGTCCGCAGCAAAAGGAGGAAGAAGGAAATGATAGGGCCGCTACGTGGAGAAGATGGCAAAATGCTAACAGGGGACAGAGAAAAGGCAGAATTACTCAACACCTTCTTTGCCTCAGTGTTTTCAGAAAAGGAAAAGGAGGACCAACCTGAGGAGAATGGAACAGAGGACACAATAGGGGAAATCCAGCTCAAAATAAGTAAAGAGGTAGTACAGGAATACCTTCTTAATCTAAATGAATTTAAATCTCCAGGACCAGATGAACTACATCCAAGAGTATTAAAAGAGCTGGCAAATATAATCTCAGAGCCATTGGCAATAATATTTGAGAACTCCTGGAGAACAGGAGAAGTCCCAGCAGACTGGAGGAGGGCAAACGTTGTTCCCATCTTCAAAAAGGGGAAAAAAGAGGATCCCAACAATTATCGTCCAGTTAGTCTGACATCAATACCAGGGAAGATTCTAGAACAGATCCTTAAACAGAGAGTCTGTGAACATTTAGAAGGCAATGCCATAATCACAAAAAGTCAACATGGGTTTCAGAGAAACAAGTCATGCCAGACTAATCTGATCTCTTTTTTTGATAAAGTTGCCAGCTTGGTAGATGAGGGGAATGCTGTGGACATTGCTTACCTTGGTTTCGGTGGGGCCTTTGACGGGGTTCCCCATGACGTTCTTGCAAACAGGCTTGTAAAATATGGGCTGGACAAGTTAACTGTTCAGTGGATTTGTGGTTGGTTGACCGGCCGAACCCAGGGGGTGCTCAGCGGTGGCTTCTCTTCGTCTTGGAGGGATGTGGCCGGTGGGGTGCCGCAGGGTTCTGTCCTGGGCCCGGTGCTGTTCAACATCTTTGTCGATGACTTGGATGAGGGAATTAGGGGCATGCTTGTCGGGTTTGCAGATGACACCAAATTGGGAGGAGTAGCTAATACCCTAGAGGACAGGATCAGAATTCGGAATGGCCTGGATAGACTGGAGAGCTGGGCCAAGGCTAACAAGGTGAAGTTCAATACAGAGAAATGTAAAGTACTGCATTTAGGGCGGAAAGATGAAATGCATAAATATAGGATGGGAGAGACCTGGCTGAATGAGACTACGTGCGAAAGGGATCTAGGAGTCCTAGTAGACCACAAGTTGAACATGAGTCAACAGTGTGATGCGGCAGCTAAAAAGGCCAATGCGATTTTGGGCTGTATCAATAGAAGTATAGTGTCTAGATCAAGGGAAGTAATAGTGCCACTCTATTCTGCCTTGGTCAGACCTCACTTAGAATACTGTGTCCAGTTCTGGGCACCACAATTCAGAAAGGATATTGACAAATTGGAGTGTGTCCAGAGAAGGGCAACTAAAATGGTGAAAGGTCTGGAAACGATGCCTTATGAGGAGAGACTTAGGGAGCTGGGTATGTTTAGCCTGAAAAAAAGACGGTTTAGAGGTGATATGATAGCCCTGTTTAAGTATTTGAAGGGATGTCATGCTGAGGATGGAGCAGGCTTGTTTTCTGCTGCT
This sequence comes from Gambelia wislizenii, assembly GCA_030847615.1. Classification (NCBI taxonomy): domain Eukaryota; kingdom Metazoa; phylum Chordata; class Lepidosauria; order Squamata; family Crotaphytidae; genus Gambelia; species Gambelia wislizenii. The sequence goes on from JAUMIR010000008.1 coordinate 7,473,164, forward strand.
CCAGAGACTGGAACACGGAGCAATGGGTGCAAGCTCCAGGAACAGAGATTCCACCTCAACATGAGGAGGAACTTTTTGACAGCAAGAGCTGTTCGGCAGTGGAACACACTCCCTCGGAGCGTGGTGGGGTCTCCTTCCTTGGAGGTCTTTAAACAGAGGCTGGATGGCCATCTGTCGGGGATGCTTTGATCAAGATTTCCTGCGTGGCAGGGGGTTGGACTGGATGGCCCTCGTGGTCTCTTCCAACTCTGCAATTCTATGATTCTATGATTCTAAGGGCAAGCCAACAACACACAGCTGAAAAGTCAATAAATCCAACTTTTAAAAATCAGAAATGTGTAACACGAACTAGCTGGTAAACCTCTTTCTTTTGATATCATATGGAAGCTAAATGTTAAAAGATCAATAGTGACACCTACTGGCTCAAGGCTACATTGTTATTTAGATGAGTATTCTGCTATATCTGTCCTTCCTTCCATAGAATCATAGAATCATAGAACTGTAGAGTTGGAAGAGACCGCAAGGGCCACCCAGTCCAACCCCCTGCCATGCAGGAATCATGATCAAAGCATCCCTGACAGATGGCCATCCAGCCTCTGTTTAAAGACCTCCAAGGAAGGAGACCCCACCACGCTCCGAGGGAGTGTGTTCCACTGCCGAACAGCTCTTACTGTCAAAAAGTTCCTCCTCATGTTGAGGTGGAATCTCTGTTCTTGGAGCTTGCACCCATTGCTCCATGTTCTAGTCTCTGGAGCAGCAGAAAACAAGCTTGCTCCATCCTCAATGTGACACAACTTCAAATACTTAAAACAGGGCTATCATATCGCCCCTTAACTATCTTTTTTTTTGGCTAAACTTACCCAGCTCCATAAGTATTTCCTCATAAGGCATGGTTTACAGAATTTTCACCATTTCAGTCGCCCTTGTCTGGACATGCTCCAATTTGTCAATATCCTTTTTGAATTGTGGTGCCCAGAACTGGACACAGTATTCTAGATGAGGCCTGACCAAGGCAGAATAGAATGGCACTATTACTTCCCTTGATCTAGACAATATACTTCTATTGATGCAGCCCAAAATTGCATTGGCCTTTTTAGCTGCCGCATCACACTTTTGACTCATGTTCAACTTGTGGTCTACTAGGACTCCTAGATCACTTTCACACATAGTCTTGTTCAGCCAGTTCTCCCCCAGCCTGTATTTATTCCACCCTAAGTGCAGTACTTCCTTCCTCTGGAAAGTGGGAGCAGCTCCCAGATTCTTCCAGCAAGCACGTACTCCCCAACATTTCACAGATGAAGACCAGGGCACTTGTGGCCAAGCAACATCAGAGTGTGGCCAAAATGGCAAAAGTTATTAACAAAGAAGAACATATAAGCTGGAAGAGGCTGCAGTAGTTTGCTTTTACCTGATCCTTCTGGGAAGGACAAGATTCTCCCACCCCTGTCCTCTCTCCCTGCTTAGTTAACTAAGTGCAAACCACTTTTGCACTTTGAACTCAATTTGTACCAACTGGAGTAAGCTGAGCACAAGGGGAGAGGGACTGGTAAAAGGAGAAAGAGAAACTAGGACTTCTTAAACAAAGCTGGAAAAGTTAGGATTACAGAGAATTCACCATATCTGTATCCATAACAGCCAATATCACAGCCAATGGTAGAATTCAGCCTGCAAACAACTAATTCTACCCAGAATGGATGACAATCTAATTCCCCCATTCTGGCTAAATAGAGATTCTCTAGGCTGGGCTGATGGAATGGGGTTTTCTAAGAGTTGTATAGTGCAGAGGGAAGCAAAGAAAATGAAAGTGCATGAACCACCTTCCCCCACAAATAGTTCCTGAAGATTTCTCATATCTTAGTGCAGCTCTAGTGAAATAAACTGGTAAAAAAAAAAATGTTCTCCAGCTCAGAATCTAGAAAAGCAACATTTGAAGTACAGCTTCCCAAATCCACCTTTCAAAATGGCTGGTGGCCATGTTAGCAGAGAGATACTGGAAGATTTAACCTACTTTCCGAAGCCCTGTTTCAATGGTCATTTGATGAGGCACATTACAACTCTACGCATATCCATGCAGATATAAGTCTCACTCAATCAGACTGACTCCCAGCTACAGTCAGCCCTCAGCTTTTGGGAGGGTTGGGGCAGAGGATCCCTGTGAAAGTGGAAAAATGCAAATATAGGCCCGCTATTATTTGTACCTGGGAGAACACTTTTCTAGGCATTTGTAGGTCCTCAAGCACAATTTTAGGGTCAACTTCTGGCAGAAGCATACCATAGAATCATGCTGGAGGACCTAGAAAATGCCTAGAGAGAACATATTTTGTAATCTGTGAATAATCCATGAATGCTTAACCCACAAATGTGGAGGAATGACTGTGTTACCCCACGGATGGAAACCCTGTGCATGTCCAGATATTAATATGGGGAATTTTAATTAGCTCAATATGGCAGCGAGAGACCAGGTAATGACAGGAACTTTTGACCTGTGTCTACTAGTACTAAGTGATGAGGCTCACAGCCAGGAAATCAATGATGTCAGGGTAGTGTGAATAGGTCCCACTATAACACATCATCATTGTCTTCGCATTCTTCTTCCGTTCTCCAGCCATGAAGAAGGCATTATTCCTAAATCATGGGACAAGCCATCAATAGATTGTCAATAGCACTTTCTTCAGAGTACTGATGTCATGTGAAACCACGTCCCATTGTAATCACAAGATTACAGCATGAATGGGCATTCCTCAGTGAGAAAACCTTTGGACAAGAATGCAAAAATGAAGCACAGGATGCTCTTTTTATGAACTGTCCCATTTAGTTTGCACATTTTAAGGTTTGTTTCAGTGCTTGTTTGTTCATTTACTTTGTTAATTAAGGGGTTTTGGAGTTTTAAGTGCACTCGTGTCTTCTTGCAAGAACTGCCAGAATCTTGCCCATGCCAAATTGTGGAAGTAAACTCCCTTTCTTAAAGCGGTAGTGGTGGTCATGCAATAATTCCATGGCATTTCTTTCATGTGATTACAGCTACGTGCGATAATACGTGTTATAATGTCATGATGTTTCTGCTATCTTCATTTGTGGAATTACAGCATTTTTAGACACTAGTTTGATAACGTCCTGAGTGATGACTTAGAGACAAGCAAGTATGTCTGAGAAGCATGAGATTAATTATGTATGCATGTAGCATGACTTTAAGCCACACGATGGCAGCAAAGTTACAGGATTGCAAAAACTGGCACCCCCAACCAGAAGTCAAAAGGAGGCTGTTGCAATAATGACAGAGAAAGTTCAAAAAGAATAACAGAAGAAGTTGCATGGTATGTATCTCCTGTAAGGAATGAATCATCAACGTTTTCATAAATGGGAGGAGTGTGGCTCAGTAGCAGTATGGAACAGGCTTCCAAAGCAGAAGGTGGCAGCTTTGATTCCCAGTGCCACAACTTCTGGAGAACAGCTGCCAATCAGGGTAGAACATGATGTCTAGAAAAACAAATTGTCCAGTTCAGCAGAGAGAAAAATAACTCCGGTGGGTTCCTGTGTATTTCTACAGAAAGAAACAAAGACCATGGACTTTATCAGACAAGCCTGTCCAAGGGTTCTTTTCTCTCTGGCTTCTCTTCGCAAATGAAGATTCAGGAAGGACTCATCCTGCGCTTTCTGCAAGCGCGCTGATGACTAAAAAGGCCAATCCGAGATAGACAAGTCCGGATGCAGAAAGCACGGCAGAAGGTTCCCTTGGGTGATGTTTCCGGGTTGTGATTCTTTCTGCGTTGTCATTTCTCTTCAAGACTTGTTAGGCATGAGTTCTCAAATAAGGCTGCAGCATTGTGGATAGTGTGTCTCCATGCCTCCAGATGTGAGGCCAGGCCTGACCTCACATTGTTGGTGATCAATTTGGACGAGCCTGAGGTGTTGTTTCAGGGAGTCCTTGTATCGCTTTTTTGGAGCACCCCTCTTACGCTGACCCGTGGCATATTTTAAAGCATTTTTCTTCTGGCAAAAGGACCCTTCCTACCAGATCTAACTTGATCAGCATTCAAAGAAATCTCCTCAGCATGAACGAAGCACAAACGGAGCTCCATTCACTTCCAAGCTTATGATCTCGCCGATTCTTGTGAGAAGATGTGAACATGATAAATTTTAAAAAAATACAGCAACAAAAAAGTCACAAAAAGCAAGCACAAAAACACACTTTACAACCTGAAAGTGAAGTGGGGAGGTTCCTAAAAAGAACGTCCCCTACCTGGCTGTTGTGATCTCAACCAGACGTGTTCTGTCATTGACACTGTATTCACTTGACCACAATGGCATGAGTTTTCAAATGCTGGCAATACTGGCAAAAAAGTGCCACAGGAGAACTATTGACGGCTTGGCCCATCAATAAAAAGAACCATTCATGTACATTACACGGTCGCAAAAAGATGACATCATCTGATATGTGTGACTTTTCGTGTTCATTAGGTGTTGTTATGACACCATATTTGCCACATCTGATAAAGTCCCATGGCTGGAATCCTATTGGTCACTCCCAAAAGATGTTGAATAGTGAGTCAACACGAAGGTAAATCTCAGTGATTCAATGGAGCTACTCTAGATGTAACTAAATAGAACTGAGTTCTATTTATTATCTCCTAAATTGCTTCCTACTTTTGTCCTCATTGACTCCAAATATTTATTGGAACTTTACTTATTTAGGAAGAAGACTTGCATCCCAGTCCTAAGAACTTGTATGGCATAGTAATTTCGATTGCTATATTAGGAATGGGGGGGGGGTCTGAGGGCTCATCTACATGAGCCAGGATACATCAGCTCCCCACTGGCATATCCTGGCTGTGGATTGGGCCTGTTGTTCCCCTGAACTATAGCTGTACTGGTGTATGGTATAAGCAGGTCTAGATAACCCAGAAGCAAGGCAAGCCATAACCTGTTGTTCTGAGCTGGAGCTGGCTGTAATTCTAGGCATTTGCAAGGCTTTGTCTGGTAATGAAAACAGGTACACTTCACTGTTACAAGTTCAGCTGTATTCATTGTAAAAGCTGCAGCAGGTGCTCTACAGCAGAGAAAGCAGCACAGTTGTTCATCTGATGTGTTCCACCACCACCTCATAGTAAATGGAAAAACTGGGCTCCCAAACAACAAATTCTACCAAGACTCTCCCAGGGCTGACACCCCAGAAGCTGGCTAATGGGTTCCTGGGCTGAGTTGTACTTCCAACCCCGGGTAAGGCTTATGGAAGATGGATTTGCAAGGATTATATAGTGGACAGGGTTATTTAGAGAGTGGAGAGTGCAGTGTTCCACATGCACCAGTCTGCACTTTCCCCGCCATTGGAAGGAAGCTTCCAAACCCCAGGTAAAGGGAGATGTAGGGGAGTGATCTTAGTTCCCTCCCCCTAGCTGCAGGATAGCAAGCAGGAAGGATGCTGACTGATCCTTCCCTTTCTGCTCTACCCTAGCCAGGAAATATTTGGAAGCTTTAAAACTGCCTTGGCGTGTCCTTGGACATTGCAAAAAGAGATCGTGAATATCTCCTTAACACAACATCCCAAAAGGGCATACACTTGCATATCAATTTGTTATGCATGCATAGATCACTAACAGGATTCCAGCCAAAGCTGGATTCCAGGCCTTCAAAGGTGGCCTGTGGCTTCACAAAGGGAGAGACCTTCTAGATCTCAAGAGAAGTTACTTTGCTGCTGCTAATGGAGCATAAACTTTACTGTCCTTTGTCTCGGACCCCACATGGCAAATAAGGGAGTGCCCTCTGCCTGCATTGAGATCCCTCCATACCAACTGAATGACAACAGAGACAACAGCTGATATAAGAGGTAGGTCTGTGATTCCAATGCCATCACTGTTTTCTCTGTTTTTCTTTTTCCTGTTCGATTTTTTGGGACATCTTTTGCCTGTTGAAAAAGCAAGTAGAGCTTCAAAAACTCGCATTATGTGTTTTGTGCATCTCAGTTGGCCAATCAAGGTATTGCTCTTTTGAGAATTCCAGCCATTTTTTTTTGTTTATTTTAAGTTAGTTGAATTTAGTTTATTTCTATCCCAACTTTCTTCCAACATGGCACCCAAGATGACCTTGGAACAAGATTAAAATAACAATGTGATGCAGAAGTCGCAAGGGTATAACCACATTGCTTTTCTTCCACCCCTGTTATGCGCTCTGTAGTAGATCTAACTCTTAACAGATGCGAAGAAGAATTTATGCCAGCAATACTTCAGGGCTTTTAAAGCCAAGAATCCAAAAATGATGCTTGAGGGCATGCCACCTCTGGCTCAGGGAGAAAGTGTACCCTGTTCGGCAAGAACACAAATTAAAGCAAATTGCTTGGGCTCGAGATGTGCCTCTCATTTTCTATTCATACAGACAAATCAAAAACTGCTCTAATCAGTTCAGAGGATGGGCAGCAACACTGTTTGTGCTCTCACAAAATGTTAAGGCAAGTCTTAAAGTATTTTACATAATGTGTTACTGCTCCTGGGAAGCATCCACAATCAGACAGGTGATTGAAACTTGTATTCACAGAGATAATTTCAGCCCAAAGTTTGATTTTGTTAGTGAACTCCAATTTGTTGAACATGATGGAGCAAGCAGTAGAAGCTGGTGGCTTCTGTGTTGATAGGACACAAATCTGCTTTGGGTTTTAGTCTGAACTTTGAAGCAACTATCTAAGGAGCTATCTCCAAAATAGCTGGAACACTTGCACAGCTCCTTTAAAGTTTGGACTAAAACCCAGAGCAGATTGTCACCCCAATTATATGGAAGCCACCAGCCACCAGTGGAAGAAAGATAGTGCCACTGGTCAAATTCCCAGCCCTACCAAAGATAAATGATTTTTGCTGAGAATTTAGCATGTGGTGCTACTGTAACAAGCATGTCCTAATTTGAAGCTGGAGCTGAGATTGGTTCTCCACAGGGATGGAAAGAATATTCCAAAATATTTGAAAAAAAGGTCAAAAAACATCCCCCACAAGTGTTAGAAATAACATCTCTACACAGAACAACCTCTTTGCTGTGTAGGAAATGCTATAACTAGGGCCTTATTCTGTGGAACATTTCACATGATGGTTTTGCACAGGAAACAGCATTATCTGTGTGGAACACAGATTTTTCCATGCAGAAAATAATATTGCTTCATGGAAACATGTTCTGTGCAGAAAATGCTGTTTCCTATGCAAAAGATATTGTTTATCATGCAAAATAATCACTTGCCAATTTTGCACAGCATAAGAACTTTATCAGATGTGGGGAAATGTGGCACAAAACCGCATCCCAAATTGTGTCATAAGAATGGGACGAGAACAGAAAGGGCAACATTATCAGATGCCCTGGAGCATTCCTGGGCCGTAGTGGTAGTGCAGACAAGGTGTCACTTTTTTGATGGGCTAAGCCATCAATAAAAAGTGATGCCTTATTCACCCATGTCCTACACCCCCAGAATGGCTGAACTATGACATCATCTGATAATTTTGCCCATCTGTGTTCTTGTCCCATCCTTATGACACATTTTTTCCTGCATCTGATGAAGTCCTAAGTCCCAGACTTCCAAATAGGTTTAAAAACGCCCTGGGTTTTGCACACTTTCTTGCACTGAGAAGAAAATCACTGAAATTCCTGATTCCTTCCTTCAAGAAGAAAAGCAATGAAGCATTACACAAAATACCCCCCAAATGCAAGAACCTGAATATCTCCCTAGCTTGAGGTGTTAGAGAATCAGGTGTAGGTCATAGTCAAGAGGAGGGCAAATTATTTCACCCATCACTCAGGCCTTATCTACATGGGCCAAATACCCCAGATTGCCCCTGTCTCAGAGCCCTGTGGTCCATATGATGCAGGCATTTGCTCCGTTCTGCCCTTGGGCAGTCCTCACCACCCCTGGGGCAGATACAGGGTAGAGACTGGGGCAAGCTAGGGTTCAGTCTGATAAAGCATTACAACAAAGCATCCAGTTTAATCCCTTACTGCTGGCCAAAACCCAGATTAGGCTCCGAATGTCTGCAGGAGCTCATCTGGCATGCCGGCCCTCACTACCGACGCCACCTCCTTAGCTGTCCCAGAAGCCAGGCAGGGGTCCCTCTACATGTGATCAAGGCTGGTCACATGCAGGGAGGGTTTCACTCACTTGTTGTGGGACCTCCTCCTGGCTTCTGAGTCACCAGAGAAAATGGTGATGGCAGCAGCTGCAGCGATGGGCTGGCATTCCTGTTTGGAGTCTGGCCCATTTGGTGATGGTAAAGGGGGAAGCATGAGCCAGCTCTGGAGCCAGGATACACTCCCTGCCGGTGTATCCTGGCTCATGTAGATAAGCCATCAGTCAACCCTAAATACTACCGTAAGACTCTCACAAGCACAATGGGAGCATTGTAGATAAGCCATCGGTCAACCCTAAATACTAAGACTCTCACAAGCACAATAGAAGTCTCCTCCATGTGTCCAGTGTAGCATATTCCTGTTAGTGTACAACGGGTAGATGGCATGCAGCTTTCATTATTTCTGGGAGGGTTCAACCATAATAGTTGTCTCTGTGTGCTTGGCCATTTAGTACCTTTCTGATTGATAATTCCTAAGAAAGGGCAACTACATAGTAATCTTGGTGGTTCAACATGCCTGATTATTTGGGGGTGGTGCTGTACTCCAGCCCCCCAGCCCCTTGTTCCATAGCAAATGTTCCTTTTACCACATTTTTTTCCCTAAAGCTTCTGAGACTTTTCTTTCCAACTTGGAGTTATAATGGTGGTGGTTATTATTGCAGTCTAGGGCAGGAAGTCATGGCCCTTCACATGCCAATGGACTCCAACTCACATGAGTCACAACCTTCAGGCTGCCCTGCTGTACTCCTTGGATCACTGCTTGGGGAGTTACTACATGCGAATGGCATTTCTCAGCACTTCATTTGCAGTTTTATCTAGATGTGTAACCTGGCTTTTTTCTTTTGTGTGTATTTCTTCAAGGCATCTAATATTATGGAGTTGTGCAGGGTGGAATGTTCCTGGGGAAAGGTGTGAAAGAAACATAAAATATCACTGGTGATATTTGTAGAACAGGGTTTCATTTATAGTTCCATATTAAAAAAAATGCTCCTTCCTTGAAAAGCTGGGATTTGGCCTATAGAAATGTGTTAGCTCTGTTTTCCATTTGCTGCATCCAGTTTCCATTCACTGTCCCTGCCAACCTTTGCCTCCTGGCTTAGCTATTCCTCTCGTACCTGGCCAGCTAGCCATTTCTGTCTTTTTAATTAGTTAACCATGAAGGGCTTTTGACATAATTATTAAGAAAAATTGAGGCAACCCTTCCCTTGAGAGTGCATTGTAATTTGAAAACCACTAACTACATTTTTTAATTGGCTAGCTTTTTTCCCTTTATTATGAGAAGACACATTGTAATTTGTGGTGGAAAGAAAACAAAGCAGACAATGGATCCTTAATTACTATTGTGATACATGATCTTTAAAAGTATTGTAATACATAGCCACACATAGTGTATTCATTTCCGTTAGAGTAGCATGAAGCATCCTTTGCCCAAGTGGTAAGTTGCTCCATAGCACCGGAGGGAAAAATGAAGAGCAAGGTACACCGGAGTACATAGTACAGCATAGTTTATTTCTGGAATATCAGAGAAGATCATCTGGCACAGCCATTCACACAAGCACATCAGCAACAACACATACTGCACTTGAAACTGCAGTATTTATTGGTTGTTGTTGTTGTGTGCTTCCAAGTCAAGTCGACTTATGATGATCCTATCAGGGGGGTTTCTTGGCCAGATTTCTTCAGAAGGGAGTTTGCCATTGCCTTCCTCTACCTTCCTGTTTACCTTGCCTTTGTAGGCAGGCTCACACAGCTACAGTAGGATTAGCTAGAACAGAATCCCATTCTTTCCCTACTCAAACTTTTTTGCATTGTTTACTGCAGACATGCTTCTGGAATCCAATACTGAAAGTCTGTATCACTCCAGTCTTCCTTTCCCTTCCTTCCAGGTGCTGTTAAAAAATTCCAAACAAGGAGGTCTCTCAGCCTCAAAGGAACATAAAAACAAACCCACTCTGAACAAATCTTTGCCAAGAAAACCTCATGATAGGTTCGACTTAGGACCTGGAGGTACACAATTGCAACAACAAACTTGCTCAAGGATCTCTCTCACTAAAAAGTCAGTGAACCTAGATGAATTGCATTTGCTCTTCCAATGATATCTGATTTTTTAGCTGTGCACTATGCATCCTAGATCTTCCCCCCTCTTTTTCTATAATGGAAACTGAGCATTGTTGGTGTCTCACACACCACACAAACACTCTGTTAGTGTCTTAATCTATCATCATCATCATCATCATCACCATCACTATCACCATCCTTTTTACAAAAACACTTTAATGAATAGTCATGTACCAGAGAACATAGCCAAGTGCTACAGATTGGACTGTACAGTATTGCAAAGATATTTCCATTTGGTTTAACTATCACATCATTTCAGAAACGGAAAAGTTGCAATATTTATTCATGTTGTTTTCACTTCATTAAAGAAACATGAAATCTGCAATATTCATTCATGATTTATTAAAAATATTTATATAACTGCTTTTCCCCCTTGCAGCACTATAGTACGGACCCTTACAGCAATGTAATAGGAAAATGTACTTTTTACTCTACCTGTAATCCCCAAGCTGTTTTGAATCAATGCTAATAGTCATGATTTGGCATATATGAACTCTTTCTCCCTGACATTACCTGACATTTGCCTGCCTTTTTGGTATCTTAAAACATAACCCTTTCTCATTGACTTTTGTGTCCTTTTCTTAAAATACCAAGCACTTGGTTTTTCTTTCTTTCTTTCTATTGTTCAAGGTTATAGAAAGGCAAGCACCTAGAGGCAGTATAAGGGTGTGTTGAGATTGTATTTGACTGATTAATACATGACTGTTGTCCAAAACTGCAAAAAGTGGGTTATTGTGACAGAAGCAAAGGCAGGTAGGTACTTGTTGAAGCATCATCCCTTGACTTTAGGTCTTGTGCTGTTTTCAACTTTATTTGTTTTCAATTATCATCTTAATTTTGCTTGTTAGAATGAACTGAGTGTCTGTTTTGGGGGGATGCTGGCCTGTGTATTTGTGTGATGGAGAATGTAACAAAGAGATTGGTAAATATGTTTAAGAAATGCATTCATAATGAGATACTTGGTTCTACCATAGGTGAACTCTTCCATGCCCTTGACTTAACATTTGTAGCATTTGGTTGTATATAAAGAAAAGCTCAAGAAGAAATCACAGCTGAGGATGGTTAATGAATTTGATCTTTATGGATTCCAATATAAATTGATCTGATTTGTGTACAGTAACAATTTTCAGATTGGAAAACATAAAAATAAAGCCAAATAAGGGAGAAAGCTTCACCATGGTTGTTGGCCAGCAAATGGCAACTACCCTATAAATCAGAGAGCTTAGAAAAGTTACTTTTCCAGACTAAAATTCTTCAGATTTTGTTGCACAGGTCTCAGCTTAGAAAACATATCAAAAGACTGCTGAATAAAAGAGACTGTTTCATGATGGATGTTGACTAGCACAGAGACCAGCCCTATGAGTCTGAGAGTTTGAAAAATTTACATGTTGGACTACAGCTCCTAGAATCCCCCAGCTAGTATGGCTAGTGGCCACATTGGCAAAGGGATTCAGGACATTGTAGTCCAAAAAGCCACCTTCCCAAGCATGGGTGAAAGCACAGCCTTGGCCATGAATATTCCAAGTGGGAGCCAAATTCATGAGATGCGTCAGCTTTCCAAGTCAGCTTTGGATGTTTGTTTCATCCTCACCTTAAAAGACCTCAACTCCATTGGTGTTCAAAGCAGATGATGGTTTCTCAAAAGGCAAATTGCTGATCTTAAAGTAACCAGCAGCTCCTATTTAACAACAAAAGGATCTCCTGAGCCACTAATGCTGAAATATTGCTACTGTTAGCTAACAAGTGGCCGACATTTCAGAAATATCAATAGGTGTCCACAGTTACTACTGAGTTTTGACATTTTAATGATCAGTTCTGGAGTGTTTATTTGTTTTAAATGTGCCATTTAAAAGTCCCTTTAGCAAATTATCAGCAGTTCAGCCTTTCTACAATTTTGGTCTATGCAGCCATTAGGGATGGGGGAGAGGGTTACTTTTAAATGGCCATGCCCATGGAATGTCATTCATGGAATGGATCCCAGGCCATTAAAAATGGTGCCAGGGCCATGCCAATTCATTTTGGCCAGAATCCTACTGGTACTTCTAACAAGTGTAGACCCAATGAATCAACAGGGCTTTTGTAAGCATTGACTTGCCGTTCATAGACCCATAGATTTGTAGAATAACAGAGCTGGAAGGGACCAAAAGGGCCATCAATTGCAACTCCCTGCCATTCAGGAATACACAACTAAAGCAGTCCAAAAAGATGTCCATCCAACCTCTTCTTAAAGACCTGCAAAGAAGGAGAACTCACCATCCTCTGGGGTACTCTATTCCACTCTTGCACAGCTCTTACACTAAAGAAGTTGTTCCTAATGTTTAGGTGGGATCTCGTTTCTTCTTGTGAATCCATTGGCATTCATTCTAGTCTCTGGAGCAGCAGAAAACAAGCTTGTTCCTCCTACTACATGGCATCCCTTCAGATATTCAAAGATTGTCATTATGTCACCTCCTAGTTTTCTCCTCTCCAGGCTAAACCTATCCAGCTCCCTAAGTCAATCCTCATAAGCCTTGGTTTTTCATAGGCTTGGTTATGGTTCAGTTGATTCAGTAGCTCTCAGCTAATTGAGCCTACCAATAGGACTCAGGCCTGTGAAACTAGCTGTATACATATTCATTTAGAAATAACCCCACTGAAATCATTGGGGCTTACTGGAAGTAGATGTAGGATGGCAGCCTGAGCTAAACATATCAGAAGGGCACTTATACACAATGCAACAACGCAATTGTCTCTTTATCTCACATTTTAAGTGTCTGGATGTCGGTGCTTACTGTGATGAAAGCCAAGGCCTGCAACAAAATGTCCCAGTATGGACCCCATTTTCAAGATGGTACTCCCATTCAGGGTTCTACTTGGCCTGCCATGACTTCTTTCAAGGTGCACAATTCCTTTCCTCTCACCCCACCTACTCAACACCACCCACTCCCTGGCTTTCCACACCTCTAAAGCATTTTTGCATATTTGAGACCCTTAAGATTTGTCTGAACATACTGACATCTCAGTACGGGGCAGGAATGGTGCAGAGGTGGCCAGTGATTCCATTGCTTCGTGGTAGCAGGTCCACACTGGGTTTTATAGAAGTTACTCTGGATTTAGTGAAGCATTTCTATAAGAGCTGTTCAAGGTGTTGATCCCACTAAACTCTTTGTTAAACCTGGGATATTTCCTATAAAACCCGTTGTGGATTCACTGCCCCAACACAAAGAGAGCCATCAGCTACTTCTGGGTGTGTTGCTTACTACCCCCAAAAAAAATTCTCCAAAGGAGTGCATGATTAGCATGTAGCAGGAGTGGATGAGTTTTGCCCGCTAGATGTATTTGGACTACATCTCTCACCACCAGCTGCATTTGCCAGGAGCTGTATGTTGGGGGGAAAAACCCAACCATCAATAGGAGTATAGATTGAGGGACGTAATAGTGCCACTCTATTCTGCTTTGGTCAGACCTCACCTGGAATACTGTGTCCAGTTCTGGGCACCATAATCCAAGAAGGATTTTGACAATCTGGGGTGTGTCCAGAGGAGGGTGACCAAAATGGTGAAAGGTCTGGAAACCCTGTCCTGTGAGGAGCGGCTTAGGGAGCTGGGCCCAGAGAAGAGAAAGTTAAGAGGGGACATGATAGCCATGTTTAAATATCTGAAGGGATGTCATATTGGAGCTAGCTTGTTTTCTGCTGCTCCAGAAACTAGGATATGGAGCAATGGAGTCAAACTCCAGGAAGAGAGATTCCACCTAAACATTAGCAAGAACTTCCTGATGGTGGAATGCACTGCCTGGGAGTGTGGTGGAGTCTCCTTCTTTAGATGATTTTAAACAGAGGCTGGATGGCCATCTGTTGGGCATGCTTTGCTTGTGTGTTCCTGTATGGCAGTGGGTTGCACTGGATGGGCCTTGTGGTCTCTTCCAACTCTATGACTTTCTACCATGGTATGAACCAGGCTTCACTAAGAATGACTCCATGTGGAGAGCAACGTCACACACATTGCATCCCCATGATATGCAGACCCTCCTCTCCCCTTCCCTGGGAAGCATATTTATTTATTTATTTATTTATTTATTTATACCCCGCTCTTCAGCCACAAGGCTATCAGAGTGGCTTACAAATTGTTTTAAGCAACAGCTATTTACACATCTAACTGCATTAAACAGTTTCCAATGTGTGTTAGCTAATTGCCCCCACAAGCTGGGTACTCATTACATTTGACTACTAATAACAACAAGTAGGAATTGCCAAAAAAATTAAAAAATGTTCCAGTAGATCTTCTTCTTCGTTTCTTACCAGGAATCTCCTATTCAGGCTTCCAACACCCTATTCAGTCATTGTGCCAAAATAATATTCAGTCATTGTGCCAAAATAAATCAATCCAAGTATGAGTGATGTGGTCTGTGCACAACCACTCTGCCCCTGCCATCTCCCCTGAGTTCTCAATTCTCCTATGTTGAATACCTCTGAAACTGGGAATGTGTGGCTTGTTGTGGTTACACTTTTAAACCCTGTGGGCTTTTGGCCTCATCCAACAAAGCAGATGCCTTCTTCTGTTATATTCCCTTTTGACTGAAGGTGGTGCTTTCATTCCATGACCCAGCTCCTGGTCTGGATTTGGCCTTGCCATATTTGCAATGCACAGATTTATGTTCTTCTGTTTTATGAAATACCAAAGGGAAAAATGAGGTTTTCAATGAAAATGAATGTGGTATTCCCTGAAACTATGTAAAATCATTGTACTGTGCCATTAAGGCAAGGTTGAATCATGCAACCTACCAGATGTTGTTGAATTGCTACTCCCAGCATGCCTCATGACTGGATGGGATGGCTAGGGCTGTTGGGAGTTTCAGTTCAGCAACATCTGGAGGGTCACATGATTAACACCCCTGTGCTATGGAGAGATGGGCTTGTATAACAGAGGTGGTTGGACATATGCTAGTTTTTTCCCCATATTGGGCAGCCCATGCTTTTTGTTATGAAAATCTCTTTAGCAGTGACAGATATTCTTGGCAGAATGATTGAGTTGCACAGGATTAAGAGATGCATGGAAGCTGCTTTGGCTCTGAAAAGTCATGGTGCCAGCAAAGTGGGAAGGAAACTTTCCCACAACTGTGCTAGTGGGAAAGAATTCTCAGAGGCTGTGGTCTTAGGCCTAATTACTCGGGAATAAAGCTCATCAAAATCAATTGGACTTACTTGTCAGCTGACATGTGTGGGGTTGCATTGTAAGAAAGCATTGATACAATCTAGTTGATGTGATTTATTTGTTTTAGAAATGTATAGATTTGCTGGAAGTGGAAGGCAGCAATACCAGTTCCACTATATGACTGTAAAGGACAATAGTGATAAAGACAGGGCTCGCTGAGGGTTTTGTCTTTGGGCTTGTCTACACCAGTGAAAAAATGCCAACCTACCCACCCACCCGAATCCAGTCCGAGAAAGAAATAAAAGTTGCAGCCTTTCCCCCAAATCTGGTGCGATAATGACACACAATGTACAGCCCTATTTGTACAAGACCTTGATCTGGGTGTTAGAAAACTCACAGTTTTCTACAGAGTTTGCTTGAAATTCAGATTCACTGGATTCAGATTCAGGTGGGGAGGGGGGAGAGGAAGGACAAATGCTGCCTGAGGCATCACAATTCCCCCCCTCCTCAGTACCACTTCTCATTCCAAAGGCAGAGTCCTGGTGGTAGTCGCTCTCTCTGAAGGTCAGAATACCCAGTGAACCCCACCATCACAAGGCTAGCTTCCCGTTCTGGCTTCAGAGAGGGCAACTATTGCTGAGGCTTTGATTTTTATGGTGCACAATTACCCCTTTGCATTGGGAAAAGCAAAGTTCCAGCAGTAGTTGTCCTCTCTGAAGATGGAATGGGTGGCCCATCCAGCCATTGTGATGCTAGCCACCTGTACTGGCTTCAACGATGGCAACTACCACTGGGGCTTTGCTTTTTCTGGAACTCAAAGTCAAGCGTGAGTAACAGCTTTGAATGGAAGCCAAGTAAAAACCCATATTCAGGCTTTGGCAGGTGTGGCGCTTAAATCTGGACCAGAGTAGTCTGAATTTCATGCACCTCAGCTCCAGGCCAAAGTAATCTGAATCTCCTCTGGATTTTTACCACCCCCGCTCCCATGTAGCCAACCCCTTTGAACTGCCTCTCCTTAGTGTAAACTAATTCCTTTCAGGCTGACTTCACTTCCTTCCACTCTCTGTCTTTTCTCTTATTTCTTCCAAGAATATGGCTAGATTGGTGTCCCAATCTTATCTCTCTATCTCTAGATAGATCATAATAAAAATTCCTTTCTTTCTCCTCTGAGTAGCTCAGTCTTTGCTGCTGCTTCCAAACCCCAGCTTTCCACGGACTATGAGCACCATTAGGCTCCCACTCAACCAGAACTGACACCATCAACACTTTTTTCAGCTTGGCAGCAGCAGAAGAAATGAAACAGCAAGGCCCTTCCTTCAGCTCATGCTTTGCCAAAGGCAAAAGGGACATAGGATACAGAGACAAAAAGAACACAAGGTTCAAAGCTTTTATTACACAGCAGGAGAAAACAAAAATTATACCAGTAGCTATAGAGCAAAGATGATCTTACACTCTCTCTGTTCTGTTGTTAGGAGCTCTGCACAGGTGAAAACAGGGAGGTCCCAGCTGCTGGCAAACATGCACACAGCAATTTGCTGGTCTAGGTCTGTGTCAAAGCTCAGAAGACAAAATCTAGAGCACGGGTGGGGAAAGTGTGGAGTGTGTGTTATATGTGGTCCCCGGGCCATTTTTGTGGCCTCTAGTGCCCCCTCCCAAACCTTATGATTGTCCCAAATACCCCCCCCCCCCATGATCTGTATGGTGCATGGAACAATTTCACCATATTTTGCCCCCATGCTATTTTGGGCACAAGAGAGGGCATTTTTCTAATGGAAAATGACCCAGAAATTGACCTTCCAGCAACATCCTGTTCTTATAAAGACCTGCAGAAGGGCAAAAGTATGGTAAAATTGTCCCTTCCAACACCCCTTGGGACACTAGGGTTGGAGGGGGTATTTCCCATTCCATAATATTTCTGATTTCTATATATAGTTGTGAAAGCTGGACAATGAAGGGCAACAACAGGAAAAGAATCAACTCACTTGAGATATGGTGCTGGAGGAGAGTTCTGGTTTTTCCATGGACTGTCCAAAAGACAATTAAATGAGTCCAAGAGCAAATCAAGCCTTAAGTCTTCCTAGAAGCCAACATGACAAAACGGAGACGTTTGCACTTTGGATATATCATGAGACAACATGAATGATCAGAAAAGAAGACAATGCATGATAAGGCATTAAGAAAAGAGGAAGAGCTCATGGTTGATCAACTCAATCAAGGAAGCCACAGCCCTGAGTTTGTTAGGAGGGTTGTTAATAACAGGGTGTCTTGGAGGCCTCTCATTCATAGGGTTGTCATAAGTCAAAACTGACCTGATGGGAACAGCAACAATCTGTTATGTGTTCTTCCTCTTTCCTACTGCCAGCCACTTTCTGCAGTATTATCATCCTTTCCAATAAGTCATATTGTCTCATTTAGGCTAACCATTATTGGCTTTGTTGTTGGCCCAGGGACATGGTGGGTCTGGTCTGTTGAGCCTAATTTGATAGTCTGAAGGATGTTCTTCCATTTCAAGACAATATGAATACGATGTGACTCCAACGCTATCACTTTCTTCCTTTCACCTGAATGCTTTTAAAACCATCTTTGCCTGAGGAAGAAACCTGTGCTTTCAAAGGCTTTCACAGAGAATGTTGTTGTCATTGTTTTAAATAAAACATTATAAATCTAATACACTGGCATAACTGAAAATCCAGATAAATTCAACAATAAAACATGCATACTGAGCTCAAATACCTTTCCTTTTATAGATGGAAGAGAGGTCAAGCTCATTGGTTTCACAGACCACCTCCAGGTAGATAAAGAACCCCTTGGAAGTCCTGGGTTTTGTACCTATGCTTTCCCATTTTATTTTGAAGATCCACATGATGTTTACTTCACCTGGAGGTATTTCCTGGGAATTTCCAGCATGGCCAAGGGCTTTTCATTCCCAGTCCCCAGGTCAGTTTATACTTGGATGTGTGTTTGTCTTATTTCAAAAGCAGTAAAGCAGTCTTATGTGGTGACCTGTCTCATAGAATCTAGACTGGTCGCTACATATGGATATTAATTGTTATTTATGCATAAAGGACTTTATCAGATAAGCCCCTTAAAATGTTATTTTGGTGGCATAAAAAAATCCATTTTTATGCCAGCAAAAGAACGGCCCACCACTACACTTACCTTCTCTTCCGGTAAAGGCTTCCCTGGAAATGAAGGAGGAAGTGAATGAAGTGCCATTCATTTACTTGTTTGAAATCCCGTGAGACTTCATCATGCGAGAAATTCAAGCATAAAACAAAAAATAAAACACAAAAAGTTACACAAAGCACAAAAACATACTTAAAAACTTCCAAGTAAACCAGGGAAGGTTAAAAAAAGTGTGTCACATACCTGGATGTCATGATCTCACCCAGAAGTGTTCTGGCCAGTCTGGTCAATCATAAGGTAAGTATGTGGGGAAAAAGACGCAAGGTTATACAGTCCAGCTATGCTGGCAAAAACAAAACACAACAGGACAGCTGATCTATTGATGGCTTGAGCCATCAATAAAATAGATCAGCTTAAGAACAAGACATAAATGCAAAAGGGCAATGTCGTCTGATATGTGCGCCCTTTAGCATTTATGTGGCACCGTTATGATGCTGAATTTAGTGTGTCTGATAAAAGTATTTAGATATGTATTGATGTTTTGCGAGTTTTTTCTTCCTTATTGTTCTAAAATGATTTTTTTTAAATAAACAAGGTGAAATTTGATGCCAATCCAAGAAGCAAAAGACAAGCAGATTTTGGACTTAGCCATTAACCTCTGAAGAGTGGTTTAAAATTCTGATTACAAAATAAGAAGCCATTTCCTGCAATGGCCTTCAGGGTGAAGTGGTAAGAAAGTTTATAATACGATTAGCTTCTAATTTTTTTTTTTTTAAAAAAATGTTCTTCAGGTGTTTGTGTGCACCTCCAGGGTAAAGAAACCATGAGTGCTTCCAGGCAGCAACATTTCCAACATAAAAGGAAATAAGGAAGATATACCTGGGTGGGACTTGCACATCTGTTTATTCTGCACCTTCAAATGCAAAGATGAACACTTCCCCGAGGGGTTGTCTAGACAATGAAAATACTTCTCATAGAATGCGAAGAGAATACCTTTTGTTCCAGTGAAAAGTGAATGAGATTTGCAGTATTCGGAAGGAGGGGCCAAAAAATGCCATATACTGTGTGGGAAGAGTCTTCGCAGGTTTTCCCAAAGTTTTTTTTTTTAAATGCTCAGAAATGCATATTACAGCTCATTTGGACAACCGATTCTCATTGCAGCACATTCTCGGAGAGGCCGGAAGTGGAAAATTAATTGGTCAGATGTGTGCGGCAGGAAGGCTTGCAGGCAATGAAGTGGCCAGAAGTGCCATTTTGGAGTTTTGTGTTATCAATCATGTGCTTTTTCACTGTGCTGAGGTGACCAAAAAAACTTTTTAAAGCAGAAAGTGGCACTTGCTCATCTTTGATTTACAATTTAAAAAATACTGTGCAGCAGCAAGAACTTGTGGAGAATAATAATGCAAGTAATTCACTCTCAGCCGCCATGTTGCTTCACAGACATGGTTGTGTTGATTTGCTGGCATGAAGTGCATGTGCGCTTCAAACATGGATAGCTGCACATACCAGCGATTTTGCCAAAGGAACGTGGAGACAAATGAACACTGCTGCAAATTGGCATTAATTCACAGCAACCCACATTATATCTTCTCATCTAGACAAGCCCTCTGAAAACCTGATGGGAACGTTTCCACTTGGGAGAAAATATCCCTGGAGGAGGTTTAAATCCTGCTGATCTGCTGGGATCTCCTGAGGTTTGAGAAGATCTCTCCTGAGATTTGTTAAAACAACAACTTCAGCTGTATCTTTCTTCCCACATTCAGAGAAGGGAGAGAGAAGGTATATCATTTTCCCCAGGGTCAGTCATCCTCAACTTTGTATTTGCCAATGGGGAAGGGAAAACATAGGACTTATCTCCCTACAAGCATATTCTTCCTCTGGATCAGGCCAGTGTCTTCTCCCATTACCTCAACAAAATGGTTCAGAGTCCAGACAGGAACGCTAGACTGTCACTGCAGCCGCCACCATTTTCCTTGCCCTCTAAATGAATAAACACCCAGCATCCACACCATTGACTATGCTTGATGGCAACTGAAGTCATCATTCAGGGAGCTGTATGATTCACGCTCCTGCCGTATGTGGAAAGACCTTTATTTAGTTGTAACCAATGATATCTATATATCTAAATGAACACAGGCATGTAAGTTGATTTATGCAAGCATAAGTTGCATTATGCATGCAGATGAATTTGGGGTAGGTGGGGTGGAGTGCATAATGGTTATATCCAGCTGACCATGGTGTAAATAGAGTTGCACATGTAGAACATGTGGTAGCACATTAAAGTACACAGAACAGCATCTTTATTTTATTTTAGGCATTTATACCCTGCTCTTCAGGCACGAAGGTTCCCAGAGTGGCTTACAAATTGTTAAGCAACAGCACCTACACATCTATACTGCTTTTATAGTGCGCTAGGGATTCTCCAAGCAGTTTCCAATGTGTGTTAGCTAATTACTCCCACAAGCCGGGTACTCATTTTACCAACCTATGAAAGGATGGAAGGCTGAGTGAACCTTGGACCCCTTGGGATTGAACTTGCAGCATTGTGGATTGCAGTACTGGCATTTAACCACTGCACCACCAGGATTCCCTAATATGAATGTGCATTGTGCATTGCAATGAGTTGTCAGCCATGCTCATTGACCATTGATCCATGTTTGTTACACTATGTTGGTATTAAGTGTAAGGACTGTATAATGTAACTCTGCCAATGGATATTTACACTATTCTGAAGGGATGTAGGATATCTCCCTCTCTCACACACAAAACACATACACATACGTACACACATGGATACTGTAGACCCAATTAGCAGGAGAGTCTTAGCAAAATTGTTTTTTTGAGTTTCAATTGTACTAGAAATTAATTTGTTTAAGTTGCTGCCGATGTAACTCCCTCTTCTCTGCCTCCACAGATGCACTCCTTCAGGGACACTAGCACTATAGTGTGTTCCTAAATGGAAGGGATAAAGCCATAAATAAAGGAGAAAGGCTAACAGGCCAAAAATAAGATTTGTTTGTACACAATTTGATTATCTGCTTTTGAGCAGGGCTTCCTGATGGATACTGTGATACCTGCAGGCTCTTTCAGTAACCTAGCTCTCCCTTTTCTGTGAAAAGATTAGGACAATCGGCATTGGGACTGTGACCTGATCTGAGGTTACCAGAGAAAAGTGGATTTTGCAAATCAATATTCAGGGATTTCAGCATCAGTTCCCATTGCTTCCTAGAAAACCATGCCTGGCACCGTAATACATTTGCAGTTAGTTGTATGGTAGTATTTAGGCCCACTGCAAGAGTTTGCAAAGCTGACCCTTTAAATCAAATTTTGTGGAGCCATAATAACATTCATAGGTGGATTGGGAAAGTGCTGATACAAAGCAAGAAAAACAAAGACTGTGGTCCAAAGTCAGGTAAGATGTTATGAAAGCAAGCAGGGAAAAGCAGGGTGGGGAAGAAATAAGAATGCAGAAAGAGCCTTGTTTGATCCATTCACATGGTGGCCAACCTTTTATGGGAAGCCTGCCAGGAGGATATGAGTGAAACTCAGGATTGTAGCAATTGGGAGCAAAATGAAGGCAT
The DNA here is from genome assembly GCA_030847615.1 of Gambelia wislizenii. Taxonomy (NCBI): domain Eukaryota; kingdom Metazoa; phylum Chordata; class Lepidosauria; order Squamata; family Crotaphytidae; genus Gambelia; species Gambelia wislizenii. The sequence goes on from JAUMIR010000008.1 coordinate 7,495,214, forward strand.
TGCCCCCTGATAAGAATCCTGCCTCCCAAATAAAAAATTCCTTTGGCCTCCACATTTCTAGCATTGCAAAGTGCAAGACACTGAAAATGATTTACATTTAGAACTCTTCTGTTTTCTGTGTTCCCATTCTCTTGGTCACTTTGCCTGCCCCTATTCTTTGGATGTCTAAACTATCTTAGGGGGGTTGCCTACACTGGCCAAAATATACCGGCTTCCCACTGTAGTATTCTGGCCCCGGATCAGGCCCATTGCCCCCCCCCCCACATTACCTTAATGAAACTGGAAGAAGCATGCATGGACATGTTGGTCAATATCTTCAGCCACCTCTGCTGCTGTCTGGGTTGCTCCCTCTGAAGACACAAAGGAGGCCTGCAGCACATGATCAAGGCCCCATGGAAGTGACCAACCTTGATCACATGCTGCAGGCTGCCTTCCTGGCTTCAGAGAGTGTGATGTGGATGGCAGCAGAGGCGGCTGCAGATATAGGCTGGCGTGCCAGTTTGGACTCTCTATTCCGGGGGGACCCGATCTGGTTATTCTCAAATGAGGTGGTTTTTCCTGTCAAGATAATATCCCTTTAAGTGCAGAAGGAAAATGTTGAAGCAACAGACCACTCTGCTAGCACTGCTGAAGTGGATATGTGCACAGCTGTAGCTAAGCAGAAGGTGACTAGCCAAACACTGTGTGAGAGTTACTGTTGTGGAGTATTGGATGTTTGGAGAATTGGTGTTTGATTTGTTGTTGAAGTGTACTGTATATATTGTGTTTATTTTGTACTAGCCCTGAAGATAAAGCCTCCAGAAGGACCTTGCTGCTTGTTTGTCTTCTTATTGTGGGTGAAAGTGGGTCAGAGCAGTGATAAAGCCTGCTAGCTGAAGCCTTTGTTTTTCAAGCCCTATACTGAAGATGATATGTAGCCATCCTGACTAGTGGAGATGAATGGCCTCTTCCTACATGAATTTATCCAATTCCCATTTGAAATAATCCAGGTTGACAGTCATGATGGCATCCTCTGTCATGAAAAGGACCAAAAGGTTCTCCCTATCATCTCTCTCTGTGCTGTGCATCATTTGATTCACCTCTGCTATGTTTCCTATTACCTTTTATTTTTTCTAAGCTAAACAGCCCCATAGGTAAGTTTGCTAAAGTTCCAGGGGCTGCATCTGCACTGCAGAAATAATCCAGTTTGACACCACTTTAACTACCATGGCTCAATGCTATGGAATCCTGGGATTTGTAGTTTGTTGTGGCACCACAGTTGTCTGACAGAGAAGGCTAAATGACTCACAAAACTACAATCTCAGGTAAACTTCATTAACTGAGTGGGTCTACTCTGGTAGGGACTGAGAAATGCTGCATCCTCACAAATTAATTACATTTTCATGGGTTACATTATTTAAGATTGTAGGTTTTAACTAGATGTATGCAAACCCCCCATCCCCCACACAATATGCTTGGGTTTCTGAACTACACTTGAGTTCTAACTTCATTGTGATCTCTGGTTTTCACCTTTAAAGCCATACACAGCTTGGGTCCAGACTATCTGAAAGACCATATCTCCTTATACAACGCAGTATGAGCTTTATGATCTTTGCAGGAACATTTGGTGAGGACTTGGGAGAGACCCTTCTCTGTGGCTGCTCTCGGGCTGTGGAACTCTCTTCCACAGGAGGTCCAGTTGGCCGCTCCCTTCTCTCTTTCTGCCAGCAAGTGAAGATGTTTTATTCAGGCAGGCCTTTGAATTTTAATTATGGAGTTGTAGTTTGTATGTAATGTGGTTGCTGTATGTTTAATATTTCACAGGAAATCCAGTTTTTAATTTGTTTAAGTGTTTTTAACTGCTTTAATCATGTTTTTTTAAAGAATATTGTTTAATTCCAACTTTTGTAAACTAATGTTTTAGCTTAATCTTTTTAAAGTTATTGTAAAGTTATTGTATTAAATCCCATCTTGGGAGAAAGGCAGGATATAAATTCAATAAATAAATAAATAAATAAATATATGTTTGCTACATCACACAGTCCTATCTAGTGAGTGTGGCTATTGGCTCTGTCATCGTTGTTGCAATTGCCCATAAATTAAGCTCTGGCTAATCTAATAACATTGAGAGGAACTGTTTCATTGAGAAGCAAACCTAAGATCTGGTGTGCATCACAGTAGCAGCATTCACTTTCCCAGCTATCTAGCTTCATACAACAGTACAGCCTCTTTGTTAATCTTATAATATCCCTTTATTATATTTGGTGATACAGTATTAAGACCTTGGCTTTTTAAAATAAGGATCCTAATTCGATTTTGGGGGGAAATCTATTTCTTCTGCCCAAGAGTAAAAAAACAAAACAAAATAAAAAACACTGTTCCCCCCCCCCTAAGTGCACCTTAGAGAAATCTTATCCACTAACAAGAATGTTGTGTATTACAAGAGAACATGAAAAGTAAGTTAGGTGAAGCTTGCAAAAGATTAGGCTTTGGGATTGAAGGTGATTCCAGAATTGGCTAAGACTTACGTAGTGGAGACAAGACTTGGGTCCATCTTGGGGCAAAGAACAAGATGGAACCTCTACCATTCCATCTGCAAAAGCTAACTAAGGGGTTGTCTACACTGGCTAAAATACACTGCCTTCTGGCCAGCATATTCTGGCCATGGACCTTGCCTGCCCCCATTACCAAGACAAAATGGGTAGAAGTCCACACACCCATGCTGACTGGTATCAGCAGGTACCGCTGCTGCTGGTGGTGCAGTGGTTAAAGGCCAGTACTGAAAGCCACAACATTATGAGTTCAATCCCAGAGGACTCCAAGGTGGTCTCAGCCTTCCATCCTTTTGTAGGTTGGTAAAATGAGTACCCAGCTTGTTGGGGGGCAATTAGCTAACACATTGTAAACTGCTTAGGGAGTGCTTTGACACTGATATCAATGTTAATTGTTATTGCTTTTGTGCATCACACTCTCTGAAGCTAGGAAGAGGGCCTTAAGATGTGATCAAGGCTGGTCACATGCAGGGGGCCTTGATCACATACTGGGGGCCTCCTTCCCAGTTGCAAAGCAACTTTGGTGGTGGCAGCAGCAGCCAGCTATACAGGCCGACATGCAAGTACAGACCCTGCGTTCCCATGCTGGACCCATCTGGGTTTTCCTGCATCACTGGGTTTTAATTTTAAAAGTTTTAAATAGGTTTACCTTGGTTTCCCCTTGGCTTTGCTTCAGGTGTCATCAGGAGGCAAAACTGCAGGGCTCCAATACAGAGTAAATTGTCATTTGGACTGCATTTGGACTGCAGGGCTCCAATACAGAGTAAATTGTCCATCTAGACAAGCCCTAAGTGAGCAGTTGAAGCCTGGTTCAGTCTCAGTGACAGTGGTCCTCTGCTTCACCAGAAGGCAGTAGACTAACTTAGGGAGTTCAGGGACACATTCCTATCCTTCATGTCTTGCTGCTACTTCACAGCATCTGCAACCTGAGATAACAACTTCACCTTAGCTCATGGTAGGCATGGTCATATCAAGATCAGTTTCTGACAGGTGACCTATTCACAGATGTACACATGCTGCCCTATATCGGTGGGTGCCTCTGCCACAGGTGTCTCATGTCATATTCTCTGAGGTCACATTGAGGCCCTCAGCATGTAATCAAGGCTGGGTGCCTTGCTTCCAGCCCCAGAGAGTGCAGCACGTGACACCAGGAATGGTGGCAGAGGCACCCGACAATACAGGGCAGAGTGCGCATGTGGACAGCTACCCATTTCCACCATGGAACGCAAGGTAATGGGTGGGGGAATCCTGGGCAGTTCTGGGCTAAGAATACTTCAGTCAGAATGTGGAGTACTCTGGCCAGTGCAGACAAGACCTTAGAGGAAGGTAATGAGAAATGTCCCCTGAAGAAATCTTACCAAGAAAACCCTATCATAGGGTCACTATACATTGGAGTCAATTTGAAGATGCAAAACAACAAAAACAAATCCCCACATCAGATAGTTCCTGTAAAATGCTCCTCTAATATCCAAAATGTCTCCCACTCAAGTATGGGTTCACTGCCCCAAAGTAATGGGGCCACTGACCATTAGTGGAACATTCTGAGCCCAAGAATTTACAAGAATGTCTACACCAAGTTAGCTTAATGTAATCTCTCTCTCTCTCTCTCTCTCTCTCTCTCTCTCTCTCTCTCTCTCTCTGTTTTTGAAGAGGGGACATCTGCCAGTCAGTTTTGACTATTGTGGAGTTAGTGTCCTTACAGAATGGTGTGATGGGAGGGGGGCATCTGAATAATGAATTCAGCAGCAGGAACGAGCTGATAAGATGAAAGAATGCTCTCTCTGTGTAAACAGCCAGTTTAGTGATCCATAGTACTGGCAAACAAAAAAGAACCACTGAGGTTGGAAAAGTTGGATTGGGCTTGGGTTAGTAAAATAGTCCATATTTTAACATTTATCTGCAGGGCTGCAAGCGGCTTTTGAAGGCTTATTTTGGAGAGTTTTTTGGAACATTTTGCACCCCCCCAAGTCCCATTTGGCCTGAGTGGCTGCTACAACTTAGTTGGAAGTCAGCTCCTTATTGACCCAAACACTCCTGTTCAGCCCAAACACAAAAGATAAGCTTATCGGACTGAGAGAGCTCAGAGGAAACTCAGCAAAGCAAATTGACCACTGTTAAGTTCTGTGGACTTAACAATGGGCCTTGAGAACATTCTGTGCCAAATCCATCCTTGGTGTTAACTAACAATTGCTTTTCAGTGAGATATTGATGGGGGACTTCGTCTCCCCACATCTCATGCCCTATTATGTCGTTGTCTTCTTGGCTATGCTTGCTTCAATGGGACCTGCCATTCTGTTCACTGATAAGTGGCAGGGTTTCTAGGGTGACTTTTCAAGAGATGGGTGATGTATTTTTATGCAAACACATTGTGTGTGCCATTTGCAAGTTAAGCGTTCTGACTAAACTTGAGATATGTTTGGATTTTTACTTATTTTTTAAAATAAATTTCATTCTGTTTACCTTCTTTCCATCTCTTTCATCCTAGAATTTGACCAGTGGTGTTTAAAAAAAAAAAAAAAAAAAGGAAGAGCCCTTTTGGATGTTGTGGCACCTAGACAAGAAAAGTGCAAAGATATAAAACTGAGCACTGAAGTTAGGATCATCAAAGCCATCATATTTCCCATGGATGTGAGAACTGGAGAGTGAGAAAAACTGATAGAAAGAAAATCAATTGATTTGAGAGCTGGTGCTAGAGAAGAGTGCTATGGATAACGTGGAAGGCTAAAAAGACAAACCAATGAGTCCTGGAATAGATCAAGCCTGAACTCTCCCTGGAACCCAAAATGGCTTTTTACAAAGTAAGTCCCACCCCTTCCAACTCTTCAATACTCCTAGCAGCTCCTACTCCAATTCTGGTGCCTCAGAAGGCCAACTGATGCCTCTAAAAGGAATATTTGGTCATTCCCTCCTATTTTATGCCCCTGCAATCTCTTTTGGGTATAAGTGTAACTTTTTCAAATCCAGGGGCTTGTCTATATGAAGCAATAAAATGTGGATTGGTGCACAGTCATGCCAATTTGCAGCACTTTTTATTTGTCTCCACTGTTTTTTTGACAAGATTGCAGGCATGCAAAGCTATCTGTGTTTGCTGTTCAAATGGGCATAACTGCGAATCAAGATGGTGGGCATGAGTGATTACTCACATTTGTATTTTTTTCAAGTTGCTGCTGCCAAACAGTAGGTTTAAAAAAAAAAAAAAAACTAAATCCAAGTGTGATCTTCTGCTGAAATAAGCAAGCAAGCAAGCAAGCAAGCAAGCAAACAAACAAACAAACAAAAAAGACTGTTGTGTTGCCCCAGTGCATGATCACTATGGTGATAATTCAACATGGCGGTTCCAGAAACTGCCTTGTCAGCAAGTTCCACCCCACGCATGTCTGACCAATCAGCTATCCACTTCAGGAATGTGCATTGATGTGATTCGGTTGTTCTAATGTGTGGAAGTGTGCATTCCCCCTGCAGTTTTTAAAAAACTCGGGGGAAAATCCCAAAGTCTTTTGTAATGTAGTCTTTGCGGTTTTGAGTCCCCCTCCTTCTGAATGCTGTGATTCAATACAGGATCTCATTTAGACAAATGGAATTCTCAAATTCCATGAGGAATATTTTCGCCATTTTCGCCATAACCCCAGAAGTGACTAGTCTGGGGGAAAGTTGAGGTGGGGAGGGAGGCTTTTGTGGGTCTAAATCAGATCAAGGGAGGGAATGTGAAGAAATGGCTAATCAGACCCTGCATAACCTGCAACTGTCCCAATTTGGCCGGAACAGTCCTAATTAATTACCCCATGTCTGATGTTTTCAGCTGCTTTTAAAATGTCCCAATTTCTATTTCCTCCTTCCAATTTTGCCCTTTGTCTTCCACTTATGTCTAATGCTGCAAACTGAGTTTGCAATACAAAATTGGTTTGGACTCATTTAACATAGTGGGAGAGAGAGAGGGTGGAGAGGATAGGGAGTAATCTTGGCCTTCTCAGTTTACTAGGGCAAAAGGAAATGGCTGCAGCTTCAACTAGCTTGTGCATTCTTCCTCATTGAATTTTTTTGCCCCCTTAACCATACTTGGATGTTGCTTGGCCACATGTGCCCTGGTTTTCATCTGTGAAATGTTGGAGGGTATGACCTCCCAGAGGGCACAATTAGCCACTTGGAAGCCTTGAAGCCCTCCCCACATTTTAAGGGGCTAATGGTGTGCAGGTAGGTCAGAAGGCCAGGCACACCTCTCCAACTCAGGAGAAGACAAATGTAGCCTCCAAACCCCTGGAGGTTTCCTACCCTTGACCTAAAGGCTAGAAAAGAAGGCACTAAGGGACCATCTGTACAAGGGAATAAAATGTGGATGGGTACACAGTAATGCCAATTCACAGAAGCTTTCATTTGTTTCTACAGGTTTTTTTGGCAAGATTGCTGGTGTGCAAAGCTATCCATGTTTGCTGTTCACACAGAGGCATGCCAGTGAATCAGGATGGTGGCCATGAGTGAATTACTCGTGGTTTTATTCTCTCCAACTTGCCCCTGCCAAATAGTATGTATGTATGTTATGTATTTATGTACTGTATTTATGTATTTATGTATTTATTTATTAAAAAACCCAAAAAGGTATGGAAGAGCAATCTTCCACTTAAATTTAAAAAAAAAGGAAAAAAAAGAAAGGCTGTTTCGTCATCTCAGCGCATGATCATTGCTGCAAAAATCTGACATGGCGGTTCCGAGCACTACCTTGTTAGCAAGCTCCACCCCCACACTTGTCCAACCAATCAGCTATTTGCTTCAGGAATGTGCTGTGATGCAATTTGGTTGTACTAACGAGCGGGAGTGCACATTTCCCCTGCAGTTTTAAAAAACTCAGGTGAGGTTTCCCGAATGTTTGTCCCCCCTCCCTTTGAAAGCAACAGACCACTGTGGGATCCCATAGGGACACATAGGATTTCCCCCAGATTCTAAGAGGATTTATTTCACCATCTAGACTGGCCCTAACTTGAGTTTCCTTCCAAAGGGCATTCCATAGCCTTGTCCTGAGAAGGTCTTGAAGGCAATCTCGCTCTGGCTTTTCTTCGCAAACGAAGATTCAGGAAGGACTTGAAGGCAATGGGACACAGCTAAAGGCTTCTGATAACCATTATAAAGGCAGACATGGGAGAGTACTATGCTTCAAATAGTCCACCTCAGAAACATGTTGGGTAGTGATGGGCAATTTGCAGACCATGGGCCACCCCACATTCCAGTGAAATATAACAGCAAATAGGGCAGGCTGGTTTGGTGTCAAAATGGGGATAGCCATTAAAACAACCAAAAAAACCTTAGAAGTTGGGGGCTAGATGGCTGGGAGTAATATGCTCTCTGATATGGGTTTTCAACAGCATCCTGGTTGCCACAGAACAGGTTCTTATGTGAAGAAGTAGCATGATGTAAGAGGAGTTATGATAATGTATGCAGAAAAAAGTTATTTGTGTTGGGTTGATATAGCAGGATGGTACATCAGCAACCCATATGTTATCCTCTGAAAAATCTCTAACTAAACAAGGATAACAAGGCTCCTTTTTTAAACACTGAAACCAGAAAATGCCACAGAGGAAAGTTCATTGCAAAGTCCAGCTGCAATTATTTATAATCAGGAATGATAATGTTGTTTTCATAAGCTGTGAAAGTTATTAGTGGTTGCTAAGTCCCTAGATGATAGAGATTTTTTTTTGACTGCTCCCTTATTTCTGTTATTTTAAAGGTTCACTTGTTATTTTCACTACATACCAATTAAAATATGTATGTTTCTTAGTTCAGTGATGGCAGACTTCAAATATGCAAGATTTACTTGTTTGTTTTAAAAAACCTAGAAACTATGTTCTATCAACTGGGACTCTTTCACACTACACAATTATAGCACAATGATTTCACTTTAACTGCCATAGCAACTGCCTAAAGAATCATGAGATTTGTAGCTTGGTGTGGCACTAGTGCTCTTTGGCTGATAATTCTAAATACCCCTTCTCCCAAACTGCAAATCCCAGGATTCCATAAAATGCAAATTGTATTAAATTATATTAAAGTTGTGCAGTGTTAAATAATATCCCCATGGAAAGGGCAGTGACTGAAGCAGGTGTGTGAAAAATATAAAGCCAATTTATTTTTCTATGGAGCACTGTTTTTAAACATGAGCTATCAGGAGAAATATTTTGTGTCTGTGTTTTCATTTATTTCCTGGGATGTCTTGCAAAAGAAAGCTTCAGATATTTTTTTTGGAAAGGAGATTCAAAGTACAAAAGATATGTTTGACTATTATTATTATTTTTATTATTATTATTTTTATTATTATTATTATTATTAAATTTGGGTAGCAAGGTATGGATGGAGAGAGCAAGAGTGCCATCCTTTGCATGCCTAATCTGAAATCATCCTCCTTGAATTCATTGGCAGTAACTCTTTTAATATGCCAAAGGATTAGCAAAATGATTTGGGAAACAAGGACGGAGAAAGGGGGCCATTTTGTGAAGACTTTTTACCTACAATTACTGGGCTAGAGTTGCCATTTATATGTGTTGCAATATAAGTATAAAAGAAATTACACAAACTTAATCCAATAGGTTTCAATTCAGTTTTCCATATACAAATTCATACATATATTATCTATCTCATTCTAAATTCTCTTTCCCATTCTTCTTTTCTCACAACTCATTCCATTCTTATCTTATTTTCCATTCTATGATTCTGTCATGTTTTCATTCTTATATCTCATTCTTGCATCTCTTCCTTAGCATCTTAAACTCTTGTCTTAATTTTTCATAGAAAAGGAAGCAGCCTATCAACTTTCTTACATACCTAATTATAAATATCTTCACTCACATTTTTAACATTCTTACCAGTCCTATACTTTGACTTCCTATCTGACATTTCCTGTACACTTTTGAAACATTTTAAAGTAATATCCTCTACAATGTAATTTACCATGACAGTTTTACTCCAATTGTTGTTTATTTAACCTTACACAGGACTTTTCCAGACGTACCTTAAATCCGGTAGAAGCCATCGGGAGAGGAACACAGCTGCTCCGTGGCAGGGGGCAGTTTCTGACGCCGCTGTCCCTCTCGCGTTACCCTCCGTGTTCCTTCCATGTCTCATGGGAGGAAAAGGTACCACTTTTTACTCACGGAAGTCCTTCATGAATAAAAAGTGGTGACTTTTCCTTCCATGCGACACGGAAGGAACACGGAGGGTACCGCGAGAGGGACGTCGTCGTCAGAAACTGCCCCTGCTGCAGAGCAGCTGCGTTCCTCTCCCAACAGCTCCTTCCAGATTTAAGGTGTGTTTGAAAAAGTCTACAGCCTCTTAAATCTTGTAGTGTTTTTAAAAACTTTTTAATAATGTCTTTCCTTTTCCCACTTCCCCGTTTCCAGATAATTATTATCCTCTAGGTTTAATAGCTGACACAAGAAGGAATTTCAAGCAAGTGTTGCTTCTTACCTGGTTGCATAATAAGCAGCACCTGCTGAACTTCCCTCTTCTGTGCGACCTTCAAAAGTACAGGAGCCCTCTTCAATTTTGAACATGGCAACTCTAAGGGTTCATCTACACAGGCCAGGCTATGCCATCTCCCCGTCCAGCATATCTTGCCTGCGGATCAGGCCCATTCCTCCCCCATTACAATCACCAAATGGAAGTCCAGATGGGCACACCAGCTTGTACCTGCAGCCACTGCAGCTGCTGTTTCACTTGCTCCCCTGGAAGCTCAGAAGACAACCTGCAAAATTTGACCAAGGCATGCTGTGGGACTCCTTCCTGCTGTGGCAGAGCACAGCAGCCCTGCATCTGCAGAGACAGGCCAGCCTGCCAGGATGGGCTCCTGCATTCACGCAAGGCCCAATCCATTTTATTTTGGCTAAAATGGGCGTTAAGCAGGTATTTTTTTAAAAAAATAACACCACTTTTTTAATGGGCCCTACTCCATCTTCCCCCTGTCTTAACCTCTGTGGTCATGAGGACTGCCTGGAGGCAAACTGGAGCAAAAGCCCTGCATCACCAGGACTGCAAAGCTCCAAGAAGGGGGAAAGATGGGGTAAATTGCCCATGTAGACAAGCCCTCAAAAGTTTTCATCCTATCACTCACTCTCCCCAGCTAGAATTTCAACAAATTCTACTCTTGGTTATATATAGGCAAAATTTCAGGGGAAGCAATCTTAAAAACAAGTAAACAAATAAACAGCTGGCAAATGCCAGCCATTACACTGAACAGATGTGTGTGGCAGGAGAGTTTGTATATTGCCCGGTGACCCAGAGGATTTGTCTGTTGTGTTGTGTTGTATGTGAAAAAAAGAAAAAAGAAACGAGAAAAGGCCCAAGTTGAACTGCAGCATAAGTATTTGCTGTAGTCTAATGTTCTATTTTAGGCCACAGTTATCACTTATAATTAATGAAGTGTGATAAGAAAACACTATATATAGTGATTTCTTTTGTGCTTTTGAGTCCATTCTAAATATTATGCGTAAATAGATGAGGATTTTTTAAAAGAGAGAAGCTTATGAGAAATCTGAATTTCTGAGAAATGTAATCCACTGAGAGCCTCTCTCATTCGAGTATGTTAGAAATAAATCTCTACAAGTCTGAATCAAAGAATATTTCCTTTTTTCACATTTTTTTAAAAAATGTGTGGGTCCTCTCTGATGAATCATATTAATATTACTGACCTTGGTTTCTTGCTACCCCTGAAATTCTTAGTGATGATTCACTCTGAGCAAAAATTCTCAATTAGGGTTATATAATATATATATATATATATATATATATAGGAGCGTTATACTTTTGTAATTTTGGAAGATGGGAGGGGTTACTATAGTGCCAAACATCTTGCATAAGTTGCTGTAAATGTAATATCTTCTTGTTGTGTGTTCAAGCCATTTCTTACTTATGATGACCCTAAAGAAAACCTATCATGGGGTTTTCTTGGCAAGATTTGTTCAGAGGGGGTTTGCCTTTGCCTTCTTCTGAAGCGGAGAGAGAATGACTTGTCCAAGGTCACCCAGTGGGTTTTCATGGCTGAGTAGGGATTCGAACCATGGTCCCCAGTGTCATAGTCCAATGCTCAAATCACTACATCATGCTGGCCTGTGTGCGCACACCTTCAAGTTGCCTGTCAACTTATGGCAACCCCGTGAGTTTCATAGGGTTTTCTTAGGCAAGGAACACTCAGAGGTGGTTTTGCCATTGCCTTCCTCTGAAATAAACCTATAGCACCTGTTGGCTGTCTCCCATCCAAGTACTAACCAGGGCTGACCCTGCTTAGCTTCCCCTCCCTCCAAAAAACTCACAAGATTAGCCATTGTTTCTAATCAGCCATCCAAAGTACAACAGAAACTGCTTCTTGAAAGGACACATTTGAGTCAAGGACCATCTTCTCAGCAAAGGTGCCCTTTGCGGATTTGTTTTTATATAGTCTTAAAATATTCAAATTGGATTATATTGCAAGGTTCTCTTTGACAGTAGTAGCTTTTAGCTCAGGAACCAGACGGATTAACATCTCACCAATTAGATTAGCGTTGTTATTGTCTGAATGAGTTTGCGATAGGAGCTGGCGCTCCAAACACTCCTTTCTTCTCTCCAATTGGATTAAGCACTTTCAAAGCCACAACAATTATGCTGAGGTTTGCGATCACTTTGCTGACTTTTATTGTTTAACCAAATTTGAAAGAATTCTGTGAGGCTTGACCTTTCTTAGCATCTGATAACAACGGTAAGGGAAGGGCGGGGAGGACTGGAGGAGGAAAACTGAACTGGAGGGAGGGAGCAAAATGCCAGGTCTTCTCCTGCCTCTTTTGGTCCTCTGTAAAGACAAATTATTTTCAAATTCCAGAAGGTCTAAACATACTGTCCTGTTATCTTTGTTATTGGTTCCACTTCCCTAGTTGTTTAATGACCACGTTAAGCAGCAGAGAACAAGTTTTGCTCCTTTGCTTGTTTGAACTGTAGCACACCACCATGGCTTGAAACATTATTTTTCAGTACGGTAATTCATAAAATATGGTAATGGAATGAAACAGCTCTGTACACCACCAAAAAAAAAAAAAAAAAGTGCTGGAGAGATAATGTTCTTTCCAAATTTCAGAAGCAGTAGCAGTGGCCAGTTGGCTTATTTAACATTATGAGAGAGCATGCCCTCCAACATTTTGCAGATGACAAGCAGGAAAATTGTGGCCAAGGGCTCATCTATTCAAGGAGATAAAATATGAGTTGATGCCCACTATCACCAATTTACAGCAGCTTTCACTTGTCTCCACATTTTTTTTTCAAGATCGCAGGCATGCGAAGCCATAGGTGCCTCTTGTTCAAACAAGCATGCCTGCAAATCAAGTTGGCGGGCGTGAGTGAATTATTCACGTTTTTATGTTCGCCAGTTGCTGACACTGAACAGTATTTTTTTAAAGCAAATCCAAGGTGCGGAAGTGCAATCTTCCACTTAAATAAACAGGGAAAAAAGGGGAAGGCTGTTTATTCACCTCAGCACATGATCACTTCAGCACATTATTGCGTGCGCATGCCCACATGTTATTTTTAAAAATATGGGGAAAGGAGTAAAGGCTTTTCTTGTGAAATATTTGGAATTTTCTCCCCCCCTCCTTCTGAATACACCACTATCCCTAAGGTAATTAAGGGATAATGTCATCTGGATAAGGAAAATAACAGAGACAAATGTGGACAACCTCTCAACTGGCCACTTGTGAGGTTGGGAAGAAGCCCATTCAGTGGCGGCGGGGGGTGGGGTGGTTCACAGTGCTTAGTAAAGAACAGGTTGAATCTAGAAGGTTGGATTGTTTTATGGTTTAGCATTTTTTTTCTATAAATAGATATAAATGGGCATTTAATAAAAGCTAGAACACTGAAACAATTCAAGGAATTAGCAGTTATTTCAAAGGGCACATTTAATTATTTGTTCAGTTCGTACCTCAGTTGGTACACTTGAAGAATGCCTTTTATTGCACAGGGAGGAAAAATATTCGGAGGAGGTATTAACTCTATAGTGCTATCAGTCCCCCAACCTCCAAAACTGGATTCTGAATAGACTAAATGAGTTGAGCTTCTACAATTTTATATAACATTGATAGTCACAAGGAGACTAACAGTTGCCAGCTTACCGTATAAACTGCCTTGGCCCACTCCAGTCCCTTTGGTAGTAGGTTTGTCTGTAGAAACAAATTGGTTGTGTTTTCTGTGACATGAGACCATAAGTCTTCTCATTACCTATTAAGGTATTGCAGAAGGAATAGGACAAGGAGCTAGTGAAATGTTGGCAACACTAGCAAAGACCTATACCCTGGCTTTATAATCAGTATTTCCACCCACCTTTCCATACCTTCCAACTGTCCTGATCCATCAGGGACAGTGTTGATTAATCCTCTGTCACCCCACTTTGTCACCTGCTTCTCAAATGCCCGTTTCTCTTTCCTCCTACTGCTACTTTCCTGCTTTGTCCTCAGCTTAGTTCCATTGGTGCAAACTGAATTGAAAGTCCCAAACTAGTTTACACTCAGTTTACTCAGCAGGGAGAAGAGGAGGGGAGGGAGCAGAATCATGTCATTTCCAGTAGGATGAGGCAAAAGGAAACTGCTACAGGCTCTCTTAGGCCATGTCTAGGGACTTTATCAGACAGGACAAATAAGGCATCATAATGATGCCCAAAGAACGTGAAAGGGCACCCATTTCTTCTGATGTAAAAAAGGTGTTCTTTTTTATTGACGGACCAAGCCATCAATTGATCTGCCATGGCATTTTTGTTTGTTTGTTTTGGCAGAACTGCGAGCATCCAAAACTGTGCCCCATTGTGTTGGCGTGATTACAGTGTCAATGGATAGTCCCCACCAGAACACTTCTGGGAGAGAACACAAAAACTAGGTACAGGACGCTCTTTTTATGAACTTCCCCATTTTTCAGGCAAGATTTTAAGTGTGTTTCAGCGCTTGTATGTTCATTTTTTTATTTATTTAGCTGTTTTTAGACTTTTAAGTGCACTTGCACTTGCCAAGATCACAAGCACCTGCCAACAAGGAAGTACAGGGCTGCTTTTTCATGTTATTACAGCAATGTTTGATAAATAGGATTATTTTGCCAGCATGTTTACAGTTTAAAATATGGTGGGAAAGAAACATTTTTAGAGGGTCATCTGAAAAAGTCCTAGATGCGCTATGTAACCCATCTTGCCACAGTCTTAGAGCCCTGCAGTCCTAATAATGCAGGGCTATTGTCCTGTTTTGCCCCTGGGCAGTTCTGATGATGCCTGGGGCAAAGATGGTGAGGGGAGAGACAGGGTAAAGCCGGTTGAAACATTTCAGCAAAATACCTGAAAAAAAAAACCACATCTTCTTGAAAAAAACAGATCAGACCTGGCAGGGCTGCAGGAGATGATACTGCCAACTAGCTCGGAAGCTATGTTCCTCCAGCCAGAAGCAGAAAGAAAATGTAACTTTTTTTGGACCTCCATGACATCATCTTCCTGAAGCCAGCTGCAGGAACACAACCAGTTTCCTGCCTGCCTCCCATGCTCCTGCATCCTCCACTGGCCACTGAATGGCTTTGGGAGGGGTACCCAGTAAGAAAACAGGTAGATGAAGCATGGGAGGAGCAGCAGAAAGAGACATAGCTATGTCCAACAGAACTGCCCTATGAGGAGCAGCTTAGGGAGCTGGGTATGTTTAGCCTGGAGAACAGAAAGTGAAGAGGGGACATGATAGCCATGTTTAAATATTTAAAGGGATGTCATACTGAGGATGGAGTAAGCTTGTTTTCTGCTGCTCCCTAGATTAGGACATGGAGCAATGGACTCAAAATCCAGGAAAAGAGATTCCACCTAACATTAGGAAGAACTTCTTGACAGTAAGAGCTGTTCGGCAGTGGAATCCGCTACTGCCTGGGAGTGTGATGGATTCTCTTTCTTTGGAGGTTTTTAAATAAAGACTGGATGGCCATCTGTCGGGAGTGCTTTGATTGGGTATTCCTGCAGAGCAGGGGTTGGACTAGATGGCCCTTGTGGTCTCTTCCAACTGTATGATTCTATGATTCATGATCCACCAGTGCAGTGCAGGATGATGGCCACTTTGTCTTTCAATCCATGTAGCCAATCATGGTATTTATTCTTCCAGCAGGGCTACCCCAAAACATTTCCCCCCTAAAACAAAGGACAATTTAGCACCCCATCCCTATCCCAAGCTGAAACTTACTTTAATTATTTCAATGGGAGCCAGCATGGTGTAGTCCGAGTGCTGTACTAGCGCTAAGATCAGGGTTCAAATTCCCCATAACCATGGAAATCTACTTGGGCAAGTCTCTCTCTCTCTTAGAAGACAAATGTCATCTGAGTAAGTCTTGCCAAGAAATCCTTCGGGCAAGGTCACCATACCTTCTAGTTAACTTAGCAAACAGCAGACAGATTAAGGGGGGGGGCAGGAAAGGTTGTGTAGCATGCATGGTTGTGTCGAACAGAGCAGAACAGCCAAGAAGCTGTCAGTGCTGTCTTTCAGCATGTGTTGTCTGAGTTGATAAAACTACGCCACTTGAATGTAGTTTTAGGCAAGTACAGTAGTGGTTGGTGGTTTTCCATGGCAGTTGGGTGGTGAATCCATTACAGGTTTTAATCTGACCTTTCAAGGTCTTTACATTAGTTTGGCGATGTGGTTCAGCACCTTGGATAGCTTCTTTAAAGCATGAGCTAAAACTGGAAACAGATCCTTTGTTTCACTGGCATGGAAGCCCTCACCCACTATGGGTTGTAGGCAACCTCACCACATACTGGCATGTTGCATCCATAAGTTGCTGGATCTGGCTTCTGATTCCAAAGTTGTTGGATGAGAAGAAAGATCTGTTGACCAGAGAAAAGGATTTGACTCTTCAGTTGTCACTCTTAAAACCATAAGAGTGTCACCTCATAGAGGTCCCGTCTACACGATTTAAATAATACGTACGGCATGCGAAAGTTCGCACTTCCGTACAAACGGTCGTTCGGATGCACACGAATGCAAAAGAGGGGGGGCGGTTTTCCACCCTGAAATACGCACACGCGGCATTCGGGAGGGAAAGCGGATCGCGAAGAGAAATCCGTACGCCGTTCGGATGGCCGACGGCTCTGTACGGTCCGTTCGCACACATACGAACAGGCTGTGTAATCTGATTGGCTGGCCGAGTAGAGGGGGCGGGGCTAGCACGGAGGGAAATTGGGAGCGGCCGCCATGTTGGTTTCCCGGCTAGCGAGCGTCCGGTAAGTCCGTGAATTTATATGTTTATTTATTTTTATTTTATATTGTAAATACGGAAAACCGAATGTCCGCAAACTAGGAACCTTTAAAAAAAAAAAAAAGCAGCGGGAGATTTAAAACTGCTGCTTGGCTTGCTCGCTCCAGCCAGCTTCGGGAAGAGGGAGTCATACGGAGTTTAGGGGGTTTAAAAAATCGTATAGCCGGTTCGTATGCATACGAATGACAGGCTGTTCGTATTTTTTGCCCCCCATACGGATTTTTTTATGATCGTATAGCCGCACCCTCAGTGCCTATGATATAGTCAGCCCTCTGTATGCACTGATTTGGCAACCACAGATTCCACTATCCACAGTTTGAAAATATTTAAAAATAAATAAATTCCAAGAAGAAAACTTTATGTAAGGGACACCATTTTACTATGTGATTGTATATAATGGGACTTGAGAATCCATGGATTTTGATATCCACAGGGGGTCCTGGAACCAAACCCCAGTGGAGACCAAGGGCCCACTGTACTATTATTCTGAATAAATTATCTTTACCTAATATCATTCATTTCCTCTTATTTCACATTAACTCCTGTATTATATGGCTTTTTTATATATGCATGTTGGGGGCGTGGGTGAAAGAAGGGATATATGAGAAGTACAAGAAGGGATTTGGGGTGATTCCTCTTTGCATAAGGGTCAATCAACTTTGAATTAAAAGATGAGACTTACAAGCAAGATTAAGATTTTAAAAACAAGTTGTTTTTTTTAAGAGGAAGAGAAGATTTGTGGACAGGAAGAGCTCAGTCTCAGCAAAGGAGAGGCTTCAATTGTTCCAGAAGAGAAGTTTTATAAAGGAAAGAAAGAGTGAGTAAGGAGTAATTTACATTATGAGAGTAGTCAGTGATGTTTTTCCAGGTCTCTCATTTCCCTTCCCACCCTGCCACCCCCCAACTCTGCCGCTGGTGCTCAGCTGCTACAGCCCTCTCTAAAGGTAATGCCAACATGTGTTTTGTTTGTGTCCTTTATTATTATTAAACCTTGCCTGACATTCACCTCCTCTGAAGACAAATAGGCCACATAATAAAACCAACATTTACATTGCATCCATAATGCCTGGTTAAATAAGAGAAATACACTGGAGGAGGAAAAGGTTTGCATGTTTACGGGAACAGCTGGCTGAAATGTGCAGCTCTTTTTCGATGGTGCAGAGTTGCATGCTGGAGATGTGAAGCATGGGTGATTTGGGCCTCTCCAGAGGTTGTTCGACTGCAACTCGCATCAGCCCAAGCCAGCATAGCAATGGTGAGACTTCATGGGGGTTATAATCAAGCAGCACTCAGAGGGCTAGAAGTGTCCCTTCTATGTTATAGACTACTAACATTGGCTGTGATTTTTTTTTTTTTAATCTGCATGCCTTTAATGGCTCAGTTCGTCATTTGACATTTACCCACTTAGTGCTTGTCAATAGACAAGAGTCTGGAAGGGTTACTTTTTCCACTGCAGTATCCAGAATCCCCAGGCATTATGGCCACTGGCCATGCTGGATGGGGTATCCTGGGAACTGAAATCCTCCATCTCCCATCCCCACATTAAAAAACCCTGTTCCAGCCTCTGCCAATAAGTCCAGTTTCAAAGAGATAGCTTGAGGAGAAAAATGCTGTCCTTAAACAAAGTAGGCAGAACATAACCCTTTACTGTCCAGTTCCATATGTAACACACACACACACCTTTTGGCACAGGGTTTGGCACAGATCCAGGGATCACTACTTTGAGTAGTACTGACCTACAATCTCTGCTTGAATGCTTTATATTCCAGCTGGTTGTTATAAGAATTTGATAAGTAAGCACCAATGCTTTCCCCCCACTTCCTTCCCTGACAGTCCCACTTCATAGTATGTCCTTTAAACTACAGGTATAAATACCTTAAAGGCACCAGATCCTGCCTCATCTTGGAAGGTAAGCAGGGTCAGCCATGGTGAGTACTTGGATGGGAGACTGCCACCAAACACCAGGAGCTGTAGGCTATATTTCAGAGTAAGGGACTGGGAAACCACCACTGAGTATTCCTTGCCTAAGAAAACCCTATAACAGTGGCTCTTAACCTTTTCTTTACCAGGGAACACTTTAAATATCTTTTGTTGCCACAGATTCGCAAGACTTAACTCAAGATTAACAACAACAACAATAACGACAACGATAATACAATTGCACCATCCATTAAACCTTTCCTCAGAGGCACTGGAGGGGGAGGGAAGACTTTTCTCCTGCTTCTTCCTGCAACATTTTCATAAGTGAGAGGGAATTCAAATTGAGCCATTCCGTAATGTCCATATCTGCCACTGATACTATATAGCAAAGCCAGGAAAACAACCTATGCCCAATAGGACCGATCCCATTGTACATCAATCTCATTGTGCATCGGGATGCTGGATGGGGAGTGACAATGCACATTGGTAGAGCCTGGTGCACTTTTGCTGGTGTCCTGTTATGCATCTTGGCAATTCATTAACAGGGTGTGTATCTACACTGTAGAAATAATGTCGTTTGACACCTTTTTAAGTGCTGGAGCCCCATCCCATGGAATCCTGGGATTTATAGCTTTACAAGGTCTTTAGCATCCACTGCCACCTCACAAAGCATGCTGGCACCTCACAAAACTACAAATCCCAAGATTCTACAGGATGTAGCCCTGGCAGTTAAAATGGTGTCATACTGTGTTATTTCTACCGTGTGGATGCAGCAAGGATTTATTATTGCCTCTGCTACATAGCTAACTATGCTTAAACTTATGTTATGAAGACCATGATAGAAGTTTCCAGCCAAGGGTCATTGCCAGACAGTAAGCAGGTCACAGTAGCTAGCTTTTGCTGATGAGACGTTTATAAATCTTTAGAGGAATAAACAGTCAATATCTTGTCCCAGCTAAGTCTCAAGCAGGAAACATGCTTTCCATGAACTCAGGCCTGTCAAGCGCTTGTGGTTAAGTTGTCCGGGGCACAGTGCTAAAATTAAACATTACATTAAAAAGTTTTGTTGCTATGGGATAAAAGTCAAAAGGGCATTGCTAAACAGGTAATTATTTCCTCAGTAAATGTGATTAGTCAAAAGAGATTTGGGGAAACTTTCAAAGCTTCATTGTTAAGTTATAAAAGGCGGGGGGGGGGGAAAGCTTTGTCTGATTGTTAGAACACCATCTCTTGAGGCTGTTCTTTGCTGTGTATGTTTAATAAAGGTGAGCAATCGCTTCAAATACTGTTTCATTTTCAAAGTCAACTTTGACAAAAATGTCATAAAACAATATTACATTTCCATTGGAAATAAACACGATAAAAATAGTTAACAAGAAGTGCAACACACTGTTAAAAGCTTTTTTCTTAGAAACAGTCATTTCCCAAATGTATGTCAGAATTTTTTTATATATATATATCTTTGCCTGACAATAGAAGGACAACAAGGAGGGGACCATTCTAGCATCCCTGGGAAAGGTTTTCAGAATCTTGAGATAATTAATTTCATTTACTAATAACAATGGCATTACTATATTATATTATGCCCTAAATCCAATTGTTGATCCTCACTAGATCATTGGAATCAATGTAATTTATACCAGTGCTGACTAGTCTTAGTTATTCAATGGATCTATGCTAGTTGCAACTAATAAATGGATTTTGGCCTAAGACTGAAACTTAACAAAGGGATAAATTAACCCTGCTTAGGTTTTGCAAATTCAGAACTTTGGCTTCGTTGATTCAGTCTATCCACCTGTAATGGGCTCTTTCTCTTTACCTACTGCCTTCTACATTGCTAATCATCATTGTCTTTTCTAATGAAACATGTCTTCTCATGATATGTCCAGAGTATGATAGTCTCAGTTTAATCATCCTGGCTTCTAGGGAGAGTTCAGGGTTGATTTGCTCTAGGACCCATTGGTTTGTCTTTTTAGTAGTCCAGGGAATACACAGAACTTTCTCCCACATTTCAAACCAAAAACCAGAACATTGATTTTTTTTCTACACTGATTCGATTCTGTCAATGTATATGACATGAAATCATTTCCCCCTTTTTTCTCTTCATTCTCTTCCTTTGTCAGAGAAGGAAAGGCCCTATGTTTGCAGTTCAATCAAACCTAACTATCTTTACCTAGCAGTAGGTTTTACTGTTTTCAGTGAGATTTACTTCCAGGTAAGTGTGCATAGGATTTTTCAACCTTATTTTCCCTGACGTAAAAGCTAAGAAAGTATGTACATTGCAATTTCTATTAGTTTCTTTTATCTACATCCTGTGCAGATTTGTGGTTATCTGTATTATTACAAAACATAAACAAAAACAAAACAGGTGGACAAAGTATGCCAGGAAATGGTCAGTTAATTCTGAGCTCATCTGAGTCAAATCAGGGACATAATAGTATCCAATAAGGAATATAATAGAGTCAAGTCCTTCTCCTGGCTCACCTTGTGAATGTTGACATCCCCTTCTGCTCATGACTTTGCCACCCACTTAGCTTGTAGGTGCTAGTCCTGCAGGAACAGTGGAGAGAAAACTTGACACCACAATGAACTAATCATAGGAGTATTTGGGGGTGGGGGTGGTATTTTCTCAACATTCTTGCTATTTGTCAGAAGGAGCAGTGGGGAAATTCTGTTTCCCAGTACTCCTGATGCTGAGGCTACTGTTGTAGCAATACTAGTTCTAAATATTGGCCAGTATTCTATATCAGTTACTTAGTACTAAGTACACTTAGTAACTAGTTATGTAGTAATTACTGTGGTCATTCTGTTGCTTACTCACACAATATTGTTGAACGGTGAGTCAATATGAAGGTAAAAGCCACTGGCTCAATGGGTCTACACTAGTCAGGATTAACAACAGGATTTAGGACTAAGTATGCTAAGTATACTTAACTGGGGGCTTGTCCAGACTGGCCAGAATATGCCACCTTCCTAATATGCCCCAGATGTGGCCCATTTCCTTTCCCCCCTATTACCTAGATGAAATGGGATGAAGTCTGGACAGACACGCTGGCTGGCATCCGCAGGTGCCTCCCCCACTATCATGTGTTGCACTTTCTGAAGCCATGAAGGAGGCCCTAAGCATGTGATCAAGGTTGGTCACATGCTGGGGGCCTCCTTCCCAGCTGCAGAGTAGCTCCAGCAATGGTAGTGGTTGGCTATACAGGGTAGCATCCAGGTATAGAACCTAAGTTCCTGCACTGGCCTGATCTGGGTTTTCCCATATAAAGCAAGTTTTCCTGGATGTTTATTTAAAATTTTTCAAACAGGTTTATCCTGGCTTCCCCCTGGCTTTGCATCATCAGAACTTCGGGCATCATCAGAACTGCCAGAAGACAAAACAGGTCAATAGCCCTGCATTGTTTGGACTGCAGGGCTCCAAAATGGGGGGAAGCCAGGTTAAACAGCCCTAAGTAACCTTTCCTGGCCCAATCCTCCCAAACCTGATGGAAACACCACCCACTCATGCTCTGATCACCAGCAGAATGGACCTTCTTTTCCCCATGCCAGTGATACCCAGTAAAGCAGGTTGGGGGAAATGACAATTGCGGCAATAGTGTCACAATTGTGACTAAGTAAACAATCATGAATAGGGAGCTGTTGCCTAGATTTACTGATGTAGAATACTGGCCTACATGTGTATGTGTGTATGCAAGATGACCAACCCAGAGGTATAAATCTCATCCTCAGAAAAAGAGACCAGCATCCCCATAGGCTGCTCCCAACACTCCTGGCAATGCTTGATCTAGATTTCTGCCCCACAGCTGCCAAAGCCACAATATTTTATCTAGGTAGAAGTGGGAAATAGTAGACTCACAGTTGGTTGTAGAGGTATGAGAGTAGGGAGGAAACACTGATCTCCTTTCTGGTTTGCCTGAGCTTGAGGAGACCCACCTTCTATTTGAGATGAGCCAAGGTATTACAGTTCTTGCCTATATCTTTAGACACAGTGAAGTGGAACTTTTCCATTCTTTCTTTCAGTATTTGTCTACATGATGATTTGAACAAGCAAAAAATAAACAATCAAAAACTTCCTTCTTCTACCTGGCTTCTCTTTTAGCTGTCTGTAACTATTCATCTTCTAGAAACCAAGAAATAAATGGCTCCCCATCAAGACTCTCATTAGATGGCTAATAGGAAGGTCCCACACGTGCTATTAAACCATACAAAAATGATGTATGATTGCAGTACATTTGCCACACAGCTATTTATTATGTCATGGTGGAACAGATGGGTTGGTTTATAAAATACTTCCCAGTGGACCAATTGGTAGTTGCATTTCAGAATCTAGCCCAATTTTTAGCTCACCTTTTCTTTTGGTAACTATAGTACTATTAAACAGCACCTTCACTGAAATGTGATATTAGGAATAGAAAGGGGTGAGAAACTTGTTCTGCCTATGTTTTTAGTTGCTTTCCATAGTTCAAACCTCACAGAATTGAGTGCTGTTCTTTTTCTTTGCATCTAATAGTTGCTGTTTGCAAATTTACCCTGTAGGGCAACCAGCAGATATTGAACTCCCTGTTAACCCAAGTGCAGTGTTCTACTGAAGGTAACTGTCTTTTAAACTGCATCTTCATCAAAACTGACGGTGGCTGGAATCCTCTTGCAGAGCGAATCCTCTTGTAAGTGGAGTTACTGTATGTCTGTGGGAATTAAAATTAGGCAATTCTGTAACATCTGCATCCAGGAGAGGGGTGCTGTTACATTACCATGTAGCAGAGCCATCAAAGTGACTGTAATGCAATGGGACCAATTAACAGTGGGGTGCACGTTGCATCAGTCCCAATGTGCATCATATTGATCCCAATGTGCATCATGCACCAATGTGTATTGGGCACTCTTGCCAATGTCCTGTAATGACATCTTCACAATTCACTAACAGGATTTCTTAGCATCTCTGCTACATAGCTAAGGACAAGGAAAATGGTGAGGGCCGCGGCAGTGGCTACAGCAATGGACCAGCATTCCTGTCTGGACTCTGGCCCATTTTGTCAAGACACGGTATGATCTGTGGTCAGGATATGCTGGCAGGGAGCCAGCACTTCCTAGCTTGTGTAAATGAGCCCTAGGAGCTTTTCACAGGCCCTAAGTATAAAAAAGAACATTCCATATTCCCAAATGGTACAGTCCATACCACAGATCCTGATTAATTTCTGAATTGGCACCACAGGCAACACTGCTGGTATTCTAGAGCACTCACATATTTTTGAATTAGGACCATATTGGAATTCCTCTACTGGACTTGATTAGTTCTTGTAATAAACACATGCAAAAGGCCAAGGGCTTGATCCAGGGAGGAAAACATGTGTGAAGAAAGCAGGATATTTATGAGAAGGGATGAGAAACAACCACTCACCCTGAAATTTGTGAATTGAGAAAGAAAATACATCTGCTATGCACATGAAACAAAACCAAACCTGGAATTGAAGAATGGAACCCAAAAGCACTTGTTCCTATTACAAATTGAGTAGATGCAGCTGTTTCCAGCTGGTCTTCTCCAAAATTAGCTAAAACCAGCTGTGAAGATCATCCTTGAACTTGGAATCAGTATTTCTTGAGATCAGTACTGATTTCATGCAAGGCTTGCCATAATGATGTTATTTCTCCATCTTGTTTTTTCAGCTGCTATTTCCCCTCATAGTGGTACTTTCCCTCTGTGTCATTTTATATGGCAGGTTGCGCTCAAGCCATCAGTCTTGGCTGGCTTGCTAAAGTACTGGAATAAAAGATCCCATTGACTTCTGCTGATATCCCCATTTGGTAAACATAGCTATGATGTTCAAGAAGCTTTTTTATGGGGATGGGTAGGATGGGAATAGGGAGAAACCAAGGAGCATCAAGGGTCTTGAATTCATCTGGCATTTCCTGCCACCTGCCTTTGTACTGGATCCAGGATTTGCCTTCCAATGAGACAAGGACTTCATTGACAGAAGGGGCGCTCACCCACTCATGTCCAAACAATAGACCATATGTGGTTGCAGTGCCCAAAAGCAGTTGATTTTTGGAATAAGGTAATTGATTTTCTGAAGGAAATAACTCATCGAGAATTATATCCCAGAGGGGCTGTATTATTATTAACTATTTTTGAAGGAGAGAACACAAATGGTCTACATAAAGAGCTGATGGTTTGCATAAAGAGCAAATTACAAGAACATGGGAAACCCTGTAAGTTCTTTCATTTCAATGTTGGTTACATGTGTGGAAAATCACCCTTTCAAAAAAGAACCTGACCTGTAGAATTAGAATGGCTTAAAGGGGAACTTTAAAAAAGACAAGTTTTCTATAGTCGGGGCTCCTTTCCTTGCATTATTAACTGAGCAAGATTTACAAGGTTGTCCACCATCACACCAGCAATCATTTTGAACATCATAATTTTAAGTTGGTTATGCTATTAAAGTTATTTTGTGTAACCATTATGTATAGAGCAGATTTTGGAATTAATGTGTGTATGACGTGTTTGGAGAGCCAGCACGGTGTAGCAGTTTGAGTGTTGGACTATGACTCTGAAGATCAGAGTTTAAATCCCCACTCAGCCATGACAACCCACTGAACTGAGAAAGTGACCCTCTCTCAGTCTCAGCAGTCATTGGAAGGCAAAGGAAAAAACCCTCTGAACAAATCTTGACAAGTAAATCCCATGATAGGTCCATCTTAGGGTCATCGTAAGTCAGAAATGACTTGAAGGCACACAACACAACAATATTACTTGGTTGACTGTGTTGAGGTGTGTCATCTTGTCTGTCTTTTGTTGTTGTTGCTTTTTTTGGAAAATAAAAATTAAAAGAAAACCTGCCCATGTGGGAGTTCCCTCTCTTTTACAAACCAGCTCACTCCATTCATCAAGAGCTGTAACCCTATGTAGCATCTCCAGGGGCTTGGAGGAACTTTCATGGGCAAGAAGGAGTAGTCCCTCTTGGCTAACCCAGTTGCATGCACCTAAGGCGAGATCTAACCCAGTGTATTTCTCTCCCACAGAAGCCACAGGAGGTGCATTCATTTAGACTGCTTCTAGCTGCCTATCAGATGGGTGATTTGTTTTTAATCTGCTTTGTTTGTTTTTTAAAAAATGTGGTGCTGTCTATTTAGCTGTATGATCCTATATTTGTTGTGTGCCTTCAAGTCATACCTGATTTATGGCAATCCTAAGGAGAACTTATCACACAGGGTTTTCTTGGCAAGCTTCAAAAGAGATTTGCCTTTGCCTTCCTCTGAGGCTGAAAGAATGTGACTTGCCCAAGGTCACCCAGTGGCTTTTCATGGGCGAGCCATGATTTGAACCCTGGTCTCCAGAGTCAAAGTCCAACACCCCAACTGCTACACCATGCTGGCTCTCCATGATCTTATGAATCTTGACAAAAAAATAATAATCGTATAGCATGTCCAGTTATGCCCAGATATGCATGCCCAACAGATTTCTCAACTTGGTGCCCTCATCTCAAGCTACCAACTCAAACCAACACAGCCATGTTCTCTGATGGGAGTTGTAGTCCGATGCATCTAGAGAGAGACAGATTGGGGCAGTCTGGTTCATAGACCAGCAGTCTCAGCAACAGGGCTACATGTGGAAGGAAAATTTTGTAGACTACTAAAGTGGTAGGCACAGAGCTTGAAACAGCTGAACGGGTGGAACCTTGTCAACAATGCATAGTAAACATAAGACATATCCTTGGGGAGCATGTAACAAGTAAACCTTGACTCCATCCCAGATATTAGTGTTCTTTTTTACTGGTGAATGGAAAAATACCACAATTACTACTTATTCAAAAGGGGAAAAAAGACAACTTGTGATGCAACATATCTTGGTACAGAAGATACTCTTTATTGTATATACCTCTTTGTAGTGCATATTTCTATGTCAACTTAAATAAGACTTTGTAACACAATATTTGTATAGACCATATACATTTACAGTGCACAGCTTTTTCCCCCCTCTTCAAAAAGAAAATCTGACTCTTATTTACAATGTTCCACATAAGGACAGGAAAAGAAAAGAGGACAAATACTCAACATTCAATGATTTAACCAACATCTTGAATATAGTCAACCAGTGCATACACCACACTTATGTCCATAATTAAACAAAACACAGCTATTCCTGGTTCCATATGCCGGGATGCCGAACTATTCCAATGGTCATGGGGATGGGGAATCCATAAATTGAAAAAAAAATGTAACTTTCATACATCTAAAGTATTGACAAAGCCAAATTTATTGGATGTTTATTGGTTGCATTTGTCATATATATATATATATATATATATATATATATATATCAGGGAGGCTGCCAAGAATGCCTTCTTTTGTGGAGAGTGAGCTCATAGCCACCTTTGAAAGAAAATAAGTGTTATTCAATCTTTCTTGAAGGAAGCACATGATGTCCAAAATAATCTTTCAACTTCCTTCAGGTCTTAAGAGCTCATTTACCCTGATCTGGTTTGTTTTAACATATTTGAATGACTTAAGTTTTATTCTCACAACAACCCCATGGAGATAGGCTGAGAGTTGCACCATTAACCTAGGTTACCCAATTTACTTCATGGCTGATCAGAGAGTTAAAACATGGACCTACATTATATTGTTAGTCCCAATTAAACCAAATTGGATTTACTTATGTGTTGACAGTTGTATTCAACAACCAAGTCAATGAGTCTATTTTTTAAATTAAAATATTTATATGTTTAATGTGTGCCTTCAAGTAATTTCTGACTTATGGTGACCCTAATGTGGCCCTATTATGGGATTTTCCTGGTAAGGTTTGGTTTGCCATTGCCTTCATCCAAGGCTGAGAGTGTGCGACTTGCCCAAGGTCACCCAGTGGGTTTTCATGGCTGAGTGGGTATTTGAACTCTGGTCTCCTGAGTCTTAGTCCTACACCCAAACCACTACACCACAAAATATTTATATCCTGCCCTATATTTGAATATCTCAGGTTGGAGTACAATCAAATCAATTTAAAACAATATATGACAACAATTTTAAAGGACTCAAGTATATTAAATCATTTATCACTGAAAACCAGACCATTTAAAACTAGTTAAAATAATTGCAACCATTGCACATGTGCAAATTGAATAAAATCAGTTAAGCCCCAAAGGATTTAATATAAAAAGTCATGTTTTGACTTGGTGCTGGAATTACACTGATGTTAGTACCAGTTCGGCCTCTGAGGGAGAGGGTATTCCATAACTGGGATGCCACAACAGAGAAGACCCTCTTCCATGCCCCCCCAAAAAACTTAATTCTCCCACTCATGGGACACAGAGGAGGGCCCCTGTGACCAGCTACTCCAGTTGGGACTAACCAGTAGGATTCCAGCCATGGTCTTTCCTAGTTCCATGGCCAACACTTTGGACTCACTCTGATGGAGGGCTTTGGGAAATTCATGGGATCCTTAAGGTGGCTCCCATGTTAATTTCAATTGTGGGAACTCATCCAATGCAGTGCAACAAATGGGTACCTCAGCCTGCAAGAAATCTGAGTGCATTTTGTTAACAGGGGTTATTCTTCATCGCAAGCTGATGGGTTGTGTTCCTCCTTCCTTCCATACCATTTTGGCTATATGTACTGTACTTACACATAAAAATACACTCTGGTTTCTTGAGAATGTAGGCTACAAACACACAGGACTTCCTCTATCAGATTAAGGCAGTTTAGGAGAATAATCCATTGCAGATCACCACAATGTCAATGCAAATGTGTTATTCTCCTCTCAAATCACATGACATTGAGGATCCAAAGGCAAACCATCTCGCCAGACTAGATCTAACAATCATGTCTGGCAGATCAGATGGATTGAGGGATGGGTCTGATGAGAGTTATTTCCATATAAAAGCTTACAACATTTCATTTTACAGTAAACTTTTTTTCCCATTTTGTGAAAAGTAAAAACAGATAAAAATATCGATATACACAGAGGTACCCTTATTGAACCTTTTGTTATAAAAAGGCATTACAAATTAAGCAAAGCAATCCTGAACCAAAACATTGGTTGGCATTTAACCAAGTAAATCCTAGCTATAAAGCTCTTCCTAGTAAGGCAGACTTGAAAAAGATGATGCTGTAAGATAACTTAGGCAGCGTTTGGGAAAGGCTTTTAATGAAACACACAACTGATAAGCTCCCCTTATAAGTTCATGGGTCAGGATTCAAAGAAGAACACACCTAGTTACAAACCTCTCAGTGGGGTACAACTTTGGCCAGTTGTTCATGGTTGACAGCTCTCGAAGCTGGACAGTGGGGAGGGGAAGAATTTGAAAAGCAGCCAGGGATCCATTCACACTAGACAATTATTGCACTATTATTCCACTTGGCCATAGTTCCACCCTATGGTATCCTGGGATTTGTAGTTTGATGAGGCACTAGAGCCCTCTGGCTGAGAATTCTACATGCCACTCTCTAAACTGCAAAACCCATGGGATTGGACCATGGCAGTTATAGTGAAATAATAGGACTATAATTGTCTAGCATGGATGGGCCCCTAATTATAAGCTACAAACATCTGCTAGACCTGAGCTAAGACAGGAACAGGGGCACATTTTGTGAACATTATCAGTGCACAGGAAAATGAGCCCATCTTGGAGGTGATCGTTGGTAACTCTTGGTAACAGCAGATACCCATAGAGTCCTGCTGGTTCAGACCAAAGGTTTCTCTAATCCAATATCCTGCCAGCCGGGTGCCTTCAGGAAGCACACAAACCAAAGTACAGAGCAAGTAAGACTTTCTCCCTTCCACTTTTTCAGCAACTGGTATTCCGTGACATGTGTTTACCTCAGAAAGGTGTTGGCGGGGTGGGGGGCTTCATTGATCACAACAGGACCTCAGGGGCCACATTGCCTGCCATGATCCTACTCCTTCTATGTGCTCTCCACTCTCAGAAACTTTGTTTTAGAAATGTAAACCTTCTCCCATTTATTTCAACCAAAAATACCCCTCATGCTCCCTAGGGGGTGTCAGAGACATTTTGCCACAGTCTTGGTACTCCCTAGCATGTTTTAGGCCTATAAGAGGCCTTTACACAACTAAGACATAAACTAGAAGTCAATAAACTTCCTGGGTGGGTGGAATATGGCAAACATGCCCTTATGGGTGGCATTTTAAGTAAAAAAAACTGGAGGGTCTGGTGTTTCCCTGGGCACTCTCCAAATGGATTTGGGTGCCACTTGCAATCCACAGGTGGCATTTCTCCCCACCCTGGCTGTATATGAATATGGAGGTCCACATTATTTATAGCCACAGGTAGACCGATTCTCAGTGTTTGCCAAAGCAGTTGAGAATTGTTGGAAAAATTACTTGTTGTGAACCACTTCTCTTTCCCAGTCAGCATGGTCAGGGGCATTGGGGGAGTCACAGTTCCAAAAAAGTAACTTTTTGAAGTTTGTTTTTAAGATGGGGTCTGGGGTGCATGTATTGTTGACGTCTTTATTTTGTAGCCTGCTTTGGTCCTTGCCATAGTATCTTACTCTAAATGGGATATTCATCTTACTGAAGGTAATATATAGCAGAGGTAGCACAATGAGATTGGGAAAGATGCATTCAGATAAACATCTGAATACAGAGGTCATCCTCTGCCCATCATCTGTCCTTTGTGTCAGATGCACATTTGGCTGCACAACTGAGCAGATGCAAGGCCTGGCCATATCCTCACAGCAGTAGAGATAAATGCCCTCTCCTTCGCCCTTCTCCTGCAAACAGAGGCAGATGGGACTGGTGGAGGGGGCAATGGTGACTACAACCCAGGGGTTTATAAAGGTTATTTTGGGGACTACAACTCTCAGAATCACTGAGACAGCACCATCAGTGGCCAGTGGGATCCCCAGAATTCTAGCCCCCAAACCTAATGATTGGCATCCTGTTAAATGATGAGCAAAAGTAGATGGCCAATTTACACCTGAGTAACTCATTTTTGTTTGGTCATAGCAGAAATTGGAATCCTCTACCAACCATAAACAGGGAAAGTCTCCTCCCCAAACCCACCATTTAAGCTGCTGCAACCTCCCAGCATAGCCAGTCCCTGGCTGGCAGAGCGTGGAGGGAACAGTAAAGAATCAACCATGGGTTATGTCCCAACGGGTGAATGTACAGCAATAATATCAAGTTGTGGAGGATGCCTGTTGCTGTGCTTTCTGCTATAGGAACATAGCTGGATTTGTCTCCATTGGAAATTGTCACATTGGGGGGCTGCAGTAGCTCAAAAGGTGGGGTTTGGGAGGGGGGAAGGGATCCAGGAGCTCAGCTGCCATTTTCAAGGCTTGCTGCAAACAGACAAGACAAAATAGACAACACATCCTTACATTCTGGGTACAGGGGAGGAGTGGTAGGAGACAGTGATAGTGATTCTCAAAGAATAGTGTTCACAGTGAAGGTCAGCTATTGGGAAATACTGGTGCAGCACTCATTTCCTGCTATATAAAGGAACAGAAACGAAGTTAAAAATTCCACTAGACACACAAGCCCTTAGGCATGGCTAAAACAGCCCTTTGGATCCTAGCTGTCAGGTGTTACGTACAGATACATGGAAGCAGATTGTTTATAATGTTGTAGGCGATCACAGGTACATAAAATTCTGCTGATTGATGGGCCACAGTAGTGGCCATGCTTATTTTCCCTACTGCTATACTTGCCCTCTGCTGCCTACTCATCCAGAGATTAATTTGGATATCATATCAAAATCTGTGCTGATGACTTCAGTTAATGAATAAGGCAGAACCCTCTGTTACAGGTTGGAAACCTGCTAAGTGACTCGCACTGGCAAAACCAGGGGTTACTCCAGTGTACGTTTATTCTTTTTGGACACTGCACAAGGAAGTAGCTTGTACCTCCTTGTGTAATGCTCCCCAACAACTGTGCAGTGTAACAAATGAGGGGCTCAGGTACAGCTCCACCCCTAATGGCTACAGATTAGTCACAGAGGCATGGGTGCTGTCCAGCTGCTGTTGAACAGCTAGGAAAAAAGAAGCTCCCATCTCCTGCCCAGACCCATAATACAAATACTCCAATGAAGCTTTCGGTCCTGACCACAGTTTGCAAATGCCATTTCTGGCCCTCCTGCAACCTGCAACAAAGCAGTTAGTCCATCCAAAGAACACCAGCAAAAAACCCAAAACAAAAATAAAAACAAAACCATCGATTTCATACTGAGCCTCATGTGGGTATCACTTTATAACCCTGGGTCATGTAAAGATATTGGTCCTTTGTCTGCTAAAAAAACTTTGTCTGCTAAAAATTACTGCCTAGTGCAAATAAAGGGCCAAAGACAGAAGGGAAACAGACCAGATGAGGGAAGGCCTGTAGCTCAGTGTCAAAGCTATCTGCATTTCAGGCAAAAAGTCACAGGTCCAATTTTTGTCATCTCCAAGTACGGCTGGGAGGAAACCTGCCTGAAACCCTAGAGACTTGCTGCCATGCTGTGTAGACAATATGGAGCTAGGTAGAATAGCAATCAGCATGCAAATTTCCTGTGTTGCTCTGAGCCTCATCCTGGGTGAGGCGTTCCCAGTTGCAAATGCCTATGTTGGTGCTATGATTTTTGAAATTTCCTCCCTAACAGTTCATCATCCTGCTGACCAGATGCTTCTGGAAAGAGCCAAACTCAATGGATTTGGCTCTTGTCCACCTCAAGCCACTTGGCTGTACAGAGCACTGCACTGTAGCTAGTTTTATGAGACCAAATGCAGACAAAAGGGCAGCATGTGGATATGTGGATGAGTATGAAATTGGAGATTATGTATCTACAGGACCAATACCCATGCTTACTCTAGTCTGACAAAAAATTATGTCCTCTCTAGGCATTTGCTAGGTCCTCCAATGCAATTTTATGGTCAATTTCCACTGGAAATACAGGGTTTGCTACTATTCCATCCAGCCCCTTGAAATTTTTACAGAGAATCTGGGGATTCTCATGAATTGCATGAACTGTGGTGGTGATGGGGAGTGGAGTTTTATCACAAACTGGGCTGAGGGTGTTGGGACCACATTGCCTACTCAAAGTCTCCTCAACTAGTTTAGTACATGCACCCTGTTGTCTACCACTGCTTTATTTGTTGTCATAGTGACTGTGGCAATAACAAGTCTTTCAGAGAAGGCTTGCATTTCCCATATGTCTTGCTCACTATCAGAACCATGCTTTCAGAAGCCTCCTGGAATCTCATTCTGAAACTATCCAAATTATCTATTGTGTTAAGATAGTACTTGTAATTTTCAGGAACACTTGGATGTTGTGTTCACCCATCTGGGCCAGTGTGTGTGTGCCTTCAAGTCACCTGTGGACTTAAGGCAACCCCATGAATTTCGTAGGGTTTTCTTAGGCAAGGATTCCTCAGAAGTGGTTTTGCCACTCCCTTCCTCTAAAATAAAGCCTACAGCAACTGGTATTTGTTTGGAGTCTGCATCCAAGTCCTAACCAGATCAGCTTCCAAGATCAGACAGGATCTGGTGCCTTCAGGGTTGTTATGAACCCAGCAAAATGTTTCTGTTTAAGGAGAAGTTGCAGTTCTTAGAGCATGCTGTTTCATCTGAAGGATTGGCAGTGGACTCAGAAAAAAAAAAGATAACTTAAATGACAGCGTGATAATTGAAACAATTTCTGGAATTCATTGGTTATTACTGGAAATTTGTTAAGAATATTTCTAAGAAACTAAAATCGTGAACAAATATATTACAAGGAATAAAAACTGAGAAATGGGATCAGGATGTCACCTGCACTTCAGAATATAAGGTAGCTTTGGAGAGTATGCAGGAAGAGCTAATATTTGCTCCAATTCTGGCTCATCCAGACTGCATTTTGCCTTTCAAGGTGTACACAGATGCTAGTTTAGAAGGACTTGAGGCTATATTGGAGAGGCACCTGAAGAACATGGGAACTGTTTATGCTAGTTGGAGATTGAAACAGAATGACACAACAAACAATATGGAGAATTACAGCTCTTTAAGATTGGACCTTTTGGTCTCTGTCAGGGCAATTACAGAAGTATTTAGATAATACTTAACTGATGTACCATTTGTAGTAATGACAGTAACCCTCTAGCATACCTATGGGTGGTAAAAGTGGAGGCATGGAAGCAGTGAAAAGTTTTCACTTGACAATTTCTAATTTTAAAATATCAACTGAGGAAACTGCCTAGATTAGATAAATCAGTGGGGGAAGAGAAGCCAGATGTGGAAGTTGGGTGAGGATGTCTTCTTGGGTTCATCCACCAAATAAAGCTATTAGAGCAAGTTGGGACAGCAACATTATAGGAAAAGCCACAGTTCTCTACCATACATCTTGGCAGTAGGGTAAGTTGAAGAAGGCAGTTAAAGACTGAAGAAGTGCAGAACCAGAATGAAAAATGTGCCTGAGTTTTTAAGAAGATAAACTTGAGAAAACAGAAATCAGTTAAATAAAGAGAAAAAAAAATCTGTTGAAACAATAGGAAACACGTTTAAGAAAAGGGAAGTTATTCAGAGTGATTTCCTAAAAAAGACAGTTGAAAAGATGTATCAAATAGTGGGTCCCTTAGACACTATACCTTGTCGGCTTGACCAATCTCATGATCATCCTCTTGGGAATGGCAAAGACAGAAGCTGTCTTGAAAGCTTGTTTTATTAGCCAAACATGCAATCAGATATTAAAAATGTGATTATTCAGTTTAAAACTTCCACCCTGAAAAAAGGGTTAGTGCAAGAAAGAAAGAAAGAAAGAAAAAGCTGCTCTACTGCCAATTTTTGCCAGACAACCCTTGGAGTTAGCGGCTATGGATAATTTTAAATTACCCATGCACATGAGAAAGTATCAGTATTTACTTACACTAGTAGACCACTTCACTCAGTTTACAGGGGGAACATTTGAAATAATGTAGTTCAGAGATGACAGCAAAGTCTTCCTTACACACACACACATTTTTAGATATCCAGAAAAGGTTTTAACAAACAGAGTCTCAGTTATTCATGGATCTGTGTCAGTTATTTGGACTGGAGAAAGTGCTTATTACCAATTTACTACCCTCAGGGAAACGGAATGTGTGAAAGAACGAATCAAGTGATATTAAATTTGCTAAGCAGATTAACTGAGGAAGAAAGAAAGCCCTGGTCAGAACATCTGTCTGAACTAATGTTTCTTAACAATAATGCAATTCAAATTTCCACTTGGTTTGCCCCTGCTTATTTGATGTTTGGAAGAGGGAAGGTTACGAGCCAACTTGATAATATTTCCTTGGGGAAAGAAGGAAATCAATTAGTAAGTTCATGTGTTAGTGACTGGGTGAAATGTCAACAAAGAAAATGACCAAGTTTATATAGACAAAGAACAACAGAAACAAACATAGAACAAAAATGAAGGATTATAGTTAACAGAATAATATGTAGGAGACCACAGCATAGATCCTCAACCAAGGTTGTGTTGTGTAACTCTCTGCATACAGAGATGCATTTTAATTGTTCTATGCAGACTTTGCATTGAAGGGTAATGTTTGCACAACTGAACCAACCAAGACACCAAATGTGCAACTGACTGCACAACCAAATATGCAATGCACATCTGTGTTCAAAGTGCAGTGTGCATCCATGTGTATCCATGTTCAATGTGCACCTGCATGTCCAATGGCACTGATTGCACAATTCCACCCCCACCACCTTGAAATGAATGTGTCCATTCCACAGCAGAAAAAGCATCCAGCTGTTTCTGTAGGGCGAATTACATTTGCATAAGACATCATGAGGATCATTGTTCAAATGTTATGTTGAACAACAAGAGAAGAAATAGTAAGTTAAAGATTGATGGAAAAAAGATATCTCACTTTGTATTACTACCAAGTCATAAAGATATCAATTGAAAATTCACCAATTTTTGTAATAATGACTGAGTAGGAAAATAACTCAAAGAGTACATAGGAACAGGCTGAAACAATTTTTGGAGAAGAAGGGGAGAGGAGAAATTGAGAAGCAGTTGATAGAAGATGTAGTGGTAAAGAATAGTAGATAATTTATCCAGTAGATAATTTAAGAGCAAACAAGGAGTCAGGAAAAACACCACATTTTTTTTTAAGACAGATGAATAATGGGTTTCCAGATTATCAGAAGTGTTTGTGTGGATTTCAAACTTTTTTCATCCCACAGTATAATTGAATGTAGCTTTGCATCTGCCACATTTGCTACAACCAGTTCACATAAGCAAATCACCACTTGAATGAGCTTCTTGACATTAAAAGCAGTTTATCGGTAGAATCAATAGAATAAATTACCTAGAGGGGTGGGTAGGCTCTCTTTTGAAGGGAGTTTTCAAGCAGCAATTGAGCAGACCATCTCTTGGGGATGGTCTAGTTTGGGATTTCCTGCATAGTGCAGGATGGTGGATTAGATAAGATGGCCTACAATACCCCTCTACTTCTGTTATTTTTGAATTCTCTATGATTCCATGATTGCATTGCTGTGAAAGGAGGAGATCCTCAAACAGTGGC
Organism: Gambelia wislizenii; assembly: GCA_030847615.1. Classification (NCBI taxonomy): domain Eukaryota; kingdom Metazoa; phylum Chordata; class Lepidosauria; order Squamata; family Crotaphytidae; genus Gambelia; species Gambelia wislizenii. Next base: position 7,531,402 of record JAUMIR010000008.1, read on the forward strand.
CATCCAGAGGTTAGGCAGTCATTTGTTGGAGGATGCTGTAGTTTAGGATTTCCAGCATTGGATTAGATGACCTACATGGTCCTCATCAACTCTATGATTTCACAATCAGATGTTGGCCATGCATATGTTAACCTGCTGATGGGCATCCAACTCTTTCAGGACTAGCTAAAGCCTACAGAATTTTCTCCCAACCAAACTGTGCCTTTATTAAAAGAGTTTAACATATTCTCTTGATCTCTCTGCCCCAGATTCTTTTTCTTTAAAAAACCCTCTAACTAAAAGTTGATTATTATCCTCCCATCTTTGCTTCTGTCACTAGCAAAGACAACTCTTTTTTGGTCAGGATCAAGGTCAGCACATGCTGAAAACCAGATTAAAATAAATTAATAAATAAATAAAGATAACAATACAAGCCATTTGGGGAATCCATTTGAAGAAATTTGAATGACCAGGAGTCAGAGAGTGGAAAGCGAATTGTCACCCAAACTAAGCTGGAGATGATCTTCAGTGTTTGCCAACCAACCAGCTAGGACCAGACGTGGTTGAGAACTTTGACGGTGACTTCTCAGATATTCCCAATATAGCTTTACAATTTACTGACTTTTATTTTGAAATTTCTGTCATCATATAGATAGCCAATGTTTGAGCTGCAAGGGGGAGAAAAAAAATGGCTGAAAAAAAACCTAAATTATACCAGAGTTCTCTAACTGAGTACCTCTGAACTAGTGTGGTGTTTTGGCAAGCATGCAGGATTTGATTCAAAATGATGATGATGATGATGGCCAGTATTATCTATCAGCTACTTAGTAAATATTGTACACACACAGACACATAACCCCTTTACAAACCACCTCCCCTCCCCCAATGGAAACAAGGAATGCAAAGAATACTAACCTTATATTGTCTCACGTTCCCTTGTGCTACAAGATGGTGTTCATTCTCAGGTGTGATGCAGTAGGCTAATCTCTAAAGAAGGCATAGGGAGAAGAGAAAGCCATTTTTGTGGAAATCTATATTTGTGCATTCATGAAGGAAGGGACTCTACAGGCAATATATGTTTGTGGATCAATTTTATTGCAGTATTCAAAACTTTTGGCATGTGTAATTCTTCACTGGGTGAAATGAAGTCATTAGATAAAGCATATAGCCTGAAATTTCTCCTCTTACTGTATTTACTGCCTTACTGTATTTCTTTCCTATAAAGATGGGAAGCAAAGGGCCTTAGAACTAGACTGCAGAGCAATTTCAGAAAAGATGGGTATGTTTTAGAAACGAACTCAGGGAACATCCGGGCCATTATGAGCACACCTTGAAACATTATTTTTTTCAACACCCCCCACCAACAAAACTCTAAGATGCTGCTGTTAGTTGTTATTGTTGTTGTATGTCTTCAAGTCATTTCTGACTTATGGCAACCCAAAAGCAAACCTATCACAGAGTTTTCTTGACAGATTTTGTTCAAAGGGGATTTGATTTTGCTTTCCTCTAAGGCTGAGAGAGTGTGACTTGCCCAAGGTGACTCAGTAGGTTTCCATAGCTGAGAGGGGATTTAAACTTTGATCTCCAGAGTTGTAGTTCAATGCTCAAACCACTACACCTTGTTGGTATTACTACTTAACAAAAAAACAAAAACAAAAACAAAAAACATATTAGTGTTAACATGTAAAAACAAAAAACATATTAGTGTTAAAGCTTTTAAAAATAGAGAAGAAATGGCTGGCTCACCAAATGGCCCAAATGATAATGTTAACATGGATTCTTTTTGAGTGCAACAAGGAAAACATTGCCTTTAATGTTTTCCTTGTTGCACTTAAAAAGAATCCATGTTAACATTATAAATTACAATGGGGGGATTAAGAAGGTTGTGATCCCCCTCTTGTCACCATAAAAACAATGAATTACAGGTAACATCATGGCTTATCACTCCAGTTTCTAATTATGAACTGAGCCCAATTCTTCTCTGAATTTGTCTCTCTGGCTCAAGGTTATTTTCATAGAGGAATCCTTCACATGTAGATATCTTAGCCATGTCTCCTGATCACTGCCAATGTCTCATTTGCCACCTCATTAATTCAGCTAAGCTTCATGTAAGTAAAATGGCTGCTGAAAGCCCTGTAGCTAGGATGGAGAAAATGGGTGTATCCCCCAAGCTGTACTTCACGCCCTCCTGGATTATTATTTTTTTAAAAAAACATGTCTTTTTAAATATGTGACATGATAGACAATGACAACCTCCATTTTAAAAAAAATGACAGCTTATTTTAAGCACAAGAGCAATTGAAAAATTCAATGAATAACACAGAGAAAGTACACAATAAAGGTCTCGCCTGGAAGAGGTTTTAAAAGTCTATTCACTCAAGAATTTTCCTGATTGAGGGTCGATTTTCATTATCTCAGTCACTATGATTAAGGGATCCTGAAAAAACCTATGCAGTATAGTGACATGAAATAACAGAATTTTGTATTACAGCCTACAGATTCCATCCATTTGACTTCCCTTTGCTTCACTTTTCAGTTTCAATTTTAGGTGTGTTCTTTATCCAGCCAGCAGTAATAATAATAAGTATTATTATTATTAACTTTGTTTATATCCCGGCTTTCCTCCAAAACCACAACTCAATGCAGTCCAGCCATAGTTGTTTTTCATTAGTAACAGAAGAGAGTTTGCTTATTCCCCAGTTATTACCAAGGTAGAACAGGGGTGGCTGTTTATTGCTAAGGTTGAAATAAAGCAAAAAAATAAAGGGATCTCAGAAACATATCTACTCTAAGTCACCCTACTCTAAGTCACCAACCAGTTCCTGCCAGCATATCCTGCCTGTGGATCAGGCCCATTCCTTCCCCCTTACCTGTTCAGAATGGGATGGAGTCCAGACCAAGGTAAAAACAGCTTCTTTTCGCTAACCAGAAAAACCTGTTAGCAAAAGATGTGGTTTTAGCTCAGTCCCCCATGGGACCAGAGCGAAATAATGCTGGAAGACCAGCGATGTCATGCAGTAAGGCAGCAGGGAAGATGGAACATTCCTGCTGCCTTGCCATTTTTCTTCTGAGAGTGGTAAGCCCCTTAGCCCTTTATACAGCAACCAGTTAAAAAGTCTCCCCATGGTTTTCCAGCAAGAAGGAAAATCTAAAGGAGAGGAACAAGACTAACTGGGTAGATCCTCAAGGAGGAGTTTATAAACAGACCCTCAAGTATTTGCTTTCTCCTGCCTTTACCTAAACTTATATTATGGACAAGTTTTTTGGGAGGTAGGAGTGGAATCTAAAAGTGAATTAGCAAATCTAGCATCAAAGCTAAGATCAGCAACAACTGCTACATCAACAACAAAGACAGTCCTTTAACTCCTTTGTTTTCTTTACCTTCACATAGCTCATTATGAGAGTTAGCATGTTATCTGCATGGGAGAGAAAGGGAGTGGGGGTGGCTGGACTTATTTGTTTCCCACCTAGGAATGTAGCTGTCCCATCTAACAAGGAAGGGCCTGCTGCCTATTGAACCAACTTATTCTCTTTTAGGTCAGATATTGGAGAGCCCATCTCAAACATCTTTTTAAGAAGCAAGAAATAAACAGGTTTAAAAGTCTGAGTATGAACATTCTGTGACATCACTGAAGTGGTTCTACAAATGGTAGGAAACAATCCTGGGTAGTTAGTTTAGTGGCAAGTGACAGCCCATCCGGAACATGTTTTCCACTATTAGATGTTCCATATGAAAACCAAAAGCCGTGCCTGCTTGTTATGTTATGGCCGGGAACACATTGAAAGGGGAACCAGTTTTGTCTTAATTCCTCATCCTGTGGATTTTTTGACAGTGCAAAGAAGAAGGCTTTTCCAACGGCAGTGACAGGAAAATTAATATGATCACAAATCTTAAACCTGAACAGTTTGGAGATGGTAATTGGAAGGAGAGTACAGCACAATTGTCATGCAGAATAAAGGGATGCGCTTTTTTTCACCATAGAAACCAAGGTTCTCTAAAACTAGAGAAGAGTGTAGCTTCTCTGCACTTGGCTTTTTGAAAGTATATATCACCCCCTATGATAAACATTTGGCATCACAACCACAGATCAGTGAATCCTAGGCAACATTCAATTGCATGTTAAGTACATTGCCAGCTGTCTGAAGCTGAGATGGTTATTTTGAACCATTTTGGTCCCAAAACAGGGCAATTTGTGGGGGCAGGATGGTATTTTGGGAGGCCATGATTTACTTTGCCCTTTAAAAGGAAATGGTAGAGACCTCCCCTCCTATAAGGTAGCTCTCTTTCTTATGGAGCGAAAGAGATCTCTGCTAGCTTCCTTTTTTAAAATTCTAATAGGCAAAAATCATAAAGATTTTGCACCAATATTACCTTCTGGGATTAAAAAAAAGATGGCAATTGGAGAAATCTCCCCCCCCCCCACCTCTGCTGCAGACACTGAACAAAAGGCAAAATGCTTGGGGAACAAAGCAGGGAGGAATACTCTACTCTCTTTTTTAAATACAAGGTTTGTGGTGCATCCCATTTTCCAAATTCTGGGTCTCCAATTAGTGCAGCAGAGAGGGGATAAAACTACACTCCTTTTAATGTCATGCTGGTTAAGAGTGATGAGAACTGAACAACATCTGGAGGGCTACAAGTTGTCCACTCCTGGTCTGGCATTGTTATTTGCTTTCAAGTCAACTCCAACTTATGGTGATCCTATCCTAGGGTTTTCCATGGCTGAGTAGGGAGTTGAGCTTCATCTCCCAGAGTCTAACATTCAGACCACTATACCTTGCAGACTCAGAAATAAGGAAAATCATGCAGATAATAGCTCCAAATTACTAGATACTTCTCACTTTTTTTCAAAAACAGAAAAAATAACATTATGGACCAAATTCTACTGGTTAGTCCCAACTAAAGCAGGCACTTGGAATCGATAACTGGATGCTGATTCTGCATATAGGTAGATCCCATTGATTCAGTGCATCTCCTCTTCTTAGGGCTAACAGTAGGAATCAGGTCATCATTTTATTGAAATCATTTAGTCAGTTTAAATAATTTGGGATTTAGATATTTTGCATTGACTTATGAAGGCCCCCAGAAGGAACTTCTCTTTCCTCCAACCACTCACACCATTTCTGGAGCTGGAGTTGGACAATTTTCAGGTGGGGACTTGGGCCTGAAAATAATTTGCTGTGACAAAATTTCCCTTGTTGAATCTAGATAGTGATTAGTTTTCAACTGATCCTTGAATAAACAAACTTACGATTTTGTAAGTTTGAGTACTTACGATTTTGCAAACACCATTTGACATCCAAAGATGTTTTCACTAGCAGTCAACATTTGACAATGGCTAATAACTGTATGTCGTTGGCACCACCAGTCAGTATGCAAGAGTTTCTGATGCCCAGCACTACAGTTAGCATTTTGGTAATATTTACCACCAGACAGACAAAAAAAGATGTTGACATTGCACAGTACCCAACTGCAGTGTCAAGTTATCTGACTTCCTATAGAGCTTAGTAAACTTTATATGGACTTCATTCAGTCATTTAGCTAGTGACAAACAACTGTGGGATTCCAAAATGTGAACGTTAAAGGTTCAGCCTGGAACTTGAATACTGATCTTGAGGGCCATATTTGGATGACAAAACTTTGAAAATGGGCATTTTGTAAAATTTGGTTCCATCTATATTTTGCCTATCCATCTTAGGGCCAATGTAAGAATCTTAGGGCCAATGTAGAAATGGGATGCGAAAATCCTAATTGGATCTCTTGATTTATTTATTTTTTTATTACAGTGGTAGCAGCCTTGGGGGTTATTAAATTGGATCACTTATGCTAAATGGTGGGGTGTACCTATTCCCCCCCCCATATATTTTCCCTGATGGAAATCAACTCCCACCCACCAGAAGTTCCACATTTATGTAGTGGAAATGATTTTTCCCACTATGATTGATAGTATATTCAGGGAGGCAATTGGAAATCAGGGAGTAGCTTGGGGGCAATAATAATAATAATAATAATAATAATAATAATAATAATATGGCCCCATGCCACTTCTTTAATCCATAGACTGTCACAGCTGCTCTGAACTAAACATACTTGGAAATCCAATGGTGGGTCTTCTGCCCATGTCTAGTTTGTCCCGTAATAGGTCAGATTCTAGGGTGCTTTAGCTTCAAATGTTCAGGACAGGAAGCAAAGAAGAATGCTAAATCCTCCCTGAAAACGTCAAATTACTTAAAAGCTGTTTCTGAAAGGTCACCTTTCCGCAAAGCGTTTGTGGAATTAAGGAAAGCAAACTCTTAGCTTAACACTGGCGATTTTCATTTCACAAAGAACATTTCCATGACATTTCATTGTTTTAAACTCACTTGCTTAAAGGTCCCTCGTGCTTTCAGTAATTTATAGAGAATGCATACAGGCACAAGGATCATCGAAGACGATGCTATGACCCATCCAACAGAATTGGCCCAAGGTGGGAAGACATACTCATCGTAGGTCAGTGGTTTGAAAGTTGTAACACTGACTATTACCACAAACTATGAGGGAAAGGGGGAGAAGAAGATATATTTCAGTTTTTGTTGAACCATAAGTCTCTTCCAAATTGGAAAAAAAAAGAAGACTCTCCATATCAAAATTTGGCTGTTGTATGCAATCCATCTCAAGAAGTTTATGGGCCTTGCATTTAGCATAACACAGTACCCTCAGATCAGTGGTGTCAATGATGCATCTCTCCAGCTGTTGTTGGACTGTAACCTTCAGGATTTCTCAAAATGGTTTATGCTGGCTAAGACAGCTTGGAGCTATAGTCCAACCAGGTTTGGAGGACCACATGATTCCCATATCTGCTCAAGATTCTGATTAAACTGAGTAGAACCTGTTGAAGTACAGGGACTATCTATGTTTAGCAGATGGCTGACCCAAGGCAAAAGGATCACAGAACATCATGGACAGTCAGGTTAGTGACCAAAAAGCTCTCAATAAATGCTTCCAGCTTCTTTTTAAAAGTGTGTTGTAAATCACCTCCTAATAATGATGAGTAAAACCTCCCAAGTCCAAAATTCTGATTTTGCAGACTTTGGCAAATTCTGATCAAAAATGTATTGCATTCAAACCCACCTGTCTCAAGGAGATCAGCAAATCAATTTCTCACACATTATAATTTTGCAAATGTTAGTAAATTCTGATACAACACAATCTGAAATAATTTTTCATTCACCCCTAACTTTTAGATTTAGCTTTCAGATTGCTGGTAATGATCCAGAACTGTGTGAAGTCGAAGGCTTTCACAGCTGGCATCCATAGGGTTTTTGTAGTTTTTTTTTTCCAGGCTGTGAGGCCATATTCTAGAAGAGTTTATTCCTGTCGTTTCGCCTGCATCTGTGGCTGGCATCTTCAGAGTTCTGAAGATGCCAGCCACGGATGCAGGCAAGACGTCAGGAATAAACTCTTCTAGAACACAGCCTCTTCGCCCAGAAAAAAAAACAAACACAAAAAATCCAGAACTACGTTTGGCACCCACATACATGCTGGAGGAGTAATATACAGATAATCACACAAGCAGGATATTTTTCTGTACTGCATTTTAGGACCTGTATCATATTCTAAAATTCTGATGGCTTCCCTTGTTCCAAAATTCCAATAGCCTCTGCTAACTGCACTCCACATTTGTATTTTAATCATTGCATCCTTACCTATTGCAAATCAAAGTATGGGCACAAATAGCTATGTGTCAGACAGGGGACCAGGCCTATATGCACCTAGGTGTTTAATACTGAGTGTCAAGTTAAATCTTGCCACAAAGAAAGGCCCCAAACAGTTTTGATTTGCCTATAATGTCAGTTATTACTCTTGTCACTTTAATACTGAATTAAAGGTATTAGATGTTAAAGAAAAGGCTTCAGCATGAAGTGACAGGTTTTTTCTGGCAGCACTTCAAATTTGGAATAACACCCCTCCCCAGCCCTTGCATGATAAAAAGTGAAGCTGGTGATCAGCTTACACTAGAATAAATGACTTTATTTTCTGAGGACTCTTCTGAAGGGGACTACAGGATGGTGACTTAAACATTGCTCCCAAAGAGAAAAGCACCAAGAGAAGGAGATAGATAGAGAGAGAAGATTTGCATAAACTATACATACTCTAATCTAAACATACTAGTCATGGCAGGCAACTGAATGGGGGACAGGACCAATGTCTGTCCCTAGAAAATCCCAAGGGCCATGCCCAAACATCTAGGTGCACTAGACATAATGTTATGTCACTTCCTGCCATCATTTCCAGCTGAACATGGCCATTTTTGTGCACTTTTTTTTTTAAAAGAGAGGCTTCTGGAGTTCTGGAAGTTCAGGAGTTAAAACGTCACATTTCAGAGCAGTTTGGGTGCATTCTGGGCTGATTTCAAGTGGTGAAAAAGATTATACTCAAATAGGTCTCCAAATTCTTCTTCTTATTACTATTATTGTTGGAGGGATTTGAGGTTCTTTAGGGAATCTTTGGGAGCTGCACATAGGAGCAGCCCAGGGGACACAGTTTCCCCATCCATGGTATATATGGCTATGTTGGAACTGATTATTATAATTTAAATCAAAACACCATAATTTCAGGGGAAGACTGTGACAAGGTGAATTATATGTTTACCCACTCAGAGGCAACTGGTGGGTTCCATGTCTCTGGGGTGATGGAATTTACTCTGGTATCTCTAAAAGAGTTGTTCATGGTCCTGAAACCCATCCCCCAAAGGAAAGCAGCACCTTGGATAGTTGATTTAAAGTTTATACTAAAACTGGGTGGAGATTTACAACCTAACATGAAATCTAGCAGCTGCCATGGGTCCACTCCCCCCCCCCCAGATGTTATCTGTTGACAGGCAACTTCAAAATCTCTGTTCTTCCTTCTTATTGCTCTTTATCTTTGAATTGGGCTGGTCAGCCCTTCAAATAAAGGAACACCCTCTGAGAGCCCTCAAGCCACTCTAATGGACAGTTGCTAGACTGAAGCCCAAAGTCATATAAAATGAGGCTAAGTCAAAGGCTGTTACCTCTTCTCAGTTGATTCCTGAGCCATTCACAGGCAGAGGTGAAAATGAAGAGCTGGCATCTTTTGCCCCCTTTCAGGTATGGTACATAATTATGGAGGAATACTCCTGAACACTATTAAATAATTAGGATGCATAGGACATGGATGTTCTTGGGAGATTCAGAATGTTTTGGGCATTCAAACAAAAATAAGAATATTTCTTGTTCCATTGTTTTCAGAGTTTGGAAGAGTTGCTTTATGGACTACAGACTCATGAATTCCCTAGTCACTGAACAGTCACTGGTGGATGGATTCAGGGATAGGTCATTCAAAAAGTATACCTCTTCTAAATTGCTATTTTGTGTGTGTGTGTACACAAAGAGGGGGACTTCCATATCTCCCTAATGGGGAGGTCCATGGGCTTACTCATGATGCCCACTCTGCCTTGCAAGACCTGGCTAATATATTTTAGAGATGTAAAGGCTAGAAACATAAATGAAAGCCAATATTCTCAGGAAGTTTGAGTCTCTACCAATATGGAAATGCTCAGAATACCCTTAGAACCCCTCACAGAAATGTTGGCATCTTCCGCCATCACTGCTGTACTCATTCTTGCTAGATAGCCCATCACCCATCAACAACATGTTCTTCAGGAATTAACATAGAACATAATTCAATCACAGAATCACAGAGTTCACTGTGGGCCTTCTATGCAACTCCACTGCTTGATATAGGCCATCCAAAGTTATAGTATCCCCACCTGATGACTCTCCATCAGAAATCGGAGGCAATTAATTAGAAATGTAGATGTTGCCACTAATTCATTAAGATTTTAAACAACCACTTTAAAATTATTGGCCAAGAGCCTAGATCAGCTACTTAGTTAAATATACTTAACTAAGTAGCATGTCTTCGCCTAATCCCCCCAGTCTTGACTTACTTGGTGGGAAGCAGGATCTCTACTGCACTTGCTCCTCGCATTGAGAGATCACTCCTGGGTGGAGTGTTTGTGTGGAAGTGCCAGTCTACTATGCCTTGATCAACAGCAGAACAGACTTCTATTGCTCACAGTGGCTACTGCCTCGTAATTCAGGAATGGGGAACTTTTATGACCCCAACTGATTCTCTACACTATTGAACATGTAGAATTCATGAATATGAATCAGTTATAAATGCATAACTGAGAATATGAATGCCAATCATTATTTTTTAGTTGTAAAAAGCCAATGATTTTTTTCTTTAAAGTAACGATGCCTTTTTCTCAGTATTTAATTCATTACTGGATTATTATTATTTTTAAAGTCTTAAATAACAGCTAATTATACAATTTTTAATGTGTTAGTATCAATATAAATGGTTCCAACATCTGGCCTCTGGAAGAGCTCATTTCTCTTTTATATGATAGGTTCCATTGTTCAGCTGCTCTTGAGTTCGTGAGCTGTTAAGAACTTACATCAAAAGTTTGATAAAAAGTCTTTTCTCCCTCAGATTCACATTTACTGCCCTGATACTTGCTATATTGGATGTCTGGAGAAAATTACCAGGACGTTTTGCTTTTGTTCTGCTCCTTTATTATTTCCAAGTTTATTTCATTTATCATGTGTTGCTCATCACTACAATTCGCCAGCTTTCCTTTTGCTAATCTTATGGGAACTAAGAATTTAGAAAGAAAGGTGAACCACAGCTGTTTTAGTTTTCTACAATCATGCATTAAAAAGTCTTACAAAGCCACATGATTAGAACTGGTAAAAAAACAAGTTCAGATTTTGAGGAAGTGGGGGATTAAAGTGGCTTTTTAAAAGTGTTCCAAGCTGAAATATTTTCCATGTGTCAAAATGTTTAAATGATACTAAAAGGCTTATAAAGGTTTCATATAAATAAATTGTTGAGGCACTAAATGGTCTTATATTCGGTGCATAAATATTTCATCTTAAAAAGTAGTTAATAGATTTCTCCCCCTCTGCAATGGGTCGAGATGCTGAGGGGAGCATGCACCATTATAAACACACAAACAAACAAACACAGTCCCTGAAATTATCATTTAGTCACAATCTTTCACACTTTGTCTTTGATCTGCTTGTTCTTAAGATTCAGGAACAATCTATCTCTTTCACAAAGCTCATCAACATACACAGGAGATTTTCATATGGGGAAATTATTCCCTGGGGAGACCAGGAGAGAAACGGGGCTGTTCCGGGTCCAGCGCCCCATTTCACATGCCCCCTTCCTTCTTGCAATCTCCCGTCATCTTCCCTCTGTGCTGCTTCCATTTCTCTCCCGGTTTGGTTCCATGATTTTTTACTAATGAACATTGTTCGTTATGGAACAAACCGGGAGAGAAATCATGGAACAAACGGGGAGAGAAATGGAAGCAGCATGGAGGGAAGACAACGGGAGATCGCAAGAAGGAAGGGGGCATGTGAAATGGGGCGCTGCTATTCGAACAGCCCCGTTTCTCTTCCGATCTCTTCGGGGAATAATTTCCTGATGTGAAAATCTCCTACAAAATCTATGATTCTATGATGCTGGATCAAGAGTGTTCCCAGTCATACAAATTTGTCCTGATCTAACATATATCTGATTCATATGCAGGGGCGGGAAAGATTTCCATATGCAGATCCCTTTCAGGATCACAGATTCTAACAGCACATGCTGGATGCAGGTGCAGAAATTTAATATGATTCCAATTTAAAATTCAGTGTGTGGATACCAGTACACCTTCCCATCCATTGTAATTTGGGGTGTGTGTGTGCCTATGGCACCATTCTCTTTCACCTGCATGCAAAGATCTGGATTGGTTCCATGGATCTGGGCTTATTCCCCAAAAGGCAGAGAAGCATATCCTACCAGAAACATATACAGATGTTCTACCACTTCTACTGAAACAATAGAGCACCTTACCAGCAAAAACCCTGGGCTCACAAATTTCCAACACAATCTCCAGTAGAGTCCTGGCTTGAAACCCATCATTTGTTGGATATCTTCACTGAATCTGTCCACACCTGTATATTAACCAAAAATATTTAAAAAGCAGATGGCAAAAGATGAAGATAAATATGATTACATTGGACATTTTTATACTTTTTCTTTGCTTATACCAAGAAATACTGATAAGTTGGTCATCTAAGGTAATCACATTTGGTGGAAACATCAGCACAATGGTAGATCCTTTTTGGAGACATGAAACAGTGGTGACGACCAGTTAGCTAAAGAGCTGCCATCTTGAAACCACTGAAGCTGATGAAATGTAAGCACCATTTCCTTTCTCAATGCAATGTTAAGCAATGTTTTACTCCCAATGTTTTCTCAGGAGTAAGTTTGACTGAGTTCCCTTGGAATTTGATTCTGAGAAAGCTGCAGTCTGACTCCTATTAATTAGGCCCAACGAGAGTAACCCCACTGAATCAATTGTTGCATCACAGCAAAAAAAAGTATAGCTTATCCACCCAAGCAAAGTACTGTTACTTATCACGATCTCTTTCCACATCTATTATTAAATAGTATTGCATGTAATACTAAAAAAAAGTGTACTATCTGAGCTCTGTTGAAAAGCAGTTTTCTTCTTTAAAAACTAACCACGTTCCAATCTGTTTTTATTTCAAAGAAGTATGTTGCTGATCTAGAAACCATCACACACACACTCCCAATTATGTTATGCAGCAATATCTGATCAGCACAGCATTATGTTGTCACCGTGGGGGCCCATCACAGGCTGAAACTCAATGAAGAACAATGGAGTCGGATGAACAGTGGGGAGAAGAAACCATGCTAGTCAACGTGAACAAAAAAAAAATGGAAAGGAAAGGAAAGGAAAGGAAAGGGAGAAAGAAGAAAGAAAGAAAGAAAGAAAGAAAGAAAGAAAGAAAGAAAGAAAGGGTAGACCTTCACAAAATTTGGGGTTTAAGTTAGACACCATTTTGATTCTCCCCCTGAAAACACTACTCTTGGCCCCCAAAACTAAACCATCAAACATTATCATACAATCATGGACTCACAGAGTTGGGAGTGATCCCTGGGATTCTCTAGTCCAAATCCCTGCAATCTACCCCTAATCCCCCCCACCAAAAGATAGTTATCCAACCTCCAGTGAAGGTGAGTTCACCACCATCTGAGAGAGTCTATTCCACTGCCAAACAACTCTTACATTGGAAAGTTCTTCCTAGTATTTAGTCAGAATATCCTTTCTTGCAATTTGTGCCCACTGCTTTGAGTCCTGCCCTCTAGAGCGACAGAAAACAAGCTCATGCTGCATGTCAGCCTTTCATATATTTGAACATGGCTGTTGCATAATCTCTTAGGACTTTATCAGACGATCCCCTTAAAACGTTCTTTTGCCGGCATTAAAAAAAAAAATCTATTTTTATGCTGGCAAAAAAATGTCAGTCCCCACCTGCACTTACCTCCTCTCCTGGTAAAGGTAGCTCCGGCAATGAAGAGGAAGTGAACAGAGCTCTGTTCACTTCCTCTGCATTGGAAATTCAAAAATAAAACAAAAAAATAAATAAAATAAACATGTAAAAGTCACACCAAGCATGTACACACACTAAAAAATTTCCAAGTAACCATGGGAAGGTCATAAAAAAGCCATCACTTACCTAGATGTTGCGATCTCACCTAGACGTGTTCTGCCCCGTCAGGCCATTGACTCTGCATTAATGAGATTTAAATGGCCCGCAGTTTCGCATGCTGGCAATGCTGGCAAAAAAGCAGCAGGTGGATCTATTGACGGCTTAAGCCATCAATAAAATAGAACGCCTTATTGTCACCACATAAATGCGAAAGGGTGACATCATCTGATCTGCGCACCCTTTCGCGTTTATGTGGCATTGTTATGACACCATATTTAGTGCATCTGATAAAGTCCTTAGTCTTCTCTCTTCCATGCTAAACTTACAGTTGTCCCTTCACATTTGCTGGGGTTTGGTTCCAGGACCCCCCGTGAATACCCAAATTCGTAAATACTCAAGTCCCATTACATGCAATGGCATAGCAAAATGATGTCCCTTATATAAGATGGCAAAATCAAGGTTTGCTTTTTGGATTATTATTTTTTAAAGAATATTTTCAAGCTGTGAATACTTAAATCTGTGAATGCCAAATCCGTGAATATGGAGGGACAACTGTATTTTATTTTATCTGTCTCCCACCTTTCTAATTGCACAAGACCTAAGGCAGAAACATATCCAGGTCCATTAACCATTCATCCCAAGGGATTGGCTTCCAGACCTTTTACATGTGTCTGGACATGTTCCACCTTATCAATATCTTCCTTTAATTGTGCTGCCCAAAGCTGGACACCATTTTCCATGTGAAGTCTGTCCAAAGCAGGACAGTGGTTTAAACATGCTTTAATCTGGACATTACAGCTCTGTTGATGCAAAGCCTAGAATTGCATTGTCTTGGGGTTTTTTGTTTGTTTGTTTGTTTGTTTTGCTATCACATCACACTATTGACTTGTGTTAAGCTTGTGTCTACCAAGTTGCCTAGATCCTTTCCACATGTATTGTTGCCATTCAACATACCCCCAACAAGAATGCATGTTCTATTTAGAAACATGACCATTCATCCCTACAGCAAAATGTTCTTGTTTGTACTAAGGACTCAAAGGAAATTTCTTCTCCAAAGTCATCCACAATTGTCTTTTTCACACCAGTTTTCCTAAGTGCAGCTCAATGACCATTAAAAAAACAAAAACCAAGAACCCCAAAACGTTTTAGTAAAAAGAAATGGTTTGGGTTGGTGCTAAAATGTCAAGTGAGCCTTTCAGCTAAACAGTGCTTCCTGGGGGGTCACTAGAGCAACTGGAAGGAGGGAACGTGAGGTGGAGGAGGGAAAGAGGCATGAAAACTCAGAATACAATAGGTGCCACTCCAGATTTAACTAGTGATCAGTTTGAACATTACCTGCGGCCATAACAAAACCATGCTTTATAGAGCAATGGGTCGTAATGTGGCCATGAAAAGAAAATAAGTTAACTGCCTGAGACAGATGACTTGCAAGCCCTCTCTTCTTATATCCATTCATGGAGGGAGACAGGAATGTGAGAGCAGGAGGGAGGGAAGATGAACTGGTGTCAATGAAGGCAGAAGGGAATTCTAAGCAACAAATAAGACCCAGCTAACTGGCGAGAGAGTCAATTGTGCATCCCAAATCCAGAATGAAACTATTCTAAACAGCCTGTTAAATCCTACATGAAGAGCAGGAAAGAATCTATTGCATTAAGAAAACAGGGATATTATTATATCCCTGGAGCTGCAAACTCCAGGCGAAATGGCACACTCTCATTTAATACCAATATTTACACTCATGTAATGATAAAGAGGGTGGATAAAGTGTGGCCCATGAACCACATTTATTTATTTATTTGATCGATCAATTGATTTATATGCCACCTTTCGCCCAGAATGGGACCCAAGGCAGTTCACAACATATAAAATACAATTAAAATACAACAATTACAAATTAAAACAATTAAAATCATGATAACTTAAAACACATAATATAAAACATATAAAAGTTTTAAAAATAACCATAGAAAACACCCCCAATAAAAGCCTCTGTGCTGACAGCTACAAATTAAATGCCTGCTGGAATAAAAATGTCTTGATATGACACCTCCAGCTGCAACAAGTGTTGCAAGTGACTGCTGCAGTCCCCTCAGTGTCCATGGTGAGAGCTTTTAGGTAATCTAAAAACTCTTAGGTAATGCTGAGAACGCTAATCTGTACTTTCAGGTATGCTGTATTTTTGTTTGGTCAGTGAAATTCGCGCACCGTTAGGTGCTTGCCTCAGCAACAAGCAACTTCTCCCAACAGTTTTAAAAAAATTCAATCTCCCCAGTCAAAATGGCTGTCCAGAAGCTGCTCTCCTTCTTCTCCCTGGCAGGAAACTGGCCTGGAAACTGGCAGGAAACTGGCTGTCCAGAAGCTGTTCTCCTTCTCTCTGGCAGGAAACTCTATTCTGCCTTAGTCAGACCTCACCTAGAATACTGTGTCCAGTTCTGGGCACCACAATTCAAAAAGGATATTGACAAATTGGAGCATGTCCAGAGAAGGACAACTAAAATGAAAGTCTTTCAAAGAAGATGGTGATTTTATGTTAAACACAGCATCTTGAAGAACCACAACAACATTTTCTGGAATCTATCATTTATACAGATCACAACTCTGAGATCACAGAGGAGTAACTGAGCATATCTACCTACTTGGCCTTTCCAATTGTTCATGGTCAAGAAATGAATATCATCAAGTACTCATGAAGGCTATCGTCCATCAAGTGTTCTCTTTTGGCAGACTACACACAGCGTAAAGTGATGCCTAGAAAGTAAAGGTGAGAGCCAGTGTAATGTAGTGGTTGAAGTATTGGACTAGGACTCTGGGAGACCAGGAAGCTTAGACATGGAAATCTCACACTCTCTCAGACTCAGAGGAAGGCATTCCTCTGAATAAATCTTGCCAAGAAAACCCTACCTTAGGGTCACAATGAGACAGAGTCAACTTGAGGACACATAAGAGAAAGTAAAGGTCTCTCTGTGTTGTTAAGCTTAAGGTGTTTCCATGTTCTCATAGCACAACATTGGTCCTAGCATGATCCTCCTCTGGGTAGAAAAGGTCAACAAAAATATGATCACCTTCTGATTAAGTGGAAGGCATAAACTGACCTTATTTTGACTCTGGGAAAAATGCAACCATACTCCTAATCATGGTGAAGGCAGAGGATGGATGAAGCAAAGGGAAAGAACATCTGGAGAATGGAAGAGTAAATGAAAAATATGAAGAAGAAAAGCAGTTTTTATGAAAGTTGTTGATTAATGTTGACTTCCTCAGGGATGCACTAGCCAGTCTGAAATTATGTACTCCAAGCAGAATTAAAATCCAAACAGAATTCATAAATCCAAACAGTTCACAAGCTTTTCTTTTCTTTTCTTTTTCTTTTGGAGGGGGAAGGAAAGAGTGTTTTAACCAGCTTCATATTGTTTGCATAATGGTGTCTTCATTGTTCTTTCTAAGTTGCCAAAGTATTTCAGAAGTCCTTGGCAGAAGAATTGAAAGAAGAGCTGATTGAAGAAGGCTTGTGCCCAAAACAAGGCATGTGATGGGGAAACAGAATTGTGATATCAAAGGAAGTAATGCTCATGTTAAACCATTGAAGAAAACACCTGACCAAAGTTTGAGAAAGGGAACTTGGAAAAGTTATTTTGGAATACAATTCTCAGAATCCTCCAGTCAGCATTCTGGCAGGTGTAGTCCCAAAAATAACTTTCCCAAGCTGTGGTGGGCAGAGGCTTCACACAGTAATACAATGGAGCATTTTCACTTCTGGCCCTATCATTTCTACAAGAGCACCAGAGAACGAGAGAGAATTCTGGTTAGAGCTATGAAGAGAAGAGATCATACAGAAACACATGGCATTGCTGTAGCCAAAGCCAAAGCTATTTTAAGGAGCACCTCAACCGGATGAACCCTCTCATACACTTAAATGATCTGGTTGAAGCCCTGTTTTGGACACTTTATCCTTGAGATTAAGGTGTTATCCATTAAAAGGAGGCTTTCTCTACTGTGAAACATTCTTCTCTATGAGTACGGCTAATTCCCTTTTTGTTTTCCTTAAGCAGATAGAGACCACATTACTTTCTCCAGACTCTTAGAAACTGGGCAATTACGTTATTGCACATTTATCTTAGAACAGGGATGAGCAAACCATGGCCTGTGGGAAACATGCAACTCCCCAGGTCGGTTTTTGTGGGCTCCATGCCCCCTGAAAAAAATTAAAAATGCCCCAAATGTCCTCTAGGAGATTTGGGGGAATTTTTGCCAATTTTGACTCCCCCCTCAACCATTTTAGGCTCAGGACAGGCCTTTGGAAAAAAAAATAGGCAGTGACTTCCCAGTGGCAGCACTAGGACGGTGCAGAGGGAACGAACCTCACCAGGTGACACCATCGGAGGGAGGGTGACACTGGCCTTAGTAATGCCACAGTGACTTATAGCACCTCCTATTGCTCACAAAAACCTCTCCTGGGCTTAAAATAGTTCAGAGGGGTCTAGAAATATGACAAGGGTGCCTCCATGTCCCAAGAGGGTATTTGGGGACATTAAAAAAAAATCATTTTTTAAAAAAGAGATTCAACAGGGAGGCAGAGCCCTCCAAGGTCTCCTGGGGAGTGGGCTATTACAGCCCCCTAGACTCCCACAGTTGCCCACTCTGTCTTAGAAGTTGCTGTTCTTGTTTTTGTAAAATATTGTTGTACTGCCTTTTGAGTACCTAGTGTAGCATTGGGAAACATGAGGCCTTCCAGATGTTGTTGGACTGAAATTGGACTGAAACTTTCCTTTGCCAGCAAAGCTAATGATGAGAAATTATGGGAATTTCATCCTAGCATTCTTCCCATGCCTCATATAGCATAGACAGAATGCAGTCTTATGTAGGGCTGATCAGACATGACACACGGCTACGTTGGGGATGTCACTCTTTTCTCCATTTAATTTTCCCATGCAAGAATGAATAATTTGAAAATCTGTCTTTCTTGTGGGTTAGATTTTTGCAGATTTTGGGATGATTTGTCCCTCTACTTCAGGACTTCCACGTGAAAATCTCACTTGCCCACAAAAAGCTGGCGGGGGGGGGGAGGTTTGCATGAAAACACACATCTTGTGCAGAAAACAGTGTCTTTTGCAAACAACACAGAGTTCTCATTTTTAAAAAAGTTTTTTTTGGGGGGGAGTGGTTTTTTTTGGGGGGGTTTCCAGCCCTCTTCCCCCAAAATAGTCCAAAATACAGGGAAATATCTTCTAGACATTGGCCATTTTCTTGACAGAATGTCTCGATGTGTGGAGAAACCTTTTGTCATCAAGAATGAGAAAATGTCTAGGTATTCTTTATATCACTACACTGTATGTAGTGGGGCTTACATCCAGGTAAACATATGTAGCATTGTAACCTTACTTGGCCCCTTCCCCTCTCTTAGCATCAGAAGTAAGATGCACGATGTTTATTGTAAACATGGTCTTATTGGTTGTGGTATTCTGTCATTAGAATCCCCTCCCCAAAGAAGCTTGCCTACTATTGCCCAAGTTTTCCCTTTCTTGCTGCTGTGACTTTCATACTACAGTCAGCCCTCCATATCCACAGATTCTGTATCCATGGAGTCTACCATCCACGGCGTGAAAATATTCCCCCCAAAGTATATTCCAAAAAGCATACCATGATCTTGCTGTTTTATTATATAACAGACACCACTTTACTATACCATTGTACATAATGGGACTTGAGTATGAAAGGATTTTGGTATCCATGGGTGGTTCCTGGAACCCAACCCCAGTGGATACCAAGAGCCCACTGTACACAGCTATAACTCTATAGCTGACATGGCAACATCCTATGGAATCCTGGGTTTTGTAGTTTGGTGAGGCACTAGAGCTCTCTGGCCAAGTATTCTGAATGCCCCTCCTTAAATTGCCAGCCCCAGGATTCCACAGGATGGGGCCATGGCAATTAAAATGTGTGCACACCATATTTCTAAGCCTACTGCTTAGAAGGCTCTTGGCAGTGGAAATATGACCTTGGTTCCCAATTAAAATGGAATCATAGCACTATAACCGCAAAGTGAGAAAGCCCCCCTGGTCATTTGGATCCTATCTTCCAGAGCAACAGAAAACATATTTTTATGTGGAAGCCCTTCAAATACTTGAAGATGGCCATCCTATATTCTCTTAATGATTTCTTCTCCAGGCCAAGCATATGGATATGTTTATATTTGTTTCAAACTTTTTGGCAGTTGCTGGCAGAACTTCAGCCAAAGAGCAACTAACAAGTGTCTTTTAAACAAACAGGCAAACAAAATAAATGGATGTCAACTTGTTATTCAACAAAAACAAGTTATTCAATTTAATTTAAAAAAATGATGGATGACCATTGGGGCCAGTCATGTAACTTGCTTTTGCTAAAACAGCTTCTTGGGGGTAATTCATACAGTGACACGTCAGTGGTTTCTGTCAGAGGTGTCGTAGGAAAATCAGAACCTCCAGTGTTGATCATGACAATTCCCACAGCTAGCCACACCCCTATGGAGAGTTAAAACGTCCAGGCAGTTGGACTGATTCACATCAATAAAGTACTTCTTGATCTCTTCACTCCTATCAAGAACCCTTTCACACTGCATAGTAATATAGTACAACCTCCGTATCCATGGGGAATACGTTCTCAGACTTACAGTGGACACCAGAAACCATGAATAATAGTGAACCCTACTAAAATGAGCTACTTCCAGCCCATGAAGTCACACTGGAGGGCCTATAAGAGACCTAGAGAGGTGTTCTCTCTAGGCATCTTCTAGATTCTCCCATGTGACTCCATGGTCAACTTCCAGCAGATGCAGGTAAGTGAATCCACAGTTACCGGTACTGCAGATACAGGGATCATACTATACTGATATGATTCCACTTTAACTGCCAAGGCTGCATTCTATGGAATCCCTGGTGTTTGTAGGCTGGGGAGGCACTAGAGTTCTCCAGATGAGAATTCTGTATAGCTCTCCTTAAGTGGAAAATCCAGGGATTCCATAGGGTGGAACTGTGCCAGTTAAAGGGGCATCATCTCTCTCTCTCTCTCTCTCTCTCTCTCTGGCTTTTCTTCGCAAACGAAGATTCAGGAAGGACTCATCCCGCGCCTTCTGCAAGCGCGCTGATGACTAAAAAGGCCAATCCAAGATAAACAAGTCCGGTTGCAAAAAGCGCAGCAGAAGGACTCCTTGGGTGATGTTTTTGGGTTGTGATTCTTTCTGCGTTGTCGTTTCTCTTCAAGACTTGTTCGTCGTGAGTTCTCAAATAAGGCTGCAGCATTGTGGATATTGCGTCTCCATGCCTCCCGATGTGAGGCCAGGGCGGACCACTGTTGGTGATCAATTTGGCCAAGCCTGAGATGTTGTTTCAGGGAGTCTTTGTATCGCTTTTTTGGAGCGCCCCTCTTACGCTGACCCGTGGTGAGTTCACCGTAGAGTAGTATAGTATGAATGGTTCCCAGGAGTTGGTCATTTCTAGAACAAATGGCTCTGCATTATTTTATTTCTTTGCCTATTTCTAGTCCCTGTTCCTTCCAGTAAAGGGGCCCCAGTGACCCTAATTATCCATGAGGAATGTAAAAAATGCTCAAAGATGTTCTTGCCCTCCATGAGGAAAGGTGTCTCAACACCTTGAGACACCCCATGGGAAAAAAATGATCAACCAGTGCAAGATTATTTGTTTGCATATGGGCAATTTTTAAAAATGAAAAATCAATTGTAAGACATTTGTGTGTGTGCCAATAGCTGTTTTGTACAAAATAACATTTTTTTTCTGGTACCAAGCATTTCAGATAAGGGAGACTCAACCCTTAGTATAACAGGCTTTCATGCATACATCTCTCTCTCTCTCTCTCTCTCTCTGGCTTTTCTTCGCAAACAAAGATTCAGGAAGGACTCATCCCGCGCTTTTTGCAAGTGCGCTGATGACTAAAAAGGCCAATCCGAGATAAACAAGTCCAGTTGCAGAAAGCACAGCAGAAGGTCTCCTTGGGTGATGTTTCTGGGTTGCAATTCTTTCTGTGTTGTCATTTCTCTTCAAGACTTGTTCGGTGTGAGTTCTCAAATAAGGCTGCAGCATATCATCAAGATTATAGCCATAAACTCCTGGCACTCTGGCTCTGTGGTCCTTGGCCCCACCACATCGCAGGTCACTGTTGTAATGCGGATGGTGCTTCCAGGTCCTATATCACCTCTGAAATGGATAAATCTCATAAAAGTGGTCATGTAGGCTGCAAGATTTTGGGAGTGGTTGTAACTTTTTCAAGCTCAGAATTAGGAAAGCCACCTAGAATGGAACAGTTACTTTTCACCTCATTCTGTTTGTGTCCTGTTTGAAAGATGGCTTCAGCTGAGGAATTGAGTGGCAATTGCTTGCCCCAGCCCAAGTATGCAATGCCCTGCAATCAAGGGCATTTATACAAGAAGACGGGAACACTGTGATTGACGACATAATTAATACTGTGCTCCCAGCCTTCAAGGTAGTGGGTTGGAAGCTTCCTCACTCATTTCTGGGCAGGAGAATGTGTGATTAAGAGCCTATTTCCCTCAGGTTGCCTTGCTGTGTTTAGTAAACTCTGTAAAGAGCTGTTATAATAAATACGGCACTAGCTTTTCCAGCCCAGGTTATCTAAGTGCATTCATTTTCATTTGCAGAAGAGGCACTTGGCTGCCTGCCTAGCAGTGTTATGATTGTGTACACTCTGGAAAGCAGGAGGAGCAAAATTCATCTCAATGTCTCCTTTACACTGCTGGGCTGTGTTTATGTCTGCTGGCTATAGGCATACAGACAGGGCAAAAGTGTGTCTTCAGATGCTGAATTACAACTAATCGCAAAAGCTGAGCTGATTTTCCAGAGAAGGTGAATCGCCATGCTTGTTTCCTAGGGGCAGGAATGCTTTTGTTTTGTAGACAAAGGTTTATTTTTATATTTATTTATTATTTATTTATTTATTTATACCCCGCTCTTCAGCCACAAAGGCTACCAGAGCGGCTTACAAATGGTCAATTTAACAGTTCCCTTCCTGTGAGTTCATACTCACCCAAGTGGTACAGTCCAAGCTCAGGCTTACCACTGTGTATTCTGTGGTACAGTCAAAACACAGTAGGTACAGAGCAGACACCAGGCCTAAATTTTCTGAAGGCACCCCTCTGACCTTGGAAGCTAAGCAGGGTCAGCCCTGGTCAGTACTCTGAAGGGAGACTGCCAAGTAATACCAGCTTTTTTGTTATTCTTGTGTGCCTTCAAGTCATTTCTAACTTATGGCAACCTTAAGGCAAACCTATCACAGGGTTTTTCATAACAAGAACTCTTCACAGGCGGTTTGCCATTGCCTTCCTCTGAGGCTGAGAGAATATGACTTACTTGCCCAAGTGGGTCCCCTGGCCAAGTGGGGATTTGAACCCTGGTCTCCAGAGTCCTAGTCCAACACTCAAACCACTATAACACAGTGGCTCAAGGAATACCAGGCGCTATTAGCTATATTGCAGAGGAATGACTTAAGATTCCTTCCATAAAGACTAAAGCAGCACCGAGGTAAGAGAGCTGAGAGGATGACACCAGACCAAAATGAGGTCATGGAAAAAGTTGTAGACCTTTCCCTTTCCCCTGTAGATTTCTTTTGATGGGATGGATCTTATGGTTGTGTTAATGCGTGCCAGGAAACACACACACACACAAACACACACACACACTACAGAGTATATATTTCTTGGAATACAAAGGAATTAAGTACATATCACAGGGCTTGGAAACATTTGGACTACAACTCTCCCAGTGCCCATGTTGGCAGGGGGATTCTGGGCATTGCAGTCCAAAAAATCCTAACTTCCTCAAGCTTTCTGATGTTTCAAGCCCAAATCTGAAATGTCTGGACATCACAATTAATTTAGAAGAGACAAAAAATGGTGAACACCCAACTGAATCCTCAGGAAAAAAGGGAGACACATCTCCCAAGTGTTCAGTGGATGGCTGTTTTTATTTTGGGAAATGCCCAATGGGTTTCAGCTTATGCATATTTCAATGGCCTTCTTCAGGGGCAACATATAAATATAAATATAAGTATCCACTGAGCACTTAAGATACATGTATCCTTTTTCTCCTGTGGGTTACAATTAATTTAAACACGGAGAAGCTACAAGAACACATATTTTTACTTGCATATGTTCCTACATATACCATTTAGCCTGTGAGTGACTCAAAAAACCCACCACCACCTTCTTCCCATTTACAAACACATCTATGCCACGTCAATGTTTTTGATCTTGTGTTATTTTACTTGCGATGTCGACTTTTGTTCAAAAGAAAGACAGAAACAGAAGAATTACAAATAAATGAGGTGAAGCAATCTTTACTTGAGGCCGGAGGCCAACAAAATGTCTGTTAACAATCCTGGGTGGTTACAATTGTAACTTAAACCAGAGATGACCCATGTTCCTTTTCCTCTGTGCTAATGCAATGTTATTTTGCAGCTATTGATTTGGATCAGTTTCCAGTCACAAAACAATGGATATGTTCTTTTTTTCCCTTTCAGCCAACTTACCAGTCAGTCAGTCATTTATTGCATTTGGCTAAAAGCCATTACAAAACCAATAAAATCCATTTTTTAAAAAATAATCCAATAAAAGAATGCAACATACATGTACATGCACATCTATACAAAATGATCAGTTCAGCTTATGGTCAACTTACCATAAAACCAGGAAACGCCAATGGCCTCTACTAAAACAGCAAACAAGATGGATGTCCCTGCAGCAAATGTGTCTAGTAGGGTAAGCACGTAGATTCCACTCTAAGCAATGATAAGAAACATCCAAGAAGATGCATGACCCATCATTTCCAGACCATCCTGAAATACCAAAAGCTCTCAGTAGATGAGCTTTGATTTGCTTGACTCTCACTATGCCTAAGCAACCAGTTTCAACACAAGGAGAGCTTGATTCAGCACAAATAAAGACAGCCATACTTTGGGCTAATGACTGTGTGGCTGCAATAATTGTATTTTTCTAGTTGAACTTGGGAACAAAAACACTGCTAACTTTTGTAGACCAAAATTTGTTGCCTATTGCTTGTTATTCATGCTTTACTAACCTATTGTTTTAAAATTGTAGTAAGCCACCTTTATCTTTAGCTTTATCCTGATTCAATATTCACCCAACAGCTGTTTTGGAAGAGAAATATAGGGAAATCCCCTATGAAACTCGACACTACCCCTGTGATCTGGGTACTATAGAAACCACAGCTCACGTAATTTTGTACTGTCAGTTTTACAGGGATATTCATCATCAGCTGATTACTCTCCCATTTTTATCCAAATTTCTGATGATTTTATTTACATTATTCGTTGGACAACCAGGATAAATCTATTTCTTTATCAAAATTTTGCTACATTATGTCTACGCTTCACCTATATATGGTTGTGGGTAGTCACTTGTGTTAGAGGATCATCTATGAGGCTTGTTTTATCCATTGTATTTTTATTGGTCAGTGGTTGAAATAAAGTGCCTGTCTGTGGCTAGCAAACCACCTTAGGTGCCATGCTGGAAGAAAGGCATGATAGAAATCAATTAAATATGATAAATAAATAAAATGCATTGGGGTTTTTGAAGAAAAAAACCCATAAAATGGACAAAAAAATACCTTCAAAATCCTCCCAAATGGCCTCAAAGAACATTTTTGGGCTAGCAATTGAACTTCCTATACCCCCACCAGTCCCAAACTAATAACATTAGGAATCATTAGTGAAATGTTCTAAATCAATGTTGATGCCTCTCACTGCTTTAAAGGGCAGAAAAAGCATAGCAAATAGTTACTTACAAGTTAATTCCAAGTTCTGGTTTTTGGATTGTGGTTGTTTATTCTTAATACTTGCTGGCATTTGAGTGTCCTGACCTACCCTCAAATATCTTGTAATAAGGAGGAGGATATAAATTCTATACATATATAAGTAAACCTTTACAATTAACAAACCAAAAATGGGAGGCTAAAATAACAGACCCAAGGCAGCTCCAGATGGGTAAATAGTTTTACACCTGCCTTCCCTCTTTGATGCTCTCCTTTTCTAAAGGAGAATCAACAGAAAACATATGGCTATTGTATGGTTATTTAAAAACAAAATAAAACATGGAATCAGAAGAGACTTAATTTCTGTTTTGTACATAATTGACGTCAATCTGTTACGTGTCATAATGTGTTTGTAGATGAAGCAATGTTTGAATTGAACAAATTAAGCTCAAGCAAGAATCAAAGGCAGGTGCTACTTCTGTTCAACAGCTACATGATAAAGATAATGACTGAAGACTATCAGAAGAACACCACAGATTTTGCAATGGTACTCTTTCCATGGTAATTTTCTTAAGGTTCATACAACATATTAAAAATAACCCTATCATAATACCATTTAAACAAGCAGAGCAGACTCTAAAGCAGCAATTAAACATAGTAGGCAGGTTAAAATGGCACTAAAGAGGCAAGGCTTTAGCAGCACAACATTCTTTTATAAAATGTAAAAACCCAGGCTAAAACTCATGAGTTAGTACTAGACATGTAACTGCAGGGAAGTAATTCCAGATCTGGACATCCCTACAGTATAAAGACCAGCCCTACCCAGAATAAGCAGAATTACCCACAAAAAGGTATTCCCATTTCATCTCAATGGGCAGGCAAATTCATATGAAAGAAGGCTTGAGTCCAGACTGCCTGACAGACTGAGGACTTTATCAGATGCCGCAAAAACCATGTCATTAAGACGCAATGATAGCACAAAGGGCTGAAATTATCAGAAGATGACGTCATTCACCCATTCCTGTTGTGTCACACTGGTGTGAATGAGGCATCACTTTTTATTGATGGCCTTGCCCATCAATAAAAAAGTGATACTCGTTTGCGCCAGTGTGACACAGTGGGAATGGGTGAATGGCGAGGATGTCTGATAATCTTGCACTTTGTGCTATTGTTGCATTCTAAATCATGTGGTTTTTTGGTGATATTTATCTCCTCTGATAAAGTCCTGAGGCAATTGTCACACTACACTGTTATATCACTTTTATTCCACTTTAACTGCTATGACTGCCTCCTGTGGAATCCTGGGATTTGCAGTTTAGGGAGCATGAAGAATTCTCAACCAGAGAGCTGTTAGGCCTCACTAAACTACAAACCCCAAAAATTCCACAGGAGGCAGCCAGAACAGTTAAAGTGGAATAATACTGTAGTACTATAACAGTGTAGTGCAAGAAGGCTCTGAGTTTTAAGATCTTTGGGGAAGGACTTTCTGTCACAGACATGAATGATGAGGACACAGGAGTAATCGTCCTCTGTGGCTACTAGGTCTCCCCCATTCTCTTTTCCCCCACCAGGGGGATCTGGGAGTTTTTGTCCAAATAAATAATATTGCCAAGCTCTGATAGTGATCAAGCATAATCTTCTGATGTACCACATCCATCATAGTCTGCACTGTTCAGGGATATTCAGATAAGGCATCCATTGTGTGCATGTGTGGAACAAACAAATGAGCAGAAATTGCATGGTATCTATTTTCCAGCTGAAACGCTTTGACTACAGGTCCTTTTGTGGGTGGGGTGTTTGATTGTCTTGATGTTTGTCTTCATGAAATCCTCCTAGTACAGGCAAATGCAAAGTGGTGGAAAGAAAGTTTTAGGCTGGCCTTTTCCTGAGTGTGTTAATTTGGGGGTTGTCTAAATGGGAAAAATACTCCTCATAGAATTCGGGGAGAATACGATTTGTCTAAATGCCACCCTGCATCAGTCCATCATATTTAGAAGGAGGGGAGCCAACCACCAAAAACTCTATAGGAAAAGCCTTTGCGGCTTTTCGCAAAGTTTTTCAAAAGCTCTGTGGGGAATGTGCGCTCCCCCTCATTGGGATAACCGATTCACATTAATTTGCATTCCTGATATGAGACGGAAGAGGAAAGCTGATTGGTTGGATGTGTGCAGGGGACAGAGCTTGCTAACCAGGCAAGTGCCCAGAACCACCATGTTGGATTTTCAGCTTAGCGATCATGTGCTGAGGCGATGAAACAGCCTTCCCTGTTTTCTCTATTTATTTAGGAAGAATATTGTACTTTCACACCTTAGATATGCTTTTCTTTAAAAAAATACTATTCAGTGGCAGCAACTGGTGACAATAAAAAATGTGTAATTCACTTGCACCCACCATTACGATGCATAGGCACGCCCGTTGGAACAGTGAAAGCAGATAGCTTTGCATGCCTGCGATCTTGCCAAAAAACCATTAAGACAAATCAAAGCCACTTCACATTGGCATTAGTGCACATCAACCCACTCCTCCCCTTTATATAGACAACACCTTGGTCTATGTAAAAATGGCCTAACTACCCTGAAGGCACCAGATCCCATCTGATCTTGAAAGGTAAGCAGGGTCAACCCTGGTGAGTACTTGGATGGAAAAATATCAAGGAATACCACATGCTGTAGACTATATTTTAGAGGAAGACAATGGTAAACCATCTCTGAGTATTCCTTGCTTAAGAAACTCCTATAAAATCCATGGGGTCACCAAAAATCAATAAGCAACTTGAAGGCACTGTCAGACAGAACAATGGCTTGTTGTTTCAAATACAAAAGACAATTCAAGCACGTGCTCCTTCATATAGAGTCTGATATGGTACACGACCGCACCCCCCCCCGACCCAAAAGATACATCAGATGGGGCTTCTTTTTCTATATGAGATCTGCAATGAAGTTGTGTAGTGAATCCTTACTAGGGATATACAAATTAAATGTAATCCACCCAATGAATCTTCTATCAAAGGAGTACTGTCATCCACTGCTGCTCATTATTGTAATTATCTTTTTCCTCTCCATATATCATATACACACTTTCCCATACAGTGATACATACAATAAACTGAAAACAAATGAAACATGCACATACCACAGTGTTGTAGGACCTTCCCTCACTTGAGGTTACAACAGGTTATAAATTTATGACCAGGCACGAGTTTGTCTGTATGCAGAAGAAGAAATCCAAAAGAGTCCTGTGGCATTTTGCAGAATGCTGAGGCTGGAATCTTGTTAGTGACATATACACATGTAACCTGAGCTTACACATGCATGTGTCCTTTTTGGAGTTGTAGAAGGAGGTATTCAGTACCTCCTTGTGCAACTTCTCCCTCGCAGCTTTAAAGAACTGCAGTTTAGTCACTGCAAGAAAAAAGCTGACCTCATCCTCCAATATAGCCAGCGAATCGAGATGGTGACATCAGCTCAAACTCTAGAGAACTGCCGTTTTCAAAAAATTGGATTATGGGAGGTATTCCCTGAGTCTGGTGTAAATGGGGCCATATGTCATGTGCCCTTTTCACACTAGATTTGCGGGAAAGGCTGCATGTCATGTGGCATTATCAGCCCAGATCTGAGGCAAATTTGAGTTTTTTTTAAAAAAAATACTGTGAATGCCCCCTAGGATTCTCCTCATCAAGATTTTCTCACACTTGAGAAACCCATTTTAACCATTTCTAAAATTATTTATTTATTTATTGGATGCTTTCCATCTCTACTGTTAAGGAAGGCATTATGAAAAAGACATGCCTATCAGATTGCTTAGAGGAATGATCTACCTAGAAATGTTTAGAAAAGTTGGATAAGAGGAAGGAAATGCTTCTGCTGCTATCATAATCTTTTGGTAATCGAGACACTCCTCCAACATTTCTATTATTTACCTGCTGCTACCTCCAAATTGTTCAGAAATTTCCTCCCCCTTTTGCCAACTGCAAAGAGGCCTACAAAAATGGCTGGATATTTTTGTTCCTACAATGCTACTACACACAATGCTTTTCAAAAGGCATACTTACGCTTGTTACGCAGAAGAGAGCAAGAAGGAAAGTGCCGAAAGAGACACAAAATGTGAAAAGTTTCCTCCGCCTTTTTATGATCTGGAAGTCATCTGCTAAGCCAGTGATGACAGCTTCCATGCCGCCCATCTACGAAGGCAAAAAACAAACAAACCCAAAGCCATCCATTAACGACAACAACAAAAACCCTCTTCTGGAATAATTTAAGAATTGGCTGGCTGAAATAGACCAAGGTCCTCCTAGTAGATCATGTTGTCCCCACCTCTGACCAGTGCAAGAGCTAAGATCATAGAGTTGGAAGATGACAAAGGGAAATTTAAAATGAGGACAAGCTGAAGAATGCTACTTCAGTGTCTGATAGTGAAAGACATCCTTTCTCTGGATGTAGGAAGGTCCACTAATAGCTATGAAATCTAACAGACACTGATGGGATAATCTCAGGGGTATAGTTATGGAATGAGAATATTGCCTCAAAAATGGAATCCTGCCCTCCCCCAATTAAATTGCTTCAGTCCCCCACATTTCTAGCATTGTAGTAATTTAAAGCTTCAGTTGAGCATTTAGAGATACAGTTTAAGCATCCAAAGAAAAAGGTAAATGAAGTACAAGGGAATGTAAACACACCAAACAGAAGAGTTCTAGGTGTGCACAATTTTCACTCTCTGTAATGTTTGAATGAAAATTTTGGGTGGGTAGGTGGGGAAGAATTCTTATTTTGGGGGGAAATTCCCTCACTCCCCACCCCCTACAGATCTGACTACTGTATATGATTTTAATACAGGGGTTATTAATCTGGGGTCTGTGGATAGATTTCTGTGAACTTGAATAGGAGGGGGGAATTAGTCACTTTCATTCTTTCATAATCCTATGTATTTTATTTTATGCATTTAAACACATTTTTCTAAGGAGGGGTCCATAAGTTTCACTAAGCTGTCAAATTTTAAGAACTTAAACCAAGTTTAAGAGCTTCTGGTTTAAGACTTAAAGAAAACCATACTAAGATAATAAACAAATCCCACATCCTGTTGCAGTGGATTTCATAATTTAATTGTGTATTGTGTAAGGTTTTTTTATTTGTTTGTCTTGAATGTATTATAAGTGAGTTTCATCATGGTTTAAGATGTAGTATTATAAGAATACAACATACAAAGTTTCTCTAGTTACACTGTGATGTATATTTAATCAGTAACAAATGTTTTCCTCCATTGTCCTTTTATAAATACAAGAAATATTATTTTTTAATGGGTGTATGCTCCTAGGTGAGGTATCTCAACCTCTTGATGAATCTGGTTTAAGTTAGCCATGGCTGGAATCCTACTGATGACACCAAATCTCCATGCGTACTTCCAAGTCACATGCAAGTATTCTTTTTTGGACTTTGAGAACAGGGATGGAAAGAACATTTTAAAAAATGGTCAAAACTATTTTCCAAGTGTCAACAAACCCCAACAAGGAGAATCCTAGACTGATGAAAATCTTCACCATTCAGGACTTACAGCACAACTCCCATATCCATGGGACATATGTTCCCGGACTAACTTCAGATAGCAAAAATCGCAGATAGTAGCGAATCCTATATTTCTGGCAAAACATACCATAGAATTCATAAAATCATAGAATTGTAGAGTTGGAAGAGACCACGAGGGCCATCCAGTCCAACCCCCTGCCACGCAGGAAATCTTGATCAAAGCATCCCTGATAGATGGCAATCCAGCCTCTGTTTAAAGACCTCCAAGGAAGGAGACCCCACCACGCTCCGAGGGAGTGTATTCCACTGCCAAACAGCTCTTACTATAAAAAAGTTCCTCCTAATGTTGAGGTGGAATCTCTGTTCCTGGAGCTTGCATCCATTGCTCCCTGTTCCAGTCTCTGGAGCAGCAGAAAACAAGTCTGCTCCATCCTCAGCGTGACACCCCTTCAAATACTTAAACAGGGCTATCAAATCGCCTCTTAACCATCTTTTTTCCAGACTAAACATACGTGATTTGTGATTTGAATTGTGATGGAGAACCTCCAAATGCCTAGAAAGGGGTTCTCTCTAGACATTTGGAGCTTCTCCAGAGTGATTCTATGTCCTCTAGTGTGATCAATTTCTAGGTCATCCAATGAGATTCTATGGTCAACCTCTGGTGGATGTTGAGCATATACTGTGCTAGAGGATATCCAAATGCCTAGAGAGGACATCTCTGCAGGCATTTGAGGTTCTCCGTCACAACTCTATTGTTAACTATTGTTAACAGAAGAGAAATTTCATTCGAAGAACATAATTCTTATTGGGGAGAGCAATGCCCTCATTCATCCTGTATAGCTATACCCCTGCCTGCTGGCCATGGAAAGGTTAGAGGAAAGATGTTGGTACTTTAAAGGTATCTTGTTTCCTCCAGGTAAAAATCTGAGGGCCTTCAAGAGCTTTCCTTCTTCCTGAGAATTTGTACTATGGAGAAGCAAGAACTACCCTGAGCATCAGTCACTTGGCATTCTTTGGTTTAGAACCTCTTGTTTGTTTTTCCCAGAAGTGAACTGGCTTTTGGTTTAAATATAGACAGGATAAAAAAATCTTGGCACCACTTCAGAGTTGAGAATGAGTGGCCCTTAGCGCTGTTTACTCTGAATGTTTGGGTCAGGTCTGCCATTTCAGCCAACCTCTTAATTATCAAATAACTATACAAAAAGACACTCAAAACATTCCTCTTCCTGCTCCCCGCTCCCCTGAAATCTTAACAGAATTGGCTGTGAAATTACGTTCAGGCCAATAATTAAATCATGACACGGCAATAACTATCATCACCACCACTACGACCATGATGCTGGGATGATGGGACTCAAGATGGCTTACAAAACTTATCACAGAGATAAAAACTCACACCAACTAAAACACACACAAGTTATCACTCATAAACTATAAAGCATCACTAATTAAATACATACATGAAAAAGCAACAAATATGGACAATATAATATATTATTAAAACCAAAACACTAAGTTCCCAAAGGCCTGCCATAACAAAAAAAAGTATTCACCTGACACCTGAAGGAAAACAAAGGAAGAGGCAATGTGGCTACCTTGGGAAAGGAGTTCCAATGCCAAGAAGCAGCCACTAAAAAGGCCCTCCTAACCCCGGCTCTGGAATTCCCTTCCTAGAGAGACCAGACTGGCTCCTTCCTTGTTGTCTTTCTAAGGGAAGGTGGAGACTTTATTTTATTTTGTGGAATTCCTTTTAGGTATTATTGTTCGAGGAACAAACAAAATTATAAACCACATTGCAGAATGGGAGTTGCAGATCAACACATCTGAAGGGCACCAGGATTGGAAAGCTTGGTTTAACAGAACTAGAAGTTCTTTCTATTATTATATACTGTGGATCCTGTACCCTCCAAAAAGGTCCCCCAGGCAGCTGGTGTAGGATATGGTGTGGGAGGTTACAGATGTGAGGTCAGTTAGGAAAAATCATACTTCTCAATGTGAACAGAGGAGTATCTTTGGATCCAAGAACAAAGAATGTTACCAAAATGAATTGGGTCTAAGAACAAACACAAAATCTGTTTGGATGCAAGAACAAAGGGAGTGACCAAAAGGAAATAGTTCAGAGAGATAGGAATACTCACAGAACTGTCAATGCCTAGCGTAAGCAACATTATGAAAAACACAATTGCCCAAAAGGTTGATCCTTTAAGCGTTGAAATTGCCTCCGGATAAAGGATGAAAACTAATCCAGGTCCTGATGAAGAAAAAAAAAAGAAGAAGAAGAAGAAGAAGAAGAAGAAAGGACTTGCTTTCTAACTTCACTAATTAAGCAAACTTGACTTATATTTATTTACATCTACATCTATGATTATGACTATGTTACGGTTATGATTATTTCTTCAGACTGGATAAGTTAACCCACGTTCACCTTAGTTCAGGAGATTACTTTCCTCTGCACTCCACTTGACAGCATTACTGTGTTTCAATGCTTGACTGCAGAAATAATGCAATTTGGCGCTGCTTTAACTGTCAGGTCTCTGCAAAGAAGGTTAAATATCTCACAAA
This sequence comes from Gambelia wislizenii, assembly GCA_030847615.1. Lineage (NCBI taxonomy): Eukaryota > Metazoa > Chordata > Lepidosauria > Squamata > Crotaphytidae > Gambelia > Gambelia wislizenii. The sequence goes on from JAUMIR010000008.1 coordinate 7,564,811, forward strand.
ACTTCATAGGCCCCCCTTTGGCCCCACACTACAGCATGGCAGCTAGCTCCTTTTTGCTTCATCCCATACTACAACCTCACTTGCCTCCATGTGTGTGTGCACGCGTGTGCCTTCAAGTCTCCTGTTGACTTATGGGAATCCCATGAATTTCATAGGATTTTCTTAGGCAAGGAATACTCAAGAGGTGGTTTGGCCAGTCCCTTCCTCTGAAATATAGCCTACAGCACCAAGTATTTGTTGGTGGTCTCCCATCCAAGTACTAACCAGGGCTGACCCTGTTTAGCTTACAAAGATCAGGCAGGATCCGGTGCCTTTAGAATATTTAGGCCCCTATCCATGTATTTATTTATTTTCTGCTTACCGCTGCTGCTGCCTATACCTCTATTCACATCCTCCACTTTTCTCTTTAGATTAGAAAGATTTCCATGGCAGGCAATTGTGATTTTGAGTGGGACTGTAGCCATGGCCTGGTTCTGATTTGCATTCAATAGCCACCATCTTAAAGTGGCTCAAATGGAGTCCCCAAAACTGATGGCTTAGTTCTCTTTCCAGCCCCCATCCATCTTAGAGGTCAGGGTTGGACATATCTTTTTTTTTTTTAATCTGTATTCTTTATTTATTTATAACATCCATAACAAAACAACAACAAAAGCATACATGCATATAGTCACATAACATACATATTCATATGATTTCCGTAGTATTACAATAAACATAAATCAACATCAGACTTCCTGTATGTTTGGTATTATTGGAACAACAATATCTCTTTCAGTCAATACCAATTTATGGCCTTCTATTCATTGTCTTCCTTCCGTTCTCTGTTGGAACCTTGTAAGCTGTCCTGTCATGCTAATCCTTGATGCCAGTCCTGTTAGTGGGGGAAAACTTCCATGGACAAGTTTTACCCCACAAATGTTTTAGTCCAAACACAAGCCTATATTCTGTAAAGATAAGGGAGGAAATTCTCAAGTAGGTTTTGCCAAGTGAAATAAGTGACAAGGCTCCTGTCTCTTTAATGATTGTGTAGAAGAGGAAATTTTAGCAGGTGTTACATTTCAGCACCTGCTAAAAGGTCTTCTTCTACACAACCATTAAAGGTACAGGAGCCCTGTCTCTTATTTCACCTGACAACACCATCCTGAAGGGAACAAACAAGAGTCATCAATTAGACTTCAGAGTGCTAATAAAGCTTCCTAGATCTTGGAAAAGGTCCTATTTTAGATTACAACCCCAAGAAACTTGACATTTCTGGAACCTGTAGTCAAGCCCACTGCCTTTCCTAAGTTCAGTGTGTTTTACATTTTCCATATCAGTTTGTCTGTTTGTAAGAAACAGAGGGACTTAGTGCATTCCAAAGAAAAGTGGCAATGCAGCAGGAACATTCTGTTTTCTGTGCTGCCTTACTGCATGATGTCATTGCTCTTTCATTCTGGTCCCATGGGGGACTGAGATAAAAACTGCATCTTTTTGCTAACCAAAAAAAAAAAAAACCCATTAGTAAAAAGACACAGTTTTAACTCAGTCCCCCATGGGACCAGAACAGCAGAATATTAGAAGAGCAACAACATCATGCAGTAAGGCAGCACAGAAGATAGAATGTTTCTGCAGCACTATGCTTTTCTTTGGAGACTGGTGTGGCTTTTGACTCAAGAAAAAGAGCCAGGTGTATGTGGGATTTGAATAGAGTTGTTTCCATTCTAAGCAGAATGGAGAAGATCTCCTACCTTCAGTGGCCACATCTCGAATGTCAACTTTGTATTCATGAGCCATATAGCCCAAGATGGAAAAAATGGCAAATCCTGAGATGAAGCTGGTGACACAATTGACTGTACTAGTCATCAGTGCATCCCTAAAAGAGAACAGGAAATGGTGAAAGGAAGAGAGTGCCACCCATTTAAGCAACAGGTTCAGTGCCATTTTACAAATGCAAATTGGAATGATAAAGTCTGATTCTTATGCTTAAAAACACAAACACAAAATGTTCACCCAAGCTGTCAAGTTCTGATATATCGGCTGGCCTTTTGTGTTGACTTCATATACGATTTTTGTTGTTCTGAACAGACCAGTTTGTATGGCAGTATCCAAAACACTGGCCTCTGAGGCACTAGGAACCACTTTCAGCAGAACAGAGTGGAGATACAGGACTTTATCAGACCCCCCCCCAAACCCTGTTCTTTTGCTGGCATAATTTTGCTGTTTTTATGCCAGCAAAAGAACTCCCCATGCCACACTTACCTCCTATCCATGCTAAAGGCTTCCCTGGCAAGGAATGAGGAGTGAACAGAGCTTCGTTCACTTCCTCTACTGAAATTCCATGTATTCTTGCAAGAATACATAGCATGGGAAATTCAAAAATAAAAATATAAAGAACACTCAAAACAGTTTTAAAAGCACAAAAAACACTTTAAAAATATAACAGGGGAGGGTCATAAAAAGTGTCACCTACTTGAATGTCGCAATCTCACCTGGAAGTGTTCTGGCTGGTCCGCCAATTCACAGTACATCCATGTGAGTACAATGGCACACGGATTCAAACACCGGAATGCTGGCACAAAAGGGCCATGGGGGCTCAATTGATGGCTTGAGCCATCAATAAAACAGTACGGGTTTTGGACAAGACATAAATGCAAAAGGGCAATGTCATTTGTATGCGCGCCTTTTCATGTTTATGTGGCGTTGTTATGATGCCTTATTTGGATGGTCTGATAAAGTCCACAATGTAGTGTAGTGGTTGCCTGTTGTACTAGAGTCAAGAGATATGGATAAAAATTCCCACTCAGCCATGGAGAATACATTGTGAAACCTGGCCCCTCAAAAGGGACCTAAAGAATATTCAGTTTTTCTCGTCCTTGATCTGTTATTGTTGCTGCTGCTGCTGCTGTTGGTGTTGTTATTATTATTTCCTGCCTTTTTCTTAGTCTGGGATTCAGGGCTGCTTAAAAAGTAAAAACAAATACAGTTGTCCCTTCATATTCGCTGGGGTTTGGTTCCAGGACCCTCCGTGGATACCAAAATCCGTGAATACTCAAGTCCCATTATATACAGTGGCATAGCAAAATGGTGTCCCTGATATAAGATGGCAAAATCAAGGTTTGTTTTTTGGATCATTATTTTTTAAAGAATATTTTCAAGCCTTGAATACTTAAATCGGTGGATACCAAATCCGTGAATATGGAGGGACAACTGTACAACTAAAAACAAAAACAAACAAACCCATATCTTACAAAAGTTAAAAAATGTAATTGTGCTATCAATAAAATTAAAAGCAGTTAAAAGCATAACTATTAAAAATGAAAACAAGAACAAGAATAAATGCAAACACTATAACACATTCTCTCTGCTCCCCTGAGCAATCAGCCTTCAAAGGCCTGCTGAAACAAAAGAAAGTGGTCTTCACCTGCCTATGAAAGGGCAGCAAGAAACCTAGCCTATTTTTAAAGGAAGTTCTGGAGCCTGGAAGAAGCCACCAAGAAGGCCATCTCTCTTGTTCCCACCAGATATAGCTACTTGGGGTGGGTGGGGAGCAGAGAGAAGGGCCTCTCCAGAAGATCTTAAAATAAAGGCAGGTTCATATGGGAAAATATGGTCCATCAGATAACTTAGGCCTGAACCATATAGTGTTTATGGCTCTGAACCAGTAGCACAACATATGTGGACCACTGCTAAATGCACATGGCTGACCCCCATTGCACATTTTGCAATGTGAAATACAATATGTATCTGTGTTCCGGATACAGCCTCTGCATGCTCCATATTGGGTCCTTGGGACCCCCTACAGAGTGAGCAGGGGCCCATTGCAATACCCTGTCTGATGCACAATGGTATATATTCTGCCTTTGGACCTATCAGCTGGATACGCCCATTGCACAATGTCCAATAAAAACCATCTGCATGTTTAACACAAATTAGGCCTGCCACTGCTGGCCTGACAGTGACTCCGTAGGATTTCATATTGGAATTTTCACCAGAGCTATCTTAAAATGCTGGGGTTTGAATTTGGGGCTTTTTGCATGCAAAGCACACACTCTAGCACTGAGCTACGGCCTTCCCCTATTGCATAGCAAGGTACAAGTGCAGTTACATGAGAGTTCTTCATCATATACCCACCATACACTCTATTGAAATTACTTGTGTCTCACTTCCATAAAAGGTTTCCCATGGCAAGAAATAAACACAATGACACTTCTCAAATTATTCCCCTCCCTCAAACATAAGGCATTAAAATTCCAGTTGGCGTGGCATCAAACCTCATGTTAGAGGAGTCAAGATAAGAGAATATTTCAAAAACAGGACAAATTACTATTTTCAGCAGAGAGCAAACAACCCTATCTCCTCAAGGGTTCTTGTTCCTTCTCCAAAAGATCCTGGATGGTGTTGGTGTTGCAGTTTTTGTTTTAGATGTTCCATGGTAAATTTACTCAGATTACAGGATAAGAGTAATTATTCAGGAAATGGTTCTTTTTTTCCCTTTCTGTCTCCTTTTAAAGGCATACTTCCAAGTGATTGGTTCTGATTAACTGTAATCTAATTGCCAAAGGCAGATGGTTCCCATTTGGATAACCATGGGTGATTACAGGTGTCACTTCTGCCACAAACTGATGGCCCTTAATTATCACCAAGGAATACTGGCATGCAGTTCTAAAGCTATTAAAAGGCAAATTCAAATCAAAAGCAGACAAAATAGTAAGCTGTTGAAACCAAGGTGTGGGTTCTATTTTGTGAATTCACTACAGAAAGAGCCCAGGCTGGTTTGTTGCTGTTATGTGCCTTCAAATTGACTCCAGTTTATGGCAACCCTGTCATAGTGTTTTGTTATAGAATCGTAGAAGCACAGAATGTTAGAGTGGGAAGGGGCCACAAGAGCCATCTAGTCCAACCCTCTGCCAAGTAGGAATACACAACTAAAGCAGTCCTGAAAGATGGTCATCAAACCTCTGGTTAAATACCTCTAAAGACGGACAGCCCACCACCCTCCTGTTAAACAGCTCTTACATAAACAATGTTATTCCTAATGTTTAGGCAAAATCTCTTTTCTTGTAGTTTGAATCCAAAGGTATGTGTCCTAGACTCTGGAGAAACCAAAACCAAGCCTGCTCTATCTTCTACATGGCATCCCTTCAGATATTTAAAGATAGCTATCACATCACCTCTGTCTTCTCTTCTCCAGTGTATATATACCCAGCTCCCTAAGTCATTCCTCATAAGGCTCGATTTAATCACCATGGTTCAACCTTTGATCACCTTGGTTGCTTTTTTTATGGACATGTTCCAGCTTGTCAATATCCTTCTTGAACTGTGGTGCCCAGAACTGGACACAGTATTCCAGGTGTGGTCTGGCCAAAGCAGAACAGAGTGGCACTGCTACTTCCCTTGATCTGGACATTATATTCCTGTTGATGCAGCCAAGAACTGCTTTGGCTTTTTCAGCTTTTTGGCAAGATTGATTCAGAGTAGGTTTGCCATTGCCTTCCTCTAAGGCTGACAGAAGCTGACTTGCCAAGGTCACCCAGTGCAATTGCATGGTTGAACAGGGATTCATACCCTGGTCTTCCAGAGTCTTGGTCCAACACTCAAATCGCTACACTATACAAGTTGGCATCCAGCTAGAAATAAACTCATGGACACAGTTGTGCTGTATTTATTTCAGGGATACCAAAGAGAATGTGTGCATGCACTGCCATTGTGCATGCTTGCACATTACATATGGTTGTGAATTGCACGTGGTTGTTCATTTTGCACAACAGCACATCATGTGCAATTTCACACTGTACATTCTTGTTTCTTGCACAAGGTTGCACAGAGATATATGTGTGCATTGCACATGGTTGTGTATAGGTGAATACATACATTGCACGTGCATATGTGCACACATATTTGGTTGTGCATTCAGTTGCTCAATGTCACAACTCACTAATGAAGGGGTAATGTACAAGTCCTATGTAACTCAGAACTTAAAGTTAAGTTCCATGTACCTGATGTACGATCTCGACCATTGTTTTAAGACTGCATGAAAACCTGAATGCTTCTATGCAGGAAGGCATTAGACTCACCCACTTGTAGGTAGAGATAGCTTAGCCCAAATAGTCCATTCTAAATGACCGTCTGGTCTCATGTGAATCAAGGATTTTATAAAATAATCACTTGAGGGTCTTTTTCAGATGCTTCAGCCATGTGAGATTTATCTGGTGGCAAATGGGCAGAGGACTGTTTTAGCTGTGGTTCTTCCATTTTGGAATGCTCGCCCCTAGGAGACTCACCTGGTGTCAAATTTAATTACTTTCTGATATAAGGCAAAGATCTTGATATTTACCCAGTTTGGCTAATCTTTTTACTTCTTAACTTCAATAATGTGGCTTCATGCTGTTCTTATTATTTTCAACCCTTCTGCTGGCTTAGTACTCTTTCAAATTTTTAACTTGATTTATTGCTGTTTCCCCCCCTTTTCTGGAATTGCAAGATGCTTTGGAAATTACAAAATTAAATCATTCTGCATGTATAATATAAGATAGGAGATATAATTCTGGAGTACAGAAACTTCAGGAATGAATACAATTTGACCCCTGTATCTATGTCACCTCTGTCTTCTACATTCCCAGACTTACCATGGATAGCACAAATCATGAATGGTAGCCAACCTTACATTTCTGGTGGAAGTATACCAAGAATCACACTGGAGAACCTCCAAATGCCTAGAGAAAACTCTTCTCTAGGCATTTGGAGGTCCTCTAGCACAACTCTATGGTCAACTTCCCCTGGAAGTTGATCATAGAATTGCACTGGAGGGCCTAGAAAATGCCTAGGGAGAACATTTTTTTTTTGATCCAGGTGAGTAAAACAGCAGGTACTGGTCCTGCAGGGGTCATAGTGTACCTTCTTTCTGGAAAATATTGTCTCGTTTTTCATCCCTCTTGTTTACTTAGGAAGATAAATATTTTTAACGGAATAAAATATTCTAATTAATTAATCTATCCAAACAACAACAAAAAATGAAACATTACAATTGTCTAAGCATATTAACAGCACCTGGCTTACCTGTAACAATTGTTGTGAAACTCATTGTAGCTGGCAAAAGCAATTAAGACCCCAAACCCAGCTCCCAAAGAATAAAATATCTGTGTGGCTGCATCAATCCATACCTGCATAGAGAAAAGAGAGCACTATTAATTTCTCCTCCTCTTCTTTGTAAAAAAAGCAATATCTTCTTGTGAGATAAAAGGAAACAAACAAGACAAAAAGATTTTTTTTTAAAAAATGACTTTCTTATACTGATGGACACTCAAATCCAGAATGACCTCTAGGTTTGACTACTGCAGTTCTTCATATGTGGGGCTGTCTTTGAAAACTGGAAGCTTTGGTTAGCTATCTGGCTGCTAAGTAGGATCAACTATGGAGATAATGTTTTATCAGTTCTCAAGGTATGACATTGTCTGTTAGTTCATTTTTGAGTACAATTTAAGTTTCTTATGCTTTCCTTAAAACTGAACAACTCAAGAGCTGGCAATCTGGGGGACTGACTTCTCAAGTGTGAACATGATCAAATATTATCTTGGTCATTCCCTCAGACTTCCCACCTTCCAAAAGTAGATACTGGCAAACAAACTGAAGGCCTTCTCAGTAGTGATGTCATATTTGTCATATCTAATGCCATATTATATGCCCTTCCAGCCCCAGATCTTTCCATTTGTTCAGACTGTCCAGATGATCAACTAGCTGGTAATATATATATATATATTTGGATGGTTTTTAATGTATTTTATTTGCTCTACTGCAGTTGCTTATTTATGAACACAGCTCTGAGTTAGATTGACTTTGATTTAGATGCCTAAAACTGAGCTGGTATAAGGGGACCTTTCTGCTACCTTCTCACCATGACAAGTTTCCAGCCCTCTGAAAATGCTATGCAGAGAACCAATGAGCTCTGCTGAATGAGAGGTAATACACTCTGATGGAGGGACTTTCCATGAGCGGAGGGGCCTCCAAGCTTCTGGAACAGATATTTGGGGGCAGGTAGAGGAGGCACAGATCAAGAAAGACCATCTCTTTCCCTGTTCCATTAATAAGAGGGCTTTGAATTAGAGGCCTTTTGAAGATGGAAAGAGACCTTTTATGCATGGAAGGATAACACTGGATCATGCTGGAAATGGAGTGCAACCTTGCATGTATGAAGAACCATGTGCTGCCTATGGGGAGGGGGGGGGGAATACAATTAAAGACAGATAGTCAGTTCCACTTACTATGTTCTCATTTTGTCTGATCTGTCTCTTTCTTGTCTATTGAGCTAATATTGTCAGGCTGACTTCACTTCCACTATCAGTCCTCCATCTTTCCTAAGCATGTAAGCTAGCATAACATCCTAACATTATCTACCTATCTCCAGATGGAGTCTCTTTTCCCCCCTTGTTAGTCTGTCCAACAAATCTAACCCCAAGAATTTTCTCTGAAATTATTGGATGCTCCTACAATGATGCTATTGGGATGCTGGATTCTATGACAGTCTGGGTCCCTAAAGATACAGTAGTACTGAGCATTGCTAATCTCTGGAGTTGGCCTATATCTTCTTGATGGTATCAGAACTGAACAATGTACAATGAATCCTTGCCTCTAAAATGCCTATAGCAGGAAGCTGTAACCTCATTGACTCCTCAGTGATGAATGAATTGTTGTGTCACAGATGTCTAGAGCATTTGAAATTACATGTCTGTTTCACAAAAGGAGCAGCAAGAATGACTCAATGAAATCAGAAATGTCAGGAAGAGTGTATGTCTCTTCTCCATTGTTCTCCATCAGGAGCTTCCTGCAAATATTTCAGTGTCTGTGGATTCCCTGGCTGTTTTCTCTTTCCTACACTATAAATCTGCTAATTATTATGGGTAAGCAAGAATTCGGCACTAGCAAAATGTGGTAGTAACATTTGCAGCAACACGTCACTAAAGCTTAAGGCAGAGACTGGCTGGCACCTCTTGGAAAAATATTTACCAAACTAGAAATAGTTTGAGAAAGCAGTACGACCCAATAATAGTGTTGCTGTAGTCAATACACAACCTTACTGAAGAGTCAACATTTCAAGGTCTGTAGCTTGGGTATATTTGATCGTTCACAGCATTTCCTCACAGAAAGACTTTCAGAGAGATAGCTGCATTAGTCTTTTTCAACATAAAAAAAGAAGACTTGTAGCAGCATACAGACTAACTGAATTATTTCAGTATAAGTTTTCATTGTCTATAACCACATGTGACGGTGGACCACAAGGTTCCTTTTTTGGCCTCACAGAAGAGAGTTAGCTTTAGTTCAAAGCATGCATGGTATGTATGAAAGATAAGAAAGAAGGTGGTAGGCTAAAACAGCCAAAAACTTAAATTGCAGGAAAGGAGGTGAAGTGACAGGGAACCATTATTCTAGTGGTAGTGGGGAATCAACTAGAACTGAATATGGACTAATGATGAATGAAACATTATTGTTTGGATTCAAAATATTTAGTAGGAGAAGGCTCCGATTTTGAAAATTCCATCTGTCTGATTTCTGGGTATCTCCCCCTACTGTTCATTCAGCAAGTTTCCCAGACACCCTATGTAACATTTTCAGGAAGATGAAGGAGATGATGAGTGAAGGAGAAGGGAGAGGAATCTACTTCCATCAGCCAAGGCCATATCCACACTATGGCTCCTTCCTATCGAATCCTTGGATTTGTAGTTTTACAATGTATTTAGCCTTCTCTGCCCAAGAGTGATGGTGCCTCACCAAAATACAAATCCCAGGATTTCATAGGAAGGAGCCATGGGAAATAATCCAGTTTCAAACTGGATTATTTGTTTAGTGTGGATTTGGCTTAAGTTTCACATGACTGAATTTGGATTCAGTTCAATATTTGCACTTTTGAATCATTATGAAGACTATTAGCTCATTTAAAGCAAGAATAAAGAAATAAAATTACTTCCTAAACATGCACTGAGCCAGTGTGGTGTAGTGGTTTGAGTGTTGGACTATGACTCTGGAGACCAGGGTTTGAATCCCTACTTGGACATGAAAACCCAGTGAGTGACTTTGGGCAAGTCACACACTCTCAGCCTCAGAAACCCATGTGATAGGTTTGCCTTAGGGTTGCCATAAATTGGAAATGACCTGGAGGCCCACAGCAACAACAACAAAACATGTATCAAAGGGAGGGGGGCAGAAATCATATCGGTTTAAATAAAACCAAATGACCTTTCTCATATTTATAATAATAAATCAAAATATTTTGATGGGTGGGAAACCTGTTTTTTTATTATTTCCTTGTAATTTTCCCCAATTTTAATCTCAGTCTCTCTCTCTCACGCGCGCACACACACAAACACCATCCGTCTCAAAAATGAGTGTGCAAACTGATTACTTACTGTGGCTTCTTTTAATCTTCTAAAATCTATGCTGAGGTATGCTTTGATTCCTTCAAATGCACCAGGCAAAGTCAGTCCACGGACTAACAGTACAGATATTACAACATAAGGCAATGTGGCTGTAATCCATACAACCTGCAAGATGAGACCAACACCAATGTTTTTGATCTGTATTTTGGTGGCAACGAGTTTATTATTACTATGGCTTCAAATCTGATGGTTAATGCCAATTAGAGTAGTGGTACTGATCAAAAGGAACTCAGTACATCTGCACTCATGTTTATGCAGTGTACCTATATTATATGGGAAGAACAACTGGATTTTGGCCATGTTTTCTTTGGTCCCTTGTTTTAAAAACACAAGTCCAAGATTATATCGTATCTTGCCATTTCATTATGTGGAATCTCTGAGGCAGTTATTAACATCTGAATGAGTATGGATACACAGATACTAATGGGATTGGGAAATTATGCAAACGGGATATTTTTATGTCCCACTCTCCTCCAAGGAAAGGCACATATCATTTCACACTCCTTATGTTTGCCATTCACACACTACTCTCTTAGATACACAACAAAGCCCAGTGCAGACATAACCTGATTTATTGTCCTGAGGATAAAATCATATAACCTTTGGGCTCTCACACTACCCTCCTCCTTCACCTCAGTAGCCATGAGCAGGAAAAACATGTCTCCTTCCAATTTCAGACTAACCAATTGGCTCATAATGTTAAAAACACAGAAAAGCATGGTTTGGTCTAACTGTGCTCAAGTTACCAAGGCTCAGACCCTACTTCACCTTGTTGTACCACAATAAGACATTGTAGTCCCTCAGAATCATATTTTGACATCACCCAGACCTAGGCCTATGATGTAGGCCTTCTATGGCATTGTCACCCACACAGCTATAAACAGTGTGTAAAACCTACAACCACTTGCTACATACAGCTCCCTCCAACAAAAATTGGGACAAAATTGGAACAAAAACTATCCCAACAAATATATTGACTTTTGTCACTAGGGTATTTTTGGTTCCAGCCAAGTTAATATACCAGACCAAAAACAAAAATGCCCTGTACCACTTTTTTTCATGAACCACAATGAAGTAAAGCAGTTTGGATTCATTTGGAGAAATTCTTTTTTTAAAAAAATCACTGGAAGAACACTGAATTTATTGGAGTCAGGAAATACCTCACAATAGAAGAAGTGTATGTTCTGTTTTATAACAGTTTAGCTTATTTTATTTTTATGACACCATGTGTTTTCTGGCTGTAGATGTTTGGGTGGAACCCACTCAGTTCTCCACATACAAATGCTCCTTTGGATATGGGGCACTGGTGCACCTCATAGCATATTGTTATTCTCTTTGGAGTCCCTAAATACTGTACAACTCACACAATGCAAGTTTATTTTCTTTTAAAAATCCTGGAGCAGAAGTAGGCAACTTAGAGGCAACTGTTTCCTGTTCCTAAGACCCTTCAAGGGCTGTGTGGACTTCCAAAAATGCTCTCAGAAGAAAAAAAAATCAGGAGTAAGCAAAAGTCCACTTCTGGATTGGAAAAACAAGTAATTTTTGATGGTGCTATCTATTTTAAAGGTGAATTCCCACTCTTGGAGATTTCCTATTCTTTTAATGGATCACACAAAAGGCCACTCTAGGGATTCTGGAGAGGATGAAGGCCACAAAAACAGCCCTGGAGGACCACATGTGGCCCCAGATCACACTGTGCCCATCCCTGTCCTAGAGCGTGAAGTCTAATCCCAAATCAGCTGCAAGTGATCTTCAAATGGCACACACTACAATAGAAAATCCTGGATGCAATCAAAGTCAGTGCAAGAGCACCTAGACTTACCAAGTCCAAAAAAGGGAGTAGTTGGCCTATGAGTCAGATATATGTAAGCATACTCCAGGACATGGTGACAATTGCCCTTTCAAGATCTTATCCTGAACTGAGCAAGGGGTTGGATTCAATGGCCCACGGTGCCCCTTCCAACTCTATGATTCTAAGAGTAAAGCAGAGTCCAGAAGCACTCCCAGAATACACAGTATTCCCCATGTACACAGTAGAAATGCAAAGCTCACACATTTTCTCATCCTTGGGTTTTGTTTTGGTTTTTTGACACGTTGAGACATCCACTACAAAAAAATTGTTGGCCCCCACCAGTACTTTCCTCCATTTTTTATTGTTATTTGCTCAAAATATATTTTGCACAAGTTATGTTTTGTGCAATATATTATTGTGATTTTTTTAAAAAAAAAACCTCTTTCTTTATTTCTTTCTTTTTACAAAACCAAGTCCCAAAAATCATCCACAACTGTACAAAAGGTCTCATCTTCTCATCCACAGTGGCTTGCTTTAATTGCTTTCTAGCAGCTCTGCTGCAAAATTCCAGCAGAAAACAGGGCAATTGTCATTTAAAGTAAGTATTTGGCTTGCTTTAAATGGTGTATGGTGAAATTATGTCTATGGTTGTGGGAGGCAAAGGGTTGTGGCCTGTGGAGGGTGCTGTGTGGGAACTGGCCATTGCACGTGCTTAAGTTGTCCACCCTTGATCTGCAACTCTAGTTTGAAGCTAGTTCATTAACTATAGTTTGGACATACAGTGACACTACACTTAAAATGACAAACCATGGTTTACCCTGTTCTTTGTGATCGCTGCATGGGATTCCCAGCAAATAAGCAGTGTCATACCTTTCCTGAAGTCTTCACACCTTTCCACAGGCTAAAGAAAAGGACAATCACGACCACAAAGAGACACAGCACAAGTTGCCACCGTGGCATGCCAACATCCTGAATCCCACGACTTTCATTAAGCTGCAAAACATGCCGTCTAATCAAAAGAAACAGAAGAGCAATGGAATGAGATCATTTTGCACCAAAGAGCACTTAATCATCTCTCCCCCACTCCCTGTGGCATCACTAAGGCTGGTGTCATCTCTCTCCCCAATGGTGTCACCTGCTGTGGCTTGGTCTCTCTGCACCCCTCTGGTGCCGCCACTGCCCACTCCCCTACTGTCTGAAATGACACAATCCAGTCTTGGCAAAGAATGAGCTCTATGTCTAGGCGAGGCCTTGAGAATCATGCAAAAATCTAAGAAACAGGAGGTAAAAAGGGAAGCAAAGCACAGCTTTGTTGACTGTTTCCCCTTAGCCATATAGAAAGGGCAACAAGAAAGTAGATATGTATCACTGGAGAGGCATCAGTCCACTTCTGGTGGGCCATAGAGTGTAGGCGTGGAGAACATTTGGTCATCCAAATGTCTTGGCTGAAAACCTCATCATCATCTCATCATTGGTTGTATTGGATGGGGCAGATAGGAATGTTTGATTAAAACGTATAGAAGCCGAATGCCCCCCAACTTTGACATGGGCCTTGTCTATATGAGGCAATGGATTTCTCCACAGTAATGGCAATTCACAGCAGCTGCTGTTTGTCTTAATGGGATTTTTTCCAGATCACAGCATGCAAAGCTTTCTGCATTTGCTGTGCAAACAGGCTTGCCTGTGAATCAAGATGGCGGCAATGAGTGAATTACTTGCATTTTTACTTACCTCAATTTGCTGCAACTGAACTTTTTTTAAAAAAAAAAATATCCAATGTGTGATAGAGAAATAGTTTTCCTTAACAAAAAAAGCAACATCCCAACACCCCATTTTATTGCCTTAGCGCTCGCTCATTAAAGTGAAAATTCAAAATGGCAGATCTGGGCACTTGCCTTGTTAGCAAGCTCGATCCCCTGCTCTCATCTGGCCAATCAGTTTTCAAATTCTGCTCATATGGGAAAGTGAATAAGTTCATGTCACTTGTCCCAACAAGCAGGAATGCACATTTCCTCTGCTGTTTTTTCAAAAAAACTCCAGGAAGAGTCATGAAGGAAACTCCAGGAAAACTCCAGGAAAAGCCATGAAGGCTTTTCCCATGGAATATATGGCGTTTTTGGCCTTCCTCCTTCTGGATACAGCAAAATGATGCAGAATACCATTAAAATAGATAGCATTCTTCTTGCAGAATAACATTAAGACAGATAGCATTCTTCTTGCATTCCATGAAGAGTATTTTTGCCATTTAGACAACCCCATGGTGTTTTCTAGTTACTGGGATTCTTTGAAGAAATTTAGACTAAGAATATATCTACACTACATAGTTCCAGCAGTCTGATGCCCTCTTAACTGTCATGAATCTGTCCTACAGAATCCTGGATTTGTAATTTAATGAGAGATTTAGCATTCTGGCTAGAGGGCCCTAGCACAATTCCTTGAACTATGTGCAAACACACCCAGCAACATTTCACAGATAATAGCTGGAACTCAGCAGCAGAGAAATGGCCTCTATAAATGGTTAACACAGAGATGGGCCAGCAAGCTAGGGGCAAACAAAATTCACTCTTGTTTCCTTGCTCCCAAATCACCCTTCCTTCCCACAGCTGCCAACATTTCACAGACAAAAAACAAGATTTGTATAGCCAAATAACATCAGAGTGTGGTCAAGATGGCAAAAGTTATTATTGAGGAAGAACACACAAATTGGGAGACGCTACTGCAGTTTGCTTTTGCCAGAACCTACTGGGAAGCACAAGATTCTGCCCCTCCTCTCTCCCCTGCTGGGTTAATTGGGTGCAAACTATTTTTGCACTTTGAACTCAGTTTGGAGCAACTGAAGTAAGCTGAGGACAAAGGAAGGATGCTGGCAGAGGAGAGAGAAACTGGGACATTTTAAAAGCAGCTGACGAAGTGAGACGACAGAAGGATTAATTCGGACTGTCCCTGCCAAATCAAGACAGTCGACGGGTATGATGTAAATACAGTTGTCCCTTCACATTCGCTGGGGTTTGGTTCCAGGACCCCCTGTGGATACCAAAATCTGTGAATACTCAAGTCCCATTATATGCAATGGCAGAGCAAAATGGTGTCCCTGATATAAGATGGCAAAATCAAGGTTTGCTTTTTGGATTATTATTTTTTTAAGAATATTTTCAAGCTGTGAATACTTAAATCCATGGATACCAAATCCATGGATATGGAGGGACAACTGCATTATTTAAGGCTTCAGCCATTTAAATTTCTGAGAACAGTTCTCCAATGTGCCACATGGTGGAGGGCTTGTTAAATATCAAAACTCTCTCTGGCGGGGCGCTGAACAGGAAACATACCTTTTTTAAATGTCTGTAAGTAGTGGTATTAGGATCTTTTGACCTTGTTGCATCATGAAATCTGAGGCGGCAGGGGAAGGGGAGGGGAAGAAAATGTCATGTCTGCCATTACTGTCAGAGAATTCTGATAGGAATGTCAGCATAGGAGAGGGGCCACTGGATAGTCAAACCTGGCTCTGACACTTCACAGGTATCCTCTTTTCAAAAACAAAATAGATCATGCAAAACTACACATGGGGATTCCCCCTGCTAAACTATTTGGGAGTCTAGGGGTAAGTAGTATAGTTCCATACATAGGAAACAAAGCTTGGAAATGTGAGGTTTTGGATTACCCAAAGGATGGGCAATTCCAGAGTTGTAGTCCAAAAAGTAACATTTCCAAGTGTTGTTCAGCACTGTTAAGATAGCATACTCTGAACCAGAAGCATAGTTCCAGACCACACCTGGGAATGTAGTTCCACTGCATGGCTCAAGCACAACCTGAACTCCTCCATAGATAGAATTCAAAGACATAGTTATGTTAGTCTAATATACAAAGGGATCTTGACTTGTAGGACCTTTGAGGCTAACTGAGAGAAAGAACTTGGTAGCATAAACTTTTGTAGATTAAAAGCTTGTCTACACTATCAAATGCCCCGAATCCCCATGTGAATGCCCCCAAATCTGTTGTGATCAGGCCACATGTAGCATGGCCTTTCCCCCAAACTTGGGACTATCCAGCCACACATGGCAGGGCCCAGATTTACAGCATTTTGAGATATCTTACTGGGATACACAGTATGTGGGATTCAGGGTTTTCTCCATTTTTTCATCCACTGCCACCACCATTGCTGCCACCATGACCAATTTTAAAGCTCCAGAGGTGGTTCCTGGCTGAAGGGAGAAGGTTTTCCCCTCCCCATGGCTTGGCAGCACTGTCTTCATCTGCTCTCCCACTCACCGATTGCAAGAAGAGGGGCTTGAAGAAAGTGACTAAAGCACTTGAAGGAAGAGATGGGAGAGCAGGAGAGCGGGCGGAGAGCACTACCAAGCCAGGGGAAGGGATAAAATTTGTCCCTTCCACTGGGAACTGCCTCTGGAGCTTTTAAAACTGGTCACAGTGGTGGTGGCGGTAGTGATGGTGGCAGACAAAACTCCACAGGGACAGTGAAGAAAAAGTACCCCATGATCCTGCAGAGAATAATAATGTGCAAGCCTTCGGTGGGAATGTGGTGGCATGTGAGCAAAACTCCATTTGGAGTTTTTGCCCATGTGTAGACAAGCTCTAAGTCTACTTCATTAAATGCATGGAGTGAAGTGCATAGGAACAGACTTTTCATAGCTATAGAAGTCTGTTGCTGGGCACTTCACTCCATGCATCTGTCTTGCGTGCCAATTTTGGGAGAAAGGCAGGATACAAAGATGAGATGATGATGATGATATTAATTCTAAGGCTCAATTAATTCAGTCTGCTTTCATCTGTGTTTGTTTCAGATGTGTTCAGCTATAAGACAGTTCTGTCCCATTGCCACATTATCAAAACACAAGAATTCACATTTCAGTTGAACACACTTCCCCTAAATTATGCATTTTTGGGCATACTCTTTTCAAATGATGTGAATCTTTATTTTTCCCCAAAATATATATCCTTGTTTGTAATTTCTGAGCTGAGAATTACATCACAAAAAAAGAAAGAAAGAAAGAAAGAAAGAAAGAGAAGTAAAAGTGATAATACAATCAGTGGATTAACCCAGGGGAATTCAAAGTTGGTTCCTATTCTTTAAAATGAAGATTGAAGTCTTCATGCCAAGAAGTGACTGATGTTGGCTTAACTGGATGGGATGAGGAGTCTGCTCCAGGTTTTTGTCTGAAAATTTAAGGAACTATCCAAAGTACTGAACCTATTTTGAGGAGAGGATTCAACAGACTAAAACTCCCAAATTGGGTTCATTACCCCAGTGATCCCTAGTTACTATATCTCATCATAAACTGTTACTTGAGCATCCTTACAAGTCTTTTTGAAAGGCAGCTGAAAAGATGTGTATGGAAGGATGTTGAGATTAAGAGATCTCTGCAAACAGTATGATTGTTATTAGGGTCACAAACACACTGTAAGAAAGGCAGACCCTTAGATCACCCATCATTGTGTATTCCATTTTTCCTTTGTGAGTGGTATTGGAAGTATGGTCTTTATGGCGCTGTTAAAAGGACGTGAAGCCTAAACAGGAAACAGAATTTAAAAGAACATGACGTGCCTCTATGGAATATGCCTGCTTTGTTTTTCAGTCCTGGTCTTTAAGATGGAGCCAGAAAAAACAAACCTAAACACCCCATTCCTAAATTCAAGGCGGAGAAACCAAAGCTCCATTGATATCAGTCATCCGTATAATAAGGTAAAGGATTTGGATGAAAATGCTGCACGGGGTAATACACCACCCCAAGACAGGTTTGGGGAATGCTTGCCTTCTGGGTGTTTTGGATTACAGCTTCCATAATTCTTATCTTTAAAGGGCAGATGATGGGAGTTGAAGGCCAAAACATCAAAAGATCCAATGGTTCTCTCCTCCTCCCTCAGGAAAACCTATTGATTCAAATGCCAGCAGAAACAAAAAAGAAAGCTTGGAAGAGTTCCATTTTTGACTACAACTCTCAGAATCCCCCCCCCCCAACAGCATTGATTACTTTTGGAGCTGTAGTCCAAAACAGTAACTTCCCTGCATTCTGGCAATACATATGCTGTATGGGGTACCCTTGGTTTTCTCAAAGTATTTTTCTTTTCCTAAAAGGTGGTATGCGGTGTGAGATTTGGACTGGGATCACTGTATAGCAAAAAGGGTTACCTTTCTTACTGATAACACTGAGTATAAAACCAGCATCCTGTTTGCTACAGCAACCACATAGATCTGGAAAGCCTACAAGTAGGGTATAAGGGATGGAGCCTTCTTACAAATAGTATTTATAGGCATGTTGTCTTAATTCTTGGGCATAACATATAGCTAAGGGCTGAAATACCGTAAAGGCCTTGGAAGCTAAGCATGGTCAGCCCTGCTTAGTACTTGGCTGGCAAACTGCCAATGAATCCCAGGTATTGTAGGCTATATTTCAGAGGGAAGAACTGGCAAAGCCACCTCTGAGTATACTTTGCCTAAGAAAACCCTACGAAATGCATGGAGTTGCCGTAAGTCAACAGGTGACTTGAAGGCACACACACACACGCACACACAATGTTTAGCTATCATGAGAGCACTACCATGTCTTAATGTTAGTTACCTAATCACATTCTTGAGCAAGGTACTGAAAAGCATGGTGGTCTCACAACTCTGGGTGATATTAGATGATGCAGTTAATTTGGATAATTTCAGTTTGGTTTCTGACTTTCTTTCAGGACAGAAAGATCACCATGGTGGTTGATTTATGCCGGGGAATGGACAGGATGACAACCCTCATATTTCTCCTGGCATTTTCATCAACATTTGCTACCACTAACCAAAGAATCTTTCGGGGTTGCTTAGGTAGTGTAGGACTGGGAGATCTATTATTATGGTGGCTTCTGTACTTCGTGCAGGGAAGAACCCAGAAAATGTCCTCCTGAAACCCTGTGGAGTTCACCCCTGTGTTATCCACCATGGAGCTGTTCACCGCCATGTTATCCACTATGGGTTTTTATAAATTGCACATGAAACCACTGGGAAAATAATGAAAGATTTAAGCTGAGATGTCACCAGTGTCAATCTGGGTATCAGGCTATGGTCTTTATCTTCACTTGTGACCTCATCCTGTTGCTGGGAGATGCCACAGACTGAATCTGGAGTTTTGGTGTGCAGCATGCTCTATCACTCAGCTATTGGTTTTCCTAAAACAAGAAAGGGTGAATAGAAGGATGGTAGTGACTAATAAGAAGGGGAGAAACAGAAGCAGCAGCTGTCAGCCATGATGGTGAGGAGAAGGTTATACCTCTGAGGGGGACATGGCCCCATTGAGCATATCTTGCCCAAAGACCTTTTTCCCTGCAAAACCATAACAGCTTAAGAGAATTAATGAAACAGATTGTTAAAAAGAGGTACTTTGCCAAGAGGAAAAGCAGTCCATCATTCTGTAGTGCTGCCAACTTAAATATGAAGGGCCTCTCTCTGATCTTCTCTCCTGTGTTATCATTTACTTTTATAATTGTACAGGAAATAAGAGGAAACACTCCACTTCTATTTTCACCTCTACTGGAAGAATTACTGTCTGCTTAATATAATACAGACCTATTTATGCTTGTCCTTCCCCTCCCCTTACAGTAAATGGTCATCTACTGTTTTTCATTGTGCCTTGGCTTGTAATAATTACATACATCTGCATGGGAAGAGTTGAGACATTGAGGCTGAGATCCAACATCAGCTTGGTGGAGTGGAAAGCTCTGCCAAGGGTATCTCAGCCTCCTCCTCACTCTCTGCACACAGTTAGCTTACCAGCATCTGGTGGTGTTCTTCTTATGGCCATTTAGTGGGCATTGGAAGGAGGAGTGAGTCCGCCAGGGAGTGTCTGGCTGTGTTTCTGCAGCCAGGTACACAGAAATGAAAAAGTCCTTATAGATTACTCAGACATCCTCCAGATGTCCAGGAAATCAGTGTTCTCTTTGTGTATCCAGAGGCAAAAACAAAACTGGAAACTGCCTGGCTACTCCCCTCACTTGGTCACTAAATGGCCATGAGGACACACTGGCAGCTACCAGATAGGATTAATGTGAAGGCAGTTGTTACGTAAAGGAAATACTGGGTACCTCCTTCTACAACTACTATAAAAAGGGCACACACAGCTGTAATGCCTGCATATATCAGAGGGATGAAAAGCATATTCAGTCTTAAAATGGGCTTCCCAAGTGTTAGGAAATCCTTATGAGGAGAAGCCTCGACAGAAGAGAATTTTTAAAATTTGGAATTCTTTATGAGTAAAATATGTATATAGGGTTTTTGCACAGAAAATGGCATTTCTTTTTGAGCAGAAAGCAAGTTTTCTGCATAGAAAAATATGATTTTCTGCACAGAAAATAATATTTCTACACATACAATTGTGTTTTCAGCAGCAACAACAACAAAAAAGCCCTTGTTTTTTTTCCAGAATAAATCCAAATTGTGAATATAGTTTTTGTAGACTATCTTGGAACAAAGAAAAAAATGGGAAAATTATTTGTTCTTGCCTACAAAAGCAAGATTTACAAATATTTTCATCCCTAATATGTCACCAATGTATAGCTGTTTTGGTGAAACATATAAAGCTGAAACGTACACTGAATCCCACATTCAGTGATCTGATCTGTCATAGTAACTCTTGCTCAGTGACATCAATAGTACACAAAGTGCAAAATCTCAGCTCCAGTGAGATTGTCCCTCCACTCCAATTTCCCTATCCTTAAGCAACATGGGAAATGATATGCTGCATTGGGTGGGCCTTAGGTAAGGATGGAAATAATATTTGCAAATATTCAAAAATAGTTTTAAAATGAGGGGTTTTTTTGAGCGTCGGGAAAAATGGAAGAGGAGAATCCTAGATGGGCAAGAATCTTCATAGTGCTGGATGTATTCTGCATGAAAAATGCATGTGGTTCTTGAGTGCTCAGAAAACAGCATTTTCTCTGCAGAAAATAACTCTTCTACATAGAAAGCAGGTTTCCTGCACAGAAAATAACACAGCTGGTGTTCTGTTTAACAGCTGCAATATCGTAAGGTGGACTTACAATATCCTAGCTGAGGGGGATTCCCATTCATGGTCATGAACAAGCAAATGTGAACCTGGGGGTGGGGGGATACCTTTGCAGCCAAGCAGTGCCCCAACTGAAGCATTTCTGGAGTGCTGGGAGATTTGAGCTCCATCACTATAGTTATGATGACCATGGAGAATCTCAGCCTATATCTGCACAGTAAATGCTATTTTCTGTGCAGGAAACATCTTTCTGCACTAATTTTTTACTATGAAAAAGCGACACCCATGTACACTTTTAGACACAGAATTTCTCAAACTGCAAAAAGTCTTTGAAAATCGCATCGTTTTTGGCAACTTTATTACAGTGAGAAAAGAAAAAAATGCTTATTTATTCTTGCCTGCAAGAATAAAGCCTATGAAAAGTTCCATCTGAATGTGCAGGCCTCTTGTATTCATACCTGACAAAGGGATTCATCCTGACCTCCTGAAAAACCACAGCTTCCATACTGAAGGAGACAGAGGGAATGCCTGCGTCAAATGCAAAATATTTTAAGAAGCAATCTACGAGGACACACACACACTTACTCATAAAATTCAGCTGCAGGAGTAATCTTGTACTTGGAGTAAGCAGTCCCAGGGACAAATGCTGAGGTGTTTCTGGGATCTGTGCAGTTAGGGCTGTTCCAGGGATTGCCACATTTCGTCCAGGGAAGCTCCCCAAATGTGAATGATGAAAACAGATAGTACAGAGACCAGGCAATAATAACATTGTAGTAGAAACCCACGTAGAGAGCTATGAGTATCACAGCATAGCCCACACCTGGAGGCAAAGGAAAACCAGGCAACACATGAACTTTTACATTCCATTCCATTCAGTTCATTTTCACAGTGAAGGCTAGTGTGTTGGCTCATGCTTACAGTTCAGTGTTATGCAAAAAAGAAAAAGAAAAAAAGAAAGAAGCTTGTTTGCTCTGGAGTGAGAGAGAAAACATTGGTCCAAAAATATACTTTATTGGCCTCGTCTCTGTGTCCTAGTTCAATATTGATTTGACCAAATGGTTGGATGCAAGGAAGGAGTTAGTCAAAAGTGACTCTCCAGAATATGTAAGTGGTTTATCCTTGTAGCATCTTTTAAAGCAAAATGTTGGAAATTTGTAGAGTACCAAAGGCCACGTCAGAAACATCTTAAGTAAAAAACTTGGGATTTACCTTTAAAAAGTGGACAGATTTTCCATACGGTTGCAGCACCTTCTCTGTTAAATTGTCCCAATGCAAGTTCCATATAGAATAAAGGCATCCCGGCAATGATGAGGAAGAGGATATAAGGAATGAGGAAAGCACCTGGAATCAAAGCCACCAGACACTAACATTAACTGCATGTGAGTTTCCCGTTTTTTTTACATCCTTCTAGATCTCACCACACTGATTTATTTGGATGGATCTTGCTGGTTTGGAGAGTTAAGAGAACGGGAGAAAAACTTATGTCCATTCATTTTCTCCACACTTTGTTTATGCACCTTTAGTATGTGCATCCATGTGTGTGTGTGTGTGCACGTGTGCACACATGTGCGTCTGTGTGTGTGTGTGTAGTGTCTTCAGGTCACCTGTTGACTTACAGGAAACTTAGAGACTTACAGAGACCCCATGAATGCTTCTCCTTTTATTTGCCATTTTTCTAAGCCCTCCAAAGCCCACAGTGTTGGAACCTTTTCTCATAGGGCAGTTACTCCAACATGCTACCTAGACTCCAAGGCTGGAAGTTCCACGTGTAAGATGGAAACCATGCTATCAGCAACCTTAAGCCAAGAACACTCCTCATATTCTGCCCCACCACCACCACCGCCGCAACAGTCCATGGGCTGGGACTATGTTGTTGGCAGATACACTGTCACCATCAAAGGAAGCTGTGAGCAAGATAGATGGTTACCATAAGTATGACCCAGATGAACACATCTGCTTTCTCTTGCCCAGAGCTTAGAAAGTTGCTTTCTAAAAATGATACATTCCTGTTATGCATTATGGTGATTGGAAAGTAATCTGTTGCTGTTATATGATAGACAGTAACTTGCTGGCTTTTCCTTTACTACTGATGCGGGGGGGGGGCAGAGTAGCATTGATAAGAACATGGCAACAGACATGAAAAAGTCCTGTCAAAACACATTAAAATGCCTCAAAATTCCCTATAATTTCTTAAAGTAAGGAGAAATTGTTACTCATTATTAAGGATGTAAAGAATACTTGTATACATCAAG
Organism: Gambelia wislizenii; assembly: GCA_030847615.1. Classification (NCBI taxonomy): domain Eukaryota; kingdom Metazoa; phylum Chordata; class Lepidosauria; order Squamata; family Crotaphytidae; genus Gambelia; species Gambelia wislizenii. The sequence goes on from JAUMIR010000008.1 coordinate 7,588,254, forward strand.
ACACCTTACTGAGGAAATGGCCTAAGCTTCCCCCACACACACATTTTAGGACTTTTTGTGAAATGTGTGTTTGTATACACATACACACACACACACAATACCTGCACATAAAACAGTGAACAAGATCCTGGACCAATCGCTCCCTCCTCCTGCTGGAGAACATCAGCAATGACCCTGTTCCTTAGTAGCTTAGCAGCTGTCTGGGGTGGAAGATTTTGGAAGGGGCACAAGAGGCTAGAAAATAACCACCTACACCCCCACCCAAAAGAAAACACACTTGTCTGTAACTCAAGAGTTACAGAGATGTATGTCACCAGCATTTTTCTGTCCAGTGTATTTTGCAAAAATATACTGTTCGCTTTTTTGAAGCGCCCCTCTTATGCTGACCCGTGGCGAGTTCACTGTAGAGTACTATTTTTGGGAGGCAATGGTCCTCCATCCTGGAAACATGCTCTGACCAGCCCAGCTGTGTTCTCAATATCATGGCCTCAATGCTGGTGATCCCTGCTTGCTCAAGGACAGCAACATTTTTGTCACATAGTCAGTCCAGTGTATATTTAGGATTGTGTGTATACAACACTGATGAAAGCGTTCGAGGAGTTGTAAGCGGTGGCGATAGGTGACCCATGTTTCAGACCCGTAAAGGAGAATAGACAGTACAATGTCTCTATACACACTGATTTTTGTGCTTCGCCTCAGGTGTTTGTTACTCCAGACTCTTTTGTAAAGTCTTCAAAATGCACTATATGCCTTTGATAATCTGTGATCAATCTCTTTGTCAATCTTGGCATCTGAGGAGATTATGCTTCCCAGGTAGGTGAACTGCTGAACGGACTTAAGCACAGATTTGCCGATAGCAATGTGGGGATGATGGTGTCTGTCCTATGGTGCAATATCTCAGGCTCAGTCAAATTGATCACCAACAATGGTCTGCCCTGGCCTCACATCGGGAGACATGGAGACGCACTATCCACAATGCTGCAGCCTTATTTGAGAACTCACACTGAACAAATCTTGAAGAGAAACGACAACGCAGAGAGAATCAGATCCCGGAAACATCATCCAAGGAGACCTTCTGCTGTGCTTTCTGCAACCGGTCTTGTTTATCTCGGATTGGCCTTTTTAGTCATCAGCGCGCTTGCAGAACGCACGGGATGAGCCCTTCATGAATCTTCATTTGCGAAGAAAAGCCAGAGAGAGAGAGACTGTTCTCTACTCCAAAATGTTGTTTTGTACACATTTTTGTATATACATTTTTTTCACAAATTAGTCTCAAAGTGTATGGGGGGGGAATAGAAATGTGTGCAAAAAGTCTTGCCAATCTCTTCATCTGGGGAAAAAATATTTTACTGTGTCCATTCTTGACTGTGAGAAACAAGTGAGAAGTTACAACCCTATTCATGACAGCAAAGTGAAGTGACTTCATTCTTATTCATTGAATTGCCTTTTAAAAAGGAACTGCATTGCAGCTTCACTACTAAGATATGTAACTCAATAAACTTATTGCAGGTAACTCAGTTATATGTCGCTCATTACTTCCAAGTTCTACTCTTTCCCCACAACAGGTACAGAAAATGTGTGGCCTTTTCCTAGCTTTATGCTCTGGGTTTCCTGGGCTACTCACAGCAAGACAGAGGTCAATTAATTGAACAATGTTTACAGATGCATAATATTAGCATAATGTTATACAGCATAATGTTTTTGCTAATCTGTGTGTATGGAATTCTAAGGTATGGGTGGGGAACAGAATTATACAGCTGGATCGTAGTGATAGCTATAATGTTTGACTGAGTAAATCCATTTCAGCGATACAAATCTCCCTGGAAAACAAATGCTTTCTCCCACCAGGACATGGCTAATTTCAATATCAAAGTGTAACTAGAGTTAATGGGGGAAGTTCAAGATCAAAGAAAATCAGCTCAGGCAGATCCTATGCATTTATCTGGAGAGTTTATAGGCACCACAGAACCAACACCAACCCTAAAGGTGAGACAACTGAAGGATTGAAACTACAACTTGCTTTCTTACTTACATATTTTTTAAATGGGTAACTCCCTAAACTCTTTTCTATTACACAGCTGCGCTGGGCAGGGCATGTGTCTAGGATGGAGGAGCATCGCCTCCCCAAAATAGTACTCTACAGTGAACTCGCCACGGGTCAGCGTAAGAGGGGCGCTCCAAAAAAGCGATACAAGGACTCCCTGAAACAAGATCTCAGGCTTGGCCAAATTGATCACCAACAATGGTCTGCCCTGGCCTCACATCGGGAGGCATGGAGAGGCACTATCCACAATGCTGCAGCCTCATTTGAGAACTCACGCCGAACAAGTCTTGAAGAGAAACGGCAACACAGAAAGAACCACAACCCGGAAACATCACCCGAGGAAACCTTCTGCTGTGCTTTCTGCAGCCGGACTTGTCTATCTCGGATTGGCCTTTTTAGTCATCAGCGCGCTTGCAGTAAGTGCGGGATGAGTCCTTCCTGAATCTTCGTTTGCGAAGAAAAGCTAGAGAGAGAGAGAGAGAGAGAGAGAGAGAGAGCGAGCAGCCGCAGAGGGGGAATGCTCTCCAATTACAAATAAAGAAAGGGACAATCCAGTCACTTGCAAGCAAAGTCAAGTACAGTTGGAACCCCGTATCTTCAGGGGTTCAGTTCCCGGACTTACCATGGATACCGAAACCGCGGATAACAGTAAACCCTATTAAAATAAAGGACTTCTGGTAAAAATATATCATAGATTTGCATTGGAGGACCTGGAAGATGCCTAGAGAGGATGCCTCTCTAGGCATTTTCCAGCGTGACTATATGGTATGTGTCCCTTATTTTGTGTCCCGCAGATAACTGAAACTGCTCGATATTGGTTCCACAGATACAGGGGTCCAACTATAAAGGGTTCTAGGTTCCCATGGAATGTTCAGACTTAGTTCAACTATCTCTGCAACTGCAAAGCTCACTGGGCAACCATAAGCAAGATTAAGGATCAAACTACACTATCTTTATACTCCATATTCAAATAGTAACATGTTGTTCTTAGGTTAGAAAACAGAAGTGTTGCTGTTCTTAGCATCCCCATAATATGATCGTTTGATTTATATCACAACATTCCTTGCAGAAATCCAAAGCTCCAGTAATATTCATCTTACAGAGTCCTCTAGCATAGTGCATCTGAAGCTAACTGATGTGGAGGGACTGGCAAATTCCCCCCCACAATGCACCAGGGACCAGTACTCTATTTGTGCCCATCGGGGATACCGTAGTTCTTTTCCTTCCTTCCTTCCCTTCCCTTCCCTTCCCTTCCCTTCCCTTCCCTTCCCTTCCCGGAAACTTGCCAGGGACCAGCAAGCACTGGTTCATGCATTGGTATTAGTTCATGGTTCACCACTTTGAGTAGCATTGCTCTAGTATGCATAATCTCACAAATTGTGGAAGCCTTTGCCCCAATACCAAACCAGAGAGAGAAAGAGAGAGAGAATGAGAGAGAGAGAGTTTTGATTACTTTTCCTCCCATTATTCCAAACTTGTCTATTTTGGGTTTAAAAAATGTATGTAAGTGACGTAGTGTCACTGCCTGGTTGGCTGAGATGCACCTCTGTGGCTCACCAGAGAGTGCAGGAACAAACATTACACACACACCTTGGCCCCATTGCTCACCCTGATGTAAAACATGGGGTCCCACCATTTGGTTATGGTCCAAGCCATCTAACTCTTTAACTTCAGCAAAGGTGGGATAGCCAACACTGAAGGTTGGGTTTACAGAATTGTTGGTTTCTTTATCCAAATCTACCAAACAATCTTAATGTCTTCTTCTTAAAGAGGAGGGGCTTGCCTCTGTTTGATTTTCCCAATGTTGATGGTGATGATGATGATAAACTAGTCACTGGACATGAGTTTTAAATGGAGCATTTCTGTAGCAGAAGGGAGGGGAAAACATTAGAAAGGAAACACACACACACAAAAGTGGTGGTGATCACTGAGACTCATTGTATATCAAGGTGAATAAAAGTCCTCAAACACAGCTAAAATTAGCTCTGTGTGTGTTTCAAGCAGACTAAAGTGCCGGCAATAGGAGGTAGATGACTTAAATTTCTACCAAGGGCTGGATCAAACACAAATGCAAACGTCTTGAGATAACACTTAAGGCTTGTCTTACTGTGCTATAATCAGCAGCCTTTTTAACTATGCAAGTGGCATTTTTAATTTTTTTTTTTATTTTACTCAAGCCATTGAAGTGGAAATTTCCTTTCTCTTTTCAAGATGCAACTGCTGCAGCGTAGTGGTTTGGGTCAAAAATGGCTGTGGTTTTTATGTTTATTGGGGAGGGTTGTGTGAATCATTTCTATGTTTTAGTCTGAATGTTGACGAATTATCCAAGGGCCCGTCTAGTCAGTGAAAACTCTCCTCATGGTTTTTACAAGTAAAAAAATGCATACAAGGTCACATATATTAATGGAAACTATGTACAAAAAGTGAATATTTGTTTTGAAAAAAACAAAACAACATGAAAAATAAATGCTTGAAAAACAAAATCGTATATAAGGCAAATTGGTAAACCAATGTGACCAAAATGCATGAATTATATTACATAGATACATATAAAAATGTATTTTCAGAAATAACTTTTTTAAAGGAAAAAAAAAACACTTGCAAACAGCCGCAGAGACAGGATGAAATGAACTTAAGATGAAAAGATGAAAACTGAGAAAAATCTAACTGACTCATCAATCCCTAGGTGCAATTCGAAGTAATGCCAGGGGATTAGTGAATAGATTTCCTATCATTTCTTTAAAAAAAAAAATGAATGCAAAAGAAAATCTAACCTGTGCCATGATACTGTGAAAGTGTTTAGAGGGTGACTGGTTGCTTGACAAGATTGGGAAAAGCTACATTGGGTGGGGGTGAATAACTCCAAGAACAGCCCCCAGACATGTTTATTAGGGATTCTGAGATTTGCAATCCAAAAATGTAATTTTTCCCCTAAGCTCTGGTTCTTTTCTCGCTCCTTCCTATTTTCTGTGTAGGAAACTAGAGAAACCCAACTTTCCACCTACTAAACTAATTTTAAAAAAATAATAACTCCAAATCTATAAAATACTATTATAATGCTGCTCCAGAGACTAGGATATGGAGCATGGCTTCAAATTACAGGAAAAGAGATACCACCTAAACATTAGGAAGAACTGCCTGACAGTAAGAGCTGTTCAGCAGTGGATCACGCTGCCTCGGTATGTGGTGGAGTCTTCTTCTTTGGAGGTTTTTAAACAGAGGCTGGATGACCATTGGTCGGGAATGCTTTGGTTGTGTCTACCTGCAGGGCAGGGGGTTGGACTAGATGGCCCTTGTGGTCTCTTCCAACTCTATGATTCTATTATTGTCTTGGAAAGTGCAAAATGAATAATTTCAACTAGACTCCCCAAACCACTCCCCACCCCACCCCACTCCATCCCTGATGGATTCTACAGGAAGTACATAGTTAGAAGGCAACTCTTTATGTTGGCAGTACAGAATAGCTGTCCCTCATTTCAAACATCACAGCTCCAAAGTATCCTCCTTCACTTCCGAAACTTTTGATCCAGCAACTATAAACCTCTTCTAACATCCGTTTCAACATACCCACAGGAAGAGTTCTGTGAAGGTGCAATTAATGATTGCAATGTAATATTTCAGTTCCATAAACCACCTTTTGACCCATGTTCCCCCTGTGAAGAGCTGTGACTCTGTACATCAGCAAAAAGTCCTGCAGAAATGCAAATTACATCCAGCTGCTCGCCTTTGATCCCACAATCTCTTTCTAATGCTTTGCCCGAGCACTTCCTACCCTTGTTATTCCAAACCATGTGACTGTTATTTGACATCAAAGTGTTCATTTATGTGTCTTATCCTGAAAGGCTAAAATGGGCAAAGAGGAGACCATGTAAGGGAGAAAGTGTGTGTGTGCACACTTTTTATTTCTCCCCACTTTTTGCAAGAGTGCTTTGGGACCTCATAAAAGAGAATGCAAAAATCAGATAGCTTCTTTTACAAATTAAATACATATTTTTCCCTTGTCAAGACAAAAAAGGCAGCTTTCAAGATTTCACAGCCTCTTTAAAAAAATAGTGTCTGTGTTATCATTTTTCCCCAAGAAGAGAAAAACACCAGTTGTTGCCTCAAGCCTCATTGCACCATATCATATGATACAAGCAAAGGGGCAAGTATTATATGAATTGAGTTTTCCAAACGAAAAGGCTTAATATCCAAACTCTGAATTGTGCAAAATTTGTCATCCAACAAAAGCAAGAATCCATACTATTTTTTTTTAAAAAAATGAAGTGCTTTGCAGAACCCAAAAGCTTGCAGACCTTTACCTTAAAAGAAAAAATTAGTGCGAGCAATAACAACAACAACAACAACAACACAGATGGCTATCCAACCTCTGTTTAAAAGCCTCAAAAGGAGAAGACTCCACCACACTGCAAGAACAGCTCTTACTGACAGGAAGTTCTTTTTAATGTTTAGATGGAATCTCTTTTCCTGTAGTTTGAGTCCATTGCTCCATGTCCTAATCCCTGGAGCAGCAGAAAACAAGCTTGCTCCATCTTTAGTATGACATCCATTCAAATATTTTAACATGGCTCTTAACCTTCTCTCCGCTAGGCTAAACATACCCAACTCCCTAATCTGCTCCTGATAGGGCATGGCTTCTAGACCTCCCCACCATTTTGGTTGCCCTCCTCTGAACACATTCCAGAGACCCATGGTATTCCATGGGAGTTTCCTATCTTAATACTAATGAGGTCTAGCTCTCAAGAGAAAATAGTTTGCACTGTGCCTGGTTTTATGAAAGGCATTCAAATTGCCGTCCCTGCACAGCAATGCACTGCTTCCATTGTCAAAGCAAAGAGTTGCAAACCTCACTTAAAGTTTCGCTTGTAATTTTGCTACACTTCTCTGCTGTTGTAATCTTTAATCCTGCTAAGGGTGTATACATTTTCTGGCGGGGGGAAATGCCTAAAAAATTCTAGGTTTTTTGTGACTATTTTGTGTGTGCATGTCTGTGTATGTATGCATATATGTATATACTCTTTACATAACTTTGCAAAGTTTCATTGCTCCACCTTGTGGCCTACACGGAAAATAATGTACAAAGCTCCCTTGAGTTTTCTATAGAATAAAAGGGGGCAAACTATGAGAAACAGATGAGCCGTCCTTAACGTTTGCTCCTTTTAGCCAAAACACACTTTGCTCTATAGAAAATCTGCAAGAAAATCTTTGATCTTTACTTTGATAGGCTCCTTTTCTTTTACTTTTCTTTTCCCTTTTTTGGTGATGGTTGAGGACCAACATCTAGGAAAAAGTCCATGTAAAGTAAAACTAGTATAGCTATTGCTGATAGATACCACGGGTGGTGATGTCCTCAGGGTACCTTAAGGGGAAAAATAAATAAATGTATGTCCCACCCAGAAAACTACTTCTTGTACTGGGGAAACAACTTGTGTTTCCTCTTCAGAGTTTTCCCACAGTTTTAGTCATCCTCCACCCCCAGCTCCATGATAGAGAGAAAAAAATGTTGCCATTCAAGAAACTATGGTGAATGCGAGACCTCATTGTGATCTTGAAGTTGTCTGAAGGTTTAATTTGATGGGTATGAAAGAGAAAACTGTGATAGATCATCAGAGCTTGGGAAAGTTTTGTTGGTGTATGTGTGTGTCTTGGAAGAGTCCAACCAGGAGTCCAGCGGAGTAGCCTTTAAAGTTATTGTCCCAAAGCAAGATTTAAGAATCAGAAGGAGAGCTTTCTACAGGAAGTTACTTCCTCCTCACCACCCTCCCTGAAAAAAATATCCATACTAGAACACTTCTAACTGTGTTCACTTGGTTAGAAATAGCTTCCACTGACATCAGGGGGGGGGGAGCAGGATTGGTCTATGCTTGTGGCACAATTAGATAAGATTTTTTGAATATATTTTATGGTTAAAAATTGCTCATGTAATCATAGTTATACAAATCAATATATCAGAGAGGGGTGATCCAAAAAGCTTAGCAAAATAAAAGGTATACCATGAATTAAAATTAATTAATTAATGGGATCAGACCATCCACAATTTAACAACTTCTAATATTGTCTTTCCTAACATTCTGATTTCATATTTTCTAATTTTAGTACAGGATCTGAACTCCACGGTTGCAATTATCCATGGCTGAAAAAAATGGGGACACATACCATAGAGTCATGTTGGAAAATGCCCAGAGAAGTTGTCCTCTCTAGGAATTGCTAGGTCCTCCAATGCATCTCTATGGTATGTTTGTACCAAAGTCCTTTATTTCAATAGGATTCACTATTATCTGCAGTTTCTGGTACCTGCAGTAACTCTAGGAGCCAACCCCCCCTGGATATGGGGGCAACCTGTATTCAGTTCATTTACACCACAGTTCCAGCTGCACATCCTTTATATTGTTAGAAATCAGCCCAGGCTACTTTGTCCAATACTATTCTGTGCCACATACCTTTTCCTTATTCGCTAAAGAAGGAAGCCAAAATATGAGTGGAGGAAAAGATACTATGCTGTGGAGGTGATGGAAAGGATAGCACCATTCCAAACTGCAGTAAGAAAATAACTTTAAAAAACTATATGCCATATAAAAATGTCATGTGAGTAGGAAAGTCTCTCTCTCTCACACACATAACATATAGAGAAGTATTAAAAGATAATTCCCCCTAGTTAAAAGCCTGAAATGATGCAATCCACTAGCATCTGAGGACTTCCATGCCAGCAGGGCAGTAAATTTACCCCAGCTTTTGGTCAAAGATAAACCTCTCTTGAGGCAGAAATCTAGCACATAGGAAGTGGATGGCATGGGAGGTTTCTTCCTAATATGCAAGGTGTTGAACCTATCCAAAGTGGTGAACCCTATACCTCAAATAGGTTCAGTACCTTGGATAATTCCTTTAAAGTTGAGTCTAAAACCTGGAGTGGATTCACATCTTTGCCAGCATCAGAACCACCAGCCTCGTTTGGTGCAATCCTCTACCATCTCAACATTCCACCACTTCATCCTGTTGTATTCTGGAGACCATGCCTAAGCTTACGTTGAAGGAACTGGGATTACCATCAACATATCTTTATATCTTTACTCCCAGATCTACATTTGACAGTTGAGCTGGTGTGACATGCATTTTCTACAGGAAATGGTACAAGACACAGCAGGCTACCAAAGAGTTCTTATTTGCGTCTGCTAAGAATAGCAGTCTGGGAGCCAAGACAATTCCCTGTATCGCACACATGCTAACCGAGTTTAATCCAAACTAATGAACAACAGAAGGCTCATGAAACAATGGGAAGCCTTTTAGCATGTCAGTGGAATGGCTTTGTGATTTGTCTGAGTTTAAGGGTCTAAATACCCAAAAGCAGAGTTTCCCAAACTCTGGTCTCCCAGGTGTTTTGGACTTCAGCTCTCAGAATCCCTGATTTTTGGCCAAAGTAGCTGAGGCTTCTGGGAACTGAAGTCCAAAAACTGGGAGGAGTAGAGTTTGGTATCACTACCCTAAAGGCACCAAATCCTGTCTGGTCTTGGAAGCTAAGTAGGATTAGTCCTGGTTAGTACTTGGATGAGGGGCTACCAATGAATACCAAGGTCTGTATGCTATATTGCAGAGGAAGGAACTGGCAAAACCAGCTCTGAGGATCATTTGCCTAAGAAAACCCTTTGAAATTAATGGAGTTACTGTACGTTGACAGTTAACTTGGAGGAGCGCGCATACACTCATGAAAATTTCCAAATCAGAAAGAGAAACAGAGAAAGAGGGTGCACAGCTTGATGTACACACATTGGAAGGAGATGGACAGATGGAATGTTTACTTTGATAGATTATAATACCCAGAACTTAACTTCAAGGTGACAGTTTTGGGTCCCATGTGGGAGAAAAGCAGCATATAAACCAACCAACCAACCAACCATCCAGTGGCTATTTTGTCTGGGGATTCTGGAAGTTCTTGTACATCATAAAAAATAACTTTTCTTTCCCCAAGTTCAATACCTAGCAGATGAGACTTCAACCTTAGTAACATCTTGCAGTATCAATTCTTTTACTTCATGGTAACAGAAGCCATTTAGCTGCTCAAGGGAAAGGCAAGATGGCATCACCACCATCCCATTCCATAGCAAGGAGCCAATCTGACTGAGAGTTCCCCACCAACACTAGCAATGGAATACTGTGTTCCAGAACACCAAAGTGTAGCAGGGTAGCTTAGAGGATGCCAAGCCAAGGACAGTTCTCCAGTACCTTGCTGCTGCTCCATCACCTTCTGTCACCTCAGGTAATCACCTCAGCCTTACTCATGGTAGGACCAGCTATGTTTCACTCAATACAATTCATCTGTGAAAATCGTATTCTCATATTCTGCCCAGAGAGGGACAGTTCCAGGGGCATAACTGTGGGGCGAGCAAAATTAGGTCATTTCCCCTCCAAAATAAGAAGTCTGCCTCACCTAATGAAATGTTCCTTCAGTCTCCAGTTTAGTATTGCAGAGAGTGACATGCCAAATCCACACTACACCAATAACCCAGGTTGAAACTGGATTATATTTGCCATGGCTCCTTCCTGTGGAATCCTGGGATTTGTAGTTTTACATGGTCTTTAGCTTTTTCTGCCAAAGAGTGCTAGCACCTCACCAAACTATAAAACCCAGGATTTGACAGGAAGGAGCCATGGTAAACAATCCAGTTTCAAACTAGACTGTTTGTGTAGTGTGGATTTGGTCTGTGGACATTTTCAGACATGGTTTTATCGTACCTAGCGCGGAAAGAGCTCCCGGGAGAGGGACGGGGCTCTTGCGCGGCAGGGGGGTCATTTTCGGACGCCGCCGTCCCTCTCCCGAAAGCATCTGTTTCAGTTCTGTGAAGCTTCGGAAGCCGCAGAGCCATATTTTAAGCACGGAAGTTGCCCATGATTAAAATATGGCGCTGCGGCTTCTGAAGCTTCACGGAACTGAAACAGATGCTTTTGGGAGAGGGACAGCGGCATCCAAAAATGACCCCCTGCCGCGCAAGAGCCCACCCCTCTCCTGGGAGCTCTTCCCGCGCTAGGTACGATAAAACCGTGTCTGAAAATGTCCTGTGTCTTGAAATTTGTTCACACCTAGAACTTCTATTTACTGCATTCACATTCCCTTGGTCATTTTGCCTGTCCCTCTCCAAACAATGTCTGGGCAACCAGCCAAAGGCTGTTTAGTATACAGATGATAGCAAAGGCACTTGGATGAGGGGCTGATACTACACAGCTGAAAGCAGAGGCACAGCACAGTCAATTACAGGCAAAGAATCAAGGCAGCATGAAGTCAGACACTTACTTTACTAGCAAGCAAAACGCAAGTCTGCAAGTAAAGTCCAATATACAAAGTTCAGCTCCGGCAAACAGAGTTTAGGGTAGTCAAGCAGAATCCAGGTCAGGCAAACAGAGTAAATAAACAGTCCAGGTCAAACACAGCAAGCAGGAACATGACAGGTACTCAGGTAGATCAGATAATCTCCAACAACCCCTGGAGGGTGCTGTGTATTAATTAATTGCTACTTCCTATAAATATGCTGAGATGCTTCAAGTCCTCTTTTTGTTGCCTCCATGCTGTGAAGGTAGGTATAGGTAAGTTGTCCTCTGTATCTGAAGGGGATCAGGACCCTCTGCCAGAGCTGGTACTGCACTATTGTCTGTGTCTGAGACCTGTGGCTCTGGACCATCCTCCTGCTCTGGTTAAGCAGGTTCTGGAATGTTCATTGCTTCAGTCTCAATGAGTCAAAGTCCATTTCCAAGTTCTGGAAGCAGGGTATGACATCCCCCCACCCCAATTTTGGATGCCTAAACTATATTTCTAAAGACACAACTGAAGTGTTCAGCGACTGCAACAATAAACATTTGGGGACTGAAGGAAAAATCTATTGGGTGGGGCAGATTTCTTATTTGTGAGGAGCAATGCTCTTATTTTGCCCTGCCCTACTATAGCTACAAACCTAACTGGTCCTAACCTTATAGAAATTCTTCTTAGTAGTAATAGTAGTAGTATCCTACCTTTATTCCAAAACTGGAATTCAAGAAGACATAGAATTTAAAAATAACAAGACAGCTAAAAACATACAAGAGTGTTAAAATGGAATTAAACTAATCATAGTATTAAAACAGTTTTGAGCTACACCTATAAGAATAAAATGAGCTATAATTTAAAAGGTCAAAAAGCTATTTTAAAACAGTTGAATTTAAAACAATACACCACCCCTTAGCCCATTCTTTTAAAACTTTCTGTATGAAAAGGCTGTCAGAATAAAAAGGCTTTTCCCTGCTGGTGGAAAGACAAGGAGTTGACCATCCTGGCCTTCCTTGGAAGGGAGTTCCAGCGTCTAGGGGCAGATACTGAGAAGGCCCTCTCTTGCATCCCCACCAACTGCGCTTATGAAAGTGGTAGAAGGGCTTCTCTTGATGATCTCAGGGCATGAGCAGGCACATAGAGGGAGATGTAGGACTTTTTCAGATGAACCTAAAATCCAGAAGAAGCCATCAGGAGATGAATGTAGCTGCTCCGCAGCAGGGGGCAGTTTCTGATGACGACATCCCTCTCGCGTTACCCTCCGTGTTCCTTCCATGTCGCATGGAAGGAAAAGTCACCACTTTTTATTCACGAAGAAATTCCGTGAATAAAAAGTGGTGCCGTTTCCTTCCATGCGACACGGAAGGAACACGGAGGGTAACGCGAGAGGGACGGTGTCATCAGAAACTGCCCCCTGCCATGGAAACAGCTGCGTTCCTCTCCTGACGTCTTCTTCCGGATTTTAGGTTCATCTGAAAAAGTCTGCCAGATAGCCTGGACCTGAGCTATAGAGAGATAATTATAGGTCATAACCAGCATTTTCAGTTGTGCCTGGAAACAAACTGAGAGCTAGCGGAGCTGTTGTAACAGGGTGGTAGCACAGTTCCTGTAACCTTCCCCAGTTAACACTCTGGCTCCAGCTCATTATACTGAAGTTTCTGAACACACTGAAATAATATGGTTGCTAAGACTTTGAGCCCCTGCAAGTCACAGACCACAAAGAATCCTGCTGAATAACCACAAAGCTCCAACCAGTCCAGAATACTGCTTCTCACAGTCGCCAAACAGATGCCTGTGGGAAGCCCACAAGGAGGGAAAGAGGGCAACAGACTTCCTCCCTTGCTTCTTCCCCAGTTATTCATATACAGTGATACACTGTGACTTTAAAAGGAAGCTCCATTTGGTGTTCAAAGCTAGTAGCTATTGATGGGCCTGATGTCCTCCATGAATTTGTCTAGTTCCTTTTTAAAGCTGTTTTGGTCAAATCAGTAAATACACACAAACAGTGGGAGGGAGAGGATAGAGAGCGTGTGTGTAATGTAATGGTTAGAGGATTGGATTGAGACTTGGAGCTCTGGCTTCTAGTGTCAGTGAGCTGCATGAAGCATAATAGATTACCATGGGCCAATCACATCCTCAGTCTGGTCTACCTCACAGGTTTGTTGTGGCAATAAATAAATAGCCAACCAAACAACTACAGAATGAAAGAGACACCAGAATGCAGGATATGTGTTATTTCATGATCCTTAGGCAATTGCTTGGAAAGAAAGCCAAAAATGTTTTGAATAAAGCTAAAATACTTATACATGCCAATAGAGGGCTTATCTGTAGGACTGAGTAGCAGAACTTTTTAACGTGATATCTCACAGCTTCAAAATGAGTATCAGCGAGGGTTGGGTTGGATGTGTGGTTCTTTAAAAGGGTCATTGCAAGAACTGGCAGGGGGAGGAGAGAAGAATCATAGAGTAGGAAGAGACCACAAGGGTCATCTGGTCCAACCCCCTGCCCTACAGGAACACACAATCAAAGAATTCCCGACAGATGGCCATCCAGCCTCTGCTTAAAAACCTCCAAAGAAGGAGACTCCACCACACTCTGAAGCAGTGCATTCCACTGCTGAACAGCTCTTACTGTCAGGAAGTTCTTCCTAATGTTTAGATGGAATCTCTTTTCCTGTAGTTTGAACCCATTGCTCCGTGTCCTAGTCTCAGAGCAGGAGAAAACAAGCTTGCTCCCTCTGTTATATGACATCCCTTTAAATATTTAGACATGGCTATCATGTCACATCTCAACCTTCTCTTCTCCAAGCTAAACACATCCTGCTCCCTAAGGACCTGCTCATAGGGCATGAGAAAGCCACTGTGGTGTAGTTAAGAGCAGGAGTGGGGAAAGCTCTGCCTGAGAGTCACATGTGGCCCCAACCCCCCCGCCATTTTACAGTTTCCAAAGCCCCCTGCCAGTCCACTGAAGCGCCCAAGCTCCCCCTTTTAAAAATGCATGATTTTTGCCTCCGAACTGGACCAAAATACACAAATCGGTCACCCCCCTGCACTTTTACATCATCATCTCCAAAAAACTCATTTTCCACTGAAAGCCAGCCTCAAGTGGTGAATGAAAGTGGCCCATTTACACTATACAATTCTAGTGCTATAACTTTAACATTGACTTCTTGGAATTCTAGAACTGGTAGTTTATAGAAGGACATTTATTATTCCCAGCCAGAGTGCTCCAGTGTCTCACCAAACTACAAGCCCCAGAATTCCATAGGATGCTACCAGGGTAGCTAAAATTGGATACAGTGCTATATTTGGGTAGTGTAAAACAGCCCAACATCACTTCTGGCACACTGGAAAGAGCAGATGTGGCCAGCAGGGGATAGTGGGAACAAAAATGCCCCCCATCCCTCCTATACAAATTTCCCCACCTGGGCTAGAGTGTTGGATTGGGGCCTGATCTGGCAGTACTGGATTAAACTGGAAATTCTTAAAAAAAACTCAGTAAAGGGCCCCATCTCAGCTTCCCCCCCTTCCAGCCCTGTATCTGCCCTGGGAGTCATAAGGACTGTCCAGGGGCAGATCAGGGTAATCTGAACTCCAGGGTTCTGGAACAGGGGGCAAGCCAGGATATTTGGACCATGTAGATAAGCCCCTAGTGTATGACATCTCTTTCCACCCTCAGTGCTCAATAGCAGACAGATTGAGTCCAGGCTCACTCCTGCAACCAACAAGTGGTAGAAGAAAGAGGGCTGGGTAGGGCAGACCACCCAGCTATTGTTATGTCCCAGGATGAGGAGCTTGTGGAAGGAGATACTGAATACCTTCTTCTTCAAGGTCCAAAAAGTATATATGCACAGGAGGAGTAATCACCATTTACACATGTGTCTGTCACCAGCAGGATGCCAGCCCACATTACCTGGCTAGCCAGGTTTCACCCACAGTCCCTCCTTCTGTGACATCCCAAGGGCCCACTCCCTGTCTCAGAGAGTTTCATAGCTTGACTGGGGCTAGCATGAGTGCCAGTGTGGTGTAATGGTTTGGGTGTTGGACTAGGACCCTGGAAATAAGGAGTGGACTCTTGTCTCAACTAGGGTAATATGACTGAGTCAAGTATTGAATGGTGAATTAGCACATGAGTAAGTGTGGTGTAGTGGTCTGAGCATCAGACTATGACTTTGGAGACCAGGGTTCGAATCCCCGCTTGGCCATAGAAAATCCACTGGGTGACTTTGGGCAAGTCATACTCTCTCAGACTCAGAGGTAGGCAATGCCAAACCTCCTCTGAACAATCTTGCTAAGAAAACCCCGTTACCCCTTAGGGTCACCATAAGCACCCAGATCTCACAAGTCCCAGTCCAATACTATAACCCAAGTGTGGGGAATTGTGTGGGGGGCAGGGGCCATTTTTGCTCCCATAACCCCCTGCTGGTCACATCTGATCTTCCCAGCACACCAGAAATGACTTTGGGCCCATTCACATTTTACAAATATAGCACTATATTCTACTTTAACTGACCCGACTGCAACCTATGGAATTCTGGGGCTTATAGTGTGTGAGGCACTGGAGCACTCTGGCGGAGAATAATAAATCCCCTCTATAAACTGCCAGTCCCAGGATTTCATGGGAAGTTGCCAAGAAAGTAAAAGTGGAATTCTAGAGTGTAATTGAGCCCCTTGTGTCACTTCCATTCACCATTTAAGGCTGGGTTTCAGTGGACAATGATGTAAAAGTGAGGGAGGTGACAGATTGTGTGTATTTTGGCCCAGTTTTGGGGCAAAAAGCATACAATTTTTTTAAAGCGAGGGGCTTGGGAGCTTCAGGGGACTGGCAAGGGGCTTTGGAGATTGCGATTAACCCTGGTTGATACTCATTTTGAAGCTGTGAGATATCATGTTTAAAAGTTCTGCTACTCAGTCCTATGGATGGGCCCTCCATTGGCACGCACAAATATTTTAGCTTCATTCAAAACATTTGTTGGCTTTCTTTCTTTGTGGCTTTAAAAAGGGACTAGACAAATTCATGAATGGCAGCAGGCTTATCAATACCTACTAGCCTTGAAGGCCAAATGAAGCTTCCATGGAAAGGTGCAGTATATCACTGTGTATCAATAGCCTGGGGAAGAGCAAGAGAGGAAGGCTGTTGCCTCCCCACCTTCCTTTTGGGCTTCTCACAGGTGTCTGGTCATCCAATTGAGAAGCAGCAATAGGGAAAAGTTGGGCCTTTGTGGTTATTCAGCAGGATTGTTCCACACGTTCTTTTTGTGTGCACAATAAGCTTGGAAATGAAAAGGTGAAGTTCATGCGCTTAGAAAGCTATCACAATTGAAGAGTACAGGCAATAGAGAATGGAGAGATCTCCACACCCATTTATACTAATAAATAAGTGAACTCAGTCACTCTTTCTTCTGAGTAAGCATGGTTCCAATTAGGATGCCATTCCTGTTCTCCCTCATCACATTGTTTTTTTTTTCCCCATGCTTCATTGCATTGTTACTCTCACAACTATAATACTGTACAATATTGTCAGCAATAACTTTTGTTCTTGCTCTTCTACTTTCTACTGTCTTGCTGGTTGCCATTTATTTGTCTTAGCAGGTATATTTTATTAACTTAGTATGTTGTAATGGATATTATGCCATAGACAGTTAAAACTAATCTGAATCTACATTCACAACAACCCCAGGAGGTAGTTCACTGTTTCCATTTTATTGAAAGCAAGTTGTAGAGATGACCTCCTTCTTCGTTTCATGTGGACCTTGCTATTGAAATCCTGTTGGGGTTTTGTGTGCACAATTGCCAGTTCTAACATCATTAGTGCTCTCAAATTTTATTGTATGATAGTAGCAGAGTCTAGTTTGAGGGGAGTGGATGGGGAATCATTTATTGCTCCTGTATTTTATTTATTTTATACCCTGCCTTTCTCCCAGCATGGGACCCATGGCGACAGACAATGTTTTAAAAGCACAATAGAATTTAAAAATTGTAAATACAAAAGTACTCCTGCATGCCTTCTGTCTCTTGGCTATTAGGTTTCAAAATAACATTATATATAAAATTTTGAGTTGATCCACATGCCTTGTAGATAGACATGTGATTTTATAAATTTAGGGCTTAGTTCAATTTTATTCCCCTCTAGGGTAGACCCACCCAAATCAATGAGATGTATGTAAGTTGTGGTAACCCATATATCCCATTCACTTCAGTCGGCTTGTTACCAACAACTGGACTGAACCCTGAATCATTAAAAAGAATCACAATGTAGACTGGTATTTGCTCAAGAGCACCACCCTGGCATAATTGTAGGATTTGAACCCAGAGCCCAACCAAAGATACAGGTGTGAACATAATCAGTAAGACCTCCAGATCAGAAGCCAAAACACCCCCACCTCAAAAAACCCCAAGTGCAGATACATTCAAAGTCTAACCCTATGGTAGTCCTCCTTCTGCTCATTTGCACCCAGCAGTGTCTAAGAAATATCTGGATGGATAGGCTGAGAAAGAGACAGAGAGCGGGTATCTAGACAGTCTCCCTCTCTCTCTCTCTCTCTCTCTCTGTGTGTGTGTGTGTGTATCAGTTTGATACCACTTGAACTCTCAGGGCTCCATCCTGTGGAATCCTTTTATATACTTTCAGAGGCTGTAGAGCTATTGCTTCCAGCATGCCTGACTACGGGCTACCCAGGCTAGAACTGTTTGTAGCAAGTTAAAATTCGGAAACATTTGGAAGACCACAGGTTCTCCTTAACTCCAGCACCCAGGCTGGATCATTGATTCAGACAATACTCCTAGAACACCAGGTCCCTGCATTGGGAGAGCGTTCCGGAAACTGGAGCTTTCCAAACCATCCCAGCATAAACCATTTGCTTTTCTAAATGATGTAAGCTGCAGCCAATGAAGTTGTGACCAGTATAAATCACCTACAGTGCAGTTAGGAAAGGCCAGCCCATGGAGAGATGGGGCTTCATTTTTAAGCTCCTAAAGCGCCTTCCTTTGCTTAGGAGCTTAGGATGCCTTGCTAGAGAGAGCTCTAGTCCTGAGCTCTGGGGAGTGGAGGAAAGAGTTGGGTTCTAAGTACCTCCCCAACCTACAAAGCCCAGGACTCTGCCCAATGGTGCCATGGCAGTTATAAAGTGGCATCAAACTGCTCGAAGTGTGGGATGGAGTTGGAGCTAGAGAGAGTGAGCGGTTGGTTCAGGAAAAGCTTGGCTTACCTCCTCCGTTTTTGTAGCAGAGGTAGGGGAACCGCCACACGTTGGCCAGGTCGACCGAGAACCCGATGACCGAGAGGAGAAAGTCGATCTTCTTGGTCCACGTCTCCCGCTCGGGTTGGGAAGGCTGGCCGGGTGGGTAGGCGGCGGAGCTGCCGCTCTCCAGCAGGCTGGTGCTGGTGTATTGCACCCCATTCTGCTCCTTCACCAGGATCAGCTCCACTTCTTTCTTGGCCGGCGGCTCCGGAGGCAACGGGACGACCGGGGGGCCACCGTCCCGCCTGGGCATCCCCGCTGAGCTCCCCAGCTCGGGTTGGCTGAGCGGCTGGATCATGCTCCCTGGGAGGAGGAGGAGGAGAAAAGAGGGGAGAAAGACACACCGAGAGAGAGGCGGTGAGCAGGCGGAGAGGCGAGGCGAGGCCAGCCAGGGGAGGGAAAAGGCGGAGAAGAAGCGGGGAGCCTTGGCGCGCCCTGGAGAAAGAAGTCTCTCCAAGAGCGCAGCGCAAAAGCGCACGGCGGAGGCGGAGGAGGAGGGTGGAGGGGGCATGCAAGGAGGCGGAGGGGGGGCTGTGAGGAGAGCATACAGGCGCCGCCCCGGCCTCAAACACCCCCCCCCGGGTAGCCTTCCTCTCCTCCTCCTCCTTGGGAAGAAACGGTGCCAACTGAACGGGCACCTGGTTCCAAGCGCCGCGGCTCTCCAATGCTTCTCCTTCCAACTCCCGTCCCACGACAGAGCCGTGACTCACACACACACACACACACACGGAGTTTAAAAGCGCGAGGCCACCTTCGTTGCCTTTACGCGCACCCGGGCATGGCGCACCTTGGAGTCACTTTGCCCTTCTTTAAACTGTCCCAAATCCCGCTACTTCTCTCTCTCTCTCTCTCTCTTTCTCAACCCCCACCCCACTCTTTGCCAAAGGCGCAAACTTATTGGAAGGCGGGGTGAAATCCCCAACCCCCAGGAACATTATTGAGTTAATGATAGTCACAGACCCAGGAGATATTCTTGGAGCGCACGCGGATGGGGAGGGAATCAATCCAGATTCTAGTAGATCAGCCCCTTAACGCTCACTTCAAAGTCTGCTAGACATGCTCCTGCAGTTTTGGCTCTCGCCGCCGATCAAGCAGCCTTTCATCCCCTGCCACCCTCCGGGTGTTTTAGAGTACAACTCCCATCATCTCCAGTCAGCATGGCCAACTGGTTGGGAATGGTGGGCGTTGTAGTCCAGCCCACCTGCTGTTGGGCTGAGACCGGCTGCACGTACACACGTTTTATTTAAGTGCTGTTCGGAAGTGGAATGCATTGCCTGGGAGTGTGGTAGATTTGGAGGTTTTTAAGCAGAGGCTGGATGGCCATCTGTCAGGGATGCTTTGATTGGGTATTCCTGCATGGCAGAGGGTTGGACTGGATGGCCCTTGTGGTCTCTTCCAATTCTATGATTCTATATATTTGCTTGATTTCCTTTATTCCCTATGCGAGCCAGTCATAAGACATATTCCAGAATAACATTTAAAAAAAAAAGTGTATGAAAAATCTGTCAATTTCAATTTCTCTCACTTTATTATTTTTTTTTAAAATACCGTACAACTTTTTTGCGGTGCAGGTTACAAATCTGGACAAAATTTTCAAAAATGAAGTGACGTGTCCTCCTGTCCAAATTGGCCAAATTCAACAGGTGAGTCTATTCACAGCATGAAGCAGATAAGGTTGTACCTGCCACCCTACTATAGAGATGTGAACGATGAGTAATCTTTCAGAAGTAGTAGTGGTGGCGGCAGCAATTCTAACTGAGCACTACAAACATGGCTGAATAGGTGCATCCACACTATACAATTATATCAGTTTGATAGCACCTTCACTGCCATGTAATCCTATGTAATCCTGGGATTTCTACTTTGGGAAGGCACTTAGAATTCTCTAGTGCGCTCCCCCTGAAATGAGCCAGCAAGGTGTACTGATTTGAGCCTTGGACTATGAGACTGGAAACCAGGGTCTGAATCAGCCATGGAAACCCACTGTGTGACCTTGGGTAAATCCCATTCTCTCAGCCTCAGAGGAAGGAAATGGCAAACCCTCTCTGAACAAACCTTGCCAAGAAAAAAAACACAAAACATGATAGGTTTGCCTTAAGGTCACCATAAGTCAGAAACCACTTGAAGGCACACAAGAACAACCCCTGAAATACAGCATTCGAGCCCCCTGGCAGATAATTCTAAGTAATTCACAAAATGAGAAATCCCAGGATTCAAAAGAATAGAGACAAGGCAGCCAAAGTAGTACAAAAGTACTATATAAATGTGTAGTGTGGATACAGTGCAAATCCAGAGTTTTCAAGATTTGAGCTTTCCCAGCTTGGACAGATGGGTGAATCTATCAGTTTTGGTTTCTCCTACATTCATTTAAAAAAAAAAAAAATCAAATTCTTGACATCCCAAATCTGAAGAAATTTGAACGTTTTGATAAATTCTTATTCAAAAACCCCACAAACAAACTGAAACAGCATTGTCAACCTATAGGTAAGAAAATAAGAGAAATAGTGCAGTGCCAGATCTGTCCACTGAGAAGAAGGAAGGCCCAATGCATTTAGTAGGATATAGTTCCAGGTTGATGTGTATGGGATTGCAGCCAGCCTCTAAATCATAATCTAGATTCAGAGAGAGGGGTTTCTAATTCATCTGATTCTGGAATAAAGATGCCAGTTTGGCTCCAAGATAGTCCTTATTCTGTTTCATCTCTCCCCCACCCCCCTGCTATGGGAAGGGCAATTGCAAGTGATCTGAGGATCCATTTCCCCATGGAGTGCTCAAGAAGGCCAAATGAAAACCAAACAAAGCTAAAACGCCAACCCCTCTCCCAAACTGAAAACAATGGAAGTATACTATAGTCAGAAATCCACTTCTGGTTTCATTTTGAAAAGATTTTAAGGGATGGGGGACCCTTTGCCACGTATAATGCCCAAAGGGTTGCTCATGGTTGCATTTGCAAGCAGAAAGTCATATATTTGGTCTGAAATTTTGGGGAGACTGGTTGATGGCAGCCTGTAGAAACACCCTGGGGGGGGTATAGGCACCCCACAGGCTACAATCTAGCCTACCCCAGGGTTAAGAAGTCTCAGTCTCTGTTAACAGACACCACACTTGCTAGAATTTAGCCACATAATTGTAACAAAAGACCAAAAAAAAGAGAAAATCACATTCAGTTGTGGTTCTGGGAGCAAGGAATAATGGAGTGCAATCAATTTCAAATAACACAGAGTTTGCCATCCTTATTTGAAAAAAAAATCATGCTTAAAAGCTGTGTTCAATCAAGGCAGTGCTTGGCAATGGAATATCCAATGGTCAGAGGCAAATTAGCCAACATTAAAACATGCGCACGCGCACACAAACACACACACAAAGAGAGAGAGAGAGAGAGAGAGAGAGAGAGATGTTTTAACTTGTCTCTAACTCCGACTGACCCTTTCCTTTTTTTCCTTTTGTTCTCACCCTCCCTTCCTGAGCCTCCTGTTATTTCTTAAGAGAAAGCAAAGTGAAATATCACAACCTTCCTTTGCTTTTCACACCCTCTCCCCATGGAGAAATCAGGGCCAAATTGACACTACATACATAATCCAGTTTGAAACTGGATTATTTGTTATGGCTCCTTCCCATAGAACCCTGGAATTTGTAGTTTAGTGAGGCACCAGTACTCTTTGGCAGAAAAGGCTAAAGACTGTGTAAAACTACAAATCCCAATAGGAAGGAGCCAGGGCAATCAATCTAGTTTTAAACTAGATTGTTTGTCTAGTTTGGATTTGGCATAGGTTTGCAACAAGCTTTCCAGGTTGATTTAGTAGCCCAGTGTTGGATGATATTCTTTGAGGAACATGGTCCTATTTTCCATTATTGCTTTCCTGCTGTGAGGATTTTGATGGGGAGATGGTTTCCTCTTAGTGGGAGTCACCTTAGATATCTCTACAACAGCTCAGGTATACAAAACTGACATCTGCCATGTCAGATTATTCCACCTATCCAGAATGAAATTATGTTCATTAGCAACTCCTCAGATTTTTAGGCAGAAGACCTTCCCAGCCTTTCTCCTACCTGGAGATTCCACGGATGGAACCTAGGAATTTTTGCATGCAAAGCAAGTGCTCTACCACTAAGATATACCCATAAACCTATTATTTTAAATCTCAGATTACCTTTAGTGGTAGCTTTCTCTAATCTGGTGCCCTCCTCAAATTTTCAGCACTGCAACTCTCATCAACAACGACCAGCCTGGGCAATGCTAGAGGTGATATAATCTGTGCTCTGGAGGGCACCAGCTTGGGAGAGGCTGAGTCTCAGTGGGAATGCATACAGAGTTAATGGAGAACTACAATGCCCAATGGGCAAAGGACCTGTTCACACTGGCTTGGCTTTAGCCCAGGAGTAGGTGACCCTCTACATTTGTGTTGGCCTAAAACTCCAACCAGCCCTGGCCAGTTTAACCAGTAGTGCAGGAATGACAGCAGTAAAAGCATCTGGAAATCCACAGTCACCCACCTGTGTTGTACACACTGGGGCAGAAACAAACTCATATACCACCAATGCATTGCAACCATGCACAAAATGAACGCTGATGGAGGTTTGGCCAGAATGAGAAAGGAAGTAAATTTTGTACATTTTGTACACTGTTAAAATTTTAAAAATTATTATTCTGATGGGCCTTTAGAGCTGAAAGTTTTTCAGAAAAGCTTTTTAAGAGGGTGCAGTACCGTATTGTTTTAAATCACATTGGTTTTTAAACAGCTTTTTAAATCATTTTTAATTGCATGTTTTCAATTGTTTTAATATTTTTAATAGTTTAACTCTATTTTAATGTTGACTTTTTGTAGGTTTTTAACTACAGTATACTGCAATGATTTAATTTGTAAACTGCTTGGAGTCCCAATCTTGGGGGGGAAAGACAGAGTATATATATATATATAAAAGTTAACACTAATACAAATAATATAGACACAGTGGCTAAAATCCTATTGTTAGTTTAGAATAGACTGATTAGAGTAGACTCATTGAATCCCATTAGAGAAAGATCTATTGAATTTACCTGTGTATTGATTCATCATTTGACAATTTATTCAGTGGGTTCAGTGGTTACACCTATTCCTTGAGATGGCTATGGTGACACAGACCTTGCTTACATCCTGGGCCCATCTAAATGGTGAAAATACGCCTCATGGAATTTGTTGGGAATCGTATCAGTCTAAACAGGATCCAGTGACTGGTGTTAGTTACAGGGAACACATAACTCCTATCTTGAAACAGCTTCACTGGTTACTAGTTCATTTCCAGGCACAATTCAAAGTGCTGGTGATGACCTAAAAAGCTCTTTATGACATAGGTCCAGACTTTCTAGAGGACTGCACCTCACTATATAAACCTGCCAAAGTCATAACATCTTCATAACAAAGTCGTACCATCTTGTTACGATGGTACGACTTTGAGCCCTGGTGGCGCAGTGGTTAAATGCCAGTACTGCAAGCCACAAGGTTATGAGTTCAATCCCAGAGACTCCAAGGTTGACTCCGCCTTCCGTAGGTCAGTAAAATGAGTACCTGGCTTGTTGGGGGCAATTAGCTAACACATTGTAAACTGTTTAGGGAGTGCTTTGGCACTGACAAGTGGTATAGAAATATCAATGCTATTGCTATTTAAGGGAAGGCTTTCTGTCAGTCCCATCACCATCACAGGTGGAAAATAAACAGATAACAACAACACTCTATAGTTGAGACTGACCAAGAAGGTTTCATCTAGTATCATAGTAAAAATAATTGTAGAAATAATGACTGGGATCTTGTCTCAGCTAGAGCTAGAGTAGACTCACTGCCTCAATTGTTGAATGGTGAATTAACACATGGTTAAGTGTGGTTTAGTGGTTTGAGCTTTGGACTATGACTCTGGAAATCAGGGTTTGAATCCCTACTCAGCCATGGAAACCCACTGGGTGATCTTAGGCAAGTCACACTCTCTCAGCCTCAGAGAAAGGCAATGGCAACCCCCCTCTGAACAAATCTTGCCAAGAAAATCCCATGATAGATTCACCTGAGGCTTGACATTAAGCTTGACATTTCCAACATTAAGTTGGAAATGAGTTGAAGGCACATAACCACAATAAATCCACTTGATTCAACAGGTTTACTCTAGTCATGACTAACAATTGGATTAGGTTATTGAGTTCCTATCTGCTTATACATAAACATGGGGGGAGGGGGGTGGAAGACAGACAGACAGATTGACAGTAAACTGTGCCCTCTTCTTTTCAAACCTATCAAAACTGAATCCGGCAACCTGCCCTCCCCACTTCACTGAACCAAAACCTTAAGCCAACTCACCAACAGGTGAAGTCTCTCAGCAGTAGATGGCACTGAAAAAAGATGGGTGTCCCATTCCCTAGGGGTTGTTGATAGGGTGGGGCAAAGAGAGGAGGGGGAAGGAGGTTGGGTGCCCCAGTGCCTCTCCACCCTTCTCTCCTTGGAGATAAGAAGACAATCTCTAGGTGGCGAGCTTTTTAAAAACCCATCCTCTCCATGTGATTGAATTACTGTATTAATCAAAACCTCACAGATGTCCTACCCTGGAGCATCATCCTGTGAGCCTTTCGCTTCCCCTTACTGGAGAGAAACTAGGTTTAGCCTGCATCAGCTCTGGCAGACTCCACTGTTTCCTCCCAAAGTCCAAAATCTTTGCAGTGAAGAATGAATTTAGGGAAGTTTAAAGGGAAGGCTGATTAATCAGGAACCCTTCTCCCCTGAGTTTCTTTTCTTCTCCTCCCCCGGAAAATGTGATCTCTGTCCTGTGCCTCTCTCATCCTAAAGCCACTGAGCCTTTTTGAGCTGAAAAGTGTGGGCAGACTGGTTAATGTAATCTCAGCTGCCCCCTCAAGGTAAGAAAAGTCCTCAATTGGATTTTGCATGGGAAAAAAAATAGGGCTTAATCTAGAATCAGTCTGGTCCACATTCTGCTTAATGGAGCTTGACAGCAGTTTAAGCACTTACAGGCAAGGGGGGTGGTTGGAGAGGGAAAATATAAAATGTTCTGGCCGTGGTGTTTGCTTTGGACAGGTTGAAGGTGAGTTGAAGAGCAGTAAAATGCATCCAGTGGGTGCCATTGATCACGAATGGAGATGCTGTAAACTTTAAAAATCAGACCAGGGTGATCCCAAAGAAAAGCGATATTTAGAAATGTTTCATTTGGGCTGTGAAACCTTTTTTTGTTGTTGTTGTTCCTGCTGCTGTTTCAAATTTTCTAAACATTTTGAGTTTTAAGCAAAGCCCATGTCTGTCTGTCTGTCTAGGTATCACTCACACTCTTTTGTTCAGACTGCTGCTCAAATTAACTATTTCTTGACTAAACAGCCAAATTGTTACGACCTTATTCAGACCAATTTTTACATCAAAATTATGACTATTCCATCAGGTTATGTTTTTAATACCCCTCCCCAACCTATACATTTCTGATAGTAGTGAGTCTTTTTCGTTTCGTTTCTTTTTCTTTTTGATGCCAAAACAGATGTCATAGTGATGGGCTTTATCTGGGTGTGGACAGAGGACATACAGAACTTTGCAAAGTTTGTTTTGGACCATTACTCCTCAAATCCCTTAGCCACTCAAGTGGCCATGTAGATTGGGGGATTCTGGAAGCTGTAGTTCAGAAAGTGAACATAAGCAACCACTGGATATGTTAAAGATTCCTGCTCTCCTTTCCCCTCGCCCCATCAGCCTTCCTCAAGCTGGTGCCAGCCTACATCCCTCATCATCCCCAGCCAACATATTAGAGACCATAAGCCAAAACATCTAGAAAACACCACATTGGAGGAAGCCTGTGCCGATGCTGCATCTCTATGGATTCTAAAGCCTCCTTATAAAATCCCCAACAAAGTAGCCCCCTCCACCCCATGAATGTATCCATACTGTACAGTTATAGCACTTTAATACCACTTTAACTGTCATGGTTACATCCTGTGGAATTTTGGGATTTGTAGTTTGGTGCAGTGTTTAGATTTCTCTGCCAGAGAGCTCTTGTATAAGCAATTCAGAGCAGTGGACCAGAGCACTTTCACAGAAAATTCTAAGCATGGCACAAAACTTCAAGTCCCGGGATTCTGAAGAACAGAGTCATGACTAATCAAAAGTGGCATCACATCTCTATAACTGTTGTACAGATGCACTATGACTCTCCCGAGTTCCATCCTCTGTTTTGGGGATATCATTAAAGAAATACATGTCATAGAATCATAGAGTTGGAAGAGACCACAAGGACCATCTAGTCCAACCCCTGCCATGCAGGAATACACAATCAAAGCATACCCAACAGTCAGCCATCCTGCCTCTGTTTAAAAACCTCCAAGGAAGGAGACTCCACCGCACTCTGAGGCAGTGCATTCCACTGCTGGAAAGCTCTTACTGTTAGAAAGTGCTTCCTAATGTTTAGGTGGAATCTCTTTTGCTGTAGTTTGAGTCCATTGCTCTGTGTCCTAGTCTCTGGAGCAGCAGAAAACAAGCTTGCTCCCTAGAATCATAGAATCAAAGAATTTCAGAGTTGAAAGAGACCACGAGGGCCATCCAGTCCAACCTCCTGCAATTCAGGAAATCACGATCAAAGCATCCCCGACAGATGGCCATCCAGCCTATGTTTAAAGACCTCCAAGGAAGGAGACCCTACCACGCTCTGAGGGAGTGTGTTCAATATGATATCCTTTCAAATGTTTAACAATGCCTATTATGTCCCCTCTCAACCTTCTCTTCTCCAGCTAAACATAAGCTGCTCCTCATAGGGCATGGCTTCCAGACCTCCCACCATTTTGGGAGTCAGGAGATATCTCCTTTAAGGTTCAGACTAAAACTCAGAACAAATTCACTGTTACACCAATATGGAAACTGTGAGTGATCACTAACTGAAGAGGCAAGCTTGCTTATGTGCTTGATTGCTCCCTCCCTCCCTGGAGAGCAAAGAAGATAAGGAACTACTTCAACAAGCTTCAAGTGGGAAAAGGTGTGACAGATGCCTGGGGCCAGCCAAGACTAGGTGACTGGAGATTGGGCAAGGAGGTGATCCACTCCCCTATGTGCCCTGGTGCTGTGGAAGTGGGCATGTGTGAGACATCTTTGGATGTAGATTAGCTTGCCATCTTTGAGATGTACTCTTGCTTCCACTTCAAGCAAGCACTGAGCCATTCCAAGAGCAGTACAATCCTGCCTTCATTGACTGGGAGGAAAGAATACAGAAGAGTTATGGAATTCCTGTAAGATTTGCTCCATGAATATACAAGCAGAACCCCAGTGGAGTTACACAAACAGCAGCCACTCCTAAAGGCAGTTCATTGGTCTCCGAAACAAAATTAACCAGAAAGAGCAGGAGAATAGGGGAAAGAGAGTACTCCTAAAACCCTAAATCAGCTAGCAAGCTAGTTTAGTTTTCTCTCTCAATCTCTCTTTCTGACTCTATATCTCCCCCTAGTGTTCT
The DNA here is from genome assembly GCA_030847615.1 of Gambelia wislizenii. Taxonomy (NCBI): domain Eukaryota; kingdom Metazoa; phylum Chordata; class Lepidosauria; order Squamata; family Crotaphytidae; genus Gambelia; species Gambelia wislizenii. The sequence goes on from JAUMIR010000008.1 coordinate 7,616,280, forward strand.
TATAGCTGGCTGAAAACTTTGCCTGGTCCTTGTTTCAAAGGGCTCATCTATAGGAGGCAATAAAATGTGGATCAATGCGCACTAACACCAATTCACAACAGCTTTCATTTGTCTTCGTGCGTTATTTTTTTTAAGATTGCAGCCATGCGAAGCCATACACGTTTGTTGTTCAAATGGGCATGCTTGTGAATCAAGATGGCAGGTGCGAGTGAATTACTCACATTTTTATTGTCATCAGTTGCCACCACCAAAGAATATATTTTTAAAGCAAATCCAAGGTATGGAAGTGTGGTCTTCTGTTTAAATAAACAGGGAAAAAAGAAAAAAAGCTGTTTTGTTGCCTCAGCACACGATTCCTATGGTAAAAATCCAATATGGCAGTTCCAGTGCTGCCTTGCTAGCAAGCTCCGCCCCCCCATACATGCCCAACCAATCAGCTTTCCACATCCATTCTTATTGGGGAAGCACAGCAATGCAAATTGGTTGTCCCAATGAGTGGTAATGCACATTTCCTTTGAAGTTATTATTATCATTACGTTTATTTATACAGCGCCATAAGCTTTACATAGCACTTTACAAAAAAGAAAAACAACAATCCACAATAAACACAAGAACCTGCCTATGGCGCACAATCTGTTTTTTTTTTTTTTTTAAACAATACAAAACAAAACAAAACAAAGCCTGGAAAAGCTGAGAAGGCTTTGCCTGCAGAGTATTTGGCGTCCCCCCCCCACCGCCTTCCAAATGCAGTGAAATTATGCGGGATCTCATTTGGACAAAATGTATCCTCCTCAAATTCTATAAGGAATATTTTTGATGTACAGAGAGAACACCAACATTTTTCAATATTGTCATGCATAGGATGGAAAGGAGTTATACAATTTATGATTTTTAAAATGTAAGAAATGTGAAATTGAGAGATTTGTCCTTTCCTAACACAAGGAGCCAGTGTGGTGTAGTGGTTTGAGTGTTGGACTATGTCTCTGGAGACCAGGGTTTAAATCCCCACTCAGCCATGAAAACCCACTGGGTGACCTTGGGCAAGTCACACACTGTCAGCCCTCAGAAAAGCCTGTGTTAGGTTTGCTTTAGAGTCATGGTAAGTTGAAAATGTCTTGAAGGCGCATAGCAACAGCAAAACACACACAAAAGTGTGATTGGGGTAAACCTGTTTACAGTGTAGAAATATCCTGAGTTTTAAAGGACATCTGACTTTCTCTAGATCATACCTTTTTTGCTTTGGGGGAACACACTTTGCTCCCAGCCTTCCTCTCACAGTAACGTGCAGTGCCCAGATGGTTTAAAAGGCTTCAGCACTATTTGATGCTGGATGGCTGAAATACTAAGTGAAATTCATAGCTGAGAATGAGAGCCAAAACCTACAGCAGTCTAGCAAGACCTGTTACTGTATTGCTTTACAAACATTAACTGACATGGGCAATAAATTCAATGAGCTTGGACAAGGAAATGTGGCAGCTGTTTAAACACAAATATAGTGAATTAAAAAGAAGCCTTTAAACTCACATTGGCTATTCTCCCCTCTCACCCCCTTCTAAACAAAGGCACAGGATAAGAAATAAATGATGTTACTTTGGGACAGAAGAGGCCTAAATACCCTAAAGGCACCAGATCCCTTCTGATCTTGGAAGCTAAGCAGGATCAGCTCTGGTTAGTAGTTGGATGGGAGACTGCCAAGGAATACCAGGTGATGCTGGGCCTATTTCAGAGGAAAGAGCTGTCAAAAACACCTCTTGAGTATTCCTTGCCTAAGAAAACCCTACAAAATGCATGGGGTCACCATAAATCAACAGGTGACTTGAAGGCACATACACACAAACATGCACACTTTGGTGATCAATTTGGCTGAGCCTGAGATGTTGTTTCAGGGAGTCCTTGTATTGCTTTTTTGGAGCACCCCTCTTACGCTAACCCGTGGTGAGTTCACTGTAGAGTACTATTTTTTGGGAGGCGATGCTCCTCCATCCTAGAAACGTGCCCTGCCTTACACAGATATATTTGGTGGAAACACAAAATAGGGCCTTTTTGGTGTCTGCCCCTAGACTCTGGAGCTCTCTCACTAGGGAGGCTAACGTAGCCTCATCCTTGCTCTCCTTCTGCCAGCAAGCAAAGACTTTTTATTCATACAGGCTTTTAGAACTGAAAGCTTTTATGAAAAGGGCTTACAAGAGTGTGCTATATCACTTACAACTGTACTGTTTTAATGGCTTTCTATCCTTTCTAAGTGTGTGTTTTAATTTTTAAAAATATCATTACAGCCAGCTCTCTATATCTACAGATTCTTTATCCACAGATTTAAAAGGAAGATTTTAAAAATCTGAAAGAGGGGGAAGGCTATAATTGGATAGATTCAATTATTAGTGGTGAAGACAGACCACTGTTACTGAGAAAGAAGAAACATCAGTCTCTGCATTTACTCTGCATTTGTTCCTGCATGGCAGGGGGTTGAACTAGATGACCCTTGTGGTCTTTTCTAAACTCCATGATTCTATGATTCTACTCAGAGGTGCTCTATTACTATGGCAAAGATCAAACAGTGGCTGGAATCCTGTGGGTGTCTTACACATGCATACCTGTCTCCTACAGAATTAGTTTGACATTTTTATATGATGTCAAGCAGTCACATTCAGTTCCAGCCTGTTGAAACAGAGGTGCCATGCACATGTGCATGGGTTGTGTATTCAGCTGCATGTTTGGTGTCTTGATTCAGTTGTGCACTGCTGCCATTCAACACAAGGTTTGCATGGCACAATTAATGTATAACCCTACATGTGAAAATTGACATTACACAATCTCAGTGTACTATCTCAGCCAGGATATTTGAACATCCAACTCTAGGAGAAATGAGACTATCATATCATCAATCCACTTCAGGGAGCCCTGGTGGTGCAGTGGCTAAATGCCAGAACTGCAGCCACAACAATGTGAGTTTTATCCTGGGCTCCAAGGTTGATTGGTAAAATGCGTACCCAGCTTATTGGGGACAATTAGCTAACATATTTGTGGCTGAATTTGTAAGCCACTCTGAGAGCCTTTGTGGCTGAAGAGCAGGGTATAAATACTGTACTCTAATAAATAAACAAATAAAAAAATCAGCCCCTAGGGCACCTGAAAACTGCTGCAAGTTTTTCCAAGCATTCCAGAGCAGGTTTTAAGGTAGAGGGGAAAGGTAAAGGAGAGATGGGGAGAAGTAATTTAGATAGCTATGGGGGTTGGGGTGGGATCCAGAAGAAGTCCACCACTGGATCCTGGCCTACATCATAGGTTCTATAGCAGAGGACAACCAAAGAGAACAGGTTCTGGTGACTCACCTTAGTTCACAGTCCTCTTATGTGGTTGCCATCTCTCAACCTCTGCTGCCTGAGTTGACCACCTCACTTTGCTTAATGATCAGGCTGGCTCTGCTTAGCTCCTCTGTTACCTGCCCTGACACCCCCCCACTCTTACAATACTCCAGTAATTGGCAATATTTCATAAATTGGCTTATAATTGGCACCCCATGTGGTTGACGGTAGACCAGAGACTCCCAAGTATAAGGAACCAAGATTTGCTCAGAAAACCTAAGGAAGTAGCCTGCTTAAATTCCTAAAAGACACACCTGGGGAAGGATTGTATAAATTCCCCTGGAACTGATTAGTTAGGGAGAAATGGGCTAATTCAGACGTTCACAGAAACGAGTCATTCAATAATCCAGTTAAGGTAGCTGGACACTCTTTGCTTGCAAAATTGGTTTTTCCTCTCACCTTTTCCTTAAACAATAGAGGTTTGCCTGGGACCACTCAAGTCCAATGTTTAAACATCAGCAATTGTTAACACACCTGGAGAACCCATTGTCTAACCTTGGGAAACTCCAACAGACATTGCTTTCCACTCAAACTCACACCTTCAGGGAAAATACTGAGGATAAATATCACTCTAAAACACCACCAAAGTGCCAGCGGTCCCTCTTCGTACCTCCATGCTGCTGGTTTGCTGTGTGGCCCTCAAAATGATATTCTGAACTTCTCTAGCTGCAGAAATCTCTGCTCTTCAGATAGATATAGTATAACCCATCATCCCAAGCTCTATTCCTCTATCCCAATCCTTCCTACTTTCTTCGCTAGCTTTGTGTGACTGCTTGAAGCCTGGGTGTATGTATGTGTGTGTTCCACTGATAATTTTTCAGTAAAACCATTTTTATTTCATCCCCTGGTTTGGAGTTTCCTCAGTTATTACTGGTATACATAGGTCAAAAGATCCCACAGTTACCCAACCTTTTGCTGCCATCTTGAGCTAATTAAAGTTCCTCATATCAGAATTTGGATACCAGTGGGATCCCAACAAACCCTACACAATTTGGGCAACACTTCTTGAGTGTATCATCAAAACTCAGCAATGCTTATGACTGAGACAGCTACAAGTAAATTGTACCTCTTGAGCAGAATGTCTCAGAATTAAGCCTGTCCATGCTGGGAAACCTGCTGGAACTCCAGCCTTCAAGGTCAAAACAAGCCAGTCATTTGGCAGCTCTGGCTAGTATGACCTATATTTTGAACATGAGCTATTCAATTACTGTTAAAGAGGCTTCTTGACTCTAACAGAATTATGCTCATGGGCTGGGGCTGTGACAAAAAAAAAAAGGAGAGAAGGAAGAAGATACAATTGAATTAAAGGCTTGAGATGCTTTATAGGATTCATCTGGACAAGTTTGCCCCTGAGGCTGACGAGTCACAGAGATATTAAGCTTTTGAAATTACACAGAGGAGTTGTGGGAATCGGACCGGGGGAGGGGGTTGGAGAGACATAATTGATCCAAAGAATCCTTAGTAGTTTATATTAGATAAAGTTGGAAAGATAAGCAGAAAGGTTTGAAGAAAATACTTTAATTGAAGCATGGTTGGTCTGGGAAATGGGAAGTTTTAGTACAAAGAGCCAGGGAGACATCTTGCCAGAGATGGTCACCTGATAAGCAAAAGATCCTCTAGGCCAAGGTTTCTCAGTCAGGGTTCTCTGGACCCCTAGGGTTTCATGACAGGGTGCTAGGGTTTCCATCAGAAATCATACCTGAAAAAAAATAAACACTTTTTTTAAAAAAAATTGTAGGTATAATATTATTTTAGGGGGAGCTTTCCTGAGACCTGAAAGCTATTTCAAGGGTTCCTCAAGGGCGAAAAGGTTTGGAAAGGCTGTTCTGGACTGTTCAAGCGCCCAACCAAATGTATGTTTCAAAGGGGAGGAACATTAGGAGGAACCTTTTGACAGTCAGAGCTGTTCGGCAGTGGAACACACTCCCTCGGAGCATGGTGGGGTCTCCTTCCTTGGAGGTCTTTAAATAGAGGCTGGATGGCCATCTGTTGGGAATGCTTTGATCGTGATTTCCTGTGTGGCAGGGGGTTGGACTGGATGGTCCTCATGGTCTCTTCCAACTCTACAGTTCTATGATTCTGTGGCCAAGATCGTGCGCTGAAGAGATTGAGTGTAAATTCATACTGCATAAGGCTGAGGTTGGGCAATGCCACTTTGTTAGTGAATTGCAACATTGTACAATTGCATGTGCAGCCAAATTTGCAAAGCACATCTGCGTGTTCAACTCCATTTCCACAACCTTGAATTAAAGGCAGATGTTCCATGTTGGATTAAAATAATCCATTGCTTCTGTAGGAGAATGCAGACATTTGTAAAACACCAACAGAAGTCCAGACTATTTCTGCATCCTATGCATTAAGGCCTCTAGTCCTTTCCCCAACATCCATGTACTTGGTAGGTCATCTGAAAAGAGAGTCTATGTGCATAATCTGTGGCCACAGACTCAGGAAGTTGTTTCATGAAACTGAACTGTGCTTTGCAATATAAGAAACTGTTAAATGAAACTGAGCTGTGCTTTGTGGAAGCATAGAATCATTGAGCTGGAAGAAACCACAATGGCCGTCTAGTCTAACCCCCTGCCATGCAAGAATGCCCAAGCAAAGCATTCCTGACAGATGGCCATCCAGCCTGTTTCAAAACATCCAAAGAAGAACACTCCACCACACTCCGAGGCAGTGCATTCCACTGCTGAACAGCTCTTACTGTCTGGAAGTTCTTCCTAATGTTTAGGTGGAATCTCTTTTCATGCAGTTTGAGTCCACTGCTCTGTGTCCTAGTCTCTGCACCAGCAGAAAACAAGCCTACTCCATCCTCAGTATGACATCCCTTCAGATATTTAAACATGGCTATCGTGTCACCTCTTAACCTTCTCTTCTCCAGGCTAAAAATACCCAGCTCCCTAAGCCGCTTCTCATAGGCTTCCAGACTTCCCACCATTTTGGTTGTCCTCCTCTGGACACATTCCAGCTTGTCAATATCCTTCTTGAATTGTGGTGCCCAGAACTGGACACAGTATTCCAGGTGAAGTCTGACTAAAGCAAAATAGAGTGGTATTATTACTACCCTTGATCTAGACACTATACTCCTATTAATGCAGCCTAGAATCACATTGGCTTTTTTTAGCTGCTGCATCACACTGCTGACTCATGTTCAGCTTGTGGTCCACTAAGTCTCCTAGAAGACTCCTGGAGTGGGGAACTCTTACAAGGAACTGAGTGGTGCTTTGCAGCTTGGGAAGCTGTTGCCGCAAAACCAAGCTATGCTTTTCAGTTTTGGAATCTATTTCATGACTGCAATCTTGGAAGCTTTTGCATGAAACTGAACTGTGCTTTTCAGCCTGGGAACCTGTTACATTGAACTCAGTTGCAGAACTTGGGCTTACCTCAGAAAATACTTCTTAGTATTTATCTGACTATGTGACAAATGTTGCTGTCCTTGAGCAAGCAGGGATCACCAGCATTGAGGCCATGATATTGAGAACACAGCTGCGCTGGGCAGGACACGTTTCTAGGATGGAGGACCATCGCCTCCCAAAAATAGTACCGTACTCTACAGTGAACTCACCACGGGTCAGCGTAAGAGGAGCACTCCAAAAAAGTGATACATGGACTCCCTGAAACAACATTTCAGGCTCGGCAAAATTGATCACCAACAATGGTTCGCCCTGGCCTCACATCGGGAGGCATGGAGATGCACTATCCACAATGCTGCAGCCTTATTTGAGAGCTCATGCCGAACAAGTCTTGAAGAGAAACGACAACGCAGAAAGAATCACAACCTGGAAACATCACCCAAGGAGACCTTCTGCTGTGCTTTCTGCAACTGGACTTGTTCATCTCGGATTGGCCTTTTTAGTCATCAGTGCGCTTGCAGAAAGCACGGGATGAGTCCTTCCTGAATCTTCATTTGCAAAGAAAAGCCCGAGAGTATGCTTGGTGAAGAAATACCCGAGTTAGTAGGAAATCAATGGGGCCTTTTACTTTGGCACTGTTCCATGCCTTTAGCACTAACGCTAATCTCAAATTGGAACATAGCTCCACTCCCACCCACCCTACTTAGGGGACACTGGACACTCTCTTCACACAATCATTAGCTTATAAGCAAAAGAAAAGTGGCAGAGCTAACACTTATATAGGTATAGATCCTACTGGCAGGCCACTTTAGTGAGCTAGAGGTGTGTCAGGTATTGTTCCCACTTATGCTTCCAGATATTCTGGAAGCTGTATTGATACATTTCTTCTCCCTGGGGAAAAAAATATCATTTTCAGTACAAGCTGTGGACCAGTAGGCGGTGCCCTTGCACTGCTCTTCCCAATCAACTGTGAGATCACCAGAAAGACCCAGATTTGGAAACCTGTGAAGGAAGAATTTAGAAAGATACTTTGAAGTACACGTGAAGTGCTCTTCTCTTAGCACTGAATAAATCTCAAGCTACACTCACACAACTGGGATTAAAGGAAATATGGGCAAAGTGTCCCAGGCTCCCTAATTCTGACAAAATATTAACATTACCTTATGTTTGCTCTCACTTTTGTGTGCAGTACAGGAAAGCATGCCCTGGTTGGTTTTCTTGAGCATCAAGACTGCCAAACTCTCATGGAACATTTGTGAAAATTGACTTGAAATTGAAATTTCACAAATTGAAAATTGTGAAAATTAATTGCAAGTAGAGCTGGCAGCCTGCAGGTAAGAATGGAATCTGGGAGGATGAGAGTGGAAGGTGGTGAAATTGGGAGCAGAATCTGGCTTTTTTTTCTTTTTAAGTTACATGTGTATCATATGTTACTCACACATTGGTGAGGCACACAAGAAGCTGCTTTGGAGGTAGGCTATCAGTCCATCTGTCCAGTATTGTCAATATCTGACTGACTGAGGTTCTTAAGAGTTTCAGCCTTACTTGGTGACAGGGACGGAAAGAAAATTCATAAATATTTGAATCCCGGATGAAAAAGGGGTTCCTCAAGTGTTGGGAAATTCTGATGAGAACAATCCTGAATGGATGCCAATCGTCCTAGTCTGGGACTTATTCTGCACAAAAATTGCACTTCTTTGCACAAGAAACAGTGTTTTCTGCACAGAAATGTTATTTTCTGCTCAGAAAGCATGTATTATGCACACAATTTTCTGTGCATTAAGAAGAAAACTGCAGAGAAAATGCTGCTTTCTCTGTAACCCCTTATGTGCATATTTTTTGTAGAATACTGTAAATCCCAAACTGCAAGTAGTCAGTCTTTAAAATAACTCTCTTGGAACCTTACCATACTCTGAGGAAAAGCAGCAAAGCTGCAGGAATGTTTCATCTTTCCTGCTGCCTCACTGCATGAGGTCGGTGTCCTTCCAGCATCCTTTTGTCCTGGCCCTTTTTGCCAATGGGTTTTTCTGGTTAGCAAAAAGCCATGGTTTTACTTCAGTTCCTTATGGGACTGGAATGAAGAAAAGATGACACCATGTGGGAAGGTGGAAAAGGGAGCAACCCAAATAATCAAGGGATTGGAGCAACTGCTCTAGGAGAAAAGTTCACAAAGTTTGGGGCTGTTTAACTTGTTTTAAGAAAGGTGAGTAATGTTAGACATGATAGGAATACAGTTGGACCCTCATATCAGTGGGGTTTTGGTTACCAGATTTACTGTGGATACCAGAAAACATGGATAACAATGAACTCTATAAAGGACTTCTAGCAAAAATGTACCATAGAGTTGCATTGGAAGACCTATAAGATGCCTAGAGAGGGTGCCTCTCTAGGCATTCTCCAGCACAACTCTATGGTATGTGCCCCCTATTTTGTGCCCCACAGATAACTGAAACCCCAGATATGGGGGTCCAACTGTATATACAATTAATTCTGTGTTGCTCCCTCTCTAATACTACTAGAAGCCAGAATTAACCAATGATGCTGGAGAGTACAAAATGAAGGTTGCGGCTACTCTCATGTCTCATGAGGGACGTCTCATGATTGTCCACAGTGTGAACAGAATGTTGGAGCAAATAGGCCATCTGTCTGATCCAACCTGGCTCTTGTTATATTCTCATGTTCACCTCCTGCTCTAGGGGAAAAGTCATATCCAGAAACATTTCCCACTTCCAAAAAATACAACCTCTCTACCAGGACAATATTCATATTGTGCTAACAAAGCACAACATTTTATTCAAGCTTTCAAGCTCTCAGAACATCTGCACATATTTCTGTGCTTTTTGGAGGCATGGGGGTTGATCTAATAAAGGTATTGACTTAATAAAGAATGTGGATTTTGGTTTGACGTCTGCACATCTGCCACTGAATTTCATGTAACGTTCTATATCCTAGGGGATAAACTTTTAAGTACAGGACCAAACAGTGTATAAGAAACCTGTTGCCTGCTGGCAGTTTCTCTGAATAAAAATATTCCTGCTGACATATTATTCCTCTTTACAGGCAAAAAAATCCAACAATTAAGTACCCCTTGCAGAGGGTCTTTGTTCAATTACAGATGCAGCTATATGTCTCAAGTCCTGCCAAACTCAGTGGGACCTGCTTAAGAATAAACATATGCAAGACCAGGTTTTAAAGCATATGTCCACTTCCCCTCCATCAGATTAAGATGTATGTGTTTGCATTTGGGCTTAATAAAATGTCAGGCTAACTCTGATCCTAATGAACTGTCGACATTTGCAAACAGAAAGCAAACTCGTCTCCAACTGCTACAAGAGATTTGGGGTTTTTTTTCTACCTTTCTACTATGACCTAACCAAAACAGGAGAGTGAATGTTGTTATTGTTGTTGGTTCCTCCTTCTGATAATCATAGCAATAAGAATTGTCATCCCAACTTTCTTCCAATACTGAAACCCAATAGGTAGATGACAAAGGCTGAGACTCTGCATCAGAAAACTACTAGTGGGAGCGCCATCATCATAGCCATGTCTCTTGATGTGATCCCCCCACAACCCACCTCAGAAATCAGGCAGCATAGCAACAACTCCCTTGTTGCAACAACTCCACCTGCTGCTGGTCCATTTCTGGGCACAATTCAAAGTGGTGGTTTTGACATATGTGTAGTATGTGGGAAAATCATCATTGTGATGTAATACAATCTTGTGTATTTCCATGCAGAGTTCAGTCTAGGCATTTACCCTGCATGCTTTAGTTCTCCCAACTCCCCTTTCTCTTATTTCACCAGGCAATTTCAGCCATCTGGAGCAATGGGTCATTCAGCACATGACCTACTTTAAATATTATTACTCTTTGTTTAAGTTCTCCCTTTTAAGTTTAGTCTCCATGCGGCTGAACCCATGATGTTGTTGTTGCTGTGATTATTGCAGTTGTTTGTTTTCAAGTCACCATGTAGTCCACTCCTCTGAAAGGCTGGGTGAGTCTCATTCTACCCTAAATCCTCTCAGTTAGTTAGGAACCTTTTCAAAGTTTGTTTTAATATGTAGATTAAGATTGATATACCTTCAGTAAACTTTTGATATGCATTTTTAAACTGACTTCTTTGTTTTTTAATGAGTCTAATTGATTGGGTGATCAGACCACACATTTAAATGTTAATTGAGCTGTCTCTGCATTCCAATGCACTCTGCTTGAATTTGAAAGAAAAGGTTTTTACTTTTAAAGAAGATATTTTTAATTTCTTTTTTAAAAAGGGCTAGATCCCTAGAATTTTTAAATACATTTTTAATTTTAGACTCATACCTCCTACAGTATGAAGCCCTATATGACTCAGGTCTAGATTATTTCAAGGTTTGTATTCTTCCTTATGAACTTGCCAGTGCTTTGAGATCTGCTGTGGAGGTCGTTCTTTCTGTCCTACAACCTTCACCAGTACATCTGGTGGGAACCTGGAGAGGGCCTTCTTAGTGCCCCCCCCCCAACAGGCTCTGGAACTCACTTCCCAGAGAACTTAAACTGGAACCTTCCCTGCTCTCTTTTCTCAGACAAGTAAAGACATTTCTGATTCTACAGATATTTGGTGATAGATTGTACAAAGCCCATCCCACCTAAACAATGTGTTGGATTTTTTTCTATTTGTTGTGTGTTGAATGGTTTGTATTTTAATTGGTTTTAATTTTTAATTGTTTAATTTTCATCTAACTTTTGTATTCTGTGAAGTTTTAATTCAGACTGGAAAGAGTTGGTAGGCAGTGCAATTCTTTTAAGACTGGCATTATATAATGGCTACATGGTATTCCAATCACCAATTGAGCTGCTGGATTTTCCACTACCTGCAACTTCCAAGTCATCTTTAAGGGCGGCCTTAAAATAGAGTGCATTGTTGGTGTTTGCCTTCAAGTCATTTCCAACTTAGGGAAACATTAGGGGGAACCTAACATGGGTTTTTCTTGCAGTTTATCAAGAGTGTGACTTGCCCAAGTGGGTTTCCATGGCCAAGTGGGGATCTAAAGCCTGGTCTTTCAGAGCCTGACTCCAACACTCAAACTAATACAACGTGCAACCGCCACCACCATTTTCTCATTAATGCAGAAGCCAGGCAGGGGTCCCACAACTGCAAGCCCCCTGCATGTGACCAGCCTCGGTCACATGCTGTAGGACCCCTAACTGGCTTATGGGAGACCCAGGGAGCTGGCGGCAGTGAGGAGCAGCATTCTGGGATGGGCTCCTATGGACATACAGGGCGCAATCCAGCAGAAACAGATTAAACTGAGTATTTTCTTAAAATGCAATGAAGGGCCATATCCTGGCTTGCCCATTTTCCAACCCTGTATCTGCCCCAGGGGATGTTTGGACTGCCTGAAGGCATATCAAGGTAAATGCCCTTCATCATTTGGACTGCAGAGCTCTTGAACAGGGGCAAGCCAGGGTATTTGGCCAGTGCAGATGAGCCCAAAGTAGTTTGGAATGTGCAGTGTATTTTCAATTGTGCATCATAGAATCATAGAATCATAGAATTGCAGAGTTGGAAGAGACCACGAGGGCCATCCAGTCCAACCCCCTGCCATGCAGGAAATCACGATCAAAGCAGTATTCTGAGCATAAAACATCAGTGGTTAAATGCCAGTACTGCCACCACAACATTGTGAGTTTGATCCTACGGGCTCCAAGGTTCACTTAGCCTTTCATCCTTTTGTAGGTCAGTAAAACAGTACCCAGCTTGTGGGGGCAATTAACACATTGTAAACTGCTTAGAGAATGCCTAGCACACTATAAAGTTGTGTAGATGTGCAAGTACTATTGCTAAACAACTTGCAAGCCACTCTGAGAGCCTTTGTGTCTGAAGAGAGGGGTATAAACACTCTATTAAAAATAAAAAAACAACAACAAATACTGCAGAAGCAGCATAGTGCTATCAATGTCTAATGCTCTTAGCAAATTTTTTCCTTTATTCCTTTATTTAGTTAGGATACAAGAAAAAAATCCACATCCCTAGCATCTGATTCAGTGTAACACACACCTGGACTTGATCATTGAGAAACAGACTCTGATTATGGTTCTGCATGAGTTTGCACAAACTTCTATGGCAGAGACTGAATGTTGGGTTCACAAACAGTAACGTGGGCTTCCTGTGTCACATTCCCACAAATCTGGACCTCTGAGTCACAGGCAGCCTCTATAAACCCAGGTGTCATTTTTAGGGCTTTTTCCCCCTCCTAGAAAGATATACATAGCCTGTCCAATTTATCAATTAAGAATCATAGAATCATAGAATCATAGAACTGTAGAGTTGGAAGAGACCACAAGGGCCATCCAGTCCAACCTCCTCTCCCCTAAAACCTTGTAGCATTATGTTTCCTTGTAAAATTATGCACAAGTTGCTTGGAGATAGGGTATTGGCTATAACACTAAAACAATTTATAGCTGACAACAAGATTAATGACTCGACCAGAAACTGCTTCCATGTTTTAAATATTTATTTCAAAGCACAGAAATAGAAAACCACACATTCGGGGGGGGGGCAGGCATAGAAAATCACACTCTTGGGGGGGTGGAGATTGTGATAGACACAGCACAGTAAGACACAATAAATATTGCAAAATTATATGTTAATTTGAATGACAAAGTCCTCCCCACAACTTATAGGTTATATATAACCTATATATAACCCCACAACTTATAGGTTATATGCAACTTGGAATGCTTCCAGATAGAAGGCTCACGGTATTACCAATCAGAAGGCATTGTGCATCTATTTCATCTTTTCCCCTTTAACAGATTTTTCTGCATTAAGGAAAATAATTGAAATGATGGAAAGATATGGCTGGCCTACAAGTGGAAGACAATGGCCTGAACTCTATTGGTTAGTCCCAATTAGAGCAGACATATTTAAACAATTGTTAAGTGGTAAATCAACAGGTAGGTAAACTCCATTGAGTCAACAGGTTTACTCTGGTACAGACTAAACCAATAGGATTCAACCTAATATTGATTGAATTCTACCTCCATGAGGCTGGCAAAATGATGGTGAAACAAATCTTGTTTGGAAGCACCCAGAGGTCTGGAAGCCTAGATCCAGCTATGCATGCACAAGGGATCCTAGATCACTTAAATAGGAGGTTAACATTCAAGATAGCCACAGGAGTGTAGTTTTAGGGAATGGACAAAATGAGGGCATCCCTCGCACAAATAAGAAATTTACCACCCGTCCAATTTTTGTTCTTCAGTCCCCAGATTTCTGGCCTTGGAATAAAATGAAAGCTCCATTGAGTATTTAGAAATAAGAGTTTTAGCAGCCAAAGAAGAGGGGCAGGCAAACCTAACTAAGGAAACAACACATTAGTAGAAGAGTTCTAGGCGTGAATAATTTTCAGTGTCTAATTTCTTGCAATGCTAGAAATTTGGCAAGTGAAGGAACATTTCATTGAGGGCTGGGAGAGACAGACTTCCTGTCTGTAGGAGCAAAGCATTTATTCCCTCCCCCCAATCATTATTTATTTCTGGTTGACATTCTAGGAGAATGAGCCAAAACACAACAGTTGAGTCTATATATCTAATTTAAACACTCAGAATCACTAGGCATATACCTGTTATTACCAATTAACAGAGGGAAATGTAGCTCTTACTTCCTGCATGAAGGCAATCATCAAGTGCAAAACCATCCTTTATTTTATTCTACAGTTGTCCCTTCATATTTGCTGGGGTTTGGTTCCAGGACCCCCCGCAGATACCAAAATCCATGAATACTCAAGTCCCATTATATACAATGGCATAGCAAAATGGTGTCCCTTATAGAAGATGGCAAAATCACGGTTTGCTTTTTGGATTATTATTTTTTTAAGAATATTTTCAAGCCATGAATACTTAAATCTGTGGATACCAAATCTGTGAATACAGAGGGACAACTGTATTTCTATTTGCTTATTAAAATACAGTCGGACCACCGTATCCGCAGAACCATATTCACAGTTTCAGTTATCCCTGGGACTCAAAACAAGGACACATACCATAGAGGCATTCTCTCTAGACATCTTCTAAGACTTCCAAGGCAATTCTATGGTATGTTTTTACCAGAAGTCCATTACTTTTAATAGGGTTTGCTGTTATCTGCAGTTTCCGGTATCCGCGGTATGTCCGGGAACAGAACCGCCACGGGTCCAACTGTACTTACATCTTTCCTTTCTGTCCCAAAAGGACCATCTCAAGGCAACAAGGTAAGTGAAAAAAAGGATAAGATAGGCACAACTGTGGTAACATGTTCATTCTGTAGGGGAGGAAGGGAAAGTGCAAAAATATTGTACCATGGCTTTTCAGTGTGGTCACAAGATCAAAATCCCCTGAGTAGGTTTTCTCCTTCCTCTAAACTAGAGCTTGAAAACATGGAGTGTACGAGTTAATGGATTAACACTGAGGCATAAAAGGGAATGGAAATTCGCTGATGCTAAAATGGTTGAAGATGCTGCAAAATTCCTGCTCAACGAAGAATACAGTTTGAAATCGCAAATTACATCCCGTGGCAAATAAAAATGACAAGAACCTATAATTGCTAGTTGGATACAATATTGGCTGGGATTCATGATTGTAGTTGTGAATGCATAGCCTAGAGTTATGCATTCATAACTGGTTTGGATTTATGATCCCTACATATTCAACAATGTAAGGAATATGTAGTGATTCTGCCATACAGCAAGGAAAGGAAACTGCCACAAAGGCCTACAGTCATCCAAAAGTACAGTTCAAGTGTTACATTTCACCTTCATACCAGTAGCTTGGGGCAAACTGTGCAATTCACCCTACCCAGATGCCAAAAATAGAATAATTTATTAATTAAAAATAGCTTTGAAATATATGCTTTAGAAAAAAACCAATAAAATATTTGTTCTTGCCTTCTGTGGAAAAAAAGAACAAACAATTTTGAATTTTTAAAAAGAATCCTTAAGCACATTAAATTAAAAAAAATACATAGATATTTTAGGCCTTTCCAATTCAGTCCTCTTTTTTATCAGAGACACTTGAGTGATCATCTTCAGTGGTTTGAGGGCAGACTTTATTTCTTGGCACAGAGGTCTTTTCTGAAACTGGAGTTTTCGGAGAGGGTAGAGGATCAAATTCAGTCTCTGTGAATAGCTGACAGCGTTGCAGCTCAAGATACGTTGTAAACAGTTTGGCATATTCAGGATGCTTCAGGGCAAAATCCTTGAACTCTTCTGGAAATGCAGAAAAATAATGTTATATCTAAACAATGAGAAATTTGGCTAGGACACAGAGCAATGGATTCAAACTACAGGGAAAGAGATTCCACTTAAACGTTAGGAAGAACTTCCTGACAGTAAGAGCTGTTTGGCAGTTGAACACACTGCCTTAGAGTGTGGTGGAATCTCCTTCTTTGGAGATTTTTAAACAGAGGCTGGATGGCCATCTGTCGGGAGTGCTTTGATTGTGTATTCTTGCAGGGCAGGGGGTTGGACTGGATGACCCTTGTGGTCTCTTCCAACTCTATGATTCTATTCTATGATTGGCAGGAGTAAGGAACCTCTAGCCCTGGAGTTGGACCCAGTCCATGTGAAGTCTCAGTCTAGCCCTCTGGGCTTCCCCAGATGGCTACACTGATTTCCCAGCCTTTGTGAATGATTTTACCCATTCTGAAAAGCAGAAATGCCTCTCTCAATATGTAGTTACTGGCAGTATTCTTTGGTCCCACTTATTTGCCATTGGCTCTTTCCTCCACTGGAATTCAGCCCCGAAGAACAACTCTGAAATTTAATAATATCCTCAGGCTAAAAGATGTCTCCCCTCCATTGTTTATTGTGACAGTTATGAGCCTTAGACTCTTCCCCACAAGCACAGCCATGAGAAGATATTTGGGAGTTTTCATTCTGTTTTTGTAAAGCTACAGCTTGATGTGTCATTTGCACTGAAAACTGTGGATCGATGTTGATCATGGTGTGGTTGAAACAAGCTGACTTCAGACAGTCGGTTATGAAGCTGACTTGCTTAATGAAAACATAGCTGGCATTAAATAGAGCTCAAGGTTTGGACAAAACCTTCTGGTTGACATTCTCAACACACTCAACTCTTACCTAGCACAATATGGTAACATGGTAATTTTCTGGAAGGAAGACAAAACATGAAGCCACTTACAAGCTATACCTACACTATATATCCTTTTCAACTATTGTAAGACCCCTTATCCATGGGATTGCTTTCTGCAGTTTCAGTTATTCATGGTTGCCACTACTGGAAGCATTTTGGGGGTATCTCTCAGTCCTCCGATGAAATTCTATGGTTGTTCTAGGGCCAGACATTGAACTCCCACCTTCCTTTTGTTACACAAGTGTCTGTTGAGGAAGCAACAAGAGGAAAGTAGGGAGTGGATTAGTTCCCCTGCCCACCACAGGGCAGCAGGTAAATGGAGGGGGGCTTTAAAATATAGCCCCATTTAAAATATAGAATTTGGTACTATCCATGACTTCATGCATCCATGGGGAGTCTTGGAATGTATCCCTTGTAGATAATGGAGTCTTACTGTAGTTGAACTTTCATGTTTGTCCCACAGAATCACAGGAACTATAGTCTTATGAGAAAAAAAATTACAAACTTGCCAACAGACTTTAAAAAATATCCAGAAACGTGCTGCAATTCCCAAGGAAACCCTGACAATTCAAACTTACCATAGGAGAGTTTGTTTGTGTTGTCAGCATCTATTTCCTTGAAAAGGTTAGAAACATCAAGATCAGGAAGCCCAAGTGATGAACGGATAATTAAGGCAAATTCATCTTCTGTTATGATACCATCTTCATCAATGTCAAAGAGCTGAGGAAAGAAATGGGGAGTGAATAAGGAGGAAGGGATAGTGTTGTAATGTAGGCAGTGAAAACCTCAGCATTTCCTCATTGCTACTGAGTGCTCAACTCAAATCAGTATTCCTACAGAGCAATTCTTATCTTCCTAGAGACTTTTGGTGTCTGCTGTTTTGGTGTCTCTAGAGACCAGAGACTCATCAGACACTTCGAAGCAAAAAAAAAAGCAAGATCAATCAAATGTATACCTCCTTTCTTTCACAATCATTGTGAAAGCCTGGAACAACTTTTGGCAGGAGAAGATTTAGGTATCTCATGAACCACTATCTTTCCATCCTCAAAAAGTAAGGAGACTAGATAGCAGAGCACAAGGCCTTATCTGTGTGGAACCCAAACCATAGCATATTCTCTTCCCTGTACACAATGTAGTACAGTCGGCCCTCCATATCCAGATTCTGCATCCACAGCAGATTCAACCATCCACAGCTTAAATATATTCCCAATAAATAATAAATGTTCAAAAAGCCAACTTTAATTTTTCCATTTTATATAAGGGGCACCATTTTACTATGCCACTGTATATAATGGGATTTGAGCATCCACAAATTTTGATATCCAGCAGATATCAAGAGCCCACTGTATCCATATAGTCCTACTATGCTTCTTCATCATGATGTAGAGGTGACCTTGGGCTTTTTCAAGGACATCCCAGCAGAATATAAGTTGGGAAAGCTTTGAAAGCTGAAGGCTGACAAAAAGCTTGCCCATTGTGAAGCAGCCTAGTGAAGACTAGCGAGGTTCATCAATGGCAGGTTGGTCACCAGGGAATATGAATGGTGTGAGAAAATTGCTGCCTGTATCTGTGGAGGGATTACCCATGCCACTGAAGTCATGGATCTTAAAGGTATTTAAGATATATTCTGATTTTCATCCAGGGAGCCCGCATGGATATTATTGGTCCACTTTCTCATTTTATCCTCATAACAATGGGATGTTTAGTGAGAAGGGGAAATGAAAACCTAAAGAAATCCCCCCTCCCAGACAATAGCTGTCTTGTCCAAACCAGTCAGTCTGCATAATTTGGATGTGATGATTGCTCTGTATGGAATCTCTCCACCATCAGTTCAAGGGACCTTTTCCACTACACAGTTATACCACTTGAATACCACTTTAACTGGCATGGCTGAATCCTGTGGAATCCTAAGATTTGGAGTTTGGCATGGTATTAGAGCTGAGAAGTCACAACACCCCTCCCTAAACTGCCAAATTCAGGATTTCATAACTTGTTGCTATGATAGTGAACGTGAAATCATTGTGCTATAACTGTAAAGTATGAAACGGCTCAAGGTTGTTGTGCCCACATTAGCAGAACTATTTTACTTTAGGCACTAAATCTCAGGACTTACTTGAAATGCCATTTGAATTGTCTGTTCTGTATTTGCAGGATTACAGAGAACAGACAAGCCGATCACATATTCTCTGAAGTCTATAGAACCATCTCCATTCTGTAAGAAAGAGAGGGCAATAGTTATTTCATTGGGGAGCATGATAGAGATGTTCTCAGTCCTTCCTTTTGATATGCTTGATTTTTAATGAGCTTTTTTTTAAAAAAGCACTGAAAACATGTAAATCTCTCCTGTATCTTCTTTCCTCATTTGTTTTCCAGTGTTTTGCATGTCCAGGGTGCGAGCGAGTCCCTCCTGTGCATGTCCAGAGACTCAAGCTGCACTATAGTGCTAGACACATGTGGCCTAGACTGTAATAAATCACACAGACACCATGTCTAACTAACAAGCATTTACTGAAGCATAGCAGAGCACATGTTACAAGTCTTCTGTCTCAGGCAAGAGATCAGAAGGGAACTGCCAGTGATGCATAGTATCAGCTACAATCTTATACACACTGCATGCCGGGTTCTGCCATTGTGTCAACAAGCTGTTTCCCAGACTTTGTGGTCTATACATTTCTTTCTCAAGGAGATTACCACCTTCCAGACTTCGCTACCAGCATCTCCCATACACATTCAGCTTTTACACAATAACACCAGCTGTGGAGAGGTGGCAATGACCTCTAGTGGCCACGGCCTTCTTTGCATAGGGAAACCCACGTACATTTATGGTACATTTCTCTCTCTCTGGCTTTTCTTCGCAAACGAAGATTCAGGAAGGACTCATCCTGTGCTTTCTGCAAGCGTGCTGTTGACTAAAAAGGCCAATCTGAGATAAACATGTCAGGTTGCAGAAAGCACAGCAAAAAGTCTCCTTGGGTGATGTTTCCAGATTGTGATTCTTTCTGCGTTGTCGTTTCTCTTCAAGACTTGTCGGCGTGAGTTCTCAAATAAGGCTGCAGCATTGTGGACAGTGCGTCTCCATGCCTCCTGATGTGAGGCCAGGGCAGACCATTGTTGGTGATCAATTTGGCCGAGCCTAAGATGTTGTTTCAGGGAGTCCTTGTATCACTTTTTGGGAGCACCCCTCTTACACTGACCCATGGTGAGTTCACCATAGAGTACTATTTTTGGGAGGTGATGCTCCTCCATCCTAGAAATGTGCCCTGCCCAGCGCAGCTGTGTTCTCAATATCATGGCTTCAATACTGGTGATCCCTGCTTGCTCAAGGACAGCAACATTCCTCACATAGTCTTTTAATTTATAGTTTAAAATCAAATATACTCGACATTGCAAGGTTTTGCTTCCCCCTCCTCCATGACAATTTTTTGCATTTTAAACATTTCTTCTCCTAATGTGTACATTTACTCATTTTATGTAATGTATACATTCCCTGCTAAGAAGACAAATGAATAGATGTTACAGCAAATCAAGCCTGAACTCTCACAAGAAGTGAAGGTGACTAAATTGAGGCTGGCATACTTTGGGCATCTCACAAAAAGACATGACTCATTGAAAAAGATGAAAATGCTTGGCACGACATGGGGGGAAAATCACCCCAAAATAAGCACTTTTTTTTCTTTAAAAAAAGATGAGTCTGGTGGAATGTGTCCAGAGGAAAGCGACCAAAATACTGAGAGGTCTGGAAGCCATACCCTATGAGGAGCAGCTTAGGGAGCTAGGTATGTTTCACCTGGAGAGGAGAAGGTTAAGAGGTGATATGATAGCCATGTTTAAATATCTGAAGGGATGCCATACTGAGGATGGAGCAAGCTTGTTTTCTGCTGCTCCAGAGACTAGGACAGGAAGCAATGGACTCAAACAACAGGAAAAGAGATTCTAACCTAAACATTTGGAAGAACTTCCTGACAGTAAAAGCTGTTCGGCCGTGGAACATGCTGCCTTGGAGTGTGGTACAGTCTCTTCTTTGGAGGTTTTTTTAGAGGCTGGATGGCCATCTGTTGGGAATGCTTTGATTGTATATTCCTGCAGGCCAGGGGGTTGAACTAGATGGCCCTTGTGGTCTCTTCCAACTCTATGATTCCATGGTGGCTTTGGGGAGCTTCAAGGAGCACTATTTGGGTTCCCAAGGGCTGTATACAACCCATGGGCCAGAATTTGCCCATCCTTGCATTAGGATTGGGTCACAGCCACATAAACACAGTGTTTAGACCTCCACAGATCCAGCTGCAGCCACTGAAGTCAAGTCATTCCAAAACAGATGGGAAAGGCAGGGCG
This sequence comes from Gambelia wislizenii, assembly GCA_030847615.1. Lineage (NCBI taxonomy): Eukaryota > Metazoa > Chordata > Lepidosauria > Squamata > Crotaphytidae > Gambelia > Gambelia wislizenii. The sequence goes on from JAUMIR010000008.1 coordinate 7,637,435, forward strand.
TTTCCATGTTGGGTGTGTGGAGGTGAACAATACAAAGAGAGAAAGAGGTGCCTTGATTTAAAAAAAAAAATAGAGACAGGGTTTAACTTTGTGTACCTTGCCAAGAAAGTATGAAATTATTCATGCACACTCAATCTAGCTAAACATGCCAACTTCTTTGTCTAGGGCTGAGAAAGCAAAGAGGCAAACCTGGATTTAAACAAAACTGGGAGCTAACAGTATGTGTTAAACTTAAGCAGAAATGAATGTTAAGACACTGTTCACACTGGGGGGGGGCAACAGGGAGAACTGGATAAGGAAGAGGAAAAAGGAAGAACAACATAGAGAGAAAAATGGGTTTGTGGGAGGAAGGGACAGCCAAAAACTCCCTTCAGCTATTCTGTCTTCAGATCATTACCTTTTCAGAGCCTTTTCAGTGGCTGCTCCCAGGCTCTATAGCTCCCTGCCAAGGAAGGTGAGATCATTTTTATTTGACCAGGCCTTTGGTGTTCAAGCTGAGCTGCTGACGGACTGTTTCTTAACAGATTGGTTGCTGCTCAGGTGTGACCAGTGGATCCACTCATGACATTATCAGCATTGCTCCTGAAGCTGCTCCGAGTTCAACAGGAACTCTTCTGATGCTGAATATCTGGAGGAATATGGTCCAGCACTGACTCTCATTCAACTTGGAGCAACTGCAGGAGGCGCAGTGATAAAACTGAGGAGATTCAGCATCCCTACAGCAATGGATCCATGCTTGCTTGCTTCTACTCTTTTCTTTTATGGATGTGTTTCAATTGGGCTTTCAATCTATTGCTAGATTTAATAGTGTTCCTGTTTTTATTTGAAAGCTATCGTTGTTAGTTATCTAGAGACTTATCTTCAGAAGAGATTTAGCAGGGTTATGAAGGCTCTGTTTTTCCAAATATTTGCTCCCCTGACTAATTTGGATCCAAGGACAACATTACAAAGACATAATCCAAAATCCACAAAAAAGTGATAACTTTATCAGCCAACCAAATGCAAAACACATGATGCAAGCTCTTGAAGCTCTAACTGGCTTCTTCATCAGGCACAAGATGTTAAAGAAAAAAAAGAAAAAGAAAAGAAAAGAGACAATGTTGGAGTCACAGAACTAAATGCTGTTTCCGATGTTGCTTGTGTTCAGGTAAAGAAACTCATGTAGACACAGACCATTCCTACTTCCTGGCCATGTGGAGTTGAGACAAAACAAACAAACAAACAGTAAAATCCTTTTGCAGCAGTGAGGCAATTTTTCTGGCATCCAGCATGTCCCTTTTCCTTTGTGGATTTTGGATGCTGTTTTGATGTATGGTTAACACAGCTACCCCTGAATGTGTTTCCCCTATCACAACTGGGCAAAATATTTATTTTGCTTTTTGAAGTGAGTGTATACCTCTCCAAGATCTTCTGGGGGGTCTGATGCAGCGACCTAACATTTAATAATTTCCCACTCATATAATAGGGATCTCATTCTTTATCAATCACCCCAGTACCCTCTGTTTATCAGCACCCAAGGCTCTATTTGTTAAGAGTTACAGCAATCTGAGCTATAGTACATGAAATGTTTGAATGCCGTCCCTATGTCAAGCCCAGAGCTAAGTCACTTTTTGGGAGCACAATTCCCAGATTCTCCCAGGCAGCATGGGTGCTGTAGTTGGAAAGGTCACTTTCCCAAGCACAGGATGAATGCAAATAGAAAATGAACAGGGCAGAAAGAGAAGTTAAATCCCAGGCTATTGTGCTTGCTTCTTTTAGCTGCAGGGGGTATTAATGCAAGTGAGCTTGTTGGGGAAGTACATCATCCCTCAGGGCCCTGACATGGTTGAGTTTACCCTTGCCATATCCATTTTGCAGAATTTATTTTGCAAACCCTTTAGCAGTTTTCAGGTTACTGTGCTGATCAATGCAGAATATGTTTCTCCTTCCCCCACCGCCAGCCATGCCAAGCTGCAACTTGATCAAAGAAATGACACTGATCTCAATTTGTTATGATCTGAGTTTATTTTCTCTCCTTTGCACACATTCATGCTTAGTAACAAAGAGAAGATCCATTTTTTAGCTAGTGCTTGCTTGAAATACAAACATGCCCTGAGGTTAAAACAGAATGCTGCTTAATGCCAACGAAAAGGGTAGAATGAATATATATATGTATGTGTATACAAACACACACACATCCTATTCAACTTGCACAGGGGTGGGCAAAGTGTGTATCCCTTAGCCATTTGGGGCCCAGAAGAAGCATGCAGATCTTGGGACTCCCTAAGTACAAGCATAAAGACCCCTAGAAGACTCCCCCAAGTACCCAGACCACAATTCCCCCCCCTCCCGTTATTTGGAGGTATTTTTTTTATTTTGCCGAACACCAGGTAAAAGCCACTGAAATCACCTGAAAATGTGGGGGTTGGCTTCTCCTAATGCTCCAGGGAGTGCCTAACCCCCTCCCCCAAAAAACTCAAGAAAAAAAAATTAGCTTGAAATTGGCCAAAATGGTGGCCGGAAATGATGTTGCATCATGCTGGGCATGTGAAAATACACCAGTGTGGCCTGCTAGGCATGGAGGAAGAGGAGGGGAATGGCCTGCCAGGCAGGCATGGGGGAATGCCCCCATCCCCTGTGGAACTGCACTCCCCTGGACTTGTAGCTCATGCTGCCCTTCACTTGTGCTATGTCCAGTTCAATCTGCTCCAATCTCTCATCTTCCAGCTATTTTGGACAACAAATCTCATCACCTACAACACTATTACTAAGGCTGATGGGAACTGCAGTCCAACACACCAGAAAGCTGATAGGTTTGGAAAAGCAGGTGTACTTACATCATTTCCTCTAACAGAGAACTTGTGTTATCACTGCACATGTATTAGACAATAGGAAGTGAATTTTCACTGAGTTCCTCCAAATCCCACCTGCTTTTTCTTTCCATCTTTGTTTCATACCCAGTAGCAAGACCCTATGTTTTTAATTCCTGCCCTACATTCACATAGGTTTTTTTAAAAAAAAAATATCACAAATTTACCTAATTTAGGGAACATTGACTAAAGCACTTTGTTGCATATGTTGCTCAATTATGTACGTTTTAACTGTTCACATTTTAAAATATGTGCATCAATTTGTGTGCACTTTATTTCTTTGAAATGAAATGTGCCAATGTGCCAATGGTTTTGCAAATTTGCAAATGTTAGAGGCAAGGTACAGATTTCTCTACAATAAATCTCAGAAGGTGTGAAACTGGACCTTTTGTCAAGACAGCCAAATCCAACATAATCTCCTTCCATGTTTGTATGTTTGTTTGTGCAATTTCTATGCCACCTTTCTCCTAAAGTGGGACTCAAGCCAGCTCACAGAACAATTAAAATCACAATTAAAACCAATTAAAGCATACAAAGTGAAACAGTGCAACCCTAAAATGAAGGCTCCCTTAGGTACACAAGTATACAAGTTGGGAATTTAAAAGAAAATAGTTAGGAAACAGAACACCCAAAATGGAGAGTTGTGAGCCTGCAGAACTTACAGAAAGTTGGGGTGGCAGCTGAGTGGAAGGCAGAGAATAGAGAGGAAGAAGAAGAAACTGTTTTACTCAAGCTCTTTAACAACTTAGACCAAGTATCTGGAAAGGAGCAAAATAAATGTAAAAGTGGCAAGGGATCTTCTCTCTCACTGTTCAGCAAGGGTGGGTAACTTTTGCCATCACAAGAGCTGACTTCAATATCAGAGAAGTCCTCAGGGCTGCATTCCAGTGGTGGGTGAGGTCCAAAGCAAAAGAATGGAACAAAAATGCCAGCATATTTTTGTTTAATGCTCTATTTGCCAGGGATGAAGCCTTTCAAAAGCCATTTTAAGTTTTTAGAATGGGGAATGAAAAAAAAAACACATGCAAAAGTTGGAGAAACATTATGGGTAACTCCAGTGGGTCTAACTGGGAACATGGAAAGACCCCAGGGGCTAAGGTTCCAACCCCAATTGAGAAGGGTCTTCTGTTTCAGGTCCTATTTATTTAACTTGAAAGAAATTACAGATGACACATAAAGGGACAAAATGTACCCAACACTAGGGATAGGCAACTGTGGTGGGTCAGGGATGGAAATAATATTCAGAAATGTTTAGAAAATAGTCAAAAACATGTTTTTTGAATGTTTAGAAACCCTGATGAGAAGAATGCTGGACTGAAGAGCACTACACAGTTATATAAGTGCTATGGCTGCCTCCTGTGGAATCCTGGGATTTGCAGTTTAGGGTGGGGCATTTAGTATCCTCAGCCAGAGATCTCTTAGGCCTCACTAAACTACAACACCCAGAATTCCACAGGAGGCAGCCATAAGTGGAAAAATAGTGCTATACCAGAGCAGTGCAATAAGGCACTTATTTTGTGCAAAATTAGCACATGGTTGTTGTGGTAGTGCTCCTCTCTCCCACAGAAAACAGCATTTTCCATGCAGAAAATAATATTTCTACTTAGAAATATTATTTCCTGCACAGAAAATGCTGTTTCTTACATGAGTTTTGTTACTTTCTATGCAAAACAACCATATGTGAATTTTGTGTAGAATAAGTCCTGAACAGCGAATAGACTTTGAAAACGGTGGCTTTTGAAGAGTTTGTCAGAGTGGGAAGAACACTGTTAAAATTACATGTAGCTTCCTTTAAGCAGAAACTTAGTAAAGAAGAACTCCTGGCATGCTCCCAGGGGTCTGACAGGCTGTTTAAAATGCCAAACTAACAACAGATCCTATAAATAGACAAGTCCACTTCTAGTTTTAAATAATGGATCTTTTTGATGTTGAACAGTGTAGTGCCTGCAAGCTGCAAATCTGCAACTTATTTACAGGATGAACTACCATTCCTGGAGGCTTCCAAGAGAGGCACTTCAGCCTTGGGGTGGGGAGACAGTCCAGGAAGTCATAAGGGTTTGACTTCCTTGGGCTGCATTTCACCCACCCTCTCCCTACAAAATTCAACATACTCTTGACAATTCTAATATATATTCTTAGCCCTACACATCTGCACAGCCCAGGCATGCACACAAAATCATATATATGTTCTTGAAATGATAAACAACTGTAACTAGAAAATATACACACTAACTCCCCCTTGCCTCCATATCCCAGGGAAGGCATTTCCAGCTATTGGGTACACACTGCAGACAGAATACTGAAAGAAGAAATGTTGAGCAGTGCTAGAATAGTAGTACAACTCCCCTAACCTTGCCTGCCTCCCCAACAAAGCAATCTAAAAATGTAACGAAAGCCAGGGAGTTTGCCTTGTTTCTTGAAAGGTGCATTTAGCTAAAAAGGATATCACTTGCAACAACCCCCAAAGTGAAACTAATATTATTGCCTTCCATTTTAATTCTCCCTCCCTGTTAAATTCAGTTCAGGAATACATGGTAAGTTGAAGCCAGTCTTGGAGGTTCATCTGGACTTTCCCATCTCCATCTCTGTCCAGGGCTTTGAAGGCACGGAACATGCCATCCAGACGTACAAGGCAGCTGATGAAGTTGTTGAAATCCATGGTGCCATCTTCATTGGCGTACCTGCGGATCATCAGAGCATAGAGTTGCTCATGCAGGTTGAACCCTGCAGCCTTGAAGGCAGCAGGCAGCCGTGCCATCTCAATGGTTCCTGAGGACTGTGAGACATGCTGTTTGTAGACTGCCTGCCATTTCTTGATGTTGTTCCACAAGTAACGGAACTGGTAGAAATCCAGCTTGCCTGTGGTGTCACTGTCCATGACGGACACCATGCTCCGACAAGTGTCCAGGGTGAAGCCCTCCGACTTCAGGTCTTGGTGCCGAGCCATCACCTTGTTCAGGATGTTCATCAGTTCAGTGGGACACACAGCCATGTCATCGCCAGCCAGCTGGGCAAAAAGCCGCCGGAACTGGCGGAGCTCCTCGCTTTCATTGGCCTCCACGTTGGCGAAATGGCTTCGGGCCGGTGGGGGAGGCTCGGGGGTGTATTGAGCTGCTGCCTCACTGATGATGTTCACAAGGCCTCCAATGAGCCCCATGACATTCCCTGCTTTCCCCCCGCCGCTTCGACCGCCGCCTCCTGCCAAGAGCCCTCCGAGGCCTTTCATCAGGGCACCGCCAGCCCCTCCACCCCCACCGGCTCCTCCAATGCTTTTCAGAAGAGCTCCACCTGCACCCCCGCTGCCTCCACTTCCCCCTCCGAGGCTTTTCAAGAGGGCTCCCCCAGCAGCAGCCACAGCACGGCCCCCACCCGAACCAGACCCAGTCCCACCGCTGGTGGCAGCATCCAAGAGAGACTGAACAAGGAACATGGTGAAGGTTCAGAGAGACTCAAATGTCTTCCGTGGGCTCCGAGGGCTGCTGAAGAGAGCAGAGCTGCTGGGTGTGTGCGCTGCAAAAACAACGGAGCTGCCAAAGGCAATTACAATCCACTGTGCCCGGACACGTCATCCCCCACAGCTGGAATCTATTGTGGGGGCAGGATGGGCCCCACCCTCTTGGCTGCAGGCAAGCCAAGATGGAAACTTCCTTCTGCAGCTTTAAAGTCACAAACCCTTTCCTGAGCAACCGCAGACATACTTTACCCTCATTTTTTGTCTCCCTTGCTTGGCATTTCTCACCCCCATCTCCACTTTCCTCATTCACCGACATACAATCTCTCCTCTTGTTCATTTCATGTTAAATGGGAAAGCTTGTCTTTTGTTTCATGTGATTTGAGTCACAAGCTTCGCATCTGGAAACAATTATAACTGTGCTTTCATTGTAAGCAGGGAAGGAGTGCACTTACTCTGTCGAAAAGGGCAAACAGCTCTTCCAGAACGCCAGAGACCGGCAGCTTTAAGTATCTGGCAAACTCCTCGATCCCAATCCTGCCACCTCTGGAGGCACTGGCGATGGCAGCAAACTGATCCAACTGCTCTCTGATATTGTCCCATTTCAGACTATATTAAAAGAGGATGAACGAAGGAATCAATTTATTTCTTTCAGTCACAGATCATAAAAGAGAGGTTAGTCACCTTTTAAGGGTGCAGAACATACACCGTGAATGGGTTTGGAAGGAACTGGGTTCCTTGAGGCTAAGGACAGCTCAGGATCTTGGGCTGAAAAATTTTAAGAACCTGGGCCTGTTTTATATGAAGCTGAATCCCCTTTGATACTTTACTTGTGTGAAGGGGGAACGTAGGGAGGAAAGAGGTTGCAGGGCACTGCCACTGGTAATGCACAACTTCCACCACCCCTGCCATCCACATGTTAGCATGGATGTTGCATGTTTGAGGCATGGAAGGTTATGTGGCTCCCTTTCAAGTGTCCATGCTATGTAATATGACTGATGTATGGGGGGGCACGTGAATAATTATTCCTAGAATGTTATCTATAATTGCATAGATTACCTTGGTAGAGGTGCTGCCGAACTCTGGAATGCTCTCTCCAGGCATGCCTGACACCTACACTTATGTTATTTTAGTGTCAGGCAAACCCCTTTACTCTCTCTCCTCTCTCTGGCTTTTCTTCGCAAACGAAGATTCAGGAAGGAAAACCCCTTTAACTATATATAAATATCCATAGGTATATTAATTCCATTTGATATAGAGTTGGAAGGGACCATAAGTCCCATCTAGCCCAAGCCCCCCTCATTGCAGGAACACATAACTAAAGCACTCCTGAAAGATGGCCATCCAACTACTGTTTGAAGTCCTTTAAAGATGGAGAGGCCATCATCCTCTGTGGTACTCTATTGTATGACCAAACAGCTCTTACAGTGAAGAAATGTATTCTAAAGTTTAGGTGAATTTCCCCCCCGCCCTTCTCTCAAATCACAACATTTCCCTGTATCACAACAATCTGTATTAACTTGGTTGCTGTTGTCAAAAATGTATGTCCACTGGTCTTACAGATTTTTCCACATTCCTATATTTTAGTTTTGTTTCAAAATCCATTTTGTTGCATTTTGAAATTTTGTAAGCCACTCTAACAATCTTAAGAGAAGGGCATAGAATAATGTCAGCAGAGCAAAACAATGACAGATCCGATGCAGGATGCAACAATGTACTTCATTACTCTTTTTTTACATTTGCACAGGGCAGCATGGTGTAGTAGTCAGAGTGTTGGACTAGGACACTGGGAGACCAAACCCTATTATGCATGGTTTGGTTTGGTTTTGTATTGATGAAAATAACAACAGATAATTGAACCTGGGGGGGGGTTGGGGGTTTTCCAGGGATGTCGGGGAGCTTTGGGGACAAGAGAAGTGGGGTTTGGAATCACTTACAGCCCCAAAGCTGCATTTTCACCACCACCCCTGCATGATTCTACGATCATGATTTCCCAGATTACAATATCTTTCTTTTGGCCTGTGTCTAATTGGTCAGGCTGGAGGAGTTATTTCCTACAGGGGAGCACATTACCCATACCACATGTTATGCCCTAACAGGAAGTTCACCCCACAGGAAGTTACGTCTCAACAGGAAGTTCCACCCCCTGACAAGAAGTCCTGCCTAAACAAGAAGTCCCGCCTCTAAGCACTTCCAGGGGTGGGGCTAAGCCACTTTGACAGCTGTCAATCATTTTGACATGAGCTACACAGGTATACTACTTCTCTACTATGATTTAAGGCAGTAGCTCTTAATCTTTTCTTTGCCAGGGACATCCTTTAAATATCTTTTATCGCCATGGACCCCCAAGACTTAACTCAGGATTTAAAATCCTAATAAGAATACCTGATAGTAACAATAATACAATTGTATCATCCGTTAAACTTTCCCTCAGAGGTACTGGATGGGGAGAATAAACTTTTCTCCTGCTTCTTCCTGCAAGTTTGTGGCTGGAACAGATTGAATGGCAATGCACAGGCCCAGCCAGCGAGCCTTTGCCTTGGCTCCTGTCATGTGGCCACTCCACTGCAGGGAGGAGGTGGGCCAAGCAGACTTCAAGCCTTTGTGGACCCCCTGTGAGGACACTGCGGACCCCTGGAGGTCCCTGGACCACAGGTTAAGTACCACCAATTCAAGGCATTTGTACATTTATGTGAAAAGTGATGCCTACTCTGATGCTTCATCAGAAAGACATACACTCAGGTTCAAAATCTGACTATCATCACATCTCCCGTCCGAGCAGGAAAGCCACTTACTTGAGCTTCTTGCTGATTTTTGTGAATTCAACCAAGCCAGCTTCCATGGGCAATGTGAGTTGTCCTGCAGAGATCATCAGCCTGCAATCTTCATATGTGTGGTCTGTAACTGGCACACCCAAAGCACTGCAGTTTCAAAGACATGCAGAGACACATCCCACCAGTTAAAGAAAAGGAAGGCTTATTTTCTGCAAGTTTTTAAAGAAGTAGCCGTGTTAGTCTCTTGCAGCATAAAAAGGAGGAAGGCAGCAGGAGAAAAAAAAGAAGAAGGAATGCAGCCATACCCTTTAAGACTGTTTATTTATTTAAGCATGAGCTTTCATGGATATAAACCCACTACTTCAGATGCAGTACAGTCTGATAGTCTTGTATGAATATATGTAGTGTGCCATGGTTCATAATGGCTTCATGGCACACTCCATACATTCACACAACCATCCTCACTACCGCACATATAACAAAAAGAATTTTCTCAGAGAGTTTTGAACCCAGGGAAACTGACTTTTGGCAAGCAGATTTATTGCTTTTACACATCAACACTAACTGATCACTGTAAAAAGCTGAAAGACCTGTACCACTTTGCACAGCCTTTTGAAAATTTAGGGCAAGGGATATGATTTACATCTTTCTGGATCCTATTACATCCTATTGCACTCACTCAACTGTATAAATATACTTTATAACCTGTGGCTTTAATATCACTTTGGCACTGCATTTGAGGAAGTGGATTTATATCCATGAAAGCTCATGCTAAAGTACAAATCAGTTTATCTTAAAGGTGCTGACACATTTCTTTTTTCTTCTTCCTCCTGCTCCTTTCCTCCTTTTTATTTTCTGCAAGATAAACTACAGGTGTACTTTAAATATCTAGAAGGCAGCTGATTTTCTCTTCCTTTTAAATTCTAAAGAATGGCTGGGCCACATGCAGCAAAGGGTCCACGTGTGCAGCCCCGGAATCTTTTCTGTAGTCCCCTCCTGCCACTACATAGCCCTGTTTAAGTATTTGAAGAGGTGTCACATTGAGGATGGAGCAAGCTTGTTTTCTGCTGCTCCAGAGACTAGAACATGGAACAATGGATGCAAGCTCCAGGAACAGAGATTCCACCTCAACATTAGGAGGAACTTTCTGACAGTAAGAGCTGTTCGGCAGTGGAACACACTCCCTCGGAGCGTGGTGGGGTCTCCTTCTTTGGAGGTCTTTAAACAGAGGCTGGATGGCCATCTGTCAGGGATGCTTTGATCATGATTCCTGTGTGGCAGGGGGTTGGACTGGATGGCCCTTGTGGCCTCTTCCAACTCTACAATTTTATGATTCTATGACACTGGAGGACTGAGTAGCCTGAATTCAACTGCTAATCCAAACCAGAATAGACCTAATGAATCAAAAGATTTTATGTAAGCATTGCCTTATCATTCAGCAATGGGCCTACTCTAGTTAGGACCAGTAATTGGATATAGGCCTCTGGCATCTTCTGTGAAGGAGCTGCAGTAGAATAATACAGTTAGCCCTCTATATCCACAGATTCTTTATCCATGGATCCAAACATCTATGGCTTAAAAATATCCTCCCCAAAAATATTTCCAAAAGGCAAACCTTGCTGTTCACCATTTTATTTGCAGGGACACCATTTTACTATGCCATTGTATATGATGAGACTTGAGCATTCACAGATTTTGGCATCCACGGGTGGTCCTGGAAACCAACCCCAGCGGATACCCTGAAGTATCATGGGGAGGCCATTCTTCCCCCTTCTAAACACAAGTAGCAGCTCAGACTTACTCTAAAGCAGAGGTGGGGCAATCGTGGCCCCCCAAATTCCTTTTGGCCATCCCCTGGAAGACCTGCAAAGCCAAGTCTTCAAAATATATTTTGAATTTTGAGTGTCATTTTCCGGCTGAAAAAAAAAGTCCTTAAATCAACCAAACTACCACAAAAATGTGGTATGAGTTGCCATGCTACAAGTCTCCAAAGCCTAATGGGAAAGCTCATGGAGAACAGTCAAATCCTGGAACTGGAAGTGAAATGACATCACTTCCAGTCATGTTAGTAGTGATGGTGTGGCCGGTGAGAACAGCCTCACTCCTATTGCAATTGCCCACCTCTGTTCTGAAGTAAGAGGAAGACCTTCAGTCCAAATCATGCCACATGGCTGAGGGAGGTCTCAAAGTCCCCGTCCAGCTCCTTGCTTTAAGAGGGCCCTGGTTGCACAGTGGTTAAATGCCAGTACTGCAAGCCACAAGGTTATAAGTTTGATCCCAGAGGGCTCCAAGGTTGACTCAGTCTTCCATCCTTCTGTAGGTCAGTAAAATGAGTACCCAGCTTGTTGGGAGCCATTAGCTAAAATACACTGTAAAATGCTTAGGGAGTGCTTTGGCACTGATAAGAGGTATATAAATATCAATGTTATTGCTAATTCCATTCCAATTCTGCTTCTCCATATGGGTCAAAAAAAAAAATAATAATGAAGACTAACCTCCATGTATTGGAATTCTACTTTTGCCTCTTTCTCTTTCCAAATCTCTTATTTCTCCTTTTTGAAAAACAAAAAACACTGAAAACAAATCACAGGAGGGCTGTATATCTTAGGTTAAGAGGAATCACAACTCTTGGATCATGATTCTCCATGCTTTAACCACACAAAATGTGGTGTATGTGTGCGATGGGTCTCTACAGTCTGCCAAATGGGTAGGGGATCTTTATGGCCACATATTGTTCTCCTCTGACACAGAGATGCCATGGGAATGCTGAAGTGGATTGTGCCCAATGTATTTTAAGCCCACACAAATATTTTTATTTTTATTACACCTTGCCCCATTTCCTGGTGTCCCTCCCCAACAAATCCCCATGGCAACCCCTCACCTTGCCATTTTGCTACGGACTCTGTTGGCAAAAAGGATTGGATCTTTCTTCTCTTCCTCGGTTGGAATGTGGACGGGGAGAAACTGGAGGGGAAAGTGATGAATGTTTTAGTGAGCAGGAGCAAGCCAGAAGACACTCAAGAAAAGGGTACTATTTGGACACACACTGGCCAGCAGCCAGTTGGTGTGATGCACCAGTGGTAGCAGGAGGAAAATGCAGCAGATACACCTTCTCAGCCATCAGAAAACCCTGTGATAGACTCACCTTAGGGTCACCACCATTCTGAAATGACTCAAAAGCACACAACAGCAACAGCCACCAGTGGCTGTTAGGTGAATTTAGCCATGGAAGTTCAGCAATTCAGCCACCAGATGGCACACATGCTTAATAAAAGTGTGGTGGATTTCAAAGAGAAAGCTGGATGGATTTCACCCCAGCTATATTAATTTGTGTCCCTTTTGGAGCAAGGACTCTTCCTAGCCTATATACAGTTATACGGAAGGAAACAACCATACCAAGAAAAATAGAAATTATGATATATTAAAACATTTCTAAAGTGGCTTCTTCATTAAAACTAAATGAGCACAATTAAGTCAGGTTAAGGTTTAACACCAACATTTCGTAGTTACTTACCTCCACTTCCACCTTTGTGAAGAGCTGGCAGAGAGTAAGAATTAATGCCTCTTTGCTGGAAAAGATTTTTTTAAAAAAAAATGCTGTTAAGCAAATGATTTCTAACACCCTTCATTCTAGAGTATTTACAGGTAGAGCCTTCTTTATCTGAAATGCTTGGGACCAGAGGCATTTTGGAATATTTCAGATTTTGAAATACTTGCCTATACATCATGAGATCAAATCATACAGGAGAAAAAAGGTGATGGTGGCCTCCTCTAGATGGGCTATTTACCCTGTCTGGGCCCCATCGTTGAGTCCTGCTCTCCCGCTTGTGCACGATAGGAAGAAGCGCTTGAAGAAAGCAATTGGAAGCACAGGCAAGCAGAATGGGTGGAGCTGCCGAGCCAGGCGAAGGGAGAAAACCTTTCCCTTCTGCTGGGAACTGGCTCTGGAGCTTTAAAATTGGTCACAGTGGCAGTGGACGAAACTCTGCAGAGTAGATCAAATTGAAGTAAACTCTATTCTACCTTGGTCAGGCCTCACCTAGAATACTGTGTCCAGTTCTGGGCATCACAATTCAAAAAGGATATTGACAAATTGGAGTGTGTCCAAAGGAAAGACTTAGGGAGCTGGGTATGTTTAGCCTGGAAAAAAGATGGTTAAGGGGCGATATGATAGCCCTGTTTAAGTATTTGAAGGGGTGTCACATTGAGGATGGAGCAAGCTTGTTTTCTGCTGCTTCAGAGACTAGAACATGGAACAATGGATGCAAGCTCCAAGAACAGAGATTCCACCTCAACATGAGGAGGAACTTTTTGACAGTCAGAGCTATTCTGCAGTGGAACACACTCCCTCGGCGCATGGTGGGGTCTCCTTCCTTGGAGGACTTTAAACAGAGGCTGGATGGCCATCTGTCCGGGAAGCTTTGATTGTGATTCCTACGTGGCAGGGGGTAGGACTGGATGGCCCTTGTGGTCTCTTCCAACTCTACAATTCTATGATTCTCTTCTATAGCATCTCTCCCTCCCAACTGGTATAAGAGTCTTCCAGAGACAGAGGGAGGCAAATTGGGGCTGATATACCAAAGCTGAGAGAGGATGAACTTACATTTGTTAGCCTTCTCTTTATAAATAACCTAGCGGTGTCCTCTGGGTAGGACGTGAATCTAGGCCCCACTCAGCCCAATGAGCGGAGGGTCCCTAAATGCAGCAGGGCTGGCACACCACATTTTAAAAGGAGCAGAATAGGAAACACCACCATTTAAAGCAGCGTCTAAAGTCCAGGGGGGCATCCACATTAGAGAAATAATCCAGGTTGAAACTGGATTATTTGCATGGCTCCTTCCTATGAAATCCTGGGATTTGTAGTTTGGTGAGGCACCAGCACTCTTAGTAAGAGAAGCCTAAAGACCTTGTAAAACTACAAACCCCAGGATTCCTTAGGAAGGAGCTATACAAATAATCCATTTCCAAACTGGATTATTTGTGTTGTGTGGATTCACCCTGAGTTTTCTTTTCATACAGGGGTGAGAAACATTATAGAGACCATTTGCGGCTTCTGAGAATGTCAGGGAAAGAGGAAGGGCACATGGACTACCAAAATCCAAAACCAAAAGAATAACAAAAAAGGCCAGAAATATCTCTGATTTTGAATATATATATGAGTGTTTCTTCCCTACTTAAAAGCTGAATTGTAACTCTTGGACCTTCCAAGAGAGGGAACTCACCACTGTTTTTTTTTTAAACAAAAAGAAGCAACTTAGTGAGGGGTTGAAAGCTAGAAAAAAATGTCTTGGGGACCACCTGCAGACCTAGGTCTGCACTTTACTCACCCTGATCTAGATTGGGGCCCTTGCATGAATATGAAGCCTCGACTCCAAAGTGACTTAACTATAATAGGAAATACTCAGTCTGTGTCTGTATTAGCAACTTGCTTGTCTTGGGAGAAAAAGAAGAAGTGGGCGGCAGGAGACTTGATTCAGGAAGACAAAACATTGAGGCCACAGACATTTCTCCTGGAAGTAAAAGGGGAAGCCAAGCAACACTTATGCACTTCTCCATTCCACTTCATACTGGCTTATTTTGGCAATGTGTGCCAGGAGCAGCGTAAAGGAGGCACTAGAAAAAAGAGGTGTTATTTACCATGTGGGACTCATTGAAATGTCTGATACACAGTATTATGATTGTGCACAGAGGTCAGCAACTGCAAGACCCTGGGCCACACCTGCCCTCTACACATTTGATTTTCTTTGGCCTATAAGAACCTGGAGGCTCTAAGTTGCAGTTTGTACAAAGGGATGTTACCTCTGTACTGGGGCAGCTACCTCCTCTTTCTTCCAGCAACCCTCCTCCATTAACCTCAATATGGTCTACAGACAGAGAGTGGAACAGAAACAAATAGTAGTGGAAGAGATGGTGTAATTTAGACCACAGTAGGGATGAAATTCTTTGCTAATTTCATTCTTGAATGATATAATGTAAATTGTTTTAACAATTTACTTCCCACTGTGAGAAGGTTGTCAAAGACTATTTGCAATTGGATACTTATTCTGTGCAAACTTTTCACATATTTTGTTTTGCTCAGAAAATAGCCATTTCTGCACAGGAAGCAGCATTTTCTACGCATAATAGTTTTGTAAATAAAAAAAAATCTGCACAAAGAACAACAACTCATGTGCAAATTTTGCACAAAGTCCCAAGCTGTGAATATTTTCATCATTCCAAGATTCTTCTCATCAGGATTTTGCTATTGTTGTTGTGTGCCTTTGCAAACTCACAATAAATTGACAGAGATTATACGTTTTCTACATGGTGTTTTCCTAACTCAACAGACTCCCCCTCACCATCCAATTTATGGTTCACCAAAGCTTTCCCATCATTTAAATGCCTGGTACTACACCTATAGCTTAAAATCTTAAGAGAACGGTTCTTTGCATATTTGAACAGATTACAAAATGTTTTCATCTGTCTGCAACTCAAGTTGTTGGTGATGGATTTACCAGCTCCCACCCCACTTCTCTAAGACCCAAGAAAATCTTCCAGGTCCCACAGAAAGTAAAACAGATCTACACAATTGTTTTGCCAAAAAAGAGCCCCAAAATGATAAACTATAGCTCCTCCTTTTTTTCTGTTTTGCCTTCTGCATTTGCCAATCCCTTACCCCACCCCCCACCCATAGGAAAACAAAATTGGCAGCGCAAACTGGAAGGCGCTTGGAATAAAACAGCCAAACCTGACAACTACTGATGTAACAGCTACCTGTGAAAAATACATCTGCCATTATGGTGGTGGCACTTACAAGTTGTATCCTTGCCAAGTCCATGTGACAGTGTCCTAGATTCAAAAAAGAAAAAGAAGGAAGTATTTGCTACATTAAAAAAAATGACACACAAGCACATCTAGATGAGTCAGGGAAGTGGATATTTATTCATTAGAAAAATATCCATTGTTGGCAGGCTCTGTGTGGCTACAGGGTTGGCTGTTGTAGAGATACTTGAAGGTGCAGTACACTGCGGAAGCTACACAATTTCCATCTGAAGGGACAGAGCTGGGATGTAGCTACTTCAGGGGGAGTATATAGGGCATTGCCCCAAATAAGAATTCTAACACTTATGAAATTTTCCTTCAATCCCCACATTTCCAGCATTGGAGAAAATGAGACATTCACACCTGAAACTCTTCTATATTCTATGTTTGTATGTCCTTGGTTGCTGACTAGCCCTTTTCTTTGAATGGCCATTTCTAAATGCTAAATAAAATGAAGTTTTATATTGCAATAGTAGAATTTTTTTGGGGGGGGAGATGAGGCATTACTCCATCATAAGTAGACAAAGTGTGGTGTAGTGGCTAGAACGTTGGACTGGGACTTGCAAGATATGTGCCCCTGTCCCTAGTGAGCCGTGAAACCTGTGGAATGTCCATGGGCCACTTGTTGTCTTTCATCCTGACCATCCTGATAGTCATCTCAAGGACTAATGTGAAGACTGAACTATGGAACAGAATACTATGTATGTTGCCTTGAGTTTGTTGGAGGAAAAGAGTCCCAGTTTTGGAGGAAAAGCAGGATATTGTTGTTGTTGTTTAACATATGCATGTTTGTAGTTGGTGGGGGCATATACATCATCCAGTATTGACTGCTCCAGAGTTGGGGAACCTCCTTCTGCTAGAAGTCCAAATTCAATTTTAGAGAATTTCTTAGGGGCCTTGTGGTGAAGGTGGCCAAAGGGAAAAGAGTAGAAAGGAAAATGCCAACATATTTTAGCTTAATGGTAAGTAAACCTTGAGGGAAGTGTTCCAGCCTTCTAGAAAGGGGATGGGAATCCCATATAAAACCACCAAACAATACTGGGTAACCACCAAGCAACACTGTTCCGGGAAAGTAGGAGTGGACATCTGGGAAACCACGGGAAGAGAGAATGGAACCCCAAGAGGGTCAAATTCAGCCCTTGGGTCCAAGGTTCTGAACTCCTGTCTTAAACACAGGTCTCTCCTGTATCTGTGAGAGAAATGTTTCTGGACTTACCATTTATAAGTGAAACTGTAGATAATAGGAAACCCTACTAAAATAAAGGACTTCTGGTACAAGCATACCATAGGGTTGCATTGGAGGACGTAGTGATTCCTAGAGAGGATACCTCTCTAGGCATTTTCCAGCATGACTCTATGGTATGTGTATCCTGGATAACTGCCGGGGGGGCGGGTATCCTTATACAATGTTTGTTAATTCTATTTAGGAAAGACTACCAGTCCAGGGACTGGGCAAAATGGAAAGTCCAATGATAAAACAATGGCTTGATTTTTCAAAATTTATTTTTTTAGAGAGCAGAAAAGAAGCATCAACTTACCAATTTGTTTGGGTACCGAATAAGCACTGGTTGAACAGGAACACCAGGAATAAATGCCCCTGGAAGGACAATTTATTTGTTAAGCCAGGGTAAAAAATGACTGCAGGAGGGATGAAATTAATACAAATCTTCTCATCTTCAGTGAGAAGGGGTATCTCAACACATCAGGATATCCCCATGAGAAATTGGCCAATTACCATGAGGATTGTGCTTTAAAAGGGGGGGGGGTCTGAACAAAGGACCCAACTCTTTTGTGCAGTAACTAGTGTCTTCTACATTTTCCTGTACAATTTTTTCTTTTTTCACAAACAAAACTGACTCAGAAAGTCCCTAAATGTGAAAAATCATAAGGAAAAAACCCACCCTTTTTGCAGTCTCATCCAGCAAGGAGAAAAGTTCTGAAATCTTTTGTCCTGACATGGGAAAACAAAATAACTGCAACACTAAATTACAGGCAGAAGTTTTATGTTGTGTATGGGCTGAACTAAGAAAGCCAAAACATTATTAGGAATAATTATGCAGTACATCCTGGCCCAAATACCCTAAAGGTATCAGATCCTGTCAAGAGTTTGGAAGCTAAGCAGGGTCAGTTCTGGTTAGTGCTTGGATGGGAGAATGCTAAAAAATACCAGGTGATGTAGGTTATATTTTAGAAGAAGGAACTGACAAAACCACCTCTGAGTATCCCTTGCCTACGAAAACCCTATGAAATTCATGGGGTTGCTGTAAGTCAACAGGTGACTTAAAGGTAGGCACACACATACATACACTCACACATATTATTTCATGCATAAATGAGGATGAGGATGTCATCTGGAGCACATCTAGAGAGAGCACAGGAAGCTGGCTTATCTAGGTGAGAAGATTTGTCCTTCTAGTCCAGAACCCTCTACTCTGGAAGGGAATTTTCAGGTGGAAGAGAGTCAAAACTAGAAATATCAAGGATTGAATCTGGTACCTTTTAAATTCAGAGCATGTGCTCAGCCACTGAGCTATGTTAAAACATGAGTAACAGAGGGAATTCTAGGACAAAACACTGACCCTTGATGTACCAAGTCTTCCATACATTAGGATGTTTGTTTGTATTTAAGCTCTCAGCAGCTGTCTCAAGTGGACAGTCCAGGAGACCAGGATTATCATCTTAGTAGGCTTAAGCTAGGCTTAAAGGAACAAGGCTACCATCTAGATGCATTAGGAATGCAAATCTCCATTTCTTTTGTTCTTGTATACAAGAACCATTTTTTAAAAAAATAAGTAAAAACGTTATCTCTCTCTTGAGTGAGAGTGTGAATGATTTTTGCACAACTTTCATCTTTCAGGCCTTTTTTGCAAAAATTGTGAGACAGGTTTTTGCATATTTTTCTGTGTATAAAAACTTTTTTTAAAAAAATAGAATACTGAATAGTAAATCACACTTTATGTAAACCCCATTGATTCATTGGGTCTACTCTAGTTGGGACCAGGAATTTGATTTATTGCAATCCATCAAAAACAATTGGATTTACGCTGCTGCATTTTACTCTTATGCTCTATTTGATTTGGAAGCAACCAAAAAAACCCACCAAAAAAATCCTCATATTTTAAATCAGCTTTTCAAATTATATATACAACCCCTCCTACCCACCCATCCACCCCATCTCTCCCTTTTCAGCAACAAGGCTTTCTCACCTTGTTTAAATGTGATCAGACATGAACGGTTTGTACATGTACCTTCTGGAAAAATCAGTACCTAGTATACAAGAAAAAAAAAAGTGGGGGAGAAAAACACATACAGGTAATTACATTCATTTTAACTGTGGCAGAAATCTGGCAATACCTTCCAAAATCTTACAGATGTTGGGTCCAGGCTATCTGGAGGACTGTATCTTCCCAGATGAGCCTGTTTGCACTCTAAAATCTTTGTAGGAGAATCCTCTCAATTCCACCACTTTCACGGATATATTTGGTGGGAATATGGCAGAGGGCCTTCTTCATGGCTGCCCCGAGGCCTTATCAGCATGGGCAATTTACCTTAGCTTGCTCCCATCTGGGAGTCTTGCAGTCCATATAACCCAGGGCATTTGCCATGATCTGCCCCGGGTAGTACTTTTCACCTCCGGGGCTGAAACGGGGCTCAGATGGGGGCAAGCCAGGGTAGGGACTGATATGGTGTTATAAGAAAATGACCAGTTTACTCTGCTGCCTCTGAGAAAAATTCAGAGTGGCCCTGCATGTCCACAAGAACGCACCCCAGCAGGCCAGCCCATCATTCCAGCTACCGTAGCCCTTACCCTTCGAGGTCCAGGAAGGCTGGTCACATGCAGGGGGCCTTGGTTCACATGTTGCTGCTGATTTCCTTGATGCCAGGAGGACAAGGCAAGGAAAATGGCAGAGGAGTCTGCCGCAACATGTCAACATTCCTGTCTATACTCTGGGCCATTTTGTTAAGGTATCAGGGGAGACACAGGACTGATCCATGGCCAGGATACACCTCATGTAGATAAGCCCCTAGACTCTGGAACTCCCTTTGTAAAGGGGAAGTCTGGCTCCCTCCTTGCTGCTCTTTTGTCATAAGGTGAAGATCTCTCTATTTCAGGAGATATTTGGGAACTTGTTGCTTTATATAATGGGTTTTCTGCTTTAGTGGTGTATTGGTTGCCTCCCAAAAAATACTACTCTACGGTGAACTCGCCACGGGTCAGAGTAAGAGGGGCACTCCAAAAAAGCAATACAAGGACTCCCTGAAACAACATCTCAGGCTCAGCCAAATTGATCACCAACAATGGTCCGCCCTGGCCTCACATCGGAAGGCATGGAGACACACTATCCACAATGCTGCAGCCTTATTTGAGAACTCACGCTGAACAAGTCTTGAAGAGAAACGACAAAACAGAAAGAATCACAACCCGGAAACATCACCCAAGGAGACCTTCTGCTGTGCTTTCTGCAACCGGACTTGTCTATCTCGGATTGGCCTTTTTAGTCATCAGCGCGCTTGCAGAAAACGTGGGATGAATCCTTCCTGAATCTCCGTTTGTGAAGAAAAGCCAGAGAGAGAGAGAGAGAGAGAGGTTTTCAATCTATGCTTTTAAATTAACATTCTACATAGTTTTAATTCTATAGGTCAGTGGTTCTTAACCTGTGGTCCGGGGATACCGAGGTGTCTACAATGTCCTCAAAGGGGGTCCTCAAAGACTTGAAGGCTGCTTGGCCCACCTCCTCCCTGCAGTGGTGTGGCCACATGATAGCAGCCAAGGCAACAAGTCTGGCTGGCTGGCTTGGCCTGTGCATTGCCATTCAATTTGCTCCAACCACAAACTTGCAGGAAGAAGCAGGAGATAAATCTTTTCTCCCCCTCCAGTGCCTCTAAGGGAAGGTTTAATGGATATTGCAACTGTATTATTATTATTATTATTATTATTATTATTATTATTAATATTATTAGGGTTTTAAATCTTGAGTTGAGTCTTGGGGGTCCATGTAAACAAAAGATATTTAAAGGGAGTCCCTCATAAAGAAAAAGTTAAGAGCCATTGCTATAGACAGCTTAATATTACTTTAATCATAACTTCTGTATGCTTTTCACTATATGTGGTCTTACTTGTATTTCTTTTCATTCTGTAAGCTGCCTTGAGCCCCACCCTTGGTGGGGGGGGGGAATGAGGGCTATAAATAAAATGATTGAGTCATGAGGCATCAAAAGGAGCATCTTTCTAAATGGTGTCTAAGAAAGAAACTCAAAGAAAGAGCAGCCACAAAGATGAACAAGTTTATAGGTTAAGATGCACTTTTGATACGTGAGAGCATTCCACAAACTCTAAGGGTATTTCATGAAGCCATGGAATCTTGTTGAACTTGCTTTGTCTTTTTGTTCTGACAGAGAAATACTGGGCATATTGCCTAGAGTTTCTTTCAGGTCAGGCAAAGGGAAACCTGTGGTCTTCCACTTGTTAAAATTCCCATCGTCCTTGCTTATTGGCTGGGGGGTGGGGCGTTGAAGCTCACCAACATCTGGTGGGCTGCAAGTTGCCCACCCCGTCTGTAAATGCACACCTTCCAGCATCTGAAGAAAGAAAATGAGGGAGCAGGATATTGCAATACTCTAGTTCTCAAGCTGGGGGCCATGGTCAAAACCCAATCACAAGATATGCTTCATATTGTAGAAGGCCCTATTGTATTCTGCCTTCCAGATGCTACCTGGGTTTATTCTGAAATTGTGCATTGTCCATCACTTTAAAAACCGACAGGATTTTGCTTCCTTGTTACAAATATAGAGGAAACATAGAATCATTGAGTTGGAAGAGACCACAATGCCCATCTAGTCCAAATCCCTGCCCTGCAGAAATACCCAATCAAAGCAATCCTGACAAATGGCCATCCAGCCACTGTTTAAAAACCTCCAAAGAAGGAGACTTCACCACACTCTTAGGCAGTGCATTCCAATGTCAAACAGCTCTTACTATCAGAAAGTTCTTCCTAATGTTTAGGTGGTATCTCTTTTCCTGTAGTTTGAGCCCTTGTCTCTGGAGCAGCAGAAAACAAGCTTGCTCCATCCTCAATATGACATCCCTTCAAATATTTAAATGTGACCATCATGTCTTAACTTTCTCTTCCCCAGGCTGAACATACCCAGCTCCCTAAACCATTACTCATAGGGCATGGCTTCCAGACATCTCACTGTTTTAGTTGTCCTTCTCTGGACATGTTCCAGCTTGTCAGGAACATCAGTGCAAAATGTATCTCAGCTACCACAGTGCCTTGTTTATGACTCAATAGCTCAGCAAAAATCCTAGCTCCAAGACATGACATCACTACCAGAGGGCACCCTAAATTCAATTCATCAGCAGCTGAGGTCATCCCATGTAAAACTGAGTCCTTGAGAAAATGATGTTTTGAACAGCAGATCTCAGAACTCCCCAGCAACTTGCTGATACTATGAACTCAACTTCCCATGACATGTTTTTTGTTCCTAGTACCAGATTATCAATGTTTCAGATAGTGAAGTTGGTCCAGTTCCCCCACTGGCTAGAAGCCCAATAATGAAAGGGGAAAAGGGGAAATGGTGAACTTTGCTTCCTCTTCTTCCCCAGTCAAGTCCTGAATTTCCTCATGTTTCTGTAGTGATCAGCATTTTGAATGTTACTTAAGTAACCGAGTTAAGAAAAATGCATATGATCAGGCTGCAAATTTCACTGAAGTTGTAGGGCTGGAGCCTAACGTGAACCTACAGGAGACTCACATGCTTCTCTCTTTTATACTTTGCATTTATTATTTATTGATTCAGTTCTTTTATTCTACACCACCACTCCCAGAACTGGTCATACATGTATACCAAGTGGCCCCTGTTTTGAAAATGGCTCCAGAGCTCCAACCCACCTTGATCTGGCCTTGCTTGTTTTGATTCTACTCATTGCAACACGGGGATATTGGGAAGAAGGTATCCTGAAAAACAGCAAACGCTGCAGATGTAAACAATGAGTTAGATATTGTACAGACTGTACCTGGGGCCACTGGCCTCCTGAAGTTGCTCGTCTAGTTATTTCATTTATTGTGTTCTTCCGAGAATCAGGGTCAACACGGGATACCACTACAGGCTGGAGTGCATTGAGGATTCCTGTTTAAGAACACATGCCTAAGTAATTTGACATAGAGGCAAAGTATTCTGGCCATTGTCGCCTGATATTAAGGGTGCACTTCTTCACTTAATTTGTCTTTGCATGGAATAGTGGATAATTGTAAGAAAAAGAATCCTGCCTCTTTACCAGAAGAGAATACCATAATAATAATAATAATAATACATCTGAAAAGTTTCTTGGGGAAAAACTCCTTTGTCTTGCACAGGAGAAACAACACACTCTGCAATTTTTGCCTCCAAGCCATGCTGAAATTCCCTAAAAACAAAGATTTGACAACTGAACCCCATCCACAGCAGCACCCGAAAAGCCCATACTCCCACCAAATACCTCCACCCTCTTTTACAGTCCCTTCAAAATGGTGTCAGGAAGTAATGTGATGTCACTACCTAATGCCATTTTGAGAGGGACTGAAGAGGTAAATGGAAGTATTTGGGCTTGCTGTGCATGGATGCTGTCCATGGTGGTTGCTGACGGAAAATGCATCCTTGGTCCCATGCAGCTGCCCACTCTTGTTTTAGAGACTCACCAACCTATCATCCCTCAAGCTGTACGGAGATACTTACTGCCAAGAATGGGCGCCAAAAGGTTCTCTTGCCTAGATACTGTTGACGGCAAACCTGCCAAGACACAGACGATGCCATCGAAGAAGCTTGAATGAGGTGCTGCAGCAAGAATTGGTGCCTCTTCAGGACTGGCTATTTCCCCCTTCATTTTGACTCGGAAACCCATTACAAAGAAGAGGACACGGCCAAAAAAGGTGAGGGCAGAATAGGATAGTTTCCTTGGAAAAGAAAAGAAAAAATCAAACAAAAACAGTCATGAGACTAGAAAGAGGTGGGGAACTGTGAAGAGTACAGGAGCCATTCCCTCACCCTATGGCCACCATGTGGGCCATACTATCACTCCCAGCAAGACTGGAAGGCACGTTACATCCTTCATAGTTCCAGATTCATCACAAATATGGCAGATTTTTGTAATGACGGGTCGAGTGCTCAGCAAGTTGTAGAGAACACCAGAAGGCCAAGTGTGATGGTTTGTGTGGGTATTTTTGGTGGGTTTTGATAGGGAAAAAATAGCTTTTTTCAATTGGGGGGGGGGGTCTGGGGGCTTTGGGGATCTCTTGGAAGGGGGCTATTGGGATTGCAAAATAGAGCCCCATGGATCACATGTGGCCCACGGCGAGGGTTTCCCCATCCCTGGTCTAGATGTTTCACTCTTCACCAAGGTCATGATTGCTGATTTTAAATATATAAAACATACACAGAACAAAATGAAATCCTTACATGTTCCTTTGTTTCATCATCTATAGCTTAACAATGTGGTTAGTAGAGCTTGGAAAAGTTCTTGCTGTATTATTATTACTGTTGTTATTAATTTAATCTATATGCTACTTTTCTTCCAGTGGGGCCCAAGGCACCTCCCAAAACCCAAAATCAATAAAAACCCAACAATAAAATTATAAAAAATAATTAAAATAACATTAAAACAGTATAAAAATATTTTAAAGGCATACAAAAGTTAAAAAATAAAGCATCCCCCCCGCCAATAAGATGCCTCCTTGAGGGAAACGGTATATTAAAAGCCTACTTAAAATGGTCTTTGCCTGCCAGTGAAAGGAAAGCAGGGAGAGGACCAGCCTGGCTTCCACAGAAGAGAATTCTAGAGGGAAATCCTGCTACAACTCCTACGATCTCCCAGCCTAATATGGAAATTACTTTTGGTGCTATAGCTTCCAGAATCCCCCAGCGGCAAATATGAATTACTTTTTTGGACAGAAACTCCTAGAACCTTCCAGCGAGTCCTGCCAATGCCATGATGGCTAGGAAGTTCTAGAAATTATGTTTCACAAAAGATATCTCTCCCAACTCTGTTGGCACATTGTTGCAACAGCATGGTCCACTTAAAGAGATCTGAAAAGCTGATCTTTGGAAAGTCAACTATATCATTACCTAGGGGGTTTAGATCTTTCCAGAATCTGGATACAAAACTAGAAATGTGGAATTGTAATGTGGAATCAACTTTGAATAATGCTCTCCAGAATTCCTTTGTTATGCATTTCAATGAGTTGTGTGTTTGTTTGTTTTTTGAAGGGAAGGGTTAAATTATGCTTTTTGGCAATTAATCCAGCTTGATTTAGTACAGTACAGTCTATATGTCACAAGTGACATATATGATATGGCAAACAGTCTAAAGCAGATTAATTCCATATCTTTTTGGTCTGTTCCAAAATTATATATGTCTGCATTGCATTCTCTGAAGACAGTAAGGCAGCCTGTAGCATGTGATCAAGGACCTGCTTTCTGGCTTCAATGAGAATGATGCAGACAGCAGCTGCAGTGATGGGCAGGCTTGGCAGTATGGACTCCTGAGGACTTGTAGGGCCTGATTTGTTTTTGTTTTTTTTCTGAAAAGCGGTTTTCCCTGGGTATTCTGCTGAAAACTTTCAACGGGCTTTACACTGTCTTAGCCCTGTCTTTGGTCTGAGCATTGTGAGGACTGCCCAGGGCCAAAACAGGGCAAAAGCCCTGTGTCATTAGGACTACAGGGCTCTAAGATGGGGGCAAGATCCAGTGGCATTTATGCAACTCATAGGAGCCAAGCATTCAGATGAAGGTGGTGGAAACAAGAGTGGTAAACGGGGAACACACACACTTAAATATGTATGCATGTATATATGTATATCAGGATGAACAAGTTTTCTCCTGAAACCGCAGGGGATGATTTTGTATTTATTGATTCATGCTCAACTTTCCAATAAAGAAGTTTTCATTAACAATTAAAAAAAAAACACTTAATAAAAACAGCCCATCAAGAAGGAACATTTTTAGAAACCGGTTCTTTTGTCTCCCTTTCCTGGTCACGAACTATCTCAAGTTTCAGTGGGCAGGAACAATACGATTATTCACACCTATTCACACTACAGTCCTGAACATAAGACCTCGTTGTACTTTGCACAATTGTAGAAATTGTACAGGGAGGCCAGAATGGCCCCCTCCGTGTTATCCTACTGTTGGCAGGCTAAAACCTTTTTATTCTGACAGGGTTGTTAAAACCGAAAGTTTTTCAAGAATAGGTTGGGTGCTGGACTGTTTTTAATAGCTTTTTTAAAAATCTTTTTGAGTCACGTTTTATTCTGTTAACTTTAGGTTTGAATTGTTTTAATACTGAGAATAGTTTAATTCTATTTTAATGTTCACTTTTTGTATGTTTTTAATGGCATTGTTCTTTTAAATTGAAGGCCACTTTGAGTTTGGAAAAAAGTGGGCTGCTGCTGCTGCTAATACTACTGTAATACTGACAATTTAGTACCATCCACCATAGGTCTATATTATGGAATCCTGGTATTTGTAGTTTGGTGAGGCACCAGAGTTCTCTGATAGAAAAGGCTAAATATCTCACCAATCTACAAATACCAAGATTCCATAGGATAGAACTATGGTGGATAAAGTGGTGTCAAACTGCTATATTTATGCAGTGCAGACAGGCCCTAAGTGCTATTAAACATTACAACAGATGCTGGCATATAACTGCAACCCAAATAACCATCTAAAGGTTATTGAAAATGTTACATAAAACCACCACCTTTACTACTGCATATGTGTGCTGTTTTTAACAAGGTTATATTTCGATCAAGTCAAGAGCAGGGAACTTTTTTCTTTTTTTTACCCTGAGGGTCAAGTTCAGTTTGGCCCAAAGGAGTTCTCAGGGACAGCATTCCAGGAGTGGGTGAGGTGAAATGCATATTTCACCTGCATATTTTAGCTTACTGCTTTTACTGCTAGCAATTAAACCTTTGGAGAAGCATTGCAATCCTTTAGAATGGGGAACAAGATGAGAAATCATGGGATTCGCACTTTAGGGAGGGTTATTTGGAATTCTTAGCCAGGGAGCTCTAGTGCCTCACCGAACTACCAAACTCCAAGATTCCACAGGATGACACCATGGCCAATAAAGTGAAATCATACTGCTATGATTGTGTGGTGTGAATGGGCCCAATGTCATGGGAAAGGGAGAACGGGTATTTCGGCAAACCTAGGGGGCCAGCAATCTGGGAAGACTAGGGATGCTGCCTCACTGCATAAATAATGCAGTTTGACACCACTTTCAACTATCATGGCCCCAACGTAAGGAATCCTGGGATTTGTAGTTTGTTGCAGCACCAAAGTGCAATGACAAAGCTAAAATCTCATAAAACTACAAATCCCAGAATTCCATTGCATTGAGCCATGGCAGTTAAAGCGGTGCCAAACTGCATTATTTCTGCAGTGTGTCAGCAGCCTAGGAATGTTTCTCACCCCTGTATGAAAAAAAATCTCAGTTACATTTAGGCATTTTGAAGAGCTGTGTTACCTTTTCCACCCCAGAAGTGGCATTGTCTCCTTCTCCGGGTTGCAGGAAGTTGCCAGAAATGCAAAGGGCCAAGCCATTAGCAAAATTACCAACATGCATATGACCCGCAGTGGGACCAGAATAAGTCCAAAGAGGACAGCCTGGGGGGAAAAAGAGACAACATCAACAGTCACTTGAGCTGATATTATAGTTCACTGGCATGCTTAGAAACTGTTTTCAAAGGAATGTTCACAACAATCACTTCTCAACTCATGGCTCTTATTTTTCAGTCTTCCAGAAATTTTGGAGTTTATTTCCCAGAAACTCCAGCCAGCACAATCAGGGATTTTGTAATTTGAAGTCCAAAATATCTGGAAGACTAGAGGTGGAGAACCACTATTTTAATCACCTAGCAATTTCATATCCTTCCACTGTCTTGATATGGCAGAGACAGTCTGCTGTCCAATTTTTGTCAGCTGCTTTTAAAATGTCCTGGTTTCTCTCTCCCCACCACCATTTCCCTCCTTTGTGCTCAGTTTACTTCAATTACTCAAAACTAAGTTCTGAGTGCAAAAGTAGTTTGCACCTTGGGAAAGTTACTTATTTGATCTACAACTCTTTTTATCCTCATATTGCCTCTAGACTATGATTCCCAATGGAGCCCATTTATACATTCAGATATCATTCAACAAATTATGAGTAATCAAATAACAGGTATATGTGACTGTGTGAACTAGGCTAAGGTGCTCTCCCAGTTTATAATAGTGCTGTAAAATGTGCGTTCTGCTTATAACAGTGCTGTAGAATCCCCCCCCCCCCCGCACTCTGTAATATCTATTTATTCCAAGGGAAACAGCTTTCTGCTTATCTAATCTACTGATCAGCTGCCAAAAGACAGAGAAAGTACAGTAATTTCCTGGCCAGCAATATCTGCCTAGATACCAGCTCGGGTGAGTTAAATATTGTTTAAAATGAAGGAGTGGGAAGGTACATGTAGTGTAAATATATGAAATCATTCAAACTCACATGGTGACATGTTTTGTTACATAACTGGTTTTTAGCAGCCATAACTGGTACCTGGAGAGAACTTGTATTTAAGATAGTAAAAAACCACAAAAAAACACAACAACGCTAATAGGCCCAGTTAGCAATGTGCAACAAAATCCAGAATCTTCTGTATTTATTATTCATTTCATCAATTTATATTATATTATTTATTATTTATTCTGTTATATCCCCTCTCATACTGGGACTCAAGGAAGCTTACAAATCTTAAAACAAATACAATTAAAACACTACGGGGTTCATCTACGGACTTTTTCGGACGTCTAAAATGCAACGGAAGCAGCCTCGCCACGTTGCGAGGCTGCTGCGCTGCAGGGCGTCCCTTTCGGATGACGCCCGTCCCTGCCAATACTGTTGCAGTACCGCAGGGACATTTGAGTGTTATATTTCGGCGATTTTTACTCACGATCAATTTTCGTGAGTAAAAATCGCCGAAATGTAATACTCAAATGTTCCTGCAGTACCGCAACAGTACCGGCAGGGACAGGCGTCATCTGAAAGGGACGCCCTGCAGCACAGCAGCCTCGCAACATGGCGAGGCTGCTTCCATTGCATTTTAGACGTCCGAAAAGTCCTACATGGGCCAGAATATGCCAGCTCCCTGCCAATGTATTCTGGCTGTGGATTTGACCTGTTCCTCCCAGGTTACTGGCACAAAATGGGGTGCCACCCACACCCCACTCTCCAAAGTCAGAAAGATATGGCCAGTGATGGGTTGGCATGCCAGAATGGGCTCCGGCAGTTACACAGAATGGGCTCCGGCAGTTTGCTGGCTGGGGTGGATTTTTACAGGCTATATTTTTTAAAGCACAGTAACAAGGCTTAGCCCATCTTTCCCCCATCCTGGCCATATATTTGCCCTGGAGGGCATGTGGACTGCCTAGGGGCAAATGCCCTGCATCGTCCAGACTGGAAGTCTCCAAGATGGGGCAAAACAGTAGACGAGCCCAAAGTCATATATTCTCACCCAAATGGAAGTCAAGGTAGCTTGCAATGAAACAGTACGAATGCAACTGAAACATGAGTTGAAGCATTAACAAAAATTAAAATGCACTTTTAAAATGCTACAGAGAAAAACACAGCAAGGTACATTAGGGGGAATAAACACTGCTAGTCCCCAACATCAGATAGCTTGAGGGGCACAGCTCAAGATGTTGTTGGATTGCAGCTCCCAACAGACAAGCCAATATGGTTAATGGTGAGGGTCTGTAGGAGATGGAGAAGGGGACCAACAGTCTCTAGAGAGCCAAAGATTCCTCTCCTATCCTCTAAATGCTGTTCTCCTCAGGCACAGAAGACACGGAGCTGGTGGGAGGAGACCCTTCTAGCACAGTTAAGCCACAGTGTTTTTCTTGGTTTCTTTTTATGTTACCTGCTGCTAAAGTTGTAGCTTCCCATCTCCAAAGGTGACTTTCTTCATTCTGATGTCTATGGAACGAAAGAAGCTCACTAGAGAAGTTGCAAAATTTCCTTCCTCTGTGGGTTTTTTAAACACAGAGTTCAGTGGACACTCATAAACCAAGCTTCAAACATAAGGGGGGAGGGGAGAGGAACAGAGACTCTACAGATGTGCAAGAGAGGAGACCACCCTCACTACAAGGTATCTTTGACGGAAAGCAACATACATTTCCTCTCACAAAAACCAACTTTTCAGCAGTATCACTTGGCAAAGTTCACCCAGGGTTGGCCATGCACTTTTGGAACAGGAACTGCAACTTCCTTCTTGCCCTTTGTTGTGTCTTTCATCATCATTTCTTTAAGCAAATGTTGGCTTCTCCCACTGAGAGGACAACAACATCCTTAGGTTGTGGATGATCTACTACAGGGTAAGCAAACAGAGTCCTGTAGGCCACATGTACCCCTTTTGTGGCCTCTAAAGTCCCTCAACCAGTCCCCAAGCATCCTCTAACCCGTAGTTTTCTTTTAAAATGGTTAAATTCAGGCACTTTTTGCCCCAGAACTATCCAGAAAGCCCGCAAATGCATACAAACATGTGAAAACACACCTTTTCCCACCCCTACAAACACCACAGAACCCTGTAGTACTTCCCCCACCATATATCTCAATTTCCCCCATGCAGTCCCTCTCTACATGGCTTCCTGGTACCATTTTTAGAGGGACTGCAGAAGAACATTGAGATATTTGAGGGAGGGGTGCAGCTTAGGAGGCCCAAGGGCAGAATTGACCCCTGGTTCCAACACAGGTACCCACTCCTGAGCTATCACATCACTGTCACAAAGACAGAGGTACTTTCAACCTCTCTCACTGACCGATGAGAAGTAACATTCTTAAGGAAATTCCACTACAAGGAGACAACCCATATATGCAACCCATCACAACTAGAGTAGAAAGCTGTTTCTGGACTCCCAGAATCCTCAGCCAATGTCTCTGATGCCTGGAGATTCTCACTATAGTCCGAAGCTGCTTGTTCAGTGCTGGAGAAATGCAACGTTTCACTAACATTGTTACATGGACAGAAGCAATGGTGTTCGTGATGGAGGGAGTGGTACTATGACTAGTAGATTGGCCAGCCTAGGGACATTCCAGTGGCCATTCTGGCCTTGGGGTGAGAAGGCCAGAACTGTGCCCATGTGCTGTTGCATTACCTGTAAACAGGAAGCTGCCGTATGATGCTATTGGATTCCTCCTCACAGAAGCATATAAATCTGGAAAGGGCAAATATTGGGGATTGGAGAGTACACTTCCCCCTAGGGAGACCTTGGAGGGCTGTACCCTCCAGAAAAAAAAAAATCAGTCCCAGGTCCAGTTTCCTTCTTTTTTGTTATTAAAATGGCTTGTGGGGGAACATGGCAAAATTGCCCCTATGTTCCCCTAGAGAGAATTTAGGGACAAGAAATGACCCCTGGAGTCACAGGTTGCACTTTGTCCACCCTTCATCTAAGTAGTACAGCCACTGGTATAACTGGGAATTAAGTCTCTGTGTGTGTGTTTGTGTGTGTGTGCACGCAAGAGAGAGAGAGAGAGAGAGACAGACAGACAGACAGACAGACAGACAGACAGTTACTGCAATCTTCTTTTGACTGGTCTTCCGCTATTTCATCTTAGTCCTTTGGTTTCCATTCTTCACTCTGCTGCTAAGATTATCTTTTTGGCCCATAATTTTGATCATGTTACCCTACTTTTGACATCCCTTCATTGGCTACCTATTCCCTCTAGGATTCAGTATAAGCTACTTGTTCTGACATTCGAGGCCCTTCATAACCTAGCTCCTCCTTACCTTGCAGCTCTTATCTTTTTTTAGCAGCCTGTTAGAAATCTTCACTTAGCAAATTCTGAGCTTCTTACCCAGCCAAGGGTTTCTTCCTCCTTGGCTTGACTTTGTCCTTTTTCTCTTGCCGCCCCTTATTCCTAGAATCACCTCCCTGTAAACTTGTGGACTGTATCTTCCCTTGCCTTTGTAAAATCCAAATTGTTTTTTTTTTTTTTGTTCTCTAAAACTTCTGGAATTTCTGATTATAATGCTTATATCTTTATTATATTTGATTTGACTACAGATACTGATTATTTTGTTTTATTCTGCTATATATGTATGTGTTTTTTTCCTTATTGTTTACCAGGGACCACCTTTAAATATTTTTTGCTGTCATGGTCCCCTAAGACTTAACTCAAGATTTAAAACCCTAATAATAATAATACCTGATGATGATGCTATTAAGCCATCATTAAACCTTCCCTCACAGGCACTGGAGAAGGAAGAAAGACTTTTTCCCTGCTTCTTCCTGCAAGTTTGCAGTTAGAGCAGGAAGAAGGAAGGCTGAGCAGCCTTCAAGCCTTTGTGGACCCACTGTGAGGACATCACAGTCCTGTCGAGGTCCCCAGATCACAGGTTAAGAACCACTGGACTAAGGAAAAGGGGGAGAGTAGCTAAGACATCCAGGAACATATCTACACCTTCTAAATGGAAACAGTATTTATGTCCACTCAATATAGGCTCACTGAGAGGTGACTGGCACAACCTGGGGATGAACTAGACCCAGAGTAACCAAACAATAGATAAACTACACAGCAGAACAGGGCTTGAAAAAACAAAAGCTTCAGCTAGCAAGCTTTATCACTGCTCTGACCCACTTTCACCCACAATAAGAAGACTTACACACAGCAAGGTCCTTCCAATAATATCTAGAGACTTTATCATCAGTTCCAGTACAAAACAAACAGAAAATATATACAGCAAACCTTGATGGCAAGTCCAACAGCAATTCTCTACAATACTAACACTCCTCTACACTAACCCACAATAGTAACTCACACAGAGTGTATCTTTATAGGTGTGCTTGGCTAGTCACCTTCTGTCTAGCTACAGCTGTGCACACTCCCATTTCAACTGTGCTAATGAGTGGTCCATTGCTCCAACATTATTCCCTTTGCACTTAAAGGGATATTATCCTGACAGTTTATCAGCAGAGAAAAGTCATTGCACACTGCACAGTAGCATCTTACAGCCTTTCCTAGCCTGTGTGTTCTTCCTCATTAATAACCTTTGCCATCTTGATCACACTTTGATTTCGCTTGACCGTACGTGCCTCAGTTCTCATCTGTGACATGTTGGAGGATATGCATTTTTCATCCAGGATTTCTGTTCTTTTTAAAAGTTTATTTGAGGGTAACTAAGACCAATTCTTTTCTCCCTAATGTGAGCTGTTTATAGTTATACAAAGAATGCTACATAGTTTCTTAGGAGTTTAGAGTATGATGGAACCAGCAACACACAACTGCCTGAAAACAGGAAGTATTGATTTACTTCCTCAAAATATCAGGTTATACCTGCTCCATGACATAATAGAGTAAGCCTGGAGTCACAGGGGAAAAACAAGCTCGTAATCATTGGCTAAAATCAATTGGCTAAAAATTAAAGGACACACTGCTAAGTTGCATGGCCTTTTCAACTAGTACCAACCAGTACCAGGAACTATTGTAGCAGTCACATGAACAAAGATACGTTGTTCTCATCAAGACCACCCTTCCTTGCATGTAGGAATAAGGTACACTGCTTCATGACTTGAGAGTACATTAAGAAGCAAGAACCTGGGGGGAAAATCTTAGAAGTTTATTAGGGCTTCCACAATGTGAGAATGGGCCCATCTACAGGAGGGGGGGGGAATCTAAAATACCTTGTATTATTGGCATCTCACAGCTGTAGCGACATGTCTAAATGGTTTTTCTGGCCTCAAAAGGCCCCATAAGCCTCACATTCCTGATGGCAGCCATGAGTGATTTACTCATGCTAGTTCTTCACCGCCATTGTGTTTTTTTTTAAGTCATACCAACGTGCGCTGGTGTGATAGAGCAGTTCTCCAGTTTTATAAGAAAGCAAAACAGAAAATGTTGGTCCTTTTTATCACCCTAGCAAGCGATCACTAAGGTAAAAATCCAACATGGCGGCAATGGGTGCTTGCCCTCCTAGCAAGCCCCATCCCCACTTTCACCCAGCCAATCAGCTTTGTGCTTCCCTTCAAGTTTTTTTTGTATTGTTCTATAGTCCAAATGAGCAAAAAAGTGGACCCACCTCACTGTTTGTGTAAAAGTATGGGGAAATCTGCGAAGGCGTTTACCCCATTGTTTTTGCCGTTTTGGGCCCCTCTCCTTCTGAATAGTGTGGATTGGTGCTGGATCGTGTTTAGACAGGTAGGATTCCCAGTGAATTCCATGAAGGGTATTTTCACCATTTAGATGGGCCCAGTGAGTCAGAGTCAGCCTCAGGCTGTAGATATGAGGAGACAGAAATGACATCTCGGCTCACTCACACTATTGTTCCTGAGCCACATGGGTCTTTCCTTTCCTCTGAAGG
This sequence comes from Gambelia wislizenii, assembly GCA_030847615.1. NCBI lineage: Eukaryota > Metazoa > Chordata > Lepidosauria > Squamata > Crotaphytidae > Gambelia > Gambelia wislizenii. The sequence goes on from JAUMIR010000008.1 coordinate 7,671,666, forward strand.
ACAGAGCCCTGCTCCTTCAAAACTGGTCTGCTGCCCTCTACATGGAAAAGAGAGGGCATCTTCACCCTTGCATCAGGGAGCAAAATGTATTTGGCCAGCCTGGAAGCTGGTATGGCTAATGAACTTCCCAATGAAAGAGCAGGTCCAACGCAACCAGCTTTCTCCAGTTGGGGTTTCAGGGGATTCTAAGCCTGAGTAAGGTTGGCAGGTCAAAACTGTCACAAGCCCTAAAATTTCAGGGACAAAACCTGAGACCTACAGATATGATGTCAAAGGAGGCCAGCTTGGTGTGGTTGCAAGAGCAGCTTCTGGCAATCTCATTAAACATTGTACATTAATAATAATAATAATAATAATAATAAGTTATTTATTACCTGCCTCTTCCCCTCAGGAGCGGGGCAGGGTACATACATTACAATACACACTGTAATACAGTACAGTTCATCACATACAATTTAATACAGTTCAGCAAGTTATACAATGTTATACAGTTATGTAATATACAATGTTATGCAATATTAAGCATCCATCCCATCTGCACAGAGTATGCCAAATAAATAAAACAATACCAAGTCTAACAATTGAGGAAAAGATATATACTCACACCTTTTGAGACAGTGCTCTCACCATGAGATTACACACACACCATATGGATTGGAGAAGAGGGTGCAGATATTGAGACTCAGGGCCAGGTCCTGAGATCTGGGAATCCTAAGGCTGAGCTGTGCAAAAGATAAACCAAGATCTATTGGGAGATCTCTGGAAGATTTCTGCTTCAGGAGACATAACATAGTTGCTGTTATGTGCCTTCAAGTTTCTGACCCTAAGGCTATCATGGTTGTGTGTTTTTTTATTTCATTTTATTTTTGCAAGATTCATTCAGAGGGAGTTTCCTTTAACTTCCTCTGAGGCTGAGACAGTGTGACCTGCCCAAGTGGGTTTCCTTGGCTGAGAAGAGATTTGAACCCTGGTCTCCAAAGTCATAGTTCAATGCTCGAACCAGAACACCATGCTGGGTTTCTTAATGTAGTTACCCCACTGGAATGGTTCTTACGTTGTTGTTGTTTCTAGAAAGAGCTTTAAAGAAAAGAAAGACGAGCAATGTGGACACTCAGGACTTTATCAGACATGGGGGAACAGAGTGCAAACTTGTGTCCCCAACCGTGGCAGAAGAACGCTACAAGAACAGAAAAGGTGACATTACCAAACACCTGTGTCATTCAGCATACCTTTTTTATTGATGGGCTGAGCCATCAAGAAGAAGGGACATGTTATTCATGCCTGCGCTACGCCCTCAGAACAGCTGAAGGACGACGTTGTCTGGTAATGTCGCCCATTTTTGTTCTTGTAACGGTCATCTGATGCGGTTTTGGCCGCATCTGATAAAAGTCCTCAGTTCCTAAAAACCTTTACAGAAGATGGGCATCAGGCAGAAACAAATGTACAACCCAGAACCAAGCTCCCAACAGCTCCAGATGTGAAGAAAAAAGCAGGAAATCCTGCTCTAGAGAGATTAAAAACCCCTAAATATCAAACATCTGCTTAATTCAGGAGGTACCATCTAAATCCGATAAGCAAAACTAAAATCTAAGCCCAACACAATGCACAATTCAGCACACCACATGTACGTAATATGAATGAGGAATTAAACTACTGTTGATTTTAACAATTTGTATCACAGAAGAGCAGGCGTTTGGTTTCCACTGTTAACATTAGATATACATATATGTAAGCAACTACACATCCATTGCAGCATTAAAAGTCGCAACATCCTGTAAAAGCAATACAAGCTGTTGCAGAAAGGGAAGCTAAAGTGCATTTGCAATTCACAATTTTAGCAACCTATGTTTAATCTTCAGCTATATAGTGAAACTCCTTGTCTCACTATTTTTTAAACTAAGATCAATTCCTCTATCCCTGTTTTATATGCTTTGACAGGCAGCAACTTTATAGGGTTTTAGTTGAGACTGCTGTGCTATTATTTGCTTACTGATCTTAAAAAAAAAAGACTAGAGATGCCACATATTGAAACAAGAACTAAAACAAATGTTTCCTCAACAAACAAAGCAACTGAATTACAGTCCTGCCTCTACATGCCTCCTCCAGTGAGATCGTATAGCTTCTAGGCTGAGTTCTATACCTTTAAAAAGGGCGAAGGAAAGTCACCTCTTTCGATGCATTTGACACCACTTTAAGTGCTATAGATCCATCTTATGGAATCCTGCGATTTGTAGTTTTTCAAGGTCTTTAGCCTTCTCTGCCCAAGAGTGCTGGTGCCTCACAAAACTACAATTCCCAGGATTCTGAAGCATGGAGCCATGGAAGTTAAAGTGGTGTCAAATTGCATTATTTCTACAGTGTAGATACATCTTTTGACAGTAGCATTATGAAAAGAGATGGCAACCAGGACATTCACTGAACTGTGTACTGTTCATGCCAGACTTGTGGGCATGAAACAAGTGCCCAACACAAAAAAGCCCAACACTGTGCAGCCTCCTCTAGTTACCTGTTTATTTAAAACACACTGAAGGCTGAAGTACACTGGGAAGGCTTACAAAAGAGGTATATTGTCAACCCACTGATAAAAAAATTCCTAAGTACAGTATTCCATATATAGGGTGCCACCACCCAAAATGCCCTGTTCTGAACAACTGCAGACTGAATGTCATCGCCAAGACAGCCTTTTCAGAGCAAGTCAAGGACTGAGTGGTTTTATCATTATGAAATTCACAAGCAATTGTGATAATACAGTTGGACCCTTGTATCCATGGGGGTTTGGTTCCCGGACTTACCATGGATAACAGTGAACACTTTTAAAATAATGGATTTCCAGGTAAAACATACCATAGAGTTGTGTTGGAGGACTTAGAAGATGTCTAGAGAGGATGCCTCTCTGGGCATTTTCTAGGATGACTCTATGGTATATGTCCCTGTTTTGTGTCCTGTGGATAACTGAAACCGTGGGCATTGTCTCCACTGATATGGGGGTCTGACTATATTGGCTTAGATTCTATTCTTATCTTTACATTTAATTTTATTTTTCAAGAATGAGTCCAAGTTAGAAGGTAGGTGACTCCACCCTTATTAGCCATTACTGCAAAGCAGAGTTTGGAGAAGTTATTTGTGTGTGCGTGTGTGTGCTAATAAGCTCCCAGAATTCTGCAGGCAATATGGCCACTGGCCATGCCCAGCAGCCATGCTGGCTGGGGGATTCTGGGAGCTACAGTGCAAAAAGTAATATCTCCAACCTCTACTGCTACAGGGAGCCTCCAGTTGCAAGAAAGTATAACTCTACAGACCAGAAACTAGAGAAATATCCTAGTTTCCTTAAGAGAGGCTAGAGTGCCCTCATACCTATTGTGCGGGCTTTCCAGAGACTGAGACAGAGCTGGTCACCACAACAAACAAGATCCTGGATTAGGTTGTCGTTTGCTCTGGTTCAGAGAGGCTCCTTTTTTGTTCTCAATACATTTTATGGCATAAGAAGGTCTCAGTAACAGAGTGCATGCTTAGCATGTAGATGGCATCTCAGTCTTTCCCATCTCTAATTTTGGATTGGGACTTGGGTTAGAAAGAAACCAAATCCCATGAGGAACAGCCAAGCGAGCTGGTTAGGTTTATTTCAGAGAAGAGGAGATTTGTACTGGCAGATTTTTGGTTGAGCATTCAAAGAGACTTCCCAACACTGAGTTACTGGAGTGTAGAGCTATCTGCAGTAGACAAAAGTTTAGTGTCCATCTGTTGAGCAAGCTGTAATTGTACTCTGCCTTAAGCAGGAGGTTAGACAAAATGACCCCTATGGTCCCTTTTAGCTCTGCAATTCTTAGGACTGGAAAAAGATTCTGCCCCGAATCTTGGAGAACTGCTGACATTCAGAATAAAAGGAAATGGATCAATGGTCTGACTAGTTCTTTGGCAGGTTCATGCATGCTCTCATACATCCTGCCAGCAAAAGTTTCACTTCCTTGATTTCCACCTGCTGTTGTGTCATTACAAGTTGCCCCCTGTTTACGCGAGGGATACATTCTGGGATTTACCATAAATATGCGAAACCACGTATAATAGTGAACTGCCATAGAATCATGCAGGAAGATCTAGAAAATGCTTAGAGAGGATGCCTCCCTAGGCATCTGGTGTGACTCTATGGTCAACTTCTGGTAGAAACTGACCATAGAGTTGTGCTGGAGGACCTCCCAATGCCTAGAGAAACCACCTCCAGTGCAACTCTATTGTCCTCCATATGCCTAGAGAGACTTCCTCTCCCTCCCTCTCTCTCTCTCTCTCTCTCTCTCTCTCTTGCCTGAACTGCAGGCAAGTGAAATTGCAGGTACTGATCCTGCATAAACAGGGGGCAGCCTGTATGATAAGAGAGACTGTCTTTTATAGTGGTTAGATTGCTGGACTGAGATTTGAGAAATTCAAGTTCACTTTCAAACCACAAAATTCACTGTGAAGCTTTCAACCTCTCTCTCTCTCTCTCTCTTTCTCTCTCTCTCTCTCTCAGTCACACACACACAGAGCCTGGTCTATCGCACAGGATTGTTGTGAGGATAAAATAGGAAGAAAGATGCATACCACCCTGAACTCATTATAGGAAAGGTAGAATTACAATGTGACTAATATGTAAGAATCCTTTTATTAAGATGACTACAAAGAAGACACTCACCATGAAAACAGCCCAGAAAATCCTCTTAAATGTTTCTTTTCCCTGCTTTTCTCTTCACTGATAAAGGAACTGAAGCTCAGGGAAAACCTTAAATTCTGGGCAGGGAAAATGGAACGTTCCTGCTGCTTTTCTTCAAAGTGCATTAAGCCCCATAATGTTTGACCATTTAGTACACTTCTGACTGACAATACCTGAGGAGGCTCACTACATAGGGAGACCAGGGCCCCTTTCACATTACACGGTTATAGCACAGTTATATGGCAACAGCCTATGAAATCTTGTGATCTGCAGTATAGGGAGAGGTATTGAATCCTCAGCCAGAAAGCTCCAGTGTAGCAGTTTTCAACATCTAGTCCTCCAGATGTTTTGGACTTCAGCTCCTAGAATTCACCATCACTGGCTATTCTGGCAGTGGCTTCTGGAAGCTGAAGTACAAAACAGCTGGAGGATCAATGGGTGAGAACCCCTAATCTAGTGCCTCAGCAAACTGCAAACCTCAGGATTCCATAGGACGGACCTGTGGCAGTTCACAGACTCATTTGATACAGCTCTGTAGCATGAAAGGGCCCTTAGTGGTCCTTAGTACAGTGGCTCTTGATCTTTTCTTTACCAGGGACCCCCTTCAAATATCTTTTGTTGCCATGGACCCCCAAGGCTTAACTCAAGATTTAAAACCATAACAACAACAACAACAACACAATTACAGCATGCATTAAACCTTCCGTCAGAGGCAGTGGAGGGAGAGAAAAGACTTCTCTCCTATATCTTCCTGCAAGTTTGTGGCTGGAGTGGATTGAATGGCAACACGCAGGCCAAGCCAGCCAGCCAGACTTTGCCTTGACTCCTGTCACATTGAGACTTCACTGCAGGGAGGAGGTGGGCCAAGCAGCCTTCAAGCCTTCGTGGACCCCTTGTGAGGACATCACAGACCCCTGGACCATAGGTTAAGAACCACTGCCTTAGTGGATATCTGGCTGCATAGCAAGCAGCATCAGCTAAAATCCCCCCATTTACACAACAATTAATGGTACAGGAGCCCTTCCCAGTTTTCAATATGGCAACTCTAGTTCAAGGATGCCTGTTTTTTCCTTCAAGGAAGTTGGAAGTGGGAGAGGCAGGCTGAAAGGCATGTGAGGTTGAGCAGCGGAATGCAAACAGAACAAAAATGCCTCGCCTGCCTCATGCCACAAGGGAAGCCAGACTCTTTCAAGGTAAGTTAGGCTGGGTGCTTTAATTTTATTTTAATGTTCCTTAGGCAGGCGCCAAACAAGTGCCGCTGGGCATCTGAAGAACAGGCAGGGAGCTTGAAACTGAACGCTCGAACTCAGCTTTAAACGAGACAATTTCTTTTATTTTTTGCAAATAATTTTTAAATACCTATACGTATAGGTATAGATCTATTTGCAAAAACAAAACAAAACAAAAACGGTATAACGATTGAAAATGACAGATGGGGACTTGAATCTGCAATCTGAGCTCAATCAATCTGAGCATGTATTTTATAGATATCAGGGTTTTTTTTAAAAAGCATTTCTGGAAAGATGATTCGTTTATATATACATCTACACCTACTAACTCATTTGGTCTCCCCTTCTTTTTTTCCTCTCTTTCCTGTTGCTTTTCCTTATAATTCACTTTAAGTATCCATTTTTTAAAAATGAGGGAGTTTTGTTGTTGTTTGCAAATGTAGGGTTGCTGTCGGGTGTATAGTTGTCCCTTCACATTCGCTGGGTTTCAGTGCCAGATAAGCATGCCTCTCTGAGGCATGTGCAGAGTGCAGAATATGCAAACTACTAATACAGTTGTCCCTTCATATTCTCCGGGGTTTGGTTCCAGGACCCCCCGTGAATACCCAAATCTGTGAATACCCAAGTCCCATTCTATGCAATGGCATAGCAAAATGGTGTCCCTGATATAAGATGGCAAAATCAAGGTTTACTTTTTGGATGATTATTTTTTTTAAGAATACAGTTGTCCCTTCATATTCTCTGGGGTTTGGTTCCAGGACCACCCCCCACCCCCCGTGGATACCCAAATCCATGAATACTCAAGTCCCATTCTATGCAATGGCATAGCAAAATGGTGTCCCTGATATAAGATGGCAAAATCAATCGCTGGCTTTTTGGATGATTATTTTTTTTAAGACTATTTTCAAGCCTGTGAAGACTTAAATCCGTGAATGCCAAATCCGTGGATATGGAGGGACAACTTGCATTTGCAAAATTGCATTTTGCAAAATTGCATTTTGCATAATTGCATTTGCAAAATTGCATTTGCACAATTGGTATAATGGGTGCATCTCACATTCTCCAACCCCCCATTCCCTCGACTTTCCCTACTCATCTAAGCCAACTAACAGGCTGATAGCCCTGCTAGCCTTCACCCCAGGTGCCCTCGGAAATCTCCCCCTCGCCTCCCCCCCGGACTTGTTTACCGCGGCTGTCAATCAACTCCCCCCCCCCGCTCGCGCATCCTGTACCCGGGCTTTGGCTCGTGCGTCCAGGCGCCCCTCTTGCACGAAGGGGTTGAGCACCAAGGGCGAGGCGAGCGACTGCTGCCTTGGCAAGGGAAAGCTCCGCGGCGGGGGCGACGACATGCTGCTGCCGGCTGGAGACGCGCCTTCGGCCGCTTCGCTGCCCAGCGTCATCGCGGAGAAGGCGAGAGCCGGCTGAGGCTGAGAGATCGCTCCTCCCTGCCTCTAAGGCGCCTGCGCAGAAGCCATGGACGGACTTGGGGGGGGGAGTTTGAGGGGCAGCCAGAGGTGGATGGTTGCCAACTTTTGGACCGCTCGCTGCGCTTCTGCCTTTAAGAGAGACCAATCTCTGCAAGGTTTGAGAATCGGGCTTGGGACATCACTGGACTCCAGGTCCCAGCAGTCTTAGCCAACCAAGCCAATAGGGAGGGTGTCAGTGCCAGATAAGCATGCTTCTCTGAGGCATGTGCAGAGTGCAGAATGTGCAAACTACTAGTACAGTTGTCTCTTCATATTCGCTGGGCTTTGGTTCCAAGACCCCCGTGGATACCAAAATCCATGAATACTCAAGTCCCATTATATGCAATGGCATAGCAAAATGGTATTCCTTATATAAGATGGCAAAATCAAGGGTTGCTTTTGGGATTATTATTTTTTAAAGAATACAGCTGTCCCTTCATATTCTCTGGGGTTTGGTTCCAGGACCCCCCATAGATACCCAAATCCATGAATACTCAAGTCCCATTCTATGCAATGTCATAGCAAAATGGTATCCCTTATGGAAGATGGCAAAATCAAGGGTTGCTTTTGGGATTATTATTTTTTTAAGAATACAGTTGGCCCTTCATATTCTCTGGGGTTTGGTTTCAGGACCCCCCATAGATACCAAAATCCATGAATACTCAAGTCCCATTCTATGCAATGGCATAGCAAAATGGTATCCCTTATATAAGATGGCAAAATCAAGGGTTGCTTGTGGGATTATTATTTTTCTAAGAATCTTTTCAAGCCATGAATACTTAAATCCGTGGATACCAAATCTGTGGATACGGAGGGACAACTGTACTGTGGCAGTAGTCCATTACCTTCTATGCCAGCATTGAAAGCACACAGAGAGAGCAACTTGAGTCAGTAAGGTTTTGCCAGCAGTTAAAAAAAACAAAGACCAATTTATTTATTTATTTATTTATAGGTATTTATACCCCTCTCTTCAGCCACAAAGGCTCACAGAGCGGCTTACAAATTGTTAAGCCGTACCACCTACACGTCTACACGGCTTTTACTAGGCACTCTCCAAGCGTGTATTAGCTAATTGCCCCAACAAGCCGGGTACCCATTTTACTGACCTACAGAAGGATGGAAGGCTGAGTCAACCTTGGAGCTTTTTGGGATCAAACTTGCAACGTTGTGGCTGCAGTGCTGGCATTTAACCACTGCATCACCAGGGTTCCTTTACTCATCATGCTTACAGAGTTCTAATGTATACAGAAACCCTTGTTTGAGTCCAATGAGAGATAACAGGATGCACTGATTTTCCTTGGTTTTTTTCTGGGCTGTGAGGCCGTGTTCTGGAATAGTTTCGTTCTATCTTTATATCACGGCCTCACAGCCTGGAAAAAAACCCAAGGAAAATCTATGGATGCCAGCTGTGAAAGCCTTCAACTTCACAACAGGATGCATTGTGCACTGAGGCCTCTCGATACTATAGAGTTCATAATTATGTACACTGGACTCAAAGTACAAAAATGACCTTCACTCCCACACTCCCTCTTAGGTCTGAGTGAGACCAGCTGCAAACGGAGTTAACAGTGTGAAACAGAATGGTCTTGCTCCTTATTCTTTTCAGTACCTAGAAAAAACTATATATATATGTATGTATGTGTATATATATATATATATATATGAAAAGATTATATACTATAACCGAGGGATGATGGGAGTTGGGAGGCTGGGAGCATACCTCCTAGCTGTCCCTGATTTGGCAGGGACGGTCCCCATGAATCCTCTGCCATCCCACTTTTTCAGCATTGCCAAGTTTCTCTCTCCTCCCAAGTTTCTCCTTTTGTCCTCAGCTGACTTCCATTGCTGAAAAATGAGTTCAAAGTGCAACAGTAGTTTGCACACTATTAGGTCAGCAGCCAGGAGAGGAGAGGATGGGGCAGAATCTTGCCCTTCCCAGTAGGCCCAGGCAAAAGCGAACTGCTGTAGCCTCTCCTAGCTTATGCATTCTCCCTCATGAATAGCGTTTGCCATCTTGACCACACTCTGATGTTACTTGGCCACGTCTGTCCCGGTGTTCATGTTGGAGGGAACATGTTGGCTTCAGTGGTGAGTGGGGTATTGAGCCCACCATGAGTTTCAGTTTGAACATTTTTAATGGATTTTTAACATACAGGTCGACCCCCATATCCATGGATTCAGTATCCACGGTTTCATTTATCCACATCCAAAAAGTATGTTCTCTCTAAGCATTTCTAGGTCCTCCAATGCGATTCTATGGTCAACTTTTGGCATTTGTCTCATTGAAAATAATAGGGTTCCTTATTATCCATGGTTTCTGGTATCCACGGGGGTTTTGGAACATATCCTCTGCAGATACAGGGATCAACCTGTATGATTATAAGGAAAATAAAAAAAGATGGGAGGAAAGCAAAAGGGAGGTAACATGGGCTAGTAGGTGTATAGGCATATATAATCTGACCATATTTCCAGAAATACATTTTTTTAAAGTGACACCTTCAAATTACATACTCATGCATAATTAAATCAATAAGATATCCTGACCATTGAATGAATGGGTGATTGTTTCTCTTTCCAACCTGAGATTATAAGTCTCTCTCTCTCTTTTTTTCTTTTTTTCTTTTTTTGCAAGAGAAAAGGCACACAGGATCAACAACATTGCCCCATGTTGCAGATACATAATTCCTCCATGTAACAGGAATATACCTAACCCTGTGGCAGGAATAAAACAGATTCCATGTAGCAGGAATATAATTTGCCCATGTCGCAGGAATGTAATTTAAAATAACATGTCCATGTACAAATACCAAATATTTTTTTCTAATAGAAAAAGAATATATTGGAACACATCCAATGGGAAAGGAGTAACCGCAGAACACACCCACACTGCATGCCACAAGGATGCATTATCTGCATTATATTATTAATATTGTATTTAATTAAAAAGAAGTAGACAGTTTATTTCCATTAAAAAAAGGATTGTTGTGATGGTAGTGTGCCTTCAAGTCATTGTTAACTTATGGCAATCCTAAGGTGAACCTATCATGGAGATTTCTTGGCAAGATTTCTTCAGAGGGGATTTGCAGTGCCTTCCTCTGAAGTTGAGAGTGTGTGAATTGCCCAAGGTCACCCAATGGGTTTTCATGACTGACTGGGAAATTCAAACCTTAGTCTCCAGAGCTGAAGTCCAGCTCTCAAACCATTTCTCATGCTTGTTCTAAAAAAGAAAAAAATAGAAAAAAGGATCCATGCACCTGAAACATAATATTTTCCTAGACCAAATGTGGGGTTTGAATCTGCATCTACCCCAAGTTCTGAATATATTCTGTGAACATAGTTCAGCACCTTGGAAAGCTCATTTCCAGGTCAGACTCAAACCCACATTTTGTCTAGCAAAAAAGGATTAATACACCAGGAAAAAAAATTGCTAGGCCAAATGTGGGTCTGAGTCTGAACTGGAAATGAGCTGTCTGAGCTGCTGTACTTTGTTCTCAGAATAGATCCAGAACTTTGGGTAGATGCAGAATTCCAAAAGTCAGGCTAAAAACCAGAGTGCATTCATGACCCAAGTGGCATCAGACCCACCATTCCTCTTCTGCTGGGACCTGCGATCCAGCAACATCTGGGGATCACATTTTACCACCTTTGCTTTAGAAGAAAATACCGTAGCTGTTTTAGATTAGTTGACAAACTTGGTGGCAATGAAGGAAAGAATAATGAGTTGGAAGGAGCAGAGGATTCCAATCCTCTGCTCAGTGAAGGATCTCAAGAAAAAGCTCCAGCAGGGAGCTGTCCAGCCTCTGTTTGAAGACATCCAGAGAAGGTGACCACATGCAGGCTGGTCACATTCAGGGGGTCTTGGTCACACGTTTGTGGGCCAGCTTCCTCACTTCTGGAAGAGCATGGGAGATGACGGCAACAGTGATGGCAGAATGGACTGGCATGCCTGTCTGGACTCTGGCCCATTTGGAGGCAGTAACAGACCTGATCGACAGCCAGGATATTTTACAGAGCACTGTAAAGCTCATGCCCAAATGCCTGAAAGGAACCAGATCCAATCTGATCTTGGAAGCTAAGCAAGGTCAACTCTGATTAGTACTTGATTGGAAGTCCACCAATGAATACCAGGTGCTGTAAGCTATATTTCAGAGGAAGAAACTGACAAAACCACCTCTGAGTATTCCTTGTCCGAAAAAACCCTATGAAATACATGGGTTCACCATAAATCAACAGTCGACTCGAAGGCATGCACCCCCCCCACACACACACACGGCATGCATGAAACACACTTCAGTGTCTTCTACATGTGGTCAGAAGTCAGGGTCAGGGTCAGAGTGAACAGTTAGACTGGGTTGGGGAACCTAAGGCACTGGGCCAAATCCACTCTTCTTCGTAGTGATAGCTGGATTCTTTCATGTCAATGGAGAGAGGTGAAACTGTTCTGTACTGTTCTGTTTTAGTCTGAATTTAAATGTGGTCCTTAACAGAGGCTTGGTACCATGGATAGCCCCTTAAAGTTCAGACTGCAGCCAGGAGCTGATTCACTACTCCTGCCTCCTATCTCTACCTCTGTGATTCCACCAAGGGTCACAACCTCTTCCCTATGATACCATTGTTTGATCATGTCTCAGTTTTTGTAACGAATAGAGGTGTCCCTATTCCAGCAAGTTAATCTGTTCTGGGTTTTAGTCTGAACTTTAAGGGAGTTGATCAAAATGCTGAAAATCAACACCCATATATTATTATTATATTTATTTATAACCTGCTTCCCCCCCCCCAAGTCTTCCTGATATAGGCTCAGCACTCTGGCTAACTCCTTTAAAGTTCACACTAAAAACCGAAACAGTCTCACCATCATATTGGCACAGGAGTTGCCAGTCAGTACAGTGCTGAAATCACATTTTTACTCTAACCTTATGATGCCACCAACCTAGGAATGCATGAGAATTTCAGACACAAAGGTTGTACTCTGTGTACACCTTTTACATTTAGCTCAAGTTAACCCTCACATATATGCAGCTGTGAATTGGCACCTTCAGTCTTGAAAGCAGATCTCCATCTGGTGGCTATGCTGAAGTAATGCAGCTGCAGTTAAAATCAATAAGGATAACATAAGTTCTAGTCAGCAAGGATACTCAGCCATAGAACATGGTTTCCAAGAGTTCGTCACAGTCAAGCATGACCAAGGGTGAAAACTGATGTGCTTGTTGTTGTTGTTTCTATGATTATCATTATCAGTATCAGTATTATCATTATTTGTTCATTATTATCCCACTTTTCCTCCATACCAGGACTAAAGGCAGCTTGCAAAATTTTAAAACCAATACAGGTTAAAAATGTACAAAAACATCAGAAAAATATATAACAATTATTTTAAAATGCAATCCAACAGTCTAAATATATTAAGATACAGAATTTCATTCCAGATCATTTCAGGGGAGGGGGGGAGGTAGAATTACCAACATTTGTAAAAAAAAATAAATAAATTCAAATTTGGGAGGGAAAGAGCTTGAGGTTCTAAAAATTCAAATGTGGGTGAAAATAAAACTGATAGATTCATCCAGGTAAGCAGAGACTTTTGAATGCTTATGTCTTAATAAGGGTTGCTTACCTCTGCATCTGAAATTTACACTGCATTACCCCAATTGTCTACAAACACACGGTCCCTGGTAATTGATGTCATACAGCTTTTAGATGCCATGGATTTTTCTCCATCAGTATACCTATTGGGAGAGCCAGTGTGGTTTAGTGGTTGTGTGTTGGGCTAGGACTCCATGAGACAGGGTTTAAATTCCCACTCAGCCATGGGAACCCATTGGGTGCCCTTAAGCACTCAATGTCACACTCTCTCAGCCTCAGAGGAAGGCAATGGCAACACCACCCTCACTGAACAAATTTTCCCAAGAAAACCCTAGGATAGGGATGCCATACATCAGTTTACTTGAAGGCACTTAGCAACAATGACAAGGAAAACTCTGGTAGGGAATACCAGTGTGGGGAAGTGGTTTGAGTGTTGGACTAAGACTCTGGAACGCCAGGGTTCAAATCACTGCTTAGCTATTGAAACCCACTTTGGGCAAGTCACAATCACTCAGTTTAAGAGAAAGGTAAAGGTAAAAAAAGCTCTGAAGAAATCTTGCCAAGAAAACCATGACCCAACTTGTCTATTGGACAAAAAAATTGGGTATACAATTTAAATATATACATTAATTTTCTGTTCCACCTCCAGTAGCACACTATCTTGAATCCTGAGTACTTTGGTCGTTCTTTGAGGTACCTGGCCCTTTAAGTACTCAGCCTACACTAGTCTCACATTGTTGCTTGTACTGAAGTCTTTTTGTTGTTGTTGTAAAGGCTGAAGAATATCTCCATGTGGATAAGCAAAACACACCCTGGCCTTTTGTGACTACCTGTCTGATGTTATAATTGAGGTGTCAACCACAACACTAAGATATTTTTTCCTGATTAGTCATACCCAGTTCTGCAAACATAAAAAATTCCCTTGGGTATGTTGCCATTTCCAGTGTGATGATTGGCTGCTTAGGTGCCAGGATCTGCCTCTCTCTGCAGGATCAGGCCCCTGGCTGCAGCAGCCAGCACAGCCTCTTTTTAGATTCAGGCCCTGGCTGTGGGAGTCTTGGAAGGACCAGGGCCAAGCTATCAGACACAGGTGGTGGCGATCATGCAGCACACCTGAAGCAGCCAGGGGAACTGCTATTTGAGAGTGGCATTCATCCCTCAGTCTTGTTTGCCACAACATGGGCTTCTGTGCTGTCTGTAGCTGGGCTTTGCTCTTGGTTCCTGGATATCTGGTATGTGCTCTGACCTTGGATTGGTTTTGGACTTTGGCTTATCTTTGATCCTGCCTAGATTTTGGACTCTGCTTCTTGTGCTCCTAACCTGGTTCCTGCATCTCTGCTCCTAGACCCTGCTGCCCATGCCCTGGACCCTGATAGTAGGAAATTTCCCAACCAAAGTTTCCTGTTGAGTAGCCAATCAGTATTCCTGGTGTGCATGTCCTTTCTAAACATTGTGGTGGAGGGGCTCTCACATCCTCATGCATATGAGTTTGTGTGGCATGAGGAATGTGGAGTGGGGGATTTGTATCAGGGTGTGTGTGTGTAGTGTGCAGTGTGCGTGTTTGTGCATGGTGATGGTGGAGGAGCTCTTGCATCCTGGTGTGCATGTTGTTTCTGTGGGGTGGGGTGTGTGTAGCATGGTGTGTTTGTATGTAGGATGGTGTGTTTATGTGTAGTGTGGTGTGTGTGTATGCATAGTTGCATGGTGGTGGCAGCAGAGGCCCTTTTGCATTCTGATATGCATTCTGTGTTTGTGTGTGTCTGTTGTGTGGGGTGTGTGTAGCATGGTGTGTTTGTATGTAGGATGGTGTGTTTATGTGTAGCGTGGTGCATGTGTACACATAGTTGCATGGTGGTGGCAGCAGAAGGGCTTTTGTATCCTGGTATGCATTCTGTGTTTGTGTGTGTGTGTTGTGTGGGGTGTGTGTAGCATGGTGTGTATGTATGTACAGTTCCATGGTGACAGCAGAGGGGCTCTCATGTCCTGGTGAGAGTGGAGTGTGTGTTCGTAGCATGATGTCTGTGTATGCACACAGTTGCATGGCAGCAGCAGAGTGGCTCCCGTGTTCTGGCATGTATGACGTGTGTGTAGTGTGGTGTGTGTATCTGTTGGTGTGTGTAGTGTGGTACATGTGTTTGTATGTGTGGTTGCATGGCAGCAGCAGAGGGGCTCTCTCCTGACATGCATGGTGTGTATGTGTAGCGTGCGGTTCCATGGTGGCGGAGGTGCCCTCATTTCTTGGTGTGCATGGTCTCTGTGTGTCTATGTTTCTGTGTGTAGGCACGTTTGCATGGTGGCAGCGGAGGGGCTATTGGCATGAAACTAGCCATTACAGTTGATATGAAAGGTTATATATTAATGTGTCAAATGATTATACTTTTCACATGTTTCCTAAATGCCCAGTCAGCAGAGTAGGAATGGAAACATGCTGAAGCCATTTGGATACATAGATAATGGTGTAGGTTACACCAGGTATAGCGTGTGTGTAATTTAACAAAGCATCACACCATAAAAAGCTCATTGCAGTCAATACCTAAAAGCCTAATGGAATAGAAAAGTTTTCACTCGACAAAATAAGGAGAGCAAACTGGGAACCATCCCCGACTCCTGAGAGATGGACCACCAAACTATGGGAGCAGAACCCAAAAGCAGCAATCTCATTTGCAAACAAGGGGGTGCATCTTGTTAGAGTATGATGGAATATGCATTCTGATAAATTGATGCTATAAAAAGATACAGAGCAAACAAACCAAAATGCATGCCTACAGGGGGCATACTGGTGTAAACAAGGCTGCTGCCAGCTGGCCTATGTTATGAGTATGTAGCCTTAAAGGCTCGTAATCTGCATGTGAACTATCTGTATGTCTCATTGAGGCAGGAAGTTTACTATATGTGTGTGTTAAGCTCTGTAACCAGTTCTATGCTGTCTGTTTATTGCATCAGGTATGGGCCCAGTTGTCTGGAGCTGATAGGAGATGGCCTGAGATGTCCAGCAGATGCCCATCCCATCCCAGTGCCTCCCAGTCCACGCCCCTGTCAAGACTCGGTGCTGAGAACTGAAGCCTGTGTGCTGGAGATGCCTGCAAGATGCTAGAAGCTATCTGGACATCCCTGCTTGTGAGCTGCTCTGTTGGTGAAAGATCACAGCTGTGAGAGGGACTTAATAGCTGGGAGTTGTAGTGATGGCATTTGTGCAAGGTGGTCTACCTTTTGAGAGGCTGAATGACAGGGACTATCTTGACAGGTCGCTGAAGTTGAAGGCATACCTGAGACGTGAACAGTGTTGGGAGCCTGTGTTGCAAACTGCTCCTGTGCCTACAGCTGTCCAGACGAGAGCTGAGGAGAAAGCCAGATCATTCATCATTCTGGGGCTGGAGGATTTCCAGTTGATGTACATTCGCGGTTTGTCGACTGCAAAGGAATGGTGGGACGCCTTGAGAGAGGTGTATGTTCGCGAGACTGCAGGTTTCAAGATTCTGCTCACACGAAAGCTGTACAAGGCGAGGCTGAAGCCTGGTGAGGATATGAGTAGTCATCTTGCTAATATTTGTGGGTTGTTTGGGAAGCTGTACGAGGTCAACATGGATTTTAAGGAAGACTTTTTCCACACAAAAAAGTGCTCCATTTACCAGTCTCCACGATGGCATAGCTGAGAGAACATTTGGGGTTCTCCAGACTATGAAAGACAGTCTGGTGATAGATGCTGACATTGACCAAAAGTATTGGGGCGAGGCCATATTGATGGTGAATTATTTGCATAACAAATTTTGGAATACTGTTGTGCTTAATACCCCATACTTCCTGCTGTATGGGCAAAAACCATCAGTAAGGCATCTTAAATTATTTGGAAGCTATGTATGGATGCACATTCCTAAAGAAGGGTCCAGGAGAAAAGGTGACCCTATGGCCCAAAGTCTAAGGTTTCTGGAATATGGGACTGGAAGTAAGTCATGGAGATTTGCTCTCCCAAATGGCAGGGTGCTAATTTCCAGAAATGCAGACTTTGAGGAACATTGTAATTGATGCCATGTTCGCTCCAACCCAGGAGTGCTTCTGCCTGTAAGTGATGACTCACAAGAACAGCAGCAAGTAGCTGGGCCGAATTCGCCTGGAGCTGGTGGTGGTCCTAGCACACAGATTCCAAGTGCAAAGAGTCCTGGACATAGTCCAAAGGGTCCTGCTGTGCCAACTAAGCAGAAATGGCAACAATGGAGGAGTCCTAAGCCAGAGGACAGTGGAGGAGGAGACACATTTTTTTATTCCCAGAAGGTAAAGCAGAGAAACTAAGGGAGTTCCACCTCAAAGCTTTTGATTTCAAAATATTAGAGTGTGCCAGGTAATCTGTGAACCTGACAGGGACATATTGGTGTAAGCAAGGCTGGTGCCAGCTGGCCTATTTTATGTGAACATAGCCTTGAAGGCTCACAATCTGCATGTGAACTGTCTGTATGTCTCACAGAGGCAGGATCTTTATTATATGTGTGTGAAGCTCTGTAACCAGTTCTGTGCTTTCTGTTGGGCTATACAGTGGCTGTTGCTGCTAAGTCCTGTTTATTGCAACAGAGAGGATTCTCTGTTGTTTTTGTATATGTTTTAAAATGCTTAAGTAAATATCAGTAGTTTAGGCACCACCTGAGTGTTTGTATGCTTTATTGGACATCTTATGGCTAATGCTGGCGCCAATAGGTTTTTTTGCTACTCTGCTACAATTTTTGGCTGCCTGGATCTCTTTGAGCATATTTCATGCTGTATGAGTGAAAACCATCAGTAAGGCATCTTAAATTTGTTGGAAACTATACATGGATGCACATTCCTAAAGGTTCCAGGAGAAAAGGTGATCCTATGGCTCAAAGGCTAAGGTTTCTGGGATAGGAGACTGGAAGTAAGTTATGGAGATTTGTTCTCTCAAATTGCAGGGTGCTAATCACCAGAAATGCAGACTTTGAGGGACATTGTAATTGGCACCATGTTCGCTCTAACCCAGGAGTGCTTCTTCCTTTAAGTGATGATTCAGAAGAGCAGGAGCAGGAGCAAGTAGATGGGCCGAATTTGTCTTGAGTTGGTGTTGGTCCTAGCGCACAGGGTCCTAGCACACAGATTCCAGGTATAAAGAGTCCTGGACATAGTCCAAAGGGTCCTGCTGTGCCAACTAAGCAGAAATGGCAACAATGGAGGAGTCTTAAACCCGAGGACAGTGAAGAAGGAGGAGGAGACACATTTTTTTTACTCCCAGAAGGTCAACTAGAGACACCAAGGGAGTTCCACCTCAAAGCTTTTCAGTTCAAAATATTAGAGTGTACCAGGTAATCTGTGGACCTGACAGGGGGCATACTGGTGTAAATAAGGCTGCTGCCAGCTGGCCTATGTTGTGAGAACATAGCCTTGAAGGCTCGTAATCTGAATGTGAACTGCTTTTATTGAAGTAGCCATGTGGACCCTAATGTCTATTTGCTGAATGCTGTCACATTACAATCACTATTCAGGGTCAGACTAGATAGCCCATGAGACTCTGGTACTCTGCAAAGTCTTTTTCCTTCAACTCTTAGGCTTAGTCAATGTTCCTTACTAATCAAAATATGTTCCATAAACATGTGATATGCTGTTACTTTGTTATGTAAACAGTTCTTTCTCTAATAGTGCTGGAAGTATACCCAAGTGTACCCAAGCTATCTTGTCTTGTACTTTCTGAACTATCAACAATTGTTGCAATGAAGGGAAATTGCTGACACCAGAGAGAGGGAAGAGGGATTGCTCTTTGCATACTGTCATAACTGTATAAAAGTATTCTGTAACCATAGCTCTGGGCTCTGACACTTTGGAAAGTGTTCTGGTCAGGCCCACTCGTGTTAATAAAGCTATTTTTCTAATCTGTGGGTCTGCTAGTACTGATTTCTGCTACAACATGTCTCAATGAGGCAGGATGTTTACTGTATGTGTGTGAAGCTCTGTCACCAGTTCTATGCTGTCTGTTGGACTATGCAGTGGTTGTTGTGCTAAGTCCTGTTTATTGCCACAGAGAGGATTCTCTGTTTTTGTATATGTTTTAAATGTTTAAATGTCAGTAGTTTAGGTACCACCTGAGTGTCTGCATGCTTTATTAGGATGTCTTACGGCTAATGCTGGAGCCAATCGGTTTTTCTGCTACTCTGCTACACGTTTTGGCTGCCTGGGTCTCTCTGAGCACGTACAGAGTGTCCAGTGTGCTGTACTGTGTCACAGCCGCACTGTGGAAACAATGCCCTTTGACACCATTTTAAGTGCTGTAGCTCCATCCTGTGGAATCCGGGGATTTGCAGATTTGCAAGGTCTTTAGCTTTCTCTTCCAAAGAGTGTTGGTGCCTCACAAAACTACAAATCCCAGGATTCAGGAGGATGGAGCCATGGCAGTTAGAGTGGTGTCAAACTACATTATTTGTACAATGTAGTTGCACCTAAGAATTCCAGTGAAATCATACTCCCCAATTGTCCTGCTGTGTAAGGGACAATCCCCATTAATCCTCTGTTCTGCTTTTAAACTGTTTTTAACATTAATCGTCTGTTGTGCTTTTAAACTATTTTAAACAGCTGCTTTTAAACTGTTCCAGTTTCTCTGTCCTACTACTACTTTTCCTCTTCACCTTACTCCAGTTTCTGCAAATTGAGCTAACAGTCACTTAACTCAGTGGGGGCAGCTGGGAAGAATCTTCCACTTTACCCTGTAGGCTCAGGCAAAAGGAAACCACAGCAGCATCTCCTAGCTTATGTGTTATTTTTCCTCCTCGTCCATTTTTGCCATTTTGACCACACACTGATGTTTTGCCATGAATGTCCCAGTTTTCATCTGTAAAGCATATTGTTGGTTCTTGTAGTTGTTTTGTGTCTTCAAGTCATTTCTGACTTAAGGCAATCCTAGCATGAGGTTTTCTTGTCAGAATTTGTTCAGAGAGGGTTTGTCTTTGCCTTTCTCTTAGGCCGAGAGTGTGTGACTTGTCCAAAGCCACCCAGTGGTTTTCTATGGCTGAGTAGCGATTCGAATCCTGGTCTCTCAGTGTTCTAGGCCAACACTCAAACCACTACACCACGCTGGAGTGTGTACTGTGATTTGAGACCAGGCTATCTGATGGTTTCTATTCTATATGAGCTTCTCCAGGCTCTGATATCTTTGGGTGAGATTCTTTTCTCATTCTCCCAACCTGTTAGTGGGCCTTCACATGGAAGAGATGTGGAGAGACAACTGTATATTTTTCAGATGACGGATAATTGAAACTGTGGGCATATGGGGGGCGACCTGCACTTTTCAGACAGTGGCAGTAAAGACTGTTGCTTCATTGAGTAGGATTTGTAGGCCCCTGAGTAAGTCTAATTCACTCACAAGATGGTTTCAATAATGTGCCCTCCAACATTTGACTGATGAAAACCATGTCACCTGGGGCTAAGCAACAGTGTGGCAAAAATTATTAATGAGAAGGCTAGCAGAAGCTACAACTGTTTGCTTTTGCCTGAGTTTACTGGGAAGGACAAGAGTCTGCTCTCTCCTCTCCCCCATATTGAGTTGAGTGCAAACTGCTTTTGGACTTTGAATGTAGTTTGCAGCAATTGAAGTCATCTGGGGACAAAGGGGAAAAGTGAGGAGGGGGAGGAGAGAGAAACTGGAACATTTTAAAAGCAACTGAAAAAGCAGAATGACAGAAGCTTAATCAGGACTGTCCCTGCCAAATTGGGTCAGTTGGGGAGGTATGCAATCCATCTTTTAATAAAGACATTTGTGCATTACAGCAGAAATTCAAAGCAATCTATAATAGTTGTTTTACATTCCATTGAGTAATAGATTGTATTATCCTAGAGCTTGAGGAGCTGGAAGAAGCTTTTAAATGTTTACTTATAAGCTTTAACTGTGCATTCCTGTCCTGGAGGAGTTGGACTAGATTCACTTCCTTGGGTTTACTACCAGCCCTATAAGTCTGTTATTCTATGATTCTTTTAAAAATACTATGTGTGAGAGGGGGAGCTTCATTTTGGGGATAGTTCTGTAAGCAGGTACCATATGCATATTGTCCCTATATATTCCCCCCCCCCGGAAAGGCGCATAACATAACTAATCCTGTATGCCCTGGGTGCAGGACTTCACTCTTTCACTACTCTTGGGCTGGAGGGGCAGATGAGCCAGACCACATCCCTAGAGGAAGGCTATTCTGACAATGAATAAATAGACATCATCCAGCACAACAAGGTGGTAGACTTTTATCTGGCCTGAAGATGGTGCTGTTTGTTCATTTACTGGACTTTGTCATCCACCTTGTTCCTGCTTGCAGACTCCAGAAAGATTCCTTATCATTTTTGTGTTCTGGATATAGCCATATGATAGTTTCACTTCACAAAAGGAAAGTGCAAGAAAAAAGTAAATTCCTCCTTAATTTAGATTTATAATTTATCACAGTAACAACTTTCAGGGTAAGTCTGTGTTTTGGTGCCTGAGGCAGAGCAGCTATATGTACCCAAATTAGGGTGCATACCACCCCAAGCCTGAGGTAGAAAATCCCACAAGCACCAGCCATCCTTCTTAGTAGTTAGACTATCATGGGCCAATATGCTACATTAAAGAGTACAGAATGCATAGTGAGGGGTGTAGCTATGGAGGGGGTTAGTAAGACACTGCCCTCATAGGAATTCTGGGTCCCCCCTTCTGAATTTTTTCTTGGGTCTTCAAATTTATAGCATTACAGTAATTTGGAACTTCAGTTGGGCATTTAGAAACACAGTTTAGGCATCCAAAATTACCAAGGGAACAGAAATGCAGCAAGAGTTCTAAATGTGAATGATTTTCAATGTCTCATTCTCTGTGATGCTAGAAAGTTGGGGAATGAAGGAAAATTTCATGGGAGGGGCAGAACTCTTACTGGCAAGCAACTTCCCCAACTGCACTTGTGTGCATAGCCCTATGCATTTAGGTGTGCCAAGCTGCCATTCAACACAAGGTTTGTGTAGTAGTGCAATCTATGTGTAACTCCACATGCAGAAATTTATGCTATGCCAGCCTAAGGTAGGCTCTCACCCATGATAATTAGCTTTGCCTCTCTGTCTTTCCTTTCCCAATGTATATAATTTAATTCCTGTAGATGAGAATGAACAAGTACAGTTGGCCCTCCACATTTGTGGGTTTAACTTTTGCAGATTTGATTATTCATAGATTATTTGCTCCCACCTCCACTGCTGCCCCGTGCTATTTTTAATAGGGATTGCAAGTCTCCCAAAACTTAAACTGCAAATGTAACTCCCTGATAAAAATTATTTAGGGCAGCGGTGGAGGTGGCAGTAAGCCTTGCCAACTGCCCACTTCTGTCTTGCAAAGGAACTCCACTGCCTGAAAGGCATCCGTGCTGGGTTGAATCTGTGGATTGTACTTCTTTTGTTGTTAAATATGTTAATTTTTGGTTGGAGGGGGCTAGAGATATTCAGTTTTTCACTTTCACAGTTTTGCACCCGTAACTCTAGTGAATATGGAGGGCCAACTGTTAATCAATTTTCTTCTTGCTTTGAAAATTTTTTTGGAACTGAACTGTTTTGAAGGACTATGCACAATTTGGGCCTTAATCAAAGTGTGAACACAGTCCCCCCCCCCCGAAAACATGGTTTTCTGCAACTGTGCTGGAGATAGGTATACTGTGCAGAAAATGTGATCATTGGGTAAAAAAGCAATTTCCTGTGAAGAAAATAAAATTTTCTGTGCAACCCCCCAGATTTGTTTAAGCGCAGTCAAATTTTGTGCAGAAAAAGTCCCAAACAATTAAGAATCTGATAGCATCTAGAATTCTTCCATGGGGTATCCTGACAATCAGGAAACCCCCTTTTATTCACTGAGGATGATGTCAGATATTATTTACATCCCTGACATATACTAGGATAGAAAGAATAGTTGAAGTTTGAAAAATATGTGCTTCTGTGGTGTCAGGAAACTCGGATGAGACGAATTTTGAACTAATGACAATCTTCACTGGTTGAGACATATTCTGTACAAAATTTGTGTATGGGCTTTTGTGCGGACGTCAGCATTTTCCACACAGAAACAACATTTTCTGTGCAGACCATATTTCCACAATATATTTTTTTTTAATTTTTGAGTAGATTAAGTCCCAAACTGTGAAGAGTCCTTAAAACTGTGGAGTTTTCAGACTTTCTCACAGCAGACAGAAAATTGCTAAAATTCATTCAAAAATGAATGAATTTAGTGAAAAATTATCTTCCTAATATCCACATGCACAGGTACACACATAAGGAATGGGTGCCAAATATTATGAGCTAGTTTGGGGAAATACTTTGCATTACATGATGAATTACTTTTCTTAAAAGTAGCTTTCTGAGTTCATAAAGCTTTGGGGCATGCTTGTTAAGATATAAAATCATTGATGGCAGATTGAGGTGTTTTAATTGTCTGTGGCTTTAAATTAATTTTAAGGGGTGGTTCTAGTCTCTTCTAAAAGTTTTTTTTTCATGTTTTTAGTGTTTCAAATGGTTTTATTCACTGCACATTGCCCAGGGGCCCAGGGGGTGCAAAGAAGTGATAACTGAAATATTTTAAACAAATTAACTCAGTCTTCTGTGTCAGACACACCCAATTTCTGACCTATAAAACTCAACAAAGCCAGCATGGCACCCTGACCATATCTAATGGCACTCAAAGTTTCAGCCAACTTCCTGTTTGTATAGCCTGCCTTGGAACAGCTTGTTAAGGACCTAGTGAGTGGCAATACACAATAGGTGGGCTGCATTCAGGTTGTGTGTGTGTCAAATACAGGTGGATCAACTCAGGTTGCTCAGCTGGGCTTGCTCTGGGGTTAAAGATGACCTTTTTAAAAGTGCCATTTCGTTTCCCTCTTTCCAGATCTGGCTGATCTCAAGACAGCTTGGTTGTGAAGCAGCTCTAGGAAGTAGCTGTTCCTCACTGCAATTCCACTAACCACAATGCCCAGAAAGTTGAGTTGTCTTCTAGACAGGGATGTGTTGAAGGAAGCAGTAAGCAATTTTAGCAATTTTCTTCTTGCTGTGAGCAGGGTTATGAAAACTGCAGTTTTTGAAGACTATTCACAGTTCCAGACCTTTTCTTTGCAAAATTTGTACGTGGAATTTTTGCACAGAAAGCAGCATTTTCTACATAGGAAACAACATTTTCTGAATAGAAGAATCCTGCTTCCTATTTAGAAAATGCTATTTTCTATGCAAAACAATCTTTGCATACATCAGTATTTCTCAACACTCAAGAAACACCATTTTAACCATTTCCCCCAAATATTTTGAAGTATTCTTCCCTTCCTTGCTTCTGGAACACCAAGAACAAAATGAAGGCTACCTAGAGGCTGGAGTATTTTAAGGGACAGGAGGATAACTGGGTGAGAATTTCATCTAGTCCATCTTTTAAATAAAGAACCTAACAATATTTGGAAACTTCTCATAAATGGGATAGAAAAAATCTGCATTTTCTTTCTTTCTTTCTTTCTTTTTTCAAAGTGGTAGGATGCAAAAAGGGACAGATTCATCCATCCAGGCCCATTGCTTTTTCCTGAAAATTTTGATTCTGAGTGTCTATGTATTTAGTTATAATTGTGATGCTGCATTTGGGTTACCACTTCTTTCTCAGACAGATTCCTCATCCCATATGAAAGGCAATTACAGCATGCTAGTAAGAACTATCTTTGTTAGATTTATCCATTGCAAATGGTTGGGGTATTTTGTTTGGTACAATTTTTTTATTAGAGCTTACCAAGATTTGCAAATTTCTTCATAAATTCATTGTGTGTGTGTGTGTTTTAATGTGAATGCAAAAGAAAGAACAACTGACATGTTTGTTCATCTCTATGCTGGGGGACATGTCCTATTGATTCTTCAATAGCGTTTGCCTTATCATCCTTACTATCAGCCCTGTGGCATGTAAATGTGAAGACACAACCACAGAGAGGTTTTAAAATACCTGCTTCATAAAAGCAGACCTCCTCTAAATTAGAACAACTACTTTGTCACATTGCCAAAGTCCTGTTGAACAGGGATTAACAGTAATTCTTCATTAAAAACCAGGGTTTATGTTGGCTCCAATGACAGAGCCTTTGTAGCCAAGCTAGTTAGTCACTGTCTGGAACAGTCAATTTTCTCCCTCCAGAGATGTCCCCAGGGCATGGTACTAAGCAGGTGGGAGCAGTTAGAAAATTCCTGGAAGTCATGCTCCATTTTATTGGCTTACTGGTTTTGGTGAGTGGGCTTGAGGAAGGATGGTGGTTTGTTTTGCTTCCTTGAATTTCTCAGTTCTGGAACTGATGCCTTCTGTAGGCTGACTGACATTAACAGAGATGAAACCAGTTATGGGTTGGCATTTGATTGTGAATTACAATGGCATAAGTTCAATTTATGCTATTGTATTGTAAATTGGCATAAGTTCAATTTATGCTTTCTTGGTCGTTCCAAAGGTTGGGATTTTTTACTGACCATGCAATCACCAAAATCCTCCCCACTCCAACTTTTAAGTGACACCCCACCCCTAACATGGTCATGTTGTTGGAGAGTAGAAGGATCGGTGGAGACATGTCCAGCTTTTTTCCCGTAGCTACATGAACAACAAAGACGTCATCCTTGCGGGACCTCCCATCATCCCCCCAAGGTTCTTGTGGATGCCTGCTGCAGCACATGCAGCTGCAGGAAAACAGCTGAGCACATCTCCATTGATGCCCTTCCTCTCTCTAACAACACAGATCACTTTCTTGAGGAGTGGCCATGGCACTTAAAAGACGGTTTTGGAGGCAGCACCAGGAGACATAGCTATGGAGATGTAGCAATGTGCTAGATGTATGTTTCCCAATGGCAGGATTTCATCCAATGTCCAATGAACAGAATTTGGATTGGAAAAACTATGCTACACCCACTTCCTTGCTCAGTCCAAAAATCCTTGGCCAGAGTTAACAAAGATTTTCTTTGTCAGCATCAGTTTTCTTTCTTTTTTTAAAAAAACTGCAATTAATGGTGCATTGACAAAAGATGAATGAGCTACTGCTCCTTAACTGCATTGCCCACTGACAGAAGTACATAAACCAGGGGTGGAGAAGATGTGGCCCTCCCACCTTGGTGTTCAGCTTGCTTTAATTGCTGCAAACTGAGTTAAAAATGCAAAAGCAGTTTGCACTCAATTCACTCAGCAGGGAGCAGAGGAGACAAGGTAGCGGAATCTTGCCCTTCCCAGTAGTTTCAGGCAAAAGCAAATTGCTACAGCCTCTCCTAGCTTGCCTGTCCTTCCTCATGAATAACGTCTGCCATCTTGACCACACTTGGAAGTTGCTTGGCCACATATATCCTAGTTTTCATCTGTGAACTGTTGGAGGGTATGTAGTATTCACACCCATAAGATGGGCTTAGTGACCCACCACCCATCAGTGCAGTGATTTCACAACACTGCAGGCATTTGGCTGATCTTTCTACCCCATGGGTCTCTACCTATTAGGGAAGAAACTGATATGTTAGTTGGATGTTTTAAGAATACAAAGCATTTAAGAAACTGAGCATGAACAAGGACTGAGAGTTATTTTTGTTCTTTATTTATACCACTGACATTTCACATATGTTATTTTATTTTTCCTTTAAAAAGAATCCTTTGTGTGAAGACAAACATTCCATCAGGTTGTATGGTGAAAACTTTGCATTGCCCAATGCTTTTGAACTAAAAAAGGAAGAGAAAATAAGAAAGAGAACAAACCACATTGATGTAACAAAAAATGGGGGAGAGGGGTGGAATTAAACATCCAGACTTGACATTTTTGTATAACACGGTGACTTCAAACATTTTGCCCACTTTTTAAAAAATGAAGTTGTGGTAGCTAACAAAGTGCATGAAACAGATTACTATTCTTAAGGAAAGGAATTCAAATCATGGGGAAATTACTTTAAAATAATACTTTTCAGACATGCTTCTTCCCATCCTTCTATTATGTCCTGGCACTTATGGCAAAATACTCAGGCAACCTGTGCCTCCTTTGGCAGTCTTTCAGTGTCGGGGTGAAAAAAGAAGAAATAGGAACAAAATCCTCCAGAAATGACCAGAATGGTGCTAAGAGTGATGTTCCATTTTGGAACACCTGAACCAGAGCTGATAAAAAACTCAATTGAAACTCAGGCCAGAATTGTGTTGGGCTATTGCTTTGGAGTAAAAGCAGCTGCACTTTGTCAGAGATGGCATAAGTGTGGTCCAGCATGCGGGGGGGGGGATGGCAAGCAAATAGTTCTGCACATTGTCATTTAACTGGGAGGGTTAAATGTACACATTAACTGTTGTACAAGGGATGTGCTCAACATCTTGGAGCCCATAGCATAAACAGTTGGACAGCTGTGGGATCCAATATACCATACCCTCCAACTGTCCTGATTTGGCAGGGACAGCCACAACAAATCCTCTGTTGCCCACTTTTAAAGCTGCTTTTAAAATGTCCTAGTTTCTCCTTCTTCCCCCATTTTCCTCCTTTGTCCTCCACTTACTTCAGTTGCTGCAAACTGAATTCAGAGTGCAAAAGAAGTTTGAACTCAGTGAATTTAGCAGGAGGGAGAGAAAGATCATGCTCTTCCCAGTTGGCTCAGGCAAAAGCAAACAACTTCAGCCTCTCCTGGCTTGTGTATTCTTCCCCATTAATAACATTTGCCATCTTGACCAGACTCTGATCTTGCTTGGCCAGATGTGGTCTGGTTTTCATCTATGAAATGTTGGTGGGTATGGTATATTTATGGTGGTGTATATTTAACCTATGTTAAATGTGTACAAGACCTTGATCCATTGTATGCATGAAGGCCAAATTCAAAAGCTAATTTTAAATTAAATCAGTTTTTTAATAATCCCCTTTAAAGGAATGTATGTTGTACATATAATAAAAAAGCATCAATCACGGGCACCTTGAGTGAGTATATGTGAGTATATCGAGCACATTTTACGTGGGGATTAGCTCAAACCTGGACTTTCAAACATTCCACATTTGCGGACTAGAACAGAATTCCAACCCCTGCAACAAACAAAAGAGTGGACTTATGGCATCATAACTTATTAAGTTGGACTCATAACTTACTAACAAGATGGTAGCCCTAATCTTTTCCCCCACTGAGACTTGCTTCAGGAAAACCACGGGCCCTTCTACACTACGCAGAATTTTATGGAATCATCGAGTCTTTAGTTTGGGAAGCACTAGAGCTTGCTAGTAGAAAATTCTAAATTCCCCTCCCTAAACTTCAAATCCCAGGATTCCATAGGTTGGAACCATGACAGTTAAAGTGGAATCACAGTGCTAGAACTGGGTAATATGAAAGGTCCCAGTAAAGCAGAGGATGCTGTTCATTGCTTTTAACACCAGCCTGTAAGTGTAGAGAACATATGACTTCTATAGCCACAACTCAGCCTACATAAGTAAAAGTTTCTTGTTGCATGCTGAAAAGTTCCAATGTCTTAATTTAATTGAGGGTGAAAAAAGATGGGGAAAGATAGAGAGAGGAGGAGGCAAAGTCCTGGTATACCCAGTGTTCCCAATGCATCTAAGTCTGAAGCAGAACTCATGATTTTGATGGAACATACTACAAAATAAATGTGCTTGGTCACATGATCTAGCAAAAGAATTGTGTCAAGTAGTGGTACTTAAGTGATATGGTTCCAGTTCCAGACTGGTCCTTGAATTAGCATACAGATCTATCTCTAATTGCAAGTATGACATAGGACTTTTACAAATAAAAAAAAATGTATAAATGGTTTTTCCAGGGTTGGGTGGGTGGGTTTTGGTTATTAAAAGGTCAAACAGCTCAGCAACCCAGCCAATCGGATTTCACATTGCCAACTTTAACTATTTTTAGGCTCTGATCTTCCAGTTTGAGATAATACCAGTCCTTGAAGAAGTAGCTGTGACCTGTAATGAGGAAGAAACAAGCCTCAATATACTTACATGAATAATTATCTCAGATCATAGCATAAAAGGAATGAATTAAAAGCAGTGATACCTGGGGGCTTCTCCACAAGTGGGTCAGTGAGTCTGCAACTTTAAAGGTGCTAATGAAGTTGCTCAACTCTATCCCTCCAAATTTCTTGTCTGCCTTGGTAAGCTCCTTTAAAGTTGGGACTGAAATCCAGAGTGGATTCACTGACATGGGAACCAGCAGCTGCTACAGTTATAAGCAACATAGTTACCTCAACTAAGTAACTTTGGGGAGGGGAGTCATAGAAGGTAACGATGTTTCTTTCCATAAGTAATGCAATGAGTGGGAATTGCGTTACTTTACTAGCATAATGAGAAACGTTCTAGTTAACATGTTATTAGTTACTTTTTAAGAACATTTTTTTTAGAAGCAGGAAATGTTCAAATTCTCTGCCATTCTCTTACCAATCTTCAGGTGTTTTTTTTCTCCCCCAAAATGCCCCCAAAATAACAAGCAACACAACATAACTAGCTACTTTTTAGACTGGAATGATTAATGACAAATTACTTGCCAAACACTGCAAGTATATTGAGTACATTCAGAACTAACTTTCCCAAGCTCTGTCTTTGACAGGTTAAGGGAAACTTTGTTTGGAGTTATTTTTTGAATGCTGCTTAACAAGAAGCAGTTATATTAATTAGTTAACCACTGGGTCTTTCAGCTCTGTGACATCTGTCTGCACAAGGAAGCGAGGAAGAGAAAAACCTACATCTGGAATTCAGATATAAACTTGATTAACCTTCATTGCTTCCCTCTAAAATGGGTGGGAAAATGGATAGGAGCCAGAGGACAGTCCCCCCCCTCCTGATCCATGTGGGCCACCCTTCCCGAGTATGGCCAAATTCCTGTTTTCTTTTGCAGTCCCTCTCAAAATGGTGACAGGATATGATGTTGTATCACATCCTGTCACCATTTTGAGAGGGACTGCAAAAGAAAACAGAGGGATTTGAGGGTAGTACATAGTTCTGTGGGGC
Source organism: Gambelia wislizenii (assembly GCA_030847615.1). Lineage (NCBI taxonomy): Eukaryota > Metazoa > Chordata > Lepidosauria > Squamata > Crotaphytidae > Gambelia > Gambelia wislizenii. The sequence continues at coordinate 7,701,553 of JAUMIR010000008.1, forward strand.
TTTTAGAGATGTGGGGGGAGGTATTGGGTGATTGCATGCATTTGAGGGCTTTCTTTGATTTGAGAGCAAAAATTACCCAAATACTGTGCTCATTTTTTTAAAAAATGGGGAGGATGGGGGTCAGATGGGGTCACATGTAGCCCACGAGCCACATTAAGCCCATCCATGGTGTAAAATACTCTGAGAAGTGGCATTCTATGAGGAGAGTTAGAATTTTCATCTAAGCATTAAGTTACTGCAGATCTCTTTGTTTTCCCTTTTGTTTCCAGGTACCCTTTTCCTTCTCCCCTAAAATAAAAAAAATAAAATAAAGAGAAGATGCGCATAAATGAAAAAACTAGAATCTGGTCTTCACTATGTCCTAAAAAGTTCTTTGTCGTACAGAGGATTCAGTTCACTGGTATAGCACTGTATGTGTGAGTCTTAACCCTAATCTGTAGTGCATTAAAAATGGTTTTGATTACTCTGCTGAAGAAGACTTATTTAGACAGCTCAGCAAAGTTCAGAGAAGGTCATGCTTCCTAAAATTCCTTGCAGTAGTAGGACACTTGAAGTGAAGGAAAATGTTTGTGGTGGCTACAGGCGGCATGTCAACCTCCTGGCCAATTTGGTGACTGCTACAAAAAAGTATGCCTCCAAGAATTTGGGCAGCAGACTGAAGCGGCTGATCTCAGAAAAGCAACAACCAGCCCTAGGACTCAGATGGCCACTTACCACTTCCGCTCACATCCAGCACAGCATCCAGGTTGTCTGGAACACCATTCCACGCATCTGCAATTAATTTAGGGAAGCCAGGATCCATTTTCTTCTTTACTTCATTATACCTGCAAAAACATGTTTTATTTTTTACTAAACTTCTAACATTTGTGCACTTTGCAATACTGCAATAGCCACCCTGACTCCCAATTTTGGGGAAAAGGGATGATGATGATGATGATGATGATGATGATGATGATACCAATGGTGAAAGACATCCTTTTTTTTTATCATAGCTCGTGGCTGTCCTCAGCTGTGAATATAGGTTGTCCCGCATATCTGTGGTGGATATATTCCTGGACTTACTGCAGATATGTGAAACTGCATATAATAGCCAACTCCCACAGAATACCATAGAAGTCTGCTAGAGGACCTAAAAATGCCTAGAAAAGATGCCTCTCTAGGCATTTGAAATTCCGGTAGAAGTTGACCATAGAGTCACACTGGAAGACCTCCTGCTGCCTAGAGAGACCACCTGCAGAGTGACTCTATGGTCCTCCAGATGCCTAGAGAGATCTTTTCCCCCTGACCATGGGTAAGTGTAACCACGGGTATCGATCCTATATAAAAGTTGGGAGAGGGCTGTATTGCATTTAGTGAGCATTGTTTGTGATTGGTCACTGGAAGGTAAACATGGGCTTAATTTGTAAATCTAGTTGCTGAAACGTGTATCTCTGAAGAAACTGCATTTCATCCTTTCTTCATAGCAGGTGGTGAGATAATTTTTTTCCTTCCCCAATGGGAATTAAAACATATTTTATACACATTTTTCAGCATGTACATATTTTGTGCATCTTTTCCCATGATACAGTTTTTGATTACATTTTTGACATGTGCATTTTTTTAGCCATTTGTGTTTTCCAAGTTACAAATGGTGTATATGCATTTCATTTCTCCAAAATGACCTGCAAGCCTCCAAGAGGCATCCATGTCCAAGGGAAGATCCACTTTGTATCATAACAAGGCTTGGGGGGAGGGAAAGGATGCTATCGTTGAGGATCTCACTTCCAACAAAATTAATTTCCATGCCTAGTCCCAAGCTGCTTAAACCTATCAGTGTCGAAACCAACATGCTGAATTGTGCATGGAAATGGATTGAGTGAATCATGGAATCATGACATTGTTTCCAAAATATGTTTCACTTGATGAGCTCTGGTTAGCAATCTTGCAGCTGTATTTTGAACCAACCAAGATTCGAAATAATCTTCAAAGGCAGCCCCATATACAAAGCTTTGTAGTAGTCTAAACGACTTTGGATTCCCCTGTGATTGGAATATAGTAATCTCACTGTGCTCTCCTACAAAGGGATTTTTTTTCTCTTTGAAATCCAAAACTTAACCAAGTATAAGCCTTACCTAGCACTACAGCACTTCATCCCTGGCTTACCTGCTGAGAAGTAATTAAGTCTTACCTCCAAAATTTGTCCCCTGCAAAAATGTAGGTCTTCTTATTTTTGCTCCAGTTAAAAGCTGCATTGACACGCTGCACATCAGGAGGTAGCCCCAGACTGGTAAGTCTCTTTGGATAACCTCTTTCCAAAGTGCTGGCTGAGTAAACCCAGTATTCGTTTCCTAGAAAAATAAAGCATCAAGTTCTAATCATCTCACTTACAAATGAAGTTAACAGGAAATGGGCTGGGAGAAAGGGTTATTTCAATCAGAGGTTTTCAAATTTCATCCCAGTTCTGCTAAAGGGGGAATAGAGGAGGCTGCAGACAAAAGTCTGTGTCAGAACTTTCTCAATTGACAATTGAAGGGCACTGGAATCTTGTGGTCTGAGGGTGGAGACATTTTGCTGCTCATACCAGAGGCTGGTGGTGATAGAGATTCTATGTGGGTTCAACATTTCACAGATGAAAACTGGGACACTTGTAGCCAAACAGAGTGTGGTCAAGATGGCAAAAATGATTAATGAGGAAGAGCAGACAAGCTAGGATAGGCTGTAGTGGTTTGTTTTTTGCCTGACTCTAGAGGGAATGGCTAAATTCCATGCCCTTCTTTCCTCCCCTGCTCAGTTAATGAGAGTACATAACTACTTTTGTACTTTGAACTCACTTTGCAGCAAGTGAAGTAAGCTGAGGAAAAAGAGACAAGATGGGAAGAACAGAGAGAAACTGGGGACTGTCTAGTGAAAATGCTCCTTATGGAATGCAAGGAGAATCCTACCTGTCTTAATGGGATCCTGCATCGCTTTGCTGTATTCGGAAGGAGTGGGGCCAAAAACGTCAAAAGGAAAAGCCTTAAAGCTTTTCCTGGATTAAAAAAAAAAAAAAACAGTGAGGGGAATGCACATTTCTGCTCATTGGGACAAGCAATTCACTTTGAATCACTTTCCCATAGGAGAGAAAGCACAAAGCTGATTGGCCGGCCAAGTGCAGGGGATGGGGCTTGCTAACAGAGAAAGCACCCATTGCCACCATGTTGGATTTTCATCTTTATGAGTGAGCTAAGGTGAGAAAATGGGGTGTGTTTTTCTTTTTTTCTACAGGCAAAATATCGCTGAAGTGCAAAATAGAAAATAGTTTTGTGAATAAATGACTCATGGCCACCAGCTGACCAGTATGAACCTTTTGGGGGCTAAAACACCATTAAGACAAATTGCAGCTGCTATGATTTTCTTTCTTTCCTTCTTTCTTTCTTTCTTTCTTTCTTTCTTTCTTTCCTTCCTTCCTTCTTAATTTCTTTCTTTCTTAATTTCTTAATTTCTTTCTGGGACATTTTAAAAACAGCGGAAAAAGTGGGACAGCAGGATTAATCAGGACTGTCCCTGTTAGATCAGAACAGCTAGAGTATATGGGATGTGTAAATTAGAGAGGGGGGTTTACACAACACTACATCCTGCTTGCATTTTCCATTGTTTCTACCCATTTCACGTTCCAGCCATGCATCCATGCTATACAGTTTATAGCACCTTGATACCACTTAAACTGTCATGGCTCCATCTTATGGAATCCTGGGATCCGTGATTTGGTGGGATGATATTACTTGGACTTTTCTGCTAGAAAATTCAGTTCAGGAGAGTGCATTCAGAAATTCTTAGTCTCTCACCAAACTACACAAACCAAGGTTCCACAGGAAGGAGCCATGGTGGTTCAAGTAGAATTAAAGTGCTATAATTGTACAGTGTAGACATACCCCAGCACTTTGTGTGTGTGTGTGTCTGCTGTCTACTTTGTGCCCCCTTGCCCATTTTCTGTGCAAAAAGAAGCTTGCTTTTTCCACAAATGAAATTGTCACAAAGGAGGTCTTTAAATGCAAGCAGCCCTTGAAAATGAGGAGAAAACACTTGGAATGGTTGTTTTAACATGCAAGAATGAAATAAGTGAACATGTACACAACTCACCCCCCTCAAAAAAGTCTGATTGCTCTTCAAGCCAACCCCATGTTTTATTTTGTCTTTTTTAATTGGTTGGGGGTGTGGCCCTTGGGATGTAAATTGTGGGTGCTTTTGTTTGATAATATTTAGAGCAGTCAGCTTTGCGTATTGACCTTTGAGCAATCTGCCAATTTGGATTGTTCATTTTTCCCTCTTATAGTAGACTGAATTTCTTTAGCAAACAGTATTGAATCCCTTCTTCTTCTTACAGTCCCCTGGGGTGCTGGTGGATGTAATGCTTGGACATAGACAAATGAGGTGTTTTGGCTACATCCAGTTTATTGTGTAATCCAAACTCAGCTAACATTCAGACATGTGGAGTTAATTATTGGACCTTTCTGTCATTTCGAAAGAAATTCTACATCAGCATCTAGCCAATCTAGCCATTCCTTTTTATCATGCTTGATGATGTTTAGTCATGTTGCAAGGTGTTTTGTTGTTGCTTTTTGCTGGCTTCACTTTTTAAACTACAGAAAACCTAGTCAATGTAGCTGCAACTAATAGATACACACACACACGTAGATACATGGACATAAACAGTCAATGGGCAATTAACCTTTTTTTATCTCTTCCTACCATCTTTGCCCTTCCAGTCAGCAAAGCTATTACATTAGATATTTGGAAGAGAACACAGTGTTTAGTTTTGGTGAGCAACATGTGTATAATTTTCAGCTCCAATCCTTCAAATCTGGCTCAGTGCTTCAAAAAGCTCCAAGTTGTTGTTGGATTACAAATGTACAAAGCACAGTTGGTTTGAGACCACAATTCCCAGAATTCCTCAACCAGCAAGATGGTGTTTTCCATGGTGGTTGGTGGAATCAACTTTGGATTTGGAGCTATTTATGCAAGTCACCAGCTAGGAGTGCATGCTGGTTGGGGGATTCTGGGAGCTCAAGTCCAAAAAGGGAGATATTTCCACACTCTGACCATAGAAGCTGGTTGTTTTAGATTGTTGGCTCACTGAGATCAATATTGTCTGTTCTGATTGGCAGGGACTCTTCAGAGTTTCAGACAAGAATCTTTCCCATTCTTATGTAGCCATGCAAAGACTGAATCTGGAACCTTGCTAGGTGGACCACATGAAGACCTCAAATATACAAAAGCTCATCCCTGATTTGTTTGGCAAAGCTGATAGTTCAGTTCATAGGCTTAAATCATTTGCCTTATTGTTAAGTTTATATTTGCTGTACAAAAGTTGAATGGCATCTCTAGCCCAGGGTTGGGATGGAAAGAATATTAAAAAATATTCAGAAATTGGTTGAAAAATGTGTTTTTAAAGCACTGAGAAACCCTGAAAAGAAGAGTCCTGGACTTATTCTGCACAACATTTGCACATTATTATTTTGCACAGAAAACAGTGTTTTCTCCATAGGAGACAGCATTTTCTGTGTCAAAAATAATATTTCAGTACAGAAATATTAATCCCTGGGCTGAAAACACTGTTTTCTATGCCCAAAATGCTGTAATTGGGGATTTATTCTGCATAAAATTCACACATGCTTGATTTACATCAAAAAGCATCATTTTCTGGACAGGAGTTAATATTTCTTCATTGATATATTATTTTCCACATAGAACTGCTGAACTCAGTTTACATCCATTGAAGTAATCTGATAACAAAGGGGGAAGGTGGGTGGAGAAGAAACTGGGACATTTTGAAAGCAGCTAAAAAAAGTGGGATAGCAGATTAGTTGGAATTGTTCCAATGAAATGAGGACAGTTGGGTAGGTGTGTACTTTTTAGATCCTCCATTTTGTCTTAGGTCTCATGTATGAAGATTTTCAGATGGGCTCATTATTCCATGGCAGGCACAGAACAGGGTTGAGACAGGTTCTCTCTTTCGGACAATGTCGACCCGTTCCGTCCTGTCCCCATCCTGCTCCTGTGCTGTTTCCAGAGTATTCTATTCACAATGAAACATTGTGAACAGACCACCCATTCCGTGACTGTCATGGAATCAGGGGTGTGGGGAAAGGAACCCCAATCCTGTTGCGAGATGACAGACATGGTGGGGGGAGGTCCGTTCCCAGCACTTCCAGGCACAATTGAGACATCCAGGTAAGTGACACCTTTTTCCCCTCTCTCCCTGGGTTATTTGTATTTTTTTCTGTGTTTTTGTGCTTTGTTTTCAGTTTGGACATTTGGAGTATTTTATTTTTAAATTTGCCGCATTTCATTTGCTAGTTGTAAATGCAGCCTTATGACAACTGCATTAGTGAGGGAAGGGGGAGGACATTCCTGCCGTGGAATGAAGGTAAGTGTGTGAACATTTTTCTTCTATTCCACGGCAAGAACAGGAATGGAGATCGTGGGGCAGGAACGGGGTATTTGGCCCCCTCTGAAAATGTCCTACCTGTGGTTTGTGACCCCAGAAAACCTCCCAGAAATTGAATCCAGATCTCAGGCTGGAAAGGTTCTGGACTCTTGCTCTGGATGAAAGTAGCAGACAATGGGTGGGTGGAGTGGGGTAGGTTACACTTCAGTACTGTGGCAAGGGCAATGGGTTAAAGCCCCCCCCCTTTCCATTTCTGGATTTCCAGTCTAGATGGCTGAGGCATGGCACTTTGCTATGGGATTTAAGAAGGCCTTTCACACATTTCCTAACATTTGTTGTCCCTAGGTTTCTCCTTTAAATAAAAAAAAATTAAAAGAGGTCAAATGAAATGCTAAAGCAAAGCATGTTGGCTTCTTTCTTCTGCACCCTACCTGAAAAAAATACAGCCTTCTCTTCCTGAGGGGCTTCGTAGACAGCATCGATTTTTTCTGGCAGTTCAGACCAAAATGTAGCAACAAGCAAAGGACCCATAGGTCTGTTCCGTTGGTTTGCTGTCCTCCAGATGAATCTAGTTAGGGGGGAAAATATCACAGAGAGAGTTTACAAAGAGCTGATTCATTACCACATCTGTTTCTTATCAGTGCTGGCAAAAGGGCACGCATACATTTTGCTCGAGTGTACACACTGTCACACAGAAGTCATATCAGCAATATAAACCCCAAACATATAGCATTGCAGAAAGTGGATGCTGAAAACCATTCACAATCTAGAACTCATTTTTTTTCTCTGTTTGCATTCCTTTGGTCACTTTATTTGTTGTGTGCGTTCAAGTTGTTTCTCTTTTATAGTTACTCCAAGGTTAAGCTATCATAGTTTTCTTGGCCAGTTTTCCCCCCAGGAACTCTGCCATTGCCTTACTCTGAGGCTGGGAGAGTGTGACTTGGCAAAGGTCGCTCAGTGGATTTCCATGGCTGAGTGGGGATTTCTCGGAGTCCTAGTCCAACACTCAAACCAATACACCACACTGGCTCTGTGTGTGTGTGTGTGCACGCACCTTCAAGTCATATGTTGACTTAAGGTGACCCCATGAATTTCATAGGGTTTTGTTAGGCAAGGAATTCTCACAGGTGGTTTTTATCAGTTCTTTCCTCTGAAATATAGCCTACAGCACCTGGTGTTCATTGGCAGTCTCCCATCCAAGTACTAACCAGGGCTGATCCTGCTTAGCTCCCAAGAACAGACAGGATCTGGTGCCATTAGGGTATTTATGCCCCATTTGAAGCAGCTTATAGAATATAAAAACAACATTCTCATCCAAAGCTGTTTTATCCAGTATCTGTGTCCCATCTCCCATTAATCTTTTGATTTCTTTTTTATTTAGTTGAATGGCTTCATACTGATGTCTATAAAAAAAAGGTAGGGACTGAAAACTCACACATACACATATGCTGGGGCACAAACACAAACCCTGTGCTGTGTACCTGGAACAATATGGGGGAAGCAACCGTCATTAATACTGGGGGGTGACATAAAATGCTTAACTGAAGTTTTAAGTTATAGCAATGCTAGAAATTTAGAGTGAAGGGAAATTTCACTGGTGGGTAGAATTCTTATTTGGGGGTGTGTGACACTCTCATTTTACCCTCCCATAGCTACACCCTTGTATTTCTGTCCAACTGATCTCTTCATTTGCTATGCACAGCATTAGCTGTTTATAACATCTTTAGCAGTCATATTAATTCTCACTGCAGAATAAAAAAAAAAGAGAGAGAAAGAAAGAGAAAGAGAGAGAGAAGCCTTTGCCTCTTCAATTATCCCAGCAAATAAACCCATTTACAAGGCACTTAAAACTCTTTCAGCCATCCCCATTTCTGCACATTGAACAGATGGATATGCATTTGGCAAATGCCAACATTTGTATTGGGCACATTACTCCGGGTGATTATGATTGTAGCAACTAAAAAGATCAAATCTAATAATCATCTATCAAACAGCTTGGCTGTAAATGAAACCTGGAGCATTAAAAGCATTCATCAGAGAAATAAAGGGGGGTAATTGAGGATCTGTTTTATGTATAGGCAATATCCTCTTCCGATTTAAGAGCATATAAAAAAACAACCTCCAGTTAGATTACAATGGCATTTTTTAGAGCAGAAAGGGACAGAATGTTAACAGAGGCACTATTGTGGGTTTCTCTCTGTGTGTGTTTCTCTCCACCCCTTCCCCTATCAAACTCTGTTTGATGACTGTAAATACTCAGTTTTGTCCAAATCAAAGGGAAAAAGCTTACACTAGTTGGCCAATTCCACTAGCAACAAATTTGCTAAATTCTCTGTAACAAGACAAAACTGCAATTCAGTCAATGTCTAGCAAATTGGCAGCATTTAGAGGTTTTTTTTATTAGCATTAGCCAGTTTTGTGTTTTATGAATTAGGAGCAGGCTCTCAGAAAAGTAAAAAAGAACTTAGAGGCTATCACTGAAATAGATCCACACCTGGCATTCCAAAGCATTGTGGGTAAAGCATGGTCCCCTTTGCTACACATCTGCTACTGTGATTGTCACATCCACTGCAGCTATTCTGTGTGCATTCTTTTCACAACTGGATAACCAGAGGCAATCACAGTGGAGTTTCTCATGGACCACAACTTGGCTAGAGCGATGATTAATCCATGCATTGGACTGTGATTTTTGTATTTTATATCCACAGTCAGAAAAAACTTTTTTGAATTATAATGCTTAGGGCCTTTTCACACTACACAATTATAGCACTATGATTCCTCTATAATTTCCATGGATGCATGCTATGGAATCCTGGGGGTTGTAGTCTGGTGAGGCACTAGAGCTCTTTGGCTGAGAATTCTAAATACCCCCTCCCTAAATTGCAAATCCCAGGTTTCCAAAGAATAGACCAATGGCACTTAAAGTGATATATATATATATATATATATGGCTTGGGTATGTATGAGGCCTGGGTATGTTTCCCAGTGTGCGGATTGGCTGCTCAGGAAACACAGCCAACCAATCACCACCCATGTGCGAACTCCCTCTCCACCTCACAATCCACTCAATCTGCATGTATACCAAAAGCCTCACAAGGGCCCCTCCCTCCTCTCACCAGTCACGGGTTTCAATGGGACCCAGGCAGTCAACTGGCAATGGCAGGACGCTGCTGCCACCGTCCACTGTGACAGCATCCAGGTAGTCAACTGGCGTTGGCATCGGCAGCAGGCCAACAGAGCTAGTCACCCTCAACAATTCTCAGAAAAGTGTGCAACACTGAGAAAGGGGAGGAGGAATTTAAAAACCCACTGCCCAACCTTACAGGGTTGTCATGAGGTCTACCAGGCATCTGTGGGGGGGAGTCTTTTAATGGCATATCATACACCAAGTCCAGCTAGTAGTCCTATAACTGTGTAGTGTGAAAGGGCACATAGAATCTCCCAGTGGCAAAGCTGGATGAGGCATTCTGGGAACATAAAATATAGTGGGGGGGGGGTTGTCAAAAATTAATGTGTATTTTCCAATTTATTCTTTTTATCAAGAAGGCTACCTCTTAGAGTTGAAAACCCCCACAATATGTCTGACAGAATAAAAAAACCATCAAATGATACATAAGATTAGTATCATAGAAAAGCATCAAACACCAGCTGAGAGAAGTCTGTCCTGCATCCCTGAAGGATGCAATTAATCTCTTTAAGAATCTATATTTTTTAATTGTGATCCCCATCCTTTAGCCATGTAGCCTACAGATGAAAGGAATTATGCATGTGGATGGCAGAACTTGAAAAATTCAACTCCAGATCAGTGAATTATCATCCAAAAATATCATTTCAGAGCATCATCCTACCACTCTCCAGATATGGATGGCTTCATCATTTCATTGTCTTAAAAGCAACTTCCCCAACTCTGCCCCAAGGCTCCTGAAGTTATACATAGTAGGGAGGAAACTTATCTTCCAGGGAATCACAGCCAACATTTCTTCTCATTGCGGAACCTTTGATGAATTCAAGAAGAATTCTGGAGTTCCTTGGAGCAAAGCCTGAAAGCCATTGTTTGACCATGTGTTGAATATTTAAGCTAACAAAGATCACCTATTTTCTAGATTCTTAGCTTTCTCAACCCCCCTCCCCCCGCAAACAAACAAACAAAAAAACCCACCTCATTTCTCTTACTTACCGGTCTTTGAAGAAGAAGATCTCCCCTCTGAGTTGAGCAACAGCATCAAATACAATGTCTTGACCACACAGTTCAGGAGTCACTGGTCCAAGGGTGGGACTTGGGCCTGGCCCAACATCAGTAGAGCCTCCTATAAATAAAGGAAAGATGGATAATAAAGGGACTTTGCACAGTGGACTTTCAATACAGCAATGTTAACGAGGAATAAAAGCAATTACACTTAATTCCACCTTTATATCTGATGGAACTAAAAGAAACGTCTGAAGAACAGAATAGCATACTGGTAGTGATGGCAAAGAGTGAGGGTACTCATATTTTTTTTTAACAAACCCCTCACTTTACTAGTTAGTATCTTTTAGGAAAGCTGTTTTAGTCATGGGACTTGTCTATATGAGGCTAAAAAATGTGGATTGATTCATGCCAACACTTTCATTTGTCTCCACTTTTTTTGGGGGGGGGTGAAGACTGCAGGCATGCAAAGCCATATACATTTGTTCAAACAGGCATGCCTGCAAAGCAAAATGGTGGGTTTGAGTGAATTACTCGCATTGTTATTGTCACTACTTGTTGCCATTGAACAGTATGTTTTTAAAGCAAATACAAGGCGTGGAAGTGTGATCATTCACTTAAATAAACAAGGGGGGGGGAGACTGTTTTATTGTCTTATCACATGATCACTATGGCAAAAATCCAACATGGCAGTTCTGGGTGCTTGTCTTGCAAGCAAGCTCTGCCCCCTGTGCACATCTGACCAATCAGCTTTCCATTTCCACTCTTATTGGGAATGTGCAGCAAAGCGAATTGGTTGTCCCAATGAGTAGGAATGTGCATTTCCTTTGGGATTTAAAAGCAATATGAGAAAAGCTGCAAAAATGTCTCCTGTGTAGTTTTTGGAGTTTTTGCCCCCTTCCTTCCAAATACGGTGAAATGATGTGGGATCCCATTGGGACAAAATGTATTCTCCTTGAATTCTATGAGGAGTATTTTCATCATATGGACAAGCCCATGTATTTGAAGTGCTTTGGACGAGGGATATAATTTTCTTCTTGAAGGAAGCAAAGAGTGCTTTTAGCAATTTTCTTGCTGCTGTGAGAAAGACTTCAAAAACTATGCAGTTTTCCAAGCCTATTCACAATTTGGGACTTATTCTGCGCAAAATTCACACATGGTAGTTTTGCACAGAAAACAGCATTTTCTGCACTAGAAACAGCTATTTTTTCCCACAGGAAATAATGTTGCTGCATGGAAATGTTATTTTCTGGATTAAAAAAAGAAGCTATTCCTATGCAAAAAAGGCTGTATTCTACGCAAAACAAAAACAACCAAAAAACAAAAACAAAACAAAACCATGCACTAATTTTGCGTAGAATAAGTCCTGAAGTTTGAAAATTCTCATCCATCCAGGATTCTTCCCATCAGGGTTTATCGGTGCTTGAAAAACAGGTTTTTCCATCATGTTTGTGTGTGAATATTTTCAAATATTCTTTCCATCCCTATTTTGGACAAATAGAAACCATTACCATAAAGCTCCTGTATTCCTTGAATGTCATCCTGGGAAAGCCGGAAGTGCTTAGTATAAGTATAGATGGGAGCCATGAGGGCTCCAGGATCTTCAGAGTGTTCTAGTCCCATGGCATGGCCAAATTCATGAGCAGCAACCAAGAAAAGGCTGTAGCCTGGAAGAAAAGTCAGTCAGTTTTTATGGCTGCCTAAACACAACTAGTCTATGCATCTATTTGTGGAATTAATTTGACTTCTTACACCTCCATCTGAGGCTGAAAGCGATCCGGCTTCATTATATTGCAACCAGATCCCCATCTCAATTGGCTACAGTTTTGAGGTGCTATGGAATATTTACAAATATTACAGCTGTTCAGCAATGATGACGCAGTATAGGTGACATTACAAGCTTATAGCAGAAAGAGATTCACTGACCAGTTCCACAACTTAGCATGTTTCCCCTTCAGGTGGTAATGCATGCTCTATGCCACAAGATTCTTTGTTGTTGTGGCAACAGACCAACGTAGCTAACCACCATGCGTGTATATGCCTTCAAGTCTCCTGACAACTTACTGTGACCCCATGAGTTTCGTAGGTTTTCTTGGGCAAGGAATACTCAGAGGTGGTTTGGTTAATTCCTTCCTCTGAAATATAACCTACAGCACTTTTATTTTTTTATTTTATTTATTTATTTATACCCCGCTCTTCAACCACAAGGCTATCAGAGCGGCTTACAAATTGTTTTAAGCAATAGCTATTTACACATCTACACTGCATTAAACAGTTTCCAATGTGTGTTAGCTAATTGCCCCCCCCCCACAAGCTGGGTGCTCAATACTTGGTATGCATTGGGATCTTCCATCCAAGTACTAACCAAAGCTGACCCTGCTCAGCTTCCAGGATCAGACAAGGATCTTATGCCTTTAGGATATTTAGGCCATCCCTCCCCCCCAAAAAAAACCCCATGGGATACATCTGTTTATGAGGAGAACTACCTTGGTCTGGACAAAATCCCCACTTGCGGTCTTCATCATAGTTGCTAGTTGTGGAGCACCACATTTTTCCATCTTGACGTCCTGAACTGGTACAGGCTTCGTACTTATTCCCCAGGAAGGTGAAAGGAAAAACACAGGGTGCACCTTCTGAGTTCCCACCAACGGTTGACATTGCTGTGAGGAGAAATGCATGTGAATGATAATTCTTACAAAAATACATATTCTTTCTTTCTACTTCAGCCACTGCCATTCAGATTATTTATTGTTTTGTGGGTTCAGTCTGTCTAGGGGCCTGTCTACACTACAGAAATACAGCAATTTGATAACATTTTATCCACCATAGTACTATCCTATGGAATCCTGGTATTTGTAGTTTTGTGAGGTATTTAGGTTTTTCTATCAGAGAACTCTAGTGTCTCACCAAACTACAAATACTAGGATTCCATAGGATAGGATTATAGTGGATAAAGTGACATCAACCTGCTGTATTGCTGCAGTGTAGACAGGCCCTAAGTTGTGCTATTCTAAAACTCTAGTTGAACCAGGATTATTTCTTTCCTTTCCTAATATCTATCTATCTATCTATCTATCTAGAATTGGTACATGAACCACTTGCTGCAGCTTCATTTTCTTCAGTTCCTTTCTATCCTTTATACCCTGTAAATTACCAGTGTCTATGTCTGGAATCTGGTTGTCATGCTATACTAGCATAAAAACCATTGTGCAAATGGTTACAATTTCTCAGAGGTCATGTTATTCCTAAACATTAGGAAGAACTACTGGACAGTAAGAGCTGTTTGGCAGTGGGATGCACTGCCTGGGAGTGTGGTGGAGTCTCCTTCTTTGGAGGTTTTTAAACAGAGGCTAGATGGCCATCTGTTGGGCATGCTTTGAATGTGGAAGGGGGTTGGAATGGAAAACCCCTGCTGTCTCTTCCAGTTCTATGATTCTGTGTAAGTGTAGTTCCTAATACAGCTCATAATTCCACAAGCATATCTGTTGAACGGTCTTCCTTTGGACTTCCAGATGGAGAATGATCTCACCTGTTTTCATAAGAGGTTGAAGAACTTCCTCTTTCATTCACTTGATTAAGCTGCTGAGTTGTGCCTAAGGTTGTTGAGATAGGTAGTGACTGGTGCGTTGGTGGAGAATTCATTTGATGTATATTTATAGTGTTATGTTTTATTTTTCTTGTCTTTGATATGTATATGTTGATGTTCTGCCCTTTTGTGAAAAGGGCATTATAAATAAACGTTGTTGTTACCTCATTGTAACACTTGGTCTAGTTTATGCATTCATAACTGCTCAACATGATGCCAACCTAGGTTAGTTTTTATGTCTGGCAGTATGTTCCCCTTTGGCCCCAACAATTAAGATACCTTAGAATCATCTAAAACAGTAAACTTTATAGGAAGAGGGGAGCATACATAATTTGAGAAGAGCTAGCATTACTCTGTAGATCATAAAAGACAGGTATTGTAGATGGTTTGAGCTCACTTGAGTACATCTAGACATAGTACAGTTAGGCAGAGTTATTCTACCTGTCTCTGGGCAAAATCCAAATTTCTTGTCCCGGTCATAGTCTTCAGTGGTTCCACACCATCTGTATCCATCAGTTCTCCCTTCAGTTGTACAGCTGTCATAGGTGTTCCCTTGAAATTTGAAGGGGAACTTGCACGGCTGTCCATCGGCATTCCCAGCCATTGTGAAAAGTGCTAGGGAATAAGGAGGAATACAAGTGATGTATTGGAAAGGCATTTGCACATTAATCTAATTGTATATTTCATTCATGATCAGACAACATTCTATGTAGACATGCATTGCCTTTTGAATTATACATATTTGATGTATGGCTTGCAAACAGAACAAAATATGTTTCCCAAATACTTGCCAAAAGGTAAGCATTGAAATGAAATGATCCAGCATGGTGTAGTAGGCTGGGAGACCATAGTCTGAATTTGCCTCAGCCATGGAAACTCAATCAATGACGCTGGGCAAGGCCAACAATATTTGTGACTTCCCAGGTTAAGAACCAATAATGTAGATCAAAATAGTGCTGAGAGAACAAATATTACAGCAGCCCATTTTCAAAACCTCTCTTCACGAAGACTCTCCACTGGAAAGCAACAAAACAATTTTGTGGTAGGGAGACTGAGATGAGTCATTCACTTGCTACTTAAGCTGTGTCCAGCTGTAGGTCTGGCAGACTCTGTATTTTAATAGGATATTTTATTAGCTGAATCACAGAGCCGTTGCAAAGAAAAAAAAGACACACATATGGAAACTTCATACGAAGTTGCTTCATACTGGAATAATCACTGCCAAAAAGAGGCTTTTTTGTTCTCTGCACAGAGAGACAAAAAAGGGAAACCAGCACTCAATGCAGATTGCCCCAATTCAATGACACTGTGAACATTTTCCCCCTTCTTTCTCTTTTCAGCTTTCCTTCCAAATCTCTGAGAGAAGTGGTCTGTAACTTTTGGCTTTATATATATTCACAGCTCACAAAGTGAGCAGCCAAAAATAACCTCCATTTGCCAGGTTCCATAAGTAGCATTCTCTACACGCCTGGCCAGTAAGATGGAACTAGATGCATAATTTCTTAAAAGCATATGTAGTGTTAGATTTTCTCCACCTAAATCTAGGCATCTGAATGAGCTCTGTAAGAAGGAAAGAAAAATACTCCAAGGCAGATTATATTCCAAAATGGATTACAAACATACTCCCAATTGGATTATAAACATTGTTTTCTGCCTCTGAGAATGTGACTCTCCTTGAATGACACCATGTGGTGGAATAAAAGCAGATGAGATTTAGGAGTATCTCACATGTTTTCTGAATTATAAAGCCTCAGTCTCCTCTACAATATTCAGAGAAGTGTAGAATTGTAAGGATTAGTGGACACTGATCCATAATGGTCCACACATTAGCCTGGGAAGCATAAATCAAGTTAGTTCACTTATTAATGCAGATTGAACCAAAACCTCAAGCTTCCCCATACAGCCAATAGGATCTTGTGGTTTTCCTTAAAGGGACCCATACCCTTTCCCCCCTAATCCAATTACTTAAATATATGCAGAAATGGTTTGTGTCCGATCCAATCTTTTGATATTCTTCAGAAAGGATTCTGAATACAAGCGGTCTAGCCACTTATGAAATCCAGTACACATAGATCTACCATTTGGTCCAACCTGGACAGTACGATGCTAGGGTGTTCATTCATGCCACACAGACAAACCTTACATCATTATCATGTAACTTACATTCGTGGGGGCAGAATCCATATTTGCCATCTGTATCAAAGTTGTACGTTGTTGAGCACCAAAGGAAGCCATCGCTGCGCCCTGCGTCAGTGCAGCTGTTGTACTCTTTATCATTGAACAAGAACGGGAATTTGCAGAACTCTCCATCTGCATTGCCATATTTCACCCTAACAACTTGAAAGGAAATGAGACAGAATCAGTGAGGAACGGTCACAGTCAAAACATGGCCTTTCTTGGCCGAATTAGTAGACTGGAACTTAAAAACAACTTGGCTACAAGCAACACTAGCTCAGAAATTAGAACAAGAAAAGATCCACCTGGAAATGCTACACAGTGGAAGTTTTTTCACAATCTGTGGAGCCATTTTGTGACTCAGCAAGGACCTGGCAGCTATTTTTTTTTCATTATTATTTATTAATTGTCTGGCAACTCCTTCACAGGAGCCATAATTCAGGGCTACAGGCACAAAGGCCCAGTTTTAAGTCACTGAATCTGGAGTTAAACAGTCTAAGATAACAGGTCCAAAAGAGACTTTGGTCTGAGGTTTTGTTGAGTTGCTATTAGTCACAATGTTGTTGCTGCTCGTATGCCTTCACATCATTTCTGACTTATGGTGACTGAACCTAAATCATACGGTTTTATTGACAAGATTTGTTCAGAGGAGGTTTACCCTTGCTGTCCTCTGGCACTGGGAGAATATGATTTGTTCAAGGTCACTCAGTGGGCTTCCATGGTTGAGAGGGGATTTGAACCCTTGTCTCCTGTGTCCTAGTGTCCACTGAAACCACTATACCAGGCTGGCTCACATCTATTAGTCATAACTGATGTTACCATATCAGGACATGAAAGCTCTCAGATCCTGCAGTCCTTTAAAAAAGAGACATGCTCTCCTAGAGCTTAGAGAGAACTAGTTACAAATGGGGATTTAGGAAGTCTTTTTTTTTATAGCAGGTCAGAATATTTGTTCGTCTAACCCACAAATGTCAACTTTGACGGGTAGCAGCTTTCCAGACTTTCAGGCAGTATTCTTTCCTTATTCTTCTTAGACAATATCAGTTTTTCCTGCTGGTTTCCCATCCAAGACCTGACCAGCTCTGATCCTGCTTAGCTTCCAAAATCAAAACCTGAGGATGGTATAGGGACAATAAAGTAAGTTTATTTTGGATTTTGGATTTTGTTTTGCTGCATGGCCAACATAGCTATCCTGAATGTGTTTCATAAAGTAACTAGTTATGGTAGTTGCAATTAATTCCCCTTTCCAGTCATGAAGTCTTACTGAAATTATGTTGTAAGAAGAGCTTTGAAGTGGTGTTGTTGTTGTTGTTCTTATTATTCTTATTATTCTTATTATTATTATTTTGGATGAATCAGCATTAAATCTATGTCCCATATCCATGTCCCAAATCTCGCAACAACTGATATTTCCACATGCTTTGAGCAGAGCTTGGAAACATTTGCATTCATGCTAACATATTACTGTTAAATCATTAAAGAAAATTAATGTGTTGATAATTAAAAAATAGGAAAAAATATAAAAATTACTCCAGTGTTTGATTTGTTAATTCATTTTGTTTTAAGCAGTCCAATTAAAAAATCCATTAAATATTACTAAAATGATCAATAACAAATTCAAGTAATGAGAGCTGTGCTGATTGTTACTCAAAAGTGATGTTGTTGGCTTTTAATGATTAAACTAATGAATGCTTTTTTTTTCAAATTGTTTTTCCATTGTTGTTAAGAATTGTAATGGAGTAGAGGTGGTGAATTAATTTTTAAGGAGTGATAAGGATCAGTAGCTGGCATACCCTGTCCTTCACCCAATGTCCAAAGTTCATCATCGTCAAAATGCGAGTCTCCTCCCACACCGGGGCCAGGTGCAAATGCATGAGCAAGGAGTCCATCCTTGCCATCAAAAGGGTAGCCATCACCATGCTCTACAAAAAGAAAGAATTAATTGATACGTACCCAACAGAATGAAACATAATCTCTAAATGAGAAAAGTTGCACTGATTTAATAGTTACACCACTTTTCCAGTGAGCCTTGGGACTTGTAGTTCTGCAAGGGAGGAGAAGTGATCTCTAACAGTAGCACCAGTATACCTCTAGTAGTAGCTGCTGTAGTTCTCAGCATGTCACTGATCTCCTAGGTTGTGTCTACACTGGGGAGGGGGGATCCGGATAAAATTCAGACTACTTTGGCCCGGATGCACCCTGTTAGTGCCATACCTACTTGGTTTATGCCACACATCTCCCCTAGCCAAAGCTCGAATCTGCACCATTTTGTTGCTCCTGATCTCCACCTTTCCTTGAGTCTGCCGCTGCTGCCTTCCCGGCCAAGCACAGTCACTCACTCTGAGGTCAGAACAAGATGCCCAGCCATGAGATCAATGGCAAGGTGGTAACCCGATTGACCTCTTCATAGTTGATCTCATGGCTGGGTGCCTCTTCTCAAAGCAAGCGACTGCATACCAGCGGAGATTGGTGCTTGGACGGGGTGGACCCAAGGAGGAGTCATCTAAAAAACCTGGAGGATCAAAGTTTGAGAACCACTGTACAATGGTTTGAGAACCACTTTGTTTTTGTTTTGTTTCTTTGTGGAGGAAAGATGGATTATAAATAATTCATATCTTTTGTTGGATAAGACCAAAGTTCCTCTGGCCCAGTTCTAGTTTTGACCAAATTACATTGGAAGTGCACCCATCCCACATCACCACTGCCACCCTGGTTGTTTCCCTCCATTTGATATCCACAATGTCTTTGAATATGGATATATGAATCAGCCCATGTATCTTTTGCCCTGAGTTGTTCCAGGTCTCCATTTTCTTCATGGGTGAAAGCCAGTTCTTGGCTTCCCCTGTTTATTTCACCAAAAACTTTTCATGGAAAAGAAACATCCTGGCAAGGGCATAACCTTGTTATTCATCACTTTCTCACCACTGGCCTGGCTGTCGATGCTGCCTGTGGTGGTGTTTGCATCACCAAGAGCTTTTTTAGTTTGAGATGTTGCCACTTGAAACAAACACTAGACACTTGAAATCTGGCCTTCCATTTGGCTCCAGGAACACTGAATTGGATTGACACGATAGGAAAATAGAGTTGAAAACAGTTGCCCTTTCTTATCTGACCAGGATAAGGTTCGCTCATCTCTCTTTGGCCTCTTTTTAACAGGAGGACTGAAATAAAGGCTGGGTTGCTTGCTTCTCTCCCTGCAATTATGTTTGATTAAGTCATACAACTTAGGGACTATTGTAGTGGAGCCAGGGCTCACAGGATCAAACCCCTAGGGCTTTTTGATAAGCAGGAACAATGACTCTGCATTGAGTACTAAGGTTTGCTAGAGGGGTCTTCCTCTGTGTTGCACAAATGGGACCAAAACACAGTGTGAGGATGTGGAAGAGGGCTGTGTCACCCCAGTTATAGACTGCCCTCCCCTTGGAAGCCCAGTGGCCATCAGCACTGACTTTTTTCCAAGACCACATTAAAACATGTTTTTTTATTAAATTGTTGGGTTTTTTAAAATAATAATAATAATAATTCACTGCTTAGGCTTCCCTATTGTCTCTGAGTTTAACTACAATCTTCATAATAGCTGCAGAGGGAGGATATATCCTCCCACCCCCATGATATATTGGTGTGAGTTTTCTTCCTGATAATGAGTTTTCCTCCTCATAATGCAAAGTATAGTGCTGCAGCCTTGGTCTTGATGGTCAGCTAAGTCCCGTTAGCTTTACAAAAGACCCATTCCTGTTGGAGGTGGAAACTGTTAGAATTGGTTGAATCTAGTTCAAAAATTTCTGCATTTTGGGGCTATCTTTGCAAACATGTCTACTGGAGACTGTCATGATGAACACCAGACTTGAATATTTACCACTACACCACTCAGTTTAGAGAAATATATTGGGGTTTTTTGTGTGTTGGATATGCCATTAAACCCATCTCTAACAGCTGGGCTCATCCCAGATACCCATTCCAAACCATTACGCTTCACCCAACAGGAGAACCACTGGATCTGTTCAATTATCCATTCCTCTGAACCCCTTATAACAAAATAGTTGATTTCAAGAACTAGTAACAATCTCATCTTTCATCTAGATCATAACCTGTACAATGAAACATCTGTCATATTTTATCTTGAGCTATCCTGTAAGGCCAAGTGGAAGAATGAATGATGAATGCTTCAAACATTTGACATGGACCACCAAAATGATGAATCAGCCAGTTCTCCTGTGTTTTTGCAGTGAGCATATCCAGCCTTCCAGCAGGTACTACATTTTTTATGCATGAGAGGGCAGCAAAGATGGAAGGGGATGGGTGTCCATGGTGGGGGAGCAGCTTCATGCAGGCAGAAATATATGGAGGAAAGAGAAGGATGTGTCAGAGGGCTGGATTTACCCCCAAGTAATACTCTACCTATATTGATTTCACAGTCTACTGGTTTTTGGACCAGCAAAAATCTGGATTCTACCCAAGAGTCTAGGAATTGGTCAGAGGTAAGATATCAAGGGATAACCTGGCAGATTCTAAGCCATACCACTTTTTGTAATACTTTGTGGTATTATAATACTTTGTGGTATTATCACCCTGTCTATGGCAAGATGTTTTGTTAGTTGGCTTAGTGTTGCTCCTAGAGCACTCATCACTACTTGAATCATAGTTCTTCCCCTTTCCCAGAGATACTGAATCTCAATTTTAATACAATCTAAATATATTATTGCTATTTACCCCATCGTCCAAAATTGATCATGATATCTGCTTCCCCATCATGAATTCGGGAGAATCTCAGTGGTGTGACATCACTCCAGACTTTGAAGGCTCTGGCAAATGCATCATCCACTGTTTCAGAGTCCAGATCTGGGGTGTACCCTAAAATCCTAAACAATAAAATAAAGAGGAAAAAAGTGGTGAGAAGGATCATAAAGTGGAAGGCAGTTGGAAAAGACGGAGGGCATATTACAGGTGGAGCATATTACAGAGCTCAGTCAAGGAAGCCATGGCCCTGAGGTTGCAAGACCTGAGCAGGGCAGTTTTTGACTGTGGCCCTTGGAGGTCTCATTCATAAGATCACCTTTAGTTGAAGTTGACTTGATAGCAAATAAAAGCAACAAACTGCTTTAAGAATCCACTGGTCATGGGGACTCGGGAGTCTTGATGTTATATTATAAAAAGTAACTATTCTAAGCTTCTCTGGGGAATTTCCTGCCAACTAAAATATACTTTCACTGTATTTACTTAATAGTTTTAGTTAACAGATTAAGTTTTTAAAAACTTTTTAATATCCAGTCTTTATTGGCCAGCATTTATTAGAATAATAGTGAAGAGATTTAGTTAACAGCTTTAGCTCACTTTGAATAATGTTATCCCATGTGGTTAACTCCTATTTAAAATGAAACCTTGTTTGTTCATTTGGGTTTTTAAGATTGCTTGAAACAATTATTGACATTGATAATTCCTGCCCCCTTTCAGAGAAACTGATGGAACATAAACTTTTAAAAATAAAAATAATGTTTTCATGTGCAAACCACTATGCTGCATGGTATAACCCATCCTGTCACCTTAAGCTTGCATCTTTGGAAAGCATTCAAAGAATCCCTCAGTTCCTAGGAGTGGGCCTTCAAATCTACCTGACAATTCACTCATCAGTACCTCCAGAGGTGGAGGGTTAAATAAGGGGTACACTTATCTGTTGCAAGAACTGATATTGTAAACGTTCAATATAGCACCTCAATCCATGTGTTCAAATGGAAGTGAGTTTCATACTGTGTTCACTGGAACTTACTCCTGAGTAAGAGAGCTTATATTTGTAATCTCTGAGACAGTGGTCCCCAAACTTTCATCCTCCAGATGCTTTAGACTTCAGCTCCCAGAATTCCTGAGTGTTAGCCAAATCAGCTAGGACTTCTGGGAGTTAAAGTCCAAAACACCCGGAAGACGAAAGTTGGAGAATCACTGCTCTGACATGTTAGTTCCACCCCTCTCTCCACCCTTCCCCACTTCTTTTGCTTTCTGCTTTTCTACTATTGTGCCATTGTTCATTCTTTGCTTACAACATCATCTCTAGGAGCTTCACGAAAGAGGCATACATGCAGATACTAAACACTGAGCCTTGAGGCTCAAAAAGATACGGAAATCATTAAAAGGACTCCCACTGTACAGCCTTCATCTAAAACTTATCCAACCAGACTTTTAACGGATTATGAAGTGCTTGTTAAAATATGTGCTGCCCAAATCACACTGTAATTTCTAGTCTGCTTTGTTTCTGCAGACATAACACGGCTGTGGAGTTAATATCATCCCCAACTAGAAGGGCCAGATCAATTTTAAAAGAGAGGGAGGGAGGGAGAGAGAGAAAGGGAGAGGCAGACACTGTGGAGCCTGTGGTGTTTTGTTCCCTGAATGAGTAGCAGGATTTGGAAGAAAGGAAGAACCATGATTATGCTTTTCGAAGTCACAGTCTTCAGGAACAATAGGACAACCCTTGAAATGAAGAAATGGTCTTGCTAATAAAGAATGCAAAATATTTGGGATTACTTTAGTTGCAGAAAGACTGGAACATCTTTTGGTGTTGAAGTTTTGATTTGGGACACTTGGATCACACCCATGGCTTGCTTTATCCCGTACAAGTTTGTAGACTGGGGATGGAAGTCTGTCATTAGTCAACCATTGAAGCAATGAATCTACTCTAGTTGGGACTAACCAAAAGGATTCAGACCACCACGTCTCTCCTATTTCCCACTCTCACATTAGTATCACCACAACTTTGCTAACAGGATTCATTTAACCATCGGAGGTTGTTATTGCTGGGCAACTTCAGAGACCCATACACCTCCAAAAA
Source organism: Gambelia wislizenii (assembly GCA_030847615.1). Taxonomy (NCBI): domain Eukaryota; kingdom Metazoa; phylum Chordata; class Lepidosauria; order Squamata; family Crotaphytidae; genus Gambelia; species Gambelia wislizenii. Next base: position 7,724,726 of record JAUMIR010000008.1, read on the forward strand.
GCCCACTGGTAGCTTCTAGGGCAGGATCTTATCATTACTTGGATACTAACCCTCCTTGAGCATTCAAGCAGGGACAAGAGTGAGAAGATGGAGCAGTCTCCTACTCTCATCTCCCCCTGGGCAGCTGAGTAAGGGCAAGCAAATGGAGTAGAAGTGACAAAGCGGTGGAGATGGTGAGGCCGTATAGAGAGGAAGGCCTCACTGATGCCACCATGTTTACTAAAACACGGACTTAACAATGGGAAAAAAGGAAACACCCCGTTTCTAAATAAATTCACACAACCATGTTTGAGCGCAAAATGGTATTCACACTATACCTTTATAGCACTTTGATACCACTTGAATTGCTATGGAAACCTGGTATTTGTGGTTTCATTAAATACTTAAAATTCTCTGCCAAAGAATTCTAGTGTGATCATTCAAGGGAATGCACTAGTATTCTAAATAGCTCAATAAATTACAAATGCCTAGTTTCTATAGGGTGGAACCATGACAGTTAAAATGGTATCAAGCTGCTATAACTATGCCGTATAGATATATACCTTGTGAAATTATGACCTTTCTTCATCGCTACATAGAATGGAGATCTTGAGAAAGAACCCACTTGTCATCAAAACAAAGCTTAGAAAAGGTATTTTTTTTCTTTCTTTTTTTACTATATCTCCCAGAAACCCAAGCCAGAATTGCTGATGGCCATGCTGGCTTGGAGAATCTAGCAGCTGTAGTCAAAAAGTAACTTTTCCAAGTTTCACGTCAACATTATTAGAAAATAAATGTTTTTCATCTTAGAGTAACTGATACAGAATAGTTTGTATGATCATACTACGTACCTGTATGTCACAAGGTTTTTCTCCCATTTTGGTTTTCTAGGGAAGAAATTGTAGTTAGCTACATCTGGATTGCCACAACGGGGCTTCTTCATGGTTTCTATAGTGTTTTGATCCAGTTCTCCTGTCTCAGGAAGCCCGAAAAATTTCTGCATTTTCTTCAAAGTATCTTTCAGCACAAAGAGATTGCAGTTGTCTTTGGGGCACCCGTAGTATTTGTTAAGGTATTGCTTTAACAAAGGAGAAAACAACATGGATGCAATTGAACAGGTTTTTCAGTTTGTTTTTTATTTAGTTAGTTATTTATATTATTTTATTTAGTTAGTTAGTTAGTTATGAACTTGCCATGGGTCAGCGTAAGAGGGGCGCTCCAAAAAAGTGATACAAAGACTCCCTGAAACAACATCTCAGGCTCAGCCAAATTGATCACGAACAATGGTCCACCCTGGCCTCACATCGGGAGGCATGGAGATGCAATATCCACAATGCTGCAGCCTTATTTGAGAACTCACGCCGAACAAGTCTTCAAGAGAAACAACAATGCAGAAAGAATCACAACCCAAAAACATCACCCAAGGAGACCTTCTGCTGTGCTTTCTGCAACCGGACTTGTTTATCTCGGATTGGCCTTTTTAGTCATCAGCACGCTTGCAGAAAGCGTGGGATGAGTCCTTCCTGAATCTTCATTTGCGAAGAAAAGCCAGAGATATTTATACCCCACTCTTCAGCCACAAGGCTATCAGAGCAGCTTACAAATTGTTTTAAGCAATAGCTATTTACACATCTACACTGCATTAAACAGTTTCCAATGTGTGTCCTACAAAAGGATGGAAGGCTGAGTGAACCTTGGAGCCTGCTGGAATCGAACTTGCAATGTGGTGACTTGCAGGACTGGCATTTAACCACTGCACCACCAGGGCTCCAAGGTTCAGCCTGAAAACTCACCTGTTCACATAGGGTGAGCTTGAGCATTTCTAGATGATCAGAATGGTGATCTTGGAAAATGGAAGCTGTCAAGATGTGAATGGTTCTTAATTCATTTTTATTTATTTATTTAAAAAAACACCACAGATACCTCTAGACAAGTGACCCGGACAGAGGACCAGGAAGCTGTAGACCTGTTTGCAAGGCTGCTTTAAATAAAATGCAGGCAAGCATTCCCCCAATCTGTTATCCTCTATATGTGTTGGGCTGCAATTCATCCCTCCCCACTGACCAGGTGGTCTAAGACTGATTGGGAAGACAGGTTGGAGAAGGTAGATACTCAAGTAGACTTTCATGTGCAGCTGTCATTGCCCCAATATAACTAATATTCAAGGTCTAAGTATGATGGAGAAGGAGAGATGATGGGAGGGGGGTTGTTTGGTCAATAAGGTGTGTGGTAGTTCAGTTTGGGAGGCCTGGACCAGGTATAGGGAGGGCTCCTAGGCCTCAGGATGCTGGCTGAAGGTCTCAGGGAATTGCTATGCTTTCCCCAGTCTCCCAGGGGAAGAAAACAGTGTGTGTGTGTGTGCGCGCATGCGCATGCTCATGAGAAGGAGGGGTTTAAAGCAGGGGAGGGCAACAAGTTTGGGAAAATTACTACTACTTAGTCCTGCTAGAGCATCTATGATTTGGTTCAATGTGGCACTGCAGGCTAGCATCTAAAAACACGAATTCCTCAAATGAGGAAAGGAGAAACCATAGTGGCATTATTACACTTATCGCACGTCGCTGTAATCAAGCGAAAAAACCACCATGAAATTATTGCATGACCACCACTAACACTTTAAGAATGGGTCTTAACTTCCCTGATTTGGCATGGGCAAGATTTTGGCAGTTCTCATAAGAAGATATGAGCGTGCTTAAAAATACCAAAAACCCCTTAATTTGGAAAGTAAATGAACAAAGAAACACTTAAACAAACCTTAAAATGTGCAAACAAACTGGGAAAGTTCACAAAAAGAGTGTCTTGTGGATAGTTGTCACGTTTTCACCCAGAAGTTTTCTTGCTGGGAACAGGGAGGGGGGGAAAGAGGACCGCCCATTCATGGTGTAATCTTGCGATTACAGCAGGATGTGTTTTTGCATTCTCTTCAATACCAGGAAAATAGCAATATTGAGAGCTATTGACAGCTTGTCCTGTCAATTAAAAGCAACACCTTATTCACAGCTGGAGCATAGTTTGACCATGGGAAAATGACAACATCATGCAATCGTGGAAACCATTTGCGCTACCATAATGTTGTAATTATGTGATTTTTGCCGTGTCTGATAAAGTTCTCTATCAATCTGTCCCTGTCTGTCTGTCTGTCTGTCTCTCTCTCTCTCTCAGCCTGAGTACTTCATGGTATCATTCAGAGGAGAAATTGAGGAGAAGAAAAGCCACACACATTACCTTGAGTTCACTGAGTGACCAATAAAAGGCAAGGCCAGGATCATGTTTCTCACGATAACCAGTTAGATGACTTCAGATAGTCCACAAGGACATTCTGGCTGGGCTCTTGGGCCCTTTCACATTACAACATTATAGCACTATGATTCCACTTCAACTGCCATGGCTGCATCCTATCCTGAGGTTTGGATCATGGTGAGACACCGGAGCTCTCTAGCTGAGAATGCTAGATGCCCTTCCTTAAAAAAGTGACCAATTCCAGGATTCCATTGAATGGAACCATGGCAATTAAAGTGGAATCATAGAGCAGTAACTGTGTGGCATGAAAGAGCCACGGGATATCTCAGTTTTTGAAAGAATGGGATCTGCCCAAATGTGTTGTGCACAGCTTTTTTTTTTTTAATAAAAGAGATTTTCAAAAATGATGACCTACAGACAAAGTTAATCACAGCAGCTACCCCAGTCTGCATTTAGCATCTGTTTATAATTAATGATACATCCAACCATGTGATGTTCTGAACCACAAGTTTCCTATTTTGCATAGTCAAGTCTGTTATTAAGCTCCCATTCTTTTGTCTTTAGAGTGGATATTGACATTTAGAAGATCCCTGGTTGAGCAATGTATGTTTTCTGTTTGTAAATGGAAATGACACATTCATCTAAACCGGGGATGGGAATCATACAGCCCTCCAGATGTGTTTTGGACTCTAAGGACTTTTTCAGATGGGTTTTTATAATGCGAGCAGCCTCGTCCCCGTTGCGAGGCTGCTGTGTTGCAGGGCGTCCCTTTCGGATGACGCTCTCCCCTGCTGGTACTGTTGCATAACCGCGGGGACGCTGCAACGTTATATTTGGTGGTCTAATCACGAAAGCTGAGCGTGATTAGAAAACTGCCAAATACAACGTTGCAGCATCCCCACGGTTACGCAACAGTACCGGCAGGGAGAGCGTAATCCAAAAGGGACGCCCTGCAGTGCAGCAGCATCGCAACGGGGACGAGACTGCTCGCGTTATAAAAGCCCATCTGAAAAAGTCCTCTATCCCAGCATTCCTCACTATTAACAGTTCTGGCTTGGACTGCTGGAGCTGTGTTCCTACAACACATAGACACTTGATTCCCACTTTTTTGATGTGTGCCAGCTAGAGGACACCCATAAAACGTAGATAAGTGTTGAATTAATGAAGTTCCTGTTATTTGGTGGGCCACCTTTAGTTGGCATTAACAATTGAATTTAGGCTGAATACATTATTAATAAATGGAGCAAGAGAGGAGAGGAAAACCAACACACTACCCTGGGCTTCTGAGTCAGCTGATGGGGGGCCTGTGGTCTGTACCTCAACAAGAGTGTCTCACCCTGTCATGGCAGAGTAAGGTACCCACCTAGTTAGACCATGAGCCTCCTGTAGTTTCATATGGATATGTGAGCATAGCCTACAAAAGTAAAATATGTACACACTGGCTCCATATATCTGATCAGGACCCTGCAATTACTAAGGTCATACTAAAGGTATTCAAGTCTCCCCAGATACTTTTCTTTTCTGAATACATGGAAGGAATTGGGAGTTAGCATGGTATAGTGGTTTGAGTGTTGGACTAGAGCTCTGAGAGACCAGGCTTTGAATCTCTGCTCAGACATGGAAACCTACTAGATGACCTTGGGTAACTCACACTCTCTCAGCCTAATGGACGGGTGATGGTAAACCTCCTCTAAATACATCTTGCCAAGAAAATCCCATGATAGGTTCACCTCAAGGTCACTATAAATTTGAAATGACTTGAAGACTTAGGACTTTTTCGGATGACAGTTTACAACGCTAGCAGCCTCGTCCCCATTGCGAGGCTGCAGCGGTGCAGAGCATCCCTTTCGGATGACGCTCTGCCCTGCTGTCCCTCTTGCGGTACTGTTGCGTAACCGTGGGGACGCAGCAGCATTATATTTGGCATTTTTCTACTCACTATCAACTTTCGTGAGTAGAAAAATGCCAAATATAACACTGCTGCGTCCCTGCGGTTACGCAACAGTACCGCAAGAGGGACAGCAGGGCAGAGCGTCATCCGAAAGGGACGCTCTGCAGCGCTGCAGCCTCGCAACGGGGACGAGGCTGCTAGCGTTGTAAACTGTCGTTCGAAAAAGTCCATACAATAACAAGGGGGGGGGGGATCAGCATTGTGACCCCTAGTCACATAGTGATGATGTGCACTCCACCCCTTGCACGGTAGTGACGTGCACTCCACCCAAGCAGCTATTCCATTTGCTTGCAACCCTCATTTATCAGTGTCTGCAGTAACATGGAGAGGCCCTTCTGTCCTGAACTCACAGTGGCCAATTCCTATTTGTATATGCCAGTTTCGTATAGTACTAAAAAAAAAAGAAATTTATGGGAAAAAGAACCAATCAACCAACCAATTTACAGGAAAACCAACCAACCAACCAACCAACCAATTTTCTGTTGCTGATACTGCAATTGCACTTGTAGCCATGAATACCTGGAAATAGATTGGCTCAGCTGGTGTGATGTCACAGAATGTTCACTTGCATGTACAACTCTGAGTTTGTCTCTGGGTAATGCTTGAAGTGGCTGTCAATTACTCTTCAAACGTTCATGAGATGGGATGGAGAGAGAAGTGCTGTAGTTAACACTCATGGACCTTAATCCTTTGTTAGTCCCAACTAGAGCAGACCCATTGAATCAATGGGATTTATGAAAGTCTGACTCACTATTCAGCACCATTTCAAAGGGCCAACTCTAGTTGAGACTACCAATAGGGTTCAGGCCTAAGTATTTAATCCTGAGGCTGCAATCCTGAGCTCATTTACTAGTGTGTATACCTGGTCAACCAGGAAACCCAGTAGGTGAGTTTGGGCAAGCAACATTCTCTCAGCCTCAGAGGAAAGCAAAGGCAAACCATCTCTGAACAAATCTCGCAAAGGGTCGCTGTAAGTTGGAAATGACTTGAAGGCACACAACAACAATACCCTGTACCCTAAAGGCATCAGAGCCTGTCTGCTCTTGGAAGCTAAGCAGGGTCAGCTCTGGTTAGTATTTGCCATGGCGGACTTCCAATGAATACCAGATGCCGTAGGCTATATTTCAGAGGAAGGAACTGACAAACCATCTCTGAGTATTCCTTGGCTAAGAAAACCCTATGAAATTCATGAGGTTGCCACAAGGCAACAGACAACTTGAAGGCGCATGCACACACATGCCCTGTAAACCTCAGCAAAAGTTACTTCGGAGGAAACAAACACAGGGTTCTTGTATAAGGGCTGCAGCATTATGCATGGTTATGAGAGTAGCCTCCACTGAGCACAGGGGGGAATTTTCTTAAGAGTAAACATTCCTAAATTTACACTGCACAACTCTGTATATAGATAATCTTAATTTCCCCTCAGCATTCTTTTCTATAATGTCGTTTTTAAACTGAAGATGGGGAAAAATGCATCTTAACTATAGCATTATCATCTATAAATGTTGCGTTTTAAAATATCATAGATCTTTTCAGTAACACTTCAGTTCTGCCTACAGAACACAGGTCCGGAAAAAGCTTTTGAGGGACAGTTTACTGCATCAGGCAGATCTGAGTTCAGATTAGTCATTTCTCTGGCAGAAACAAGAAACCAGATTTAAACTGTAAATGGCCCTTCAGGCTACACTTAAGTGACACCTCATAAATTACAGGAAGATAATTTGGGGGTGGTTTCAGCTATACTAATGGTAAAGCTCTATGACAAGGGGGTGGGGTTGGGAGCAAACATATAATAGTACTCTTACTATGAAATGGTAATCTGGATGGAAACTTTTTTACACTTAGTGCCTGGGTCTTGCTATTAAAACCACAGCCATTTCCATAAATTGTTCATGGATACATCTTGCAAGGCAACCATTTAAAAAACAAACAACTTTTTGACACTTTCCAAAAGTTTTACAAGAAATCAGCTTGAAATTTGAAAGCTGATGAGCATCTATTCCCATTCTTTACCCCCAAGCCAGTAATTTTGGAAGTAGAAAGTGATGGTTATGGCTCCAGATTTAACTGTCGACAAAGCAAGACAGTGTGTTTCTTCACAGGGAAGTGGGGGGATATAATGAAATAGAACTTACCAATGCCAGCTCTTTGTCTGTTTTGGGAGAAACATCCCCTGGAAACTTAATGATGGGTGAGGGTATCGGTTCCCGGCCTGCTGCATCTTCTGAAAGCCTAAACGTTGGTGGTGGGGGAGCTGAGGTTGGATGAAAGATGGAGAGATGGAGCAAAAGGACTTTGAAAAGGCAACCCACAAATTTGAAGGAAATGTACACCTCCATTCTGTGTAAAACCCTATCAGTTTCCTATGTCCTCTTTTTTCCTAGGAAGAGCTTTCGTGCTCTGTCAGTGACTTGAATTGTTGCAAAGTCCCATCCGTTCCTTATCAGCAGCACATCTTAACTTTCCGCAGGGCTCTCAGCTTTTGCTTGCTCCAGCAATTCCTTTGTATGTTTAAAACATCCAGATGCGCAGCCTCCCAAACCACCCAGAGGAAGTCTGAAAAACCAGTGGAAACATGAAGTGGGGGGGGAGGCAGTTACCAGATGTACGTTTTGCTGGAATTTTAAGGTAGCAACAGACAGATCTTTGGTTTAATACATACATACACATCTACGCACTTCGCCTATAAAGAAAGAGGGGGGAGAAACCACAGGAAGGCCTTCTATACACTTCAATTTCATTGGATGACTGCTTGGAAAAACGTTTTCCCTTGATAAATTGCTGATGTAAACAGACTTTTTAAAAAGGAGGTGTGTCTAAAGGGGATTTAGCAATGTTTCTAAGACTGAGCAACAAAGTGGGCCTAGACAAATTAATTAAAAAGTTCCTGGGATGGTGGCTTTAGCTTGAAGGGGAGTCAATCTATTTTGATGATGTGGTATATAATCATTTTTTAAAATCTTCCCTGATGTGGAACGGGACAGAACCACTGATCGTGTTCCAGGTATCCTTAAATTCTTGAAGTCCTCATGCTGGAAATTAAGAGAAGGGATGGATTGCTCACTTGACCATTTGCCATGGCTGGCTATGAGGCTTGTGGGTGTGGGTGTTCCTGCCTGCACACACTTATGTGTGTTTGTATTTGTAGCTGCCAGGTTTTCAAACTCTGGCTTGTGAAATGCCAGCCCTTGATGCTGAAGGAGTGAGTGATGTTGGAAGATTTGGGGGAAGGGACAAGACTAGGACAGATATTTTAAAAATAGAGAGCTTATTACATGCCCTCCCACTGTTTCAGTTTGGCAGGGGACAGTCCTGATTCACCCTCTGTTGTCCTGCTTTTTAAACTGCTTTTAAAATGTCCTGGTTTCTCTCTCTTCCTCCCCCTTTGTCCTTCATCCTGGCTTATTTCAATTTCTGCAAACTGAGTTCAAAGTGCAGAAGTATTTAATTTAGCCAGAGGGAGAGGAATAGGGCCTTTTCAGTAGAATCAGTTGCCCTTTCATGTAGACTCAGGCAAAAGTAAACTGCTGCAGCCTCTTCTCGCTCATGTTTTCTTCTTCATCAACAACTTTTGCCATCTTGACCATGCTCTTTTGTTGCTAGTTTTCATTGGTGAAGCTGTGAAATTCACAATTTTCCTCTGTGAAATGTTGGAAGGTATGTTATAGTGAGTGAAATCATTGGTTCATCTAACCCTGTATTGTGTACTTGCCACTCTCCAGGTCTTCAGACATCAACGTTCTCATTCCTATACAGTTGTCCCTCCATATCCATGGATTTGGTATCCACAAATCTAAGTATTCATGGATTGAAAATATTCTTAAAAAAAATAATAATCTAAAAAGCAAACTTTGATTTTGCCATCTTATGTAAGGGACACCATTTTGCTATGCCATTGTATATAATGGGACTTGAATAGTCATGGATTTTGGTATCCATGGGGGAACCAAACCCCAGTGAATATGAAGGGACAACTGTATAGAGATGACAAGACTTGGACCTGCAACCTTCTGCATGTTGTGCATGTGTTCTACCACTGAACTATGGACTTTCCCTGTCTGCATGAGTCCCAAGAGATTACCCTTTCCCTACTTGGTTCTCCCAAATATTTTACTGCTTTGGACTCATCATTTTGCTTCCAGTTTTACTTTATGTTCTGTAGTCCTTAAAAAAAAGTCCAATTCTTCATTTTATGATGTACTGTCTTTGTTTTTTAAATTGTGCATGCATTTATTATTGAATCATGGCTGAGTATACACTTTTCAAAAGAACTCTGACTGTTGGATGGTCTCAAAGTTGTTGTCGTTGTGTGCCTTCAAGTTATTTTTGACTTATGGTGACCCTAAGGTGAACCTAACAGGGTTTTCTTGGCAACATTTGTTCAGAGAGGGTTTAGCTTTGCCTTGCTCTGAGGCTAAAAAGGTGTGACTTGCCCAAGGTAACTCAGTAGGTTTCCATGGCTGAGTGGGGATTCGAACCCTGGTCTCTAGGGTTATAGTCCAACAGTCAGATCACTATACCACCACACTGGCTCTTAGTCTAAAAATATGAGTAACAGTGACTAAATGATTTGAATGTGGGAAAGCAAAAATCTTAGATTTTTCTTTTGCTAGTTCAGGGCCACTCTCTTATAGTGTATATGCTTTTTCTATGCAACATCCAGGCACTATGATAGTATACAGTATATGCTTTTCTATGTAAGGCCAGAGTCTGCAAATAATGCATTGGCTTGGCTAGTCTCATTGGATAAACCATAATGATTAAATGGGTCTACTCTAGTTGGGATACAATAGGATTAGAGTCATTACCTTTTTGGTATTACACTGCCCAGAACTCCCTGGATAGCATCCTTGAGCAATTCTGAGAGTTGCAGTTCAAAAAGCTCTGGCAAGGTATTAGATCCATATTCCACCACTCCCAGGCAAAGCACTGCTCACTGGTAATGTATGGCAAATCAAAAGTTGAGATTTGTGACATTTGTGTTCTGAGCACCTACAACTTGGAGCTACATCAGCCCAGAACATTGTGGGAAATTTCAGCAGTGATTCCAAATACTCTGCCATGCTTCATAGTATAACCACAGCCACAAACAGGGCTGACTGAACTAAGAGTAGGGACCACTAGAGGGTACTCTTCCATGTATTTCCTTGTTTAAAATGTGATGAAATGCATGTTTTCTTGTTAGTCATGCAATTATGTTTTCGGAAATGCTGTGCACATTGATGTACCAGCAATTTTGGTGGTGGCGGTGGTGACAATTAGAAGATCCTTGATATTATTGATATTACATTGGACACTCTCCAATCTTCTAGTACTGAGGATGATCTTAGGGATGTGTTCCATATATTAGTTAGAAGATCAGCCATTTCACTGTTGAGTCATGGAATCATTGACTTAGGCCATCAAGTCCATCCACCTGCTCAATGCAGGATCTCCAGCTAAAGCATCCCCAGCAGGTAACATCTCCAGCATCTTTTTGAAGATGTCCAGAGAAGGAAAACCCACCACATCTCTAGGTGAGTTATCTGAAGAACTCTCAGGTGGATGCCAGCTGGAGCTAGTGATACTTTCAGGGTAGGTAGTGCCCCCACTAATGCCGATCACAACTATTCCACACTGTGATTGTGTCCATAGTTGTAGTGGTCAATTCCTCACCTGGTGGCCAACCTTCTCATGATGGTGATAACAGCAGCAACTTTAACAGCAGCAACCAAAAAGAAACAGGCCTGGACAAATATTAAGTGTTGGAACTTACATTACAATGAGATTGAACCATAAGCATATTTATTCTTAATATTAAGTGTTGGAACTTACATTAAAATGACACTGAAACAATAAGCATATTTATTTCTCATCCAGTCCACTTCCAGACATTCATCCTGAGAAAGAGTTGGTGGGGTGACAGTCCAAAGAGGCGCTCATATAGTCCCATCATTGCTCGTTGCACTTCAGTCTTTATCCACAGGAGATGTGCTTTCTTGAACAATTGGAAGAGCGATGTCATGCATGTCAGAATAATAGTTCTGCATGCCTTGCTCTAGCCACCATCCCACCATGTGTCAATAGGCTCTCTGCATATCCCCGTTGTCATTATAATGTTAGCACAAAGACACCAAGGGGACCTTAATTAATGACTTTGAAGATCTGCTCTTTTATAATTCATGACAGGGCTTTAATTAAAATCAAATGGAGAGCAGTTGAAATAGCAAAGGATTTAAGAGTGCTCTGTCTAAGATGGGAAAACCAATTCCCTCTGACCAATGGTGCTACAGGCAGCATGCAAATTATTCTTCATTAGAGCTGACAAGGAGTGGAGGGGAATTACTTTTTCATCTAGCAAACAGGTCCCTGTTGCCTTGGTCTCTGCAGGTGTAAAAAAAAGTCCAAGAGATCCTTCATCATCACCATCTATTCTCTTCCAAGGGTTCAATAACAGGTGAAGAAACCAATCAGAGAGGGATTGGCACATACTTCCTTAACATTTGAGTAGTTAGTGGTATTTACAGAATGTGTGTGTGAATGATAATACAATTAGAACAAGTATGTGGATAAAAGCAATATCTGGATATTTGTAATTTCTCTTTTGGAGGATGTGATTCTATGTGCCTGCCCTAAATGAGTTTGGACAGGACAAGAGTAGCCCCACAGGCTAAGATACGTGGGGCCATTGATATAGACGATGGTTCCTATTTTTTCATCACCAAATAAAAAGAGCAAATGCATAAAAGTGGTTGTCAAGAGAACAAAGAGCTCTTCCACCATGGGACCCAAGGCAGCTTATCATAATTTAAAATAGATATCAGCTAAAATGTTTTATTGCAAAAGTTTAAAAACCAATTAAGCAATTGTACTATTAAAACCAGATAGGTAAAAACAGTTTAAAATTCATTTAAAACATAATTTAAAACATTTGCACATGCTAATTGATACATATAGATGCAAATTTGAGAACGTTGCTAAAATTTAAATAGAAACCCAAAACATCTTATTAGGGATGGAACAGAATTACAATCATTTTGATATTCTCATCAAAGTTATCAGTTTCACATCTCCAAGGATCAGTTGTAAGATAAAGCACATCTTGCTTCTCAATGCTGCATGTTTGTGAGGCAAGTGTGCATGTGTGCTTAAAAAATGCAAACAGCTAAAGTGTGTACAGTTGGAAAAATAGGCATTGACACACATACATTTCAGATGGCAAAGTGCCACCCTGGGTTCACATATAGACTGTACGATTTTTGTGGTCTTCAACTTTTCAGACCATATATCTTTTTGGCTAAAAGGAGAGATTGAATGGCCATCAGAACAGCAGTTCACCTTTAAATACTTTGTAACCCCTACCTTTCACTGTATAGTATTTGCCGATATCAGTTTCTCATAATCAGAAACAGGCTTCCAAACATTTCCAGGGATATATTTGTTTGTTTGGCATTTTGGGCATTCCTTATGAGCTTTGTACCTGCTGTAGTGGCCCATCTCTGCTTAAGTCAACAGGAAAGAGTTATACAGAAACATGTACATTAGAAAAAATGCACACATGAATGCATTATTATTGTCATGAGCCTTCAAGTCAACTGCAACTAATGGTAACCCTATCATTAGAAGTCATTTATGGTAAGATTTGTTCAGAGGTGGTTTGCCATTACCTTTTTCTACGACTGTGAAAGTATGACTTGCTCAAGTTCACCCGGTGGGTTTCCATTGCTGGGCAGAAATTTGAACACCCGTTTCCTGGTGTCCTAGACCAGTACACAAACCAGTAGACCATGCTGGTCAATATCAGTGTATGCAGTATGGAAAATAGGTATAGCAAATACATATAATGTCCATGCAGGAGGAAAACAAAACAACCAAGCCTTACAAACTCATACTGCACTGGGGCTGCCCTGTATTCTGCTTAATATAAATAACAATAATTTCCTACACTGGGACTGAGAGAAAATCCTCCCCCAAAGATTTTAAAACTTGGGGCTCAGCTACAGTGGCTGCTTAATCCAGGGCCAGTCCAGAGCATTATTTATTTATTTGATTTATATCCTGCCTTTCTCCCAAGATGGAATTCAAGGCAGCACGCCAAACAAATCTTGAAGAGAAACGACAATGCAGAAAGAATCACAACCCGGAAACATCACCCAAGGAGACCTTCTGCTGTGCTTTCTGAAACCGGACTTGTTTATCTCGGATTGGCCTTTTTATCAGCGCACTTGCAGAAAGTGGGATAAGTCCTTCCTTAATCTTCGTTAGCGAAGAAAAGCCAGAGAGAGAGAGAAAGTGTTTTATATCCTGCCTTTCTCCCAAGATGGGATTCAAGGCAGCTTACAATAATTTAAAACAAGTATGCTCCAGACTGGCCCTGCGTTGACCATATCAGGCTGAATCTGGTGTGACAGTGCATCGTTGTCCATATGAGCAGACACTGCATCAGTCCTGCTGACCTGTCCCCTGTTTCTGGAGCCTCCACTGCTGCCTTTCCAGCCAAGCAGCTCCATGCAAGAGCCTGGCCAGTGGCATTGCTTTGGCTGAGGTCAGAATGCGGCACCCAGACATGTGATCCACAAGGAAGGGCCAAATCAAACCCAATCCAGCTGTCCAGACAGAAAAAGAAACTGAGGTCACTCTAGAGTTTCCAGGAAACCCTAGAGTTTTCTCTAACTTTGCTTAGTTCAGAGCAAAGTTGGGTTGAAGACAAAAAATTGTGGCTCCTCCCTGGAAGCAGCCATTATGTCATCTGCATTGCCACCACCGGATTTGCAGTGAGTCCACACACACACACCGGTGTAGACAAGCCCTTGAGCAGGCTCATACAGGGAGATAGGTCTTTCAGATAGTTTGGACTCATGCTGTATAGGGCTTTAACTGTCATAATCAGTGCTTTGAATTGTACCAAGAAACAGTAGCCAGTGCCACTGAAGCTGTTTTAACAGGAGAGTTATATGTTCCTTGTAACCAGCCCTTTAAACATAGGACAGTGCTTTCAGAGAGAAATAAAAGGAGAACTTTAAAAAAATCAAAAACAAAAATACATCTCCCTGTCCCTGAAGCAATCAAAACAGCACAGCCAATAGTCTGTGACTGAAGGACACAGCTGTAAATGGAAAACAAGGAATTGTCCCCAGCTGTGTATATCAAGGCAAGCGCTAGAAGCGTTTATGAAATGAACAGATGTTTTGTGGCTTTTAAAAAGTGAGTCATAATCAGAACAATCCAAAATTCCAAGGAGAAGATTGGAGGGTATTTCCAGGCGTCCCCTGGCATGACTAGGAGGAAATAAACGGTAAAAAATTATGAGATTTTGCTGCTCCAGCTGCTTGGTGATTGGGTTTTTTTTTCCCCTTAAAGAAGGGGCAAAATTAAACCTCAAGGCAAAATCTTGAGCAGTTTCAAGAGGTACAGTTTGGAGCACATTCAGGAAGGAAGGTCCATGCCACGTGGTGCTGGATTTCCTGAAAGCCCTTACAAAGATCCATGGAATTTCTGGAAATTACATATTTTTGCATTTCTGCTGATAGCATGGATCAAGACAGGGCAGGCTCTCCTTTTAGAAAGTGGGACAACTGCCTCAGGCAGTAAATGCTGAGAGAAACAATATTAGAAGTCTTCTGCACTATTTTTCCTCTTCTGAAGAGCTGAGATGTAGCCTTTTGGGCTATACCTTTGGCCTTCTGATACATCTGTTGCCCACACTTGAAGGAAAGTGTGTTTGTGTCACAGATCCTGTCCTGTACTCCCTAAATAAGCCTGCTACCTTTAGATTTTGTGACGGACATTGAGAGTATCCACAGTTATAGAAGTCTGATCCCACTTTACTTGCCATGGCTCCATTCTATAGAATCCTGGGATTTGTAGTGAGGTAAAGTACTTAAGATTCTTTAGCCCATTCACCTGAACTACAGCAGTGGAGCTCTTTTTAACAGAATTCTAATTCTGTTCACAAAACTACAAATCCCAGGATTCCATGGTCGTTAACCTGGTAATGAAGCACTGTAATTGCTGTGTGAATACACCTATTTATGTCACCACCAGTATTGAAGCAATATTCAACTTCCAGCCCTATCAGCATCTCTACTTGAAATGGGAGACGTTCCATTTTATCCTTGGCTTCAGGTACCAACAAGCTTTGGGCAGAGCTTGGTAAAGTTATTTTTAGACCAAAGATCTGGATCCTCCAGCTAATATAGCCATGCTGGTTTGCAGATTCTGGGACCTGTAGTCCAAAAAAGTAACTATACCAAGCTCGAGTTTTGGGCTACCTCTTTGTTAGGGCACAAGTCTAATTCAGGCATTATAAATGTGTTTGGCTTTCATGTGAATAATGGGACATGGATCTGCATTGTTGCCCTCTACAAAGGTATTCTGATATGTGAGTAGATCAATGTGTACAGTCTTTCCGACAACCTGGAAAACCCACACGCATGAATGCTGAAGATACTTCAGTCAGGAATAGGGCTGATACTTCAGTCATATAGAAAGACGCCTGGGCCAAAATAAAGTTTCCACAGCTGAGTGGGGATTCAAACCCTGGTCTTCAGAATCCTAATCCAACATTTAAACCACTACACTGCACTGGATCTCTATACAACCTTATAGGGATATAGATTTACCAGGGAACACGGGGAAAATAGACAAAGAAGCAGAGCAGTGTTCACAAAAAGTACAAACACATACCAAGTAACCCAGGGAGGGTCATAAAAAGAGCAAAACTTACCTGGATGTCCTGATCTCACCCAGAAGTGTCCACGCTGGACCGGCCAGTCTCAGGGTAAGTACGAGAGTTAAATGGCCTGAGGTTTCGCATGCCCGCAATACTGGAACAAAAGCGGCAGGGGGATCTATTGATGGCTTAAGCTGTCAATTAGAAGGTACAGGTTTGGGGCTGTTTTAACCACGAAAGGGCAACATCGTCTGATCTGCGCACTCTTTTGTGGTTATGTGGCATCTTTATGATGCCATAGTTTGAGTGTCTGATAAAGTCCTTGGAGTCACATGTAGCCTGCCAGTGGTGTTTGAATAGCCCTTAGCCCCTTCAAGCTCCACAAACTGTCCTTTTTCTGGCCCCCAGGAGAACCAACTCACCATTTGAATAGATTTCAGTCTACTCCTAGGCACCAGGATTGGCAAGTCAGGGGCATCCCTGGATCTGAGATTTCAGGGTCAAACCTTAAAGGGCCTGGTGATGTCACAGGGGGTGGGGCCTGGTTATGTCAATAAACATGATATGTTGAGCATAAACTACAGTTTCTTAAAGTAAGTCATTCAAATAATAATAATAATAAACCCTGAAAGTCTGACAAGTGAGATGAAAGAGGGAGAAGTTAAGGTTGCTGGAAAGTCCATTGTAGCCACTCCAAAGTAGCCTGGGACAAAGAGGTCAACAGTACACAGTTGCTATTGTTTTCTAAAAACAAAACACAAACAAACACACACACAGGGCTGAGATTCTTCCCCTTGCCTCATGGCTTGGAGATGACTGACCATGCCTTGAGATCGGGGAACACTGCCCTGAACTTTTTAGCATTATCTTTCCCCCAAAACCTAGTGTAGTATTTCCACCACTTTTGAGGTACTTCAAGAGGGTGCCATTGGGTTGTTTGTTGTTGTGGTGGTGTGTTTTTTTGCCATTTTTGGTAGCTTGAAGTGTCCCTAGAAGATCCTGAGACAAAAAAAATGTTTCCAGATCCACCACAGTTGCTCACCTCGATTTAGGTCCATATTAATTAGGAAATGGGGACACAATCAAGGTTTGCATATGGTGTGGAGAAGGTGGATAGAAAACTTTCTGCCTTCTCTCATATTACAGGAACTGGGCAAAGAGGGCATCCAATAATGATGAAGAGTTTGAAATCCAGAAGAGATGAAAAGGAAGTACCTCTTCACAGGGTACATAGCAAAACTATGGAAATTGCCACCTCAAGATGAAGTGATGTTCACCGAGTGTGATGGCTGCAAAAGGAGGTTTGAGACATTCATGGGGGAGGTTAAAGCTTTCAACGGGCAGGATCATGTTGGTGTCTTACATATGGTTACATCCCCCTGTGAAAGTAGTTGTTTGCTTTCATCTGATACAGAGCAAACTGTACTCAGGTCAAGGTTTAGAAGAGGAGTTTTCACATGTGGTGCAGTTGTGCACAGATATGCCTTGTGCAAAGATGCACATGTACCTATTTGTGTGCATTTGGTATCTCAGTTCAGTTGTGCAACATTGCCACTCAACACAAGGCATGCATAGCCCAAATAATGTGTAACTCTGCAGGCACAGATTTTCATGATGTATGGTATTGGCCATTCGTTCCTAGTCATGATGGTTATACAGTATCAGAGCTAGTCAGGGTGACTATAAAGTATGAGTTATTCATGATAGTAATAGAGCTTACTTTTAAAAACATATCTGAGAATCAGAGCCAGCGTCCATGCCTCTGAATGCCAGCTGCCATAGAGCAAAATTGGGAATGATCCCATTGCCATCATAGCATGGAATTCATGTACATTTTTAGAAATCCACAGATCAATGTGGTACCCAGATAGAATGGACTTGTGAGCAAACCCATGTGAAACTCACATGGTCAAAAGATTGTTCCACCATCCCTACTATGATACTGACATCTTAACTTTTGCGAGACAGTACCTTGTCCATCTCATCTTTTATGGAGCACATTGTGTTAGGTTTTTAAATTTTTAATTCCAATATGTCTTATTAAGCACAAAGACCCAGAGAATCGCAGAACCAAAGCCATCATTATGATATGCATGGAAAGTTATCCTCTCTCTTATCTTCATCATTCATTAATGATGCACAGAGCTTTGTCATTTGTCGCCCTGATTCTTCTGACTTCGCTTTATTGCTTATGAGTTATGACACAGAAAACTGCAATTGGGAGACAGTGTCTGGCTCAGATTGATATTATAGATCATAAATAGACTGACTGAAGGAGAGGAATGCTAATTTGGTTTATCAATTTGATTAATTGATTAGGAACCTTTGGGTTCATTTACCTTCTACTCTCAATAGGTTAGGTGGAAGATATTTTAGTTCAGGAACAGTACTTTAATAAAATCTACAGGTGACACCATCTTAGAAGAACTATTGACTGAAAGTCTGTCTTCTGATATAAAGGATGGGATACTTCTTCAGAGCTAATGCCTCTGTGACACACACATCATCATTGTTGTTGTTGCTGCTGCTGTTGTTGTTGTTTTGTGTTTTCAGGTCATTTCTTACTTACAGCGACCTTAAGACAAACCTATCATGGGGTTTTGTTGGCAGAATTTGTTCAGAGAGGGTTTGTCCTTGCCTTCCTCTGAGGCTGAGAGAGTGTGACTTGCCCAAGGTCACCAGAGGGTTTCCATGGCTGAACCCTGGTCTCTCAGTGTCCTAGTCCAACACACAAACCACTATACCATGCTGACTCACACACAGAGATGCAATTATTTCCTAATTTTGTTCTCAAAAGGAGAAAAGAGTAATTTTAGCAGTTTTCTTCCTGCTGTGAGAAAGTCTTTGAAAACTATTTTGTTTTTTTAAGACCACTCATAATTCAGGATTTATTCTGAGCAAAATTAACACATGACGATTTTTGCACAGAATTTTTTTGGCACAGGAAACAGCATTTCATGTGCAGGAAATAATACTTATGCAGGAAAGTATAATTTTCTGTGCAGTACATCCTGCTTCCTGCCTAGAAAATTCTCTAGTTGGTGACTTATTCTGTCCAAAATTCAAACTTTTTTTGCACAGAAAACAGCATTTTCTGTGCAGGAAAAAATATTTATTTCTGTGCAGAAATATTTTCCATGCAGAAACATACTGTTTTCTTTGGAGAATATGCTGTTTGCTTCACAAAAGTACCATGTGTAGATTTTATGCAATACAGCACAATTTTAAAAGCCCTTTAGAATCATCATTGGTCATATGTTTGTTGAAATAGAAAAGTCTTCACCAGCCAATGGAAAGACAACAAAGAGTGGGCTGTTCCAGTCTCCCTATGAAGAGAGTTCCAGAGCATGGGACTGTCATTGAGAAGGTCCAATCATGCATCCCCACTGATTGTGCCTGTGACTATGGTAGGCATGAGAGAAGGGCTTCTGCTGAGGTTTTCAAGACCCAGACAGATTCATGGGAGATATCTTCTGCCAGATAGCCTGGGCCTAACTGGTATAATACTTATTCTGCATTTTGGCAGCCTGTGCAGCCCCCAGAGGGTTCCATGAGCAGAAAAGTTATTCTTAGACACACTATCATTGGTTACCTCTGACACAAGCTTTTCAGGGTCTTTAGTAAAAACCTTTTCCATTAAGTGTGAACTGATACTTTGCCCTGGAGATGTTTGAGACTGAACCTGGAATCTTCAGCAGGCAAAGCCCAGTGCTATGCCACTTTCCTCCCCTTGACAGAACAGAATGTCCTAGGCCAGATAGAGCTGGTAGGCTGTTTTCTTATCTATGTAGCTGTCTGTTTGTGGACTCATTTGCCCTGAACAGAAGAAGGCTTATGGTGTTGAGCAAACCTGACCACTTTTGTGCATTGTTTCTTAGTCAGCTTCCAGGAATGAGCAGCAGAAATGTGGCAGACATTCAAATGGGAAATCCAGGGCTGCTAGAAACCTTGCAGAGAGAAAACAAGCAATCCCTCCCTCCTCCTTTATTTTCAGTGCTGTACATAACAATAGGAAACTTAGTTTTGTGACATCCAGTCCTTATGAAGGCAGAGCATGCAAGCAAAGAAAGAAAGAAAGAAAGAAAGAAAGAAAGAAAGAAAGAAAGAAAGAAAACGGCACCATCAGTGCACAAAAGGAAGATATCTGGAGGTTTGTGGGAATCCAAAAGTTTGTAGAAAAACAAAGCTAAGTGGGAATTAGTGATCTCCTCAAACAGCCTGATGAGACCCATAGAATCATAGAATTACAGAGTTGGAAGAGACCATGAGGGCCATCCAGTCCAACCCCCTGCCATGCAGGAAATCTTGATCAAAGCATCCCTGACAGGTGGCCAGCCAGCCTCTGTTTAAAGACCTCCAAGGAAGGAGACTCCACCACACTCCGAGGGAGTGTGTTCCACTGTCGAACATCTCTCACTGTCAAAAAGTTCCTCCTAATGTTGAGGTGGAATCTCTGTTCCTGGAGCTTGCATCCATTGCTCCGCATTCCAGTCTCCGGAGCAGCAGAAAACAAGTCTGCTCCATCCTCAACGTGATACCCCTTCAAATACTTAAACAGGGCTATCATATCACCTCTTAACAAGTATGTTCAGTTATCATGCTTGCTGACTGACTTTTGGAAGTTAGTGGGGAAATGTGGGGAGGAGGAAATGTAATTGAGTGTGTGGGAAGAGGAAATGTTTGGTTGCCTAGCTCACTGGCAGCATGACCAAAACCCACAGCTTGAACAAATTGCTTTAAAAAAAATTCAGTTCCCAGAACCCCCCACCCAATATGGCTAGATTCTGGGAGTTGTGGTCCAAATACTTGCACAGCTTCTGGCCAGAAGCATTCCATATCTGATATACTGCAATATTTTCTTGGAGGTCCTGTGTGGGCTTCATGAAATCATAGAATCTTAGAATTGGAAGGGACCACAAAGGTCATCTAGTCCAACCCTCTGCCATACAGGAATATGCAGTTACAGAATTCCTAAACTATGACCATCCAACCTCTCCTTATAGACCTCCAAAGATGGAAAGTATACCACCCTCTGAGGTAGTCTGTTCCACTGTTGAACAGCTCTTATGGTATAAAAGTGGCTCCTGATGTTTAGGTGGAATTTCTTTTCTTGTAATTTGAACTCAGTGGTTTATGTTCTAGTCTCTGGAGCAGCAGAAAACAAGCTGGCCCCATGTTCTACATGACATCCCTTAAGATATTTAAAGATAGCTATCATATCACCGCTTCGTCTTCTCCAAGTTAAATATGACCAGCTTCCCTAAATTGTTCCTCATAAGGCTTGGTTTCTAGACTTCTGATCATCTTTGTAACTTTTCCTTGGACATGTCCCAGTTTTTCATTACCCTTCTTGTGCTATGGTGTTTTGAATGCAGAAAATGCTGTAACTGGGGATTCATTGGGAGCCCTGGTGGCGCAGTGGTTAAATGCTAGTACTGAAAGTCACCACATTGCAAGTTCGATTCCAGAGGGCTCCAAGGTTGACTCAGCCTTCCACCCTTTCGTAGGTCGGTAAAATGAATACCCGGCTTGTGGAGGCAATTAGCTAACACACATTGGAAACCACTTAATGCATTGTAGATGTGTAAATAGCTATTGCTTAAAACAATTTGTAAGCTGTTCTGATAGCCTTGTGGCTGAAGAGCGGGGATATAAATAATTAATATAAATAAATAAAATACAAATTAAAAAAAAAATCAGTGTAAAATTCACACTTGGTTGATTTGAATAGAAACCGCATTTTCCATACTGAAAACAGCATTTTCTGTACAGGAATAAATATTTCTGCATTGAAATATTATTCTCCATGCAGAAAAAGCTGTTTCCTGTGCAGAAAATGCTGATTTCTGGGCTAAACAACTATGTGTGAATTTTGCACAGAGTAAATCCCGAACAGCAAAGATTCTCATCAGTCCAGGACTCTTCTCAGCAAAGTTTTTCAACCCTCCAAAAACATGTTTTTGGACCATTTTTTCCAAATGTTTTTTGAATATTTTTTCCATCCCTTACCTAACATAAATCATAGGACGCAACAGTCTAATCCAAGTGCTTATTTAATCTGATGTCAGGCAGAGTTGTTTATTGAGACAGCTGGGGGGGCATATCTCTTCATTGTTTGAAAGAACCCTCCAATTGTGGTCTTTCTGCAAGTTTTCCACTACTTTCAACAAGACCAAGTAAGTTCAGAAATATTCAAGTAACCAGGTCAATATAGACATCTGGTGAAGGAAAATATCAGCCTGCTGAACATTTACAAACAAACAAACACAAAGTGACAGAGGGCAGTGCAGTTTGAAGTGAGGAGGGGTTTCTAGTCTTTTTCTTTGCTCTTCCCTAGAGCTTGTAAAACTTACCTTTGGGATTACAGCTCCCAGAATCCCTGTCACTTGTGTTTATTTTGGCTCTCACTCTCACTTCTGTACATGGTGATGAGAAATATGGTGGCTTAGATGATTCTAATTTTGGTGTTCAGTTTTATATCTTTGCACTTTTGGATCTTGTCTACTTCTTTCATAGCTGCCCTCCCCAGTCCTAGTCTTCTTCTGATTTCTTGATCACAATCTCCATTCTGATCAATTATAGATCCAAGGTATGAGATATCCTTAACTGTTTCAATGTCCTCATTGTGTAGATTGAATTATATAAATCCTCCACAGTACTGAAGCAGTTTTGAGGAGGGAGTTCACATACTGGAGAGCTCTTTCAAAGGTCTGGAATGAAACCCAAACCAGATACACTATACCACTGGCATGGAAGTCTCTAGCGGAAGGCCTTGGAATTCTTATCGGGTTCAGAGTATCACACAACTTACACAATATATACTTTCTTCTCCCAGTGCACAGTGGTTAAATGTGTCTCATGCATGCACAAGCTTCCCTATGGATGTGGCTGGACACTTTTGTCCAATAAGGAATAGTTGTATTCAGTTCAAGGCTGTGGAAACACAATCATACATGTGATGCCATTGCACATGGTTGCACATTGTGCTGTGTGCACTGATGCACACTTCACAGAGATGCACATGCACGTTTGGTTGTGCATTCAGTTGCACATTTACCATCTTGGTACAGTTGTGCAGCACTGCCATTTAACACAAGGGCCGCATAGCAAAACTAAAGTGTAACTCATCATGCAGAGTTTTGCATTATGCCAGTGTAGGATTTGAGCCATCACTTTTCTTGGTCAAAAGGATGATGCCACAATTTACTGTTCTCTCCATCCTACTTTTGAGTTTAGATTGAAAGGTGGTGCAGATTCATTGTCCTACTGACATTGAAGTTACTACTGCTTGGGGTGCTAACAAAACACCAAAGCTGATCTGGGAAGCCTATTGAGTTTTGCCTATGAAATTCATGTGGTTGCCATAGGTCGACAGGCAACTTGAAGGCAAATACACATGCACACACTTGGTCAAAAGCAATGCTCTATCTGCATCCTAATTCTTGTGCAACAGAGAATTCCATATTCAGAAAATGTCAGAATGGAAAACTTAGTTTTGGCAGGTCTAAAGTGGGGAGGTGGAAATCTTTGCCCTCTTCAGAGATGAAAGAAATGAAGGTCATATAAATGAATTCAGGGGATGTATTATAACAGAGAGGTGGATCAAAGCATGGCAGAGCTTCATCTCTATGACATTTTTAAAATTCAGTCTTAAACTCATTCAACTTAAGGAATAAAAATTGATGAGCATTCATATCAAGGACAGTAATTTCTCAAACAAAAATCATGAAAACCACGTTTTCACAGCCTTTGATCAAACATTAACTGCACATATTTTCCCCTGTCTTTTTATTAACAGGATTTTTTAAATTCATAAAATGCAAGCTGGTTATTTGGTTATCCTGTTTTAACTCCTTCCCCCACATAAAGGGTCTCCAACTGACAATTATAGCCATGTTTGTTGTTAACTGCCATCAAGGCAACTTAGACTTATGACAACTGTATGAATGAGAGACATCCAAGTCACCCTATCATCAAAGCCTTGCTTAGGTCTTGCAGATTCAGGGCCGTGGCTTTCTTGATTGAGTCTATCCATCTGTAATGTGTTCTTCCACCTTACCTATTGCCTTCTACTTTACCAAGCATTATTGTCTTTTCTAGTGAGCCATGGCTTTTCATGATCTGTCTCAGTTTAGTCATCTTGGCTTCTAGAGAGAGTTCAGGCTAGGACCCATTTATTAGCCTTTCTGGCAGACCACGGTATCCATAGAACTCTACACCAGCACATTTCCAAAATGCATCAGGACAATTAATTGTGGCACACCCATTTCTTTAAGAGAGGACCATAGTTTTTCATGATCTACACAATCTAAGGCTTTGCTATAATCTATAAAGCACAGGCTAATTTTCTTCTGAAATTCTTTGGTGCATTCTATTATTCAACACGTATTTTCAATATTATCCCTAGTGCCTCTTTGTTTCCTGAACCCAGCTTGGACATCTGGCATATGTGGTAAAAATCTTTGTTGTAGAATTTTGAGCATCACTTTGCTTGTGTGGGTGATGAATGCAATGGTCCAGTGGTTACTGCAATCCCTGCTGTCCCCTTTCTTGGGGACTGTAATGTATATTGAGTGCTTCCAATCTGGGGTGAGTGGGTAATTGTTCTGTTTTCCATATTTTTTGGACAGATTTTTTCTTTGTTTAATATCCCATCTTTGGCTCACAATTTGAGTTGAAACAAAATACCATTAAAACAATGGATAGTACAAAAGTTTTGTTTAAAAGAAATAAGCAATCATATTAAAAACATACATTTAAAACAGTTTTTAAAAGACATTTAAAATATAATAATTAAGATTCAAAAACAAATGCAACACACCCCAATTAAATACCTTCTGCAACAGAGTTAACACCCAAAAGGGCTGGGTAAACAAAAACAAAAAAAGTCTTCACATGCCAGTGGAAACAGACCAAAGAGCTGGCCAAACTATTTTCTTGTAGGAGGGAGTTCCATAGCCTGAGAACAGCCACCAAGAAGGCTCTTTCCCATGTTTTTGCCAAAGATGCCTGTGATGGTGGGGGGATGGAGAGAAGGCCCTCTCCCAAGGATCTTAAAACTTGGGCAGACTCATATTGGGAGGCACCTTTTTTCAGATTTTTTGGGACTAATCTTTTGTAAGGTCATAACCGGTATTATATCATGGTAGCCACTCACACATCAAGAAAGAAATAATTAAAGAAAGAAAAGGAAAGCAATAAGAGAGCACCAGTTTGCTTACCAGATTTTTGTGAAGGAAAAGAAAAGAACTACATACTTCTATGTCTTAGGTCTTCTTCGGACGACGCTGTGCCTCTGGCGAAGCCGTCCGTGTCACTTCCGTGAAGCTTGGGACGGCTCCGCGCCATATTTCAATCACGGGCAGCCTCCGTGCTTGAAATATGGCGCGGAGCCGTCCCAAGCTTCACGGAAGTGACACGGACGGCTTCGCCAGAGGCACAGCGTCGTCCGAAGAAGACCCTTGCCGCGCAGCAGTTTCGGGAGGCTGCTCGCACGGCAAGGGGCGATTTTTGGCTGTCTGAAAATCTCCTAAGTCCCTTTGAGGAAAGACAGGAATAAAGTCTTCAAACATTCATACTTTCTGGTATTCTTTTACCATTGATATTTTCAGTGGAGGGTGCGGACAGGCTAAACCACACCAGGTGACACCATGGGGTGGGGGGGGGACACCAGCCTTAGTGACACCACAGGATATTTTCTGATGTTTTCTTTTGGAGTTTATTGGACCATATATTTTACCCCTTTCTTTTAAACAAAAGAATTGCAGGATTATGTCTCTGTTTAAGATGCTCTGGGTGTGAACTACCTTGTGTGTCCTTGACAAGGGCAATAAAAATGGTGCACCCACGAGCAGAAGGTGATTACAAATTGATGGTTTCATTTACAAAAGGAGTCTGAGAACAGTTCTGGATTACATGCCTGAGAACTGCATATAGCAGGGCAAGCAAGATTTAATATCAAAGGGTTGCCAATTATTATGCTTTATGGTTTACCTTGGAAACCAGAAGGATATCTCATTATGGGATGTTAGAGAACAGTCTAGTCAAGAGAATAATGAAGTGGTAGGTTACCTCTCACCAGGGCATCCATTATTGGAGAAGTCTTGAAGACAAATCACCTGGCATTTGTGGTTATGTTCTGTTTCTATTTGCACCATGGTTTCAGCAATGTTGAGGTAGGAACCAGCAAAAGGAAATGGTCAGTGTTTTATTCCCGGGTGAAAATTCCTCATTCCTTTGTGTGTAACAACTGAACAGTGGGCTACATGCCAAGAAACAGAGGTGTTACGAAATCTTAAATATGCACAAAAATGTTTTATGTTACTTCTAGTCTCCTTTTGGGGACAGCCAGCCTGGTCTCTAAAGGAACCTCTGAGCACATTGATGTTTTGTTTCAGTTTTTTTAAAAAAGAAGTCTCTCTGGTCACGTTTTTTCACCACCCTCAGTGTGCGTATTAGTCCTGGCAGTCTGCCTCTTCAGCACTCCTCATTGAAATATTGAAGTCTACAACTCATGGCCCTCAGAGTCCTGCGGCTCTATTTATGGTGCAAGCTTTTACACTATAACAACATGAAAATGAATGAGTTCTGGATTGCATTAGCATGCACTAATGAGCATACTGGAATGACCAAGCCACCACATCCTGGTGTGAAAGGAGTATGGATTGCTTTTTATCCCCAGGTGAAATGCGATTGAACACTACTTCTGGCAAGAATGTGAGAAGAAACAAGGGGAGAGCCACAACATAGAAGAAAATAGCAACAAAGGACTGCTTATAATTCATCCCTTTCTGCAACCATAAATGAATGAAGAAGTCACATTTTGTTATTGTTAACTGCCATCAAGTTCACCTTGACCTATGGCGACCCCATGAATGAAAGACCTCCAAGTCATTGTATCATCAACTGCCCCACTCAGGTCTTGCAGACTCAGGGCCGTGGTTTCCTTGATTGAGTATTGACATGTAATGCAGTCTTCCTCTTTTCCTACTGCCTTCTACCTTTCCAAGCGTTATTGTCTTTTCTAGTGAGTCATGTCATCTTCTGTTATGACCAAAGTATGACAGCCTCAGTTTAGTCATCTTGGCTTCTAGGGAGAGTTCAGGCTTGATTTGCTCTAGGACCCCTTTATTTGTCTTTTTTGGCAGGCCAGGATATCTGCAGAACTCTCCTCCAGCACCACATTTCAAAAGCATTGATTCTCTTCCTATCAGCTTTCTTCAATGTCCAGCTTTCACAACCATACATATAAATGGGAAGTATAATGGCAGGGGCATCCATGTTTTGACCACACCCTAAAGGGATAGAGCTTCACTCCTTTTGTGGGGTAACATAGCCTTTTAGTCACCTTTATAGTTGCAAAAGTATGGCTGTACTGAAGGGTGGAAAAGGAATATCATGTACTTCGTGTTCTGGGTTATACTGGATCTAGTGCTGCTGTCTCCTGGTCCACTTGGGTATTGTAGCGATAACCAGCGAGACAGAAGGAATATGTTTTCAGTGGCATATAGCATTCACATTTGTTCTACTTAACAACATGATCTTAGCTGTTTTTGAGAAATTAGAACATAAAGAGTTACTTTTTCAAAAGCAACAAAGATAGTATTTTCCCCCCATGGCTTTAGAATGATAACCGAAGAGCTTGGAATGTTACTTTTAAAAAGTAATTTTTTTCATTAGTATTTTTTTAAAAAATATATTTGTGTTTATAAAACTCATAAAACAGGTTTTCTGGGCATTGTACAAAGATGTTAAATTTAAAAAATGCAATTAAATACAAGCAAATATCAAGCATGCAGTAACACTTTGTTGTTGGTGGTATTGTGTGCCTTCAAGTTGTTTCCTACTTATGGTGACACTAAGGCAACCCCGTCATGGGGTTTTCTTGGCAAGATTTGTTCAGAGATGGTTTACTATTGCTGCCTTCTGAGGCTGAGAGTGTCTGACTTGCCCAAGGTCACCCAGTGGGTTTCCATGGCTGAACAGGGATTGAACCCTAGTCCAATGCTCAGACCACTACACCATAAAGTAACAACTCTCTCTGGCTTTTCTTCGCAAACGAAGATTCAGGAAGGACTCATCCCGCGCTTTCTGCAAGCACGCTGATGACTAAAAAGGCCAATCCGAGATCACCAATATTAATAATAATAAATAAATAATAATAAATTTTTATTTTTTAACCCGCCCCTCTGCTCGGCAACCGGGGCGGCTTACAGCAAGATTAAAACAACATCAAGTTAAAACAGTCCTTCCCCATCCTACCCTCCCACCCCTTAAAACTAAATTAAACTAATGGAGAGTTAAAACAAAGATAAAATACAATAAATAAATAAATAAGTAAGTAAAAGCAACGACGGCGAGGGGGTGGGTAGCAATCAGTCCACTTGAACCGGGAAGTTATTCTGGGAAGGCCGGTAATTCAAAAACAGGCATGCAGAGAAGCCAAGATAATGAAAATACAATATAAAGCCAACACACTAAACTGTAATAAAAATGAAAAGTTAAAACTAAGCATAAAATAAAGCAGTAGTTAAATTTATTTCATCAGGTTGTTATTGTATTTAAAAAGTAAGCCGTTGCTGTTATTTGTTACAGTGATGGGCACAAGTAACTGTTCATTGTATGGTGTACTACTCATTATTTCCCCACTGTTTTCTGATACTTTTTTAAATGGAGGATTTTAGGATTAAAAAGAGAATATCTTAAAACTTGTGGGGAGGGAACTCTTAGGAAAATGCCTATTAATTTGATCTTGAAAGATGACTTAATGAAAGTTATCAGAAATTGAGACTTATCACATCAATAATGTAATTGTGGTCTTGTTTATTACATCACTTGTGAAATGTGGCTTCACTGCACCTTCATTACCTTGACAATATATCTAGTTAGTTTAATGACATCCCTTGTAACCTATTACTTCCAAGCACTGAATAAATTAATGTTCACAATGCCCACCACATCGAAGGTAATAGTTGTCGGACAGGCTTTGGGTCATGCATGTCTCTGTTCTCCAACAGTGGTCATACCCAAGTGTCTCAGAAAAACTGGCTGGGATAGTGTTAACCCAACTGTCACCCAGCATCTGTCCTTTGAAGCTATTGCTTCAATCTCGGTAATGTTAGGACCAGTCCATGGACTTGTCTATAAGAACGTAAGTAATATGGAAATGGGGTTGCAAAGATACTGTCTGCAGAAATAGTCATAATTCCTGTCTTTCCTTCTCCTCTCAGTGCCTGCTTGCCTTCCTTTACTGTGTTAATTCAAGTTGACAGCTTAGTACAAAGTGCCCCCTGGTGGCAGTTGTGATTTCTCTTGAGAGTCATAATCATAATCATTATCACCATCCTAATCAGCTATTTGATTATTTGTTCCCATCACACTAATGTACCAGCCAGAAATACCACGCCAAGTATCTGTATGAGGATGCAGGCTGTTTAATATTTGCTCTAAAAGGCAGTATATAAATGTTTTAACTACATAAACACACTGATATTGGAATGGTTGGACAGATTCCTATACAACAGTTAGGAGCAGCTGGTAGCTTCTGTGTCCGTGAATACGCTTTGAATTTCAGTTTGAACTGTAAAGACATCTGTCAAAGGTGCTAAACCTATTTTGGAATAGGATTCAGCACCATGTATGGTGCTCTTGAAGTTCAAACTAAACCTCAGAGCAGATTCACTATGTGATTGACATGGGAGCCACCAGCAACTGCTGAGAAAAGAGATGTCAACAGCCCAACAGAGATTTAAACAGAGATTAAAAATTTGGAGATTTAAATAGAGATTGGATGGGCATCTTTCAGGAGTCCTACAGTTGTACATTCCTGCATCACAGGCGGTTGCACAAGATGGCCCTTATTGTCCCTTCCAACTCTAAGGTCTTTTCTATACAGTCAAAATAATATGAACGGGGTGTGAACATACAGAGATCTGCTCATATGGACATGCATACAAATACATGTCATTCAGAAGCGGGGAAGCCAAATCTGCCACAAAGTCCATGTGCATTGCGTCTGGGGCTTCGTCCAGATTTTTTAAAAAGCGCAGTGTGACATGCGGATGTGTGATCATTTGAACACTCATATTTGTACAGATACGAACAGGCAGTGTAATCTGATTGGCTGGATGAGCATGTGGGTGGGGCTAGCAAACAGGGAAAGCACCTGCGGCCACCATGTTAAATTTTCAGCTAAGTAAAGGTCTCGTAAGTCAATCAAATGGTGATCTTATACTCTTTCTTTCTTTCTTTCTTTCTTTCTTTCTTTCTTTTTTGTAAATATGAACTATAATTTGTGCGAACCATGGGAAACTGTTTTTTAAAACAACAAAAAAATTGGCAGCAGCAGATTTACAATTGCAAGCAAATCACTCGCGGCTGCCATCCTGGCTAGGGCTCATGTGGAGTTTAGAGGGGCTCTTTTCATCATGAAGACAGGTTGCATCATTGGGAATGCCTGCTTTTTCAGACATGTTAGCATTTCCCCCGGTATAGACAAAATCTAAGATTCTAGGATTCTAATTCAGATGGGAAGTTTTCCATGGGTCAAATTTTCCCTGTCCACAGCTACAGCTGATCAGCCAACCAAACCTAGCCCCATCTTCAATACTGAGGTGTGTGTGTGTGTTTGTTTGCCAGAACAGTATGTATGTATTGGAGGAAGGAATATATATGTGTGAAAAGTATGTGTGCATGCATGTGCATTGGCGCACTATACATGTACATGCACATGTGTGGTGCTTTGCTTCCCAGCTGATAACAAATGTGAGCCTCAAGGCCAAAAGGTTTGGGTTGTCTTGCTTTATCATAAACAAAGCAAACTGAATACAAGGTTAAGTCTTGGCTCTAGTTCTATTCATTACCTTTTCCAGCAATGGATTCCACTTACGTAACTCCATTTTTGAATCCAGGCTGTTACTCACAAAGGTTTGCCAATATTGTAGAGATATTATACATTTTTTAAAAAAAAGAAATGCCATGTAGAAGTCCAAAAGGAAATTGCTGGTGTTATTTAATTTAAGTGTACAAGGTTTTCTGCTTGGCTTGGTAAGCTCAGGATCTTCCGAAGAGGAAATGAGAAAAGGAGCATCTGTATTTTCCATAAACCTTTCCTGCTGAAGCCATTGGTATGGGTATCACTCTAAATTTGTAATAAGGAAAAGGTCTTGGCAGTGGATGGGCCACAGATGGGATTCAGGGTCAAGTTATATCTCCTGTGTAGAAGTCTGGCCAACAGGAAGCATGTTAATACCACAAGGGACAAATCCATTTGAAAACCATCAGTTCCAATGTATTATTCTTGATATTATATTGGAATGGGGACTATTGTTGTGTCAAGGGTTTGATACTGAATCATTTTTACTGGCTGTGTCTGTGGATCTAATCTGAAGAGAGCAATTGATCTCACAAACTCTTAGATGAGTGGTGCAATCTTATGTACAGTGGGTTGGATCCAGCTTTAGTTATGCTTAGAATATAGAAATCAATACCCAATGGGAGTTCTTAGTCATTGAAAGTGTTGCTGGACTAAAAATGTATTCTTTTCTCCCTATGGTAGACATCAAATAACATTGAAATGGAACTGGCTGAAGTCATAGCTAGGCCAAGATCCAATAGCAGCTCTGACAGTGTATAATTCTCCACCAGTGTATTTATGCTGCTGGGAGTGGGCCACATCTTCTTTCCTGGGTGAACAATGAGATTCTTGGCAGAGCAGTGCCCCGACCATTGATTGGCCCCAAGGGTGAGATGCAGGTGGAGAAGAAGCCACCACTGCTCATCAGACAAGGGTGGAAGTCACAATGCTGCAAATTCAATTCCAAGGGCTCCAAGGTTCACTCAGCCTTCCATCCTTTCGTAGGTCGGCCAAATGAGTACCCAGCTTGTTGGGGGCAATTAGCTAACATACATTGGAAACTGCTTGAAGACTGCCTAGCGTGCTCTAAAAGTGGTTAGATGTGTAGGTGCTATTGCTTAACAATTTGTAAGCTGCTCTGAGACCATTTGTGGCTGAAAATTGTGGTGTAAATACCTAAAAATAAAAAAACAAATACTTGTAGAACCAGCACCAAGGCATTCTGCGAGGAGTACAATATACCTTCTTTTGCAATCTCTTTGAAAGCACTTCTGTTGGTATAACCAGGGATTACACCAATGTAGGTCACCTATAGGATTCTGAAATAGATATACTGTATTGTCAGTCTCATTGATTCAGTACACACTACTGTAAGCATGTCTAAATTTCGATCCAAACAATATATTTTAGATTTTCCTCCTTTGTCCCCCGACCCTCCAAATGAATATAATAGGTCAACCACCATATCCACAGGGGATACATTCCCAGATTTAGTGCAAATACTTGAAACCACAGGTAATAGCGATTCCCATAGAATTGCACTGGATGACCTAGGAATTTCTTAGGGGTCACTTCTCTAGGCATCTCCAGCACAACTTCCATTGGACAGCCTAGGAAATGCCTTCTGCTGGACTTCCATTGGACGACCTAGGAAATGCCTAGAGAGTCCATATTTTTCAGACAATGAATAACTGAAAACACAGGTAATATCCCCACGCATACCAGCTGGGGGCGGGGGGGCAACCTGTATTTTGAAATCAAAATTTGGAGAACATCTCATTGCTTTTCTCTTTTCATCTCTTCAGATGATGCCTACCCTGACACATGCATCCACCAGCTAAAAACAAAGGGCACATGTATCTTGTTTCAGAAATATTGTTTCAGCTGCATGCAAATGTATGCAAATGTGTTTGGAAGATTTCTGGATAAATCGACTAAAACATCTTGGATTGGTTGACTGTCCTAAAAATTGCAAATGTCACTATAGTGTGAGTTCAAACACATTTAGATTGTTTTGTGTTCTCTTTAATTGCTTTGTTTGTACTGTATATATTTTGAGTTCTCTTTAATTGTGTTGTTTGTATATAGTTTGAAAACCTGATGTTTTGCTTTCAAATTAATTTTTACAGTATTTAAACTGGAAGTAGTCAACCAATTTGAATTCATCATTGGTTCACTTGTACCCCTTCACACAGCTCCCCAGTTCTGCAAGGCAATAGAAGTAGAAAATCAGGTTTCCTCTTTAGAATAAGAACCATGATTTCCTTCCACCATCTAGTGGACATAAGTAGAACAACACAAGTATTGACAATTTCAGTCTCATGATGCCCTTTTAGGTGTGTATTTAGAATTGG
Source organism: Gambelia wislizenii (assembly GCA_030847615.1). Lineage (NCBI taxonomy): Eukaryota > Metazoa > Chordata > Lepidosauria > Squamata > Crotaphytidae > Gambelia > Gambelia wislizenii. The sequence continues at coordinate 7,757,755 of JAUMIR010000008.1, forward strand.
TGCTGAATCAAAAATCCATGTGGACTCTGTATTAAGCCATACCCAAAGACCTGCTTTTTGCTGCATGTCCTACCACCCCATGTTCAAATACCCTCCCAGTCATGAAACTTACTTGGGCCCACCTTAGGCCAATTGGTTGCTTTCTCAAAGCCTAACTTACCTTTCAGGGTTATTATGAGTACAAGAGTGAATCAGTGAGAGAACGAGATAAACCAGCTTCCACAACCATGGCCATTCTAGCCCAGTTGGTTAGAATCTGGTTAAAACAGAAGAGAACAACATATGTGGAGGGTGCCACTCAGTTGCAGACAATGACTCCAGTTTCAGTGGGATGGCTAATCTACTTTGGGTTCTAGTCCAGATTTTGAAGGAGATATCCAAGGTGCTGAACCCTCTCCCCAATAGGTTCTGAACCCCCTGAACCCAATAGGTTCAGCACCAAGCATAACTCATTTAAAGTTTGGACTAAAACCCACTGCAAATTCACCAAGACTTTAGGGCCACCAACTGGCACTGGTGCCAGGTTGGAAAAGGTACTCTAAGTATTGGTACCCTGGCCCAGCTTTTCATTTCTTCTTTTATGGCCACTAGTAGCTGGTGACTCCCATGTCAGTGGGGTGGTTAATCCACTCCAGGTTTTCATTCATACTTGAAAGGAGCTGAACTATCACCCTAAAATAGATTCAGCACCTTGGATAGTTCCTTTAAAGCTCTTCAGAACCTGGAATGGAATCATCATCCCATTGACATGGGAGCTGCAAGCCACCACTGATTATGGCACTGGGTTTGACGTGGTGTCCTGTCACAAAGATTCTTGTTTCTATGTAGAAGTTTCATGGTGTATGGAACATGTTGCTTTCTACATTTAAAAAAATTAATACAGCATGTCCATACTTATTGAAAAGGAAATTTGTGAGGCATTTCTTGAGTCCAAAGCCAGCCTGCCTGTTCTCTCTCCTTCCTTCCTTCCTTCCCTTGCCCAGTTGGTTAGAATCTGGTGAGGTTAAAATTGTGTTAAAATCCATAGTATTTTTTTTTTAAAAAAACATGAGATATGATTTATTTTAAAAGTTAATCTTTTAAAAGTGAATGCATTACAAAAAACCTAATTAGAACATTTCTAGATCTTCATTCTTTTCCTCTCTTTCCATTTCCTTCTTTTATCTGAATTGAAATCCCCCTTGCCTCATTGTATCCACAGAGGCTCTGTTTATGAAGATACAAGCATCTCATCAAGCCTCCCAAATCGATTCCACAATCAGCTCTGTTTTGGCCCGTGCAGCATTTTGAAATACTCTGGTTCCTCTTCCAGTTGTTGAAATACTTTTGATCTCTCCTTCTGCCTTGCATGGCCCTTGCTCTTTAATTCAAGAGAAGAAATATTTTGCCGCCGCTCCCCTTCCTTGGCTCTGTAGAACCAAACTGCATCCAGGGTAGAGCTCTGGCTAGGAAGGGTTTTCCATACCACTTGAAGTGGCACAAACCCTCAGGTCATGCCTTCATCTCCATCCGGATGGCAAGAGGCCCAGTGGAGAAACATGTCATTGGATTAGCAGCTTCTTTAGAGGCAGGCCTTCCGGAAATTGTGCTGACAACAGGGGAGTTGGATTGGTGTCACCTCTGGAAGGGTTTGGCTCTCGTTTTGGCTTGGATTCCTCTTGATACTACAAGATGTTCAGTGCTCTGGCATGAAAATGACCAAGGCAGGAGGCCCATTGGGAAGTGAGATGAGTGAGTGCTGATGGCACTAAAGCACCAGCTGTTTGAAAGGGATAAGAACTCTGTGGAAGAGACCCAGAAGACAACAGCCAGATACAGATGGGAGGACTAGGTAGCTCTGTTCTTAAAGCCATATAAACCCAGTGCTATATTCAAAATGGCAGTAGTTTGATGCACTCACTATGACTCAAAGAAAGCATCAAAGAATGCAGGGGTAGGGAGCATGTGGCCCTCTAACTGGACTGAAACTCCCACCAACCCTACCCTGGACTAACAGGGCCAAAATACTGGCACCACAATTACATATGGCAATAATGTCATGTCCTTGTTGTTATGTGCCTTCAAGTCCATTCTGACTTATGGCGACCTTTTTCTAGGTTTTTCTTGGCAAAATTTATTCATAGGAGGTTTACCATTGCCTGCCCTTGATGCTGAGAGAGGAGAATTGACCAAAGGCACCCCATGGATTTCCATGGTTGAGTGGTGATTCAGGCCCTGGTCTCCCAGCTCTCAAACCACAGCACCACATTGACTCTCAGTGTCATCTATCTTCCACTTAAGCTTTCCTATTGCTTCTGATATTCATTATAATTCTTAAGCTGCTGGCACACTGCATAAAAACCTTCAAAGCTATTTCTTGCCTAAGAAAACCCTATGAAGTTCATGGGGTTGTTGTGCATTAACAGGTGGCTTGAAGGCATGCATGCACACGCACAGATGAACATTTTTGTCTGATGCAAAACTCCATGCATTTCAAGGGTATGGAAATGGAATTGTACATACAGACATATTGTGCATGCAGCTGTGCCTGCTTGTGTAGTTATGTGTGCACTTTCACAACTGGATGCACATTACAGATGCACATGTGCATTCAGTTGTCCACTCAGTTACACAATGCTTCAATTCAAGTTCACACAAAGGTTGCACAGTAGAATCAATGTGTAATTCCACATTTATACTACATAAGCCTGATATGGGGCCGGCATACTGCATCAGGAGACATATGTATATTATGTAGCTACATTTCTGTAGCTTCATAATCCAATGCTACCCACCAAAAACCTTACTTTGTGAACAGTGTGTAATGGTCACTTCAGCCAACAAACAACTCAACACCACCCAATTTCATTGTTTATGGATTATACAAATGAAGTAATGAAAGTGAAAGCTAAAATGGTGCAGGATTCTACAGATGTAAGAATCTCCACATTTGGGTAGTACATCAAGTACGAATTTGGAAAATATATCAGATAAAACTGGAATAGCAGAGGACTGGTTAATCCATCAACTCTGCTTCAGAAATAAGACCAGTTCTGTTCAGTCTCTGACATCCTGGAGAAATTTGGTTAAGAGAGAATTGAAAACCATCCTTGAAGGCCTTCAGTTGTGCTGTAGTAGAGCCAGGGTTTAGAGGATCAAAATACTACCACTACCAGGGAAAGTGACACAAAGCTTGGATAAGATTTTGAGGTTTTTTTTTTTTTTTTACCACATCTTCCAGAATTCCCCAGAATGTTGATGCTGGGGGAGTCTGGGAGTTTCCATCCAAAAAGTAGCTTTTTTCAACCTCTGGTCTGACGTTTCTGGGGATATGCATGACTTTATGCTAGGCATCTGGAGGGTCTACTTTTGTGTGCCAACCTCTCTCACTGGCTTGGGGTGAATTACTAAAAGAAACCATTTCAAATTAACACAGTTTTCAGCCAACAAGTGCTTGTTCCGTACATACTTGATGTGGTCTGTATTTTTCTTTTTTTAATCACTTGTGCTCCTTACTGAGGCTTTGGCATGGTGTAGATTACAGTCCAACCTTCACACTCCTCTCCAACTATGTTTTGTATATCTTTACTTTGATATCTGGCCTGCTTTAATGAAGAACAGGGTGTGCTGATGGTGTATGACTTATGGCAGGGCTTTGACAAGAAGCCTTGATTGTAGTAAAACCAGAGAAAGAGAGTAAATAAAGCTCTTCACGTGCTATCAGCTATTTTGCACAATAAGCATGTGAATGTCATTGTTCAGATTTAGGCTCACTCTTATTTTTCCGGAGAGAAAAAGAGAGATCATAATAAGGTGGGCATGTGACAGTTTCAGAGCCTACATACATTTGGTAAAGAGCTTAGGAGAAAACAGTGTCAAATCTCATATTGAATCCGGCTGCCAGCTCTTAACTTTTTTTTTTATTATTATTGTCAGGCTTACTTCCTGCAGATATACATCAAATTAAATTCTTTACTAAGCTTACTATGCTGTTTTTTTCCCCTTTAAGCAGTAAGGAAAGGCTCACCTGAATGAAATATTATCTCTCCTTAATAGCTTTCAAGAGCAAAGTCATGTTTTACAGTTTTAAAAAGGTAGCCAGAGTTGGGGATGGTTTACTGCCAATGGATGTAGTGAGACAGGTGTAAGAAAGGGTTATCATAGAATAAAGAATAATTTGAATAAGATAAAGAATAATCTGAATAAATGGTCTTTGGCTGATGGTGGAAAGAGAGTAGAGAGGAAGCTAACCTGGCCTCTTGTGGGAGGGAAAGCCATAGCCTGGGAGCATCCATGGAGAAAGTTCTCTGCTGTGTACTCACCAAATGTACCTGTGGTCTATGCTGTCATTAAGGCTAGTGTCACCCCTGACCCCAACGGTGTCACTTGCTGTGGTTTGGTCTCTCTGCACTCCTCTGGCTCCACCACTGCCTGTGATGGTGGTAGGACTGAGAGTAAAGATTCTCCCCCAGTCTTGGGTGCTATAAAAGGAAGAAGACTATAGAAATGGTCTTTATGGACCCATCACTAGGTATAGGCATACATCAAGAGGCATTGTCTCTATTATTGTTGTGTGCTTTAAGTTAGTTATAACTTATGGCAACTATAAAGTGAACCTAAAATACAGGATTTTGGAGGGGGGCAAGATTTGTTTGGGGGAGTACCATTGCCTTCCTCTGAGACTGAGAGAGTATGACTTGCCCAAGTTCACCCAGTGGGTTTCCATGGTTGAGTGAGGATTCAAAACCCTGGTCTCCAGAGTTGTAATAATAATAATAATAACATTTATTTATACCCCGCCCCTCTGTTAAAACAATTGTAGTCCAATGCTCATACCACTATACCACATGGACTCATATTGTACCTATGTTTATAGAAATAGAGAAGTTGCTTGACCTGTATTTGCTCAATGTTCAAGGAAGATTTCATGCACTGGTTGTACCAAACATCTCAGATTTGAGATAAACAAGTAAGGTCATTTGCTCTCTTATTTACCCTAATGTAGTCAAATGTATTTGGCTGTCTTATTGGCAACAACCCTTTAACCCCTCGCCTGTGCATAAGCCCCATTGAAATCAATGGGATTTACTCCTGCTTAAATGTGTACATGATTGCATGGTTATTTTCGCAGCAGGTGTACACTCTGTATTTTTTTTCCTGTGGGGGAGGAATATATATATATATATATATATTTAAAAAAAAAACCTAAATGTTTTCCACTGACCCCCCTGTGGTGTTTCCATATTAAATACCAAGGATAGGCTAACTGTGAAACTTGATTTATAGTTTTGCACCACTCTTTTTCTTTATGTTATTTTATACAAAGCAACTGCTATTGATACCAGTCCAATGCTTTGACTCATCTTGGAAATGTGTGCAAAACATCTTTGCCAACACTCCCTGGGAGACCCAGTCTAGCAATGTCTTAATCCTCTCTAATCCTTGTTTGAAAAAATTATGCAGATACTGAAAACTTTGAAGAAAGAATCTCTGAAAGGGGATGGAAGGGAGAGTTAGAATATACCAACATGTGTATTTCCAGGGTCAACATGCCATGTTTTAAAGACATAGCTTGACTGCAGGGGGGAGGGCTGCCATTTTGGCTACCTTGTACATGGTGTAATTCCATAGGTGTTAAAAGCCTGCCAAAAGAATACACAAGCTCTGTTTTTCCTTAAACCAGGAGAGGAAAATAAAAGGGCTAAAGATAATGTTTTAGGTGCAGGCAAGCCTAGAGTGAGATTGATTTCAGTCAACAGAGAGTTTGCATGCTGGCCAGTGGCAGTTGCCAGAATGCCGGGGGGTGGGTGAGTACTGGAATATATTCATCTGCTAGCTGAAAGAAAAGGAATGGAGAATAAACATAACATAGGAACATAGGGAGCTGCCTTGGTTCATTTAGCTCAGGATTGCCAACATCAACTAATACCAACCTCCAGGGTTCTAGGAAGGGTTCCACTATAAGGAGCACATAGCTCTCTTGTTAAAATGGCTTCATATCGGCTACCATTTTGTTTTCAGGCACAATTCAAAGTTCTGCTTAGTGACTTACAAAGCCCTATACAGTTTAAGTCCAGCTATCCAAGAGACTTTATCTCCCCATGTGAACCTGCCAGAGTCTTAAGATCTACAAGGGAGGGCTTTCTCTCAGTCACTCCACCTTCAGAAGATCATTTGGTGAGGACATCATGTACTGGCATTCCCAGAATGAGTGACAAGCAGTTTCAGAGTTAAAAACAGAAAACTTTATTTCACGGGAATCCAAAGAGCTATCCCTACAAGTTCATTGCTCGGAATGAAATTCTGATTGTGAATGCAAAAAAGTTACAGTTAAGTAAATCTAGGTAACTGTTCCATATTCATGGTCACTGCTTACTTGTTGCTTCCTTTGGGAGGAAAATTAGCAAACAATTGCATCCCTTGGGCACAACACCTTAAATGTATTCAACCCAAACCCAAAGCAGATTACTTGAACCCCCTCCTCACATACACACACTTGGAAACCACCAGTCACCAGTGGAACATAAATTCTTCTCCTGCATTTGGAGAGCTCTTTTGCATATTTCTGAATATTTCTGGATCTCTGGTGGCGCAGTGGTTAAATGGCAGTACTGCAAGTCACAATGTTATGAGTTCAATCCCACAGGGCTCCAAAGTTCACTCAGGCTTTCATCCTTCCTTATGTCAGGAAGCCAACTTAATAGCTGATAAGGAGCCCGGCTTGGCAACAACCCAGTTGAAAAGCACAGTACCTGATGTTGTCAGTAGCAGTCCTATAGGGTCAGAAGTACACGGAGAGAGAGTGAAGCACGAAGAGACAGTCCAAGGTCAAAAGGGTTCAGGCAGGTGGGTCAACAAAGGCAGTCCAAGGTCAAGATATCCAAAGCCTCAAGATAGCAAGGTTCAGGAGAGTCACAGGTAGAGGCTTCCTCCAGGAAATGCAGACTGCTTGCAACAAGGAATTCAGCCTCCCCCAGCTGCTTATGTTGGCCCAGCAACCACTCCCAGCTGCGGGGTGATTGATGACCTTCTGTCTCTTAATCTCTGAGAACGACGAAGCCATGCCTTCTCTGCTCTCCTTTGGCTAAAGGTAGGTACCTGCTCTTCTACCTCTTGCTCTTGCTCCACTATGTCTCTTAGGCTTGGACCCTGTGCTGGGAGAGGGCTAGGCTGCTGAGCCCTGGGCTCTTTGGGGCTAGACTCAGACTCAGCCAGCTCTTCTGCCACTGGCTCAGCCTCCTCGCCTTCTGAGTCCTCAGAGTCCTGGCTGACCATGACACCTTAGGTCAGTAAAATAAGTACCCAGTTTGTTGGGGGCAATTAACTAAAAAAAATGTAAACCACTTAAGGAGTGCTTTGGTACTGATAAGCGGTATATAAATATCAATGCTATTGCTATTTTTTTTCTTTTTAAAAAACTGCTTAGCCCACTAAGAACAGTAGCAGTATATTCTACAGCCTGAAAATGGGTCAGATTTTTGCAGGCAACAACTTGGAGAGATGTTCTTCATTGTCGTTGTCATTTCTGCTTGAAAAGCTCCAGTTGCAACAGCTGCCGGTGATGTACAAAGCCCTGGCGCACAGTTACATTTTCAATCCTGCCTCTTTTGTGACTCGGACTCCATTGTCAGTAATAATAAGGCCTGCGAAAGGATGTTGGAGGGAATCCAAACCCTCATTTGGTGTTTAGGCTTTGATAGCACACTGGCAGCTGGGTGATCTTTGTTGAATTCCAAAATGCAAAAATGTAGCTTGTTCCTATGAATCGGTTGAGACGACTGAGCCAGATGCCTGACAGAATGGCACCCAGTGAGCCATGACACCCATGTAAATTGAGAGTCCTCCCCTACCACCCGCCATTCCAAATATTATATTGACACAGACACTTGATCCCTGGGCAGTTTAATTAAGTTGGGATTCATCAGAGTTATATAAATGTGACATTGTGGGAGTCCTTTGAGAATATGCTCTAAAAAATGTTTCCACCATAAGGGACAGAATAACCCTTCTTTGCAAGTCTCTTTTGAAATCGAAGAGCTTGGTAGATAAATAGGCTCTGATGGGGTTAATCTCTCAGGAAAATAAATGTGCTTTGCTGAATGTCACGTAGCCCCCAGGGAAGTTGGGTTGCTGTCTGGTTTTGGTTAATTATGTTCACTAAATTTCTACCAGTGTTTTGTGCTGTCTGTTCACTGAATGGTCTAAAATTCAAGGCCATCCATGACAGAGTCAATGTCCTTTGTGGGTGAACTGCTGAGGGCTTTCCGTGTCTTTACAATTTGTTCATTTAGAGATGCACAAGTTGAACATGGGATGCAGCAAAAAGCACACAGGCTGTGCCTTAATTTTTTTTTTTAAAAAAAAATACAGCTGTTGCAGATAACTATTGCCCCAAATTGCTTTGTTGTAGCAGCATCGATGCTAGAAATTCTTAAAAATAAAGAGTTGTTTATGATGCCCAGGTTTTAGAGTACATAAGCCATCACTTGCACCATGTAATATTCCTTCTCCACCCTTATGGAGGGACTACTGTGGAGGAAACGTGATGTTTCTCCTCCACCATTCAGTGAGGCTATGGACTTTATTAAATGCAACAAATATGGCATCATAACAATGCCTAATTAATGTGAAAGGGCATGCATATCAGATTACAATCTCCTTTTGTGATAATGTCTTGTCCAAAAGCTGTTCTATTTTATTGATGGTCAAAGCCATCAATAGATCTCCCGTTCCACTTTTGTGCCGGCATTGTTGGCATTTGAAACTTCGTGCCATTGTGCTCACATGAATACAGTGTCAATGACATAACACTTCCGAGTGAGATTACGACAGCCAGGGGACACTCTTTTTATGAACTGCTGTGGTCTACTTTTAAGTTTTAAAGTGTGTTTCTGTGACTGTGTCTACATTTTCTGTCTTTATGTTTGTGTATTTTTAAAATTTCCCACGCTTGCATCTTCTCATGAGAATCGGCAAGATCTCAAACCCGTAAGTAAATAGAGCTCCGTTCGTGCTCTGTTTATGCTGGGGCTGACTCTTTAACACTGCTAAAGGTAAGGTTGGGGGTGTTTCTTTTGCCGTCAGTAAAACGGTTTAAAACATGCCAGCAAAAGAACATTGGAAGAGGATTGTCTGATAAAGTCCTAGATCACCATAACCATCAAAGTACAGTCATGACAAAGTTATACTACAAAATTAACTCTCATGAAGTTACATTTGGAAAGTAATGAAGCCATACCTTGATATTGGAGTGAAAAAGACAGTGAATTAAAACTAATTCATTGCTTGTGACTAATTATTTCCAAGTTCTGGTTTTCAGACTGCTGTGTAGCTGTGGGGAGGTTTGGGATCCTAGTCCTCACACAGACATGTTCCCAATGCAATAGAGTGTGCCCAGTATATTAGTCAATTGATACACAAATGTGAGGCTGTAATTACAGCTACAGAAAACGGTTCACCAGGGAGTAGAGACTGGATGCAAAATATTTGCCTGCCATGTGCAGAATTTATTTGGAAATGATAGAAACTCTGGAGAATTTTGCCAATATTTTGATGCAGGAGCCCTTTGGCTTTCCCCTCCTCCTTATTTTTCATCCTCTGGCTCTCTTCAAGTCAACCGATTCCCTGCCAGCCATCTTTGGGATCTGGCATCCTTGATTTGATAGAACTCTACTGCTTTGTCACAAGTTGGATGCCTCCTTTCTTTGTCTTGGCTTTTTATGACATTCAAAGTCTTCCCTACCCAGGGAACGCATTGGCTTTGCTTGGATTACACATGCCAAACTTAGGTTGGTGTTTAGGGCCTTGGGCTTCTTGTTGAATGATAATATCACACAATGCTTGATTTTGGCTGGTTCCCAGATTTGATGTACCCACCAAGCCCTAGCTAGCTGATATATCATTGGCAGAGTAATGGTGAGAGGATGAGGGCTGGCTTTGAACACATTGTTATTGGCAGGAGGCATGCTGGACCAAGCTTAGGAATGACATCTTTAGCCATTTCCATTGCTAAACTAGATTCATTGGGTTTCCAGGAAACCAAAGAGTCCAAACAAACTTTACTGTTGCTCTTACATCAACGGAGTAGTGAATCTGCTTGTTTTCAGCTGAACTTTAGAGGAGTTATTCAAGGTGCTGAGCCTTGGAGGGTGGTGGTGGTAGTATATTCCTGTTTTCAATACATTGGACTTAATGTTCAGACCAATAATCAGAATAAATTCACTGTCCTAATTACATGGGAGCCACCAACAGCCAGTGATCTGGTGTGGCCAGAGTTATTGACTGATAGTAGCTGGTATAGGAAAAATCATGAGAAGGCTACTAATAAATTGATGACAAGAACCTGCCTTATACCAGGCCAAAAGCTGCATCCTTCTGTTCCAGTGTTGTCCATTCTGACTAGGTATGAAGAAGAATGTTGGATCGCCTGAACACCTAAGTCCAAGAATTCCCCCCCCCCTCTCTCTGGCTTTTCTTCGCAAACGAAGATTCAGGAAGGACTCATCCCACGCTTTCTGCAAGTGTGCTGATGACTGAAAAGACCAATCCGAGATAAACAAGTCCAGTTGCAGAAAGCACAGCAGAAGGTCGTCTTGGGTGATGTTTCTGGGTTGTGATTCTTTCTGTGTTGTCGTTTCTCTTCAAGACTTGTTCGTCGTGAGTTCTCAAATAAGGCTGCAGCATTGTGGATAGTGCATCTCCATGCCTCCTGATGTGAGGCCAGGGCGGACCATTGTTGGTGATCAGTTTGGCCAAGCCTGAGATGTTGTTTCAGGGAGTCCTTGTATCACTTTTTTGGAGCGCCCCTCTTACACTGACCTGTGGCGAGTTCACCGTAGAGTACTATTTTTGGGAGGTGTTGGTCCTCCATCCTAGAATTGGAATAAAGACATATTGGGATCTTCCAGAGTAATGCAAAGAAGAGGGAGTTGCCACTCCTGTTTTATCAATGGCTGGAACCCCTTGGTGCTGCCTACTCATTCATTCATGACCTCTACAGCTTTTTTAGTCCCTGTAAAAGGTGGTGGGAAAGGGGAGAGGATGAAGGAAGCTGTATGACATCATAGACAACTTGGCCAATCATCATTCAGATTTCTTCAGTGTTCACTGTTGGCTCTGGAAGTTATAAGAACCAATGTAAGTATGCCTTCTTTTAAAAAAAAAAAAAGGAACAGTAAGCTAAAGTCTTTTGCAAACTGCAAAGCACCAGATCCCATCTGATCTTATGGAGGGACTACTGGGGAGGAGACATGTGCTGTTCCTCCTCCACCATTCAGTGAGGCTATGGACTTTATCAGACCAGGCAAATATGGCATCATAAGGATGCCTAATGATCATGAAAGAGCACACATATCAGATGACATTGTCCTTTTGCAGTCATGTACTATAAATGAGGCATACGTTTTATTGCTGGCATTGCCAGCATATGAATCCTTGCACCATTGTGCTCACATGACTGCAGTGTCAACAGGCAAACACATCTGAGTGAGATTGTGACATCCAGGTAGGGAACACTCTTTTTTGAGCCCCCCCCCCATGTACTTGGGACTTTTAAAGTAGTTTTTGTGTGTGTGTGTGCTTGTGTGAACTTTTTACGTGTTTATTTTGTTTTTATTTTTGAATTTCCCACACTAGCGTCCTCTTGTGATAATCGGTGAGATTTCAACCCTGGAAGTAAATGGAGCTCTGTTTGTGTTCTGTTACTGCCAGGGAAACCTCATTGACTCTGGAAAAGGTAGGTCTGGTAGGGGGAGGGGGTGTTGGCCAGCATAAGAACAACACAATTTATGCTGGCAAAAGAACTTTGGGGCTGGTGGTCTTATAAAGTCCAGAGTTATGTACAGAATTATGAGATGGAGGTCAGCAAGAATAGAGCTAAGTTCTATTCTCTCCCCCTCTCTCTCTTCCCCCCCTCCCAAAAGAAATAGAATTTAGGGTCAGCTAATGAAAGCCTTTTGCAGTAGATACAGGAAGAAAATACTTCTAGTTTGAGGAATATTATGGACAGGATGCAACATTGTATTTTGACAGTCAATGTGAGCACAGAAAGGTGTTTTTTTCCTTCCCATTACAGTTCTCCATTGTTTTAAAAACTTGCTCCAAAGGGGTTTTCAGAACAATATTTTTGGGTTGCATGATGGGACGGGGACATGGCCGGTGGAAAGAGGAGGATCACTGATTCAGATGGAAGCAATGGGATCTGGCAGAGGTATACTACTTAATTTTGGCCAGAGAAATGTTGCATCCCATCCCATCCTAGGAAAAAGGTGAGGTATAAATCCAATCAAATCAATCAACTGGTCAACTTTAGTTAAGAGTTTCTTTGCCTCAAAATTTAGGCTTGACTCTTGTCTTCTATTTGGACAAATTATCCAATGCATGATAGTACTGCCAATGGCCACTAATCAAGACAGTTAAACATAGAACCATTCCATTCCAATGGAATAAAATACTTTAAATGGGACGCCAAGGAAAAACAGCAGGAAACTGATATTCCTACCACATGCTACTTGTGAGCTTCTGAAATCACTGAAAAAACAGTGGTGTAGGAGACCACTATTATTCCTGATAGACTTTTAGCCTGGTTCAGTCAGGGCCATTTTTCTGTTTCAAAGGACATTCCAGTTTACAGAATATTACAGCAATCCAGCCTCAAGGTTAATAAAAGCTGGAATGCCTGCTCCCATGTATGAATTAGAGTTTGAGTTTGTCTTATTACAAGTCTTAATAATTTTAAGGGAGATGATATGAGCACATCATGTGTGGCACTTTCTCAATCACTTTTTGGCTGAAGAATACCCATATGTTTTGAAGGACAGTGGTTAAATGCCAGTACTGCAAGTCACCACATTGCAAGTTCGATTCCAGCAGGCTCCAAGGTTCACTCAGCCTTCCATCCTTTCGTAGGTCGGTAAAATGAGTACCCGGCTTGTGGGGGCAATTAGCTAACACACATTGGAAACTGCTTAATGCAGTGTAGATGTGTAAATTGCTATTGCTTAAAACAATTTGTAAGCCGCTCTCATAGCCTTCTGGCTGAAGAGCGGGGTATAAATAAATAAATAAATAGATAAATAAAACTCGGAGCCCAAAGAAATGAATGTTGCCCGGCAAGATCAGATTTTCTTGGTAGCTCCTGTTCTAATCTCCTCAGAAGACAAATCATATTTTCCATTGCATAAAAAGAGATATTAATATTTTTCATATTTGCCTAATTTTTCTTGTCTGACCATCTGTATGGTGATGTCTTAGCAAGATTAATCTTGTGATATTGGAAATCCAGACGGGATGTTGCCTGAAACACATATAAATAACTTGAACTTGTACCAAGCTATAATCCAGAGCACTGATGTGCATTATTATATCAGTTTAGCAGAATCCTTTTTTCTTTCTTTTTTTTAGAAGTTATGTGTTATAATGTCCAGCGAATGCATAGATGTGAGTGGCTGCAGCCCCATAAAATTAGACACCAGGCAGAGAGGGCAGTCATGCTATTGAGAGTTGTTTTTCATTTTCTTTTTTATTTATTTATTTATTCTTTTGCAGCATGGGATGCTAAATCATTTAAGAATTGGTGCCTATCCAAAATGCATCTGTTGACCCAGATTCATCCCTCCAGTAACAAGGCTGAAGTGATTATTTTTCCAAGAACCCAATAGATTTTATCCACATTAGCATGCGTGCCAATAAATGCTTGCCATGTGCCTTGGAAAGCATAGCAGATCGTGATCAACATGTTTGTGTAATCTTTTCTCTGCTCACACTTCCCTTTGCTCAAAGCTATGCCCTCTTTTTGCTTTCATTTTTGTTAAAGAGTCCATTGTTGACATTGAGCTGAATGGACAACTTTATTCCTGCTAACTCTAAAAGTTGAGCCTAAATCATCATCATCTCCTCCTGCTCCTCCTCCTCATGAGGTATGGGGTGGGGTAGGGAATGACACTGTTGTGAATAACAGCAAAGTGTGCCACATGTGTCCCTAACCACTTTTTGCAGCTCTCCAGCCACTGGTAGTGCCAATGAAATAATGAATCCACTCTGGGCCTTATACTAAACCTAAATGGCACTTTCCAAGGTGTTGAATCCTACTCCCAAAATTTGTTGGGCAGTTTGGATAGCTCCTTTAAAACTGGGACTAAAACCTGGAGTGGATTAAACCCACTTTGAGTTCATAATCTGCCATAGCCTCCATCACCCTCCAGGACCCCTGGATGCCTCAACTTAGTGGTGGGGGGGGGGAATGCTCCCAAATATAACTTGGAATGGTAGTTAGCCTATTTTTCCCCATTTCCCTGTTTTTCTTTTCTTTTTTTTTTTTAAATCAAAGTTCCAGTTCAGGGAAGTTTATAGAAGAAACATGCCCAATCTCCCTAAATAGGCCCAAAATCTGGAAGGCAAAACTGGATGTTGAATTCATTCCCAGGAACTATTAATTTTTGGCCCAAACTGAAGGCCAAAGTGCATGGAGGTGAAAATTACCCCATACCACAATTTCCCACTTGTGATGATGAGGCATCATGGTAGGACTATACCATGTTGTTTAGTTTCCCAACCATTTGGTCATGGATGCTACTTTGTCTATGTTCTGTTTGGACGTATCTGCATTCACATTTCCTTGTCTCTCTGTCATTTGGTTTGCTTATTGTTCTCATATCTTGCCCTTCCTCCTAATTGGGCAGCTAACAAGATTTTTTTTTTTAAATCCCTTTATGAAACTTTCCCTTATTTTTTATAACTGCATTTTTTAAAATGAAAAATAAATAAAATAAATAAAAGGGTCACTATTAAATACTTTTTTTAAAAAAATATGTCTTTTAAAATGCAATTAAAACATCACACATACATAATCAAAGAAGCTTTCTGCAGAACTAACAGCACAGATCTGAACAGGCCTAGTAAAATAACATTTCTTACATGAAAGGTGGGTTGGGAATTAAATAGCCAGTTTGGGAGCCAGCTGGATCTCATTGGGGCATTCCATGCAAAATTGTCACATTGTTGTTCTGCACAGAAAATCACTTTTTCTGTGTAGAAAATAATTTGCCAGAATCCTATATGACCTGTTACATTAGGTAACTTTATATATACTTAGCTACCTAGTAGAGGTGCTAAGAAACCCCTTTACTGAATTGCAAAGATGCATAACGAGACATGTGCATTGATGCTCAAGGTGCATTGGGATTGATGTGATGTGCATTGGGACCAATGAGATGAATATCCCATTGTGTATCATTCCTGTTGCATATTGCTCCCATTGTGCATCAATCAGTTTGCCAGCTTTACTAAATAGTAACATAACAGCAGCCTGTGAAGAGCATGTGATGAGCATCTGGTGGAATGTTGATGAGCAAATGGGGAGAGATCATGAAGGAGCCAATCCTGTGGCAGGAGACTTGTATGGGAGAGGTCTTCTAGAGTGAAAAGGTGTGGATGACCTTTGAGAGGGGGAGTCTGAGATGTGATGTGATGATGGAGTGTTGGAATGTGTGTATATGGTTGTGAGTGCAGCTGAGGGATTGTATGTGCAGTGGGGATATTGTTGAGAGAAACAGAGGCTAATTGGAATACAGAGTGAAAGGAAAGAAAGAACCTAATAACTTGTTATTGAGTCTGGCAGATTCTGGAGTTACATGATCACCACAGAGTGGGACTATCAAATAGTTTGAAGTTAACCAAGTTGGAGACAAAGTTTAAAGCATTTCTGTTATACTGTTTATGCAATAAACCAATCTTTATGTTTTGTTTAGCAAATCCAGACTCCTCATGAATTATTTCCCTTATTAGTATTTATTTGGCACACTAACCCTGATTAAACACACATCAATACAAGTACTATTCATAGCAAATCAAACCCCAGTCCTAGAAAGGAATAAGGGGGAAGTTTGACATAAAGTTGGCAACTGTGGAACTGCGGTCTCCATACAGCCTTCTACTGGATACAGATGTTACAGAACTGCCCACAGATGTAAGTCCACTTATGAAGATGTGAAACTCCAACAGGATTCCAGCCATTATTTCTATGTAAAAGCTGTTTTTGACACAGGAAAAAAAAAAAAGAGGCTGTTTTCTGTGGAAAATTTTGCACAGAAAAGTCCCAAATTGTGAATAGGCTTCTGAAACTGTGGTTTTGGAAGTGTTTCACACAAGAGAAGAAAATTACAGAAAATACTCTTTGCTTCCTTCAAGAAGAAAATTAGGGACAAATGGCATCCCTATTCAGGAAGAATGTATTAGCAACCATGTAAAAGGCCTTGTTCGATGCCACAAGTGACTGGGCTTGTTTCCCCACTTTCCAAATGGGACAAATATCCTTTAAACAAATTACCTTAAAGCAGCTAATAGAGAAATGCAATATAAGGTATCTCCAATTTTGATATAGTCAATGACATCTATTATTAAAGTATCAACAAAATATTCACTCATAAACTCTGGTGAGGAAAAGAAAGGAAAGAGTTTAGGTTCTCAGGATTACTATCTTTTTTTATTCCCAGCAAGGTAGACTTTCCTTGGTCTCTTGAGTGTATTTTGTGGAGCACTAAGTGATAGTAGTGAGCAGTTTTCACCTCCACAGATAGCAGATCTCTACGGGAGCTGATGAACAAGGGGAAATTGATGTGGGGTATGTGCATGCATGTACAATGTGTGCAGATACCAATGTGCCTTTATGTTCTCTGCTATGATATAGGAAGAATGGGGTATTGCAACATCTTACCTTTTCACAGAGGGAGATTTAACATTTCAACTCCCCATCAAAAGTCTGTATAATGAGAATACCAGATGTTTGCCTTTTGTGGACAGAATTTGTCCTATCTCGACTTCCAAATTGCCAGTTAGGTCTTGGGGACTCCTGTGGTGGGTGACTTCCGCACTCAGAGCAAAACAAATAGATGTGGAAATCAGAGAACTTGTCCTGTACTCTTTTCACTCTGGACCTCTACCAACGTTTGTATACATTTCTGTGGGGGTATGGTAAAGCAACAAAGAGCTGGGAAAAGGAAAATATGCTCCATGTTCTTGCCACTAAAAACATCATTGAAAATTAAAGGTCAGGAAACAGGCCAGGGGGAGATTGAAATGGAGCCAACCTGATGTCCCCCATCTCATAAATATAGTTGGAGAAAAGGCTGGTTGATCAGATGTCCCTGAGATGTCACTGGCCATGTGGCTTGCAAGGAGGAGGAGGAGGAGGAGGAGGAGGAGGAGGAGATGATCATCATCAATTAAACACTGCCCTTTCAGGCCTTTACTCCCAGATACTAATTGCTAGGTAGTGTTCCCCAGCAACTGGTACCTAGAATGAATATCCTGACTTGATTCATCCTTGCAGGGTAAATGAAAACACTGGGGGTGAGACAGATTCACCCTGTCCCAAGTTTCTTCAATACAGCAGGCTTTTTAATTTTTGGTATTTTATCTGCCTGCCCTATTGTGCTTTCTTATGTGTATGTTTGTGTTTGGCTTCAGAAGGACAAAAGTACCCTAGTTCTGTACAGAGGTAGGTGTTTTGTACAAATTATATTTCATACAAATTGCAGAAAACACAATAGAAAAAGCCTCACCCTCCATCTCATAGTAAAATTGGTTTCTTTTGAGGAGGTTGGAGAATTCTCAAGATGCTTCAAGATAGGAAATACAGTCGGCATGCCATATCCACGGATTCAACCAACCATGCTTTGAGATTATTAAAAAAAAAAAAATCCTCCCAAAAACCCAAACCTTGATTTTGCCATTTTATATAAGAGATGCCATTTTAATATGCCGTTATATATAATAGGGCTTGAGCATCCATGGGTTTTGGTATCCACGTGGGGTCCTGGAACCAACCCCCAGTGGATACTGAGGGTCACTGTATCATCTAAAATCTCAGCAATTGTGAGAATTCTTCAGAACCCTTGAGGAAACGTATATCTGATCTCAGAGGTAACATATAGACAAATTGTCTACCTTACTTTCTTCGTGTATTTGGTATGTATTTAAGAAGAGAACCAGTGTGGTGTAGTGGTTTGAGCACTGAGCTATGACTCTGAAGACTAGGGTTCAAAATCCTGCTCAGCTGTGGAAACCCACTAGGTGACCTTGGACAATTCATATTCTCTGAACAAATCTTGCCAAGAAATTCTCTGAACAAATCTTGCCAAGAAAACCCCATGGTGGCTCCACCTTGGAGTCCCCATAAGTTAGAAATGACTTGAAGATACACAACAACAACATGTCTTTAAGACGAGCTAAACTGGCTGCTGTCACTACCTCTCACAGCAATAATTCATAGTTTAGAATAGTGGTGGACAAAACTGAACCCTAGATGTTGTTGGACTGTAACACCCAGTAGCCTTAGCTAATGTTGAGGAATGCTAGGAGTTGTAGTTCAGCAGCATTTGGAGGAATACAGTTTCCACACACT
Source organism: Gambelia wislizenii (assembly GCA_030847615.1). Lineage (NCBI taxonomy): Eukaryota > Metazoa > Chordata > Lepidosauria > Squamata > Crotaphytidae > Gambelia > Gambelia wislizenii. The sequence continues at coordinate 7,776,134 of JAUMIR010000008.1, forward strand.
TGGTTTAGAAGTTAGAAGTATTTCTTGTTTTCTGTCCCAAATCTTCCACCATTTATTTCACTGGATTAATTCATGGACTATGAGAGAAAGAGAAGATCTTCCTACCCACATTCTCCACACCATGTGCATAACTATATGAACCATTACTAAATTCTCTCTTATCTTATTTGCTTTTCCTGTTAACTAAAAAGCCCCAAACATTGTTGCTTTCTCTTGCAGAAAAGTCATTCTACCCTACCTTCATCAAACATCATTAGTTTGTCATGTCTTAGTGTCTGTAAAGTAAGCTCATTTTTTTTTTGATAAATTACATGAACAAACTCAATTAAAAACTCTTCACAGGTATTTGGGAACATCAGTTTCCATTGATGGCATTGTAAGAGATCAATGAGGCCTAAATACCCTAAAGGCACCTGATCCTGCCTGATCTTAGAAACTAAGCAGGGCCAACCCTGGTTAGTTCTTGGATGGGAGATCACCAATGAATTCCAGGTGCTGTAGGCCACATACCATGGAAAGAACTGTCAAAACCACCAATGAGTATTCCTTGCCTTTAAAAACCCTATGAAATTCATGGGGCTGCCATACATCAACAGGTGACTTGAAGGCACATACATACACACACACAAGAGATCAACAGGAGACACAAAATGAGAGGGTGGAATGAATACCATTATCAGATTCTTAAAATGTTGGTGACATTTTAGTGATCTGATAAATGCATCAGTCAAGACTGAATTTACTTCAGCTCTTTGCTCAGGCCACTTTTCTTTGTTATATTGGTTTATTATAATGACCCACCCCCTGTGTGTCTAGAGGAACTGACATGCTGCTTTTCTACAAATGTCCCTAGTCTTCCTTATTAGGTGAACAGGCATCCATTAGAAAGAAATCTGTGTTCTCATCCCCCTTCCTGCCCCCTCAAAAGACAAGCAGAGTTCACAAGTCAGCATGTCTAGGTAGTTTCCTTGAAGGGCCTTTAAAGAATACGAGACTGCATTGCCTTGCATGCTCCATTTCAGCACTGATAAAGAAACCCTTCTCATCTTGCTCAGTGGTCTGCCTTTAATTAGGCTGAGTTATTGGGAGCATATGTTGACTGAATAAAAGAGTTTATTCTCTCCCCGCCCCCCAAAAAAGGTGACAAGGAAATCAAGAAGGTGGCCATCAGAGGCACTTTTATTTTATTTTATTATTTAAAGATCATCTCCCTGCTGGATCTTCTCACACCCACTGGTACACATGCTTCAGCATCCACATCAGCCTTTTTTTCAAGTAGAAATCATATGCCTGATATGCTGATCATTGCCAGTATCCTATGAAGCAGCTTTTCACTGGAAGAGTAGGGACAGATAGGTTTACTGTGGGTTTTTTCTGGGCTGTGAGGCCATGTTCTGGAAGAGTTTATTCCTGATGTTTTGCCTGCATCTGTGGCTGGCATCTTCAGAGAATGGTTGGGTAGGGGTGTGAAGGTTTTATATACTGTGAGTCCCTGTTGGAGATAATATCATCCAGGGACAGGGGGATTTCCAGCAGATAATGGGCCATTAGCCAAACAGACACTAATCCTCCTTGCATATCTCCCCCCAGGAACTAGCCATTCAAATACAAATTTACATATCCTCTCCAACAGGGACTCACAGTATATAAACCCCCCCACACTCCTACTCAACCATTCTCTGAAGATGCCAGCCACTTTTTTTTGACCCTCCCTGGGTTACTTGTAAGTTTTAAAGTGTATGTGTATATATGTGTGTGAGTGTGTGGTTAGTTTAACTTTTTGACAAGCATTTTTAAATTTAATTTTGGAATTTCATGTGGGATTTCAAAAGAGGAAGTGAATGGAATTCCATTCATGTCCTCTTTATTGCTGGAGGAACCTTTGCCCGAAAAGGAGGTAAGTGTGGGGAAAACGTTCTTTTGCTGGCATAAAAATTGATTTTTTTTTTTTATGCCGGCAAAAGAACAGTATCGGAGGGCATCTTATAAAGTCCTTGATTTCAACCCAATAACACACTCCCCATGCCACTTACCTGTCTTCAGGCTGGGCAGCTCTGCATTTAGTGGCTGGGGGAGGACAGAGGTAAGATGGGAGGGGCCAGGTGCTACATTGTTGCAGTTGGCTGCAGAGGCAAAGAGACATCCTCCTGTGTTTCTTAGGTATCCTCCAGATATGTCAAAATAATATAACATCATTTTCTTGCAGCTGGTGGCAGAAACACTGCTATCCACTGCTCTTCTTCTCCCTCCCACAGCTACTAAACGGCCATGAGGTGCCCAGTCTGAAAACAGGTAGGTTGCATGCATTTGGGTGGGGGAGAGATGCCTGCTGGGGTGTGATGTAGGATGCAGGAACTTGGCCAACATATTAGAAAACCTATTGCGAAAGATTTGTGGGAAAAGAGAGGGCCAATATGGGGAGAGAAAGATGGTTAACATCTTCAGCTTGTCTTCTCACATCTTGTCACTAGAGCCTAATCATGGGCTAGTTGACAAGAAGATCGGTGATCTGGGTAATAGAGAGGTTCCCACCAAAAGTCTCCAACACTTTGATTTCATACTTGAGTGAAGAGAGTGAATTTGAGAACAGTGGACCAGGTGATCCTCCCTAAGCTTACCAAATATCTTCTCATGCACCATCTAAAACTAAAGGGTAAAAGTAGCTTCTTATCTATAATGCTTATCACCATTTTTGAGGCAGGTTCCATTTCCCCCCAGCCTCCAGGTAGATTCACAACTTGGTATTAGTTAGGGTCCAACCTACCATGAAACGGACTGAGGCGGTTGCTTCTGGTGGCAGATGCTCAGTCATCAGCAGTGATTTAGAGGATAGAGCTATGTATTCAGTTGGTTTAGTCTCCCCCACCACCCATGCTATCTTAACACCTTCAGGCATCATGGAAGACACTGTTCCACCATCCCTATTGAAGATGAAAAAACAGCAACGGTCAGCCCAGTTGGCCTTAAAAAAGGAGGAGGAGAAGGGATCACCATCTTGGACCAGCCTTGGTAGCTGTTCTTTGCTTTGAAAAGCATATGCTCTTATGCCAGATACCTTCCCAGAAGTTTGTATTTCCTAATCTGCCTAAAGACACAGCAAAGGTGTATGACTACAATGTGTTTTGACTATGCGGAAAATTGGTTAGTGAAATGCCTAATGACTACTAGCTGTTGTTATTAACCCAGAAGGGTCAGCGTTGGTGGCGAGCGCAAGGTCTGGGTGTTTCTTTCATCCACTCCCAAGAGTTTACATAAGTAGTTTCAAATCCCCTCTGCTGAGATCGGGCAAAGATTGTGTAATCTCTCTAGTACGCAGATGCTGAACAAAGGAATATTATTATAACATCTTTAATCTTGCTTCCACTTCCCCCTCTTCCCCTTCCTTCTTGATGTGATCCAATTCCCTTTCCCTTGGGAATCGCATGCCGAAAAAACGGAATTTGAGAAGAGAGGTGGCACTTCTTTCAAAGAATGAATTTCTCTGCAAAGAGATTATCTGCATTACCAGGAAAATCAACAGCTACTTACAAGACGCCTCATTGGCAACGTGGCTGAGACACTAAATAGGGTATTTCTGATCACAACACCTGGGGGCCTATGATTATTAGGCATTTATTCTGAGAAGACTGCAGAGGGAATTAAATGAAGATCAGCTTGTTGATAATCCCTGCAATAGCTGCATTTTCCCTATGGGCTTAATTTTTTTTATTTTATTTTAATTTATTTTCCTACTTCTTGGAAGACCAGGTTGCCTTGTCTTTATTAGTTCAAAGGCCATCAGGTATCACTAAATCCTGGACCTCCTATTTGTATGGCGGTGTCTTTGAATGTGTTTAATCCAGCCCATCCTGATGACTCAAGGGAGGTTGCAGTCGTTTTAAACACTGCTTAATGGCTGCATTTCAACTCCTGCTTTGAAAAGCCCGGGCGGCAGCAATTGCAAAACATTTTAGCTGATTGCCACCAGATGGAGCTCTAATAGGGGGTGAGCACTCCATTATCTGAACGTGGTAACAGGCTGACTTAGGTACAGTAGTATAGATGAGATATCACAGGGTTGCTATTTGGTATTAGGGATATACTGTATATCTTTACTTATTTCATTCTTGCATGCAGGAACGAATCATTTCAGAAGTTTCCTCTTGGCTAGGAAAGAGCACAACTCTGTTTATGCACACACACACCCCAAATCATTTTTGCACTGTGAAAAAAAATGTTTGCATGAGAAAACTTGAGCTTTTGTTAAAAACTCAACTTTCTTCACAAAAAGTATAGTTTGCACCAAATTCAGTGTTTTGACAGGGAAAAAAAGGTTTCTAAGCAGAAATCAACAGCTTTGGGGACTCACTAATTTTTATCATCTGGCTTTGTTTATCTAGACTACTGACTTGCTGTACAACTTCTGGACCAAATGATGACCACCCTCTTGCTTCATCCTGCTGGATACCCTGGACTGGATTAACTACTCATTAACTCTTGCATTCTGACCACCTGATTCCTAGGACACTTGCTGACTGGAACATAGGGCAGTCATTGTGATAGCCTCCCCCCCCCATGACCATTATGTTGCTGGGGAGAATAGTGGGAATTGGACAAGCATCTGACTATGTCCTCATAGCCAGACACAGACTGAGAAAATCTGAGATCGACTGAAGTCCTCCAGAGGACTTCACATCCTCCAGAGGTCTCAGTGTATGATGTCATCAGTTTGTGTCTTGCCATGGGAACATAGGAGATTATCAGACATGGGGAAATGCAGCAAAAAAGTGTCCCAAACCACATCAGAAGAACACGATGAGAACAGAAAGGGCAACATTATCAGATGCCCACATCCTCAGCCATTCCTGGGGTGTAGCGCTGATGTGGATGAGGCTTCACTTTTGTATTGACGGGGCTAAGCCACCAACACAAAGGGACGCGTTATTCACTCCTGCGCTATGCCCCCAGAATGCCAAAGAATGACATCATCTGATAATGTCACCCATTTCTGTTCTCATCGTGTTCTTCTGATGTAGTTTTTGCTGTGTCTGATAATCTCATTGGCTGGATGCATCTCTTATCACCTCCACTCTCCATTAGCAATGGCATTGCCATGGGAGGCGCTATCACAGTGCAACTTTGGATTGGGGGGCTTTAGCCACTGTGGAGGACAGAATGTGAATCTCTGCAATGAACAAAACAAAATATACACAGGCATAAGCATAAGGTGGAGTTGTGGCAGCATGTGTCACTAGCAGAAATGCCAGGCATAGAACGGTGAGGATTTGTGATGACAAAGCAAAGGATACCCTGTTATACATAAAGAAAATTCCCTTACTATAGTTCCAGAATTTCACCCTTGCCACAATCAAGAACCCAACCAGGCTGACCATATTGTCTGCCCTGAAGAGGAATATTTCTTTCTTTTATTAATATAAAACCACAATGTCATTATGTCATCCATGCATCCACTGTGTAATTACCCCATTTTAAAGATAAATCCATTGTCTGGGGAGACATCCATCATGCCTGTCACCTTTAGCACAGAAGGTGAGACACTAAATGGACACCTTTTACTAATATTAATTTCTATATAGTCATCAATTGTGAATAGACTATCCATTGTTCTCTTTGACAGAGACAGGCCAATGACGAAGATTAAATTATCCATCTTTGTAGAAATGGAGGGATTGCTTTGAAAGTGCTCTTAGAATTTCATTTTTGGAGTATATTCAGAGTAATTGTTTCGTTTTGTTCATCTTTTTGGTTGTTCCAAACTCTGGTCAATTATAATTAAGATAGGTAGGTGGGTCGGTAGGTCGGTAGGTAGGTAGTCCAGTTTTCTAAGCAATGGACTCAAACTACAGGAACAAAGATTCCCCCTAAAAATTAGGAAGAACTTCCTGTTGGTAAGAGCTGTAAGAGCCTTGGAGTGTGGTGGAGTCTCCTTCTTTGGAGGTTTTTAAACAGAGGCTGGATGGCCATCTGTCAGGAGTGCTTTGATTGTGTATTCCTGTATCACAGGGGACTGGATGGCCCTCATGGTCTCTTCCAACTCTATGTTTCTATTATTCTATGACCCCATGATCTGTAGCACCATAACCTGAATTCAAAGCAAAGGAGGCTTGTGAAAGTGCTAGAAATAAGCAATGGATTAGGCAGTGTGGAGGAACGACCATTTTATGTTCATATTTAATGGCAAAGGGAGTTTTTTTCTTGCCATAAATCAAGATATAAAATATCATCACTCCTTTGAGGCCTCACCCCTTTAATATCCATGTTTTAAAGAGCTCTTGAGCTGTCGATGCAAGGTTTATGAGCACTTTTTTATCATGAGAGGTCTCAATGAGTGAAAGGTGTTGGAAATGAGAGAGTCTATCCAGTGATTAATTTGGCTGTGGATCCATGTTCTCAATTGGTATTTGCTTATGTGAAAGATGCTCATACTTTGGCAAGAAACATGGTGCTAGATTGCATCCATGCTTGATACTACCAGATGATTTCACTGCACTTATACACATTTCTCTAAAAGCCTGGCCAAAGTATTGAGCCCAAGGGAGTTGGGATAACTGCTCTGAACTTGAACAGCTTTTGAAGCAGAGTTTGGAACGTTGTCTTCAAAATGAATAGCAACTTGCTGAGCACATTCACAAGTAAGCAGTGGTATAATGCTCTGGGGTTTAGGTCACCTTTCTGCCATTGCTAGGGATGCAAAGAATTATTCACAAATATTCTTGTTCTCTACAAAGATGATGATGATGATGATGAGGAGGAGGAGGAGGAGGAAGGGAGGGGTAGAGGGAAGGGAGAGAAGGGAGAAGGAGGGTGTCTTATCTCACTGAAATATCCCCTCAAGAAAACAGTGGACCATTGCAATATATTTTTGTGAAATATTTTTGTGAAAAAATCATTTGTACAAAATACTTGTTTTTGTGCAACCCCCTTGTTTTGCACAAAAACAGTGGGAGGGTTTTGCACAGAAAACAGTACATTCTGTGCAAATGATGCTATAATTTATGCAAAGGAAACAGGTTTTTTTAATGTTTTTTTTTTGTACAAAAAAGGTTTTGTATAACTTTGGTTTACAAAATAGTCACTCTTCCTTCTCCTCCTCCTCTTCTTTACAAACTCACCCAAACATATGCAAACATCCTTGTAACTTTACTCAGGAAGATGAAAATATTTGAAATTCTTTGCTCTTCCTGACAGAGTGAAATAAGCAGTGATTTAAACCTTAGCCATTGCTTATGGGACCCAGAGAATCATCAGTAGATAATCTTCTTGACCAAGCCTGCCTGTCATCATCTTAATCTACTTTTTAGAGTTGTCAGAGCTTGGAACATTATTTTGAATAAGGATGAATATAATGACATGCTGAAGCCACCCGTAACTGAACAGCAGTAGGAAGTTGCTCTGAACCCAGGACATCATTATATTTATCCTTTAACATGTTGTTATATTCATTCAAAATAATTATTTAAGCCCCTCTCTTCACTGTGCAGTAGGTAAAGGTACATAGTTTTAATTAGACAATATCCAAATTCTTATACTCAGTGCTGGCTTCAGATTTTACTGGTCCTGAAGGCAAGAAACCAGATCTTAGAAAAATTTCCTTTCTGGACAATGATTCTCAGAATCTCCCAGCCCCCATGGCCATTGGCTTTGGTGCCAAGGAATACTGAGAGTTGTGTCCCAGAAAAGTCACCTTTCCAAGCTCTGCTAAAGCACCAACATAGTGTTTCCCTATCTTCCAGGGGCCAGCATTGGTGGCTGGTGACTCCCAGGTCATGGGGCAGTGGATCCACTATAGGTTTTAATCTAGGTTTCAAAGGAGCTATCCTGTGCTGAGCCCTGTTTTTAATGCCTTTAAATCTATGCAAAATCTGGAATAGATTTATTACCCCCTAACAGCTGGCTATTGTGTTGTTGTGTGCCTTCAAGTCATTTCTGACTTAGGGTGACCCTAAAGTGAACTTATCATGGGGTTTTCTTGGTAAAATTTGTTCAGAGAGGGTTTGCCTTTACCATCCTTTGAGGACGAGAGACTATGACTTGCCCAAGGTGGGTTTCCATAGCTGAGCAAGCATTCAAAACCTGGTCTCCCAGTGTCCTAGTCCAACACTCAGACCACTAGACCAGCTGGCTGTTGGGCTCAAATCATCTACACTAATGCCATGGGGGACACCATTGCTCATCTACATATCAAGTTCCTATCTTCTCAATCTGTACCAATTTAGGAAACCAGACTTTTAAGAGCTAAGCACTCAAAGCCTAAACGGGCACATTTGCCCACTTTCATCACCTATATATTTGACATTTTTGTTTGTCTCAAATGCTTTCTGTCGAATATAGGGAAGAAGATGAATTTGGAAAAGTTCTTACCAAAACCTGAACCAAACAAACATTGTGCCCATCCCTGTTTCAGACAAACATCTTGAGGGGGTTCAGGAGCACCAGCAAATCCAACAGATTCCACATATCCTTTCACAGAATGAGCATGTGCTTCACAGAAATCCCATAGCCCATAACCTATGGGTTTTTCTCACCTGGAAACACCAGTACACTTCTCTATGCTGTTGTCTATGCCTTTCCCTGGTGGTTGACAATTCTTTTTTGACCGATTGACCTAGAGCATGCAAAACACTTCAGAAGGACATCTGTCACAAAAGTTGGCCAGGTACCATTTTTGTAGTAGAAGAAAGAGTGCAGGAGTAGGGGTGTGGGGGGGAAGCTTTACTTGAGTGTAGATCTTGTCTTTAGTCCTAATTAGGACCACAATCCATCATGCTGGGAAGTTTCTATTCATTTTAGTGATTGGGGACATGACAAATGAATCTGGGAATAAATGGGATGTCAGGGCCGAGCTGGAGATGGATGCGTTCTGCATGGAATGAGAGTAATAAGTACAGTTAATGTTGGCACCAGGCCAACATCACCGCCTCCTGCTAGGCAGGTCACCCCGAGGCTCTGACCGAGGGCGCAACACCAATAAATGATTCCTTGTGACTCTCATTTATTTCGTTTTATTTTATTTTTTTTAAAAAAGAAGAACACCTTGTCAGGAGCTTGTTCTTTGTTTTCCAATCTGTCACTTTGCTTTGCAGCAGGGCGGGCGGGCAGCGAATTAGAGAATGGAAACTAATTGAGTATTAGCTTAATTGTCCCTAATAAAATACCGATCATATCTCTTTTCATGTTGCTGCCTCAGGTCCCACCTTTTTCATTCCACTTCCTCGTGAGTTGCTTCTGTTCCTTGTGTCAAGATTGATTATCAGCATTCAGCAAAAAGGCCAAAGTGGCAAGTTCATTGAAGATTAATTTAAGGGGGGGGGGTGTAATGGGTGCAGGAGTATTTCCTCTCCCTCCCCAGCAATTTCCCTTAAATTGAATTTAGCTTTAATTTTAAAGTGTTAGGGGGATGTATGACGCCAAAGGTTGCTTTTGGATAATTCATTATGTACGAACTAATCAGCATCAATTTGGATGCACAGGTTCTTGGGGGGTATGAGATACCTGCTCAGCAAAGAGAGGTTAGGCAGTCCAACATTAATCATGATATCATCATCACCAATATATATTTAGTTAGAACAGCACTGTAACTGGTGATTTTTGACACCCAGGTCAGGCTCCCAGTTATTCACTGTATACACACTCCTGGGCCTTGGTGTTGGATCCATGTACATGTACTGTGCCATTTTCTGGAAGAATAGGTGGGCATCATCACCAAAAAAGAGAAAAAGAAGAAGAAAAGTGGAGAAGGTCAGTTACAGCAAGGATTCCAGATTGTGATAGAGAGATAATTTAGCCAATGTTGTCCATGAAATGGTGGCTTCTTGATTAGATTACTGTAATGTGTTCTACATGGGGCTGCCCCTGGATGATGACTTGGGCAAAATGCAGCAGCAAGTTTGCTGACAGCAGTACCATGTAAGCAACATATTTGTTGTTGTTGTGTACCTTCAAGTCATTTCTGATTTATGGCCACCCCAAGGCAAACCTATCATGGGTTTTCTTGGCAGAATTTGTCCAGAGGTGGTTTGCCCTTGCCTTCCTCTGAGGCTGAGAGAACGTGACTTGCCCAAGGTCACCCAATGGGATTTCATGGCCAAGCCAACTCTCCCAGAGTGCTAGTCCAACCGCTACAGAGATTTTCAGAGGGGAACAAAAAAAGTGTTCCCCTCTCGCAATCTCCTCTCCCGTCCCTGTAAGACATTAAAAAAAAAAACCTTTTCAAACATACCTTGTTCAAGCATCACTGTAAATTGCAGCTGTTGCCTCCTCCTCAAGGCCATTTTGATTATTAACAAGTAATGAGTAAGTAGAGCTACTTATATATGTTTCAAAAAGCAGAATAGGTTTATTTTATTTTCTCTTCTAGACCTGTGTACTGGTGTGTGTGTGTTGGATTGGTTGCTGTTCTGCTTCTTCTTTTCCAATTTGATTATTCTGCTTGAGAGATCCACCACTGTGTCTCACATTTCCCAGCAATAACAAAGCTATGTTGTTGTTGTTGTTTTGTGCCTTCAAGTTGTTTATGACTTATGGTGACCCTTCTTCTAATGTGCTTATCCCATATTATGTTTTCAAGTGCACTGACTCTTCTCTTGCTTTTTCTAGACTGAATGTTGACTCACTCAAATTAACAGAGCTACTGAAGGTGCCAATGAGATTAAGATTGGATCGGTGTTTTAGACAGAGACAGAGTTGCAATTTGTCTGTTCTCCCCACCCTCCTCAAAAAATAAAAAAAATAAAAAATACGTTGCCATGTTTTAGACAGTGGGTTTCCTTCTGGCTCAGTGGTCATTGAGTTTTCCTGTTTTGCTCTCAGAACAGGTGTCCAATTGACATATTCTATTATAAAATACAGCAGTCTTTTCCCATTAAGTGAAGCTTTGCTAGATCCATTGGTCAGACTCTATTACATTTGCTGATGCTGAACGCAGAAGAGGCCTATTCCAAAGACTTCACCTCATTAAGTTTGCTCATCACTTATAGCTTGGTTGGGAAGTTTGCTACTTGAGCACCCAGAATAAGGCTGATAAATAGCAAAACCTCTGGTGTTCTTCCCATCTTATAGTCTTATAGGCCATAAGTCCAGGACTTATGGTCAATGGAGTGGAAGTCCCTCTCCTATCTACGTGTTATCAGTGTGTAATAAAGGAAGGTAACATACAAAAGGAGATTGGGAACACTCAGTAATAGTCATGGCACTAAGGTGGTAAATGTACATTTATTAATCACTTTGTCTGCAGCAAAAATTAAATGCAAGTTGTGTGAAGTATCTTTAAATTATGACTATCCAGGGATTGTAAAACAAAGATAGGTTGTCTGTGCAAATGCCTTGTCAACAAATTAACACAGTGTCCACTTTCTGTACCAAATCACTTCTACTTTTTTTGTCAGGAGGATTAAACATGGCAAATCCAGCTAGAATATACTGTGATCATATATTTTTTTAAAGCAAAGCTGCAATAATCAGACATTTACAACTAATAAATTGGTGCTGTAATGCCTTTGCAATAAGGCTTTGAAATATAATCTGTCATTTCAGATTTACAGAACATGGCTCTTCATAATTATAATTCTCAAACACACATTACTGGTTATAATTAAATTCAGTTTTTTTAAAAAAAAACATTCTGATGCCTTTCTGTGGATTATCTGTTCATATTATGTTCTAATAGCAAAATTAATGTATAATCTGTTGAATAAATTTGGTTAGTTCTTGAATATAACACACATAGACTCACAAGCTGCTGTTGATCAAAAGCTGGAAAGTTAGATAAGAACACAAATATATACAGTTTATCATAAGGAGGCTCTGACAAAACCAGTTTGAACTCAATTATAGGCCCAAAAGGAAGAACTTTTGCAGTGAAAAGACAGCAGTGAAAAGCTTTCACACTCCTTTGAAAGGGTTTCTAAAATATTAAATTACTGCAAAAAAATTGACAAAGATCTGTGAAAATGAGACTGCTAAGAATGTAACAAGGGATTAAGTCACAGGCTCTTTCACGCAAAGAATTACCTCTTGAGTTTCTGGAAACAAGTGTATTTATTTGTATGAACTGGCTGAGCAATTGGTAAACTAGGAGAGATTTTAATTTTGAGTGTTACTTGTAAGACATACAAAGGTGTGTGTGTGTGTGTGTGTGTGTGTGTGTGGCCATATGCATTATGTTACTGACCTGGTTTTCCTCTAAAAAGTTTTTTTAAAAAATAGAATAACAAAGAGTGATTATTTTCTCTTTAAAAAGACACACTGGCCAACATTCTATTAGTGAAGCAGGCAAGCATAAGTCCAACACATGCCTGCATATGTAATACTGTGGTTGTTGTGGAAGTTGGTATTCTCCTCCCTCCTTCACAATGAACAAAGCCTTCCCCCAACTCACCATTTAGCAGCTGCTGTCCTCATTCCATGACCATTCAATGAATGGTGGATGTGGAGGGGGGATTGGAGAAGTGACTGTCTCCATAGCCACATGCAGATCGAAGACATCATCTGTTGAGATCTCTGGAGGACTCTGATGGATCTTCATGAATGATGCAATCAGTGTGCATCTGGTTATAGGGACATAGCCAGATGCTTCTCTGATCCCCCAGCTCTCCACCAGCTACTGAATGTTGGGGTGAGGAGGGGAGACTACAGCAGATAAACCATGAGTTGGGGGGGGTACAAGGGTTGAGAGAAGAGACATAGCATAGTTCTACCTGTGGAACTTTTACACTATTCTCTGCAATACCAAATCTTGGCCTCTGTTCCCATATCAATATGCTGTACAAGATGGTCTACCTTCTTTGGTTATTTGTCCATTCAGAAACGTTTGTGAATGCTGTTGCTGTTTTTGTTGTTGTGGAATAGCCACTAGCAAGTTCTAATGGCTGGAAGACACCTTTTTGCCTCCAGGACTCACTGGGGTTCAACAAACCCCCTCAAAGAGAAAGCAAAATCAGAACTGGTTGAAGGTTCACTTCCAGTTTGGTTAAACACCCACACACAGAGAGACACACAGAAAAGGTATGAAGTGCTTCAATTGTTTAAATTCTGAAATGCTGAACTTAGAGACTCCCAGAAGTGGCAACTGATCCTTTTCCATGATTTTTTTTCAGTGCTAAGGGGTCCATGGGCTACAGCCCATCAGCCCTCAGATCCTCCTCTCATTTCCACCACCTTCAAAGGCACAGTGTATGAGGAACCATGACAGGACCTTCTAGATGGCTGCCCCAAGGCTTTGGAGCTCCCTCTCTAGGGAGACAAGAATGGACCCTCTCCTTGCTGTTCTTCTGTCAACAGATTCATACAAGTGGATTCACCTAACTGCGGTTGGGGGAAAAGGTCTCACACTGGAAGTAGTCACCCTGAGCATCTGGAGGTCCTCCAGAATGCCAGAAGCTGACCATAGAGTTGTGCCAGATGCCTAGAGAGGTGTCGTCTCTAGGCATTTTTAGGTCCTCCAGCACAATTCTATGGCTGTTCACGATATCCACGGTGTCTAACTAAGTACGTCTGGGAAATACCAATACCCCCATGAGTACCAAAATAACCTGTACTTAATCCTGACTATATCAGGCAAAGTTATCTGCCCATAATGCTTTTAGGATAGGTGGCTGACAAAGAAAGGAAAAGCAAGCAGGAAAGGAAGAGAAACAATCCTAATCCCCTCTGTCTAAGCCATCTCATCCCTAGTGGACAAGAGCTCAGCAAGAACAAGTGCACAAGCTGCTGTTTCTTCCAACATCATTGTACATTGGGACATGCTATGCAATGGTCACACTGCTGGAACCTATTATATACAAGGGCCCCAGAGACATCACCACATATCTGCTCCACTTTTGAGAATATGAGCCTTGCACAACATTGTGATCCATCTTTGCATGATTGTAAGTCAGTTTACGATGATGTAAATACCTAATGGGATGCCAGATGAGATTTCTTATCCTATTTGGAAGATTTTCAACTAAGTGAACACACACCTACTGAATGGATAGATAGTCCTCAATGAGGCCTTTTGGGTGCCATTTCTGTTTTCAACACTTCTCACTCATTAGGTCAGCATGTACTAGAAATGCTCATAAAACTTTATGTGACAGCTAAGAGCTTTTCAAAATATAAAAATTAATGGTGAGACCTCAAAGTAGGTACCATATTTCAGACTGTAAATTATGACACTAAAGACAGTGCAGTTTGGAAGGGGGACATGCACACACATGCACACACACAGAGAGAGAGAGAGAGAGTCTCTGCCTTTTTAAATGGCTTTGGGCTTTGTGATGATGGTATCTCTCTCTTTTTATTCTAGTTTAAAAAGAGTTCACACTGGTATATTGTTGGTATAATTGCTCAGTATAATAGTCAGATCAGCCTTCCGTAGTGTGATTAACTAACTAACTAATTAATATCCTGCCTTTCTCCTTATACAGGCCAAAGGTAACTTACAAAAATGTATATATATATATATATATATATATATATAAAAATAGGGTATAGTTTAAAAAATTATTCATGCAAGCATTTAAAAAGCAATTCAAGTTTGGTTAAAAAACACAAGGGTAAAAGAAAAAGCATAAGAATAATAAAAAAAGAGATTGAAAACAGATGGAAACAGGTAAAAATGCCACACTATTGAAAGCTCTTTTTGCTACATAAATTATAAGTCAAAAGTCTGCTTGAAGAAAAAGGCCTTTGCCTGCTGGTAAAAGTAAAGGAGAGCGGAGGCTAATCAAAATTCCTGTGGGAGAGAATTCCATAACCTGGGAGCAGCCACCGAGAAGGTTTTCTCACCAAACATGCCTGTGCGGGGGGTGGGACTGATGGAAAGCCTTCCCCTGTATATCTCTCAGTAGGCTCTCTCAGTAGCTGTAGGTGATGGGATTTCATTGCCTCTTACAATCATAAGGGACTCTATGGTTCATCTTGTCCAACCTCCAGACAGTAAAGGAATTTGCAATCAAAGCATCCCTGACAGGGGGCCATCCACCCCCTGCTTAAAAACCTCCAATGAAGGGGAGTCCATCGCTTTTTTTTAAGTCCGTCTGTTCCACAGCTCATTCCATGGCTTCCTAATGTTCAATGTCACAGTCTAATACCTTTCGAGGGCACTAGGTAGAGAAGTCTGGGCTGGATCAGGCCAAAGGATTGTATCACCTAGCATCCTGTTTCCAGTGGTAGCCAAAGAGATGCTTCCAAGAAGCTCATCAATAGAGCTTGGAGAAACATTGCCCTCCTTTGCTGATTCTATATCCTCAGTAATTGGTATGTAGGCAGGGGCAACTTTACAATTAGGCAGAGTGAGGTGACCACCTGTAGCAATGGATTCATGGCAGAGCTTGGAAACTTTACTTTTCAGATGACAGGCTCCAGAATCTGTGAGCCAACATGGTGGATGACCATGGTGACCAGGGGATTCTGGCAGCAGCGGTGCAAAATAAATAAATAAATAAATAAATGCTTTTCTAAGCTCTGATTCCAGGCATCATGACAAGGCAGCACAGTGTTAGTTATTTGGTCCGTTATTATTGTACTTACATTGTCAGGGGATGGGACAGGTGATTCAGAGATTCCTAATCTCATCATATGCCAAAACATCTTGGCTGGTTTTGGAGAAGATGTACCTTGATTAGGTGTCTGAGGTGGGTGGTGCTGTTTGCGGCTGAACCTCAGGCAGCAACATGTCTTCGGTCAGCACTCTTTTCAATGGCAATGCTGCTTCTGGTTAGACTTATTCCCTATGTAGTTTTCTAATAAAGCCATCTGAACCAGTGGGAATCACCATGTATTGTGGAAGCAAATTACACAAACTAAGAATCTAGTGTGGCTCTTCTTCTTATGTGCAGTTTATTCTGTATCCTTTGGATGCTCTGCATTGTAGAGTGCACAAAGCCTGATTGCCTATGTCACTGAGCTAACTTGCCCCTGATGTAAGTTTAACAGGGATTCATTTTGACTAGTTTTGATCTGAGTGACCTCTGTCTATGAAGGCTATTGTATGCCTCCCTCTGGTGGTGAAAGTTTAAATAGCAACTGGGTCCTCTTGTGAACATCCATTTTGTTCAGTTCTAAATTCTTCAAGTTTTGGTTCATTCTCTTTGGAATCATTGGAACATATTCAGAAGAACCCTGTGCCAAGAGATTGCCCCCAGAAATGTCCCAAGCATGAGGTATATGTGAGCTTAGTAGATGCAATTTAGAGTGCCTGGATGAAAGACAATCTGGGAAAAGTCCATGCATACTGTCTTGAGTCTAATGATGGTACATATAAATGTGCAAAAGAAATAAATTATATAGTTAGTGATGAATGTGAAATCATTATTATCCTGATTCATGACATGAGCTTTCCATAAGTGATCAGATGTACAATGAACCAAGTGCTATTTTCTGAAAGTTCATTCTCCAGTTCAGGCTTTTCTGTTTGAGGTTACTCTTAGCCACAACTTGGGAACTTTATTTTTGGATCACCCATAATCCCAATTGGAGACTGTGAGAGCTGTAGTCCTAAAAAGCAACTTTGCTTGGTCAGCTGCACGCTCAGGGCCAATGTGAATGGTGGCCCATGTATGTTCAGAGGCCCATATATAGGATTCCTCTATGTGTGCAGAGCCCTGAATGTGCAGCTCTTGGTTGCATATCCAAGGTGCCCATCACAGTGGAGGGATCTGACTAACTGCTATGCTCCCACTTTCTTGGATATTCAGTAAAGACATGAGAAGGTCACTTCAACACACAGCTTGGAACTGAAAGTACTGTCTTAAATCGTATTAACATCAGAACTGATGCTCATTGGTCTCATTGGGCCAATGTTCATCAGGCACTTTGCTGGCTCTGCTATGCAGTAACATATCTATTGGATATAGACAGTACAGACTATGAAGTTGTCAATTTGGACAGGAACTTTGTCTTGTGCACTGGAAACATGTATGTGAGTATTTTATGTGTAAAGAATGCTCACAATTTGTCTTGTCTTTGGCAAGAGAGGGAGTCTCGATACACCGAGAAACCCCATTGAGAAAATGGCCAACTGTGTGAGATCCCCCACCCTGCATTGTGGGACTTTTTTCGTGAAAACTTTGCTAGCGCTAAAAACAAACAAAACTCACTCCCAAAGAAAACTGAATTTTGTGCCAAAGTCTCCATTTTCTACATGAAACATTGCTTTTGTCACAAAAGACATTTTATGCAAATGAATTTCTCACAAAAAATACCAACAATCCTGCCATGTGAAAAATCACAGGGAAAAAATGAGCACAGTCTGTCCCAGTTTCACCCAGAAGTGAGAAAGCTTTTGAAATCATAGAATCATAGAGTTGGAAGAGACCACAAGGGCCATTCAATCCAACCCCATTCTGCCCTGCAGGAATATGCAATCAAAGCACTCCCAACAGATGGCCATCCAGCCTCTGCTTAAAAACCTCCAAAAAAGGAGACCACACCACACTCCAAGGCACTGTATTCCACTGCCAAACAGCTCTTACTGTCAGGAAGTTCTTCCTAATAACAAACTCCAGGAGAACATGGTCACTCCTCCGCTAAGGATCCTGCCACTTCCACCCCATTAACCAGGTCATCTCTGTTGGTTAGGATCAGATCTAAATAGCTGATCGCCTAGTGGCCTCTTCCACCTTCCAGGCAATGAAATTGTCTGCAATGAAATTCTTGCTTGGGAAAATCTTTTCAGGGAAGATTTACACCTGAAAATTTCCAGCAGGTTTGCCTAAAACTTCTCTCTGGCTTGTTGAATGCAACCTCTCACTTCCTTTATTAAGCACTCAAGATTTCTGATTGAAATTTGTAAACTGAACTGCAGGACCTCTGCTTTCCATTTAATATCTGCTATTTTTCAATTTCATTGGATTAAATCCTTGGGTTGCATATCTTTCCCTCTAGGGGGAGCACAGACTCTTTTATTCAAGGAGGGGGAGAGAGTCTCCTTTGACCATTTGAGTGGGTAGGTGTGCTCTGCTCTTTATAACCCCCTGTGGGCCTGATCCATAGTCCATTTGAAGTCAATGGGATCAGCACGCACAGTGTGTTAACAGGCTTGAAATTAAACCCAATTCACAAAGGACCTCATTTAATAATGGTTGCATTTAAAAGAAAAGAAGAAGAGTGTGCAGCTCCATTAGGAAGGAATACTAAGAGAAGTGAGTCCTTGGCAAATTGAAAGGGAAGTGTAGTATATAAAATGTGTGTTTTCTCTCTCTCTCTCTCTCTCTCTCACACACACACACACACACACAAATGTTTCCCTGTTTCTCACTCACTAGTGAAATGCAGCTGAGAAGCTGTTCAGGTAAAGCTGACCAGCTGTATCATATCTCAGCCACTGCTAAGGCACCCACGGGGCATGACAGACAGTTCCTTGTTGCTTATCTGAAACAGACGGAAAGACAACTTGTACAGAAACAAAGGAACATGCTACCAAACGCATTGGGGTGGGGGAGCTTTCATACTATAGTACCCAGTTCTAGCACTATGTTTCCTCTTTAACTGCCCAGCAACATCCTATGGAATGTGAAGTTGAAGGCTTTCACGGGCCAACATCCATAGATTTTTCTTGTGTTTCCCCCCCCCCCCGGGCTGTGAGACTGTGTTCTGGAATAGTTTCTTTCTGACGTTTCGCCTGCATCTATGGCTGGCATCCTCAGAGATTGGTTGGGTAGGTGTGTGTGTGTGTGGTTTATGTGCTGTGAACCCCTGTTAGGGAGGATATGTAAATTTGTGTAATTGAACGGTTAGTTTCTGGGTACAGAAATACAAGGCTCATTAGTGTCTGTTTGGCTAATGATTGGTTGATGGGCCATTCTCTTCTGGGAATAAGGGACAAGAGGATTCCCAGCAGATAATGGCCCATCAACCAACCATTAGCCAAACAGACACTAACAAGCTTTGCATTTCTATACCCAGAAACTAACCATTCAATTACACAAATGTATATATACTCCCCAACAGGGGTTCACAGCACATAAACTCCACACACACATCTACTCAACCATTCTCTGAAGATGCCAGCCACAGATGCAGGCGAAACGTCAGAAAGAAACTATTCCAGGACACAGCCTCACAGCCCGGAAAAAAACCAAGGAAAATCTATCCTATGGAATCCTGAGACTTCCAGTTTAGAAATGGGTACAGTGGGCCCCTGGTATCCTCTAGGGTTTGGTTCTAGGACTCCATATAGATACCAAAATCCCTGGATGCTCAAGTCCCATTATATACAATGGCACAGTAAAGTGATGTCTTTTATATAAAATGGCAAAATCAAGGTTTGCTTGTTGGAATTTTTTAAATAAATATTTTTCAACCTGTGGATGCTGGAATCCATGGATGCCAAATCCATGGATACAGAGGGTCAACTGTATTCAGAATTCTCAGCTAGAGAGTTCTAATGTCTCAGCCCCAGGATTCCATAGGTTGTTGCCATGGAAGCTAAAGTGGAATATAGAGCTATAATTATATAGCACAGTAGTTCCCAAACATTGGTCCTTGTTTTGGACTTCAACTCCCAGAAGCCCCAGCTGGCTTGGCCAACAGTCAGGAATTCTGGGAACTTGAAGTTCAAAACACTTGGAGGACCAAAGTTTGCAAACCACTGGTGTCATGTGAAAAGGACAAAGATGTCCATGCGACTGACTCCCTGTTGTGGAACTTTATAAAAGGAATATCCATAAGATTTTAGAAATTTGATGGGTTTCAGTATCAGTGGGGATGTTTCCACATTTCAGAATTTAGTGTGATGCTCTCGGTTTAACAGCTGTGGTGCTTTTCTACAGGTTCCTGGGATTTGTGGTTTGGTGAGATGCTCAGAGAGCTCTCATCCAATGTTTCTCAGGATATCTTTGGATCCTATGCTGGGCAGAAGGCAGGGTAGAAATAAACTAAGAACCTGATGTGTTTGCATGTCTCATGTGCCATAGTTACTCCCATATGCTACAATTTCCCCCTCTCCTGGAAAATCACCAGGGACCAGCATCCAATGGCACTTGATCCAGGGACCTTTAACAATTTGATACATGGGAGGGTCTCACAACAAGCAAAACACTAACTAGGGACCAGAAAAGGGAAGGAGGGAAGAAAGATTCCAAACAGAAAATCAAAAAACATGAACACGATAATAAATAATTCTGTGATCAGCGTAAAGGACACAGAACAACAAAAGCCTATAGGCAATACAATATAACTGATATATCAAACCACAGAATACAATAGCCAGGATAATGGAAAACCATATCAGTGTATAAATGAGATACAACTTACAGCACAGTAAAGCACACTCCTACTTGGTGGGAATAGCTGGCTGGAATTCACTCAGAGAAGTCCAGCTTTCACTAAGGAATATTTAGTGAAATTCCACTCCCTCTGTATATATACATACCCCACACACCCAATTGCATGGAGAATCAGAGGAAGCCATTCTTGCTCAACCCTACATCTACCCACCGAGGGTGTTTCTTGAAGCATACAGAAGCCACAACAGGCTTAGGTACTTCATTTCACAAAGCCTCTGATAGTGAAGCTCCTCTTTACAAAGCCTTTTAACAGTCAGCTAGCTCCCCCTTTCCTCTTTGGCCTCTTTCTAGATGGAGTTTATTTAGCAGCATCAGGATTGGGATGGCTGTGAATGAGGACTGGTGAAACACCCTTCCAATGTCAGGTTGGAGCAGTGGCTGTACAGTAAACAATGCCACAAATCAGTGCTTCTTCAGTTACTTGATGTGGCTGACAGTCCTCACCTCCCACCTGTATGTCATGGACTGGCACTACATTTGTGTCCATCTGATATCGTTGTTTCTTTCCTGGAAACTTGTCAGGGACTGACACCATAAATAAAGACCTCTTGTTTATGCTACTTACTTACTTGTATTTCTTTAACTACTTCTAGCACATTTTAAGAAAGTATTGATCTCTATTTTGGCCACCAAAAGGAAAATGCTCAGTAAAACAGAGAATGGTGAAATAAAAGCCATTCCTGGATGCATTTTGGAAGAAGACTTCAAGTGGTCTTTAGAAGGATTAAACTGTTTTTGTTTGCTTATGCAAAGCTTATCTGCCCTGGTTGTCTTTCCTACATGTGCATATACTTCTTTTTAAAAAAAAAAATTTAAAAAAATTCTTAAACATGTGGAGTTGCTCTTGTTTTTGTCATATAACAACATGTCTCTATTCCTTCCATGTCGTTTCTGCCTCTTCTACCAAATTTACTGTTAAAGAGATAATGCCCAGGAATGCATCTATCTCATTAACTAATTATACCTGTATATTATTTCTTCAGATATCATTCCATTTCCAAATTGATAGATGTTCAGCCATCTCAGTTTCCTAATTAGATGAGATCATTGGCCAAATCAGGGATGTGAATCATGCCATTTGCCAGATGTTGTTGGACTGCAACTCCCAGCTTAATTCACCATTGGATGTGCTGACTAAGGCTCCTGGGAGTTGCAATCCAACAACATCCAGAAGGATGCATGATTCTCACCTCTGGCCTAAATCTACTTGCTAGTCCCAAACCTATTATTATTATTATTATTATTATCCCACCTTTCTCCCACTGTAGGGACTCGAGGCAGCTGACAATGAGTTTGCTTGAATGCCAGATCAACCCTTATGAAAATCCCATGACTTAATCATGCCTTGACCAACAGAACCTATTCTTTTCTATCTATCACACATGTAGCTGCCTTAGTAAATACTCTCTGTTCATTTAAGACATCTTTGGTACTGATGGCAAACAGCCAGATTCTACATAAGGCCAACAGGAGAAAGGGAAATTCTACTGTGTCAACGAAAGTCTACTCAAGCAATATCAAATTTTTCCCAATGTACAGAATGGAAGCTGTCATCATCATTGTCACCATCACTTAAATCCAATGTCTACTTCCAACTCAAGTAAATCCATTGAATCAATTGATGAACATTAAGTCAACACTTATGTAAATTCCATTCAGTGGGAGTACTCTAGTTGGGACTAGCTATTGGACTGTTTCATTGGTGGATGGACACTATTGCAGGGGCAGGGGACACAAAATTCCATATAGGCCCTAATCTCACATGACCCAATGCAGAACCACCAAAGAACAAGAATGCTGATGGCATACCAAGAAAAGCAACCGAAACAAGACTGACAGGTTTTCACATCCTGACATAACAACCATCAGGACTAAAAGCCATTGATAGACCTATGTTGCATAGCAGCTGAAGCCACAGTAGAGGTAGCAATCCCTGTGTGTTGCACCAGACACTTACTGTCTCCTAATATACCTCTGGATTTCCTATACCACTGTTTAATTAAAAAAGAAAGCATCCCAGACAATCTTCCTTTTAATTGTCCCCAAAGTTGGGAAGTGGAATTAATGAGTTAAGAAAGCACTGTCTGAAAGAGTTAAAAACAAAACGAAGTCCTCATTGGACTTTTGCTTTTTTTTATTGACATTTTAATTAAGGCTGGAATATTCCTTGGGGAGCCTTGCACTTAAACAGAAATGATTTTAATATGCAGCACTGGCAGACTGTAATAGAGGCATACAGACCCATATTCCCATATGTTTTATGGTACTTAGCAATTCTTTTGTACAATGTATTATGATGTTAAGACATTTTATGAGTTTCTATTGGCTAAGTTGAGCCATATCAAATTATAATTTTGCTCAGTGGATTTCAGTGTAAGGAGATTAAATAGGGCACATTCCATATTTATTCTGCATTTCTGAACATTCCAACTGTGTTTGCTCAGTCGCACTTAAGTTTCTTAGCCTTAAAAATGGAATGGAACAAGTGTTACGCAAGGGCCAAATCTGACTCTGAAATTGGTTTTCTGGGTTTTTGAACTCCCCTGCACACACAGAAAGAAAACTTCCTGTTCTGAATGGAGACACACATATACATCCCATATTTCCATAAAAGCATCCTTTTCTATGAACTTTTACCCATTTGGCTACATCAGTATTGGGTCTGTGAGTATTTTTCTGGCACATAGAATTAAAGCCATGGGACCTTCTCCTGCCAAGCAAGATGAAATTGTCCATCCTGGGCATGCCTTCCTTGGCATGCTTAGTCCTGCTACTAAGTGCCCTGGAAAGTCCTCACCTAATTTCCTGAAGCCTCTGAGGATGGTAGTGGCTAAGTAATATACCATAAAAGGCCCTGAGATGAAGCAAATGCATGACGATTCCCTGCATGGGAGCTTCAAACAAAAACCAGATGCTGTTGAGGATGGTCTAGCTCTGGTGTTCCTGCATGGAAATATAGCAGTGGTGGAGTGGCAAGTGGTAGGTTGGCAATGGTGGAAAGGTAGGCATGTAGTAGCAGTGGTATTGTCTTAATGGCATTGTAGCAGTGTTGTTGTGGCAATGGTGCAGCTATGATGCTTCAGCGACAACAATGCAGTGGCAAGCAGTGTAGTTACATTGGGCTTGTGGTAGCAATGCAGTGGCAATGGGATTCTGGTAGTGGCATAATGGCAACAGTGCAGCAGCAGTGGTGTAGTGGTAGGAGTTCATCATGACCATCCCTGTGAGGCTTTGTGGGGTAATTTTATGTTTGATAGTTTGAACGACAAAACATCAGAGCTTTGATTATGTATTCTGCATGGCAGGGGGTTGGATTAGATGGTCCTTGTGGTCTCTTCCAACTCCATGACTCTATGATTCTATAACAGGTTGTTGTTGTTGTTGTTGTTGTTGTTGTTATTATTATTTACACCCTGCCCCTTTGCTAAAAACAATTGGAGAGGCTTCCAACAATTAAAATGCTACAATGCCAACTAAAAGCACCACCCACCCCCACCCTCCCCCATAAAAAGACATTAAAGAGTATAAAATTAAAACCACCTAACTAAAATCACATTAAAAAACAAATATAAACAAGACTAAAAAAAGTCCAGGAGACACATCTCCTGAGGCCGGGATCTAATCAGGAAAGGCCAGCCGAAAGAGATCCATCTTTAGTGGTTTTTTAAAGCTACTTAAGCTCGTCATCTGACGGATCTCGATCCAAATCTCCTTTAGCCCAGGGATCCAGCCTCATTGCTGGCACAAAGACTAGATTTAGTGTAGCTCTAAGGAATGTCTAGCATCCTTAGGCAGAGGGGTTGGATTCATCATAGAGCCAGCTGGCCTAGTGTTGGCCCATTGGTCATCTTGGCCACTTGGGAGTCGTTGAGAAAACCTGTTTTCAGACCTAGGACTGTGCTGAAATATCCCCCTATTTCACAAATCTACTTGTTCATCGCCAAAAATGGAGAGGGTTTTTTTGTGTGTGTGTGATGGAGGGATTTGTCAGAGAAACTAATTTGTCAGTGGTAGCCACGATCCTGTAGGCAGCTCTAGATCAGGAGACACTGTGTACCTTACTGCCCACCAATGCCCTTCCAGGTAAGAGTTAGGCCATTAGATAGCAACATGTGGAAAAGGATTCTAGGGGTGAAATATGGCTTTCAGTGGCCACCAAGAAAAGTACAGTCAGCCCACCATATCTATAGATTCTGTATCTATGGACTTTTATCCTGCTTCTTCCTGCAGGTTTGTGGCTGGAACAAATTGAATGGCAGCCAACCTTTGCCTTTGCTCCTGTCACATGGCTGCTCCACTGTGGGGAGGGGAGGTGGGCCAAACAGTCTTCAAGCCTTTGCAGACCCCCTGTGAGGACATCACAGCCACCTGGGGGGTCCTTGGACCACAGGTTAAGAAGCACTGTCCTAAAGTGAACATGGCTATGTTTATCACAACATTTCCATAATTCCGTTGAGACATGCATGCCTTTCCATTTACCTAAGGAAATTCTTGGTGTGTGTGAGAGAGAGAGTGGGGGGGGGGGACAAGAAAGGAAATGTCCAGAAGTCATTGCTCTAACATATGTTAACAATATTTTCTCCCACAGTCCTCAGAAGCATGGTGGTTGGGGAGAGAATATTGCTACTAGGCTAATTTTTGAACATTAACCATGGGAAAACAAATACCCACACTCTGTTTTGCTATCTACTGAAATTCAATTGAATAAGGTGCTTCCCCCCCTTTTTTTTTTAAAAAAAGAGAACTGTTTCCATTAAAGCATTCAGTTTACCATCTTCTCCATCTTCTTTATCTCTCTGCCCTTTTGGTGGAGAGGAGCATCTGTGAAGTCATCACGCCCAAGGTGAAGTGAATGGAGAAAGTGAAGTATGAAAAAAACCTTTTATTGTAAATGTGGAGCCAGCACATGAACTGTGTCCACGATAATCATACAACTAATTGTTACGCTTTCTCTGACAGTGCCAGAATATTCAGTGCTGTGTGTCAGTTTTCCAGTCCATAATATAATAGTTTGCATATCTGACCATCTCAGCAACTTTCCCTCCCATCATCTTTTCTTGATTATCTGATTATTATTATTATTATTATTATTATTAAAAATGTTTCTTATGTCCGTAACATAGGGGCTCTTCTCTTCTCCTCCTTCTTTCATTTTCTCCCCTTTTCCTTTTCTTTTTAAGGAATGCAGCAAAGTGATTCCCTCCTCACCCCCATTTCAATTATTGTTATTATCCTGTCTTAGAGAGATAAACACAGAGAAAGTTTCCTTAAAGATAACTGCAAGTGCATGAATGTGTTAAAATTCAGCTTGTAGGGCACCTTCTGCGTCTGAAACCTAGATAAAAGAATTGACTTTTGAAAAAAGCCAGTGCTTAAAATGTCCTTTGGATTAAATCAAATCAAATAAAATAAAGGAGAGGAAAGAAGGCTTTCGGCCTTAGGCAGAGACATTCACAAGAGATGGTTTCTCTTCTTTTATAAAGTAGAAGGGGGTGTGTGTGTGTGTGTGTGTGTGTGCACGCACGCATGTGTGTTGTCCCAGATGTACCTTATTTATCTGTGAGGAAAAATATTATTAAATTATCAGCAACAAAGGACAAAAGAAAACCTTACTTCCTGAGTATTCCTCACCTCCCTTCTACAGAAGGGCTATAGCTAAATCTCCCTAAATATTGACATGTTTCTCCTCTCTGTAGATCCCTTCACTGGCTACCAGTTTCAAACTTTTGGTTCCTGTACTTAGGGCTCTGTGTTCTAATCTCCCCCAGTACTTGGCAACTTGGCTAGTATGGACTGCACTACCTAGGAATTTAAGGTCTACAGGCAAAGGATTATTGTCTGTTCTACCGATGCACACAGCTCTGTCAAGGCTGCAAGCTTTTCAAGACTTGTCTCTTCATCTCTTGGAATGGTCTTCCTTTGGACCTCCGGCTGGAGGAGGATTTCATCCATTTCCACAAGGGGCCGAAGACCTTCCTTTTTGATTCACTGGATTAAGCTGCTGAGTTGTCCCTGAGGTTGCTGAGATGGATAGTGGCTGGTGGGATGTTGGGGATTGTACATTTATTTATAGTGTTATCTTTGCTTGTATATGTTTGGTGTTCTGCCCTTTGGTGGAAAGAATGCTATAAATAAATGTTATTATTGCTGGGGGAGGTGGCAGGAAAAATTAGGGCATTGAGTCCCCAAATAAGAAGTCTGCCCCCATGAGATTTTCCTTCAACCACCAAATTTCTTGAATTGCAGAGAGTGAGACATCGACCATCGTTTCACACCTACAACTCATATTTGCTGTGACCCCATTATCTTGGTAGCTTCGCCTGCCTCTTTTCTTTGGATGCCTAAACTGTTTTTCTAAATACTCACCTGAAGTTGTAAGTTGCTGTAACAGTAGACAGTGCTGATGTTCTTTGTAAGGTTTTGTAGTAGTGGTCTTTGTGCCTTATACAACAAGTTAAGTGTTGTTGCTAGACATTTGATAGTGCCCCGCCATGGCACTACCTTTCTGTGGTGGTTAGATTGTATGCTCCTGTGAAGCAAGAGGCTATGCTGATGGTAACAACGACAACAACAACAACAACAACAACAATAGCTGGAATCCTGTATCAGCCCCCCACACCCACACACAAAACACCCTGACTTCAATGCCATTCACTCATGCACCAATCTCCATTCATCCATAGTCCAATGGTCAGCTGAATGGGCCTCCTTTTCCACATATGCTGCTTATGCTTGGTAGAGTAGGTTGGGAGTTACAATTGTGGCAATACTGTCACAGTCATGACTAACGAGATTTTCGGACCGCGTTTTAGAATGCCTAGGGCGGGAAGAGCTTTCGGGAGAGGGACGGTGATCTTGCGCAGAAGGGGGACGTTTTCGGACACCGTTGTCCCTCTCCCGAAACCATCCATGTCACTTCCGTGAAGCTTTGGAAGCCTCAGCGCCATATTTTAATCACGGGCAACCTCCGTGATTAAAATATGGCTCTGCGGCTTCCGAAGCTTCACGGAAGTGACACAGATGGTTTCGGGATAGGGACAACGGTGTCCGAAAACGCCCCCCTGCTGTGCAAGATTGCCGACCGTCTCCCAAAAGCTTCTCCCGCCCTAGGCACTCTAAAACGCAGCCTGAAAATCTCCTAAGTAGCAATTATGAATACAAAACAGTTGCCCAGGTTAACTCATCCATAACCATTTTGTATTCATATGCTTAACTAAGTATAGTCAGCCCTCCATCTCCACGGTTTCTGCATCCATAATATTCCAAAGAATAAAAATTCCAAAAAGCAAACTTTGATTTTGCCATTTTATATAAGGGACACCATTTTACTATAACATTGTATATAATGGGACTTGAGTAGCCACGGATTTTGGTATCCACAGGGGGTCCTGGAACCAATCCCCAGTGGATACCAAGGGCCTACTGCCACTGATGCAGAATTCTGGCCATTATTATGATGTACATGTTGCCCCCAGTATCCACAGTGGATATGTACCTGGATCTGAAACTGCAAATAATAGCAAACCCTATTAAAATAAAGGATTTCCTGTACAAACATACCACAGAGTTGTGTTGGAGAACCTTGCAGATGTATCAAGAGGATGCCTCTCTAGGCATTTTCCAGCATGACTCTATGGTATGTGCCCCTATGGTGTCCTACGGATAATTGAAATTGCCAATATTGGTTCCACAGATATGGGGGTGGGGGCATGACCTGAACTCACTTTTCCTAATAGATCAGATCAGGGATCCACAATCGATTAAAATAAAACAACAGATTGGACACCATCAGACAGGCTTTTGCTGAGGAGCCAAACTAAATGTGCCAAACAACTACCAGGCAGTAGCAGTAGTGGAGGATCTCTCACCGCAACAGCAGTAGCACCATAGCCAACATTTGTTAGTATTGTGGAGAAGGTGGCACAGGTAAACCACTTCTGAATGGCTCTTCCCATAAAAACCTTATGATGAGACAATTCAAAATAAAGAAATGTGGGAATTGAAAGGAAATTTCTCTGAAAGGGGACCAGAATTCTTATTTTATCAGTGGGGAGTGAGTTCATTTTGCCCCTTCCCAATACTTACACTCCTGCTTCTACCTCTCTGTTCCTAATCAATAGGTGAAAATTTTGTATTTAAGCCTTAGGAGATTTTCAGACAGGAATGAAAAAAGCGTTCCTGTCCCATAATCTCTACTCCCGCCCCATCCCCGTCACACCACAATCACCCCCCCACCACACTTACCTCCCTGCCTGTCATTCCGGAAGCCCAGGAGTGAACGGAGCTCTAACGGAGCTCCATTCACTTCCTTCCAGGATCGAAATCCCGCAGATTCTCGCAATAATACACAAGCACAGGAAATTCAAAAATAAAAATAAAAATAACACAACAAAAATGACAGCAAGCACAAAAACACACTCAAAAAGGTAGAAGGAACCCGGTAAGGGTCATAAAAAGTGTGTCATTTACCTGGATGTCCCGATCTCACCTGGAAGTATTCTGGCAGGGACCTCCCACTGATCCTGGGATCTCACCAGCATAACGGGGCACCTTTTTGCTCGCAGGAACATCCATGACAGAAATGGAATGGGGGATCTATTGACAGCTTATCCCAGCAATAAAAAGCAGTGCCAGTAGAACAGCAGCAGAACGGGTGCATAATGAAGGGGGAACAACATCACCCTTTTGTGATCTCCTGGTGTTTGTGTAACACCAGTTTTAATATGTCTGAAAATCTCCTTAGTTTTATCATCCAAGGCCACTTAATCATGGATGTAACAGAGCATTTGTAGGGGGGGGGTGTCTCTTGGTTTTGTTTATTTTCATGCTGTAATGACAATTTGGACTATTCTATATAAACCTGACATTTAAATTCTACTTAGCTAAGAAAGAGGGATGATCGAAATGGATATTTCCCCATACCCAAGAGTGACAACTCACTCTGCATTTTAAAGCACTGAAGTTTTCAAAGTATTTGTGGCCTTTTCTTTCTTTCTTTCTTTCTTTCTTTCTTTCTTTCTTTCTTCCTCTCCTTTTCTTTTCCTTTCTTTTTTTTTTCTTCAGAGGAACCAAATTGTGAAGACATCTGTTATGTTATTAATTTCACATAAATCTTAAGCTCCTCAAGGCCCGAAATGAGGCTTCGTTCAAGCTGAATTAATGAAACATGATTGTAAGTCCCTTGCATGAAAATGCTGTCATACAGTATTGAGTTGCTTATAATCACTGAATAATCTTCCAGGCTGCCTAGGGAGAGCTACTTTAAATCCCTCAATAAAACAATATCTGAAAAATATCAGAACACTAACTATATCCTGAAAGATTAATAGCAGATGAGAATTTCTATGAAATGAATCATGCTTTCTCAGTAAAAGAGACCAGGTTCTTCCAGTAAAGGCAGCTTTTCTTTTCTTTCTTTTTTTCAAAAATGTATATCATATACAAGGGCACAATCCCCCCATCCAGATGTGAGAGGTGTTTAAGCCCTGGGATTCATCTGAAAGACCAAGTTCCTTAAAGCTGGCAAGAATTGTATATAATTGAGAAAATGTTTCATGGTATATAGGCTTTTTTTAATCCAATATGCCCCAAATCCCAACGGATTGACTGAGACCAAAGTCCTCTTGACCTTTTGTTATTTTCACTGCCTCTTTTCCTGGTTAATATTTGCAGGATTAGGCCCTGTGCAGAACAAGAGCAAGGGAAATGCAGATAGGTGTGAACACATTACTTTTTAAAACTTCCAAGCTTTGGGCGTAATACCTAAGTAAGGTTCAAGTGCTGGCTGACCTCTTCTAGCTGGGTCCAGCATCTCCATGTTTTGCCTGTACAGTATTGATGAGCCAGCATGGTGTAGCAGTTAGAGCGCTGGAACTAGGACTCTAGGAAACCTAGGTTCAAATCTCCATTCAGCCATGGAAATCTACTGGGTGATCTTGGGTAAGGCACACACTTTTAGCCTCAGAGGAAGGCGAAATGGCAAACTCCTCTGACGAAATCTTGCCTAGAAGACCACATGATAGGTTCACCTTAGGGCTGCCATAAATCCAAAATGACTGGAAGGCATATTCCAAGACTATGTATTCCCAATTTTGTTGAAATAGCACAGTATTCTATCTGACTGATGCTAAAAATGGTTGTGACATGAGAGTTAGGCTTCCTAATCAACTTTCAAAACAATAGCATAGGTCTCCTGTTGTGAACTGGGGAATAAACATTTGCATATGGTATTTGCTTTCTCAAATCTTCTGAGTCCTGTTAGCTTTAATAGGGTTTGGGGATTTTTCTTCAGGAAAATAATCTAAATGATAATAGAAAAGAAAGCAAACTTTCCCACAAAGGTAGTGACAGGATATTATGGGAAAGATGGCGCCCTAAATAGCACTGGACTGTGGTCATCTCAGTTCAGTGAGCCACTTCCAAACCATCTGCAATCCACACTTTCCAGATATCCATCTTATATTTTTGATACAAGTTTGTTCACTGCAGTAGAAAGGTAGAGTGTGTATGGTTTTAGGAACAAACACACAAGTTGAATGGAGCTTGGGAAATAGAATGTCTGAAATGGCGCTCTCAGAATCCTCCAGCCAACATAGCCAATGACTTATGACCAGTGGCAATTCTGACTGGAGGATTCTGGGAGTTGTAGTCCCCAAGGTATTCCTTTTTCCAAGCTCTTGATATGCTTTATAATGCCCATTCCATTTCAGAAACTATTTGCCTGGTGTCAATATGGTGAGTAGGTACATGCTGTCTTAGAATTATAATTCCAGAGAACCACTCTAAATGCACTGAACTAGTGGAGAAGTCTTTTGAAGTGTGCCTTTTGGATCATTCAGGAATAGGTATCACAGAGTCCTCTATAAGTGGTGGTACTTCAGCTCCCACCATCTCTTGTCATTGCTTATGCTGGTTAAAAGTCATGCTGGTTGAAATTGCATTCCAGCAGGGGACCACATATTTTCTGCCCCCCTTCTAATCCCACAGATGATTGGTTCTTAATTGAGAGAAACAATAAATGGATGGATAGATAGAGCGATAGATAGATAGATAGATCTGTCCCTATGATTCTGCCTGCCAGCACTGCAGCTGTTGACAATAGAAAAACTTTTGATATCACACCCAAGGGAGGTAAGAACAGCTGTGGGCCTTTAATTGTATATGCCTAGGATGTCTTGTTCCTATTGTAATACCAAGAGTTTCTGTCTTAAGAATTCAGCATATAGACCGTAGCTTGGAAATACAGGTTGTGCTTGCATAGCATCAATTGTAGTTTGGAAGGTGTTCAGAAGATCAGTTAAATGAACAGTTCCACACCCTGGACCTTACTGCAGTGACATGCACATGATTAGAAAGGAGGAAGGAACGGTGGGGGGGGGGTGAAAAAGAAATGTGACAGCACCTTTGAGACTAAATGTTATTTCTTTCACATGAATGTTCATGGATATAAACCCACTTCTTCAGATCAATACAAAGTGATAATAAATGCTCAGGTATTAAACATATTTACACAGCTGTGGGAGTGGGAGGGCAGGTAATAGGATCTACAGCAGTGTTTCTCAACCAGGGTTCCCTGAAACCCTAGGGTTCCCCAAGAGATTGTGATTGTGTGTGTGGGAGCAATAGCAGTACTGTATATAGAATAATGTTTATGCAGGGGTTCCCTGAGACCTAAAAAATATTTCAAGGGTTCCTCCAGGATAAAAAGGTTGAGAAAGACTAATCTACAGTATGTAACAGATGAGAAATTGCATTACAGAAGTAATTTATTATATCACTTGTTGAAAAGTCATCCAAAAATAAGTTGCCACCCTCTCTCTCTCTCTCTCTCTCCCTCTCTCTCTCTCTCTCTCTCTTTATCTATCTATATATAGTGGCTCATTGGCTGGGATCCTGTTGGTTACGGCCAAGTAAAGCAGATACCTTCACTGCTGCCGCTGGTGTCACTCTGAAGCCAGGAAGGAGGCCCATAGCACATGATCAAGGCCCCCTGCATGTGACCAGCTTTGATCACATACTGAGGATCTCCTTCCCAGGTTCAGAGAACATGATGTGTGACAGCATTGGAGGCACTCGCCAATACCAGCCAGCGTGTGTGTGCAGACCCTGGTGGTTAAATGCCAGTACTGCAAGCCACCATGTTGCAAGTTCGATTCCAGCGGGCTCCAAGGTTCACTCAGCCTTCCATCCTTTCGTAGGTCGGTAAAATGAGTATCCAGCTTGTGGGGGCAATTAGCTAACACACATTGGAAACTGCTTAATGCAGTTAGATGTGTAAATTGCTATTGCTTAAGACAATTTGTAAGCCGCTCTGATAGCCTTGTGGCTGAAGAGCGGGGTATAAATAAATAAATAAATAAATGACTTCTGCCCATTTCATCATGGTAATGGGGAGGATCTGGACCACCTCTGGGGCCAGAATACTCTAGCTGGAAGGCAGAGTATTTTGGCCAGTGTAGACAAGCCCCAGGAGGAGAAGGAGGAGGGGTTGGGAAGAAGAAGGGTAGTATGTATTGTTATGACTATGTCCATATTGCAAAAGTTATCTTTGGGAGAATTCTTACTTACAGGCTTTTAGTCATAATCCTACAGGTGGTAATGTCATCCCATTGGCTCCTCAACCAAGGACGTATACCAAGTTTTCCATGTTCCTTTCACATTCTGTGATTGCAGTGTTATGATTCTATGATTCTTATGCTTTCAGCTGCTTACACACTACAAGACAGAGATATGATACCAGCCAAATAAGTCTGATTCTCCAATGTGGTGTTGAGGAATTACTTTTTGGTGTTAATGCATTTGTGCTATAGAGTCTTGAAGGGCTTTACCTTGTCCTGGCTACCATTCATGGCATGAAACTGCTGGGGGTGATCATCCAGGGGTTGAGAATGAGGAGCCACCAGGTGGCTGATGACCCTCATTTCCTTCTCTCATTCTCATCAGATCCAGGTGAGGCAATGGAAATGCTGAACAGGCACTCGTAATCAGCCTGAAATCAATGGCTACCTAGTCATAATGGCTACTGCAGATCTCCAGTACCTGAAGCAACGTTTGTCAGTTGATGGGAAACTTGAGTAGGAATGGATTGTGTTCTACTGTAGGATTCTCGCAGCTGGCCAGTGGATGTACAAAATGTCTGAAGAGATGGTTTTCAGTACTATCTAGTAGAACTCTTAATGCTTGTGTAGTGCTTGGGAAGAGAATCATAAACTATAAATCAACTTATATATCCTCATAAGATGGAAGATCTTTGTGTAAATCAATGGTGAGAAAGCTTCAACTCTCCAGAAGTTTTGGACTTAAAACTCTATGAAAACTCACTATGGCCAATGGTAAGGAGTTGTAGGAAGTGTAATCCAAAACATCTGGAGGACCAAAATTTTCCTGCTGCTGTGGTAAGTGACTCAATTGTCTAGGATCTGTTCTGGCTGGGATTTCATCCCTCACCCCCAAAATCTGAATATATTCCTATATGCAAGATTCCCAGATATCCTCAATGGTGCCTTTCATAAACAAAGTCAGCTGTGTCTTCTCTTGGGCAGAGATGGCCTAATCACCCTTAACCCTGCTCTGTCAACATCTAATGTGTTGGACATGAGGCTGCCTTTGAAGACTTTTTGGAACCTGTCCATTAAAAATGCAGCTCTTAGGCAGGTGGCTGGGACTGGTTGATATGGGACCATATCTGTCATGATCCCCCTTGCCAAGGAGGAGGAGGAGGAAGAAGCAGAGAGTGCAGTCAAATCAGATAGAGAAAACATACCTCACCCTGAAAAACAGTCTGCCAGT
This sequence comes from Gambelia wislizenii, assembly GCA_030847615.1. Taxonomy (NCBI): domain Eukaryota; kingdom Metazoa; phylum Chordata; class Lepidosauria; order Squamata; family Crotaphytidae; genus Gambelia; species Gambelia wislizenii. Next base: position 7,810,189 of record JAUMIR010000008.1, read on the forward strand.
CAGGGCAGGTTTAAGGCACCAGCTGCATCAGCATTTGGAGGGGGCCCCATCATTATGGGGGGCACATAGTAACCCTCCTCCTGCAAAAAACATTAGTAATAATCTGAATATCCTGTACTGTGAATAGCTTAGGTGGAGTTAGGTTACATTGACCTGAGATAAACATATGGGGCCCCAAAAATAAAACATTGCAGGGGGGGGCAAAATTCCTTAAACCAGTCCTGCTGCCTGTCAATGATGGACTATTCAGATGGCATGTTGCCTTCTTTCTCTGAATGCAGGAGGGAGAAAGGACATGCCCAGTGTCATTTAAACACTAAAAGCTGACCTGATTACTCATTAATGAGGCCCAACTGGCCATGAAGTATCTAGCTAGAAATCTCCCAGAGGGTCTCCTCCCAGATTCAATGCTGACAACTGCTTTTTTGTAGTTGTTTGCATTCTTCAGTGTTCCTGCTTTGCTTTGGCTTTGGACTGGCTTCATTCTCTGGACTGCTGCATTAAACCCTTGCTGACTACAGACCTGGACCTCAGACCTAGCTCTATTGATCTTTGGGCTGGCTATTGACTTCCCTGGCATCTGGTATGGACAATTGGTGACTGTCCTCTTGACTGGCTAATGACTTCTCTTTCATTTGGTATGGACAACTGGTGACAAACTAGGACTGCACCCCTCATTCTGTTGATCCTACAACCATACCCTGTTGCTCCTCAGGCACTTGCTTTCATGAGGTCAGGACAATATCTCACTCTATAACTGTCCTGGGATCTTGAAAATAAAGAAATCTCTTCCAAAATCTCTGTGTCATTGAGAACATCTATAGAGCCCCCCACTTTTTGTTTTCCCATACAAAAGTTGTTTGGTTTTGTGTTGCTGCTACTTTTTTCTTTTTTCTTTTTAAAGATCCTTTAGAGGTTTTCTTTGAGGAGCTGAATGACATATGAGCTTCCCAGAAATGTTATTTAGGCTGCTTTCACTGATGCTTTGCAAATGCTTCAAGTAGATAAAGGCCCGGCAAAGCCAACCGATACTGACAGCCGTGTAACCCAGTGTCTGTTAGCTGATCTGTGCAGTATGGTGGTGGTTAGATGTACTGTACAACTTTCCCACTGCTTCCCTGGAGGCTGTCTTGCCTGGTATTTATAATGCCAGCTTGGATATTTGGATCCTTTGCTTCATGAGGAATATAAACAAGCAAGAATATATGGCTGCAGTAGTGGACATTTGGGAATTATTGTCCTGGCATGCTGAGTACTCTTAAGGCACTAGATCCTGTCTGATCTTGGAAGTTAAATGAGGCCAGCCCTGGTTAGTATTTGGATGGGGGACCACCAAGGTATACCAAGTGCTGTAGGCTATATTTCAGAGGAATGAACTGACAAACCACCTCTGAGTTTTCTTGGCAAGATTTGTTCAGAGGAGGTTTGCCATTGCCTTCCTCTGAGGTTGAGAAATGTGTGACTTGTCCAAGGCCACCCAGTGGGTTTCTCTGGCTGAACAGGGATTTGAACCTTGGTCTCCCAGAATCATAGTCCCGCATTCAAATCACTACATGCAGCTACCAGATTTGAAATCTCTCTTTTGCCTCCATTTTGCTATGGTTTTCTATTTCCATTCTATCATGAATTTCAGAAGCATCATGGAATGGGCCTTCTGAAGCCACAACCTCTATGATCCTTGCAGGAGCCAGAAAGTGATGCTTCGTAACATTCTCAGAATGCCTGCTTCAACTCCAGCGGGCAGAAAACAGGAATATTCTCTAATGGGGAGAGGAACCCTATTTTGCAAGGAGTGATAGGAATTAGAGGATTATTATCATTAATTATGACAAGGAATCAGTAGTAATAATGGCTGTGGCCACACTGCAGAAATAATGCACTTTGACACCACTTGAACTGCCATGGCTCAATGCTATAGAATTCTGGGATTTGTAGTTTTATAAGTTATGTCGCCTGCTCAGTCAGCATTCTGGTGACACAGCAAACTACAAATCCTAGGACTCCATAGGCTGGAGCCATGATAGTTGAAGTGGTATCAAACTGGATTATTTTGGCAGTGTGGCAGCAGCCAATAATAAACAATAGCAGTAAGCAAAAAGTATTAACTCTTATTATGTATATATTAGACTTAATTAATGAATAATACACATTTCCCCAAGTAGAACATGTTTCAGTCATTAATATAAACAAGGGTATGTTGTATCTATAAACTGTTACAGATTTAACATATGTATCATTGGGTGTTAAGATGAAAAATGATTCCGGCCCCCAGTTTCAATGTACAGTATATTTGCACAGGCAGTTATTCTTTCCTTGGGATGTAAGACCTTTTTGTCTATGCAGTGTAGGCTAAACTCTTAATGTTTTTGAAATTTAGGCATGTTTAACATAACACAATGCACTGCAAAGGAAAATTGATAAATATACAAATAAATGCAAATAAACAGCTCCATTATATGTCATGTCTGTGCCCTACCATAGATCCTGAAAGTTTCTGTATTGAGGACAGATCATCTGGGAGGTGGGTCTATATCTCTCAACAAGGGAATAGTAACTTAAATCTAATACACCTGTGCCAGGCTTTCTCTCTTAGCCTTGTAGGTATTTTAATACAAATGTGTCTTTCATTTGACTGATTGAAGGTCTCCAACCTCCAATAACTGCACCATCTGATCTCCTTGAACCCACAGCACTTTTTTTCCTTTGATTTTCTTCTACTTCTATTTCTTCCCTCTTTGTTCTATGCTTAGAGTCAGATTTCCCTTTAGAAATTGAAAGAATGTGTGTTGGCTTTCCTCGGCAGCAGTGCTTTATTTTGAAAATTTCCTTTTCCCCAGTATCATGAGTTCTTTGCAGGGCAATTGACTAGGGGGGAGCATAGTAAAAGGAGAACTGGATTCAAAGGCAGCCTGGGGCAAAAACTTTACATATCATTACCATGCAGTATTGGGCAGAGGAATACTGATTAGACAAACAAGTGACTGCACAATATTCACCAGATCCTCCCTTCCTCCCTCCCTCCCTCCCTCTTTGTATAACCCATACTTTACTCATGTATTTGCAAAGTCAGATGAAACTCAGTAGCTTATGATAGTGGGTCAAGCAAGTGTGGAGGTGTGACTTTAAAAGAAAGCATTGCTAATTCTTAGCATATTGTCCATCATATCTAACAGCTGATCTGGAGTGCTTCTTTTGAGGGACATTGAGAACATTAAACAGGATTTGGCCTGCAAAGGCAAGCCAGTGGAGCTGCTGATGGTAATGTCCTGTAGACTTGTGCCTTTGTACAAATCAATCAACTTAAATAGGGAATGACAGCTTCTTAAAGCCATGACTGGATTTGACTCCAGTGTTGGTGCCTTTTTCCAGATGTTGGTGACATAACTGGCATGCTCAAAATGTTTCAAAAAGGAAGAAAATAAGGGAGGAAAGGGGTAAAAGAGTTGCAGGGATAGATGAAGTCTTAAGTTGTTAAGCCATCAGTGGCACTGGTTGAAAATTCCCTGCTTGAGGCAGTTATGTTTTGACTGCAACTCCCAGAATCCTCAAGCCATGACCAGTGATGCAAGTTTGTACCCTCTCCCTTTGTATAATGGTTTTTCTTTTAATGCACACAACATGGAATGCACACATCACTTTTTTCTTTTATTTTCTTCTACTTCTGTTTCTTCACTCTTTGCTGTTATGTCTAGACTCAGTTTCCCTTTTAGAAAGTGAAAGAAAGTGCTTTCAATGTGTGAAGGTTCAACATGTAGGTGCTTAGGGATATTGATAGAATTAATTGGTTTGGAGCAGCCCAACCCCTGAGATTTCAAGCCCCAAACCTAGAGACGTCCCTCTGGATGTCGTGAAGCATATGTAAAGCATCAATGATGGTTGCTCAGAGCAGGTAATTCAAATAATAAAAACCAAGTCCAGCAGATGAGAAAATATTTAAAGCATTGGAAATTAAGTTTTCCAAGCCATGCACTTAAAAGAAAATGCACACACACACACTCACACCCTTTACCCAGGTTGCTTTTAAGGACATGTGCAAAGCTTTGTGCAAGGCTATGCATTAAACTGAAAGCAGTCTACAGTAGCTCCCACAAAGCATCCTCCAATCATAGGAAACTGAGAACACACTGATGTGTTTTGGTTTCCAGGCAGTGCTTTCACCCTGAGATTGCTCCCTCTCACTCTGAGGACTAGAAAAGAAGGGACAGGGCCTAAAATTCAGGGCTAGGTCCTGAGATTTGGGAATCCTAGATGTGGGAAAGCTGGGCCACCCACATTCTCATATTTAGTTTGTGTCTTATTCTTTTTCAGACAAATCCCTGACCAGAGCTGACGAGGTCCTCTGTCTGGTGTTCTTTGTTGGGGACTTGTAGCTCTGAAATTTGCTATTGCTAACTATCCCCCAGACTTTACCTTTTAAAAACATGAGGACACATGCATCACATGCAGGTCAAAGTTTTCGCTATGCTCCTTTTCCAGTTGAATAAGGACATTATCAGACAAGGCAAATAAGGTGTCATAAGGATGCCTAATGATTGCGAGAGGGTGTGCATACCACATGATGTCGCTCTTTCACAACCATGTCCTGTTAAAAAAAAGTGTTATTTTTTATTGACAGCTCCAGCTATCAATTGATCCCTGTGGCACTTGTGCCAGCATTGCTGGTGTTTGAAACTTTGCACCATTGTACTCAAGTGAATGCAGCATCAATGGCTGGTCCGGCAAGAACACTTCTGGGTGAGATAACGGCATCCAGGTAGGTGATGTACTTTTTATGACCCTCCCCAGTTTACTTGGGATTTTTTGAGTGTGTTTAGGTGCTTTGTGTAACTTTTTGTGTGTTATTTTTTGTTTTTGTTTTTGAATTTCCCATGCTATGTTTTCTCGTGAGAATACATGGGATTTCAAACAAGGAAGTGAACGGAGCTCCGCACTCCTCATTCATTGCCAGGAAGTTTTTGGAGTGGGGGGAAGGTAAGTGTGCCATGGGTAGTTCTTTTGGTGGCATAAAAATGACAAAGTTATGCCGGCAAAAGAACAGGGTTTAGGGTGGTGGCCTGATAAAGTCCTAAATCTCATCTCTGAGATCTGTTATGTCTATCAACTGCCTTGCACCATCACACAGCAGACTGAAATCTTTATAGTGAGCCAAGAAGAGGTGTTTGCACCAAACAGTAAATTTTGGATGCTCTTAATGTTGGAAGGCACATAGATCTGACTATAGCTCTCAATACAGCAGCATACTCCCCCACTCATGTCCCTTGAACATGTATGAAAGCTTCACAGAAACACAGTAGTATGGTTCTTTATGGTGTCAGCTTTAAAAGAAACAATTTACAAATAACTTTGTGGAGAGGTAGAATGCAAACTTGTTAGCAATGAACTGGGAAAGTCAATGATAGAAACTAGCTAATTAAAATAAATTAAGATAGGAATTTTCTAATGAGAAGGAGAAATTTACTTAATTTTATTTTTTTTAACTAAAGTAATGGACTTAAGTTGGAATTCCAGCATGAACCTAATTCTAAAATTAAGTCATTATTTAAGTTATCGATTCATTAAATGAGACACAGTGGTAAAGACTGCACAAAATTGATGTTTCTTTCCCAGTTGCTTCTTTTTCCAAAGCCTAATTTTCTTGGATATCTGTAAAACTGCTTCTTCCTTCTTGTTAGGCCCTCAAAAAAAAAAAAAAAAGACTGCGGTCTTAAATTTCTCCCCCCCCCCCTTTGCTCAGTAGTTAATTTTGGAATGTTTACTTGTCATTTCAAGCATTCTTAAGAGGAACCTAGCTTGGCATGTTTTCCCTTCACTGTTTTTAGATTTAGAATTCCTTCAAGTTGGACAGAAACCTGGCCACTGTGTGGTATTTCATGGGTTAGATATTTTTCTATGTAACCCAATGTATTACTCATGAGAAGTTCAGCATCAGTGGAAGGATTTGAATTTTTAACCATCACTTTCCATACACTCTTTTCCCACCTCAGATTTCATGCCTGGACATACATCACTTGAAATGTCATCCCTTGATCATTCATCAGCATTGTTTGCATTACTGCTAGATGTATGAGAGGGCCTCCACTGGAAAAGTTTTGTATTTTACAGAGTCATAAAGTGGGAGTGGGCCTTGTAGAATGACGAGTGTGTTGCCCTCTTCAATGCTGGAAAGCCAGACCTGGCCAGCTACTGCTTGGAAACCTCCATTAATGGCAATCCCACCATCTTCTAGGTCTTCAACCTTAGATCCTCCTGGTTTTTTGTTCTTCAATACTCAACCAGCTGGGCAATGGCCCAAAATTCTAAGAGCTGAAGTCCAAAACACTGGAAGAACCAAAAGATAAGGGCCGCTGCTCTAGGGAACTGTCTCCATTGTCATAATCTTCTTAATCTCAAGATGTTTCTCCTCACATTCAACCAATATCTGTTCTTTTGCAACTTCAGTACATTAGATCTGTCTTCTGCAGAAACAGGGAGCCTCTTTGTCCTTTTATATGTTGCTGTCATTTGGATTTTTGCTGTTTCAATGCACTTAGGCCTCCATCTGATTGCTTGTCTCACCTAGAGTAGACCCATTGAATCAATTGTTGAATGAGAAGAAAACCCCATGATAAGTTCACCTAAGGGCTGTCATAAGTTGAAACAACACAACCTCTTATCTTTATCCTGCTTCATGATGCATACAAGCAATCTAACCCTTGTGTACCAAGATTTTTTTTAAAAAAATAACTTAAAATGAGTGAATTGTGGGGAAATTTTTTGACCCCATTTGAATTCCAAGGACACTAATAGGAATAGCCTTGTAGTTAGAATTAGGCCTAAGGTTATAGCTTAATACACACATCTTGTATTTCCAGATCTCACTGAGATTTTCACTGTCCATCCTCCATAAATGGGGCCAAACAGTATATGTCACTTCTACTTTTCAACATCATGTTTTCCCTGGTTCCCATGGCATGGGATTTATTTATTTTTTTCCTCTCAACATTGGCTGGCACAAAGAAAGCATTCCAATGACAAAAATCAATAGATGTGTTTGGGCAATGTTTGTGCCAGCTGTCCCCACCCCCCATAAAAATCTCTGTGTGGCCATTGGGTGAAACATGGGAGCAATTTTTGCAACTCTCCAGGTATTCTTTCACAACACACAGCCAGAGTGATATGATTAGGCTTCAATTGCCATGTCAATATTCTATGAAATCCTGGAGTTTGTCATTTAAGGAGGGGTGTTCAGGATTGTCAGCCAGAGAACTCTAGTGCCTCACCAAACTAAAACCTCAGGGTTCTATATAATGCTGCCATTTGGGTTAAAGTGGAATCATAGTGCTATAATGGTCTAGTGTGAAAGTGCCCCAGGTGATAATGCGACAGAATGCCTTCATAGTAGGTCTAGTTTTGTGTGGATAATGACACCAAGATATTCTGCTTTGATGAAAGATGGTTAATGTAAGGAATGCTGGGATCACCAGCATTGAGGCCATAATATTGAGAACATGTCTACACTGGGCAGGGCACGTTTCTAGGATGGAGGACCATCGCCTCCCAAAAATAGTACTCTACGGTGAACTCGCCACGGGTTAGTGTAAGAGGGGTGCTCCAAAAAAACAATACAAGGACTCCCTGAAACAACATCTCAGGCTCAGCCAAATTGATCACCAACATTGGTCCGCCCTGGCCCCACATCGGGAGGCATGGAGACGCACTATCCACAATGCTGCAGCCTTGTTTGAGAACTCATGCCAAACAAGTCTTGAAGAGAAACAACAACGCAGAAAGAATCACAACCCAGAAACATCACCCAAGGAGACCTTCTGCTGTGCTTTCTGCAACTGGACTTGTTTATCTCGGATTGGCCTTTTTAGTCATCAGCGCGCTTGCAGAAAGTGTGGGATGAGTCCTTCCTGAATCTTCATTTGTGAAGAAAAGCCGTTGGGGGGAAGAGAATGTAAGGAAGTAGTCTCTTTTGATATATGGGTATTGTAATGGATTCCACAACTTTTGGTCTATATCTAAGAGCATTTTCACTTCCATTGAGCTACTGGTCTTAGCAGTCAAGTAGGACCTGTTTGGTTGGCAATAATGAGAGAGGAAAATGTAGTTTGTGGGATGGCCAGGAGGACAACCTGCTTATTTTCTTCTAAGTTCCTTGGGTTGTTTGTATTTGGCATCTTTCCCTTTTAATATTTGGAGATGTGAACAATAGCTGCTGGTGATTATCCTGCCCGTTATTGATTAAAACCTCTGCCCAAGAACCTTCCATCTCACTTTCCAACTAAGTGTGATTTACTTTTCTTCTTACTCCCTGTAACAGATGATTAACGTTGATCTAAAGAGTCCCGGCGAGATGAAGCAGGGTGTCAGGTATGATTTGTCAGCTCGGAAGTATAGATTATTTTATGTTTCTCGAACTTTGTGGGTCCCAGAGAAACACCGATCTTGATTGTTAAATCCATCCACTCTTCCCCCAGGGCTATGAAATGCCAGAAACATTAAATAGCCCACTTAATACATAACCTCATTCTGTATGCTTGGCTATTTTGTTTTTAATTTTTCTTCCCTTTTCCCAGGCTGCTCAAATGAAATGGGATCAAAGAAGAAAAAAATTATCCTCACTGGATTTTGTTAAAATATTAATAGGTTAGGGTTGACTGGCTAAATTGAATATCTATGCGGATCTCGCTTGCATGTTTAACTTGTGCTTAGGAAAATATGTTTCCTAGGTGATAACCTTTTATGTACCAGCCTGACTTCATTGAAATGCATAGAGATAAAAGTGTGTCACACTCCACCGCTATGCTATTCTTGTGTGGCAGCGTGATAATTCAGATGATAATTGACCCCCCCACCTGTAGACAGCTCGAATTCTGTAGTCAATCATTCCATTTGATGTTAAAATATGGAAACGTACAATTATATCATTTACATAACAAATCTTTCTGAATGCCAGGCATCTCAGAACCACTGACAAATGGGGGGGGGTGACAAAAACCCCAAGTCAATAAATGAAAGTTGTGTGCGGCCAAATGTATGCAACTTTTTCTTGCTCGGCTTTTCTTTTCCGCAGGCCTCTGTGTGGCAACCATTGACTCAGCTTTGGAGAGCATAAGGAAACCTTGCTTTTTTTTGCTCATAGCCCAGATTGATTGGTGTAACTTTTCCAAATTGTATCAGTCTTTTTGCAAGAAAGCAGCTTGCTTTTGTTCATACAGGCAAATACCTATATACAGCTAAAAGCAAATTCATGGACATGATTCCTCCACGACATCATGCAGAAATATAATTTTAACAGGTTCCTGTGAAAGCTTCATTTGGAAAAAGAGGGGGGGGGAGAGGGGGAAGGGGAGGAGGGGGAAGAGGAGCCATGAAAGGGGTGGAGGGAGACATTCTGAAGTAGAGTGAAATGCATTTATTAAGTCCAAACCATAGTTTTATTATCTTTTTCAGAGCTGGTCTTGGGCCTAGATCTAACACGATGCTAGCAGAGTGAAGAACTCCACTACCATAGTTGCAATGGATTTAGCAATTCTGCACACAGTATCCAAAATAGCATGCACATACATCAGTTGTGCACCCCCCCCAAAAAAAGCCTGCACTGGATCCCATTGTTTTGAGTTTAAAAAATTCACTTCCTCTAGCATATCCACTTCACTGCAGCATAAATATCCCATTGGATTGAAGCTTTGACCATCACCAACATGAGTCAGCAGCCTCCCTTTCTATTTCAAAATCTTTGCAGTGAGGTCAAAAGCTTTGCTTATCCAGGCCTACCTTAACTTTGTCCCATCAAGCTATCTAAAGCTTGGCAGACATCTGTATCAACCGGCCAGCTGACAACCCAATGCCTTTAGGAGGGGAGGTACTTTCCTGGACCCAGCCCTCTTCAGTGTGGTTTTTGGCCTCTGTTTGCCTAAGTGTAGTGCTACTTCGAGTGATGAGGCATGGGCCAATGGTGATTCATGAGCCATTTAGTGCTGGTCTGCAGCTAGTTTTCAGGAAAGCAAAAAAGCAGTTGAAGCCAATGGGCACAAATATGGGGCCAGTTCCTGTCACAATGGGAGGGAAAGCCCCCTGTTGGTGGTCCTCCATATAGCTTAAGAAGTACTCGCCACGGGTCAGCAGAAGAGGGGTGCTCCAAAAAAGCGATACAAGGACTCCCTGAAACAACATCTCAGGCTTGGCCAAATTGATCACCAACAATGGTCTGCCCTGGCCTCACATCAGGAGGCATGGAGACGCACTATCCACAATGCTGCAGCCTTATTTGAGAACTCATGCCAAAGAAGTCTTGAAGAGAAACAACGCAGAAAGAATAATAACCCAGAAACATCACCCAAAGAGATCTTCTGCTGTGCTTTCAGCAACTGGACTTGTTTATCTTGGATTGGCCTTTTTAGTCATCAGTGTGCTTGCAGAAAGCATGGGATGAGTCCTTCCTGAATCTTCGTTCGCGAAGAAAAGCCAGAGAGAGGAGAGAGAGAGACTACCTTAGTTGATCACAAATGGTGGAAACTTATCTGAGTCATATTTTTCCAAGCAACACAGAAGTTGATCCATGCTGGTGTTAAGACCAGGACTAGAGGAAGGGTGTTGCCTGAGGAATTCTCTAGCTTTGGGGAACTCCAACTGTCATTTCCATATAGGTCATGGGAGGGGGACTTCTTTCAGCCCAAGGGCCAAATTCAATTCCAGAGACGTTCTCAGGGGCCATATTTCCAGTGAAGCACAGGGCCAAAGGACAAGAAGTGAGATACCAGGATATTTTAGCATAGGCTTTTCCTGTCAGTCCCTAAGCTTAGGAGACTCATTTCAATCTTTTAGAATGAAAAAGAAAATACAAAACCTGGGAAAATACCCAATGATTGTGTCATGGAAAAGCACAGGTGGCCTTCTATGGAAACTCAGAGGTGCTGGATTGGGTCCAAGGAACTGAAGTTCCCTGTCCCTGCTATATGTCGTGCCAGAAGTATGATGCAAGCAAAGTTATTTTTCCCCCACTGGCTAAAGTGAAAACCAAGTAATTACATAAGATTCTGGAAGTCGTAAATAGATTCAGGGGAATATCTGCTGGAAAACTAGACCAGGGATATAAATCCCCAACTATTTCATCCTTATATTCAGGGACAAATAGTTTTCTCTCTACTGAAAACTAACATTCCCCCACAGTATTCTCCCATATCCAAATATCCTGATGTGTTACAGAGGAATTATTCTGTGGGTAAAAATATATGTGCGTTGGGGGTGGGATTAGAATGTTTCATACACACACACACACACACACACACATATATATATATATACATATACAGTTGCCCCTCCACATTTGCGACTTTCACATTCATAGTTTTGATCATTCACGGAAAGCTGCCTGTGCCTCCCCCCGCCCCCCGCTGCTCAACACCCCACTCCCTTCCAAGGCAGCGAGGGGCTTCTCAGTCTAGTGTGATAAAGTCCTCGGTGTGCAATGGTCATTTGCAATTTAGACCTATTCTGCTCAAAATTCACACTTGGTTGATTTGCACAGACAATAGCATTTTCTGTGCAGGAAACAGCAGTTCAGCTATGTAGAAATATTATTTTATGCACAGGAAAAAAAAAATTCTCTGTAAAACAACTAGGTGTAGATTTTGCACCTTTTTTTAAAGAACCCAAACCTGATGAAAATGTCATTCACCCATGTCCTGGCAGATTGGATTTTTTTTTCACCCCATGTAGCTGATGCCTGGTAAAGTAGGTTGGGTGAGGGGTAGTTATGATCATGGAAATGTTATCCCAATCATGACTAAGTAGTGATTCACGGAGGGTCTTGGAACTTATCCCCTGTGATACAGGGATTGACCTGTACTTAACTAAGTAGCTGATACAGGATATTGGCTTATGTTTATAGCTCCATAGAAAGACATCAATAACCAAAGTGTTACAGAGGTATTTGAAGGACATAAGAGAGATGGTTCTGTGTATGAGAGGCAGTTCTGTGTATAAATGTCAACACAGGAGAAAGGGTGCGTGATTGTGCTAAAGTTTAGTGTAGATTCCTAATGGTGAACCTGTCTTACAACTTTCTTACACCCTGCTGAGTTTGGCCCACTATCTTTAATTAAAACTGCTATCCCACAGTCATTAGACTCCATACCCTGTACAGGCGATCAAATTATGTTCTTCAATTAGTAGTATCCTTTCTTCACTTCTTCTAATTTCAGGCCCATGAAAGCCCCGGTTTAGTAAATCAATTTCAGTGGGAATTTGCACAATGTGAAACCTAATGGGATTCAAAATTGACTTGGCTAATGAATAGTCATTGGCTTTAGGGTTAATAGTTTGGGGGTTTTGTCTCAGGTACTTTATATTAAAATGTAATTTTAATATTGCACTAATATATTACTTCTGCTTTTCACCAAGACACCCATGCAAGGTTCATTGTCCACTGAAATGCGACAATAGTTTGGAATTGTGGATTAGCGGCATGAAATTTCCATTTAAGGAAGACATTTTTTTTCCTTATTGTATTGTGTTACTTTTGTGAAATAATCCAGGCTGATATTCAATAGAACAGAAACTCATCCACAGTTCTTCTGGTAAAGCTGGGAAGCATGGATCCATTACAGTGGATATGAAACCTTATTCACAGTCCCTTATCTTAACCTTTATTTTTAAATATGCAAGGAAAATGTATGAAAATAATCAAGAACTATCTGGTGTGATTCTCGTCACATTTAGAAGGCACAGCATCACATTGGAAGAGGTTGGTGAATAAAAATGAAAGGTCTGAAGCAACAAATGTAAAGAGCAATTCAAGATCTATTGGCTGGCATTCTGCTTGGGACTTACATTTTTGTAAGTTGCCTTACGTATGCACAAAATTCAATTGATTCATTTCTCAATGTCTATATTCATGTAAAGGTTGCTGCGACATTGCAATGTATGCATGTCCATTCTGCAATGGTAGTCAATGGAGTGACTGATGTGCAATGGACACCAGTGTGCATAAGGGTGCATCCTGATGTGCATCAGAATGCTAGCAAGGAAGTGCTAGAGCACAATGGGAGCACCCAATGGCCTCAGAAGTGCCCAATACACATTAGAAATGCTTGCTGGACATCAAAGTTGCTGATGTGTATCTTCACAATTCATTAACAGGGTTTCATTGCATTTCTGCAATGTAGCTATGGATTTGTAAAGTTATGAAATGTAGACTGTGATGTCTGCTTTTTGGCTGTTTCGTTTGGAATTAGAGTGGAAAAAATAGATCGAAATTATTTTCTGTGAAGGAAACAGCATATTTCTGGACAGGAAATATTACTAAAATTGATTTTTGCTTCCTTTGGAAATGAAATTAATGAAGAACTATCTACATACTTATGTCTTGTGCATTCATAATTTTGTCTATGGAAGCAACTGGGCATTCTACCCTCAGGGAGAATGTTGTTTTGTTTTTTGTTTTTTCATTTTAAGGTTCAAAGTTGTGGAAGTGGAGTTGTGCATGTGGGAGATTTCAGACGTGCTAAATACTCCACCACAGGGGTGACAGGACATTGCCAAAAGGCTTGAATATCAGACGATGATGTCCCTGTGGCGTTATGCCCCCATGCCTCTTCCGTTCCCCTGTGCTCCTTTTTATTCACGGCTTAAGCTGTGAATTGACCCGTCATTCCATTTCTGTAATGGAACAACGGGTGTGTGCGAAGGTGCCCCATTATGCTGGCGCGATGCCAGCCATGGTAGGAGGTCCCTGCTGAACACTTCCGGGTGCAATCAGGACATTGAGGTAAGTTACACCCTTTTTTGTACCCTCCCCAGGTTACTTGGAGTTTCTTAAGTCTGTTTTTCTGCTTGCCATCATTCAAAAAGCTATCTTTCTCTTTTTAATTTTGAATTTCCCTCACACTCGTTCTCTCATGAGAACGGCCTGGGATTTCAAACAAGGAAGTAAATACAGCTCCACATGAGCTGTATTCATTCCATGGCTGCTGAGGGGGCACGTTCTCGTGCCTGGAGGGGGACGGTAGAGTAAATAGCGAGATGGGGATGCTATTTTGTCCCTGTCCGATAATCTCCATGGTGTTGTTGACAATCTCCGTGGTCATGCATCATTGTGCATGAAAGATGTACAACACGCATGTGAAGATGTGCATTGTGCATGAAGTTGTGCATGCACACTCGATTGTGCAAAGTTGCAATTCACCAGCAAGAGGGCATTGTGCATCCATCCCATAATTTTATGAGTGTAAAGTTAAGCTTCCTGTTCCTGATGTAGGATCTGGACTATCAGCTCAGCAAGTTCATAGCACGCTATTCTTTGGGGACTCCCTGTCAAATCCTTGTTTTCAGACTCTCAGTTGACTCAAAACTTTTCAAGTAGCCTTTGTTTCCCTTGATTTTATGCCTTTGTTTCCCTTGATTTCATGCACCTCACCTTCCAACCATTTTTGACTTGCTGTTTTGCAGTGCGAGGGTGATGGTAGTATGCAAATCATTATGAAAATAGTCAAAATATAATTTTTCATTAAGCATGAATCAAAAGCCTCAGCTTATGGGGATATTTTAAAAATTGCTCAGTTCCATGCTAGTCCCTTTGGTGCTTGGAGGGCTTTAATAAAATTGATCTCCCCCTGCCCAACTGAGTATAGCCTTTTAGCAGGAACAATGTAAGGCTGAAATATGTACATTGTCAGAATATGTTTCATATTTTTGCCACTATAGCAAATGGCTAAGTGTGTGTGTGTGTTTAGAATTCCCTGTGAGTGCTATTTTCCTAATTAAAACTAGACTAATAAGAAGGGTTTCTAGGCATTTTGAGAGACTTGGAGGAGGAAGCCATTTTTTCTGCAATGCTTCATTTAGAGACCTGTGCAATTAGTGCTTAATGAATAAGCACGCTATCCTGGTAAGTAGGACATCTCAACTTATCACTTATTTACCAAAGTGCAAAACTGACATATCCATTGATTGAATATCAGCTCAATTTCTTCTGAAGAGCTCTTAAGTAATTGTTTAGGAGGGTAACCTGAAAGTGCATTAATTGACTTTAATACTTGAAGTCTAATTCTGATCTGTGCTAAAACTGGCCACTACTTACTTTCTTCCCAATCTTCACTACAGTGAACAAGATCAATAAAGATACATTTATAGTGTCAACATTGCCTTGTGTGTATATTCTGCTCTCTGTTTTTACAGGAATTGATATATAAATCATTTTGAAATGGCAAGAGCTTTTTAGGTTTCTTTCATACAGGGCTTAATCTGCACTCAAGACCTGTTTTCAGCAATAGGGCTCAGGTGTGGGATATTTGAAATGGGATATTATTTACCTTGTTGCTCATACTTAAGAGATTATTGACTCACACACATTGCTAGCCTGTTTTTCCAATATATAAAGATGCTTCATACTATCAGACCATCTAACCTAGTAGAAGGGATGGATAAATCCATCAGATTCAGTTTCTCACTTTTTCAGCCTTAAGTTTCTTTCATCCTCCTTCTGCATGGGTTTGCGCTTTAAAAAAAAAAATGAAGATTAGTACACATTTTTCTTGTCTAACACAGACATTTTGTACACACGTTTTACAAATCTGTGAAGTTTTGCAAGTAATATCCTCTAATATAATGTCTTTTTGTACATGATTTTCACCAATATATAGAAATTTTCACACATTTCCCTCCTCAATGCACAACCTTTTATGTATTGACATGGGAGAACAGCATCACAACATTGGAAAAAAGGAGGAATTAGCAAGGTATATATATTTTTTCCATTTAGGAAGTGTGAATCAACATGACCCAGGATATGCTGGTCCCCATCGGTGTACCCTGGCCATGGATCAGGCCCATTGTTCTCCCATTCCCTCCACGGAACAGGAGGAAGTCATAGAATCATAGAATTGTAGAGTTGGAAGAGACCACGAGGGCCATCCAGTCCAACCCCCTGCCACACAGGAAATCATGACCAAAGCATCCCTGACAGATGGCCATCCAGCCTCTGTTTAAAGACCTCCAAGGAAGGAGACCCCACCACGCTCCAAGGGAGTCCATTCCACTGCTGAACAGCTCTTACTGTCAAAAAGTTCCTCCTAATGTTGAGGTGGAATCTCTGTTCCTGGAGCTTGCATCCATTGCTCCATGTTCCAGTCTCTGGAGCAGCAGAAAACAAGCCTGCTCCATCCTCAACATGACATCCCTTCAAATACTTAAACAGGGCTATCATATCGCCTCTTAACCATCTTTTTTCCAGGCTAAACATACCTAACAGGCATGCCGGCCTGTCACTGCAGCTTCTGCCAGCACCATTTTCCTTGTTGTCTCAGAAGGCAGGAAGGGGGTTTCCAACATGGTCACATGCTGCAGGGCTGCTTCCTGCCTTCCAGGTGAGCCAGTGTGGATGCAGCCGTAGCAGCAGCAAGGGCTAGCCTACTGGGGTGGGCTCCTGTGGACATGCAGGGCCCAATCTGTTTCCTCCCATCAGAAATTGAATAAAGAGGGTATTTTCTTATAACAGTGTATCAAGCCCTACCCCAACTTCCACCCATGTCAGCCCTGTATCTGCCCTGGGGGTGGTGAGGACTGCACAGGGGGCAGAATGGGGCAAAAGCCATGCATCATCAGGATTGCAGGGCTCTGTGACGGGGGCAAGATGGTGTATATTGCCCATGTAGACAAACCCTAAGTTGCCATTAAAATGTGAATAGAACAGATGTCTCCCCCATTCCTACTTAGTACAGTCTTCTCCGATGGGCTCTGTAAGATCTCAGGGCACCTCTAGGCACAATTGTCCACTTCCAGTCATGTCAGATAAGCAACAACAAATAACCACAAGCAGGGGACTGGAACTAGAGCACACCAGGAGACCACCCTCTAAGATAGAAGGAAGGACATAGTTTAACCTTTTCTCATATCCTACATCCCTAGCCCCCCAAAATCCTCCCATGCTTGCTGCTGTTGCTGTTATTGATATGGCTGCAAGTGATTCCAGGCAGCATCAATAAGAGTATAGTGCCCAAATCAAAGGAAGTAGCAGTGCCACTCTATTCTGCTTTGGTCAGACCTCTCCTGAAGTATTGTCTCCTGTTCCTGTGCACCCTAGTTCTAGATAGATTTTGATAAGTTGGAATGCATCCCGAAAAGGATGTTCAAGACCATCAAAAGCCTGGAAGCCAAACCTTACGAGGAATGGCTGAGGGAGCTGGGGACGTTTAGCTTAGTGAAGAGAAAACTGAGAGGTGACATGATAGCTATCTTGAAATATCTGAAGGGATGCCATGTAAAAGATGGAGCAAGCTTGGTTTTGTTTTTGTTTTTTAATTGCTGCTCCAGAGACTAGAACATGAACCAATGGATTCAAATTACATGAAAAGAGATTCCACCTAAATATTAGGAAGGATTTGAAGAGAAGATTGAATCACAGTAGAAACCAAAGAAAAAATTACTCAGTCATGATAAAACATTCCATAGCTGTTAGCGTGGCGGATGAAAAAGAACTGAGGTGTCTTTGGTGGGGTCGGTATTTATACACCATATGGAGGTGGGCAGAGCTACTGCCAAAAATCTTGCCTAACTGCTCTAGAATGTTCCAAATGCTATTCTGTGCATGTGCAGAGTTACCCCAACTGTGTTAATTCACAGAGACCACAAAGAAGAAGAAGAAACCCTGTTCAACAGTGGAATAGACTGACATGGGGGTTCCCCTTCTTTGACATGTGGTGGAGGGTCCACTTCTTTGGAGGTCATTAAACAGAAGTTGGATGGAGATATTTTAGAAGTGCTGTAGTTCTGTATTCCTGCATGGCAGATGGTTGAACTAGATGTCCCCTGCAGCTCTATAATTCTATGATGCATTTAGTCTCACATCTAGGCTGGCCTTTGCTTGGAGATCTTTCCTGCCAATGTTAAGTGGCATATTTTAGAAAGGGGACATCAGAAACCACATTTTCTAAAAGCACAGTAAGTGTCCGACCTCTGAATGATGGACCTTTCCCAACCCTTCTTCCCCATACATTCTCCTATAGATTTGATATTGACCTACCTACCTTTCTGACTATATACTTCAACAGGACCAACTTCAGTTTTGGGCATCCTCCATTCTCAAAGCATCTCTCCATCCACCCCTCTATTTATGACCTGCCTTTTCACCAGACTGGGAGTGAAGGCAGCTTACAAAAGACAGAAAATTACAATTAAAAAAAAAAACAACATACGAGTTTTAATTAACCATTCTCATATATGGTTAAAACACATACAGAATTCATCCTGTTTTAAATATATTTCATAATCTTGAAAATGCAAGCATTAATGCCAAGATTTCCTATTATTCTTGTGCAGGTTGTATTAAATATATTGAAGGCAGTATCGGTATTAACGTGAAAGCCCTGCTTTCCAGTGGTCATCTGGCTGGCCCTGGCATTGCCTCTTTTTTGTCCTTAATTGCCATCATTTGCCTTTGAGTTATGGCTGCCTTGTGAATGAGAGTCCTCCAAGACATCCTGTGACCAACAAGCTTCTTAAGATCTTGCAAGCTAAGGGCCTCAGCTTCCTTGACAGAGAACTTTATCATACAAGGCAGTCATTTCACAGCAATCCTGTTGGGGAAGCAAGTGAAAACATAGTGGTAAGAGAACAATAACTATTGCACCTCCGCTCCAGTATTGGTATGGTGGTGAACATTCCCTTCCACACTGCCTGCTTTCTCTGTATTATTGCCCTACAGGACGGGGAGGGTGGAAGAAGTGAGATCAGCCAGGGGAGGGGGTTAGAGATCATCACAGGGAGGGCAGGAGAAGCAAGGTGAGGGGTGTGTGTGAGAGACTGGCATAGG
The DNA here is from genome assembly GCA_030847615.1 of Gambelia wislizenii. Taxonomy (NCBI): domain Eukaryota; kingdom Metazoa; phylum Chordata; class Lepidosauria; order Squamata; family Crotaphytidae; genus Gambelia; species Gambelia wislizenii. Next base: position 7,828,985 of record JAUMIR010000008.1, read on the forward strand.
GAGGACAGGAGAAGCAAGATCAGGCCAGCAAATAAGAGCAAAAGAAGTTAAAAAGTGGAAGGCATTGCTGGCTTTCTTGACAATAGCATGTGGCAGGGGAAAAGGAGGAGAATCCCACACCCTTGTGCCATGTGACAACTGTCTCTTCTAGTTCTGAAACGGAAGAGATTACTGCACAAGGGGGACTACCAGGATAGCGGCGTTATTGGGAGTCATTGCCGGGTTTTCCCCATCAATGATAAGGAGTGCTTCAGAAATGACTGAAGCACACACCACCACCAAGATAAAGATGATATTGTGCAGTAAATACTCCCCAATAATGCTACTATCCTGCTCTAATACCACAATAGAACCTCGTGTGATAAAATCCTGAGTTTACCCACCTGTAAGGCAGCCTTCCTCTTTTCCTACTGCCTTCCACTTTGCTGAGCATTATTGCCTTTTCTCATGAATCGTGCAGTCTCAGGATTTGTTTAAAGTACAATAGCCACCATTTAGTCATTTTAGCTTCTAGGGGGAGTTCAGCCTAAAAATAAACCCAAAACAACAACAATTATTAAATGAAAGACGAAAGAAGTACCAAAAAGGCATCCATGTCTACACACAGTATATTGACCTCACTGGTAGGACACACAGAAAGGCAACTCTTAAGCAGGCACATATAGGGAGAGGCATTCCCCCAAGTATCTAGATCTCAAGCTCTTTACCATTAATACTAGCCCTGCTGAGAGGTGCTGATGGGAGCTGTCACCCCAAGCATTCTGTGGATGCAACACTCCTACTCTGCAGAATACTGGATCCAGTGGGATATCTCCCTCTCAGCTTTAGCCAGTGTATCTTCTATTCCTAACACAGCCAAAAATGGAAAATGCTCCCCAATATTGGAGTAGGGAGTGGCAAGAACAGAGTACAGCCAGAGACTAATCCAAACCTAAATCAAAACGATGTGAGGTCTGTGAAAGACGCAGCTCCCACTTGGCATTGCAAAACAATCTGATGTAAATTCTCCAGGAACCTTACCTTTTTAAAATTGTCTTTGTCAGATTCAGATTTGATCCCTTGTAATTTGGATGGATAGGAAAACCAAGGCCTTGAAAGACTGATGTTTCCTCCTTTGCCAGTGCATTTACTCGGTGTTTGTTTTGTTCAGTCACAAGTCAAGTGACAAGCACGGCCTGTCAGTTATGAACACCAGTTATCGTCACTTTTCTTACAATTGCAAGCACCTTTCTTGAGTGGGTCTTGATCTCAGCATCTAACCTGGAGAACCGTCGCAGGTTGGTTAGCAAGACAGGTTGTCATTGTGCCAGGAGAGGTTGCATACTCGGAGGATGTGCTGCTGCTGACTGCTTTTGTCTTTCTCAGCCATTAAAATGAGAGAATTTGCCTGGGTACCAAAGGATATACGGATGGTGCATTCAACCATGCTTGTGATGGTGATGTTTAAAAAATTTCTATATGTGGGCTCATCGTCATTTTGAACATCTCCATGGCAGGCAGATGCAATGGTTGGGATCCCAGGCATAACTGCATGTCCTCTTGCTCCCTACTCTCTTTACTTACTGAACATTAACTCTGCAAGGCAACATATGTTTTCATGGTCCTTGCCTATTTTTCAGGAAAAAACAGTACTGCAGTCAAGAAATAAAGAAGGAAAGGAAGGCAGTAAATTATCAGACGAGTATGTAAAAACATTATTATAGCACTATATTTTACTGTGTTCATGTTCTGGCACAATAACACAGGTTTTCACATGGTGCCATGATAACAATACAAAATTGACATAAGAATCCAGCAATACAAGCTCTTGTGCCACATTTGTCCATGAGCGATATTTCAGCGCGTCCCACAAGAAGACACAAGCATGCTAAAAAGCCCCAAAACACCAAAATTAAAAAAGAAAACATTCAGAAAAGCACAGATGCATGTTTAGAAACTTGCAAGCAAGATGGGGAGGTTCATAAAAAGAGCGTACAGTACCTAGTTTTCCCATTCACACCCAGAAGTGTTCTGGCGGGACCACACATTGATGCTGGAATCATGCCGGCAGAATGGGGCACCTTCTTGAACACACAAAAATCCAGAAGACAAACGCTACTTCTCACTGGCAATAATAATAATAATAATAAAACTTCCTCGTAACAGCAACAGAACACTTGCATAATGCTGGAGCAGAACGTTGTCTGATAAAGAAGCCCTTTTGCAATATCATGGTGTTGTTATAATGCTGTTTTTGATGCGTCTGATAATCTCCAAAAAAAGACGGAAAAAGCTGTCAATAAAAAGTGATGCCTTATTCATGCCCACACCACAAAGCGGAAATGGGTGAGTAACAACATTGTCTGATAATTTTAGCTCTTTGGGCTATCATCCCATCCTTATGACACAGTTTTTGATGCATCTGATAAAGTCCTAAGATCCAATATGCTCCCTCATTCTAGAACAGCTCACCAACTCATTGCTTAAAAAGATATCCCTCTGTGCCTTTCTGCTTGCTGGCTACCCTCTCCCTGCTTCCCTCCCAACTCCAGAAGTAACATATGGATTCGTAGTTGTTGGTATTGTGTGCCTTCAAGTAATTTCTGACTTATGTCAACCCTACAGTGGAGTCATCATGGATTTTTCTTGGCAAGATTTGTTTAGAGGTAGTTTGCCATTGCCTTCCTATGAGGCTGAGAGAATGTGAGTTTCCCAGGGTCACCCAGTGGGTTTCCATGACCAAGCAGGGATTTGAGCCCTGGTCTCCAAGAGTGCTAATCCAAAATCAAACCACTACACCACACTGGCAATAGGGATAACTGTTGAGTTGTTGTTGTTATTATTGTTATTGTTGTGTGCCTTCAGGTCATTTCCAACTTATGGTGACCCTAAGACGAACCTATCATGGGGTTTTCTTGGCAAGATTTGTTCATAGGGGGTTTGCCATTGCCTCCCTCTTGAGGCTGAGAGTGTGTGTCTTGCCTAAGGTCACCCAGTGGATTTTCATGTCCAAGCTAGGATTCAAACTCTAGAGTGATAGTCCGATGCTCAAACCACTACACCACACTGGCTACTCCATACAGGGAAATTAATTAATTACAAATAACTGGACAACTAGCCATTCTGGTTCTAGTGTATTTCTGGATAACTAGTTATTTGTGATTAATTACCATAATTTCCTTGTTAATGAAACTTGCTGAGCTACAGTTGCATAATAACTGTAGCTCAGCAAGGGCCAGTTTCACTCCTTTTGTAGTGTGTCTGTAACTTTAGTTACTATTAGTTACAGAGTGTAGCCTTACTATAGTTATAGGAGTGCAGAGGAAGAATATCACATAGTCTGAGCCACAGGTCATGTTGTACTTTATGCCAACATCTTGTGGTCTTTCATGGGTATTGAGGCAATGACACTAAGGTGGACTGGAAAAGTGGGTGTTTTGTATTACTAGCCAAGAGTATGTACGTTATTCGTTAAGGAGCTAAATTTTAAAAAAACGTGTTAACTTTTGAACCAAGGGAAAGTAAATAGTTACTTTAAAAAAAAAATCAGCCATAATTATACCTAATTAATAATGATGTTGGCCTTGGAATTATCATCATCATTTATTTATTATGATTCATAGATCTGTTAGAAAAAGAACTCAAGTGTAAGACAAAAATAGACAGAATGTTTTTAAAAAGAAAACTCTAAACACTGAGATAATTACAATTGGCTTTTACCGGATACATAATGAACTGTAATCCTGGCCATCTCTTTATGAAATTTGGCAACAGCCAGGGTACCTTGAAGTTATAACAGCAACTATCTTTAGAAAGTAACCTTTCAAGTTTTGTCTCTCCTTCTCTGATACTTCTGCCCATTCAGTCAGAAGATGGAATTGAGGTAGCTTTTTTTGTGCTTCACCTGACAGTTGGGATGCGATGAACACGATCTCATATATCATTACAAAGCCCATGAGTGTGTTGAAAACAGGATGAATTGGACTTGAATTGCCCTTTGCCAAACTTTAAACCAAGGCACCCCACAACGAAGGTGAATTTAGATCATTGTTATTATGCTCAATATTATTATGTCCAAACCTGGACTCTTTTGGCCTATAGTTTGATGCTAGCTTCTAACCAGACCCAACTGGCACTTAAACATTCCCTTTTCTTTGCTCAGAGAGCACCAAAGAGTAGTCAAAGGAATAGATCATGGCCTAACATAATTATTTTCTTTTTATTATTGAGATTCTTATGCAGAATCCCTCTGTCTTTTCCATCCTCAACTGTGTGTACATTTTCTTTTAATTTGATGTAGGTGCTGCACCCCTGTAATAACACTAGGGAGCAGACTGACATTACGGATATCATTTGGACAAGCAGCTTTTAGAAGGAGGTTTTGATTTTCACCACAACTATAAAACTCATTTGCCCTTGTTTTTGTTGTGTGTGTGTGTGTTTAAACCCACCCTAAGCTTTGAAGCATGCACAGAACACAAAAGAAAGCTTTTGATTAAAATAACACTCAAACCACAGTGTTTGCGGCTTGGTTTCTGTTTAGTCTTTTTCAACACTCACCCCCTTCATTTTGTGTTAAATAAAATTATCATTTTGACTCCCTTCTTTTTTCTCTTTTATGAAAATGATTTGATTAAAATTGTATTATGAATCATAATACAATTGGTATGTAATTGATTGTTAATTTGATTTCTATTACAAATCATGTTTATCTCTTTCTTTTGACAGAGAACTAGGTTAAGATCTATGCAGATATTGAAGGACAATCACTTTTATAATACCAATGGACAAGAAAGCCAAATGGGATGGGCTGAGTCTCTCTCTTCACACAAAAGAGGGGGGGAAATGCATGGAGACTCAAATAATGTTTGCACATGCTAGGACTTTATCAGACCACCCCCCTAAACCCCATTCTTTTGTTGGCATAACTTCGCAGTTTTTATGCGCAAAAGGCTTTCCGGCAATGAATGAGAATGGAGCTGCATTCACTTTCTCAATTGAAATCCTGTGTATTCTCGCAAGAACACATAGCGCGGGGAATTAATTTTTTTTAAAAAAATAAGACAGTAAAAGTTACAAAAAGCACCTAAACACATTTAAAAAAGCCCGAAGTAAACTGAGGAGGGTCATAAAAAGTGCATCACCTACCTGGATGTCACAATCTCATCCCAAAGTGTTCTCACCAGACCAACCATTGACTCTGCATTCACGTAAGTACAATGGCGCAAAGTTTCAAGTGCCAGCAATGCCGGCACAAAAGTGTCATGGGGCTCAGTTGATGGCTTGAGACATCAATTAAAAAAAATTAACAGGACATGATCGTGAAAGGGCGACATTGTGTGGTATGTGCACCCTTTTCGCAATCATTAGGCATCCTTATGATACCTTATTTGCCTTGTCTGATAACGTCCTTAGACTACTGTGGCCAAAACAACATCAGAATCCTGTTAGCGCCATACATAGGCGTAATATCAAATTAGCCAGTGTGGTGTAGTGATTTGAGTGTTGGCCTAGGTCTCTGCGAGACCAGGGTTCAAATCCCCGCTCAGCCATGGAGACCCGCTGGGCAGCCCTGGGTAAGTCACAGCCTCTGGGCCTAAGAGGAAGGCAATCGCAAACTTTGTCTGAATAAATCTTGCCAAGGAAAACCTATGATCAGGTTGCCATAAATCAGAATCCACTTAAAAGCACATAACAACAAAGTTTCTTTAGTGGTGATTGTGAAAGAAGTATTCACTATGTCCCTCTCACAGTGATCTAACTTGTCCTTTCTGCTACGTCACTCCCACCCCTCTTGTCCATTTTATGGTCAAGGATTGTGGAAGTGGCCAGACAGGATGGAAGTATGTTCCTACAGCCCAACACAGACAAAGGAGAGGACTAGGTTTGCCAAGCTGAGACTATCCAAGGCCCTGAGATTTCAAAGCCAAAACCTGAGACCCAAAGATGATCCTTTCTGATGTCACAGGGGGTGCTTTGGCAAAGTTCAAAGAGCAGCCCTTGGAGATGTCTTTAAACATGAGACATTAAGCATTATCCACAGCTGCACAAAGTGCAGCATTCAAAAAGCAAAGAAACAAAGACTAAGCCTAGCATATATATATATATATATATATATATACACACACACACAATATAAACATATACATACTCTCATGTACTCTCTCCCTGAGATTCCTCTCCTGAGACCTAGCAGCCCTAAATTGAGAGCATCCTCCAGGGCCTACAAAAACATCTCCAGGAGAACCTAGTGGATTCCTTCTTTGTTCTGTGTCCAGGTGAAGGAACATAGCAAGATACTGCTTGGTTACCCCTGCCTTCCCCTAGCTACTAAATCACCATGCTTCCACCCCGAAGCAGGAGCAATGTGGGTTCTGCATGCAGTAAAGGAGGAGAGAATAAGGTTCCATTTGGTGGACCGTTATGCTTTATCAGATCTATCTAGGAATTGAGCTGAGAAGTCTTGTGGCAATTTAAAACCTAAGCAAGTTTATTTGGTGTAACCATCCACAGTTTGTGGAGTTGCTGCTCTGCCACATCACATAGCTTGAGAAGCGCTGCACAAGCATACTAGGCAGAAGGTCCTATGATGTCTCCTTGGCATCTAGTTTTCTAGGTTTACAGGAAGAGATGGGATTTGCAAGGGTAGTGAATTCAGTCACACTCCCTCTCCCCTACAAAGTGAAGTGGTACAGGCCAAAGTTAAATATACAGCCTTGTTTGCTGGTTGTGTGAATTAGGTTGAGCACAACAACATGCACCCACACCCACAAAACCCTGTCACTGGGTTTCTCATCTTCCCAGCACATCTGAAGACTACTGTGTCAATCCTATGTTGCATAAAATTTGAAAGGGGTGGGGGGTGGGAAATCCCTGCCTTTTACATGATCTTCAATTGTTCCTGGAGATCTTGACAGCAGAAGTAGAGAGGGAAGCATTGCTTGAGAAAGAAGTTTCACAAGTGAAAAGAAGTGTGAAAATATTTATGCTTCATTTTGGTCATATTTGATTTCCTCTCAGTTTTGTTTGCCTTGTGGGAGTTACAGAAAAAGGTCTACCAATTTTTTGCTGGCATGTACGTGTCAAACCAGGAATGTGCTTTGGCAGATGTAAAATTAGAAACAAATTTTATATGTTTGGCAGTGCCCTACTTCTCTGTTAAGGGACAGGAAGTGAAGATGTGGCTTTGTCATAAGGACTCGAGAAAACCACAAAGAAACAGGGGTTTAGAATCCAAGTTAGGAAATAAATATATAAAAAGATGTGCAGCAGATGATTCAAACATCCTACAACAGGGCAAGGGGTGAGGGGAGACCAGAAATATTAACCACTTTGAACAATAGATCCATATTTGGGGGAGGGGGAGGCATATCACAAATATGTTTTCCAATAATAATTTCCAAGGTTTCCTCCTTATTCTATCTGTCCTCTTCTTCTTCTTCTTCTTCTTCTTCTTCTTCTTCTTCTTCTTTTTTTTTTTTTTTTGAAAAATGTAATGATGAGATAAACCACAGGCCCAGAAAAGTAGAAACAATGAACAGTCAGTCCATCAAATTAAACACACACAGCTTTCCCTTTCAAAGATTGCTTATTTTGAGATGATGGATGGTGAGTGAGGTGTCTCCCTAATGAAGTTTTCATTACAAATATTTCGTTAAGCATAAGACATGCTAGTTTCATTTTTCTACATTTGAAGTGTTGCTTTCATGCCCCATTTTGATTAACTTTGGCTGCTGACACACTGCAGGAATAATGCAGTTTGACACCACTCTAACTATGATGGCTCCATCCCATGGAATCCTGGGATTTGTAGTTTGTTGTGGCACCAGCACTCTCGGACAGAGGAGGCTAATGATCTCACAAAACTACAAATCCCAGAATTCTATAGCATTGAGCCATGGCAGTTAAAGCAGTGTCAAACTGCATTATTTCTGCAATGTGGCAGCAGCCTTTGTGGTAGGGAGAAATTGGAACACAAAACTGGATTTCTGGGGAATTCTAGTCTGAATGTTGACATCACTTCTAGTGAGCGACTTAAAGAATCTGAATGGAGAGCAAAAGGGGATGGTACTAGCTCCATCAAGCTCCACCCACCAGAAAGCTGATTGGTTTCTCCCTGACTTGGCTATTCAGTAAGTACTTCTAGATCATGATTCACTTCCTACTGGAATGACAGCAAAACCTTTCTTTTTCTATTTGTTCCCTGTCTTCTAAAGCAGTATTTCCCAACCTTTGGTCCCCCAGGTGTTCTCCAGCTTCCAGAAGTCCTAGTCAGCTTGGCCAACAATCAGGGATTCTGGGAGCTGAAGTTCAAAACACCTTGAGGACTAAAGGTTGGGAAACACTGTTCTAGAGGTTTCTTCCTTGCTCTGCTCACATTCTTGGTCCACCTTCTTAAGTGTCTTTAGTGATTTAGTGGATTGTCCTTTCTATATGATGCATTGACTTTCTCACCACCAGATTCTAGAGCTGTATGGCTGTAGAATCTGCTGGCTTAATGTGGCTTGTATCTCATCACTCATGGGTACCAATAAGCCATGGCTCTAAGTAGCTGCAGAGGGAGAAAGCTGGGGGTCCCTGAGTACATAGCAGTAGCCTAGAATATGAGATGTTGCAGGAAGAAAAACAGTAAAATAGTGCTAGACAGTAGAGCTATATTGTCCCCAGTGATCGCTTCTGGCTCCCATGACAGTGGGACAGTACATTTCCTATAGGTTTTAGTCCACACTTTAAATGAGCTACCTACACTGCTGAACTCTATGGCTGCTGCCACACTGCAGAAATAATGCAGCTTGACACCGCTTTAACTGCTGTGGCTCAATGCTATAGAATTCTGGGATTTGTAGTTCTGTGAGCTATTTAGCCTTCTCAGTCAGAGTGCTCTGGTACCACAACAAACTACAAAATCTCAGGATTCCAAAGGAGCCACGATAGTTGAAGTGGTCTCAAACTGCATTATTTCTGCAATGTGGCAGCAGCCCATGTCCCAAATAACTTCAGCATCTTCGATAGTTCCTTTAATGTACAGGTTAAAACCTGGAGCAGATTTACCACCACCCTGCTGACATGGAAGCTATCAGCCCCCATTGGTTTGTGGGCATTTTATGGAGTGGGTTAGGGCTCCCCCCATCTCAGCATTTCATCAACCCTAGGGAATTTATCAGACACTCTTTAAAAAAAAAAAAAAAACATGGAGGTCAGGAGGAAGACACCACTGTCCCACTTCTGGTAGTCAATACCGCATGCCCCATCCTCCTCCCGTCCTTCCTCCACGCTTCCTCCATGCTGGAGGAATGAAAAAGTTGCCACTTTTCATTGATGGAAATTTCCATAAATAATAAGCAGTGCCTTTTTTGTCCCTCCAGTACGGAGGGAGAACGAATGAAGAATGAGAGGAGGACAGCTTTGTGCAATATCGCCAGCCTATAGCGCTACAGTGGCATCCTCCTCCTGATTTTTTATTTTATTTTATTTATTTATTTATTTTTGCATCTGATAGTCTCCTAAGAGAGAGAGGAGTAGCTGACTATCAGCTGAACTTCAGAGCTATACCAGACATTTCACTCTGTAGTGGTTTCCTTAAGGAACTGACTCCGTCTAGCCACTCAGCTACAAGGAAGCCATCGACAAAAGAAAATAATAATAACATAGTGCCTTTGATCTCCTGTTTTGAAGTTTGTTAGCTACAGAGTGGCAGTTTCCACATTAGAAACAGTCACTACCACCCGTTCTCTGTAACAATTTGTTAAATATGCAAATATATTAAGTTTCCATACAACAGAACACATAATGACTTTGCTCCCCCCCACTCCGACTTTCTCTAATACAATATGTATGTTGCTTTAGCAAGCACACAATAAGTTAATTAGACTGCGGTTAGGTATTATTTGTAAATGTCATATTAGCATGCTAGTTTTATTCTAAGACTACAAGCAAGGAGGCTCAAAGTTGTGGATGTCGCATGCCATGTATTGTTTCCCCCACATACACATTTCTCAGACATATTTATTTGCTTGTGGGTAGACTAATGATTTATTAAGCCATGTGCTGATGGTTTGTATCCTCAGGAGAAACCCTGACATCTCATTGTTACGTTCTTAGCAACGTCAGAAGCCTTGAGCCTAAAACACCAAGAACTGCATCTTGTACTCCACCATGTTTTGGGGATGATTAATAGTAGCTTTGCAGTGAATTGCAGAGGAATTAATGGTGACAGGGCCACTGGATCTTAAAACACAGACTTTTTTTCTCCCTCCCCTCTTAAACCATGGCTGTGAAAATTGGCATAGTTCATATTGAATAAATATAGCGGTTGTCGGCCAAGTTTCTGCCAGTTTCCAAAAATTGGTAGTCAAGCACAGAGATGTGTGTGGAAAACAACTTTTAAGATGGGGAGGGAGGGGGTAGACACTGGCTTTGTAGCTTTTCAAAGGTTAGCAACCCAGTACTAGAGGCACAAATGTATGGTCACTTTGCTGATTGTACTAAATGATTGATGGAGAGATGCCCGTTTGGAGTGCAATCCTACTCCATTCAAATCAATGGGTGTTTTGTTTGTGGTTTAAATAGGAGCAGGATTGAATCCTTTATTTGATGGATGTGTGGGGATAGTAACAGTGATTCACTGTCTCACAGCCTTCTTCACGTCCTGATCCATTTTTTATTGGCTTATGAACGCAACCTTTGTCTCTGTCTGCCAATCAGAGCACCTCATTTCCATAAAAGAACAGTTTGTTTAAAACAGGACTGTATCTTTATGAATAAATTGGATTCCGAGCACAGCACTGCTATCAACCGGCTGCATTTTGACTGGCTTAGGGGAAAGATTATGATGTAGTACATCAAATCAGAGCCCAGTGTTTTCCTTTATATTCTGGGTTGTTTGTTTGGTTTGGTTTCTAAAGAATACTTTATCAAACAGTGGATGAAATTCTGTTCTAAATTACACCAGGTGCAACCTCATTGATTTTAATTCCTTTTGCATGATGGTATTTTTAAGCAATTTTTTTTATACAACTTAAAGTAATCAGAGATCCGCTTAGGGTAGACAGAGTTATTGGGCTCAAAAGAAGTCCCAAGGGGCTGCCAGATAAGCTGATTTCTAACCACTGTATTTTTTTTTTAACAGCAAATAATTGTTTTCAAAGAATAAGCATCAATTATGTGTCCATCTGATGTGGGGTTTTCTTGCATGGATTCTATTTGCATAATGTCATAAACACTTAAAATGTGACTAGATTCCAAGTAATCTTTTTAAGATTGACTTGGGAATGTCTTTGTAAGGTCTGATCAAAGCTAGCTACAACATCCTTGTAAACAAGCATTAGTGCTTACAATGTCCAGAGGTTATTTTAATAGACTGTTGCTTGAACAAACCAACACTTGCAAATCCCTTTTTCTTCTTCTGAATGTTTCTCAGTACATTTCTTGATAGCTGAAAAAACAGGCGTATGGCAGGGAAGAGTCCATGTTTATTGGAGTTTTAGTCTCTGGAAAAATATGTATGTAGATGGGAGACTTTCATGGAATTTGAGAGAAGAGGGAATTGGTGTAGCACTTTAGTGCTTACTTAACATGAGAAGGTGTCAAGGGTTTTTGTTGTTGTTGTTGTTTTGTTTTGTTTTTTTGGACATTATCAGATAAGTGTCTAAAAACACTGTAATTCCATGAATGAGGATAGTGGAAACATCGTGGCAGTATAACACTTACTATCATACTTCGCTTTAATCACACCAATGAACTGCTATGGAATTTTTGCTCAATGACCACTAATGCTTTAAGCACAGGAGTTTACTTCTGCAATGTAGCATGGTCGAGAAGACATGAGCATGCTTAAAACTCCAAAAACGCCTTAATTAACAAACTAATTGAACACAGGAGCACTGAAACAAACATAGAAACATTGAAACTAAATGTGACAGTTCATAAAAAGAGTGTCCTGTGCTTTTGTTTTCATGTTCTCACCCAGATGTTTTCTCGCTGAGGACCACCTGTTTACACTGTAATCTCACGATTACAACAGGAAGTGGTTTTGCACACCCTCAATACCATGAAAAAAAATGCTATTGATGAGCTATTGACAATTTGTCCTATGAATTAGAGATAACACCTTTTTTGCAACTGGAGCACGGAGTAACCACATAAAGATGACAACATTGTGCAATAGCAGGGCCCATTTGTGCTAGCATGATGTCATAATCCCTCAATTTTTGCCACACCTGAAAATGTTCTTTGTCTCCCCCTTCCTTGTGCAGGGGTCTGGCTGCACAAAACTACTGAAAATATGCTAGATCCCTTGGGAAATCCATTTTGTCTTTTATTTTATTTATATCATGCTGTGGAAATCTTGCATCAGAGGCATAAGCTACAATATTGTAGCTAGACTGTGAAACCTGAATCTCATCTTAAAAGCCAGTCACCAGGCTTGAGAAACAGAATTCTGAAGTGCTGGTGAGCAGGATGCTTCAGGATGACATGACCAGCCCCCTCCTCCCAGCCCGCAATGGGGCTAGAAGCAAAAGCAGGGACTGGCGGTGGTTGGGTTTCTGGTTGCATTATCTTGCAGCCAGTTGCCAGCAGTACATAACTCCATCATTTCAACCTACCATTTTAAGGTAGGTATCAGGGAGCATTTATGACCATGGCAATAGTACCATGATGTGAATAAGAAATAGTTACTCAGTTGTAAGTCCACCTTATGACAATGTAATCAACTAACATGATGCCAGCTGCCTTTCTCCCATTACAAGGTGCCTCACAATGTCAATTAAAACAAAATGTGTGCTTTTTGCAACTGGACTTGTCTATCTCGGATTGGCCTTTTTAGTCATCAGCGCGCTTGCAGAAAGCACGGAATGAGTCCTTCCTGAATCTTCGTTTGCGAAGAAAAGCCAGAGAGTTAATACAATGGATAATACATTTTAAAAAAAAAACTCATATTAAAAACTTTAATGTAAATCAGTTTAAAAGGCAATGGCAACATAGTAATGATGATTTAAAAAATACAGCAAAAGCACCTGGGAATGATACTCCTTCACCATATAGCATGTTACCATGTAACATCATTTCCAGAGCATCTCTGGGGAAAATATGCATGCATTTTCTAAGAAGGCTCTCACGCAGTTCTCTGGAGAGGCACATTTTTGTTCTGTCCCCTCCAAGGTACCTACTTTGTGTGTGTGTGCAAATTTTGCTACAGTATTTGTTTGTTTGCTTTATTTAGTTAGTTTTTGGCAAAGGCATTTCTTGAGATGACACTCCTTGAGTTAGTTCAACTGCATTTCTTGAAACTACATTCCTTTGATGACATTCCTTGATGATTCTGATGGCTACTCCCAGGATTCTATATGGCCATTTCATGATCTTTCCTCAGTTAACTGTAATGCTCATAACTTTTACAATGACAAAAATCTTTATAACAATGTCAATGCCATATCCTCAGTGTGAAGAGATGAGTACAAATCTAGAGCTAAAGCACCCTGCAATGTCCCCCATTTAGCTTCTGTTTAAAATGTTCCCATGAAAGAGAACCCACCACCTTATGGGATAGTCTGTTCTGCTTGCAAATAGCTTTTATAGTACAGAGGTTCTTCCTAATGTCTAACTGGAATCTTTTCTCTTGTCATTTGAATCCATGTTCTGTATTCTGGAGCAGCAAAACACAAGCTCACTCTCTCTTCTCTATTAGAGCCCTTTGAATATATAAGGATACTTTGCAGATGGCTTTGGGAAATGCAAATTCAGTGTACTTGTGTTAATATTTGGATGGAATGGATTGTTCCTCCAACCCTAGTTGGTGGTAAAGTTTAGCAATTTTGCTAAGACTTCTCCTACTACTACCTCACAAGACACAGCTCAAGAACTTGGGGCTTTCTCTTCCTTCCTGCGCTAGCCTGGGTTGTGAAACCAATTTAGCCTGAAGAAACATGGGAGCAGAATGTGAAGGGGCATGGGACTGGATCAACTGGAAACATTCTTCATCTTTATTTCACCAAGTCCTAATTATTTGCTTTAACAAGGGCATGTTGCCAAAGATCTTCTTCTCAAAACTCCCACATCGCCCAAGTCTCTAACCTGCGCTCCAGCAGCAGGCAAATAAATTGGCAAAGAAGCCAAGTAGAAAACAGGGAAAAGAATTCCTAGAAGAAAAAAAGGGGGGGGGCTGTGTTTGTATGTGTGGGAGAATCAATGGCAGGAAAAGAGTCAAAGGGCTGTGGCTTTTCAATTTTTTTTTTTTTAAAAAAGCAAAGCAGATAAGCCATCTTGTATGCATTCACTTCTTCCTTTCCACTGGGATGTCCTTACAGAGTTTCCCATTGATTTTATTCCTTTCCTACTCATGCTAGTTTTTGGAGATTTGGTGCTGAAGAACTGCTTGCCTTATATTCCTCCCCAAACCAACACAGGGGGGTGGGGGAGTAGCCATGGAGAAAAGGTGCAAGTACATGATAGATTCGATATGCTGGTTTTGGATGTTACCAACAAAGTGCATAGAGTTGTAAATGGAGAGTTGAAGTGCAGGAAGCATATTTTCCTGTATCTCCACAGATTGATTATACACCTGACATTGTGTTAGGATCCTGCACAACTCCCCACTGTGAAAGATGGAAAGGTCTGTCTTGTGATGCAACATATGTGCAAGAAGCATACTTCATTGGAATCCTGTTGGAGCACTAAGCTAGTGTAAAAGTCATTATGTCAGTGATTGCACTTTTTCAGACATATGTGAATGTAGCCCCTGGTACAGCTCATTGCTCTGCAAGCACAAGCACAGTTCAGTCTTTCATTTTGCACTTAGTACTACAGGCCAAGTCCTTGAGCACAAAGCCTTGAGCACTGTTAGATCCCCATGCAACTACAAGTACATCTTTCTACATTTCATTCTTGCAGACAAGAATGGATTATTACTCTATGGAGGTTATCAGACATGGCAAAAACTGTGTCAAAAGATCTCCAGAAGAACAGGAAGGGGCAAGATTACCAGACAACATCTTCCTCCCGTGTTCCAGGGGTGTGGCGCAGCCGTGAGTAAAGCGGTCCTTTCTATTAGCAGCTTGTCCCTGTCAATAGAAAAGGGAAACCTCTTCCATGGCAACACTACACCCCCGGAACAGTAGAAGGACATGGGCATCTGGTAAGGTTGCCCTTTCTGTTCTTGTAGTGATCTTCTGACTTCCCCCATGTCTGATAATCTCCTACACTTTATAGCACTATTATTCCACTTTAACTGCTGTGGCTGCCTCCTTTGGAATCCTGGGATTTGAAGTTTAGGGAGGGCCATTTAGAATTCTCAGTCTCACTAAACTACAAAACCCAGAATTCCACTGGAGGCAGCCATAGCAGTTAAAGCAGAATAATAGCACTATAACAGTGTAGTGTGATAAAGTCCTTAAATCACTGAAAACTGTACAGTTTTTGAAGACTATTCACCTTTCTGAGCTTATTATCTGAAACAGTGCTTTTTTGCACAGAAAAAAATAGCCTACCACTCTTTGCAGAAAACATGTTTCCTGCCAAAAAAAAAAAAAAAATCCCTCAAAAAACCACACAGCATTTTCTGCAGAGAAAAAAAATATTCTATGCTACCCCCTGCCCCCCACACATGCATTTTTCATACAGAATAAGTTCTAAACTGAGAATATTCTTCCCTGTCTAGGATTCTAAACACACAAGAAACATAGTTTTTTTAAACACTTTTTTGAAGGGGGGGGAGATATTTTCAAATATTCTTCCCATTGTTCATAACCACACTAGCATATATTTATGCTTTACTAAAAGAATATGGCATCTTGACCAGTAACTGTATCCCCAGTTCCCCAGATATTCATTATTACAGAAATGGCTTTTGCACAGGGCAGTTTCACAACTGATGGTCCTTTATTATTTGTTGCCCTTTGTTTGCAGAGTTGTCCATTCCAAGCCTGATTTAAAGGTAAAGAGAAGCAGAAGAAACTGGAAACATTCAGTGTAAGGGAGAAACTGAGAATCAGTATGTGTCTTTGTTGTTGCTGTTGCTGTTTTAATGGGAGAGTTGTTTCATAAATTAGCTGCTACTGATTCTTCTCCCACTTGGTGAAATACATTTTTTTTTTGTTTATATCATAGTTAAATATGAGCTGAATCCAGGATCTGCTTTCCACTAGCACATTTTGGAGGAATCCTCCTGCTACATCGCATCTCACTCCATTTATCAGGGTCCTATGATTCCGTATAGTGTGAAGTCAAAGGCTTTCACGGCCAGCATCCATAGATTTTCCTTGGTTTTTTTCTGGGCTGTGAGGCTGTGTTCTGGAACTAGAATACAGCCTCACAGCCCAGAAAAAAAAACAAGGAAAATCTCCGTATGGTGTTTTTAGGAGGCTGGAAGGGCAGCTGTGAGAGGAAGAGGGCAGGGAAACCTGCTTCCAGAGGAATGCACAATGACAGCACTGTCTCCCTCCTAAGTATTTGCATCCACCCCCCTATGAAATGTTCCCCCAGTCCAAATTTCTAGCATTGCAGAGAGTGAGATATTGAAAGGCATTTGCACCTAGAACTTTTATATTTGCTGTGTTTGCATTCCCTTAGAAATGGTGTCTGCCCCTTTTCTTTGGATACTTAAACTGTATTTCTAAACACTCAACCAAAGTTCTTAATTACTGCGATGGTAGAAATCTGGGGACTGAGATTTGGGATGGCAGTATGCTTATTCGGGTGAGGATGGCTCCATTTTGCCTCTTCCCCAATAGCTATACCCCTGTCTCCCATCCAACCAATTGCACATACCTAAATCTGGATCCAATCCATTATTTCTAAAGTTTCCTTCAGACTTATCAATTAGCATTTATAACTAAGCATTATTAACTGGCAATTGTTAGTCATCTTTTCTCCATAACGCATGCCCTCTTTTCTGGTGATGCTTAGGCAGTAGCCAAATGAATGGGAGAAACAGGAGGTGAAGCTGAGTTGAATTTCCTGTTCCCTAAGGTGTCCCCCCTCATTTCTAAGAATGTCCTCATCTACCTGCACCAGGCAACAGGGCCGGTTTAAGGAATTTTGGGGCCCCCTGCAATGCTTTACTTTGGGGCCCCCATATAACTTGAAGGCACATGGGCAAGAAAGAAAGAAAGAAGAAAGAAAGAAAGAAGCCCTTTCTGAGGGAGACAACCCTCAAATTCCCTGTCTCTCTCACACACACACACACTCACCCTCTCCGGTGTGCCTCTCCCTCCAGCTTCTGCCACGGAGGGCTGCTGTTTCTTTCTCTTTCTCTTTAGTTTTGGAGAGGCTGTTTTGTTTGTTTTTTTAAAAAAGCCAGCAGGAGGTTTTTGGAGGAGGAGGGTAAGAGGGGGCTCCTCCCGGCTGTCTCCTGGCTGTTCCTTCGTCAGATTAAGGAGGCCAACACGGGGCCCTCTCTTGACCTTGGGGCCCCCTCTTGACCTCGGGGCCCCCTGCCAATGCTGATTTGGCAGACAGGTTAAACCGGCCCTGCCAGGCAATGTGCAAACTGATCCTCTTTATTGAATTTGAAAAGCTCCCCATAGTGGATGATGCAAAAGTCTGTATTGGGGGCAGCATATATAAGCCTAAGAATAAGACACACAAGAAAACAGTGTTTCATGTTGTCCCTATGAAAATTAGTTATTTACTTATTTTAGATTTACAGGTTGACCCCCATACCCACGGATTTGGTGTCCATGGTTTTACTTATCCATGTCTGAAAAAATATGTTCTCTCTGGGCATTCCTAGGTCCTCCAATGTGATCCTATAGTCAACTTGTGGTGTTTGTATCATTGAAAATAATAGGGTTCCCTATTATTCATGGTTTCAGGTATTCACGGGAGTTCTTGGAATGTATCCCCAGCAGATAAGGGGGTCTACCTGTATTTATTTACTTTATATTCTGTCTTTCTCCTGACATTGGACAAAAGGCAGTTTACAACATATATTAAAATAAGCACAATCCAAAATCTGATGGTAAAAATGTTTAAACAATTTTAAAAGCTAGTCTATTAAAACTATTATACCTATTGTGTAGTCTGTATTGGGAAGTATTTAGCCTTTTTTGTCCAAGTACTCTGGTGCCTCTCCAGACTACAAATACCAGGATTCCATAGGATAGAACTATGATGGATAAAGTGGTGCTGAACTGCTGTATTCTGCAGTGTAGACAGGCCCCTGGTCTCCAGGAGTCCTAATCCAGCCATCAAACCACTTATACCAGACTGGCTCTTTCCCCTCATTTAATAATATAATGAGGGATATATCACACTAGTGGGCAACACAGAAACCTGCAAATGTTTTCAAGCAATGGACCAATTACCTGTTAGTAAGTGAGAAACAGCTAGTGCATCTTCATGTCCTCTGTCTGGCCAGTCAGGTGTCTAGCGTGGCTCTTGTATCAGAGCCTTTTATCAAATTCTGCCTATTAGCATTCATTATCCTTTTAGCCAAGGTTCTTTAAAGGTTGGAGGGAAAGATTACATTATCACTGTAATTGAAAGGAAATGAGGAAAATCTCATTTCCTGTTTAGATACTTGCGGCCTAATTGCCATGAGTGAAGCAAAGTTTTAACATAGGAGTTCAGCCAAAAGGTTCACGTAGTAGGTTAACTTCCAGGAACTGAGAATGCTCCATGCATTCTGATGGGCAGCTGAAATTCTATTGGGTAAATGCAAAGTCTCAGCAAGCCAAGATAGAAATGGTCCCTGGTTGTATCAAATGCAAAATGAAATCAAAAGGGCAGGGGAGGAAGTCTACAAGTCTATGAAGCATGCCTTTGCCTGGGAGAAGGATAGAAACTGGGAATCACTGTTTATTCATTATGGTGTCTGTTATCTTTTGTAATTCCAAGATACCTATGGAGAAGCTTTTTTAAAGCTACATACAATCATTTTAAAATAAAACAATAGCAAAAGAAAATACAAAGAACATATACTAACTAAAAACAACGTTAAAAACAGAGGGTGGAATCCTAGGTTTATGATTTTGTAACTGCTTCTTATTCACATTTGGGAGTTTGGCGCCATTGTCATGACTACAAATGCCCCTGAAACCCACCTTAAAAGCCAGTGTGCCATCCTGAATTATGGAGTTCTGAGGTGCTGGTGAGCAAGGCACTGCAGGATGCTGTGGCTAGTCCTCTCCTGCCAGTGAGTGACAGTGTGAGGAGCCGAAGTAGAGGTCTTGTCACAACTTTTCACAGAACTCTCACTTGCTGGCAGGAGGGGACTGGTTGCATCATCCTACAACATCCTACCCACCAGCCCCACAAAATGCCATCACTCAGGACAGCTGACTGGCTTTTAAGGTGGCTTTCAGAGGTTGGATCAAGAGATGGAGTGTAACTATGATATGGCTCCAACGCAAGCTATCATTGGACACTAGAAAGCTACTTTGTGAAGTTCATCTATCCAAATTCAGTCCCTAGCATGGTCAGAACCTGATGAATGTTGGCTATTACCGAACAAGGTATCTCTTCCTAGATCCACTAAATATCTAACACATAACTAGCACAATTAAAAAAAAAAATCTGTTGTGCCTTCAAGTTGACTCCAACTTATGGCAACCTTTTCTCTGAGAAAGATTATCACACTACATTGTTGTAGTGCTATTATTCCACTTGGCCTCAATGCTGGTAATCCCTGCTTGCTCAAGGACAGAACACAGCTGGAGATACACTATCCACAATACTGCAGCCTTATTTGAAGAGAAACGTCAAATAAGTCTTGGAGAGAAACGACAACACAGAAAGAATCACAATCTGGAAACATCACCCAAGGAGACCCTCTGCTGTGCTTTCTGCAACCGGACTTGTTTATTTCAGATTGGCCTTTTTAGTCATCAGCGTGCTTGCAGAAAGCGTGGGATGAGTCCTTCCTGAATCTTCGTTTGCGAAGAAAAGCCAGAGAGAGATTCCACTTTAACCACTCTGGCTGCCTCCTGTGGAATCCTGGGATTTGCAGTGTAGGGACAGACATTTAGCATTCCCAGACAGAGAGCTCTTAGGCCTCACTAAACTACAAACCCCAGCAATCCACAGGAGGCAGCCATAGTAGTTAAAGTGGAATAATAGCACTATAACAGTGTAGTTTGATAAAGTCCACATGGAGTCTTAATCCAATGCTCAAACTACTATACCACACAAGCAATAAAAATACCAAGCCAAATACAAAGCCAACATGACCACCCTTTTGGTTGCCCTGGTTCCTGTACTGTTTCCAGAGTTGCTTTTATTTCCATTCCTTGTATCCTAGCTCTTTCCACAAATAAGCAAAATTGAACAGTCCCACCATCCCATGCTTAGGAGACTCAAGGTGATGTTGCTTGATGTCAGATAGAAAACTATGAGGATGTTTTCTGTTCATCACAAAAATCCAGCTTTTGAGATTCAGGCTAAAAAAAAAAAAAAAAAGAGTGATCCTTCTTAGTAGATTTATAGGATGGGAGGGAAGAGAAATCCAGATTAAATCAATCATTAAATTTCCCGAGGATGTTATCCACCTTGTTCTGACCTGCAATTTGTTTTCAGATGAACAGCAGGTAAAAGCAATATAAACAAAGAGCCTGAAAGCAGATATGGGAGTCCTGAAATGACACCTAGCTCCAGGGTCAATGAACCTCAAAGTCTTGAAGCCTTGGTACCAAACTGAATGTTTTGCAAACCGTAGCTTTAAAAAATTCTATACATGGTACTGAAGTGAGCATGGTGTTGTGGTTTGAATGTTGAAGTGGGACTCTGGGAGACCAGGATTCAAATCCCCACTGTGCCATGGAAGCCCACTAGGTGACCTCGGGCAAGTCACACTCTCTCAGCCTCAGAGGAAGGCAATGGCAAACCTGCTCTGAACAAATCTTGGCAAGAAAACCCAGTGATAGGTTCAGCTTAGGGTTCCCATGACTTGAAAATGACTTGAAGCGGGTGACAATAATGATTTTGGGAAGGGGGATATCAGTAGGATTGCAGGAGAGGGGAAGTTTAACCCTTTCTGAGCTATTTAATGTTGCTAGGTTTTCCGAATAAAAATCAGGGAGACTTGACAGTCATGGCACACAGTCTTCACAATCAGGAAGTAGCTATTAGCAACTTTGCATTCTGCTGAAATACCAAATGAAAGTATTGATACCAGTTCAACTAGACACGTATTCCTTTGTAAAATCATCGTGATATCCAGATTCATAAATTACATGATGCAAATATTTCTGTCTTGATGAAGGGCCCAAAATATGCAGAGGGGGGATTTGTCCCAAAATATGGGGGTGGGGTTACGGTGGCATCTTGTTCAGTTTATATAAAAGGAAAAGATTTCCAGTTAGCAAATGGGTGTGTCATTCCTTATAATAAGAGACACCTGGCAGCTGTATAAGGGACAAGCTTTCTGGCCCTCAAATAAAGGATGACCCTTATAATAATGAATATCTGGCAAGCCTATTACCCACTGCAGTCCCAATAAAATCATGCCCTTCCCTGTGTGGTTGGTATTAGCCTTGGAATGAAAGCTCCCTTTGGTGATCACTGGGGGGTAAACATCCATTCTCCATATGCTTCAGTCTGTTTTTTAAAAATGGCTACTTTTCATCTACTGCCTGGTAGGATAGAAAATCTTCCAAAATTCTCCTTATTCTAATTTCTCTCTATATATTTTAAAGCTCAGAATTAGCTGGTCATGTCTCAGAAGTGAGACTGCTGTGTTGCATTTTCTTTTTCTTTTGCCCTGACATGGGCGCATCTACATTGTAGAAATAATGCAGTTTGACACCAATTTAAGTGCTATCACTTCATCCTATGGAACCCTGGGGTTTGTAGCTTTACAAAGTCTTTAGCCTTCTCTGCCAAAGAGTGCTGGGGTTTCATAAAACTACAAATCCCAGGATTCTGTAGGATGGGGCCAGGACAGTTAAAGTGGTGTCAAACTGCAGTATTTCTACAGTGTCGATCTACCCATGGTTGATACAGGTTGGGAACCTGTGCCTCCCCTGGTATTCTAGGAACTTTATCAGACAAGCCTGTACAATTGTTCTTTTGCCAGCATATTTTGCTACCAGACCTGGTAGTACTCTTGCTACCAGACCTACCTTTTTACTTTGTTAATAGGCAGCCCCAACATTGGCGGAGAGTGAATGGAGCTCCATTCACTTCCGCTCTTGTGATCTCACAGATTCTTGTGAGAAGACACGAGTGTTGTAAATTTAAAAAATAAAGAAAAAGAAATGCACAAAAAGTACACACAAGCACAAAAACAACTTTGCAACCGTACAAGTGAACCAGGGAGGTTCATAAAAAGAGCGTCCCCTACTTGGCTGTCACAAATTCACCTGGAACTGTTCTGTCATTGATGCTGCATTCACGTGAGCACAATGGCGTGAGGTTTCAAATGCTGGCAATACCAGCAAAAAAGCGCCATGGGAGATCTATTGATGGCTTGGCCTGTCAATAAAATAGAACAGCTTTTTGACTGGACATTATTGCGAAAAGATGATGTCGTCTGATATGTGTGCTCTTTCACGTTAATTAGGAATCATTATAATATCATATTTGCTGTATCTGATAAAGTTTTAGGACTCCAACTCTCATCGGACCCAGCCAGCATAGCTGATAGAGAGGAATGATGGGTGTTTCAGTACAAAAACATCTAGAGTGGGACATTTTATTCTTCCCTGAGCTTGGAGAGACCTGATGTGGGCAGGCCCAGTTTCTAATTGACCTTCTTGACTCCAAAAGCACTCCTTGATCCATTGAGCTCAATTATGAGTCTATTCCTAATTGCATGGGGAAAGCAAAGGCCAAGCAGGGATAGGTACTGGGGCGGACATCTGTGATGAGATGAGCCCATCAGGAGCTGATGATATCAGGGTGGGCCACATGTGTAAAGAAAGAGATACAAGTAGGGTTGGCAGGGGAAATAAACCACAGCACTCCTATACCTTTAATAGTAGTCCAGAAGATGGAATTTCAGAAATACCTTCTTCTACACAACTATTAAAGGGACAGGAGCCCTGTCCCATATTTCACTTGCCAACCCTAGTTACAGGCAACATCATTGCATCAAGCAATTTACCTTTTTTTGGTAATGAATATAATGAAGTCACTTTAAAAAAACTACATAACAAATGATAACAAAGTCATGCTTTTATTGGTATAACACATTCCACATCTAGTTACTTTTCAACGTTAACTTTTGGAGGGCATTTCTGAAGCATTTTGAGTAGAAATTTTTCATGCATTCTTTATGAATTCTAAGGTTTCATTTTGAAGGTAACAAAAATCAACATATGACTAATGCAACATCTTATCTTTTTTTTGATACTGCATTGAGTTAACAAGAATGGATTGCTTTTTAAACATTATGAATAATAGGGGAAATACTATTTTAATAAACTTTCCAATTTCTGGAGGTGAGACCATGTCCTCTGATGTCATCCAGCCCATGTGGGGTTTGGAAAAGGAGAACCTTCTCTCCAGTAAAATTTCCCCAGCCCTTATCTTTAGCTGTAGAGTGCCCATCTGTCTATGCACCTGTGGAATTCCATAGGATCTAGAAGCAGAGTGTCCATTGCAAAGGTCAGGACTGTAGCTAAGTTTCTACACCTCTTTCAAGAGCAGTAAAGCAAATTGATTTTTGCCTTTTCTCTTTCTTAGTTTGAGACCAGAATGTAGGTCATGGAGTGCAGTCAGTCCTGAATTTGCTTTGGATCATCTGTGGTGGTGGAATACCCCCTGGTATCATCCCACAAGCAGCCTGGGTCACAAGCAGGGCACAGGAACTCTTTGGAGAGGGCAGGCAGACTGGAAGAATCCACTCGTCTCCAGTGTACAAAGCCAGCTTTTCATGGATAGCCCCAGCATTGAGGTCTCCACTGAATGTTCCAATTAACTTGGACAAAAATTCATTAGCAGCTCTCGTTGGATGAGGGGAAGATGGCATCAGCTGCCCTAGAAATTCCAAGCGAGGCTAGACATGATCCCATACAATGCCATGCATGCATTTTTTCCCTCTTGCTCTCTTTGACCAAGCGTAATGAAGTGTGCAAATGGGATGTACTAATCCACATTTGAACTCCATTAGCATAACAAGTGTCTGTATGTGCTGATGTGTGTGTGTGTGTGTGTTTTAAAACTTTTTCCTAACCCAGTTGGCATCCGTCAGGAATTCCCATTTCCTCCTATCTCAAGAGATGCATGGAGAGCTCCTGGGGGGAGGGGGGTTAATAGGTGGAAATAATCGGGTTGCGGAGAAGTGTTTGCATGTTTGCTAATTGAAGAACAATGAGCAATGACAACCCACAAACTTGTACCCTTCTATCTAATCTGGAAGTCTCCCCCCTCCCTGCGCTTCCTGTAACAGCACTCCATCCAGAGCTAGAATCTGGGAAGAAAAAAGCTTCCCACAAGAGAGCACTTTAAGCCAAGAGAAAAGGTATGTGGGAGTGGGGTTTCCTCTTCAAACAGAAAAATGCCACATCCTATGGTAGCCATGTTACTAGCCCTGACACACCCACTCTCCTATTCTTGGGGCCCCATTATAATAGCTGGCAACATTTAATCATTTGGTTGAACACATGGTCTTCCATGCAGTGCAGCCATTAACATAAACTGGGGAACTAGGAAAAACCCAAAGACATGTTAAGTCAGGTATGCATTTAAGGAGGGGCCAAGCCTAAATTCCAAAGAATTGTTAATTTGCCAGCCAACTGGAGGCAACAGCTTGCCAACGCCCCAAGCTAATCCTATCTTCTAAGGCTAGCACAACCAAAACTTGCCAACAACCCTCTATCCTTTTACCTCGTCCTAAACAAAGGGACATTACTTCTTCTCTTTGATTCACAAAATATTAACCCATCAAAACGCTATCAACATAGTTGGAATGTCTTTGTCACTCTCTGAGTGACAACTTAAAGCATTGTTTTCCACTTAAGATCCCATCCCCAGAAGGCAGATATTCACTATATAAACCCCCTGAAAACTCCACTCAGGCATTCACAGTCCATCTTCCTACCTACTCCATGCCACACTGTTCAGCCATCCCAGATCGGGGGCCCTGCACTGTTGGTTTCTTCTGTGACCTCATTTCTTCAGGAAAAGGTGTCATATCACCCATTTAAAATTCCTTTCTCTATCCCCATATCCCAATCTCTCCCACTTTATTTCGTTAGTCTTGCATGAATGCTTGATGTCTGAATTTGTGCATGAATGTGGTTATTATTTTTCCTAATAATGATTATTGTTGTACTATCTAGCTTATGCCTCCTCCCTATTACTGGTATACAAAGGTTACAAGATCCTGCCATTTCCCCCTCTTTGCATTGCCACAGTGAGTGCATTCATTTCCCAAGTTAATGTCTATATTTTGAGGGTCCCCAAGACCCCATAACACTTAGGGTAACAGTCCAGAATGGTTAAGACATCTCTGTTTTTTTCCCCCTTCCCCATGTACAGCTAGTATCCATTGTAAACTAGAATACTACAATGTGTCTTTTGCAGGGCTCCCCTTGATGACTGTTTAGAAGTATCACCTGGCCTGCTTTTGCTTGCTATATCTATAGTGACTATTTACTGCCATTCAAGATGCTGGTGCTGACTTTTTTTAAAAGCCTCATATTCGTGTGGACAATTATGAACATGACTCACACTGAGTCAGAGCATTGTTCCATCTAGGCATTGACTGACTGACAGTGGTTCTTCAAGGTTTGGGGTTTGAGTTGGTTTCAGGGGCCATTTGCATCTCATGGGCTGCACTAGGGCCATCCTTGTGCAATAGAGAAAGCCTTGTCATGGGTATCTATCAGTCTAGCCTTGTGGGTGGATGGGACACATAACCAGCCTCTGCTGAGGATTTTAGATTTCAGGCAGGTTCATATGGCAGGAGGGCATGTTTCAGATCACCTGGCCTCAAGCCATCAGAGCTCCAGACCCTTCAACATCCACGACACCCCATAAAGTGTTCAAAACTCAGCTTCAGCCAACCTTTCCATGTTGTTCTTCTTAGGTATTGTTCTGCCTCTACCAATTTACACTGAGAGATTACTTCAGAAAAGACTGATTCTAGGACATCCTTAATATGCAGCCGCTGTGCATTAAGAGCTGATGACTGAAGGTGACCTATTGGAAGTCTTGTAAGATTTGTATTTATTTCCTCCCCCTCAATTTTTCCTTTTATTAAAGGTCAAGCAAGCCTGGCCACAGATTATCCAGCTCTCTTAGACCTCCCTGCAATCTGTCATACCGGCAAGATATGTATCGCAAATCTCTCAAAATATAATCTTTTGGAATCATATTCTGAATACTGTTTTGATTAAAAATCAGAGCTAGGACTGATGTGAAACTAATAGGAAAAGGACTAAGAGTGCAGCAAGGGGAGGCCTTCAGATGTAATAATCAAAATAAACTAATGGGCTCAGCCAGACTGGTCTTTTAAAAAGAAAAAGAAACCCACCACGCAGTCATTAAATGCAATGATTAAAATTTGTCAGGCTTGAAAGATCTTTATTACATATCAGATTTTGATACAGAAAGTTGTAGCTTATGCCTTCCACCCCCCTGCTGTCCCTTCTGATGGGACTTGTTTACTCTAAAAACAATGATTCTCAGAATAAAAGAAACATGTAAGGGCTGATCCTGCTAGGTGTGGTGTCCCTAGGAATGTGATTATTCTTTAAGGCCCACATCTATTTTGGTGGAATTTAATGCAAGATCATTATTAGGCTCTTTGCTGCTTAAAGAGTTTTTACTTGACTAATTAGCTAAACTGACGAATCACGAACTAACAAACCAATTACAATTAAACAGATCTGTGCATTAGCAAACCCTCAACTGAGGTGCTTAGCATTGAAGGAAGTACTATTACAACTTAATAAATGTTGTTTCTTATTGCTAAAAGAGAGCTCATCTACACCAGTCAGGATATACCAGCTCCCTTCACTCTGGATCCAGCCCATTCCCACCATCCCTGTTACCTGGAGAAAATTGGATGGAGTCTAAACAGGATGCCAGCCCGTTGTTGCAGCCGCCGCCACTGCCATTTTCTTTGCTGACATGGAAGCTAGGAAGGGAGCCTGCAACATGTGCCCAAGGCCTGCTGCATGTGATCAGCCTTGGTCACATGCTGAGGAACCCCTGCCTGGCTTCCAGGAGAGCAAGGAAGATGGCGGCAACAGCAAGGAGTGGCATGCTAGATGGGCTCCTGTGGACACATGGGACCTAATCTGGGTTTTGCTAAGTAAAACAGGGTAAATGGGTATTATAACAGTTTACTGGGCCCCATCCTGTTCCAGCCCCCTATCTGCCCCAGGGGTTATCAGGACTGCCTGGGGGCAGATTGGTGCAAATCCCCTGCATTGTTTGGACTTCAGGGCTCTGAAATGGGGGCAAGCCAGGGAAAATCACCCATGTAGATAAGCCCAGAGGATGGCATAGCCAATCTTTTCATTTTCATCCCTTATTACAGGTACATATCAGAAGCAAAATGACTTGGAAAGCTAAACTGGTGTGGTGGTGTGCTTTCAAGTAGTTTCTGACTTATGGCAACCCTAAGGTGAACCATCACAGGATTTTCTTACCCAGATTTGTTCAGAGGGTATTGTATGAATCCAATCAATCAGGAACCACATGCAAAGTAATAACTATTTTGATCCAGCAAATAGTGCTAATTTTGGGTGTAGGGACCTGGGTTGTTGGCATTTGTGTCCTACTTCTTGCTGAATAACACATGGGAAGCAAAGCAACAGCTTGACAGAATATAGGAATTTACCTGAAGTCTCTCCTGGAAAAGGAAGGGGTGGAGAAATCTAGAAGGCTGTCTTGCAAAAGCCCCTGAATGGGCCTAATACTCTTTATTACAAGCACTAATCCTTCAAATCCGACTTGAAATAATGTTTATCTTTTCGCAGCTTAATTTCTTTGCCTCTAAGCTGTAGGTCACTCTGCCAGCTTGTGCCGTGTCTTCCTTGATCTCTTGGGCTTATTCAAGAAGGATGTAAGAAAAGGACTGGATAACGGACAGGCAAGATGATATTGGGAAGGTCCACATGTGTCTACCAAGGAGGAAAGTGTGGAACTGGCCAGCAGTAAATTTAAATGTATGTGCATCGTCTGTGCATATGTGCAAGCATGCACAATCCTATTGTCTGTGCTACCTGTTAGCAGAGTATGGGTGTGGTCTTATTTGTGAGTAGACTCAGTCCTCTGACATGTCAAGATCCCTGGAAGAACATACTTTACCATGATTGAGACCTCCAGTAATGTAGAGATCCCAGTGGTTGTGCTTTGTAGGCTTGGGTTTGCAGCTATCCACTGTTAGCATGCCCTACAACCCCCTACCTATAATATCTCATAATTAGAAATATTGGACACTTTGAAGGGGTCAAGTAGACTGGGGTGATCCAAAGTGGTGTCAGATGGAGGTCACAAGGACCTGGGAAGATGTTTTAGAAATATTTTAGCAAGCTAGGAATAATTGGAAGCCCCTTAGTATACAAAACCATTAAGGAGGTATGTGCTAATTCCCTCTTGGGCCTCTCAGTGGTGAGTCACACATCCTAAACAATCAAGTGACCTACACAACCCAGATCACTAGGAAATATCCCTTCGGATCCCCTCCTGTCCTATAATGCAAGGTTGTGATAGACCAATCAATTCCTATCTCCCAGCCATTAAAAACAATCAGCTAAGTTTTGGTTTCCTTTGTTTACACAGTGGGAAACCCATCTAAGCTTTGTTCTGAACCAAAGAACCCCCTTCAGGATATGAAGAAGGGTATAAATATGAGCAAAGTGTGTCACTGTGGACAAGACATGGCCACTTTCTTTCTCAGTGCCTCCCAAGATCAGAACTTCCAGTGCCACCCTCAGACTTCGGTCTGAGTACTTTGCTGCTCTTCAACACTGGTAACTATCACCCTGTTTCCCAAATCTATTCCTCTATCCAAACTTTCTGTCTTAACTCTTCAATAGCCTTGTGTGGTTCTTGTGAGTGTGTGTTGTCTATGTGAATACTTTTTGTGCTATTTTCAATAAAAACATTTTTATTTCACTTTAACCTGGCATTCTCTACAGTTAGTACTGGTATACATAGATGAAAAGATCCTGAAGTTACCCACCTCTTGCAGCATTCCATTTGAGCTGATAATAATTCCCCTAAATATTAATATAGTTTTGCTATCATGAGTGAGGCTCTAAGTACCCCACCTCTTTGGGTAACACCACACTAAAAGTGTAGATGTTGAGAGGGTGGGGTCTACAGGGGGGCTAGTGGGACAGCTCCACTTCCCTTTCATCATGCATTCACCTATGCACAAGTAATGTGTGCATAGAGCTAGAGCTGTGACCCTCCCCAATGGAACTCTAAACACTACGGTGTCGCTTAGAGCTCCATGGTGCTTACACGAATCATAGAACTGTAGAGTTGGAAGAGACCACAAGGGCCATCCAGTCCAACCTCTCACCATGCAGGAAATCATGATGAAAGCATACCTGACAGATGGCCATCCAGCCTCTGTTTAAAGACCTCCAAGGAAGGAGACCCTACCACGCTCCAAGGGAGACATGGTCCCAGCGTGTCTCTGCTCCAGCTACCCATAATTCTGGGAAAAGGAGGTGTTTGTCATGAGGTCTGACAAGATTTCAGAGCACTCATGAGATCATGCAACCTTTTTTTAGAAACTACAAGCTTTTGTGTCAGTGGAGAAATCTTGCAAGATGTCACAGCAGCCATCAGGGATTCCCACTGCTCTTCTGGAAACTGGAATGTAATCAGAAAGAGAAGGGGGTATGGATGGATGGATGGATGGTGTACAGTTAGACAGAGGTGGGAGGAAGGGAGAAGGGAAAGAGGTGAGAGAGAATACAGGTAGAAAGAGAGCAGAGAAAGAAGGGATGAGAACAAGAAAGGAGGAAGTGGTTCTAACATTTTTTGACTGGCCACATCTGCAACAGCAGCAATTTTGTGCTGGTATCGACATTTTATTTCAAAATACAAAATGTGTTCAGGAATCCCCAAATACTGAGGAACCTGGTCCAGTCAGGGAACTCTGGATCAATGAGCAAACAGCATTTGAATGAGGTGTTTTAACAACATCAGGAAACAGGGAGAGAAGAAATTAGCTCAGGAAAGGAAATTCCAGGGCAGAGACCTCTTGAATATCTATGGAAGTGTTGTTAATGTAGAGCCCACAAAGAAGACTGGATAGATTGACATACACAACTCTCTTGCCAAAGAGTTTTTGGGTGGGTTTTTTTGTGTGTGTGTGTGTGTGTGTGTGTTTTGTTTTGTGTTTTGTTTTGTTTTGTTTTGTTTTTTGGGTGTGTGTGCCATCCAGGCTGACCCTTATCATCTATGCCCTTCTGTTTAAAAATCTCTGGGATATAGATGCATGGCAGGGGGTTGGACTGGATGGCCCTTGTGGTCTCTTCCAACTCTATGATTCTGTGATTCTGTGATTCTTTTCACTAAGAGGGCATGGCAAATCCATGGCTTGCATATGTGAAGATTAACTAGCATGTCTGACATTGTTATATCTTTTTGGAAGAACACTTGCATTTGACTGAAATGTGTGAGGCTTCATTCCAATAAAATGGGTTGTGACTGCTGCATCGTTTACAAGGTAGGTTCATATATGCATGTGAAACCCATGACTGTGGCATCAAGTGACAACTTGTTTGTCTGGATGAGTTGTCCAAATACCATCTTCATATCACCCCAAACGACATGCCTTTCAGTGAAATCTGCTCAGCTGAGACTCATCCAGAATATAAAAATGGACAGATCATTGCATTTTACTTATGCTTTTGTTTTCAGAAATGGAGAGCAACCCTTTTATTTCTTATCCTAATGTCTTCTAGATATTGTCATTGCCATTTTGACATGAAGATGAACTACAGACCTCATGACTACAACTTAACCTTTGGAATGTCCTCTTTCTTTCCCTAGCCCCTAATTTTTGAATTTCCTAATCTGATGATTATTTCTGAAGAATGTGGAAACTCACACACTTTTGTTTCATTATGAATGGTTTTAACGAGGGTATTACCCAACTATATGGCTGTACCCAACTCTCACAAACTTTCTTGTCCTTGAAAAAAAAAAGGGAGTTGTTAAACACATTAAGACACACTATTTTTTAAAAAAATGGTCTGCTATTGTCGAGTTTTTTTGTCTCTCCATCAGCATGAAAGAACCAGTGCATTTTTCCCTAGATGAAATAGCAAAAATGTTGCATTATTCAGAACACAACACTGTATTTTGTGCAAAAAATGATTGTATGAAAAAAACAGTATTTTGTGCAGAAAAGATTGTATGCCAATAAATGCATTTTGTACAAACAATAAAAAAAATCCAAATAAGTCCCGAAATGTGAAAAGCCACTGAAAAATATTTAAATATCTCATAATCTTGCTCAGGTGCTAGAAAGGTTGTGAAATGTTTTATTTTCCCATCAGAAAATGAAATAAGCAAAGATTTATCATAGAATCATAGAATCATAGAATCATAGAATTGCAGAGTTGGAAGAGACCACAAGGGCCATCCAGTCCAACCCCCCTGCCACGCAGGAAATCACAATCAAAGCATCCCCGACAGATGGCCATCCAGCCTCTGTTTAAAGACCTCTAAGGAAGGAGACCCCACCACGCTCCGAGGGAGTGTGTTCCACTGCCGAACAGCTCTTACTGTCAAAAAGTTCCTCCTCATGTTGAGGTGGAATCTCTGTTCCTGGAGCTTGCACCCATTGCTCCGTGTTCCAGTCTCTGGAGCAGCAGAAAACAAGCCTGCTCCATCCTCAGTGTGACATCCCTTCAAATACTTAAACAGGGCTATCATATCGCCTCTAAACCGTCTTTTTTCCAGGCTAAACATACCCAGCTCCCTAAGTCTCTCCTCATAAGGCATTGTTTCCAGACCTTTCACCATTTTAGTTGCCCTTCTCTGGACACGCTCCAATTTGTCAATATCCTTTCTGAATTGTGGTGCCCAGAACTGGACACAGTATTCTAAGTGAGGTCTGACCAAGGCAGAATAGAGTGGCACTATTACTTCCCTTGATCTAGACACTATACTTTTATTAATACAGCCCAAAATTGCATTGGCCTTTTTAGCTGCTGCATCACACAATCTCTAGCCAAGTGTGAGTGTTTTTACTAATGGACCAATGTCTTTGTTCTGTCCCACCCCAAAAAAAAATCTAGGGTATGATAAACAAATGCAGAATAATCAATCGATTTTATGTGTGTATGAATCAGACCCCAACAGTTTATCAGGATTGAGGACTGTACTGCTACTCTCTCTCCTAAACCTCAACATTTTCTCCTTCTTGCCTCCGCGGCCTCATCTATTGCCCCATACTTACTACTAATCAACCCATCAGTTTCAACCACATCCACTCGATATTCTGGATTGATTCCTCTGATTTATGAAAGCTGAATCCATTGGGCTCTCTATTGATCACACATGACTTACAGTAAAAGTTGACCCTGGTGAACTTGGGGAAAAGCTGGTATTGGGTTGATCTATAGATGACCTCTTAATTAGCACAGTGATTAAATTACGGGAATGGTTTCCAGTGAGGCAGGGAACAAAGCAACATTCTTCCCTTGGCTTCAGTGTGGGTTATTAGTCTACACAGAAAGTGTTTGGTGACACTTTTAATTAAAGTAGAAGAATGCAGAGGGGGTGTGTGCGCCTTTCTGTCTCATCCTTGTCGAGTGCAGTGTTGCTCTTTTAACTGAATTAGGATGATGACCCACTAACAACGGCCTACTTTACCCATTCCAGAACATGGTTATTCTCTCCCGGAAGGAAGTGTCATGGCCCCTTCTCAATAAGCTAGACACAGAATCAAAGGAGGAGGGTGAGATCTCATGCCCAGACCTAAGTATAGACTCCAGGAGCAGCCAAGATGAAGATGTCATGAAGGCCTGGCCGAACAACCTGCCCAATCCCAAGTTTATATGGTTGCAGCCCATCAGATCACCACCAGCACCATTGCCACTGCCACTACCACCTCCTTCTTCTCCTTAACACTATTATTATCATTATTGGCCAGTATTCTATATCAGCTACTTAATTATGAGTAAGTATACTAAGTAACCTCTCCTGGACTGGACTGGCCTCCCCAGACCTGACAGAATCATCATCCACCCATGCTCCAGTCACTAGCAGGATGGACCTCCTTCTCTTCATACAGCTGATGCAGGGTGAAGTAGGGCGGGGGGATTACAACTGTGACAATAGTATCACAGTTGTGACTAAGGATCTGTCAACACTAGAGAAATACATCAGTTTGACACCATTTTATCCACCATAGTTTTATCCTATGGAATCCTAGTATTTGTAGTTTTGTGAGGTATTTAGCCTTTCCTATGAGAGAACTCTGGTGCCTCACCAAACTACACATACCAGGATTACATAGGATAGAACTAAGATGGATAAAATGGTGTTAAACTGCTGTAGTGTGCAGCCAGTAGTACAGCCAGGCCCTGAGTAGCAGTCATGCAGCTGGAGATCCTGCACTGAGCAGGAGTTTGGACTCAATGGCCCATGAGGCCCCTTCCAATTCTATGATTTACTTATCTGCAGCTGTTCCATATTCATGAGCATGGGGGGATCGGGGTCAGGGCAGGAAAAGTTACTTAGTTAAGCAGCTAATCTAGAACATTGGACATTATCTTTATTTACACCCAACTTTTTAACCATAATGATGATGATGAAGCAAAACTGGGACTCAAGGTGGCTTGGCTCAAGGTGGCAACAGCCCAGTTCATTAGACCTCCCTGAAACACTTCCTTCACACTTGCCTTTGAGGCCACAGTCAGGGATGCCCATTTTTTCAGATATTCCTATGAGTACCACCATGAAATTGTCAAAGATCATGGGAGTATGAGGCTACAACAAGTAACCTGACCCTTTAAGGAGGCACTCCTCAGACCAAGGTGGGACCTGGAATTCTGATCTTTATTAGAGCCAATTCTTTCTTGGAAATGCCCAAGTTCCCGAAGCCCATATCTTAGCACTCCTCTGTCATGCTAAACCATAAGCTGAGCTGCTATAGTCTTCTAGTGCAATAATGGTTTTTTCTAATTATCAAGTTTTTTCAGACATACTCTGGAGACCTACAGCCAAAGCCAGGAAAGGAAAGAAGGAATGATCCCATAATCTAGTAACAGAATGTGTGCTGTGCACACTGGTTCAACATTATGTGGTAGAGTAGTCAAAACAGACTTTCTCGACCAAATGCCCTCTAGCCCTTTTGGACTGCAACTCCTAGTAGTCCTAGTTATTAACCATGCTAGCTGGGAGTGATGAGTTAAATCCAAAGCATCTGGGGAGTACCAGGTTGTGAAATGCAGCTTTTGAGTATTGGACTAGGATCAGTGAAATACAAATCCAGCTCTTCACTCAGCCAGTCAGTTCATTGGATGTCCTTAGGTCAGCCACTGGAACTGAGCCTGACTTACCAGGATTGGTGTGATGTTCATCTGGGGATTAAAGATCCATAAACACTGAACATGGCTTGAAAATGTGTCATGGTTGTTAAGGTAAGACCATGCTGGCTGAGGGATTCTGGGAAATATGCCGCCTGCCAAATTAAAATTCTCTCTCTCTCTCACACACACACACACACACACATGTACACATACCTCCTGTCCAAAAGCTCACACTTCTGTTTGACAACATTGATTTTTTTTTATTTTTAATTAGAGACTTTTAAAAATACTTTCCATGATATCTTTGTACAAGGACATAAAATAAACAAACCTGCATTTTCCACAACTAATGAATCTCCTTTGAAGTTTGGGACAACATGGCTGACAAATACCTTATATTTTAAAAAATTAAAAGGCTAAGAAAGAAAAGAAAAAGAAGCATGGGCTGGTGGTTTGTTGTTGTTGAAAGGATTTGAAAGGACTAGTGGGGGCGGGGGATGACCCTCCATATCCCACACGGAATTTAGAAGGAAGAGAAAGGGTGAATGAATTAAAGAAGAAGAAGAACAACAAAAGACTATCCTTTCAATAACCATATGGGCAGCTTGAATTTTTACAGAGGACATCAGGTCTACAACAAAAGCCGCAGCCTCCTAGAACTTCAGAATGCATTTGTTGAAGCACCCTACTAAAGACTGATAGGAGTTCAGTCAGTTTAGTATAATTTGGTGTCCATATTAGGAGGTGTTTGTTTCGTGGAGTGTGAATTAGTCCCACCAGCTACTTTCCAGCCGGGCTTGCAATGGCATACATTGAAAGCTGTGCATATATAAGAAGACCCCTTCTCTTTCACCACCATAGGAAGCAGCAGCTGAAATTCGTGCTTTGAAGGGTGCAGAGACAGAGAAACAAACAGCAAGAGAGACTTCACATTGGGAATGGTGAGTGCTTTCCTCTGAAAGCCTGTAAGTTCCAAACCTTCTTGAGAAGTTTCACCAACACATCAGACCTGATTGCCCTGTGAAGGAAAAAGGAGATCATCAAACCACTTACATTTCCTTATGAACAATAGCCTCGAAATGCTCATCTGAAACCAACTACATACTAGCTCAAAACCTAATGGTGACTTACATATACCCAAGTTCTCCTATAAGCTGGAATTCTATTATAGACATCTGCACATGTAAGTTTCCCTTATGTCTGCAAATGTCTTTTTTCAGGCACTGCAGGGGTATTTTCTTCAGTCCTCTGCAGCACCCAAAGCCTTCTCCACCAGCTTACTGAAAAAAACATTGTAGATGCCTTTCATGGCCATTCCATGCTTCACAGCAAGCAAGCAGGCTTGGAGAAGCACCTGGCTACTTCCCCAAAGCTGCAAATGATGACATCAGTGCTAAGCTCCATTGGATTTCTCCAGAGTTTTCAGCACTGCTGTGCTCATTTTGCATCTTGCTCTGGGTACATAGTCAGGCACTTCTCTGAGTCTGCCTGCTTGCCATAAAACATAGAACTGCCATAGGAATAGCTTCAGTGTCTTTTCAGTAAGTTGTGGGGTGGGGGGGGACATATTGGTCAGCGTAGTGTGGATCCACATGCAGATATTTATGAGAGGATGTATAATTGAACCCTGCCACACCCAGTGAAAATGTTTGGACATTTTTGTCCGATGCAGAATAGCTTTATTCAATTCAAGTTTGCAGAAGTAAAACTGTGCAGACAGTGTGCACAAACACACACACATGTATTATAAACAGCACTTTGAATTCTGCCTGGAAACAGACTGCTAGTCATTGAAGCTGTTTCAACAGGGGAGTCACATGATCCCTGGCCACAGCATGTAGAGCATGGTATAAGTAATCCAGACAAGATGTAGTCAAAGCATAGATTTCAATGGGCCTGTTTTATTGGGACTAATGTTCCATTGTAGACCACAGCATACAAGAAAGTAAAAATACACTGTCTTTGAGGAATGTAGCACTAAAAAGGGAGACATTTCTCTGATCCAGGCCTTGTTTTATAGGTGGGGGAAACCTGGGTCCTTCCTGATATTTTTGGACTTCAAATCCCATCATCCCCAGCCAGCATGGGAGGGGACCCTGTCAGGGATGTTGGGAGCTGAAGATTTTTTCCTGCAGATTTTCAGGGACTCACCTTTCTCACCTCTTCAACACTGGCCTGAAAGCCGTCCTCAATTTCTCTTTATGTTGACTGAGACAAACTTCATTCAGATGATCTTGAGCGGCTCTCATTCCTCTCCCAAAGCCTGTTCCAACAAAGACAAAGAAACCAAAAATGCTTTAAAGGATTATGTTCAGTCCACGGCATCTTTTTTTCCTGTCCTCCTACCATCTGATAGAAAGGGGATTCAGCAATCATTGTCCAAAATGGTGGCTGGTGGATCCCTGTCAGTGAGGCCATGAATCCACTCTGGGGTTTTGTCTGAAATTTAAAGAAGCTATCCTAAGTGCAAAACCCTATCCTACCCAAATGGGTTCAACTCCTTGGATAGATCCTTTGATGTTCCAACTGAAACCCATTGCAGAGTCACTGCTCTATTGACACAGAAGCCATTAGTATCAATCTATAGGCAAA
This sequence comes from Gambelia wislizenii, assembly GCA_030847615.1. NCBI lineage: Eukaryota > Metazoa > Chordata > Lepidosauria > Squamata > Crotaphytidae > Gambelia > Gambelia wislizenii. The sequence goes on from JAUMIR010000008.1 coordinate 7,865,950, forward strand.
AATATCCTTTGGGTCAATTATTCCCTCAATGAAGCATCCTTCAACCTAGCCACTAATGGATATAAGGAAGCAATTATCACCATTTCCCACTCCTATACAGAAACACACCACCTCTAGATCAAATTTTGGAGGGGGCACAGGCAGGCAGTGACAATCACATCTCTCCTCTTCTCAGCAGAGCTGTTCTTTCCATAAGCCTAGAGTGGCAAACCTGAAGCCCTGGAGCCAAACATGGCTTTCTCTTTTTTCCCTTCCGCATCACACCATCATTTGATGGTCTCCCAGCATCCTTCTTCCCTCTCATTGTAAAAAAGTTGAAATGCCTCTCCTACAGTTTACTTACTGGCAAGAACAGACTGAAGTTAACCTATGTTAGAATTTGCCTTGGCGCCAGCTAGCATGGGATGGCCCAGCTTCAAATATAAGGTTGAAAGAACTGTCCAACCTTGCCATAAGGGAAAACCCCACTCATTACAGCATTGGATCAAACCCATTCAATTACTGAATCCAAAACTTTCGTTTGTGCACTGTGGTTTCTTTAAACCAGCTTCCATGCAGGGGCAGGGGAGCGGTGAATGCTGCTGCATCATTTTATCAATGGAAGCTGATGGCGTCCATGTCAGGGGGACAGTGAATCATTCCAGATTTTAATCCAGGCTCTAAAGAAGCTCTTTGATACTAAAACATAGCCCTACATGGGTTCAGCACCTTGGGTAGCTCCCTTAGCCCAAATCTGAAATGGATTCACATTTTGTTTTTGTTTGTTTGTTTGGATTGCAACATCCAGCAGCCCTGGCCTGCAGAGCCAAAGTTGAGAAATGCTGGCAGCTGTAATCCAGCAACATCTAGAAGGCCACACTTTGTCTTTTCACACTATCAAATTATAACACTATGATTTCACTTTAACTGCTGTGACAACATCCTACAGATTCCTGGGGTTTGTATTTTGGTGAGGCACTAGAGCAGTCTGACTGAGAATTCTAAATGCCCCACTTTAAATGGCTAACCCTAGGATTTCATAGGAGGAAACCATAGCAGTTAAAGTGAAACTATAGCCTTATAATTGGGAAGTGTGGAAGGGTCCTTGCTGAATCCAATGGGCCTTGGATTCAAGGGAATCACCTTGTCAGGGACCATGGAATTGCAGCCTTAAGTGTTATAGTTGGTTATAGTTCAATATTATTAGTATTATTGTATGATCATTTTGTGGTTTTTGAATTGCACTGTCATTCATATACTCTATTTTTATATTTTAGAAAGCTGCCTTGTAATGTATCCTCTCATGAAATAAACACAGAAGAAAAAGAACCCTTTACAGATGAAGCCCATTCAGTAGCTACAGAATGCTATTTGTTGCAAAATTTTAAAACAATGAAAAAATGGCTTCTAACCTAACCTAAGTATGTGTTGGTGAGGGGAGGCTGTGGGGATGGCATCTATTGCTTCAACTTTCTACAGCAGGCATGAGGAAATTGTGGCCATCTGAATGTTTTGGCCTTTTAAAAACTATTTAAAATATTTGTATCCCGCCCTATACCCAAAGATCTGAGAGTGGCATGCAATCCAATCAATTTTAGCATTATTTTTTTAAAAAAGTTAAAGCAGTAAGAAATTATTCCGCAGTCTAAACACATATTAAACAAAATGACTATTTAAATAAGTTAAAACTCTTTGAAACATGTACATGTATCACCAGATACCTTTCTCCCACATTTTAATAAAAAGTCATGTTCAGCTGGTAGCAGAATGAAGCCAACATGAATGCCAAGTGGGCTTGCAAGGGAAGGACATTCCACAACCACATAGCAGAGAAGGCCTTCTCTTAAAGCCTCAACACACTGCATTGTTCCCAGAGGTAGCTGACGGACCCTAATCTTCAATGAGGGGTACATCCAACTCCCATCCAACAGGTCTAATGGTCAGGGATTATGGGAGTTAATGTCCAAAATAGTGGGTGGACCAAAGGTTCTCCAACCATGCTTTATAGCTTACATGGACCTACAGCTGCAGTGCATATTATCTCTCTCACTAGTAAAATGAATGATGAAACAGAAATATCAGAATATTGTTGCAATGTCTTTCAGCTCCTACTCTGGGGAGGGGGGACATGATTTTCTTTTATTCAGAGCAGCTTAAGAAAATGGAAGCTGAAATGTCATTTAAAAGCATTACTGTTTTGTTAGTGACTAATAAATATGTACTGTTTTAAGTAATTAACCACATTCTTCCGGGATCTGGAACATATTTGTCGGAAGTGCTGTTTGACACTGTAATCTAGTTATATCTGTCATGTGTGTACATGTGTGTATGTGTGTGTGTGTATGTGCATATGTATGAATGTGAATGTCACATGAGAGAGAGGCAGGAGAGAGGGAGAGGGAGGGAATTTTGTTATGTGCCTTCAAGCCAGTTCTTGGAAAGATTTGTTCAGAGGAGGTTTGCTTTTGCCTTCCTTTGAATACCGCTTACAGAACCTCCTATTCTCTGGCTGTCTTCCTTCCAAGTACTAACCAGGTCTGACCCTGCTTAGCTTCTGTGACCAGTCAGAATATGGTGCCTTCAGGGTATTTAGGCATATAGGCACAGCCTTGGGTCACATATGGAGAGCTGGTGACGTATAGTGGTTTGAGTGTTGGACTAGAACACCAGGAGGCCAGATTTTGGATCCCTCTATAGAGAGAGAGGCCCACTGGGTGACCTCTTTTAGACTAAGGACTTTTTCGGACACTGAAAAATAACGCAAGCAACCTCGTCAGCTTGCGAGGCTGCTGTGCTGCAAAGTGTCAGTTTCGGATGATGCTCGCCCCTGCCGGTACTGTTGCGGTACTGCGGGGAGAGTTGAGCGTCATATTTCATTGATTTTTACTCACAAAAGTTGATCGTGATTAAAAATCGAGGAAATATGACGCTCAAATCTCCCCGCGGTACCGCAACAGTACCGGCAGGGGCGAGCGTCATCCAAAACTGATGCTTTGCAGCACAGAGCCTCGCAAGTTGACGAGGCTGCTTGCGTTATTTTTCAAAGTCCGAAAAAGTCCTTAGAGGAAGGCACCAGCAAACACTGTCTGAATAAATCCTGCAAAGAAAACCCTAGGACAAGATTGCCATAAATTAGTCAACTTGAAGGCACATAATAACCAAAAACAACAACAAACACATCAAAGCTTGTTTTCTGCTGCTCCAGATACTAGGGCATGGAGCAAAGGACTCTAACTACAGGAGAAGAGATTCCACTTAAACATTAGGAAGAACTTCATGACGGTAAGAGCTGTTCGGCAATGGAACACACTGCCTCAGAGTGTAGTGGAGTCTCCTTCTTTAGAGGTTTTTCAACAGAGGCTGGATGGCCATCTGTCGAGAGTGTTTTGTGTATTCCTGCATGACAGGGGGTTGGACTGGATGGCCCTTGTGGTCTCTTCTAACTCAATGATTCTATGTACACATTCATACCATTTATAACTCTTGTTTTCCAAACAACTCAGTTTCTCCTACAAAAGAATTCTTTTTTTGTGTGTGTTTTAACTGTTTTTGGTTAGCAGAGGCTAGGATAGTTGTTTCTTTACAATTCCTACAGTCCCCAGAAGGCAAGGGCAGGTCCATCTCCCTCTGGCATCTCCCACAATCTCCAGCCAGCTTTTCATGGACTGCCCCTCCTAGAATCTCCAGTCAACATATAGCTACTGCTATTTTGCAGTATTATAGTGGGTTGGGGATTCTGAGAGTTGTCCAAAAAAAAGAAAGAAAGAAAGAAAGAAAGAAAGAAAGAAAGAAAGAAAGAAAGAAACTTTTCCATGATCTAGTTCTATATCAACATTTCACAATCACGTTTGCTCCAGTTCCCATCACCCTCAGCAACTATGCTGCTGGGCAGTCCAACTGAATAAGGTGTTTGGATGTTATCAGTTGGAGAGGTGGGGAAGCCTGTTCTAAGTGATAGCGCCCTTTCAGAGCCATATTCTTGATCAAAAGCAAGGTAGAAATTCAGGATAAGATCTAGCCAAAGCTCAACCCTTTGAAGTCCCAGTTATTAAAGTGGGGGAATTAAACATAGGTTTGAGACTTTCCTACTGAAACCAGAGATGATTCCAGGTGGAGAGTTCCTTGTGCTACCAGTCAAAAGAATTGGTGAGCCAAGGCCTGGGAAAGTTCCTGTATGGACTGCAAATCCCAATGGATATGTGATTCTGGAAGTTGAAGAGCAACCCCCCCTCCCATTCTGTCTTTTCCTCCTTGATGAACATTTTGTTGCGGGGTGCGGGGAGAAGTAGTGGCAAAACCCAAGATGGCTATGGCTAGATGATTATAATTCTTATAGTAATAAAAGCCAGAGATATATATAGTAATATAGTAATTCTTATAGTAAAGGCCACTTCTGGAAGACATACAGATCAGACTCAAAAGTGCTTAGCTTTGGTGGTGTTCTGCCTTATCAGCACAGCTTGAAATGCATCTACCTAAAAGTAAGCCCCACTGAGTTAAAAGGGACTCCTTCCGGGTCACTGGAAGTTGGCAGCTACAAATAAATATGCTGTAATTATCAGTTATCCTATTTATTATTGGTGGGGGAGGGGAAGTTCATATTGTAAAGTGTCATCCTTTTGGGATGTTTAGAGCAGGAACGGGAGTTGTACAGCCCATAGATTACATGTGATCCTTGGGATCTCCCACCAATAGCCTCAAAGGCCTTAGCACCACCTTTTTTGATCTAAAAGATTTGTTTTTCAAAAACAACAACAACAACAGCAACACATTAGAAGGCCACAAAGTATCTTTCTATGGCAATTGGCTACAGTTTGGGGGGGTCTCCCCATCTCAAAACAACCAACCTCTCCAACAATTCAAGGGGTAACCAGAAGCAATGTCCAAAATGGCTGCCCAAAATGCATGCCCTACAGCCCTCTGAAAGAGGCAACATTTGGATGGCCCAGCCTTCCAAGCTCCAGATCATAAGTATCCCTGGCTAGGATTGAGAATACTTTGTTTCAGAACTCTACCGAGCCATGAAACTCACTGAGCAATATTGAGCCAGCCCCTGTTGCTCAGCATTATGTACCTCACAAGGTTGTTGTGACAGCAAAACAGTGGGGAAGAAGACCATGCAGAGGTAGCTTCCATGTCAGTGGAGTGGGAAATCTGCTCTGGGTTTTAGTCCAAATTTAAGGCACAATCCAAGATGCAGGAGCTTGTGCCCAGATAGATCTAGCATTTTGGATAGCTTCTTTAAAGTCTGGACTAAAATTAAAGCTGATTCACTACCTCACTAGCATGGAAGCTACCAACCACCACTAGACCACATATGGATGCTTGAGTTTATTGGAAGAAATGAGAGAGATACATACCACAAACAAATAAAGCAGCCTTGGTTAATTTCTTCATGCATACCTTGAATTTAGTTCTCTTTCTCTCCTTCTCCCTTTCTCCTTCTCTCTCTCTCTCACACACACATGCACACACACACACATCAGGTTTCTTCTCATCAGGCTTTCTTGACAAATTTTCAAATATTCTTTCCATTCCTACTTAGAATGCTATAGAGCAATGGTTTATTATTCAAATGCCCAACATGTTTCAGCCTATTAATATTTTGAGGCCTTTCTCAGCAGGCATAGAAAGATGAAGAACAATAATAAGTGTACACAACAATATAGATTGTAGAAACTTATTCAAAGACAAATCTGCAGAAATTTCTGAGAAAATTTCTCTAATACAACTTCCTCTAATTGTGTGCGTGTCTGTGTGTGTACACACACATTTTATTTATTATACAGGTCCCCTCCCACCCCTGGTTTCTGTAGAACCAATATCTGTGGTTTCAGTTATCCTTGGCCAAAAAAAAGAAAAAAGAAAAAAAATCATACTGAAAAATGCCAAATTGCTAGGCCCTCCAATGCAACTCTATGGTATGATTGTACCAGAAGTCCTTTATTTTAATAGGGTTCACTATTATGCATGGTTTCATTTATAAACAGTAAGATATGGGGGACAACCTGTATAATACTCTCTCTCTCACTCACACACACACACACACACACACACGCACACGGAAGGCTACAAGTTTTATTCTGTCTATTATAGCTGTTGCTGAAAAACATTGGCTGCATTTGGAGGTGCAATCTCTCAATTGCACTGACAACCAACATGTCAGCAAACATCTTTAAGAAATAGAATTCATAACTCCCTCTTCTTTCTTACTCTCTCTCACACACGTAAATGTAGTTGCCAACAAATTGTTTTGGAGACTGTTTTATCAGACATTGCTGCAGATGGTTTTCTTCATCACCCTGTGCAATTATTTGAGGGATTTTAGACTTTGGAATATTTACATACCTTTACTTACTCACTGCTTTTTAATTTTTAATGTCCCCCTGAAGAAGGCTTCAAAATATTAATAGGCCAAAATATTAATGCCTAAAAGACATGACCTGTCTCTCATACAATTGCATGTTCTCCTTGTTTTTGTTTATCTGTTTGCATTTTCAGAATATAAATGCAACAACTAAAAAAAAAGAAAACCTGGTGCTAAAGGACCATCAAAAATAGAGATGAATCAATGATAAAATCAAGCATTAATAAAAAGATTTTTGCCTTTAAAAAGCACAAGGCAAAAAAATAAATATCATTGTCCCCTGCATACAAAATGCACATTTTTAGACCCTGACACATAATGTTAATGCCATAATAATATTTAACAAAGATGGCAGAACAGAAGAAACAATGATTGTTAAATTAAAGGAAAGAAAGGGCATTCCTTTTAAAGTTTTTCTTGGCCTCAGGGCAGGAGTTACTTTGATCTAAGACCCTCATCTGTTCCTCAAAAACTGGAATTATAACACAATCTCATACACGATTATTCAGCACTAAGTCCGTCTCTGTCCAATGTGACTTACTCCCTAGGTAAAATTGTACATAGGAGTTCAGCCTTGGTGGGTCTCGATACCACATTTGGAGCTGAAATGAATTTAGAAGAAGTGAAGGTCACAAACATCCTTGTTTTAAACTCCCATCTGCTTCCTCTCTCAAAAGATTTACCCTGGGAAAACATGAGCAGAAGCACAACTGATGCTGTAGTCTTTTGGCATTTTAGCAAAGGGGGAGGAATTGTCCAAGGAAAAAATGGAAGAGAGGTGTTAGAACACTAACATTTTCTCCTTGCCTTCAACAAGAAAGTTGTCTTAGCACTCTATTGTAATGATAGTCAACAGACATCAGAGTTTTCACACTTCAGGACCTTTTTGGTGAAAATAAAAATGTGGTTAAAAACTTGTTTTTGTCACAAAGACTAGGACATAAACCAATTGACTCAAGATACAGGAAAAGAGATTCTACCTAAACTTTAGGAAGAACTTCCTGATGGTAAGAGCTGTTCAGCAGTGGAATGTGCTGCCGTGGAGTGTGGTGGAGTCTCCTTCTTTGGAGGTTTTTAAACAGAGGCTGGATGGCCATCCGTCCGGAATGCTCTGATTGTGTATTCCTGCAGGACAGGGGGTTGGGCTAGATGACCCTCATGGTCTCTTCCAACTCTATGATTCTATGATTCTATGAAATGTGCCAAAAAAAAAAAAACTCTCTCCCAATCTTAATAGCGGGGAGAAAATTTTTGCAATCATTTGGCATTTGTGTGTGTGAGAGAGACAGAATAAAGAAAGCAAGGATTTACATCTATAGTCCTATTCAAATGTTCCACTTCTGTTGATTAGTAAATGCATGCAAATAAGTGCACTAGCCCATCTCCAATCCAATCTCCACCTGTTCAGGAAGACAGAAATAATGGCCTAGGGCAGGGAAGGTAATTTCATAGTTTCTCCTGCTCCCCCATTCAGGAAACCCACAACTGGAAAACCCGAAGAGGGCTTGTGTACGAGTTTTACTTAAGGAGGTTTCAAAGGGATGCCCAAGTGAATCTGTGTCACTGCAACAAAGAATCTTGGGGAACTCATGGCACCTTTAAGACTAAAAGATTAATCTGGGTTGTGTGAGTTTTATGGATGTGAAGTGGGATTCGACTGGAAACAAACTATAGCTCTACCCACTTTGGGCTTTGACCCTAGCCATGAATGATATGTGACTTCCCATGGAGTTCCACTTAGGTAGTAAGTCCATTGGACTGGAAAAAGCTTCCAGCACACACACCCCAATTTAAGATGTGAACCACTAAATTTGCTACTCACATGCTTAAATGTTGCTGCCATAACACTGGTCATAAAGACCTAGGGCTCATCTATATGAGGCTATAAAATGTGGATTGATGAGCAACTAACACCAATTTGCAAAAGCTTTCATTTGTCTCCATGTTTTTTTTCAAGATCTCAAGCATGCAAAGCCATATGCCTGTGAATGAAGATGGCAGGTGTGAATGAATTATACTCATGTTTTTATTGTCACCAGTTACTGCTGTCAAACAGTATTTTTTAAAAAAAGCAAATTCAAGGTGCAGAAATGCAGTCTTCCACTTAAATAAACAGGAAAAAAGAGAAATAGAGGCTGTTCCTTCACCTCAGTGCATGATAACTATGGCGAAAAGCCAACATGGTGGTTCCATGTGCTTGCCTTCCCAGCAAGCTCCACCCCCTGCACATGTCTGACCAATCCGCGTTCCACTTCCACTCTTATTGGGAATGCGTAGCAAAGGAAATTGGTTGTCCCAACAAGTGGAGATGCACATTTCCTTTGGAGTTTTTTTTTTTTTTAAATATGGGAAAGCTGCAAAGATTTTTCCCAGAGTATTTGGAGTTTTTGCCCATCCCTCCTTCCGAATACAGAGAAATGATGGGGGATCCCATTGGGACAAAAGGTATTCTCCTCAAATTCTATGTGAATTATTTTTGCCAGATAGACAAGCCCATAGTTTTCTGAAAAGCATCCTTCAGGTTTTAAAGATAACCTAAGGCTGTTCCTTTCCCCTGACACACACACACACACACACACACACACACACAAAATAAACCTATAGACTGGATCAAAGGAGAATGCAACGAAGGGAACCTAATGACCATATCTTCACCAGTTAATAACAAGCAGAATATGTGACACCTGATTGAACATCTTGTCTTGGTAGGACTTATATTTAATTCTTCTCCCCCACACAACTATTTTTAATGTTAGATTCATTTATGGGGATGGTGACACAATGGCCTTACCCTGTAACATTATCACAGCATCGACATGCTCTGCCATACCACAAGCTCATCACAGTTTGCTACATCCTGAAAATTCTTTGGGAAGTGGTGGATTCACCATACCTCCAACACATCACAAATGAAAACCAGGACATATTTGACCAAGCAACATCAAGATGGTAAAAAATATTAATGAGGAAGAATATGCAAGCTAGGAGAGGCTGTAGCGGTGTGATTTTTCATGAGCCTACTACGAAGGGCAAAATTCCACCCCTTTCTCCCCTCTCACACCTGCTGGTTTAACTAAACCAAAGTGCAAACAATCCTGACACTTTGAACTCAATTTGCAGCCACTGAAATAAGTTGAGGATAAAGGGTGAAAAGAAACTGGGATATTTTAAAAGCAGCTGAAAAAGTGGGGTCCAAGAGGATTAATTGGGATTGTCCCTGCCAAATTGGGATAGTTGCAGGGTATGAATTCACAGGTAACCATTATGAAGTGGCCAGATCACCAGAAATTTATGCTGGGGTTCTATTTTTGTTTCTGTTTTTGGTGATGTTGATCAGTTGCATTGTTTGACTATTCTGACACGTTCTGGTGGTATCATTGTTTCTGCCCACTTGGCTCAATCCACAAATCAAAAGCTTTGTGTGTATGTGTGTGTGGTCAGTGGGTCTTAACCAGCCACTGTCTTGGTAGTGAATCATTACCAAATAACCCTGCAGTTGAGTCACTCTTAGTGTACAAAGAAGTTAAAGGAAACGTCTGAATCACTTGGCCACCTCAAAATGGTTCTGTGAACCTGCCTAATTGCCAAAGATCTGTCCAAATATATTATCCTCATGTTTCAGAACATGCAGAAGAGGTTATCTGGGTTCCCTTGTAGGGGAGAAAGGTTGAAGGCAGAAACTTGATATCTAATAGTAACTCAGCAGCTCTGCAGCTTTGCGCACCAAGTAAACTCCCCTTTAAAAAACTGAGCTCTACTTTTGGGTAGGGGAAGACAGGGCAATTTGCAGAAGGGCAGCTACCTTCAGCTCCTGTTGCATATTGACAGGTCTCCCCCAGCATGGGGTATGAAGCATAGTTTAGTGAGATGGACTGCAGGTTGAAGGTTGAACTTTTAAAGATCTTGGTCGGCTGTGCCAAATCTTCCAAGGCCTTGTCATGAATGGGCTGAGTCCTCACAAAGCCTCCCAGCGGCCTCCCCTCACTGCACTGTCCTCCAGCCCCAGGCAGCCTTCCCCTGACCACCAAACAGTCAGGGCTTTCTGTCCTTTGTGCAGGATTGCCAGTTGGTGCCACAATGACATTGGCTCCTGCAGTGTGAGCTAACGACCAGATCCTAGGTTTTTCTGGAGCTTCATAAGGTTGGACTTGACTTCCAAGGCTGCCCACTAAGGTGGCTCCCTTATGGCCAAGAAAGTCCGCTGTGACTGTTGAGTCCACCTTGGCACAGGGGAAGGCATGGAAATGGCCAGATGGGGTCAAATTGCAGTTGCTTTTCTGAGAGTCAGCCAATGTGTTGCTGCCGACAAGGAGGCCTTCTTGGTGTGGGTGTTTTTGCTCAGCTTCTGCCTTGATCTCTGTATCCTCTTCTTGCATGTCCTCTAGATCACTCAGACGCAACTCCTTTTCCTCTTTGCAGCTTTTCAGATCTGTATTTCAGAATAAAATCCAGAGGGAATGGATTGAGTATAGCCAAGAAGGTAGGTAAGTGCATTGCAAGCAGGCCTCATGCAGGCATATTTGTGGGCTTATGTGACTGGTGCAGAATAGCAGCAATACAACTATCAGCAATACTACTAGTAATAATATTTATGTATGTATTTATTTCATTTGTATGCCACCTTTCTCCCTAGATGGGACCCAAGGCGGCTTCCATAAAACAGATTCAAACTACAATATATACAGTTAAAATATTATAAAACAGATTATAAAACAGATTAAAAACTAAAACATACAAAATAAAATAAGTCCTGCTGCTTATACATTAAAAGTCCGCTTTTTAAAAAAAAGTCTTTGCCTGCTGGCAAAAGGAAATCAGGGAAGGGACCAGCATATCCTCCCATGGGAGGGCATTCCAAAGAGTGGGAACAGCCACTGAGAAGACGCTCTCTCAAGCCCTCACCAAGTGAGTTTGAGATGGTGGCAGTACCAAGTAGTACTTGTACAAGTAGTACTAGTAATATTGTATTTATCTTCAGCCTTTTCCCAAGTTCTCTAAGTAGGGCACATGATGCAGCCATTTTGTTTTTAGTCACTACCTGATTGCTTGACAGCTCCATATACATTGACTAATTTCTATGTTGGAAGAGAGATGCAATATAAATCTGCTAAATAAACACATAAATAAATATGCCATATGTGTTAGGACTTTATTATCACCCCTCTTTTCCGCAGTGGGAACCTTAATAGTAAAGAAGATAACCTTATTCAGATGTATTCTACCTTATGTTACTAGATGTTGGGAGCAAGAGAGACAAGGTTTATCCTGAGAATTGCTCTCTGATCAGATGGCTGGAATATGAGCAGCTTCATATGCAAACACAGTTCTTCATATACTGTCCCAGTGTGGAATTCACTGGAAGAAGAGGTGACGATAACTAGAGATGGAATTATTCACTAATTTTGTTCCCAAAGGAAGCAACAAGTATTTCCAGCAATTCTACCTGATATAAAGTCTTTGAAAACTATGCATTCTTTTGAAGATTATTTACAGTTCAGGATTTACTCTGCACAAAATTCACATGGGGGAGGGTATACAGAAAAAAGCATTGTCTGAGCAGAAAGTAATATTTCTGCCCAGAATATGCTGTTTCCGATGCAAAATATGATGTTCCTTTTGTAGAAAATGCTGTTTTCTGGGTAAACCCCTCCCCTACCTCAGAAATGAGAATTTTGTGCAAAATGAGTACCAAATTGCAAAAGACCCTTGTCAGTCCAGGATTTCCTAATACTTAAAAACCATATTTTTTCAACCAGTCTTTCTATCCTTAATAAACATTAGTTCAAAGGTCTTGGAAGAGGAATAAAACAAATCTAGAAAGGAGAACAACTCCTCAGTGGCTATTAAACATGATGACTAAATGGAACAGCCATATTCTAGAGAAGTAATTCTTCATTAAATTTCATCTCAAAGGAAGCAAGTAGTAAGTTCAGTAATGATTGTCCCACTCCAAGAAAGTCCTCAAACATCACACCGTTTTTTAAAGACTATTCGCAATCCAGGACTTATTCTGTACAAAATTCGCATGTGGTCATTTTACATAGAAAATGGCATTTTTCCGTGCAGGAAACAGTATTTTCTGACAGAAAATAATATTCCTGCATAGAGTTATTATTTCCCATGCAGAAAATGCTGTTTCTGTGCAGAGCATGCTGTTTTCTATGCATATCATCCTTGTTCAAATTTTGCACAGAATAAATCTCTCATTACAGCATTTTTCTGACCATCAAATTTTTCTGCTCATGAAATATTTCTGCATAGAAATATCCTTTTCTGTGGAGAAAATACTGCTTTCTGTGCAAATCACCCAAATGCGAATTTTGCACAGAATAAGTCCTGAACTATGAAGACTCTTGTCAATCCAGGATTGTTCTTGACAGGGTTTATCAACACTCAAAAAATATTTTTTAACCATATTCCAAATACTTTCAAATATTCTTTCCAGCTCTACCATATTCAGATGTGGGGATCAATCCTGTTGGTAGTCCTGAATAGACTGGACCCTTTGAATCAATGTGATTTAACTACATTGTTGTTTACCTATATTCACCAGTCAACAGCTGTTTGAATGAGTCTATGGAACTAACTAAGAGGAAGTCAGATATTGTATGCCACTAAGACCTATAGTTTCCCAGGCTTGTGTGTGGAATTCCTGGAGAGAACAAGATACCCACACCTTAATGGGGTACAGAATGCAAGACTAGCTAATCCAGCTCAGCTCTTGTGAAGTTTGATGCAACATTATTTCCCATTGCTGGGGGCAGGACACATTCTATCACATTGCTCCCATTACTTTCCACTCATACCTTTGTCTTCAGTCTCACTGTCACAGTCTTCCCCATTCCTTCTACCATCCTCTCTCCTCTCTTCTCCGGCTTTGTTTTTAGGAGACCAGGTCATCTTGTTCTCCTTCTTGAGTCGCCGGCGGGCATTGGCAAACCAAGTGGAAACCTGGGTCAGGGTCATCTTGGTGATGATGGCCAGCATGATCTTCTCTCCTTTAGTTGGGTAGGGGTTCTTCCGGTGCTCATACAACCATGTCTTCAGAGTGCTGGTAGTCTCCCGGGTAGCATTCTTGCGTCTGGCTGAGCTGCTGAAATCCACCGTTCCATACCTGTTAAGAGATACCACTAAATTGGAATAAGCCGATTTTCCAGACAAGATGTAGATCTGCTTAATTTTCAGTTTTAGAATAAACTAGAATTCGGTATAACTTGGAGGTTGTTCCCAGATCAAAAAAGACATTAAGTCCATAAATGCAGCCCAGTCCTATCCTTAGTCAGAGATAAGCTCCACTGTGATCAGTGAGGCTTGCTCTCTTGTAAAACTATCTCTACGCTATGGCTGCAATCCTCGACATCAGGCATGGGCGACTCTGGAGTGGAGTGGCCAATTTTCCATCTTAGAGGCCCCTCCATGGGCCATGGCTCCCAATAACTCTTCTGTTGTCTTCAGTGCATCTCAAAGTGGTGCCAGGCAGTGATGTCATGTTACTTCCTGTCATCATTTTGAGAGGGGCTGCAGAGCAAAATGGAGATATTTGGATATAGTACTCACTTCTGGGGTGCTTCTAGAGGTGGGGGAGGTCTTTTCATGCATGGTGAGGGGGTTCTGAGTGGTTTGGGGGCAAAAGAAATAACCCTAAAATTACATTGATTTTTTTAAATGGAAGTTGAATTTCTTTGGGGGAGGTTGAGGGTCTTTGACAAGTGCTTAAGGGTCACGAAAATGGGGTCCAGGGACTGCATGCAGCTACAGGCTGCACTATCCCTACCCTTGCTCTACATAAAGAGCATTTCTAGGAGATAAGTCTATGTATGCCAGGGATGGGAGCCATGTGGCCTTCCACCAGATGTTGTTGGACTGCAAGTCCCAGTGTCCTCATCAATGGCTAAGCTGGCTAGCACTGCTAGGTATTGCAGCCCAACAACAGCTAGAAGTCTGGATCTTAAAGCCTGTTTGACTCCCATTCTAGAAGTAAGGTTAGGGCTCTCTCAAACTACACATCCCAAGATTCCTTAGGATGCAGCCATGGCAAGTTAAAGATGCATCAACCTGCTACAGTTATGTGGTCTCAGAGAGGCAGCATCACCTGGACTTCAACTTAAAGGAGTAAGCCATTTCCACTGATTTGAAGGACACTTAGAATCATAGACTTGGAAGAGACCACAAGGGCCATCTAGTCCAACCCCCTGACCTGCAGGAATATGCAATCAAAGCATTCCAGAAAGACGGCCTTACAGCTTCTGTTTAAAAACCTCTAAAGAAGGAAACTCCACCACATTCCCAGGCAATGTATTCAACTTGTATGTGCGTGTGCATGCATGTGCCTTCAAACCACCTGTCTACTTCAAACCCATAGGATTTTCTTAGGCAAGAAATACTAAGAGGACTGTTTTTGTGGGGGTTTTGTTTGCTTGTTTTGTTGGCCCCCTCTGAACTATAGCCTACAGCACCTGGTCATCCTTGGTAGTCTCCCATCCAAGCACTAACCAGAGCTGACCCTGCTTAGCTTCCAAGATCAGACAGGATCTGGTGCCTTTTGGGGTCCTGAAAAGATGAATGTCCTACAGATTGGTTGATTTCCCCACACCCACCATGGAATTCCTTGCTGCACCAGGATTCTTTTACTGTCCTGCAAGCTTGCCTAGAGCGCATAAGCTGTTAGTAACACCACTCCTGTATAATAGTTAGTAGTTGTATAATAGTTAGTACTTGATTTATAGTTTAGCTCGTGCTTGATCACTTGATTTATAGTGCAGCTTGGTACTGAAGTTGTATGCAGTTGTGGTATATACAAGACCATTGAGAAAATAATTATATTCAATCCAGTTCTCACAGTTGGTGTTAGGTTAGAGCGCATTAGCTGGCTGCAGAAATCAAAGGACCCCGGATTCTGGAGGGCTCTTCAACCACCAGCTCCCCGGAGTTGAACGCAATGCAAGTTCCCCACGTGTCTGCACAGTCACACCGGCAGGGACAGAAACAGCATCAGCTGGCTGGGCGGAGGAAAAGCCGGCTGATCAAAGGGGTTTGTTACCTGTCGTACTGGTACTGCCCAAAAGAGGGCTCGTAGGTGTAGTAAGCGGCCGCGGTGGGCTGCGCAATCCCCGCGTGCAAAGCGGAGGAGCCGTCCTTGATGTCGTACTGGGAGTTCTAGAAAAAGGATGGGGGGGGGAAAACTTTTTTTCACATTTCAAAAAGAGTAAGCCCGCTCTCCTGCCTCATCCCTCCCTGCCTCCCAATTCTACCTGGTTTGGGGAAAGGAGAGGTCCTAATTCACATGCCAAACTCCTCTTTCTTTTTCTTTCTTTTTTTCCCCCTTCCTTCCTTCTTTCTTTCCTTTTTTACCTCGGAGTCCCTAATCCGGATTAATGACCTCACGGGATCCCAAGGGGTTGGGTGGCTACAAATGCAACCCTACGCCCACCTACTTGACAGGTGAATTCACAGAGACGTCAGCCAAACTTGGGCAAAAGTTACTTTTTGTTTTTTGAACCACTGCTCCTGTTCAGTACTGGCTGGGGGATTCTGGGAGTTGCAATCGAAGAAATACCCCTACCCCCCCACCCCTCCTCCCCAGCTCTGGCTTGAACAACGACCCACAGACTTGGAGGTCAATCGAGAGCTTTGCTTTTTATGAGACTTTACGCATCGACACACAATGATCGGGGTGGATTTGCAGGGTGCGAACCTCGACACAGTGGCTACTAGGGAGTAAACCCCATTGAATTGGCTTCCGAGCAAACAGACCTGGAATCTAACTGTTAGGCTCTTCAATCCTAAACGGACTGCGATTGCTTTGCCTCTACTTTGCTGCTTGTCCATGAAAACCTCTCTTATTATTTTTGGGAAAGGTGGGGGCGTGAGAAATAGAAAAATCAGGGTAAATGTGGGGGTTTTTTGGTAAAGAATATATAACAAACCGCATGTTTTTGAACCCTCAGTAGAGCCTGAAGTGGAAACCCTACTCACATTGAATCAGGAATTTTCACTGGACTTCCTTTTGTGTAAACAGGCATAGAATTGGGTTGCAAGATATTATACATACTACCACGGTGAAGCTTACTCCTCTCGTTTTAGCCTTCCTTCCCTCTTTTCCCCATCATTCCCAGTCATGAAATGGAGGTTATAAACCGCTTCGGGGCAGAGAACTCCCCACTGCTACCTTTTTAATTTTTTTTTAAAAAATATATTGTTTGGCTAAATTCTTCACGGAACACGGGTAGTTGGGAGAGGCTATTAAATCTTGCATCGATGGGGTTGAAATCCTATTATACCCCTTTAGCTAGACCTCAATCCCATGGAATTCAATGAGGCTTATCTCTGAATAAATATGGTCAGGACTGGCCTAACCTACAAGAAGGTGGAAGAGATCCAGATGAGTCTCATTTGTCTATGACCCAAAAGGTTCTTTACAGAAAGTTGGGTGAAGAAAATGGAGGAAGATAATGTATAGTAATGGTAATAATGAGGGGAAAAGAGATGGGTCTCTCCCTGCAAGAAGCCTACAGTTTCAGTTCGATTGTGGGAAAGCCAGTTAAAGAGGAGAGTAACATAGGGATAATGTCCGTTTGCAGGTACATTTTAGGTACTGTACTTCTCTGACATGTTAATCCGAATTTTATTCAGTTGTGCACCCCATCCTATATGTGTGTTATGCTAGTCCTTCACCAAATCCACACTCCACAAATAATCCAATTTGAAACTGGATGATTTGCCATGGCTCCTTCCTATGGGATCTTGGGATTTGTAGTTTGGTGAGACACCAGCACTCTTGGGCAGAGAAGGCTAAAGAAGACCTTGTGAAACTACAAATCCCAGGAGTCCACAGGAAAGAGCCAGGACAAATAATCCTCTTTCAAACTGGATTATATGTGTAGTGAGGATTCAGCCCTTTCTTTCAGAGAACTGAGCATTAAGCCCCTTTTAATTCCTCGGAAGCAAGTGACCCAATGGGGCGCTAGTGACAGGCTGCCCTCGAAAGGGACACGACTCAAACCCAGCTGCCCTTAAATTGGCCTTAACTTCCGAGTAAGCAAGCATTAATTTTTTCCTGGAAGGCGAAGGGCGGGATGCAACCCTAGCCAACTAAGGGTGCATCTACACTGTGGAAATAATGCAGTTTAACACCACTTTAACTGTCATGGCTCCATCCTACAGAATCCTGAGATTTGTAGTTTGGTGAGGCACCAACAGTGGCAGAGAAGGCTATAAGACCTTGTAAAACTACAAATCCCAGGGTTCCATAGGAAGGAGCCACCACCCTTAAAGCGGTGTCAAACCTCATTATTTCCACCGTGTTGGGTGTCAGCTTCCTGGAAGTCAGACGCTTACTTCCCACTCAACATCCAGTGGCTTGGAGTTCCTTTGGTCTCTCTCTTCAGATACAGACCGAACGCGAAGAGGCTGTCCCAATTTCACTCCACACTGGGGGGGGGGGTCTACCCTGTAGAAATAATGCACTTTGACACTGCCTTAAGTGCGGTAGCTCCCGCCTATGGAGTCCTGGGATTTGTAGTTTTACAAGGGCCCTACCCAAGAGGGATGGTGCCTCACAAAACTACATATCCCAAGATGCTGCAGAATGGGGCAATCGTAGTTGAAGTGGTATCGAACTGCATTATTTTCACAGTGTAGATGCACCCTAGGCCTCCAGGGGAGTCCTCCTAGCTAAACTTTTTTGGGGGGAGGGGGGGTTTCACGTGGGTGGAAGAAGGCCTGGTCACTCACCAGCGTGGTATACAGAGTGGAGGGGTCTGCGCCGTAAGGGAGGTAATTGGCGTAACTTTGGCTGGCGGCTGCGGCGGCTGCGTAAGGCGACCCGTACATCCCCAGCGCAGCATTGAGGTCCGTCCGGGAGCTGGCAAGCAACCGGTTCTCGTAAGAGGGGCAGCAGAGAGTGGCCGCTTGGGAAGAGGAGCCCGAGGACACATCGGAGACGGAGCAACAAGTGGTGCTGGAACTGGCCGAGACGAAAAACTGGCAAAGGGGGGGGGGGTTGTTGTGGTTGCATAAAGATAAAATAAAATACAGAAGAAAAGAAATGAGAAAGAGAAACAGAAGAGACAAGAAGAAGGGTGGGTTAGTATATATGGATTGTAAAGCACACGGTGGACTTTTTGGGGCTCTCAGCACCTGCGAACCCCCCCTCCCCAACATCCGTCTTGTTCTGGCCAAAAATGAAGGCAAATTGCTTTTCTTGGAAACCTCTCTCTCTTGTGTGTCGTCAGAAGGCGGCCCCATGAATTTCATAGGGTTTTGGCTTAGGCAAGGAATACTCAAGAGGTGGGTTGGCCATTTCTCTCCTCTGAAATAGAGCCTACATTCCCTGGTATTTATTGGCGGTCTCCCATCCAAGTACTAACCAAGGCTGACCCTGCTTACCTTCCAAGATCAGACGGAATCTGGTGCCTTTAGGGTATTTAGGCCGGCTTTGGAAGCCTTTATCATAAAAGATGCCCATGTTTGAGACTCAGGAGTCCTTTGGCTACGTTGTTGTTTGGTAGTCCAAGTGGCCCCCAGAAGAAAGATACCAAGCATCCAAGTGACCCCTGGACCTGCTTCAGCTGCCCACCCAGGCATATAGGATAGGGGGCAGATTAGGATTCCTAAAAATAGGCAAAAAGCTGGGGTAGGGTAGGAACCCCAATGCATTTTGCATAGTTAAGACCCAATTGGCCAAGGATGGTCAATGGACATTCAAGGCGGAATGGTCCTCTAGTCCAGGAAGCGAAATGGCCATTCTAGTGAAATGGCTGGAAATGGACAGCCAGAGGAGAAAGAAGGGCAGAGAGTGGGGGTATTGGGGTGTATGACATGCCAGGAGAGGAAACCTTCCAGACAACACGGGAAAAAACCCAAATTTTCCTAAACCTTTTGCTCTCTCTGAATCGATATAGTGGAGATAGGAGAAAGGGCGGGAAATACACCATCTTTGTCAACATCATAAAAGACATCATAGAATTATAGAGTTGGAAGAGACCACAAGGGCCATCTAGTCCAACCCCTTGGCCTCCCCCCCATCTCCAAATTATCAAGCAGACAGGACCCCCCAAGCCGTTTTCAAGGTGGAGGGGCCTCAACATTGGCAATAAGTGTTATTCATTTTCCCTATTTTCAGGGCGAGGAGCAGTTCCTTTCCACATCCAATATCCCATCCAATACCCCATCCAATACCCCTGGAAGGATCCTTAAACATGCAGACTCTGGGAAGCACATCGTATACTTTAGAGGTGCCCTCCACAGGTTCAGTGTAACTTACTCCCAAGTAAGCCGTGCCTAGGGGAGATCGCAGGCAGCCTTCAATATTCCCGGGAAGGCTCAATAACAATTGCTGCCTTACTCTTTCGCAATGCTTGATCGTTCAGTATGTTTCTGGTGGATAACTCCAGAGGTGCCACAACTCCATAGGAGTCTTGGTGGTCTAGTTTTGCTAATTTATTTTTTTGGGGGGGGACTCAACCTCCCCGCCTAGTCTTAGGGGGGCCTAGAGACACCCCCCCTTGTGCCGGGGTCCATACAGAAGGGAAAGGGGAGAGCAAGAGAGGTGTGATGCTCTGGAAGTCCTGTGACATCCCCAAAGGCGTTGGGGCGGATGGTCTGAGGGTGGTATTGAGGCAAAGGAAAGCCAGAAGGCGATCTTGGGAAGCAGAACAAAGCGATCTCGGCGGTTGCAAACAACCCACGCAGAATCTTCCTTTTGCAATTAAATGATAATGATAATAATAATTGCAAAAAAAGTAACTTTCACAAGGAAGCAGGAAGGTGGGCGGCGGGAGGATCTCAGGTACAGAAAGCATCCCAGCAGGAAATAAATTATGGATCAGGGTTTCAGCAGCGAGATTTGCAGTATGCCCGGCTATAGAGTATAGTAAATATGAGATGGCATTTACTGTCTTTCCAGCGGAATCTCTCCATCGCTCTCTCCAGCGCAGGAGGAAAGGCAACCCCATAAATACAGCGAAAGCCAACGCAGCGGATTCAATTGAGATCAAGGACCGGGGAACCTGGAGAAGCCAAGCTCGTCTGGAGTCCAAAGAGTTCAGTCTCATATTTCAACGTAAAGGAGTTGCGGTTGCTCCCCAGCACATTTGGGGTAATAGAAATAAAAGAGTCCTGCTTTTCAAGTCAAAATGCCTTCGGGTCGCTTTGATCTGATTAGTCAAAGTTTGTCCCCCACCCCCAATTCTTCTTCAAATACCTTTAGGAGAAGGGGGAGGGTGTGGAGACGACACCAAACAAGCATCAGCTCCTAAAATGCCCCATCTAAATACCCCCCCCACACACACAATCTCAGCCAAAAAAAAAAAAAGAAAAAGAAAAAAACCTGAAGTTATTTTCCTTTGGAAATCAAGGACAGATTTGCAGGATGATTGGAACGTCAGGATCTCTTTCCCACCCCAACACGTGAAGTGGCTGCTACTTGGAATCTTGAACCGGGGAATTTCCAGGAAGGAACAAATACCCAGCAGGTTTTGCAATCCTTCTGCATGCTTACTTGGGGAATCTAACGCCATGGCAAGAAATGGTGCTTACTCCCGAGTAGACAGCGGAGGAGGAGGGGGGTTTAAAAGCCCGGGCTGCACCTTTACCGACACAGACACGCAACAAACCGGTGCACTCCAACGCACACAAGACGCACAAGCAATCGCGCAACCTGAGAGGCGCTTCCCACAAACTCTGGCTGTAAATCAGAACACGGTGTGTGTGTGATTTTTTTTTTTAAAGAAAAGGGATCATACCTGGCAATTGACCCGCACCTCCAAAAATACGACTGGTCCCCCCATAAAAAAGAAAAAGAAAATTGATGGAAGTTTCCACTTACCTGAGAAGATGTGCTGTAAGGGTACCCAAGCTGAGAAAAAGACATCCTTGCTTCTCAGCGGTTTGTTTTGGAGGGATTTATGGGGTGGGGGATGGGGAGTGTGGGGGATAGAGTTTGGAACAAGAGGGCGAGGCCCCCTTCCTCTCCCCCCTCCCCAAATCCTCGACCTCCCTTCCTTTCTGCCCGACCCACCTCCTCACACCCCCATTCCCACGTTCCCTCTCTTCAAGGAAGGTTATAATTTATTATGAGGATGGTCGGGGTTTCTTTTCCTGCTTCTCCCCACCTCTCCCCCACCCCCACCAGACGCGAGTCAGGGGTAAATCGCAGCAAGGGGACCTCTAAGAAGAGGGGGAGGATAGTCCAGATCCCAGACCCCCCAGCCCCCCATCATGTGGTTTCTAGAGGATGGGGTGTGTGTGGGAGAGAAATAAACCCAAAGAGCCAGAGAGGAGAGAGGATGGAGGGGGGGGGAGAAAAGTGTGTGTGTGTGAGTGAGTGAGAGAGAGAGAGAGATAATTTATAGAAGGCTAGCAAGCTGGAGGGACAGACAGGAGACTGTAGCCAGGGGAGGGGAGTCTCTTCTTCCGAGTGGGCTTGGAAAAGGCAGGAGGTGTGGGTGGGGAGGAGGTTGTGGGAAAGAAACTGGGGATGGAAGGAAGAAAAGGAGGGGGGGCGATTAAGAAGAGGGTCTAAATTGGGCCGGAGTGGAGGGAGGGAGCAGAGAAAGGCTGGAAGCGCCCAACTCTGGCGCGCTGTGGAGGCGGTTGGCTTGCTGCGTTTGGTGCGGGGCTATGGGTTTTTTTTCCCTTTCCTTTTAAAAAAATTTTTGGGGGTCTCTCCTCTCCCGGGTCCTTTGGAGCCACGTGACGTCAGGAGTAAATCCCGGCCAAAGGGGAGGGGGGATTCAATAAATAACCCCCGCCTCTTTGCCCATCCAATGGCGTGTCCGTCTGGGGGGCTGGGGATCTGGAAGATGCGCATTCCTTCCCCTCCGAGCCAAGGCGTTGCATGTTGGATTATTTGGGGTGATGAGTTTTAATGGGGCTGAGGGGGGGGAAGAGAGAGGGTAAAAGGCAGGAGCTTCCTAGGTGGTACATCTATGGGAGGGGGTCAAATCACCCCACCTCCTTCTTTCCCCATCTTTTGCATATCTAGTCTCTCTTCCCCTAGATATTTTCTTGCTCTTTCCTCTTTTCCCTTGGAGAGTTTCAAAATCACCCCGATCCTTCCCCCTCCACATATTTTTCTCTTTCCCTAAATATTTTCTAGATGGCATTTCCCCTAGATATTTTTCTCCCCTCCTCTCCCTACCCCCAAATGTTTTGAAAATCACCCTTCCCCATCATATTTCTCTCTTGCCCTGAATATGTTGTTTTTAGGTATTTTCTAGCACACCCCTAGATCAGTTCTTGGTATTTCTAGCTGTTGATTTGTTTGCTGGCTTCTCTCTCTCTCCTCAACCCTTCTTTTAAACACACACACAGACAGACACACAGTCCAAACCTGGATTTGAGAAAACAGGAGGAAGGGGTGGTCATCTACTGGACAGTCACCCCAAAGAACACGACTCTCCCTTTATCCCATCATCCCCACGATCTGGAGCCGCAGGGATAACATAGTGTTGGAAGGGACCCCCAAGCATCATCTAGTCCAACCCCTCCCGTCAGCGCCCTCTTTCTCTCACACACACTCTTCCCTCCTCCTTCCTTTTCTAAGTCTGTTTTGGTTTGAGGAGCCAAAATTCAGAGAAAACTGGCCTTTGAGAAAATATAGCTCCCCAAGACTCAATACATTCTCTGGATTTATATAGCTGTTCTACCAATCTCTGGATTTTACAGTACAATTCTTTCTATCTACTTTTTCTCTGAAGTTTCACCCAATCGCGATCCTGCACCTCTTTACTGGGGAATGGATCTCATCGTAAAGCTGAAAAGCTTACTCGCAGGAAAACGCGCCTTGGTTCCCAGCCTTCCTCCCTTTTCCTTTCCTTCCTCCTTTCCAGCTCAGTAATCTGCACTAGAGATATCCTGCTTGGTTCAAAGATAGTACAGAAGACCATTTTCCCCAGCAACCTCATAACACACGGGGGTTCCTTGAACCATAGAAACTGCAGAGGTTGGAATGGTCATCTAGTCTAACCCACTGAAAGGGCAAAAAAGCGCAGCGGGCATATCTCTGTCAGGTGGCCATTCCTAACCTCCGAGCCCCAGGCCAACGGATCCTCTTCATCAGTAGCCATTTTTGTAGCCCTTCCCTACCTTCCTTGCCCAACCGATTGTGAGCCGGGCGGGGCAGAGACTTCTCTCGCCCCAGTTTGTTTGGTGCGTGCTACGCAGTAAAACGCCCTGTGCATTAAAAACACTGAGATCTCAACCTTCCCCCCCCCCGAAATTGGCAGGTACCAATGTTTTTGGCTCCTCCCTCCTGAACCGCTATCCCGTCCAACTATCGATTGTAAGCTTCTGCGGGCCGAGACCTTTTATTTTGGGCGCGCGTCCCTGAATTGAAAACAGCAACCCCCAGACACCTTGTGCATTGTTGGTACCTCCACCGCTACAGCTCTCTCGTTCTCTCTTTTAAATGGGTATAAAATTGTCCTCCTGCTTTCTCAAAGCCACCCACCCCCCCACCCCACCCCAAATAAAGGAAAAGAACAACGAAGCCTATAAGAAACCGCAGAGCTCCTGGTCGTGCAAATACTCCGCCCCGTTTGGATTCTCTCGCCTTTCAGAAATGAAATCCTATATATGCACCTTTCATTCTTCTCCCACCCCATCTCCTCCCGCAGGCCAAATGCTCTAAACGACCACCAACATCAATCTGTCGACCACCTGGTGCGTATTCAAGCTGGCTGCGAAAAGCAGAGCTTTTATTAAGGTCTGATTATTACTTCTGTTTTTTTTTTTTTAAATAAACCTCTTTCTTTTCCAGCACACAAATATTTTCTCACACAGAGAGAGATAGGTGCTTTGTCTCCGGCACAAAGCCTACCCCATCTGTGAGCTGCACTGCGCTACCAGAAAATTATAGAAGGAATTCCAGAGCAGAGTCTCGTGCTGCAGTCGAGGAATCATGTGGCGCTTGAAAGACTACGACCATAACTGCATCACTTTGCCTGGCCTAGAGAGAGCCCCGGGCAATGCAGGAAGGGCCATGTTATTCAGGATTGCTTAAGAAGGGAGTCTCTTTTTGAGATCAATGAGTCTTACTGTAGCTTAAAATACTGGGGTTACCTGGGGGGTGGGTGGGAATCAGGAAGAGGGGGTCTTTTCAAGTAAGAACGTTTAGAATTCGGATCCAGATTCAAGATAGTCTCTCAATTAATTCAATCGCAGTTGATTAATCCTCCAAGTTTGAAGGTTTACCGTTGATTAAATGATGAATGCACGGGTACATAATGGAGACCCTAGTTGTGCATTCGAGAGGGGGGAAGCCAAACTCCAGAGTCCTGTTGGTTAGTTCACACTAGAGTAGACCCATTGATCCAATGGCATTGATCTAGGTGTTGACTCGCCACTCAACAACTGCTGCAATAGGTCCACACTAGCTGTGAGTGACCAACAGGATTCAGGCTGGAAATGGAGTGTATTTTTAGATGTTGCACACATATTTTAGGAGCGCCAGTGTAGCGTGGTGGTCTGAGAGTTGGACTAGGAGAGCAGGGTTCAAATCCCCACTCTGTAAAGGAAACCCACTGGCTGGCTGACCACTGTCATTTTCCACAATGGCCCAGCATAGGTTTCTCTGGAGTCCATGAATCATGGCAGCAATGCACTCTTGAGCCAGCAGGGGGCAGTGGTTTGAGTGTTGGACTAGGGTTTTGAGAGAGCAGGGTTCAAATCCCCCCTCAGCCATGGAAAGCCATTGGATGACCCTGGATAAGTCCCACTCTCTCAGAGGAAGACAGTGGCAAACCTTGCCAAGAAAACCCTAAGATAGGGTTGCCATAAGTCTGTGTGAATCATCAAAAGTTGGAAAATACCTAAGAGGTCATGCAATCCAGCCAAGTGTCAGTGTTGGAATCTGCTGCTAAAACTTCCTTAACAGGTGGCTACCCAACTACTGTTTAAAAACCTCCAAAGTAAGAGAGCTCAAACACTAACATAGTGTTTGCCACTTGCACAGGCTCTAATGATTTCTTTTATTGTACTTGGATTCAAAATAATTCAAAATTTTCCAAAATATTTTGTCTAGTTACTGGAGTCTGTCTTTGTATTTAGTCTACAGTTTAGACTCTATGCACACTCTAAACTGTGCCAGCTTCTAAGGTGCCACAGGTCTCCTTGCTGTAGAAAGGGAATGTTCCCAATTTGTCCTCCCTTCCCCCTCTTTTCTTGGTTTGCAGGGAATGGTGGAGAACTTTCCAGAGAATAGTTAGTCTATTGGAGGAAAACAAACAAGGAAGTATCTTGTGACACCTTCAGGACAAACCCATTGAGAATAACTGCAGCTTTTGTGGACTGCAGCATTCTTCCTCAGATGCCTGGGAAATGCTACCCCCTGCCAGAGTGGAACTTTCTCCCAAGTAAAGCTCCAAGCCTTTCCACCACCCCACCGTTTTCTAGAGAAAGGTGGAGAAACTGAGAGGGTGGAAGGGGAACCAGTTGGCAGGCACACACAAGACACACACACACACACACCACAAAGGAGGAAGGGGACAGCCTTTGGATCTGCTCTACACAGCAGGGCTCCTGATTCCCAGAGCAACCACGACACACCCCTTCCCAAAGAGAAACCCCCAGATGGGATCTGTGGGGTTTTCTGTGGGCGAACAACGAAGTCCATTTGGCCACTGAAAACAAACAAACAAACAAACATGAAAGGGGACCCTGCTTTTCCCAAAGCTAAACGTGACCCTCATTTGTCACCTTAAATCTAGCTGGTGGATGCGGCGAGTTATGGGTGGCAGTCATCATCATCATCATCACCCCTCCTCAAGCTTGAAGTCTAGTCATTGCTTTTAAAACAAACAAAAAATACAACTAACGAGTTACCTAACGGCTAGCTAACGATCGTGTTCAGAATCCAACAGGACCGAATTGTTGGTGAATTGATGGAAAGAGAATTGGGCGGGGAGGAGGACAGAGGAGACCCTGATAGATCAATACGAAGATGATTGATGGCTACCCGGAGGACCAGACGGCTCATTATTACCGCTGGGGCGTAATTGGCTCAATTAACAAATGGGGGCGTCCCTGGTTTAAGCAGCCCACTTCATACTCCGCCGCTGCCTCCACTCCTGCCTTCAGCTGTCGATGGGGGATGCTATCAGGACCGGTTTAAGGAATTTTTTTGGGGGGGCTGCAGCACTTTATTTTGGGGGACCCATATGTTTATCTCAGGTCACTGTAACCTAACCTAACCTATTCACAGTACAGGATATTCAGATTATTACTAATAATGTTTTTACAGGAGGAGGGTTACTATGGGGGGGCCCAAACAATTGGGGGGCCCCAACAATGATGGGGCCCCCTGCGGCTGCAGGGCCCTTAATCCGGCCCTGGATTCTGTCAAGGGGTGTCTCTCTCTCTCTCTGTCAGACAGGGCTTGGGGAAGTTCCTTTTTTGGACAACAGCTCCCAGCATCCCCATGCTGGCTGTAAAGGGTGAGGGAGGCGTCACTTTTAAAAAGTAACTTTCCCCAAACACCCAAGTTCTGTGTGGGTAGGTACCTTTGGACATGATGAAAGCTACCCCGAGTTATCATTCGAGGGATTGATGTGTACAGTTAAGAAAATAAACTGTCTGGGATGTGGACGCTTGAATCAGCTAATAAAACTATTAGGGTATCATCATCTTCCCATCATCATCATCATCATCTATCAGCATCATCCTCGTTTTCACAGTCTACCAGGTGGTATTACCGACTGGAGCTTTGGACCATCCATGATTCCAATTCTAAATAATCCGGTTTGAAATGGGATTATTTGCAATAGCGCCTTCCTCAGGAACCCTGGGATTTGTAGTGTTACAAGGTCTGTAGCCTTTTCTGCCAAAGCGTGCTGGTGCCTCACCAAACTACACATCCCAGGATTCTGTAGGATGGAGTTAAGTCAAATAATCCCGTTTCAAACTGGATTAGTTGTGTAGTGTGGATTTGGCCAGGAATTAGTGAGGTATCCTCGAATAGTATGACATCATCATCATCATCATCATCATCGCTACCTCCCTCACTCCCTGAAAGAAAATTAAGAGCTGAACTTTCCATTCTTAGCTGGGCCCTATGAAGAAACCTCGGAGTCTCCACCTGCCAGTGTAAACGAGGAAAAAATGCGAAGCGACCTGCAGCCTCCTCTCCCTCGGAGTGTAAAATCCAAAGCAAACCGGAGTTGCTCCGCATTTATCCCTCTGGGTGAGTGCAAGAATGAAAAGCAGCGCTTATCTGACCAACCTTTCGCAATATGGACAGATTTAAAAAAGCAAACCAGGATTTATTCTGGAGTGTGAATGAATGACAATGAGTGTACAGTATTATAAAATTAGGGAGAGTTGGGTGGGGTTGTGGAGGAGGCATTTATTCCATCTTGATATCTAAAGCGTCGGGGAAATTCAGAGAGGACGGGCATGCAACACACACATACATCCATATATATATATATGTGTGTGTGTGTGTATGTTTGTGTATACTGTATATGTATGTATATGTGTGTATATATATGCGTGCTTGTGTATGTGTGTATACATATGTGTGTGCATATATGTATGTATATGTATACATGTGTGTGTATGTGTGTGTGTGTAATAATACACACACACACACATATATATCCGCATATATATACACATACATATAGCTGTCCCTCCATATCCACGGATTTGGTAGGGTATCCATGGATTTAAGTATTCACGGCTTGAAAATATTCTATTAAAAAATAATCATCCCAAAAGCAAACCTTGATTTTGCCATCTTATATAGGGGATACCATTTTGCTATACCATTGCATATAACGGGACTTGAGTATCCACGGATTTTGGTATCCACGGGGGTCCTGGAACCAAATCCCAGCGAATAGGAAGGGACAACTGTATACGCATATACACACACACACACACAGACATAGATTTCTCCGCGGGGTCCGTTTCCCGTTTGCATCCCTTGCAAGGGCTTTGCCCGTTCCGCCAGGGAACTTCGCCTCGGTCCTCTCTCCAAAACCCACGAGGCGAATGGTATGTTTTCAGTGGCGGTGGTGGTTGAACCAGACCCAAATATTCCAAACCTCTCTCACACCTACACATCTCAAAGCAGGTCCAGAATGAGAGAGAGAGAAAAAAATACACCCCTCCAGAAAGAAAGAAAGAAAGAAAGAAAGAAAGAAAGAAAGAAAGAAAGAAAGAAAGAAAGAAAGAAAGAAAGAAAGAAAGAAAGAAAGAAAGAAAGAGCCATGCAACTCCTCCCCAAAGCAAGCCTTGCTTCTGTCGCCTGCTCCGAAAGTTGCAGCAGCAAAGCAAATACAGGACAACGGGGTGGAAAGCCAATGCAATGACACGTCTCCTCTACGGGTGGCGCTAGAGAGCCGCGAGTGGAGCCGGGAATCTGCATCAAATGGCTTGAGATCAAGAGTGGCAAAGGAGGAGGGGGTTGAGAGAAGCGCCCCCTCCTTGATATTTTTTTGGGGGGGGCGGGTCGGTGGATAAACAGAGTCAACCTGTTTCTGCAGGGGATGCAATCTGCTCAGTCAGGTAGAAATCTCTCCTCTTGTTTATTTCGGCCCCCTGACTCTCTCAAACTTTTCCTGTACTTCAAGCTCTTCTCCTTCCCACTGTTGGGGCAATATGGGATGGGAGTTTTATCTTTTCTTTCCCTTCCTTTCCCCCATCTTTTACATATTTCTCAGCCTAATTTTTAAATTCTAAAGATTATTTTGCAAAAAAAAAAAAAATGTAGGGGAGAAACAAGAGAGAAAATGCCTATAGTCTTAACCTTTTCTTTACCAAGGACCCCTTTTAAATAGCTTTTGTGCTGTTGACCCCCAAAACTTTACTCAAGATTTAAAACCCTAAAAACAGCAACAATAATACCTAACAACAACAACATCTCTGAAGATGCTAGCCACAGATGCAGGTGAAACATCAGAAGTAAACTCTTCCACAACACAGCCTCACAGCCTGGAAAAAAACCAAGGAAAAACAACAATCATAATTTTACACAATCTGTTAAACCTTCCGTCAGAGGCACTGGAGGGGGAGGGAAAACTTATCTCCTGCTTCTTCCTGCAAGTTTGTGGCTGGAGCAAATTGAATGGCAATGCACAGGCTAAGCCAGCCAGCCAGCCTTTGCCTTGGCTCCTGTCACGTGGCCACTCCACTGCAGGGAAGAGGTGGCCTTCAAATCTTCGCAGACCATCTGTGAGGCCATTGCGGACCCCTGGTGGTCCCCAGACCACAGGTCAAGAACCACTGTTATAGAGTGTACCAATAAAATCAATGGTTGTTATTGTTCACCACTGGTTTTGTAGAGTAAAAAAAGCTCCTGCATAACCTTACCAGTGTCGACTGGGCTTTTCCATGCTAGCAGGTTAAGGCAGATCTGCTTTCGGTTTTAGTCTGAACTTTTAAACTGATCAAATAGCTCTCCAAGGTCCTGAACCCTATCCCCCCAAATGGCTTCAGCACATTGGAGAGCTCCTTCTCAGTTTGGGGGTAAGGCCAACTGGAGTAGATCCATTGACTCCATTATTGAATCTGTGAGTCAACATGTAGGTGAATTCCATGAATGAAATGGGTCTACTCAAATTGGGACTAACAATAGGATTCAGGACAAAAATACAGAGCAGATGCACTGCTCCACAGCTATGGGAATCACTACTGTCTCCCACCAAACAAACATTTTTTATCTAAGTGCAACTCATTCCTATAACCAACACCTCTGTTTCTTTTTTCTCCTTTGCCCCTGGGTTCAAAAAGTGAAGACTTTTTAGAGGTTTCATTTTCCCCTATCCCCCACTTGGTATTTCCAACTGGAAGAGCCAATGCACTGTAAACACTGGTTGGCCTTTGTGTTTAATTTATTCCACTGTTGCTCATTCTGAATAGATTTCAGTGTTATTTATATATATGCACATAACATAAGACAGAGCCTCACATTATATATTAAAAATTCACACTGGTACTCCTAAAACGTCAGGTGGGAATGTAGCAAACAGGTGTTTGAGAATACAAGAATCACACATGCACACTCATCAGAGATGGTAGAGGTTGGCAAACTCTCTTGCTGAGTGTACACACAACATGGGTTTGTTACTTTTTGTAACATGAGAGACAGCCTAGAGGATGGTTGCTTG
Source organism: Gambelia wislizenii (assembly GCA_030847615.1). Taxonomy (NCBI): domain Eukaryota; kingdom Metazoa; phylum Chordata; class Lepidosauria; order Squamata; family Crotaphytidae; genus Gambelia; species Gambelia wislizenii. Next base: position 7,896,406 of record JAUMIR010000008.1, read on the forward strand.
TAGCCCTGTGAACTGGAAAGAAGTAGGCAGAAGAGTTAAAGGAGCTGATTTTTTTTTAAATGCTAGTGCAATAGGCCTCTCACTGGCTTTTCAGATCTGACCCAGTGAACTTAAAAGAGGTGCATAAAAACATCATAGGAACTGAAAGAGCAGTTTTCGCTTCACTTAAATGGCAACTGAGATTTCTCTTTCCATTCTATTTGCATTCTTGCTTAAAAATTCTCTTTGTTTTCCTCCTCCTCCTCCTCCTCCTCAGTAGAAAATGGCCCATAATATTATCAGAAAGCTATTATTGTAGCTTAACAACGTGCATACGAAATCCTAGCAGATTCATCCACTTTCTTTAAAATGAGTGGAAATAAGCTCTGGGTCAGACTTAGAAATAGAAATCTGATTGTTTTAATTCTGATTCTTTAAAAAATAGAGGAAAAGAAAATAAAGGTTTCTTCCTCTCACCCACGCAAAATATGAGCATGATGAGATTGAGTTATTATTAAGAGAGACAAATGTATACGAAAAAGTCATTAAGAACACCCTTGGGTGACATTATGGCTAATTATTTAATTGCATAAATCCCTAGTGTGTGTGTGTGTGTGTGTTACATTAATTATAGTGAAATAAAACCACTTGTTCTAAATCATTTGGCTTAGCAGTGGTTCTGTGTGCATTTATATCATGCATTAAAAAAATGCATACTGAGAAATGTCCCAATCACGTTGTTCAGATCTTTTCTAACAAAATGTGGAGTTGCTCATGACATACCACCCTGAATCACAGACAGGTATCTTTTGTTGTTGTACTTGTAAATACAGTACATCCCCATATGCCCCCTCCCCACTTTAAATCTTTACAAACAAATGGGAAAACCTACAAGCATACAATCATTCTATAGACAAGGAAACTGCCAGGTGGGGCAATGGGGGCGGGGGGAGAAATCAGTTCTGCAGTTTAGATAATGCAAATCAGTACATTCGTTAATTAAAAAGCAAAGAGGGGAAAAAAGGAATAATTACCTGAAAGGTGTCCGGCAGCTGAGGGTATCTTTGCAAGATGTTTCAATTAGGTTCTTTTTTCATACTCCCCTTTAGCATTTTTTTCCCTGTGCCATAATCGATGGGCATGCATTTGTGCTAGTGTGGCAAGTATGTGACCATTTGAAAATTAGCCACTGGAACCTGGCATATTAAAAACTATGCTCCTATAGGAAGCCTGTGCAACTTCTACCTATTCTTACATGTCTTCTTTTGTTGCTCTGATCCATTTCCACATCTGCTTATGCTGAATCTCTTTCGTCTCACTTAGCAGGCTGGGGAAGGAAGGAGCCTGTCAGATATCTTGAAACCTCTTTCTTGGAGGGAGTTGTAGACATTGGCATCAACCTTGCATTAATGGATTCTTAGATCCCAGCCTTGATTTCACGGAGAAATAATTTTGATTTTCTAGATGTCTTAAAATTAGGTGGGTGATCTCTCTGTCTCTACCCCACCCCCACCCCCCATCTTGCCAGCAAAAAGATTTTGAAAAGAAAGGTTTTACTGGGATTGTACAGGCACTAGCTCAATGCTTAAACCTTACATTCCCTAATTATATGTATGTATTCTTGTTTGTATAATATACAACACACACATACACACTTGTATAAAAATTGCATGCCTGAAGCCCCCCATCTGTGTTTCTGTGAAACCATTTTGCTGGTTTTATCACTATTAGAAATGGCATTCCTATTAGAGAAATTATGTGAATTACACATAGTCATTCTTTTTAATTTTTATTATGGCTTCAAGTGTAAACACATTCTTTAATTTTGTGGATAATTTTTTTAAAGACAATTTCTGCAAGTGGCTCTTTATTTTTATTTATTTTTTTACAAAAGCAATTCACTGAATGCAGTCAGATCTGTACCTTTCCAAAGAGCAGGGTGAATAATAGAAAAGAGTGGGTAATTTGAAATAAGCGTTTAAAGTAGCATTCTTTATTTTAAATGTGGGATAGAGAAAGTGGGCAACAAGATATATAAAAGACGATTCAAGAAGTATGAAATTTAAAGAAATCTTGGGAGTCAAAATAAGGCTGTGACAAAAGCAGATTTCTGATTTCTTGAGCCCAGTTCTTGGGTTTCTGTGTGCATTGTTGTATGGAGAAAGTAGTAATTCTTCAGGTCTATGCATGAATAAACAAGTACATCTGGACAGCCCTAATACATAATTTATATTGATCAGTCACTGCAGATCTAACTGAATACACCCAAAATGAACACTAATTGTTTTGACAAACTGGAGTATATGCTGCCTTATTTGTGGAACCCATCTGATTATTTTGCCTTATTTCAAAAGTGATTGTCAACTGGTGATCTATCTGCTAGGAAAGACATGGAAGAGGGGAAGACCCCAAGAATATATGGGATATCAAGAAGGCATCTATGAATCCCATCTTGGATAGAAAGGTGTGATATAAATTCAATCAATCAATCCAATGAGGAAGAATTTTAACTGTCTGAAGTGGAGAAGCAGAAATAAGGTGCCTTTGATGCAAGGTAGATTATTGTATCGAATCCAACACCTCACTGGATTAGATAGGGAATATAATGGCTGCATATTCACTGTAGAAATGATACAGTTTTACACTGTTTTTAGTGCTGTAGCTCCATCCTATGGAATCTGGGATTTGTAGTTTTGCAAGGTCTTTAGCCTTCTCTCTCTGCCAAAGAGTGCTGGTGGCTCACAAAACTACAAATCCCAGGATTCTGTAGTGTGGAGCCATGACAGTTAAAATGGTGTTAAACTGCATTATTTCTACAGTGTAGCTGTACCCAATGTATGATCACTTGTCAGTCAAGGAAAAATCCAACACATTGTCTGGAGGAGTTGTTTTGAAATCAAACTAGAAATATATCACATACCATAGAGTCATGCTGGAAAATGCCTAAAGAATTGTTCTCTCTAGGAACTACTAGTTCCTCCAACCCAACTCTATGGTATGTTTGTACCAGGGGTCCTTTATTTTAATAGCCTTTGCTATTATCCATGGTTTCATTTATAAATGGTAAGTCGGGGAATGTATCCCCCCGTGGATATGAGGGACAACCTGTATTGGGGAAATCTTGATGTCCTAACATGATAATTTGTGGAAAGGGTGACTGTTCATACAGTCTTGTGGTTTGGGGTGGCAGCTGCATACTTTACCACCATGCCCAGCTTACTCATTAGTTAAGCAATTATTTACCTAAATTTGTACTACAAGCATCTTACAAGAAGAAATACATATAAATGTGTATAAAAGCACAACAAAGCAATGGTGTTAAGATTTCAAATAGCATGTGGAAACTAAGGAGATTATCAGACAGGAACGAAAAAAGTGTTCCTGTCCCACAATCTCCACCAGAATCACTTACCTCATCTCACATCATTCTGGCAGCCCAGGAGTGAATGGAGCTCCCTTCACTTCCTGTACTGAAATCCTATGGATTCTTGTGAGAAGATGCAAGTGTGGGAAATTCAAAAAGAAAAAGAGCATGAAAAAAAAAAGTCAGCAAGCACAAAAACACACTTTAAAAGATAGAAGTAACCCAGGGAGGGTCATAAAAAGTGTGAGATTTACCTGGATGTCCCAATCTCACAGAATCATAGAATTGTAGAGTTGGAAGAGACCACAAGGGCCATCCAGTCCAACCCCATGCCCATTGATGCTGGGATCTCACCAGCATAACGGGGCACCTTGTCACACGCATGGAAATCCATGGCAGAAAAGAAATGGGGGATCTATCGACGGCTTCTCCCATCAATAAAAAGCAGCGCTGGCAGAAAAGCAGCAGAACAGGCGCATAAGGGTATGACATTGTCTGAAAAGGGAGCCCTTTTGCGATCTCTCATCATCTCAGGCTCAGCCAAATTGATCACCAACAGTGGTCCGCCCTGGCCTCACATCGGGAGGCATGGAGACGCACTATCCACAATGCTACATCCTTATTTGAGAACTCACGCCAAACAAGTCTTGAAGAGAAATGACAACGCAGAAAGAATCACAACCCGGAAACATCACCCAAGGAGACTGTCTGCTGTGCTTTCTGCAACTGGACTTGTTTATCTCAGATTGGCCTTTTTAGTCATCAGTGCACTTGCAGAATGCGCAGGATGAGTCCTTCCTGAATCTTTGTTTGTGAAGAAAAGCCAGAGAGAGGTGTTCCAATAACGATGAGCTTTATATTTCAGATGTAAAAAAACAAAAACAAAAAAACAAAACAAACAAAAAAACACCTATAGTATAAAGTAACTGATTTACACTGTACCACTATTCTCTTTACATACTCAGGGGTTGCTAAAAACATCAATCAGAAGCAAGAGTAAAACACCATACCAATGAGTAGGTGACAATAGGGCACAGTGCAGAACAGACAATGCATTCCCCCAATAAAGTCACAACCTGAAAAAGGAACCTGAGGACCCTCAATGAAAAGAGTATTTTAGAGCTGCAGTGCCATCATTGCAAAGGCCTTGTCCTTTGTGTTCACTCACTACATACTTTGACATGGAAAAGGGGGCAAGCCCTTCAGTTGTTGATATCAGAACGTGGACAAGCTAATATGAGAATGAACAGTTCTGAAGGTAACCTGATCCCAAACCATTTAGGCCATGGGTGGGGAACTTCAGACCCCGGGGCCAAAATCAGCCCTTCTGGGGTCCCAATCTACCTTCAAGGGTTCCCCAGATGGCCCTTCCACCTGAAAATGTGATGGTATCCTTGCTTTAGTATCAGTTTCCCTATTTTAAAAGGTTGAAATAATCCTCAAAGGCTTTGTTACTATAAGCTTTAAGTGAAAATATGTCAGTGCTTTTGGTCCCACCCTTTTCCTTTGGCTCTACCCACCACTGGAATGTGATCCAGTTAATTTTTTTTTCTCCCCTGAAATTAAATTTAGCCCTTCACCTGAAAGACTTTACCTTCTCTTGCATTTGGAGATTAGTTTGAACAATTCACTGCATCAGCACATTGTAAAATCGGGATTCTACATTATTGTTGTTCTGTGTCTGAGTGGTTAATCTTAAGATTCACAGCCAAAATAGGCAAAGATATTCTGGTGTCTGAGAATTGGTAGCTCAGTGAGGTAGCTAGAATTCTCTGCTTAAGAGCCCCAATTCAGGGGAGTGTGGTAGAGTTCGAAACCAGTGCAGAATTCTGTGTACCTTGCCAAAGTACTAAGGATGAAAAAGATATTCAAAAATCACCAAAACCCATTTTTTTTACATGTCAAGAAACCCTAATGAAAAGCATCTTGGACTGAGGAGAATCTTCACAGTTGGGGACTTATTCTGTTCAAAATCTGCATGTGGTTGTTTTGCACAGGGAACAACTTTTTCTATGCAGAAAATAACACTTCTATGCAGAAGCATTAATTCCTGCACTGAACATGCTGTTTTCTGTGCAAAACAACTGTGTGTGAATTTGGTACAAAACAAATTCTGAATAGTGAGTATGCTTCAGCATCTTGTAGTGGGAAGAAAATTGCTAAAATTACACATTGCTTCCTTCAAGAAGAAATTTTGTGAAGAATTACATCTCTACAAACTACCAAACCCAGAATGCCAGAGGATGGAGCCATTACAGTTAAAATTCTATCAAACTCCTAAAATTCTATAGTATAGATGTACAGTTAGAGTAGATTCATATAAATCAATGAAACTTGAGTTAGTTACACTGATTTCAGTGGGTCTGTTCTAAGCATGATTTAAGTCTGGAGCCATAGAATAGATGCAGGACTTTATAAGATGCAGAAAATAAGGCATCATAAGTACGCCTAATGATTGTGAAAGGGTGCTCATACTAAACGATGTTGCCCTTTCACAATCATATCTGGTTAAAAACCCATTCCTTTTTCTTGATGGCCCAAGCCGTCAATAGAGCTCCCTTAGCGATTTGTTGCCAGCGTTTGAATCCATGTGCCATTGTACTCACGTGAATGCAGCATCAATGGGCAAATACTTCAGGTCTGGATCGCAACAACAAGGTAAGGTATGCTCTTTTTATGACCCCCCCCCCAGGTACTTGGAAGTTTTTAAGTGTGTGTATGTGCTTATGTTAACTTTTTCTGTCTTTCTTTTACTTTTACAGAATTTTAAAATTTCCCATGCAAGCATCTTCTCATGAGATTCGCGGAGATCTTAAACCAGATAGTGAACAGGGCTCCATTCACTCTCTGTTAGTGCCTGACAATCCTCTTTCAGATGAGCAAGGTAAGGTCTGATGGAGGGAGTTCTTTTGCCAACATAAAAATGCACAATTTATGCCAGCAAAATAACTTTTCAGGAGGGTGGTCTGATAAAGTCCGTACATTTAGAGTAGACCCATATAAATCAATGAGCCTTAAGTTAGTTCTACTGATTTCCAAGGGGTCGTTTACACGGGGAAATAATCCTGTAAATATACCGCTAAGATCGCTCATAGTTCCCACGGGTCGAGCCACAGTAACGCATCATTCAGAAGGGTGGTAGCCAAAATGCCCAAATGTAGCGTCTCTGGCAATGTCACAAGTTTTGCCGGTATATTTCAAAAATAGTGATATGCACAGTGATATTTTTTGTGTGAACTGTGTGTCGGTATATTTTAAAAAAAGAAACCAAACCGGAAACTGGTGCCCTGTGGGCAGTGCCATGGGAGTGGTCTTTGCCATTTGCCCGCTCTTTTTATTTTATTTTTTTAAAGGGGATAGAGAAAGCGCATCTTCTCAGGAGCGCTTTTGTTTTCAACAACGAAAGCAATGGCGTGCACACCTCAGGTCAGAAACAGGAAAGGTGGTCGTGGCATAGCATGGGGGCATGATGAGACCTTTGATTTGAAGAGTTTGTTCTAAGCATGACTGGTGCTTTGTCTGCATGGGCTGAATGAAATGGCCTCCCCCCACCCCATTCCCATGCCCAGCTGTTTGGACCATGCATGGCTTTGGCCCCAATTTTTAGTCTGAACTGTCCGGATGATGTCCAGGCAGTTCCAAGTAGATAACGGGGCAAAAACCTCTTGAAAAAGCTTAAGAAAATACCTGGGAAAACCCAGACCCTGTGGGGGGGTGGAATAGAGCATTCTGTGGCAGGAATGGGCAGCTGTCTGCATGTGCGCACTGTACTGTATTGTCAGGTGCCTCTGGCGCCACTGCTGGTGTTGTGCATCATGCTGTCTAAGGTCACAACAAGGCCCCCAGCATGTGATCAAGCTTGGGCACCTCAGTTCCAGCCTCAGAGAGTGCAATGCACAACACCAATGGTGGTGGCAGAGGCATTTGCTGATACAACACAGTGTGCATATGTAGACTGCTGCCCATTTCCACCATGGAACACAAAGTAACAAGGGGAATCCGGGGCAGCTCCAGGGCCAGAATTCTGCGGCCAGAACATGGAGTATTCTGGCCAGTGCAGACAAGACCTAAGCCTGGATCCAATCCATCAACTTGTCTTTCAATGGGCAGCTGACTTTCCCCTTCTTTCCATTTTGTTCAGGCAACATATGTGTTACATTGAAGATGGAACCTTCCTTGTTATACATGTGCCACAGGCTGTTACTCTTGGGAATCTGGAACCATTTGTGTTTCCACAGCCCAGGAGCAATGATCTACAGTAAATCTTGCCAAATCAATAAATGAAAAAAAAAATATCTCGAAAGTATATCATTTTTTAAAGGGGAAGGAAAAATCTCACAAGAGACATGGCCATTAAAGTCAAAACCTCTTTTATACCTGTGACTCGTTGCAACTGCAATTAAAAACATTCCAATAATAAATCAAGGCTTCATTGCCTTTAAGGCTTTTAACTTTGCTTCAAAGTTCAATCTGGCACCCCCCAAAAATGTGCCAAGACTTTCACAATGTGTTTTTATAGACTCATAAATAAATATGACAATTCATCTGAGCTGTATTTCTTTCATATTTGATGACAATGTATTATGGCATTCATTCATTTGGTGCACAAAAGAAAACTCCTCTAATGCACTTAAAATCAGATTTCAAACTAAATGTTTTATGGGAAAATATTCTATTGATCATCCATTTAGAGATACCATGAGTGTGATTCATAACCAAGTATTTAACGAGAGAGAGAGAGAGAGAGAGAGATCTTACAAGGGTATTGTAGAACATTTACTTCAGAAAATCCAAACTAGGGACAGGTACAATGATTCCTTCATATTTTTGTACCCACTTCTAGGATTGCATTCTCTGCTCTATTTCATTTTTGTTTTGTTTTGAAAAATAGGTTGGCCTTTCATATTTCAGATGGAATGGAAATATACTTCATTTCCTTCTATTGGGGAATGTTTTAATTTTCTTTTTTTAAAAATTTATTGTATATTGTAACATCATCCCTGACACCACCATCCCAACAGTAGTATACAAATTACTTTTCAGTTAGGTTACACAGCCACAATACCAAAAATAAAAGATACCCAAAGTGTTTCCATACAGATTCAGCCAAAAAGACTTGAATGCTTTTGGAAGACCAATGCTATCTCCCGCCCCCGTATATTCTACGAAGTAATACCAAATCACATTAAAATTGTTTTTCTATCATTCTTTCCTTTAGCAGTCTCAAGATTTAAAGTTAATTTTTCAATCAGAGCTAGTTGTCATACCTTATTATACCAAGTTGTTACAAATATCCCCTTTCAATCTATCCAAAACTGAGTGATGGCCAATCGGGCAGCTACTAATAAATAACTACCACTAGTTAAGCGTTGGTGAAATGCCTTTGCATTGTCTCCTCAAGAAAAGCCCAGGAGGGGCAATTCTGGAAACTTTATAAGATGATGTTTAGTGATATTACTTATTTCAGAAAAGATTTCATCCCAGAATTTAGATACTTTACTACAGAACCACTAGTGAAGTACATTGAGATCTGAGAATACAGCTCACTCATTGCTCATTACATCTTATTCAACAGAGAGAGATGAGAGATGAGAAAAAAGATATAAATCTAATTTTATCTCTATCAGAGTAGTGCCACTGAATCAACTGAATTTACCTATGTGCCAGGCCGGCTCTGCTTAGTATTTGGGTGGGAGAGTGCCAACAAATACCCGGTGCTGTAGGCTATACTTCAGAGGAAGGAGTTGGCAAACCACCTCTGAGTATTCATTGTCTAAGGCCTTGTCTAGACCTCTCAGAATATGCTGGCTTTCTACTGGTGTATTCTGGCCCCGGATCAGGCCCCTTCCCCTCACCCACATTACCATGATGAAACAGGAGCACTCAGCACGTGATCAAGGTTGGATGAAGAATCAATGGGCATTTCTCATATACACAGATCTTCAACTTTCCTTGTCCTACCTGGACATCCTGGTGATTGAACCTAGGACTTCCTGCATGCAAAGTAGATGTTCCACCACTGAACTTTAGCTTTTTCTATTGAACAAAGGGTTGCTGAAAAGGTCTTGGCCTGACCAAGAAGAGAATGACCTAGAGCCATGAAACTTACATGCTATTCCACATATTTACCCCAAAGTTTGACTTTGTTCCCTTCAAAAAATAAATTTAAAAAATATCTTGATGCCTTGTCACTGAAATACTGCTCTGCTGCTGCTATCACCTATGAATCATTCAAAAATTTCCTTCCTTTCAATTTTTTTTTAAGGTTTAAAAACAGAAAATAGTCAGACGGAGCAGGATTTGGTGAGTAGGGTGGGTTGTCTATGCACACAAACCCTAATTTCTTCAAAACATCCATAGTCTTGCCAGCCCTGTGAGCAGGTGCATTGTCCTGCAAAAAGAGAATACCTTTCCACAGCTTTCCTCACAGTTTTTCTTTCAATGCCTTCTTTAATCAGCACAGCAAGTTAGAGTAGTATTCTGCATGAACTGTTTGGTCCTTCTGAAGATAATCAGTCATCAAAATACCTTCTTTATCCCAAAAAACTGTGGCCATGGCCTTTTTTGCTGACTTTTGAGTCCTGAATATCTTTGGCCACATAGAACCCAAGTGCCACCACTGCAAGGGCTGTTGTTTGGTGTCCAGAACATAGTGGTGTAACCATGTTTCATCATCAATGATGAGTTTTTCCAAAAAAGGTCCCAAGGTCCTTTCAAGCTACAGTGATAAGATTGCACTCAGATTTTGGGGAGTATGGGTCAGGCCAAAAACTTTTCAGGAACCCTTATGTTTCTTTTCCATTATGACCTCTCTTGAACCTCTACCATATACAAAGCACCTACAACAACAGTGACTTGATTCCACTTGGAGAAGGTGCTTTGTCACACAACTGACTTTTATTGTATTCTGAAAGTTAGTCCACACACAACTGGTCCATTAATAAAACAGAGCCTAATGTGCTATCCCACTAATAAAGGAACCAGTAATAGCTCTGAAGAGAGCCAGTGTGGTGTATTGCTAAGTATAGGTTTGGTGTGGTGGTTAGAACATTGGACTAGGACTCTGGAGACCAGGGTTTGAATCTTCACTCAGCCATGGAAACCCAATGGATGACCTTGGGCTAGTTACACACACTCAGACTTGGAGGAAGGCAACAGCAAACCCGCTCTGAACAAACCTTGCCAAGAAAACCTCATGATAGGTTTGTTGTATGGTTGCATAAATTGGAAATGACTTGAAGGCACACAGCAGCAATAGCCCCAGAAGTGTCTCTTCTGTTTGGCATACATGCCATAAAAATGTATGCAGGAAAGCATCAAATTTTAAATCTAATGGAAGGAAATAACTTTTGCCAAAATACACCATGGAGTGTGAAGTCGAAGGCTTTCATGGCAGGCATCCATAGATTTTCCTATGTTGGTTTTTTTGGGCTGTGCGGCCGTGTTCTGGAATAGTTTCTTTCTGACGTTTTTCCTGTATCTGTGGCTGGCATCCTCTGAGTTCCTTGAAAACTTATGAAGAATTCCATAGTGATAAAGTTTTCCCATGGAAGCTACTGAACATTTTTGTTTGATGCAGAATGTCTGCATTCCATTCATGGTTGCAGGAGCAGAGTTCTGCATGCCATGTGAATGACTGTTGAGCATGGATATGCATGTACATTGAGTGATGCCTTTGGTTGCACATTCAGGCATGCATTCAATTGTACAATGTTGCTAATCAACACAAGGGTTGCATAACACAATTAAGGAATATCTCCCCACACAGAAATTTATCCTGTGTAACACCAAGGTAGCATCTCAGCCATTTATTTATTTTTGAACATTTCTATTTTTGTTTCAACTGAAAAAAAGCTCCTAGAATAGTCAGCAAAGATTAATAATACAAGAGTCCTTGTCCTAGGGCTAATGCTCTAAAAGTCATGATAAAAAAAGAAAAAAGAGGTGGAGGAAACAAGTACATTTGGACACTAATTCTTCATATATTTGTTTAGTTACCTTCTCACATTGGAGAGACCTTCCCAGAAGGCCTTGCAGCCAGATGCTACCCTTACTATGTAGAACATTGGTGTTTCCAGTTCTAGCATGGCAGAAATCTGCAAGTATCTAGTAGTCAGTCCTCCTCCAAGGAGGAATTGCAGATGAGGTTTTACCCATTGTTTTCAAGTAACCTTCCCAGTTGCAGCTCCTGGCCTAGAATAGATCCTACAGTACTGCCAGAAATGGATGAAAAAATTGCTGGATTTATATTTTAATGCAACTTTTCACCTGCCAGAACTGAACACGCTTTCCAGGGATGGGCATCTGTATGAAGGATATGGACCATTTGTAGTCCTTGTCTCCCTCCCTAATGGCCCCCACAGATTTTTTTGGAGGAAGTGGAAGTGATGTCATTCACTTCCATTTTTATGATTGGCTGAAAATTAGGCATTTACCAAGCTTCTTTTCTTTTGATGGGATCCAGTAAAGGGCAGAGGGATAGGGTGGTAAAGGGGTGGTCACCACATTTGGGGGACTGGGGGGCATTTGAGTGATTTGAGGACAAAATTCCCCTCCCATTTATTTCTTTTTCTTGAGCAAGTCAGGGGACTTCAAGGGTCAGCTGGAGGACTTCAGGGGTCACAAAGAGGAGTCCAAATACTACACAACCCACACTTTCCACACTCCTGGTGCATCTGAATGCCAAGTGTGGTGGGACATCCATACACTTAGGAACTTGCAACTTCATTTACAAAACCAAAGTTATGCATTCAAAAAGTGGCCATTGGCAAAAAAAAAAATGTGCATAGAAATGGCACCAATTTGAAAATAGCACAAATCACACTTTAGCCAATGGTGGTATGAATATAAAAAATGCATCCATTTGGAAAACTGCTCACAAAAAAAGGTGAACACATTTGGAGAGGGAGGGAATCTGTGTAGAAACATGCAAAAAAAATTCTAAGCAAAGTGGGGGAAGGGAGAAAGAAACAGAAGAAAGAAAAGAAAAAGAAGATAGGGGAGGAACTATTATACAGAAAATCATGACAGAACAAGTCTGGTGTTGGAAAACCAAGAATTTCAACATGATCAAGCTTGACAGATTCACATATCCCTAGCCACAGCCAGCAGCAATGAAAGGACATAAGGTGAGACAAGGAAAACTATATATAGGCTATCTTTATCAGAGGGAGTTAGCCTGGAAGTAATAGCAAGTATTGTGCTTGGAACAAGGCAGTGCCTTGCTTGGCTGATCTATGTTAATCAGTTCTCCTTACGCCATGCCTGTTATGCATATTTCACTCCCAATGTTAGCCCTTTTGTCCTAATTGGTTTTTACTGTATATTTTACAAATGAAGTTAATCTCACATTCTACTATGGACTTTTTCAGATGTGTAAAAAGTGCAGTGGAGGGATCGGGAGAGGTATGCACCTGTTTCGCAGCAGGGGGCCAGTTTCTGACGACACCATCCCTCTCGAGTTACCCTCCGTGTTCCTTCCATGTCAGATGGAAGGAAAAGGTGCCACTTTATATTCACGAAAAACTTCCGTGAGTAAAAAGTGGCGCCTTTTCCTTCCATGCAACAGGGAAGGAACATGGAGGGTAACGCAAGAGGGACGGCATCGTCAGAAACTGGCCCCCGCCGCAAAACAGGTGTGTACCTCTCCCGAGCCCTCCGCAGCACCTTTTATGCATCTGAAAAAGTCCTATATTGCTTACTAACTCATTTGCTACAGGCAAATTCCTTATTTGGAATTCGGAAATCCGAAATATTCCAAAATACAAAATGTCCACATGGGTGGCTGAGATAGTGACACCTTTACTTTCTAATGGTTCAATGTATGCAAATGTTATTTCTTGCACAAAAAATTATTTTAAAATGTTTTGTATAAAATTACCTTCAGGCTATGTATACATGGTATATATGAAACATAAATGAATGTTGGGTTTAGGCTTGGTCCCCATCTCCAATATATCTCATCATGTATATGCCAGTATTCCAAAATCTGAAATATTCCAAAATATTTCTGGTCCCAAGCATTTGAGATAAAAGAGACTCCACCTGTATTATGATTGTGTCCTGATATTAACACAATTAGTGTTATAGATTCAAAGAAGCCAGGGGGCTGCTTGAAAAAAAATGCAGATACAAATTGGAATGGCACAAGGAGGTTGAGCTATCTAGATAAGAAAAGGCCTCTTGAATCAGAATAAAGGGCTATTGATTCACATATTCCATACCCTCCAACTGTCTCATTCTGATTCAGCAGGAACAGTCCCTATCAATCTTCTGTTGTTCTACTTCTTCAGACACTTTTAATATGTCCCAGTTTCACATTCCTCCTTTCTTCCCACCTTATTTCAGTTGCTGCAAATGGAGTTCAAAGTGCAAAAGTGCTTTGCGCTCAGTTAGCTCAGAGGGGGAGAGGAGAAGAGGGATGGAATTTTGTCCTTCTCAGTAGGTTCAAGCAAAAATAAACTGCTGCAGCCTCTCCTAGCTTGTATGTTCTTCCACATTATGAAGTTTTGCATGTCCCAGTATTCATCTGTGGAGGATATGTTGTTGCTATCTTACACATGCATACATTTTCCTATGGAAACAGTTGGACCTTTTGCTCTCTACCATACTAGCTCCCTGCTGGTGTATCTTGGCTATGGATCTGGCCTGTTACCTGTAAAAAATGGTTGGAAGTCCTGATGGGCATGTTGGCATTGTTGCTGCAACCACCACCATCTTGTGTGCTCTTCCAGTATCGAGGAAGCCGGCCACAGTATGTGACGAAGGCCCCCTGCATGTGATCAGCCTTGGTCAAATGCTGTGGACTCCTGCCTGCCTTCTGGGAGAGCCAGGGAGACCCAGCAGCAGTGAAGGATGGCCTGCCAGGATGGGCTGCTGTGGACACATGGGGTCCAATCAGTTAATGGCATAAACCAGGTATTATTTTAAAATGCGGCAAAGGGCCCTGTCCCTTCTGAGCCCTCGGGTGGTGAGGCTTGCCAGGAGCCAGAATGGGACAAAAGCCCTATGTCAACAGGATTGCAGTGCTCTGAGATGGGGCGAGACGGGGTATATTACCCATGTAGACAAGCCCATAGATAAGACTTTTACTGATCTGTTGTTTTAAATCATTTAGTTAAGACTTGAAATTGTCTGTTCAAGATCACTAATCATGCACCTGGAAATGAGATTTTACTCCTCTTTCAGCATGCCAGAAATCAGATACACATCTTTAAATCTGTCTGATTGCATCATGTATAACTTAGCATGATTAAGGATATTGTACCAATTAAGTATACCCAACCAACTTTGTGTTTCTTCTCTGCCTTGGCTAGAATTTCCTGTATTTACCTTACTGTATACCTTATATTTATACTTAGGAGACTGAATGCCCTGAACTAACTCCATTGTACACTATTAAATTTATGAAGCCCAGTCACAGAATATACTTACTTCCTTTTAATATAAAGGCTTCAGGGCCTTAAATTTGAGAATACATGCCCCAAATATAACATTCAGTCTATACACTCAAATTTGCTGAAACAGGAACTGGAAGTGACATAACGTCACTTCCGGTACACTACAAACACCCACTCACCCTATCACTTGCTCACCATATCCCCAAGATAGATGTCATCATCCATGATGCAGGACACTTTCTCATTGCCATATTGAAATAAGCCTCTGCTATCACTCTGGTCAACTTCACTGCAGTTTGGGACTTATTCCATAGCAAAAAGCATTGTGTTTTTGTATACAGAATGGCATTATCATGCAAAAGAAAAAGAGTCTGCTTTTGTGTGCAGAAAAAAAAAGTATTTTCTGTGTAGAAATATTAATTTGTGCCCAGAAATTCTGTGCAAGAAGCTTGTTTTCTGCACTGAAAATGCCATTTTTTGGCACATGCACACACACACACACACACAGAGAGAGAGAGAGAGAGAGAGAGAGAGAGAGAGAGAGAGATACATTTTTAAAATAGAACAAGTCCCAAACTGGGAAGATTCTGGCCCATCTAGTATTTTCTTGCCCCAGTTTGGGGCAATATTTTGATTTAAAAAAAACAAAAAAAAACACATATTTTCCAACCCGGTTTCATTGACAATGTCAAATATTTCATATAACCATTGGCAGGGTTGAGCAGGGGGTGAGGAATAGCGGTTTGTCTAAATAGCAGCTTCCCTTTTTGACTCCAAACCATTGTTGAAAGAATCTTCCAACTTCTGGTAGATAAATATTTTTTCTGGAGACAAGAACAGAGAAAGGGGGTTGGGGGAGAGTGAGAGAGAGTGCTTGTGATGCTTCAATTTCCAGTGTACACATTTACATGTAAATAAGTAGAGTCTTTGCTCTATAATTCAACAAACCTTATAATTATGATCTTATTACAATATTTTCATAGTCCTCGCAACAATATTTGGTACATCAAGAAGCAAACAAGGGAAGAAGTAACATTCAGGCATTTCTGTGATGTTGAGCTTTCTCCTCCCCCCCCCTTGTTAGTTTGTAGCTACACTATAACTCCTTTTTGTGCTTTAAATAGCTTGTTGCTTAATTTGCCAGTTGATAATAATTGGAATGAATTTGCCTGGTTGAAAACATTATACCAATGGCAAATATTTTTGTATTTATATCGCTTCTGTGTAAAGGTTTGTTTTAATTTTATGAGAGGTAGTTTCTTTTCTTCTTTCTTGTAGTATGCAGTGAGCAGAGAAAAAACATGGAACGCAACCGAAGAAATGTTGCCACTGAAGACTATGAGGGTCATATATTTGAAAAAGTACATTTTCGCTTTCCTACATTGACCAGTTATATGGAGTAAGATGGTTGTGAGGTTTTCAAACCTTTTCCCTCCTTACGCTTTGTTCCCTCCTTACGTTTTGTTCATGGACATCTTAAACCTCTTACTTCTAAATGTTCTGATTGAATCCATAGCGCCAGCATAGTATGAAAGATGCTCCCAATGTCCTAACTGTGGAACACTCTGCTTGTTCTTGTTATCATGCGCCCTCAGATCATTTCCAACATGTGTGTGTGTGTGCGTGTGTGTGTGTGCACATTTAACCTATTGACTTATGGCGACCCCATGAGATCCATGGGGCTTTCTTAGGCAAGGAATACTCAGAGGTGGTTTGCCATTGTTTTCCTCTGAAACATAGCCTACAGCACCTGGTATTTGTTCGCGGTTTCCAATCCAAGTATTAACCAGGGCCAACCCTGCTTAGCTTCCAAGATCAGGTGGGATATGGTGCTTTTAGGGTGTTAATGGCAACCCTAAGGCAAAACTATCATGGGGTTTTCTCAGCAATATTTTTAAAGGGGTTTGGCATTACCTTCCTCTGAGGCTGAGAGAATGTGACTTGCCCAAGCTCATAAGGCCATGCTGGCCAGAGGATTCTAGAAGCTGTACTTAAAAAAAAAAAAAACACCACATAATGTCTAAATCTCTGGTCCAACTAATAAAGGGGGTCTTAAACTATGGAAGGAATAGTAAAGTGCGAAAGTAATTGGGGTCATTCCCATTGGTTGCAGAAGTACACTGCCATGTAGTCAATTTTATGGAGTTATCTTTGAAGTGGTCTGGGTTTGTTTCAAGATAGTAAAGGGGTTAGAGGAGCCCAACCATCATGTTTTGGAGTTAGTTTGGTGTGTGTGGGTGTGTGTTTGTTGGGCTTTGTTTTGATTGATTTTTAAAGTGGTGTTTGGAAGCTTCAGAAGTCTCTAGGACAGTGTTGGAGGCTGAAAAACAGCTACCTCAAAGCCGTATACAGTCAGCTGTTTGTATCCACGGATTTGGCATCCACAGATTCCACCATTCATTCCACCATTTTCATGGCTTGAAAATATTCCAAAATAAAAAAAAAATAAAAAAAAAGCAAACCTTGATTTTGCTATTTTATATAAGGGACACCATTTTACTATGCCATTGTATCTAATGAGGCTTTAAAAAAAATATTGTATGTTTTTAATTTTTTTTCTAATTTAATATATTTTTAATTATTGTATGTTTTTAATCTCTTCTAATTTAATATTTATTTTAAGGGGTGGGTGGGCTAGGGTACTGCAATTATGGAGTTTTTATATTGTAAGCTGCCCCAATTGCATTGCAGAGGGGCGGGATAGAAATAAATTGATGATGATGATGATGATGATGATGAACATCCACAGATTTTGGTATCTATGGGAGGTCCTGGAACCAAACCCCAGCAGATACCTAGGGCCCAACTGTACAACCTGCACTCTGTACTTTCCCCAACCTGTTCTAATAGAACATTCATAAAAGTACAGCTTAGCATTATCAGCGTTAACTAAGAGTTCTTAGATTACCTAAAAGCTCTCATCATGGACACTGAGGGGACTGCAGCAGTCACTTGCAACACTTGTGCGATGTTTCTATTCTTGTCTACAGACGTGGAGAACTTCACATGCACCAAATGCAAGCTGGTAGCCCTCTTGGAGGAGAAAGTACAGCAGCTGGAGACACGGGTAGCTACACTTCAACAGATTCGGGAGCAAGAGGTTTTCCTGGACAGAACAGAACGAACACTCTTGGATGGGGACCGCACAGAGGAAGTGGCTGTGGAGGAGAGGGTCACTTCACGGACACAGGAAGTAGACAGCTGGAGGAATGTCACACACAGAACAAGAAAATCCAGGGATTCTTCCAGCAGCTTGCAGCTACAGAATCGATTTGAAGCCCTTTCCCTTATCAAGGACAACGAGGAAGAACAGCATGGACAGACTTCAGCGGTAGAGCAGGGGACCTTGAGAGGACCACCGCAAGGAACAGCAGCTGCGAAGCCTCAGCGGAGGCGTGTGGTGGTGGTGGGGGACTCCTTGCTGAGGGGTACAGAAGCAGTGGTATGTGGGCCTGACAAGATGACTCGGGAGGTGTGTTGTCTCCCTGGGGCAAAGATCTGTGACGTGACCGAGAGGCTGACAAGACTCATCAAGCCTACGGATCATTACCCCTTCCTTTTGGTCCATGTGGGAACCAATGATACTGCAAGGCACAGCTTTCCCAAGATCAGAAGAGATTATGAGGCCCTGGGGAGGAAGCTGAAAGAAATGAACGCACAGGTGGTCATCTCGTCTCTTCTGCCAGTTGAAGGGCATGGTCCAAGAAGGGAGAGGAAAATAGCCGACGTAAACAACTGGCTCCGTAGATGGTGTCGCCGAGAACAAATTGGATTCTTGGATCATGGACTGCGCTTCCATGCAGGGGGACTTCTGGCAAGAGATGGGGTGCATCTTACAACAGTTGGAAGAAACATTTTTGCCAACACTCTCAAGAATTTGATCAGGAGGGCTTTAAACTGAGTCAAATGGGGGAGGGAGACAGTATTCTGGAAGGCAAAAGGGCTGGAGAAAATAGTCAAACTGTCATAGAGGGAACAAGGCAAACAGCGCAAGGACCCAACAGTGGGAGGCAAAAAAACTTGCACAGGGAGCAAGTAAAGGGAACACATGGTCTCAGATGTCTCTACACTAATGCACAGAGCATGGGAAATAAGCAAGATGAACTAGAACTCCTTGCACTACAAAACAAATATGATATAATAGGCATTACTGAAACCTGGTGGGACGAGTCTCATGATTGGAATGTAGGAATAGAGGGGTATAACCTTTATAGGAGAAACAGGCCAAACAGGAAAGGAGGAGGAATAGCATTATATGTCAGGGATATTTACACCAGTGAAGTGATCCATGACATCAATACTGGAAGCCAGGTGGAGAGCATCTGGATAAAAATTAAAGGGGAGGGAAACAACAGGGATGTTATTGTGGGACTCTACTACAGACCCCCAAATCAGACGGAGGAATTGGATGTTGCCTTTCTAGAACAGATGAACACACATGCAGAAAGGAGAGATGTAGTAGTGATGGGTGACTTCAACTATCCTGATATTTGCTGGCAATCTAACTCAGCCAAAACTACAAGGTCTAGCAAATTCCTTACATGCCTGGAAGACAATTTCATGGTCCAAAAGGTGGAAGAGGCAACAAGGGGGTCAGCTATTTTAGATCTGATCCTAACCAACAGAGACGACCTTGTTAATGGGGTGCAAGTGGTGGGATCCTTAGGTGAGAGTGATCATGTTCTCCTGGAGTTTGTTATACAATGGAAAGGAGAAGCCAGGCATAGTCAGACACGCATTCTTGACTTCAGGAGAGCTGATTTCAATAAACTCAGGGAAATACTGGGGATGATCCCATGGTCAAGAATACTAAAAGAGAAGGGACCTCAAGACGGTTTTGACTTTCTCAAAAGGGAGATACTGAAGGCACAATTTCAAACAGTACCATTGAGGAAGAAAAATGGGAGGTGTCTCAAGAAACCAGGATGGATGACTAAAGAACTTTCAATGGAGCTAAGTTTTAAACGGAACATGTATAGGAAATGGAAAAGGGGGGAAATCAACAAAGAAGAATTCAAACAGATAGCGAACACGTGTAGGAGTAAAGTCAGAAAAGCTAAAGTGCAGAATGAGCTCAGGCTTGCTAGGGAGGTTAAGAACAATAAAAAGGGTTTTTTTGGGTATGTCCGCAGCAAAAGGAGGAAGAAGGAAATGATAGGGCCACTACGTGGAGAAGATGGCAAAATGCTAACAGGGGACAGAGAAAAGGCAGAATTACTCAACACCTTCTTTGCCTCAGTGTTTTCAGAAAAGGAAAAGGAGGACCAACCTGAGGAAAATGGAACAGAGGACACAATAGGGGAAATCCAGCTGAAAATAAGTAAAGAGGTGGTACAGGAATACCTTCTTAATCTAAATGAATTTAAATCTCCAGGACCAGATGAACTACATCCAAGAGTATTAAAAGAGCTGGCAAATATAATCTCAGAGCCATTGGCAATAATATTTGAGAACTCCTGGAGAACAGGAGAAGTCCCAGCAGACTGGAGGAGGGCAAACGTTGTTCCCATCTTCAAAAAGGGGAAAAAAGAGGATCCCAACAACTATCGTCCAGTTAGTCTGACATCAATACCAGGGAAGATTCTAGAACAGATCATTAAACAGAGAGTCTGTGAACATTTAGAAGGCAATGCCATAATCACAAAAAGTCAGCATGGGTTTCAGAGAAACAAGTCATGCCAGACTAATTTGATCTCTTTTTTTGATAAAGTTACCAGCTTGGTAGATGAAGGGAATGCTGTGGACATTGCATACCTTGATTTCAGTAAGGCCTTTGACAAGGTTCCCCATGACATTCTTGCAAACAAGCTTGTAGAATGTGGGCTAGACAAGTTAACTGTTCAATGGATTTGTAATTGGTTGACCGGCCGAACCCAAAGGGTGCTCAGCAGTGGCTCCTCTTCGTCTTGGAAAGATGTGACCAGTGGGGTGCCACAGGGTTCTGTCCTGGGCCCAGTGCTATTCAACATCTTTATCAATGACTTAGATGAGGGAATTAGGGGCATACTTATCAAATTTGCAGATGACACCAAATTGGGAGGAGTAGCTAATACCCTAGAGGACAGGATCAAAATTCAGAATGACCTGGATAGACTGGAGAGCTGGGCCAAAGCTAACAAAATGAAATTCAATACGGAGAAATGTAAAGTACTGCATTTAGGGCGGAAAAATGAAATGCATAAATATAGGATGGGAGAGACCTGGCTGAATGAGACTATGTGCGAAAGGGATCTAGGAGTCCTAGTAGACCACAAGTTGAACATGAGCCAACAGTGTGATGCGGCAGCTAAAAAGGCCAATGCAATTTTGGGCTGTATCAATAGAAGTATAGTGTCTAGATCAAGGGAAGTAATAGTGCCACTCTATTCTGCCTTGGTCAGACCTCACTTAGAATACTGTGTCCAGTTCTGGGCACCACAATTCAAAAAGGATATTGACAAATTGGAGCGTGTCCAGAGAAGGGCAACTAAAATGGTGAAAGGTCTGGAAACAATGCCTTATGAGGAGAGACTTAGGGAGCTGGGTATGTTTAGCCTGGAAAAAAGACGGTTTAGAGGCGATATGATAGCCCTGTTTAAGTATTTGAAGGGATGTCACGCTGAGGATGGAGCAGGCTTGTTTTCTGCTGCTCCAGAGACTGGAACACGGAGCAATGGGTGCAAGCTCCAGGAACAGAGATTCCACCTCAACATGAGGAGGAACTTTTTGACAGTAAGAGCTGTTCGGCAGTGGAACACACTCCCTCGGAGCGTGGTGGGGTCTCCTTCCTTGGAGGTCTTTAAACAGAGGCTGGATGGCCATCTGTCGGGGATGCTTTGATTGTGATTTCCTGCGTGGCAGGGGGTTGGACTGGATGGCCCTCGTGGTCTCTTCCAACTCTGCAATTCTATGATTCTATGAATGCAGAGAGAAACAGAGCCCAAAAGAGGCTATGAAAAAACAGGAGAGAGGTTTCATGGTCCACACTGCATGGGGAGGGGGAGACAGGTGTGTTTGAAGGTTGTTTAAAGAGAAACTTAAAAAGAAGCCCTTATGATATGGGAACTATCAGCCACTGTTAGTTGCTTCTCTCATCACAATTGTTTTATTATTATTATTATTATTATTATTATTTGGGGCTGGAGTCCTGTATAGCAGTTATGAATAGTAAAGTGCGAAAGTAATTGTCACTCAGTTAACAGGAGAGGAAAAGAGAAGCAGGGTGGAACATTGCTCTTCCCAGTAGGCTCAGGCAAAAGCAATCTGCTGAAGTCTCTTCTAGCTTGTCTGTTCTCCCTGATTAATAACTGTTGCCATCTTGACCATACTTTGATGCTCTCTGGCCACATATGTCCTAGATTTCCTCTGTGAAATGTTGGAGAAAAAAATATGTGTTCTACCTGCTTGATGTAGGATCTTTTCTTTTATCCCCCCCCAACCCAAAAAGCTTTGTGGTACAAACCTATCATGCTTACCCCAAAGCAACCCCTCCCCTGTTTTCAGTAGGGTTTATTTTTCCATTAAGCACATTTGGCATGGCAGCCTTGGGCACAAGATTGTGTGTTCTTGCCTATTTGATCTCAGCGTATGCTCAGTGAGTGTGTACGGAAGGGAAATTTACCATTGAATCCATCAATAAAACATTGTTGTATTTCTGTCTGTTAAATTAGTAATTGGTAGAGAAAGGAGGGAAAGTATAAAGGACACACACATATATATACACATGGGTGTCTGTGATACATACATACACGTGCACACAAATAAATGCATATAAACATAATGCATGTGCTATTGTAAAAAAAAAAGTTTTTTGCCTTGGGTTAAATGGTATTCTCTAAAGTGGAGATGTACTTAAGCATCTTGGAAGAACCCCAGGGCCTGATTGCCAGACTAAAGTGTCAAGGGAGACCTAAACCAAAATCTAATAATGGTTAAGATAAATGCCTTCAAGTATCATTTGGGGCCTGCTCAGGCAGGGATGCTCTTCAAGGGATATATATTTTATGAATAAGCTACTGGGGAAAGTGTGTGTGTGTGTTTGGAGGGGGGACTTTATGCACACATTTGCTGCCATTTTTAGAGTACAAAACACTGAAGTTTGGTAGCTGGAATGAGAAACCCATTTTGATTAAATATCACAAAGCGATAGACCATGCCCATTGTGATGTTTTGGGCTTTGGGGGAAAACAACAACAACCCTGTTGTGTCTGTTAGAGAAATTAGGGTAAAATATGGTTATGTATATCAAGTATAGTAGATGGAATAAGGTAAATGATCTCTTGGGAGGGATGAAAGCTTGGAATGGTGATTGGCTAGTGTTTGAATGGGGCATTAACTAGGGTGGTATGTATGACAGTCAGGGCTTGTCTATATGAAGGGGAAATGTTTTAAGAAAACACACAGTTTAATACTGACTTAATCCTGTACTACCAGATTGGGCTCCACATGCCCATGGTAGCCCTTTCCAGAATGTCATTCCTTACTACCACCACCAGCTCCCTGGCTCTCCCAGAAGCCAGGCAGGGGTTCTGGAGCATGTGACTGAATCTGGTCACATCCAGAGGCCTTAGTCACATGTTGTGGGACCTCTACCTGGCTTCTGCAGTAGTGAAAAAATGGCGGCTATGCCGGCAGCTTTTAGCAATGGGCCAACATCCTCTTTGGACCCTGGCCACCACAGAGATCATGTGTTTCTGAACTCAGCCACTCCAATTGCACTATTCCCAGAAGCACGTGTTTATAATACGAGAATAATTTAGTAAGCACACATTCATGTAGATTATTTCAATAATCCTCACAGCAGCCTTGCAAATTGGTCAGTCATATTGGCTCCATAGTGTGTGTTTGTGAGGGAGGAGGCTCCTAAGAACTTGGAAAAGGGTTTTTTGAGACTATAGCTCCCAGCACTGGTTGGGGATGCAATGAGTTGTCATTTAACAATAACTTTTGCAAGCTCTGGGTAGTGTTTGCTTGAGTTTACCCAGTGAGAAGTTAATTCTGTTGGAAACTTCTTAGTTCACAGACTACACTTGTAACCACCATGCTCCACCATCAATCTGGCTTCAAACTTGCCATCTATTATGTGAGGACCCTCTTAACCAGGGCCTACCCAAGATATTTTGCTGCCAGAGGCAAAGGACATGAAAACGTCCTCTCCATTCCTTGTCCAGATGCCAACTGGCTTGGCAAATGGATTTTGCTTCAATACTGGTGGGAAGGTGTTATGGTTTTCCACCAAACCTGAGGGCAGTGGGGCAGTTGTAGAGGTGTAGGTCCAGTTGGATGGCAGCCACAGCTCTGTCTTTCAAGAGAAGGGAAAGGCCAGGAGAAATAACTGGTAGGAGGGAGGGGCTAGCACTGAACTTTGTAGCATCTGTCACATGAGAGGGTCACTTGTAGGCCTCCTGCTCCTGCTAGCCCCCCTGTGGCTGTGTGCCCCATGTGGTGAGCATCAGAACTGTAGCTTGGATCTTCTGCCTGGTACATGATGTGTTCTTTGGGGCTCACCACATCTGAAGTAAAGCAGCATTGCAGCAGAAAGGTTCTGTCTTCCATGCTGCCTTATGGCAGCATTTTGCCAAGAAAACCCTCTGATAGCTTCACCTTAGGTTTGCCATAAGCTGGAAATGACTCGAAGGCACACAACAGCACCAACAACAACTACAAATGACAGCTAAAACAGTAAAACTGCTATAATTGTGTAGTGTAGAATCACTCCAGGATGGGATAACCATGTTACTCAGCTGTAGAAAAGCCAATGTAGTATCTTATAACACCTTAAAAATGACAATTATTATTTGACATTCATTTGAATGGAACCCACTCCACTGTATCAGATAAATGGGGCAATGTTAAATGGAACAATGAACCAATTGCTGTACTTTCTGTCATGATGCTCTGGAATCTGGAAGAAAAACATGACTGAATGGTCTTTTCTCCAATGAGGTTCTGTCACCATGGAAGATTAGCAGATCAAGGTGAAGGCTAGGCCAGATACTTGGCAATCCATTTTTTTGTTTGTTTGTTTACAGGCATTATTGTTATCATCATCATCATTATCTTTTGAGGTACATAAAATCATATCAGCCCTCAATAGAAGTCTGAAGTGATAGAGCCAACACATGAGGGGCTGACCAAGTGGGAACCATCTGCTCTTTGTGGGAACCAGGCCTCATAAGAACAAGGGTGTTTGGGGCTCAGCAGACGCTGTTGATATTGGTGAATCTACCTCACTTAGGCTGAAGATCAAGGGATCAGCACTTAATTTTCATTCCTTGAATAAAGATATATATATATCTCCCCGCATGGAAATAACAGAACATGAAAGGTTAAACCAATATGGAGTTTTACATTGCTGAAAGGGCATTTGCATTGCAGCTGCCATGAATGCAATTCGCTTGTTTAATGAATTTTTTATGCTTATTTAATGAATTTCGCAAAGGTTTGGTGTGGGGGTTCCCCCCTCCCCTTCCTTCTTCTTCATAAAATGGATAAGGACTTTCTATCCCCCCCCGCACCACCACCATGAAATAATAAAAAAATGGAACCAAAGTTATGAAATGAGCAATCTCATTAGTTCAGCAGGATACAGTTGATATGAAATCAGTCCTGTTTCTCAATTATTATGGGAGAACCATTGCTCAAATTGTAACTTGTTGTAAAAGGATTGCAAATACACCTTTAGTTAAGATATCAAGAAAGAGCTGCTAGAAAGAAATTGCATTTAAAAAAGAAAAAGAAAAAAAGAGAAATAGCTGATAATAATGTTAATATTTGCTGTATGACCTGGGATAGGGTGCATTGTGTGTGTTTTCAATATGCCATGCAAATTGATGTAATTTTTGGAGAAAGGTGTTTAGATAAATAAAAGGTATTCCTTCCCTTTTCTGTCACTACCGTTCCACTTTGGACACAGATTTTTGGGAAGAGTCTTACTGATATGGGTGGACTGGGGAATCCTTAGTGGAGGGAGATAGCTCCACTATCCACTGTGGTGGGGAATCCATTCCAGATTTTAACCCAAGGAGCTATCCAAGGTACTGAACTCTAATCTCAAATTAGGATCAGCACCTTTCAGAATTCCTTTAACATTTGGATGTCTGTTCTCTTTTCCCAGCTGCAGAACTGCACTATGACACTATCCTCTGAGTATCACCCCCCATTGCCCCATTGTCCTCACCCTTTCCCAGGCATATAACAGGCATTAGGGTATGCAACAGCACTGAGAAGCTGCCTTGTGCAGAGAGGTGGAAGAGAACCTCCACTGAAGTACACTAGAGGCCCTAAATCCTATTGTTAGTCCTTACTAGACTACAGCTGTTGAATCCATTGGATTTACCCATCTGTAGCATCACCATTCAACAGTTGATTCAATGAGTCCTCTTGGTTGGGACTAACCAACAGAATTCCAGCTGAGGAGTGTTATGTACCTGCCTGCATGATGTACATTCATGTCCTTTCTTGTCCTGAGAAGTTACATCAGCTGGGACCAGGGCCAGTTTAAGGCACTGGCAGCATCAGCATCCTCAGGGGCCCCCATCATTGTGGGGGGAGGGCGTAATAACCCTCCTCCTGCAAAAACATTATTAGTAATAATCTGAATATCCTGAACTGTGAATAGCTTAGGTTGCGTTAGGTTACATTGACCTGAGGTAAACATATGGGCCCCCCAAAATAAAGCATTGCAGGGCCCCCCAAAATTCCTTAAACCAGTCCTGGCTGGGACACACATACAGAAGTGATTCAACAGTTATGTCTGATGTAGTATAACCATATTCAGTTCAAAGTTGTTATTGGGGTAGTGGAGTTGTGCAGAGATACACATGCATGCTTGATTGTACATTTAATTGCACATTTGGTGACTTGATTCAAGTGTGCAAAGTTGCCTTTCAACACAAGGGCTGCATAGCACAATTAATATATTATTCTGCATTAATATATAAATCCACAATTAATATATAATTCCAATCAGTACACCTCCACTGGGTGTATCAATTTATGTATACAGGATCTCTGTCACTGTTTCTGTTTTATTGTCCCAACTTTAGATTGAGTTTCATCAAATCCCCCATGGATCATGCAGCTGAACACTTGGTGTCTTGGTTTGGTTGTACAAAGTTGACATTCAACATTAGTGATGAAAAGAATATATAAAAATATTCACAATTTTTTTTTTGAGTGTCAGGAAACCCTAATAAGAAGAATCCTGGATCAAAGTTCAGGATATATCCTGTGCAAAATGTGCATCTGTTTTGTGCAAAAAACAGAATTTTCTGCACAGAAAACAGCATTCTGTGCAGGAAATAATATTTCTGCTGTTTTCTGTCCAAATTAACCACATACAAATTCTGCACAAAATTAGTCCTGAATTGTGGATAGGCTTTAAAAACTGTGTGGTTTTCAAGGACTTTATTGTACTGGGAAGAAAATTATTAAAATTGCTTGTTCTTTTTTTCAAGAAGAAACTTGGTGAAGAATGACATTCCTGTTAAACACAAGGGTTTCATAGAACAATGAATGCATTACTTCATATGCAGGGATTTATGCTATGCAGCCCTTGCAATTTGATATAGGATCTTGCCTGTTGTATACAACTCTTCTGGCAACAGTGTGTAGAATGTCTCCCTTGTAGGTTCAGTTTTGTTTGGGTTGTGCAGCCAAATATGACTCTGGAGGCTAAAATGGCCCATCCTGATTCATCACAGTTAAATACTTGCTATGGTGGGGGGTAATCAGTAAAGGAAAAGATGGCTCAAAGCAAAATCTGAACATAGTGCGCCTGTTGTTTTACAGTCAGTGTGTGCTGAGCCAAAGCTCTAGGTGCTGTTATTTCAGCAACGTGAGATAAAATGAGACTTTCAAAATTAATGATCTTGCCTCATTAAAGATCCCCTTGTGATGGACTCTTTTAACTAATCTTGTTAAGTATACACATTAAAGACACAACAAGGCATGCAGAATGGGGGAGATAATGGTCCATTGTCAATGGTTATTAGCGGAAAAGGACAACTGAAAGGTTTTTTTTTTTCCCCTTCTATGTAGGAAATGTCTTTCCCCCACAATTGCTCACCAGGCGTCGAGGCTTCCTCTGTGGTGATGTCACTGTCCAAGTAAGATGTGTTTCTTTGAAATCTCCGGACTTGCGAATCCATTTGTTTTGTAATCATTCCAGCCTGTCCTTGCATCAGTGCCATAGTCTTTGTGGGATCTAGATAGCAGTGGGGAAATAAGGTAATGCTAAGCCTTTTGATCATCACAGTCCTACATCATTACCTCACACCCTCCTTAGATTAGGGTGGGCAACTGTTGGGGGGCTGGTGGATGCATTTGCCTCTTTTTTCCACCAACAGACCATGGTGATCTATAAGCACACTTTTTTTTTTTAAGTGGAAGTGAATGGAAACTCACTTTTGCTTTTAATACTTCGAAATGTTGTTTTAGCCACCAAAAGACATAGGACTTTTTCGGACAGGTACTTACAGTGCAAGAAGGCTCATAACAGTAACGACGCTGCTGCATGGCAGGGGGCCTGTTTCGGATGATGCCGTCCCTCTGCCAAAATTATCTGTGTCACTTCTGTGACAAATTGGAGGCAGCCGCCCCATATTTGGCCATTTTTTAGTCACGGGCAACTTCCGTGATTAAAATATGGCGTAGCCGCTTCCAATCCTTCACGGAAGTGACACCAATGATTTTGGAAGAGGGACAGAGGCATCCGAAAAGGACCCCCTGCCGCGCAACAGCGCCATGCCTCTCCCGAGACCTCCTTGCATGGTAAGTATCATCTGAAAAAGTCCATAGAGGAAAAACAGTGTTAATTTTCCCCTTTTAAGGATTTGTTTTAAATAGCTTTAATTTCATTTTAGTAATATTTGTGTTTTTATTTAGGGCTTTATGTGCTCTTCGCTACATTTATTTTAAATTTTGTAACCTTCCTGGGGTCCCAGTTTGGGAGAAAAGGCAGGATGTCACCACCACCACCATCACCATCACCCTGGAGGATTTTGGATTATAATTATAAATTTATAGGAGTCCCCCCAACCCGCCAACTAGTTATGGAATGCTCCAGTGTGTAGATCTAAAGAACAGTTAATGGTCAATATTTGTATCCTCAGTGAGAAAAAAATTATCTCAACACTCAATACATCTTGCTAAGAAAGTGAGGAACAGCCATGAGTTTTTGCACTCTGGGAGCCTTTTAGGGGGGTAAATTCATTTGTGCAAAATCAAGCCTGCTTTTTAACATTTTTGACAGTGAAACAATACAATTTTTATTTAAAAACACACTGTTTCCTGCATGCATGCACCCACTCAAACTCACACATTTCTATGCAGAAAGAGCATGTGTTACTTTGTGCAAGTAGATGTTCAGAGTCTCCAAGTGCAAACATTGGTCAAGAATTATATAGAAGCACTTACATTCTCATGCAACCAGGATGGGGGATACCTGCTGAAGTCAGTCATTCTTTCTGGCAAGCAATTTTGATCACTGTTTATTGGGAAAAACTGCTATGGAGGGAGGTGGCAGCTGCGCTTCATGAAGTGTAAAAAGTGTAGAAATCACCCCCATGCTTTCGGTAGCAATGAATTTTAGCTTTATTTTCACCATATTGTCAAAATATGGAAAGCCAGACCTGTTCCATTTTTGTTCATTCTTTGATCTGTCACAGGAGTTGTAGGAAAAACCTACACCCCTCCAGCTAGGGATGGAAAGAATGTTTGAAAATATTGGCATAGCAGATAAAAAAAATGGATTCCCCTAGGATCAGGAAACTCTCATGAGGAGAATCTTCAATTTGATATTTATTCTTGCAAAATATGGCACACTCTTTCACAGAACATGGCACTTTTTCTTCACAGAAATCAAGTTTCCTATGCAGAAGACATGATTTTTCATGCAGAAAACAGTATTACAGAAAATGGCATTTTCTGTGCAAGAAACCCACAACTCTACAATTCTATGAGTCTATGTGTTTTTTTAATGCGCAATAAATTCCAAAGTGTGAAGAATCATAGAATCATAGAATTGCAGAGTTGGAAGAGACCACGAGGGCCATCCAGTCCAACTCCCCTGCCACGCAGGAAATCTTGATCAAAGCATCCCCGACAGATGGCAATCCAGCCTCTGTTTAAAGACCTCCAAGGAAGGAGACCCCACCACGCTCCGAGGGGTCTCCCCAAATGGCACAATTTTTGAGGACTTTCTCACAGTGAGGAGAAAAATTATATAATTATTATTATTGCATATGAAAATGACATTTATGAAGATTTACACTGCTACTCCCTTCCTGAGCTACTATGAGGATGGCAGCTCAGCTCAGAGGACCAGGGATAAAACGTCCAGGTGGCAACGTGAAGATGATCGACAGGACACTCTTTGTAGGAACTTTCCCATTTTGCTGGCAAGTTTTTAGGTTTGTTTCAGTGCTTGGGTGTTGATTTACTTTGTTATTTTAGGTGTGGTTTTTTTTTTTGAGTTTTAACTGAGCTCGTGTCTCTCATGGTAACTGCTGATATCACGAGGCCTGGCTAATGCAGAAGTAACCTCCAGTTCTTAAAGTCCTAGTACCTGTCGTGTGATAATTCTGTAGCGATTTCTTTGTGTGATTACAGCAATGTGCGAAAGTAATGCTACTATGTTTCCACTTTCCTCACTTGCAGGATAACAGCGTTTTTACACATTAGTCTGATAAAGTCCTAAATAGCAATGACAGGGCCTCAAGTTTCCACAGGAGGAAAGAAGAGGTGGTTTGGTTCACTTAACGTATTTGATTGCTTGATTGCTTGATCAATATAAAAGCATTTCTATGCAACTTTTCAGTGCCAGATTGACACTTCTTTTTAATTCAGCTATTTTTTTACTAGTTTTTTTTAAAAAAATCCTGCTACCTTTTGTGAGATTTATGGATTTTATTGACTGATGCTGTACCAGGTTTCCTCCATACTGCATTTCCCCTTTGAGTGTTGCACATTCTTTATCTGAGTGGATTTCTTTACTTAAGGATTATTAGTCATCTTGGAAATTCTTAGTTGAGAAGTGATTCACAAGTGATTTTCAAAGAAGATGAATGCTTTGCAAGAATGATCACACATGGTTTAAAAGGTGTCTCTCTGTGTGGAGGATTTCTCCCTGCCATTATGGAGGTGGTATCCCAAATGTAAGTTGACTAGAGCTATGCTGCATGAAGTCTATATTGCAAAGGAGAGCAGCCACTTATTTTTTAATTTCCTAAGGGAAGACTCATGATTAGGGATGGAAAGAATATTCAAAAGATGGTCAGAAAATATTTTCTTGAGTGCTGAAAAACCTTGAGGAGAGGAATCATAGACTAATTGCCATAGAATGCATTTGGGACCTATTATATGCTAAATTCACATGGAGTAACTGAGCGTCTGCATAAAACATCAATTTTTGTGTGGGAAATAGAATTTTCTGCATAGAAAACTATTTCTGTGCAGAAAATCTGTGTCTGCACAGAAAAGGCTGTTTTATATATAGAAAAGGCTGCATTGGGGGATTTAGTCTATGCAAAATCCACACATGGTTGTTTTGTGCAGAAAATCACATTTTAATGCAGGAAAAAGGATTTTTCTTCAAGGAAAATAATATTTTTTTGTGCAAAAATGCCAGGTATGAATTTTGCACAGAGTAAATCCTGAACTGCAAATAGTTTTCAAAAACTGCACAGTTTTTGAAGACTTTCTCGCAGCGGGAAGAAAATTGGTAAAATTATTTGTCGCTTCCTTCTAGAAGAAAATGATCGTGACTAGCATCCCCACTCAGGATAGGGTTCTTGGGGCTGAGCCCAGCTTCTCCAGAGAGCTGTGCCATCTTCGCCCTGACACTACCATTTGAAAGTTTCCTAGTTTTTGTTTGTGTTTTTTCCCTATTTTGAAAGAATGAAATGCCTTTCCTAAGGTTTAGTTACCAACCTTAAAAACTTGTAGAGAAAATATGTTGGTACAGGTTGAATCTCCTTTATCCAAAAACTTTGGGACCAGAGGCATTTGGGATTTTGGAATATCTTGGATTTTGGAATATATATATATATATATATATATATATGATGAGATATATCTTGGGACCCAGATCTGAACATGAAATTTGTTTATGTTTCATATACATCTTATACACATAGCCTGAGTACCCAGCTTGTGGGGGCAAGTAGCTAACACAGATTGGAAACTGTTTAATGCAGTGTAGATGTGTAAGTAGCTATTGCTTAAAAACAATTTGTAAGCCGCTCTGATAGCTTTGTGGTTGAAGAGCAGGGTATAAATAACTAAATTTAAAAAAAGGTAATTTTACACACAATATTCTTAATAATTTTGTGCATGACACAAAGTTAGTGTACACTGAACCACCAGAAAGCAAAGGTGTCACTATCTCAGCCACCCATATGGACTATTTCAGATTTTAGAATTCCAGATAAGGGAGACTCAACCTGTATTTTTGGTTCCATCCCTTTTGACTTGCCCACCACTGGAATGGAGCCCCCAAGAACTCCTCTGAAATTGACTCAATCCATGGACTGAAAGAGGTTTTCCACCCTTGATCTCAGAGATCATGCAGATGATTTCAGAGGCCGGAACCCCGCTGGAGACATATGCAGGCATAATGTCAAATTATGCCTCCATGTATCTTTTAATGGCTCTTGAAGATGGAGGAATTCAGCTTCTCCATCTACAACAACCCCTACATTGATATAGGCCCTCTGGAGTCCTGGGAAGATGACATAATCCACTTGTCACCAGCACAGCTGGAACACAGCCATCTATTGTTCAGCCAATCCCCTGCTTCCTCTGGCCACTAAATGGCTGGGGGAACCCTGGCACTGGATTGGTAGGTAAAGAGCAGGGGGAGGAGAGATCACATAGTTGCAACAGCTCTGCCAGTGTGATCTAGGATCCCACCCAAAAGCTGTACATTTAGGGTGAAACAGGTGACACGTGTCATGGTCAGTCAGGACTCTGAGGACTCAGAAGGCGAGGAGGCTGAGCCAGTAGCAGAAGAGCTGGCTGAGTCTGAGTCTAGCCCTGAAGAACCCAGGGCTCAGCAGCCTAGCCCTCCCCCAGCTCAGGGTCCAAGCCTGGGAGACATATTAGAGCAAGAGCAAGAGGTAGAAGAGCAGGTACCTACCTTTAGCCAAAGGAGAGCAGAGAAGGCGTGGCTTCGTCGTTCTCAGAGATTAAGAGACAGAAGCTCATCAATCACCCTGCAGCTGGGAGTGGGAGCTGGGCCAACATAAGCAGCTGGGGGAGGCTGAGTTCCTTGTTTCAGGCAGTCTGTATTACCTGGAGGAAGCCTCTGCCTGTGACTCTTCTGGAACCTTGCTATTTTGAGACTTTGGATATCTTGACCTTGGACTGCCTTCGTTGACCCACCTGCCCAAACCCTTTTGACCTTGGACTGTCTCTTCGTGCTTCACTCTCTCTCTCTCTGTGTACTTCTGACCCTGTAGAACTGCTACTGACAACACCAGGTACTGGGCTTTTCAACTGGGTTGTTGCCGAGCCGGGCTCCTTATCAGCTATTGAGTCGGCTTCTCGACAACACGCAAAGCCAGAACTCAAAATGGGTAAACCCATCACTTTGCTTCTCCTTGTTCCTGTGCCTGCTTTCCTCCCCTTTCTTTCTGAGGAGATTATCAGATGTGGAGGAATGCACCAAAAATCGCATTCCCAGCCACGTCAGAAGAATGGGAGGAGCACAGGAAGGGTGACCATACCAGATGCCCGTGTCCTTCAGCCATTCCGGGGGCATAGCACTGCCATGGATGAGGCTCCATTTTCCTATTAAGGGGGACGAGCCACTAATAGAAAGGGACACTTTACTGATGTCCATGCTATATCGCTGGGATGCTGTAGGACGTAGTCATCTGATAATATTGCACCTTCATGTTCTTGTTGTGATCATCTGACATGGTTTCTGTCACGTCTGATAATCTCCTGGCATCCTCTCCTCTGTCTCTTCTTCTCTTTCCTTTTGTCACCAGCCAGTGGACTATTGCCTTCTGGGGACAAGTCAGTTTTCCCAGAAGTCCAACCTGATAGCTCACACTTGGTTTGTTTGTTTTTAAAAGGCCAGGGGCTATATCTGGCTTATTCCTGCTGTGTGTATTGTGACTGAGTTTTATGGCAAGAGACCCCTGTTAAAACATACATAGCCTAACAGTCCATCGAGCCTTGCTTATTCCTTTCCATTTTGTTTTGCCTAAGTTGGTCCTGTTGGCCTGTTTGAAAAAAAAGCTGTGAAATGTCAAAACACGTTTGCCTGTCATACTGGTGTTTAATTTGCAGCACAGAGTAAGTGCCTGTTTCTTGATCTAATGCAAATATTTATCACACACACACACAGAGACACACATGGGAAATATACGGGGGGGGGGGAGAGAGAGAAGGAGGATAATATTTAGCCTGGTATTAATTTCTGCTCACAAAGGGGGCTTTTGAAGGGCTTACATTAATTTCCCCCAATTGAAACTGCTCGTTTCAACACTGAGGCTACTGTGAATGCAAATAACCTCTCCTTTTCCCGACTGACTGCTTTTGACAGTGCTGAGCTTCTCCAGGTGAGTTTCAGGGTTTTTTGGGGGGCAGGTGGGGGTGGAGGTGTACAAAAAACCTACTAGGAATATAAAATGAAAAGCTGTGGAATGAAAAACACTGAAATTAGAATATTAGACCAGTTAACTCATGGAGGGTAATGAATGCATTGGAAAGAAACCAGCTTCTAGGTTTGGTAAACTGGAGTTTAACTGAGGGAGGTGAGAATTCTCTCTCCCCCTGCAAAGGAAATAAGTAATAACTTTGATACATGGGAAGTTTTCAGTTTGCATTTTTAAACACCTCTGGGGAGTACTGTATTTCTTGTTTTTAAAAACAACAATAACACATGTTAAGCTTTCCTTAACAGGGTAGTTTTGTTCTAAAATATAAATAAAGTAAGGCTGTTTTCAGAAACTGTTAACTAGAATTCCTCTCCGTTGGCCTGCTGTGATTGCCACAGCTTGGAATAACTAGTTAGAGATAACTAATTACTTGTAATTAACCATTATTTTTGTTCTGGGCCTTCAAGTCCACCCTGACTTATGCAATCCTATCCTAAGGGTTTCTTGGTCAGATTTATTCAGATGAAATTTGCCATTGCTTTCCTTTGAGGCTGAGAAGATGTGACCTACTCAAGGTTCACCAGTGGGTTTCCATGGCTGAGTGGTGATTTGAACCCTGCTTTCCATCTTAGTCTAATATTTAAAGTATTACAACACACGGGATCTTTCTAATTAGTACCTCTGCACAATAACATATCTATAACTACACTGTATTTTGTAAGTATCTTTACTACTGTTGTGGTGGAATTCTAATTTAATTTGTAATCACAAGGTTATGGCCTCCCTTATTGGGGGAATCAAATGATACAAGTGTTGGCTCAAGCTATTGCTTGGTGATCTTCTAACTGCTCTGTTTTGGGTGTTGAGGTGACAACAAAAGTGAATGAGCAATGAGTGTGTTTTCTGCCACAGGAAGAAATGGAAAGGAATCTGGTTGGAATCAGCAGTCTCAACAGAAGTAGCATTTTCATACTTCTCACAAAATGTGTGCCTCACTTTGAGCATTCACACATTTTCGAGGCTTATAGTGTGTTTTTGAGAAAGAAGATGCATGCCTATTTTAAAACGTGAATGGCTAAACTGTGTACAATTGAAAAAAATGAAGAAACATGCTTTACTCAATGGGAGAAAGTTGTGTAAATAAGGTAAGCTGCGCAAATACATGTCAAGTGAGAGCGCGAACTGAGAACCTAAACAGTCCAGGCAGCATATAATAAACAGCAGAGTGTTATTCCTTCAGGCCTCAGAACAAAGGTACAGACACATAATTTGTGTCTAAAATAAACTGCTTCTCCTTACTTGGCCATAATGAAGAGTATGTACAGATATATAGAGCATTCAAAAGAAAACATCTTCACTCTGTGAAATCCAACACAGAACTGCTCAGTTCAACTCTATAGGACAAACTAAAAACCCAGTTCATGAAACTCTCTCTGGCTCTCTGGCTTTTCTTCGCAAATGAAGATTCAGGAAGGACTCATCCTGCACTTTCTGCAAGCGTGCTGATGACTAAAAAGGCCAATCCAAGATAAACAAGTCTGGTTGCAGAAAGCACAGCAGAAGGTTTCCTTGGGTGATGTTTCCGGGTTGTGATTCTTTCTGCGTTGTCGTTTCTCTTCAAGACTTGTTTGGTGTGAGTTCTCAAATAAGGCTGCAGCATTGTGGATAGTGCGTCTCCATGCGTCCCAATGTGAGGTCAGGGCGGACCATTGTTGGTGATCAATTTGGCCGAGCCTGAGATGTTGTTTTCAACAGTCCCTCTGTAAACCATGCAGAGTTGGAGGATGTTAATTTTTGGTGAATTTGTTCTGTGCAATGGAAAAGTGAAGATCCACGTGCATGTAAAAGAACAGCTTAATCAAATAAACCAATATTGCTGTAATCTTTGCAAAACTGAAGGGGGAGAGGAATCTTATGATAGACTCCTGGCTACTGTTTTCTGTGCAGCCATTTCCAAAGCTTGGACCATCTGATCCTTGTTGTAGGTGGTTAAGTTGAATGGGCTGCAAATACAAATAGCTTCGCTCAATATTTGTGTGCATAAATTGTTTTGAAACTTCATGATGATTTTGGAGGAATTACTTGAAGGGAAAGAGAGAAGAGACTGTAAAGATGAAGATGTGTGTTGTAAGCTGTGAAACACACACATGCGGGGGGGGGGGTTCAATCATGCTTTTATGCTCTTGAAAAGTGGTTTAAAATGGGGAATCTGTCAACCATTGAATAACTTTTAGTGGATTCATCATTGCATTCTTTTATTTATTAGAGGTCCCCCCTCCCACATCTGCAGGGGATGTGTTCCCAGACTTATTTATAAATGAAACCGTGGATAATAGCAAACCCTATTAAAAGAAAGGACTTCTGGTACAAACATATCATAGAGTTGCATTGGAGGACCTAGTGATTCCTAGAGAGGACACCTCTCTAGACATTTTCCAGCATGACTCTATGGTATGCGCCTCTATTTTTACAGCTGTGGATAACAGAAACTGTGGGTATTGGTTCTGTGAGTGTGTGTGTGGCCTGTAGGGCATTTTTATCCCACCCTTCAAATACACCACCATGTCAACTTAGAACAAATATCACAAATAGAAAATAGTGAATAAACTAAATGAGCTTTTTTTAAAAAAAAAAACACACAGTAAATCTTTAAAAGCAGCCTCTAAATATAAAACATACCACCAGATTAAAGAAAGAAAGAAAGAGGAAAAAAGCCTTGAGATACAACAAGGTGTTCAGCTTGTGTTAGAATGACATCAGAGTGGATGCAGGTGGGTACCCACACTGCATGATTATAGCAGTTTGAGCCTATGCAATTCTGTGATTTATAGTTTGGCAAAATACTTAGAATTATCAGAACAGTGGCTTAAGGGAATGCAGAGCTCTCTAGCAAAGACTCTGAAGTACTTCACCAAACTACAAATCCCAAGATCCCAAAGGATGGATCCATGGTGGTTAAAGTGGAATCAAACTTCCATAACTCTGGAGAGAACATTCCAAAGCAAAAGTGCAACCATTGAAAAGGCCTGCTCTCAAGGAAGACAGCAGGTCAACTTAGAAATGTGGCTCTGGTTAGGATCTCAAAGTACAGACAATCACATGTGGAAAGAGGCTGTTTATTTTTTATTTGGTGCATAATATTTATTATTTTAAATAATAGTTCCTTTAACCTAGGGTTGCCTTCCTTCCAGGTTTGGGATGCAAGGGAGCTTCTAAGACAATTAAAAAGGTTGCCATCAAAACACGCAAAATTACATGTACCGGTTGCCCCCCCCCAATATCCATGGAATGAATATCTGGTTTCACTTATCTGTGGCTGAAAAAAATAGGGACACATACCATAGAGTCACACTAGAATATGCCTAGAGGGGTGTGCTCTCTAGGAATTGCTCTGTAAGTCCTCCAACACATCTCTATGATAAGTTTGTACCAGTGGTCCTTTATTTTAATAGGGTTTGCTATTATTTGTTGAGAATAGCTATCCGGCATCAGATAAGTTATTTTAAAACTAATGAGGAAATGGGCCTGTCCTATGACAAGGATCAGGTACAGATGCTTGCAATACTCATTATGGCCAATAGGTGGACCAGTGGTAAGTTGGACTCAATGGCCTAAGGAGCCCCTTCCAACACTTATGATTTTTTGATTCTATAGCTCAAAAAGGATGGAAAGATTATTCTATATCCTCTCTATATACTGTCTGTGTCAGGGTATAGGTATTCATACATAAGTCTGCCCTGTCCCAGTTCTGCATAAATCTGCATCTATATCTATAGCTCTATCTATCTATCTATCTATCTATCTATCTATCTATTAAAAACTCTCATTAAATTTAAGATTATATTATACACTGGACGGCCATAGGAGAAGTGGATATAAAAGGGAGTGATTTTCTTTTCCCACTGCAACCCACAGACACCCCAAAACCTGCTCTAGTTTGTTTGGAAACCATCACAAACAGATTTTTGTTACATAGGGAAAGAAATTTCCCAATGCTACTGGGAACATCACCTCTGATTTCAGCCTTATTATTTAAATATGTATTTAAGTGCATATCTTTGAACATATTTTCGCTCACAGAATCCTAACTTTTAAGTACACTTTTATCTCAAAGTGCACATTTATTTTCATTTTTTGAACTTTAAAAGCATTTTTTTAAAATAAAAACTGCATCAGGGAAATTGTTAAAAAGTGTGCTATCCAATGAATAGTTATGTTTCTTGGATCACATCAGAACAATGCAAAAGTCAACTTCCTTTCCCCATCCCAATTTCAACAAGACTTCTTAATGTTGATTATTATTATTATTAAGTGATGTGAGTCATTCCAAAATAAGTCATGCCCCCTTTTAATGCTTTATATATCAATTGCACTGTTTATTTATTTATTCATTTAAATATTTATATCCTGTTCTATATCCAAAGATGTCAAGGCAGGACAGGGGTAATACAATTAAAACTATTTAAAATTGGGGTTAGGAAGGTATAGATGGTGGGTTGCATACAATCTCCATGGACAGTTTGTACCCCTCCAATGCCTAAAATATCCCCAATGCCCCCTTGAGCTCTTGTAACCCCCAATGGCAGTGAGAAGTAGTCCTACATCAGTAAAGCACTATTCTATAGGCATGGTGAAAACCTAAAACAAAACAAAACAAAACAAAAACCCACTCACCTCAACTCCTCCAAATGGGGGACATTTTTTTTCCTGCTGGACTCTTTCCCCCAGTTGGTAGAATATAACAAAAAATAGAAACTAGAAGTTACTCATCATTTCAATTTTTCACTGGTTTTCAGCAGATTATTTTGGGATAAAATTGGCCCCCAAGCCTCCACAGTTGCACATGTGTGTGCCTTCAAGTTGTCTGTTGACTTATGGTGACCCCAAGAATTTCAGAGGGTTTTCTTAGGCAAGGATACTCAGAGGTGGTTTTGCCAGTTTCTTCCTCTGAGATATAGCCTACAGTACCTGGCATTCATTGGCAGTGTCCCATCCAAGTCCTAACCAGGGCTGGCCCTGCTTAGCTTCCAAGATAGACCAAATCTGGTGTCTTTAAGGTTTTTAGTTCCATTCCAACACATGATTGCTTATCCCAAATGAAACAGAGCATTCTTTTGGATTTCAAATGGCCACACCTTCTAAAGCTGTTCCCTTTTTGGCTTCTGAAGCATACAAGTGTATACTTTTTTCTTTAAGAAAAGAGGAAGGGAGGAGAAAGGCCATACAATTGCTACTCATCATTTCTTAGCAGCAGTAATTCTCTGGTTTTAAGTGAATTGACCTGCCTGCTTTCATCTTCAGGTAATACGGCCTCACTTATAATTCAGACCAGGAGCTTACGGAGCCTTCCAAAGGGGGCCCCTGAGCTTTGCTTTTACAATGCCTGTTAAAGCATTCGTGCTGATGACAGTTAAATTGTTGGGGGCTCTGTTCCTCATTTACATCACAGACATTGAGGTCCTCTGACGACCTCCTCCAAATGGAAGCCAGATGTTCACCCAGCCTATCGATGGTTCCTCTTGCTCAGTTCCAAACACTTCTCTTGACTCTCAAATGAAACCTTCTGTCTCCCTTGTCACGCCCCAGTGTTTAATGATGTTTTATTGCATTACTTCACAAAACCCTTGAGTCCCCCCCTTTTTCAGTTGTCCTAAGGTAATGGAGTGGATCTGTACCTATTTGCTCATACAAGGTCCTTTTTAGTAGGTAGCAGATCTATTAAACATAAATCAAAGTTTCCGATAAAATATGAGATTTCCACTGTGCCTAACAAAAAAAAGGGGGGGTGCCTTTAAAAGAGAAAGCCCAGTTATTCTATCTTGGATAAACTAGACTTCAAGCTTGCCTAGGGATTTACAGTAGCCATTGCTTAGTCATCTCATACAAACCCACTATGATGATTTGACATCATCCCTTAATAAAATCACAATAAAGGCACACTGGAGGTGGAGCTGCTCTTTTCATTCGATGCCGAAGAAGAATATTTTTATACTCTTGCAAGAGGAAAGTCACACAAATCTTTTAGAAAGCACGGGTCTTGGAAAAGTGACCCTTTTTGAACTGCAGGGCCCAGAATTCCCCAGCCACCCTAGCTGCTGATCATGCTGGCTGGGAGGTTTTCCAAGTCACTTTTCCAAGCTCAGGCACAGAATGGGATTGCAATATCTTAAAAGGGCCATAAGCAGCAAATATGGCTTACTTAAAAATAGGGATGGAAGGAATCTTCAAAAAATATTTTTAAAATGTTTTTGGAGTGTTGAGAAACCCTGACAAGAAGAATCCTGGTCTGATAAGAATCTTTGCAGGCCAAAACGTATTCTGCATGAAATTTGCTCATAGTTGTTTTGTGCAGAAAACAGCATTTTCTGTGTGAGAATAATATTTGGATGCAGAGATATTAATTTCTGTGCAGAAAATGTTTTCTGCACAAAAATTGATGTAATTGGGGATTTTTTTCCTGTGTAAAATTTGTGCATGGTTGATTTGCATAGAAAATGGCATTTTCTGTGCCGAAAACAGCATTTTTCTGTGCTGGAATTAATATTTCCGCATTGAAATATTATTTTCCATGCAGAAAATGCTGTTTTCTATGCAGAAAATGCTATTCTCTCTGAAAAGCAACCATCTGTGAATTTTGTGCAGAATATGTCCTAAATTTTGAATTGCCTTTGAAAATTTCATGATTTTCTAAAAATTTCTTCCAGCATGAAGAAAATTGCTGAAATTACTCATTGCTATATTTAAGAAGAAATGCTAGACTAGATTGACCTTTGATCTCACCCAGTAGGACTTTTCTTAAGACCCAAATTTTGCAAGGTCGTTTTCTCCATAAGAATGAATAGCTACAATATAATACTAAGGGAATATAAAGACTAAATCAATTGTTTAGATACTTGGTGTTAGTGATTCTCCCATAAAGATTCATGTTTGCTTTATGAAAGGGGCATACTTCAATGTTAGAATCATAGAGCTGGAAGAGACCATAAGGGCCATCCAGTCCAACACCCTGCCATGAAGGAATAATCAAAGCATTCCCAACAGATGGCCATCCAGCCTCTGCTTAAAAGCCTCCAAAGAAGGAAAGTCTACTACACTCTGAGGCAGTGCATTCCACTTCTGAACAGCTCTTACAGTTAGGAAGTTCTTCCTAATGTTTAGATGGAATCTCTTTTCCTGTAGTTTGAGTCCATTGCTCTGTGTCCTAGTCTTTGGAGCTGCAGAAAACAAGCTTGCTCCACCCTCAATATGACATCCCTTCAAATATTTAAACATGGCTATCATGTCACCTCTTAACCTTCTCTTCTCCAGACTAAACATACCCAGCTCCCTAAGCCGCTCCTCATAGGACATGGCTTCCAGACCATCCACCATTTTGGTCATCCTCCTCTGGACACATTCCAGCTTCTCAATATCCTTCTTGAATTGTGGTGCCCAGAACTGGACACAGTATTCCAAGTGAGGTCTGACTAAAGCAGAATAGATGGCACTATTACTTCCCTTGATCTAGACACTATACTCCTATTGATGCAGCCTAGAATCACATTGATTTTTTTAGCTGCTTTTTCACACTGCTGACTCATGTTCCATTTGTGGTCCACTAAGACTCCTAGATCCCTTTCACATGTACTGCCATCAAGCCAGATGTCACCCATCCTATATCTGTGCTTTTGCTTTGTACTGCCCTAGTGTCCTACCTTTCTCCCTGTTGAAATTCATTTTGTTAGTTTTGGCCCAGCTTTCTTAAGGGGGTAATTTTGAATTCTGATCCTGTCCTCTGGGGTATTACCCAGCCTAATTTGGTGTCATCTGTAAACTTGATAAGCATGCCATCTATTTCCTCACCCAACTCATTGATAAAGGTGTTGAAGAGGACTGGGCCCAAGACAGAACCATGTGGCACCCCACTGGCAACCTCTCCAGGATGAAGAGGAGCCATTGGTGACTACCCTTTGGCTTCGGCCCATCAACCAATTACAAATCCACCTAACAGTTGCATTATCTAGCCTGTTGTTAGAACAGATGCACTCCATGCAGAAGGTCACAGGATCAATTGCCAGCATCACAATTTTGTATTAAAAATGAGAAGGATCAGGCAGTAGGTGGTATGAAAAAATGTTCTCTACCCGACATCCCAGAGAGCCACTTCCCATCAAAGCAGAGAGTGCCGGCTTGATTGGGGTTGACGAAGTTTGGCCCTGGGGTTAATTGTCCTTCCACCCTCATTTTTGGTCTTTTTTCTTAGTTGTCATAAGGCAGGGTTCTCCACCTTGGAGCCCTCCAGATGCACTGGATTACAGTTATCTACCACCCTTAATCATCTGACTGGGGATGATAGGGGCATTAGTGATATGCAGCAAATAGGCCATAAGCAGCCAGTCTCCTTACAAATAGTTTAATAAACAGACAAACCAGACAAATAATAATACTTCTGTGGAAAGTTTTTTAGCCAAACAATTCCAAACAAGGCAGTGTGTAGATGCTAGAGTTTGATTTCAACTCAAGTGGAACATAGACATTTTCTTACATTGTGGTTTGTGTTTTGTTGTTGCAGATGCTTGTAGATTATCACAAAGGAAGTTAATATGCACTTCAGAATGGCTCGTGGAGCCATAATACTGTGATATCAGTTTCTGTTGAGCTTAGCGATGACAAAACAGAGCCACAGAAAACAAGACTTTTCCAACCAAAACAATGTTAATTGTCAAGTGTCTCAGTTTACTGTAGATTATCATGAGAAATTTGATGCTATCCAAACACGTGGAACATGTCATCCTGGATCACAGAGGAAAGAGAAACCAAAGAGGGTATATTTGTTAATCAGTGGTTACAAGTGGTATGCATTTCAACATGTCCTAAGCTATAAAGAAAAACACAGCGAGGCTTAACTAGGAAACCACTTGATGTAACATCACTGGAAAAAGAATCAGCCGACAGACAAAACAGCTTGTATCCCACACTTACATTAACACTGTGTAGATTCCACTTATTGTACTTGGCTCTTCTTTGGATGGTCAAAGAGACTGAAAAAAGAAATGTAACAAGAAGTGAGCATGTTTTTCAAGTAAGAACTGCCACCCTCAATTTGGAATGTAAAATTTAAGATTTTGTGGTGCCAAAGCTCACATGCACATTTTGTCTAGAATTGGTAGGGAGTTTAAAAAGTAGATGTAGCTACAAGGTTTGTGAGCTAGCATCCAATTTGTATGTGCTAAACCTGCATGGACATGCTTTTTTTAAAAAAATAAAATAAAAATCTAGGTGCTAGTGTAATCGGGCGGAGGGGGAGAAAACAAAGAACAAAACCCTTAAACCACAGAGCTGGAAAGGGCCATAAAGTCAAAAGTGTGGGAAACTTCTTTCAGCCCAAGAGCCAAATTCAATGTCAAAGAAGTTCTTGGGGCCACATTCAAGCAATGGGTAGAGCCATGGGCAAAGAGCAAGGATGAAACTAAAGTTACCAGTATATTATAACTTAAAGCACTTCCTGTCAGTTACATAGCCTTAGAAGAGGCATTGCAACCTTCTAGAAGCGGGAAAAATCTGCACAAGCTGGGAAACCACCAAATGATGCTATCATGAGGAAGAGGGTGTGGCCATCTAGGGAGGACCAGAGAACCAGATTCAGCCCTAGGACCTAAAATGCCTGACCCCCATCCTCCCCCTTATTAGGTTGTGTAGACAATGTAATTTCATCAGGTATTCAAGCATCCTGAAGTGTTCCAGAGCAGTGGCAGCACTAGAGGGGTGTGGAGAGGCCAAACCACACCAGGTGACACCATCAGGAGAGGGGTGACACCAGCCTTAGTGACACCAGAGTTCCAGAGGATTTTTTCTGCAGAGAAAAACATGGAGGTTTTTATGCAAAAAACACATTTCCTGCACCATTATTTCCCCCTGCACATAAAACATTGTTCCCTGCATAGATAATACATTATTTGTATAAAAAAGCCATGTGTTTTTCTCTGTGCATAAAAATCCTCCAGAATACTTTGGGACATTCAAATATTGGGAGAATTTGTATTCCCCCCCCCCCCGGGTCCGGCATATCCATGAGGGAGGGGGAGGTGTGTTTGCTCACTAGCCTGGAAGCAAGGCCAGATTAAGCTATGCCACAGCCCCTGTGCTGTGGGTGAGATAGATCCAGAGGCTATTTAAGCCCTTGCTGCCCCTCAACTCTTCCACTTGATTCCTTTCAACCCACCTGCCCACCACACACGGTGTGATGTTTCTCATGGTCATTTATGGGCCAGGTAGGAATTTTTAGCCTGCTTTTCACAGTTTTTTTTTTTCCTACCCCACATTGTCATTTGCAGAACTAGGCAGTTGGCCTGGGTGGTGTCTAAAATAGGCAGTCACTTGGCAGGTGGAAGGGAGGAAATTTGGTAATTCAGTGAGCACCTATGGCACCACCTTTCAGTGAAGTGAGGTCTCTGGAAATGCCTCTTTAGGTCCTGTGACTTTGGGGTTAGGGAAAGGGACTTTCCTTGGGGCTAGCCTGGGGGATAAACCCTCATTTTAAGTCCTGTGACGTCGAGGAGGAACTTTCAGGATGGCCTTCCAGATACAGGCTGGCTGGGGAGTAACCCACCTTTTGGGTTATCTCTGGGGATCAGGTGTTTTGCCCAGGGGAAGCCGGTGAAAAGGTCTGGGAACAG
Organism: Gambelia wislizenii; assembly: GCA_030847615.1. Classification (NCBI taxonomy): domain Eukaryota; kingdom Metazoa; phylum Chordata; class Lepidosauria; order Squamata; family Crotaphytidae; genus Gambelia; species Gambelia wislizenii. The sequence continues at coordinate 7,941,392 of JAUMIR010000008.1, forward strand.
ATCTCCTGCCCCAGCACTAGGTCCCCCCATTGCTGTTCTCCACCCAAGTCTTAAATAGGATAGAGTTAAATAAAGTGGCCCATTCTCAACCTAACATTGTCTGGTCTCATTATTTCCTGGGTCTGTCAGCAAAACTGTGCAAAATGTCTTGCTGTGTATTACTCTTCCCAACAGGGTTTCCTTATATCAGGAAACCCATATTTTGGGGGCTGGGAAACTAACAGTAGATAATATTCTTCCCATATCTACCCTTTACATTGAAACTTTTGCAGATCCCACTCATTAATGTTTGCTTTTTTATTTTATATAATCATTTCCAACATGTCTATGTCTATTTTTTAAAAAAAAAAATCACAAAGTCATTCACAATTTTAAAAAGGAAAGATACAACAGAACAGTTGCTTAAAAGGGTAAAATGATTTATAGAGATTTGAAGAGGGAACTGATCTCCCCTCGCTTGACATTAATGCCAAGCGATTCATCTGATTTGTATGTATCCTTTCTTTTAGTAGACCAAGATATTAGGGTAACAACTAAGTCTGTAGAATTCCTGGTGGGAGCTGTTAAAACAAGACTGAGCATGATTTTCTGACTCCCGATTTTACATAGCTTCAGAATGTTTTGCATTATATATTATATGGACTTCATATCATTATAATGGTTTATGAACATTGCAAAACTGTAACTTTTAACTTTATTAGAATACTATGTTTGCAGTGGCTTCTGTCTGATGCAAATAGAAGATCTAAAAGCAATAAAATGCATAAACCCATTCAAGGGAACTGATAAAGATAATTAGGAAAATGAATTGGGAAAATACCTGGGTAAATAAATAGAATTTCAGTCAACAGCCAACACTGGGAGTCTACCTAATTTTAATTTCTAATAAGTCTAAGAGCTCCATGCTGAGAAGCAGCATACTTCCAAATACTAGATATTGGAGAACCAACAACAGAGGACAGCTGGGCATCTAGTCATGTTAGTGAGCTTATTTTATTTATTTATTTATTTATACCTCGCATATTAAGCCACAAAGGCTATCAGGGCGGCTTACAAATGGTCAATTTAACAGTTCCCTGCCCTCAGGCTTACAATCTAAATAAGACATGACACATAAGGAAAAGGGAATGGCAGTGGGGTTAGGGTTTAAATCCAGCAGATACTGTTGGTACTTCTGTCCTTCCAAGGGCAGGGCGGTGGCAGTTGGGATGGTGAGCTTATGGATGCATCTGGTTGGTCAGCTTTGCAAACAAAAAGTTGGATTAGACCAGAGCTAGGGAACCTGTGGGCCTCTTGGTGATGATGTTGTACTATAACACTCCTTGTCACTATCCATTGGCCATGCTAGATAGGAGTGATGGGAGCTGGAATCCAGCAACACCCAGAGAGCTAGAAGTTGTCCAGCTCTGGCTAGACGGATCTGTGCTTGATGGAACAAGACACTTTGGCTGGAATCCTGTTGGATAATCCCAACTAGAGTAGACCCATTGAATCAGTTGGTAAATGGTGAGTCAACACAAAGGGAAATCCAATTGATTTAATGGTCATTCAGGACTAACAATAGGATTTAGGCTTTTGTTGTCATTGCTATGATTCTTCCCCCACCTCATTGAATACATTTGGGGTAGCCATCTACCCGAACAATCCCAAATTTCCACTGGATGTCAGTATTCCACAGAAATGCAGTTGGTGGATCATTTATCTGGCAGTTTAAAAAAATTCTCCTCTTAAGTAAAGCTGTTCAGAAATGACAGTTCTCTCACTGTTCAAATCCGCCTTAATTATAATGCAAACTCTGGCAGGAAGATTATGTTTACAGTGAAAGACATCTAAAATGACTTCCATCCTGGCATGCCAAAAAGGAATGGGGGGGGGGAAGGAGGGGGAGGAAGAGGAGGAGGGGAGAAAGTTGGGTTTAGTTTCAGAGAAAACAAATGAATATTTTTCACTCATCTCCCCATAGTCTTGATATTTTGAGATTTTGTTAAAGGGAGGAAGAGGAGGTAGATTTTTTTTTCTCTTTGTAATACTTCCCCTTTATTTTTAACTCTTATTTTTTTTGTACAGGAGCCACACACAAATATTTCTTTTCCCTCCAAAATGGCAAAATCCATGAACATGTCAAAAATGATTGATTGCTTGGTGTGTTTCAGCCTTTGATAATTGAGCCTAACACAATGTCTCCTCTTCGCAGCTCAATGGGATTGCATTAGACCCAAAAATCTCTCAAGGAAACAAAAAAAAACTGACATTGGGAGAAAAGTGGTGGTGGGGAGACTTTTAATATGCCAAAGATACCCAGCTGTTTCACAGGGCCAAGGGGGGCATAAATGTTTTAAAATAAAAAAAATTCATGGAATGAGCAGACAATAAACAATGTTGTTGAATATTCCATTGTGATTATGTACAATTCAATACAGCTCCAAGCATCTATGCATGCTCTGATCTAGACAGCATGAGGCTAATGTAGCTGCTTCCCTGAAAGGTTATGGCTAGCAACCTGGTAGTGACATGTACAAACATAAATTCACCTTATGCCTGTGCCTCCCCCCACCTCCTCCAATCAATCTCCATCAGTCTCCAAAGCAGGCAGATTTTCTCTCCCTATGACTTCTCTGCACACTCTCTCATATCTGCTTCAGAGGGCTGGGAAATCATCTGGAGTAGAGGTGGCACATAGGACTTCTGGGGGTGGGGAAAGAAGGACAGTGACCCATTGAAAGTGTGCACCTTAGAGATTAACTGAAAGAAAGAAAGTGTAGCATAAGCATTCATAGACTTGGGGCTTGTCTACACTGGCCAGAATACTCTGCCTTCTGGTTTAGGAACAAAGTGTTCAACAGACACAAGCTTTTGAGGAACAGAGTACCCAGCAGGCTCATTCATCTGAGCAACAGGATATTCCACAACCATAAACACCACAGGAACATAATACAATCTTACCTAGTTTCCTGCAGCATCGACAAGAAAAGGAAAGACATAGGAGATCAGTGAGGATAAATAGGAAGCAAGAAGTAATCAGGCATCATCTGAGGGATGGTGCTGGCCAGAAATTAGACAGCGCTTTATCCAGAACAGCATGGCTAACAACCAACCTGCTTGAGTGTAAGCCACTCTGGTCTCTGACTCTTGACTGACGTACTGTAATCTTGAACTTTACCTTTACAGCCTCGTCTTTGGATTTCCCCATTGGACCATTGATTTGGCTTGTTGTCTCTCCATGTTTGATTCTTAAGACTGGACTGTGTTTACTCTTTGTGCCTGGCTCCTAGACTGACTTTGCATACTGGTAAGCTGATTAAAACACAGCTACTCCCTTTGAACTGTGGAAGCTGATTTATTGGTTATCAGCATCCTGTTCTGAGCAGTGTAGGCAGGACCGGTTTAAGGAATTTTGGACCCCCCTGCAACACTTTATTTTTGGGCCCCCATATGTTTATCTCAGGTCAATATAACCTAACTCAACCTAAGCTATTCACAGTACAGGATATTCAGATTATTACTAATAATGTTTTTGCAGGAGGAGGGTTACTACACCCCCCACACACAATGATGGGCCCCCCTGCAGATACTGATGCTGCTGGTGCCTTAAACTGGCCCTGAGTGTAGGACACCTCAACCCCTGTTACTGTGACAAAACGGGCAGCAGTCCACATGAACACACTGGCTGGTATTGGTGGGCACCTCTGCTTCTATTGCACATCACACTCTGAAGCCGGAAAGAAGGCCGTCAGCATGTGATCAAGGCTGGTCACATGCAGGGGGCTTTGATCATGTGCTAGAGGCCTCCTTCCCAGCTTCAGAGTGAAAACAGTAGTGTCAGCTCCAGTGATACAGTCTGGCATGCAGGTATGGATTCCTGCATTCCAATGCAAGACCCATCCAGTTTTTGAAAAGTTTTTAAAGGGTTTAGCCCAGCTTTCCCTTGGCTTTGCTCAGGACTGTCTGAAGGTGAATAAGGGCAAGACCTGTACTGCAGGGCTCCCACACAGGGGAAATCTGAGGTAAATTGACCATCTAAACAAGCCCATGGTCTGTTTCCTCAGATGCCTGGACTCCTTGCATCTGAGGAAGTAGCCAAAGTCTACGGAAGCTTAGTTTTCTTCTTTCTTTCAGTTTGTCTCTAAGGTGTTACAAGATCCCTTTGCATACTGATATTCCAGACTAATATGGCTATGTCTTTGAATTCTACCTCCATTGCAAGTGTGTGGGAGAGATACACACTCCCCAATCCACTAACGGGCTTCTTCAATGCAACTTAGAAGGGGAGTATGCACTTGCTATGATTAATGGGAGCATGGCTCCTTGAAAAAGAGTTCCTAGTTGGAAAGGCCAGAACATTACAACTCCAAGCAGCTCCCCTATTGCCAGCCACAAAGAAGCCATAGACAACTTTAAGTATCTGAATTCTGTCCTGAATTCAGTGTCACTCCCATACGTCTACATACATCAAAGAAACACTAAGCAAATTGCAGATAACTCCCATAGATTCAATGGATCTGTTTCAGCTAGGGCTAAGAGTAGGATTTAGGCTTTAGTGCATATCTAGGAACACTTTTGCCTTCCCACTTTCCCTCATCTTGATGAAGAAATAAATGAATACTCCTTGACCTTTTCATTCTATTGATGAAATCAGTTTTGGCTGTCTTCCTCCATGTTCTTGGTTGAATTACTCTGTCATGTTCCCCTCTCCCAACATCACATGTTTTTTGAAGTCCGCAAGGGTTTAATCTAAAGTGTTAGGTGCTCATCACTGGTACAGATCAACCTGTCAATCTTGTGCTTCCTAGTGCTTTCTATTTATTAAAACAGGCAGCATCTGTGTCCAACTTTCCTTTTCCTTTTAAGCTTGATATATTAAACAGCTCCTCCAATATAGGAAAATAACTCAAGCCATTATTGTTTCCTTTTGTGCATATATCATTCTAATTTCAGTCTCCCATAGTTGTGTTATAGGTAGTCTAGGAAACTGAGATGTGTCTGCTAAGTAGGGAAACTCTGAATTTCTCCTCAAATTTGGAACATCTGGTCTGCCTGGTCTTGTTATGCCCTAGAATTGATGATTAGTATTCTGTATTCTAGTTAAATATATTAAATACTAGCTGTACCCAGTGTAACATACACCGCTATAGTAGATTTGAAAGGTTCACATGAGTCAGCTACATGCTATTATTTTAGAAAAAAAATATTGCATTGTTTTGCATGTGACTGGTGAGTGGCTGAGGGAGTGAGAGGAGGGAGGGGCCCTTGTGAGGCTGGGGGTGTAGATGCAGATTGAATGGCAGGAGTGGATTGTGAGGTGGAGAGGGGATTTGCATGTGGGTGGTGATTGGCTGAGGGAGGGAGAAGAGGGAGGGGATTGTTGGGTATGTTTCCTAAGTGGCCAATCAGCACACTGGGACAGGAAACATACCCAAGCGTTATAGATAGATAGATAGATAGATAGATAGATAGATAGATAGATATTTAGCTAAGGAACCTCTTCTGGCCTGAGCTACTAAACTTGATGGAAATGTCATTCACCCCTGCTCCATTTGTTGGCAGAATGACTTCCTTCTCTTCTCCATAATGGTTCCATATTCACAATTGCTAGTCATGATTCTGACACTACTGCTACAATTGTAACTACCCAATCCATTTAACCAGGCATCAGCTGCACTGGAGGAAAGAGGTCATTCTGCTGGTGGTCAGACCATGAGTGAGTGACATTTTAGTTAGGTTTGGGGTGGGGAATTTGGTCAGAAGAGGTTACTTAGTATAATTAATTGAGTAGTGGCAACATAATACTGGCTAATTTTCTCCATTGTACCTTTTTTTGGGGGGGGGGTTGAGTTTGTTTGTTAAATTTCCAAATCTTTGTATGGGCTTACACAATCCTCCCAACACAATATTTTGTACAGCATCTTCTCCAATATAAGCATTTTGTACACGTTGTACAAAATATACACATCAGGGTATGAAACCTTTGAGACATAAAATGGGCTGAAAAATTTGGGCTTAACAATAATTGGGTTTTGACCTGTACATTGCTTCTGGAAGTGAAAAAATGATTGATTGACTTAAAAACATGGATGAATGAAAATTCTCCCACCTTCCAGAGTTCCAGCTGTAAAGAATGAAGCAATTTTTGATCCGGGACTGAAACAGTGTGTTGTGTCTGTCAGAATCATGCAAATAACTGACTGAAAAGAATGTTTAAAAAACTTTACACAGTGTGTGTGTGTGTGTGTTTGTGTATAGACCTTTGTGTGATGTGCTTCCTTCTGCTGACCCCAGGTTAAAGGCTTGTGAGATAGTCTTAGTCTGCTTTCTGTCAGTGTTTCCTTTCTACAGGAACTCCTGGAGATGACTTGGTGGGAATCCAGCGATAAAGAAATGGAGCTCATTTCTCACTCACCGAAAGGAAAACAAAACCAAAGGAAAGAGTGTTTCCTGCAAGTCTTCAGTCAGTCGATAAGCTTAATTGGCTAGGTCTGTCTCCTGTACATTGATTGCACCTACTAATAAAAGAGCTATTGATTGGCACATTATAGAACAGTAGCTTGTATGGGCTACAGTTCCTTCTAATGTTATTACTACATCAACCTTTTTCCTGTTTCTGGCTCTTTGGCATTATAAATTATGTCAAATGCCAACAGCTTTTCTCTCCCCCCCCCCCTGCTCTTGGACTTTGGAATAGTTTCCTCTTATTCATTCGTTTGACCTCCTTATCGCCCAGCAAATCCTCCCAAGAGGGGCAAAAGACCCCAAAGAGGGAGAGCTGCCACATGGCTATTCAAACGTAGTAGTGTTATGAGGGCTATATTTTATGTCTTAATTGGGCCTTGGAAATCAAATAAATTGATATGCCCTGACATTGCTTTAATGTGGCTGTGATTAGTGAGCCATAGGAGCAGACCAGAGAAGGCTGAAACCATCCTTGGGGGAGCTTATGGCGTCCTCTGTGACCTTGGGAAGGCCAACAGAGGTCAGGGCACCCGATCACCATTACTGTGTGGAGCTTGGAAGAAACAGGTTGCAAATAATGTGTTGCTTGCAATTTGTTCCTTTTCTCAATAATAAAGGTAATAGTTAACAACACAAAGGGGAAACAACACACTGTATTTAGTCTAGCATTCTTTTACACAGGAACTAAGTGGTTGCTAGGGGAAACTGGGAAGCAGGACACGGGTGCAAATGCACTCTCCATTTCATGGGGGTTGTCTAGATGATTAAAAAAAAAATCTCCTTATAGAATTCAAGGAGAATACCTTTTGTCCCAACAAGATCCCTTGGTGCTTCACCTTATTTGGAAGAAGGGAGCCCCCAAACTCCAAAAACCAACATGGGAGAAGCCTTCATGGCTTTTCTTGATTTTTTTTTTAATGCGGGGGAAATGTGCATTCCCACTTGTTATGACAACCGAATTACAGTGCAGCACATTCCCGGATAAGAGTGGAAGTGGAAACCTGATTGGTTGGGCGTGTGGGGGGGGGCAGGTTTGCTGGCAACGAAGTGGCTGGAAGTGCCATTTTGGAGTTTCTCAGAAGTGATTGTGTGCTTTTTCACTGCACTGTGGTGACCAAACAGCTTTTAAAATGGAAGGTCGCACTTACGCACCATAGATTTACTCTGGTTTTTTTTTCTCTCTCTGGCTTTTTTTCGCAAATGAAGATTCAGGAAGGACTCATTCCGCACTTTCTGCAAGCGCGCTGATGACTGAAAAGGCCAATCCGAGATAAACATGTCCGGTTGCAGAAAGCACAGCAGAAGGTCTCCTTGGGTGATGTTTCTGGGTTGTGATTCTTTCTGCGTTGTCGTTTCTCTTCAAGACTTGTTCGGCGTGAGTTCTCAAATAAGGCTGCAGCATTGTGGATAGTGCATCTCCATGCCTCCCGATGTGAGGCCACAGCGGACCATTGTTGGTGATCAATTTGGCCGAGCCTGAGATGTTGTTTCAGGGAGTCCTTGTATCACTTTTTTGGAGTGCCCCTCTTACGCTGACCCATGGCGAGTTCAATGTAGAGTACTATTTTTGGGAGGCGATGGTCCTCCATCCTAGAAACGTGCCCTGCCCAGCGCAGCTGTGTTCTCAATATCATGGCCTCAATGCTGGTGATCCCTGCTTGCTCAAGGACAGCAACATTCGTCACATAATCAGTCCAGTATATATTTAGGATTATGCGTATACAGCACTGATGAAAGCGTTCAAGGAGTCGTAAGTGTCGGCGATAGGTGACCCATATTTCAGACCTGTAAAGGAGAATAGACAGTACAATGTCTCTATACACACTGATTTTTGTGCTTCGCCTCAGGTGTTTGTTACTCCAGACTCTTTTGTAAAGTCTTCCAAATGCACTAGTAACAAAACAAAACCGTTCAGCCGTGACAACTTGTTGAGAATAATAACACAAGTGATTCATTCCTGGACACCATCTTGATTCACAGGCATGTCTCTGTGTGAACATCAAATATAGTTAGCTTCACATACTGGACACAGCTGTGAATCTGCATTAATGCACAACATTATATCTTCTTATCTAGACAAAGCCATGGTTTCCAGCAAGTGACACACAGAGGCATATGGCTTTGACAGTGTTTGTGATATAGTGCCATCTTGATTTGCAGCCAATAATGGTCCTATCCTCCCTGAATGTACCTAATACCCTTTAAAGCAGCCCAAGTCAGTACCCACCACTATATCTTGTGATGGTGAACTCCAGAGATTAACATATAAAATGACTTCCTTTTTGTCCATCCTGAATCTCCCACCATTCCAAGTCAGTAGATGACTCCTGGTTATTTCAAGGGACAGAGAAATACCTCTCCCTATCTACTTTCTCCACATCATATAGGGATGTCTTCACTAACTTTGTTCCCCAAGGAAACAATGGTAAGTTTAGCAATTTTCTTCCCTCTCTATGAAAAATTCCAAAAAAATCCCTGTAGAGTTTTAAAAGACTATTTGCCATGTGGAATTTATTCAGCACAAAATGCACATTTAAGTTTTTTGTGTGTGCAGAAAACAGCACAGCACAGAAAATGGTGTTCCCTGTTTTCAAATTGCTATTTTCTGCACAAAAGAACCACATGCAAATTTTACACAGAGTAAGTTCCAATTTGCAAAGACTCTTGTCAATCTATGAAGGGTTTCCCAACACTCAAGAAACATATTTTTGAATGTTTTCAAATATTCTTTCCAACATTCACAATTTTGTTTGTCTCCATCATATCTCCCTTTACCTATATTTCCCCCTAAGCTAAATAGCTGCAAATGTTGTAACCTTTCCTTATAAGCAAGTAGCTTTTTCTATTATGAAAGACAAGGTGGATTGCAAATAGAGTAGGACCTCCTTATCTGATGGGGATTGGTTCTGGGGGCCTCATGGATACCAAAAACCGTGGATAATAGCAAACACCATTGAAAATAATGGGACTTCCAGTTTAAAATACCATAGAGTTGCCTTGGAAGACCTAGAAAATGGCTAGAGAGGACATATTTTCTATGAAGACTTTATGGTAGGTGTGCTGTTTTGTGTCCCATGGATAATTGAATCAGTGGATAATGAATCAGTGGATACGGGAATCCTATTGTATAATATAATAAGATTGCTTGGCCAAGAAGTTAGACAGAAGAGAACTGAAAGGTTGAGTCTTTTTTTTTTAATTGGCCTTCCTTTAGGTTGAGTCTGCATTTTATTTCCTTTAATACTTTACAATGTTCAATCCTGTTTTCAACATATAGCTGTTATATTTAGCTTTATGGCACATTCTACACAAAATCCTATCATAATTACCCACCTAACAACATTTTTCTATAACTCTTTTAATGCCAAGCATCTGACAATAATGTAATAAAGAGGCTGTAATGTAAATGTGTGTACTTTATTACGTTACCGTTTAAATGAAAGAAATGTGTGTACGATATATATTTTGTAGGAGAGGGAAATTAAGTAAAGATCGAAACATTCTGTTTCTTCTTATGACATGTGAGCAGATGAAGGTGTCTTCCTCCCCTTCTTTTTTTTCAGTAATCTTGGGGGTTGTTCATCATTGTGAGATTTGTGTTACTTGACAATTTCACAGAAACGTATATGGTGCTGCCTGATCCTATGCAAATCCCATGAAGTTCAATGGGGCTTACTCCAAGATTTGTTGTGGATGGAATCAGAGCTTTACAGCCCAACTCTAAACATGTTTATTTAGAAGCACTGGGGCACAAGATCCAAACTGCAGCCATCCCACAGTGATGGGAAGATGCATCCTCCACTCAAACTATGGACCACCAGTGCTTATAGGCAATTTGCATATTGTTCAAATAGAGCTCACTGTGGCCTAGGCCTTGTTTAGATGGGTAATTTATCCTGTCTTTCCCCTGCAGACCTTATGACACAGGGATGTTGACCCATTTTGCCCCTCATGACCATGGGGACAAAGATGGTTTCAAGATAGGGGTTAGATGGGATAAAGCACAGTAAAACATTTTAGAAAAATACCTGGGGGGGGGATGTGGTGTTTTTTGGAAGAAACAGATTGGACCCTACATGACTGCAGGAGCCCATACCAGCACACCGGCCCATCACTACAGCTGCGGTGTGTCTTCAAAGCCAGGAAGTCTGGTCACATGCAGGGGGGCTTGATTATATGCTGCATGCCAGCTTCCTGTCTTCAGAGAGAGTGACGCAGGCAGCAGTTGCCGTGATGGGCCAGCATGGTGAGTTGGGCTCCATCCCATTTTATTCATGTAATGGGGGAGGAACAGGCCAATTCCATGGCAAGGATATGCTGGCAGAGAGCCGGCGTATTCTACCCATGTACATGAGGCCCTAATCTTAAGTAAGGGTCCATAGGATTGTAACTTTTTGATGGTAGGGTATTTCCAGAAAGAAATTACACAGTTTCTAATGTTTGCCTCTGATCTTTTCCTAGTAAACCCACCTTTGGAGAACTTTACTGACCTCTCTAAGCATTAAAGCTGAGATGGGGAGGTATGGAGAGAGAAAGGGTCATTTTCTAGTCCTCTGGACCTCACAAATGCCCCATGTCCACCATTTCCTAAAGCTGGAATTGAGGTCTTGTTCAAAATAGGTTCAGCACCATGGTTAGCTCCTAACTAAGACTAGAATCTGCACTGCAGAAATAATCCATTTTGACACCATTTTTAACAGCCAGAATGCTATGGAATTCTGGGATTTGCAGTTTTGAGATATATTTAGCCTTTTCTGGCAGAGCGTTCTGGTACCATACCAACCAGAAGTCCCAGGATGCCATAGCATTGAGCTATGGAAGTTAAAGTGGTGTCAGACTGAATTATTTCCACAGTGCAGAGACAGTCTAAAACATATTGATCACCCTCCTGAAATGGAAACAAACCGTCAGCTGCTACTGCTTGGTGGGATGGGATGAGGTGACTATCTTTATCAGCTTAGAGTGATTTGTTAAAATGTCCTCGGTGTTTACTTAGAATAAACAGAACAGATACACATTTCTTTCCCTTCCCTGTGTAAATTATCCTCAGGGAAATGTAATGTTTTGATTTACCCCTTTCCTCTACCCGGGCTTGAAGGCTAATGCATCCAAGAGCCACAGTGCATAACCTAGTCAACTAAATCAAAAAGAAGCAAGGAAGCTTGCCAAAAAATGGATTAAAGAATAAGTTTAAAAGAAAAAAAGCAGCAAAGAACCTTCTTGCTGTCTGGAGCACCATTGATTTCCCATGATGCTATACCTTTGTTAATTAATTAACTGATTCATTAATTTAAAAGTGTGACTCAGAATGTGCCCCACAGCTTAAAAGCAGCACAGACATTTGTGTGAAATTAAATGGATCTATATTGAGACTATTATATATCCAAGGAGCTCAGGGTGGCACACAGGGTTTATCCCTTGCCCCTCATTTTATCATCACAACAACCCTGTATGGTAGGCAAGCTCAAAGTAGATTTAATTAATTCATGAATTTTATGTCTGCCATGGAATAGAGGTGGAGGGTAGGGTAGCTCAGAAACAGAGCTTAAAATACAGTACAGGAAGCTCTCGCCTTTTGATGGTTTGTTATCTGATGGCTCACTCTTTGACACTTGCAAATTAAGGAAAAGTTTCATTCATTAGATGAGGAATCCACTCTTTTGACAGTTCTTGCCTATGGAGGATTCACAGTTGCCCCTGAAGCTTCCTGGAAAATGCACATAGATGAACATTGTCAGACATGTGGCTGTCTAAATCCACATCACTGCACATTTTCACTCAATGCCCTTTATGAGTACGTGTACCCACTCAATCCGAATGAATGTAAATAGGTGTGGACAAATCAACTTTGCTGAGAACGGGCAAAAATGTGCACCCACTCGCAGTAAACTATAGACAAGCCCTATGTCTCTATAACCAGATAATGAGCCAGACATTATCCACTGAGGTCTGCTGGGGTGCTCCGAAGGTCTCAGTTCTGTGTAATCATTTTGCATCTGGCTATGGGACACAGCCAGACACCCCTCTGGTCCTACCCACTCCCCATGAGATGCAGAATAGCCCTGCCATGGGAAGGGAGGGAGAATCAGAGGCTGTCTGGTACAAGATGGCATGAACATGTTTTCTGCTGCTCCAGAGAACAGAGCACAAACCAATGGATTCAAATTGCAAGAAAATATTAGCAGGATCTTATTTACTGAAAGAGCTGTTCAACATTGGAGTAGACAGTCTTGGAGTGTGGTGGATTCTGCTTCTTTGGAGGTTCTTAAAGGGAAGATGGAGGGACATCTTTCAGGAGTGCCTTATTTGTCTATTCCTGCATGGCAGGAGGTTGGACTAAATGGCTCTTGTGGCTCTTTCCAGCCTTCTAATTCTGCAGTTCTATGGTAAGTCCAGTGGCGCTTTGGGTAATGCAGAGAGAAGAAGGGAGTACCAACCTCTGCAGTTCCCCAAAAGGACATACACAAGTGTAAGGGAAACTTGTGCATGTATATGCTCCTAAAAATATGCCAACCTAGGCTTGAATCTTAGTGGTAGTCCCAACATAAGTAGGCCCATTGAATCAGTGGGATTGATCTACACACTGATGCACCATTAAACAAATGATTCAATACATTAGTTGGGACTAACAAGTAGGTCTGCCCTTGTGAACTTTGTGGGTTGTCCATATGGCCTCAGCTGATGGCTATCTTGAAATCCTTTGCTAGCAAACTCTACAAGTTCATGCATGGTGCAAAGGTGTTAGAGCTAGGGAAGTTAGTTTTTAAAAGCAATCAGTAACTTTTGTACTTCCAAGTACTTCCTCAATAGTTAGCATTTTAGTTACATTTTAAAAAGTAACTCTTTCCCTTCATTTTTCTCAGAGTAACTAGGTAGTTTCTAGTTGCTTAATAAGCTTTCCTTCTACCTCAATAAAGCATTGCATGAGCCTCCATAATCTTGCACTCAATTGAAACATATAGTATTCCTTCTCCACCATTTAGTGAGACCACACTGCCTTAACTATAACACAACTAAGTGGCTGGATTTCTGTTAGTATCTTACACATTTGTTATGTTTCCATGTGGAAGTGGTTGGAGATTTTTGTCTTAGGTGCAACATCTGCATTGAGTGCAAGGTTATGGAGGCTGAATTGCACATGTAGCACCATTTCACATTGCATTTGCAGCAGTGCATTGCACATGAAGATGCAGATGCACATTTGGTCATATATTCAGTTGTGCAACACATGAAAGATGGTGGTGTTTCACAATTGTCATATAATTCCCTGAATAGAAAAGTATGTTCTATCTCCTTAATGTAGAATCTCAATCAGTTAAACTTTACAAAACAAAAGGGGAAAAAATTGTGCCTTGTTCAATTACAATAATAGATTTAGATTTACTATCCACAAAAGGAATCCATTACAAGTAACTAATAATCTGCCTCTAGTTACTTCTGCACTCTGGGAAAATCATCTAACTTCATCAAGCTGTAACAGGGGGAATCATGAAAGTGATTAAGAAACTGGTCAAATAGTTATCAAAATTGCTGGCTTGGTGTTATTTTATAATAATATAATAATAATAATAATAATAAAATTTTATTTCTATCCCGCCCCTCTGCAACGCAATTTTAAGCCTAGGGTTTTGGAAAATATACCCAAAGGAAAAGCCAAAATATGAAATCATGGCGCACCTCTAAGTTATAATAGGAGATCTCTGAACCCAAAATATTTTACGGATAGGTTGCAGTCCTATATTTTCTTACTGGAGTGGGGAGATTCTTTATTAAATGTAGTGGGCTTTACGTCTGAGTAGACATGCAGAGGATTGCATCATTAGCGTACTTTTTGTTCAGAGTTGAAGTGATTTCTACTCCCTGGTTCATCGTTTTAGGAGAGAAGAAGCATAACTCAATGAGAGACAGAAACATTAAGCAGACAGTAAAACTGTCAGAAGCCAATGATTAATTCATCTATTGACCAATGCTATCAGGGATATATTTTCCCCAATCAATATGGAAAGACTGCAACAGTGATTGAAATGTTAAGCTGTCCTGACAATTGCCTTCATTTAGAAGAAGCCCAACTTTCAGAAGATACTCTATACGAGGGGAGTTGGCCCTGTTGTCCTAAGGCCATGTGTGGCCATTTGGAGCACCCCCATCCCTCCTCTACTTCTATTATATATCTTTTTGACACACCATGGTAAGTGATATTCCCATTTCTTTGGCAGAATTCTGACAATCCCACCTTTCTATTCAATGGGAAAAGTTTCTAGTCCTCAGATTTATAATAAGAAAAGAAATGTGATGGTTATGCTGCCTTCAGGTATCATAGAAAAGGATGACAAACATTATCACGTGCAAGGAGTTATTATACTCCAAGCTAGAGACCTGTAGTTTCTGGACTGTTTTGTGAGACACATTGGAGTTCCTTGCATCTCATGCAAGTGTGTATGTGTGTGCGTGCGTGCGTGAGTTTACACCTTCAGGTCACCTGTCAACTTATGACATCCCCATGAGTATCATAGGGTTTTCTTAGGCAAGGAATCCTCAGAGGTGGTTTTGCCAGTTCCTTCCTCTGAAATATAGCTTACAGAACCTGGTATTCATTGCTGGTCTGCCATCCAAATACATACTAGGATGGACCCTGCTTAGCCTGTAAGATCAGGCATTTAGGTCAAATACTGAACTAAAAATGTAAAATGTCAGCAATCAGGATTGACTTTCTACTATCCCCAATGGCACTCCTACAGGTTTCAAAGCATCTGTGATATTTGGCCAGTGAAGGTATACAAAGTGTGGAGCTCCATCTTCTCTTCCCTTCTTTTCAGTCTTTATTCATGAGCCCTGAGAGAGTAATAGTTGAAAACAGAAGTGTGGAAAAACAAGATTGAAGCAATCATCTAAAGGTCAATAAGTAAGTCAATACTATAATCAATATGGTAACTGAAACATTTTGTTTAATGTTAATTAAGAGGCTGCTTCATCTAGACCTTTAGCAAGTTTAATGGGAGCATTCCAAGTGTAAGTAACATGAGCAAAAGATACAGCAAATTGAACGTCTATATAAATGGGAAACGGGTTTTGGGTACAGTACAGTTAGTACCAGTAGAGAGGTATTTATCACTGAACAAATGCCAGGTGTATCTGTACGACATCATTCTATCAATTTCATACTGCTTTCATACAGGTTGCCTCCTGTTTATGTGGGCTTGGTATCCATGGTCTCACTTATCTACAATCAGGGGAAAGGGTCTCTCTAGGTATCTAAAGGACCATAGAGTCATGCTGGAAGTGGTCAGTCTAGGCATCAGGAGGTCCTCCAGTATGAATCTATGGTCAACTTCTGCCAGAAGTTGACCATAGAGTTGTACCAGATGCCAAGACAGGCATCGTCTCTAAGCATTTTCTATGTCCTTCAGAATAATTCCATGGCAGTTCACTGTTATATGTGGTTTCACGTATAATAATAATAATAATAATAATAATAATTTATACCCCGCCCCTCTGTTAAAACAATCGGGACAGCTTACAAAAATTAAAATACAATACAGATAAAATTCCCAAACACCCCCCACCCCACCCTCCCCCATAAAAAAATATTAAACAATTATAAATTAAAACCGACTGATCTAAAATCACATTTAAAAACAATAAATACAATAAATGGCCAGCGGACTAAAAGAGGCCAGGATCCCCTGAGGCCGGGATCTAATTAGGAAAGACCTGCCAAAAGAGATCCGTCTTTAGTGCTTTTTTAAAGCTACTCAGGCTTGTTATCTGACGGATCTCATTTGGCAGGTCATTCCACAATTTGGGGGCAATTACCGGAAAGGCCCTCTGGGAGGTTGTAGACAGACAAGATTTTTGTGGCTGAAGCATATTTGTGGTAAGTCTAAGAATGTATCTCCCACATAAATGGAGGTGATTCATACTTAATATAAATCTAAACTAGTTATTTCTTTATTGACCTGTGCAAACCTTCCTGTGTTTTGAGATCTTCAGGAGAGATAAGAGTAACCTCACCAGTCTTGAGAGTAGCTTTGGTGAGAACCTGGGAGAGACCCTTTGCCTATAGACCCACAACAATTGCCCAACCCTGCTGTAAGCCTTTGTTGGGATGACACTGTTTGTTTTCCATGCAAATTCCTTTACATGCAATGAGGTTCTGATTATGCCAACCTCTCAAGTGTACCTGATTTCTTCTTACCTTCAGTGAGCAAAAAGAGTGGCTTGATTTCCCATGGGAACCTCCATCATAAGGTGGTTCTTTCCACCCTGAACTTTTAAAAGGCACTCTCCAGTGTTCATTTGCTTTGGGCAGTTTTTTTAAAAAGTAAAAATATAAATATGCATCTTCTCCTTAATTCACAAAGGCATGTTAGCCTATAAAGAATTCATGTTTGCATATGAAAACAGGGCCCCTTGTTCCTGCTTAGTTCCATTCTCTCCTCATCTATATCTTCCCTCCTCCTTTTCTTTCACTTCCCTCTTCCTCATTTCTTGGCACCATGACCACCAAAGAACAGCCTTTAAAAAAAAATCAGTCAGGAGAAAATATTCACTTGCATTTGTGAGTTTGAAACCATTCTTAAAGCCCTAGAGTCATATTTCAGGCCTGGATGACACTTAAAGGCCCATAATCTTTTGGCGAATGGGTTTTGCAATATGCAAGCAGAGGCAAATGATGCAGTTTAAGGAGTCGAGGTGCTCCGGGAATTGAGGGCATGGAACGTGATGCTTGCTGTTGTTTTAATTATTTATTTATAAAATGCTTGAGCAAGCGAACCGGAGGGGATGGGCCATTTTTCACATACTGTTAGTTCTTGGCAATGGGTGTTGTGATTTCACCAGTGAGAAAGAGAAGAAGAAGGCATTTCTTGTTTTACCCTACTTTCCTTTTTGAACCTTTGTTCCTTGAGTAATTTATCTTGTAACTTCTATTCAGGAGATGGCTTAACGGGTTAAAAAAAGAGGAAAAGGAAGCAGCTAAGGCAGGAGAGGGAATGTGTCACCCCCAAAAAAGGAGGACAAAAGAAGAGAGAGATCAACATAAAATGTACAAGTGCTAGTTTTGAGAGAGAAAGTGTTGCAAAATGAAAAAGACATTACTATATAGTTCACATAGAAACACACTAATGTTTACTATTGTAGGCTATGACCAGGGACCCTTTCTCACTGTATAGTCATAGGACATGTCTACACAACCCCCCACCCAAAATGGAATGTCCCTCAGTAATGGCATTTTGCAGCAGCTGTAACTTGTCTTAATGATGTTTTTTCCCCATAGGATTCACATACAAACAGCGGCTGTGAGTGATTTACTTGTGTTTGTACCTACCTCAATTTGCTGCTGCTGAACTTTTTTTTTAAAATGGTGTCCAAGGTGCAACAGAGTGATTTTTCGATTTAACAGTAAGGCAAAAAATCCTACCCTGGCCTATTTTATCGCCTTAGCGGGCGCTTGCCTTGTTAGCAAGCTCCACCCCCCCCATGCTCACCTGGCCAATCAGCTTTGCACATCCCCTCCTATGGGGAAGTGATTCATATCAAATTGCTTGTCCCAATGAGGGGGAATGTGCATTCCCAACACAGTATTTAAAAAATTCATGGAAAACTGCAAAGTCTCCTAGTGCTCCTTCTAAATATGATGAATTACTGTGGGCTGCCATTAAGACAACACATGTTCCCCTCGAATTCTATAGGATTATTTTCGCTGTTTAGACAAACATAGCAATATGATTCCACTTTAACTGCCGTTGTTACGTCTTATGGAATCCTCTCTCTGGCTTTTCTTCACAAACAAAGATTCAGGAAGAACTCATCCCATGCTTTCTGCAAGCGTTCTGATGACTAAAAAGGCCAATCCGAGATAAACAAGTCCGGTTGCAAAAAGCACAGCAGAAGGTCTCCTTGGGTGATGTTTCCAGGTTGTGATTCTTTCTGCGTTGTCGTTTCTCTTCAAGACTTGTTCGGCATGAGTTCTCAAATAAGACTGCAGCATTGTGGATGGTGCGTCTCCATGCCTCCCGATTGTTGGTGATCAATTTGGCCAAGCCTGAGATGTTTCAGGGAGTCCTTGTATTGCTTTTTTGGAGCGCTCCTCTTACGCTGACTCGTGGTGAGTTCACCATAGAGTACTATTTTTGGGAGGTGATGGTCTTCCATTTTAGAAATGTGCCCTGCCCAGCGCAGTTGTGTTTTTAATATCATGGCCTCAATGCTGGTGATCCCTGCTTGCTCAAGGACAGCAACATTCGTCACATAGTCAGTCCAGTGTATATTTAAGATTGTACGTATACAGCACTGATGAAAGCATTCGAGGAGTCGTAAGCGGTGGCGATAGGTGACCCATGTTTCAGACCCATAAAGGAGAATAGACCGTACAATGGCTCTATACACACTGATTTTTGTGCTTTGACCACATCAGAAGATGCCCGTTGGAATCCTAGGGTTCGTAGTTTAGGAAGGGGCATTTAGATCCATGATGCAGCAGGTGGGCTATATAGCATAGAAGGTACACCAGTCATTTAGCTAATGGAGTCCAACATCTCCCCACAGGAAATGGTAGAACTGAGCCCCTAAACTATTCAATCTATGAAGGCTATTCCATGGGTGACACTCCAGTTTCCCATGGCAAGCTAAATGGGTTCCCTAACCTGGGATCCAACCCATGACACACACACACACACACACACCTGGACAAGGTCCATGGAAGATGGATACCCAAGGGTTTTATAGTGCAGAAGCAAACAAAGGAAATGAAAGGACACAGGTGCAACTGTGCCCCATCCTCCCAGCTTTGAGAAATTTTATTTCCTTCCAGTCTCCAAATGACTAGCTTTCTAGCAATTGAAGTTCATACTAGAATTTGTTGTGTTCACATTGCCTTGAGAATCTTGCCTACCCCTTTTAGTTGTAGGTCTCAGCTTTATTTGTAAATCTTCAACTAAGGTTTTAAGTTATAGCAAATCTAGAAATTCAGAGGCTGAAGGAAAAAATTCGTAGAATTCCTATTTGGAGAGACAAAGTCTTCATTCTGCCCCCTCCCGAGAGTTCTAGTTTAAATTTAATTTTAAAACAATCTAACATAGAGCCAACTTAACAAATCTAAAGTGTGACTTTATCTGACCAAAGAGCCTAGATTTTCTTGATAAAATTAACATTTCCCAAATTTGGGTGTTCATGTCTCCCTTTGTGTTTTCTCATTATTCTCTTTTGTAAATTGCTTGTTTTGTTGTATTATTAATTTATATTGACCAGGGTTCTGTTCCAGATTTTTCCCCCCTAAGTAACTTTTAATATGCCGTCAAATAATTGAAAGGTGAGAATCTTGGCATGAAGTGAAGTTCTCCTCTGGCAATGCCAATGTAGTTTAACTTCAGCAAGTTTCTGGCAGAATTATGCCAGCAGCTGGAGGCTACCTCTTTTGGTGAAAAAGCTTAAACGATTGTGCCTTTTTTAGCCTCTGGTAAGGAAAAATTGGCAAGATCTACTGAAGACCTACTCATTTCCCATAACTTTTTATGAGGTATTCAACCATAGAAAACAGAATGGAGTTTCCTGTGGAACGTGTCAAAACACTTCTGGGGTATCCCACTAGACAGAAGTGATGCAAAAGGCTGTGTACATTATAAGGATATAAATCTTCACTTATCTCATTCTCCCATGCAAGAATGAGGAATGCCAACATTTTTCTTCTCATCTGCAAGACAGGGAGGTGGGATCACATCCTCGCCACTTGTGGTAACATTTTTTTTATTTTGTTTTTGTTTTTTGCAGAAATCAGGATATCACTGTTTGTGTAGACAATGACCTAAAAGAGGGGTGGGCAACTGCATGGGGATCAGGAGCCATTCGTTCCCACCAGATCCCCTCTAAAGGCCCCACCCCTTCAACAAACCTAAATACCTCTATTTTCCTCTGCAGTCTCTCTCAAAATGGCAAAAGGAAGCAAAGTTGTGTCACCTCTTGTCACCATTTTGAGAGGGACTGCAGAGGAAAATGGAGGAATTTGGGGGTGTTTCTGGTGATGGGATGAGGGTATTTTCACATAGTTTCATACTTTGGGGGGGGTGTTAGGCAACAATTGCCCCCAAATCATGCCATTTTTAAAATAATGGTCTGAGGGGCTTTTGGGGGAACTGGAGGGTGCTTCAGGCACCATAAAATGTAGTCCAGGGCCTGCATGCAAACCATGGACCACAATTTACTCACCCCAGCCTGAAACCTATTGTTTTAAAATGCCACAGGACATTTTAAAGTAATGATGGTGTGTCCAAATGGTGACTCCATCCTGGCTTCATGACACCCAGTTGCAACAAATGGATACATATAATTTAATAATATTGGATCGCTTGAGTGGGTCAGGAATCAGAGGCACTGAGCTCCAGTGGTTCCGGTCCTTCCTCTCAGGCAGGTCCCAGAGGGTGCTGCTTGAGGACAGCTGCTCCAGCAGAAAGGAGCTCACTTTTGGCGTTCCGCAAGGCACCATCCTGTCCCCGATGTTGTTTAACATCTATATGAAGCCTCTGGGTGAGATTATTCGCAGTTATGGGGCTGGGTGTTATCAGTACGCTGATGACACCCAGATCTATTTCTCCTTGTCCCTATTGTCGGCCTCAAATTCCGATGGTGTCTCTCCTCTTAATGATTGTCTTAAAGCAGTAATGGGCTGGATGAGGAAAAACAAATTGAGATTAAATCCGGAACAAAATGGAGGTGCTCATGGTAGCGGCCCCAAAACCAGGAGTTGGGTTGCAACCTCCAATCCTGGACAGGGTCACGCTCTCTGTTAAGGACTGAGTTTGCAGTCTGGGGGTGCTCAGCAATTAGTCATCGCTTCAGATGACTAATCAGGTGAATGTGACAGTCAGGAGCGCCTGTTATCAGCTTCGGCCGATACGCCAGCTGCTCCCTTTCCTGGAAGTAAGGGACCTCGAGACTTTGGTGCAGGTGCTTGTAACCTCTCGTCTAGATTTCTGCAATGCGCTCTACATGGGGCTGCCCTCATGCTTGGTCCGGAAACTTCAGTTGGTACAAAATATGGCAGCCAGAGTGGTCTCGGGAACATCTCAGAGAGGCCATATAACTCCAGTATTAAAATCTCTTCACTGGCTGCCTATCAGTTTCCGGGCCCAGTATAAGGTGTTGGTAATTACCTTTAAAGCCCTAAATGGCTTGGGTCCAACTTATCTTTGGAACCGCCTCCTCCCATACAATCCTCCCTACGCACTCCGGTCCTCTGGGAGGAATTTGCTTCAGTCACAAAAATCTAGGCTGTCTGCAACCTCCCAGAGGCCCTTTTTGGTAATCGTCCCCAAATTGTGGAATGGCCTGCCGAACGAGATCCGTCAGGTGACGAGCCTGAGTAGCTTTAAAAAAGCACTAAAGACGGATCTCTTTCGTCAGGCCTTTCCTAATTAGTTCCCGGCCTCAGGGGCTCCTGGCCCTTTTAGTCTGCTGGCTATTTATTATTTATTATTTTTAATGTGATTTTAGATTAATTGTTTTAATGTATTTTGGTTTAATATCTTTTTATGGGGGAGGGTGGGGGTGGGTGGTGTTTAGGGATTTTAATCTGTATTGGTATTTTAATTTTTGTAAGCTGCCATGATTGTTTTAACAGAGGGGCGGGATAAAAATTATTATTATTATTATTATTATTATTATTAATTGGACTGCATGATTCCCACCACTGTTTCAATGCCTCCCATTGAAACATTCTGCAAACTATTTTTTTAAAAAAACAACTCCCATACAGCTTTCTTTTGCCATCCTAGATAACACTGTACTTTCCAACAATTTTCTAAGGTTTGATAAAGAGATTTGGATTCCCCCCGCCCTCATTTTATTAGTTAAGTATTTCCTAGTGGTGGGCTGGATAATAAAAATTATTAGAATATTGATGTGTGCAAAGAGATGGGCAACTCTGTTTTGAATTCCTCCTTTAAAAAACACACACACACATTCAACAAAATCTGAAGATCAGGGTTGTATGTAGTAGAGAAGCTTCGGATGATGAAGCCTTTGAACAGGAGAATGGACACTCAGTAACAATTTCTTTTAAAATGCCCTGTTGTCCCAACTAGATTAGGCCCATTGAATCAATGGGTTTTACCTATGACTTGACTCACTCTTCAACAATGAGTTCAGTTGGTTTACTCTAGTTTGGACCAATCAGTGGGATTAAGATTTATGATAACCACTCTCTTGTAACATGGCTTGGTTGGTTGCCCGTCATTCACCAATAAGACCTCTACCAATAAGGCCTCTGGGTGTGCTTTGCTTCACAAAGGGGAAAAAGTAGCTAATTTTGTGCACAGACCTCTTGTACAAACTCTAGTAACCATGGTGAAAGAAAAGAGAAGGGGTCTGATCTCACCTTTGTATAGGAGACATCTCGTGGTGTTTTTTTTTTTTAAACAAAGATTTACTAATGGCAAGTCTGAAAACATCAAAATGCTTTCTCATTGAACACACTTTTATGACTGTTGTTCGGTAACACTTTGGCTTGCAGATGATCAACATGACAGTCACCCAAAGGTTCTACCAGTGTTTATCTCCACCCAGAACCGGTCTCTGATAACATTAAAAGATCTTAACTGCCTCCTCCCAAGACTTTGCATTACACTGATATAGTTCAGCACTTTCGAATACAGGCTGAGTATCCCTTATCTGGAAATCCAAAATCCAAATCATCCACCTGGGGCCTAAGATAGTGACACCTTTGCTTTTTGATGGTTCAGTGTACACAAACTTTGTTCCATGCACAAAATTATTAAAAATATTGTAGACAAAATTATCCCTGGGCTATATGTATAAGATATATATGAAAAATAAATGAAATTGCTGTTTAAACTTGGATCCCATCGCCTAGATATCTCATTATGTATATGCAAATATTCCCAAATACAAAACACTTCTGGTTCCAGGCATTTTGGATAAGGGAGATTCAACCTGTATTACTTTTTCCACCACAACTTCTAGAATCCCCCAAGCATGTTTTTCAATCATTTTCTGAATATTTTCAAATATTCTTTCCATTCTTAACAGAAGTGGAGTTGTGCATGTGGTTTCTTTGCATGTGAGGATGCATATTGGTTTATCCATTGAATTGCCAATTGACTGGCACATTCAGTTGTGTGTTTAATTCTACATTTGGTTGGCCAATGCTTCCACCAATATGAGGTGGCAACAATAATTGCACAGCGATTTACACCACACAACTCCAGTGTAGGACTTCAACCATTGTTTTGCTGGGAAAATCCATGCCCTCCTGCCCTAAACTGGTGTGAGTCTTAACATTATACACGGGGAAACCAGGAAGCCTGAGATGGGTGACAGAGGATGCCATTATGCCTATTAATCACAAAGACCTGGGGGTTCAACCCAGTAATCTGTCACAAAGGGAATACTGAGCCACTACATTATCTGTCACAAAAATGTAAAGGATTTTTCCCCTTCTCATTTAGGAAGTGGTGGTAGACCAGAACAAACGCAATGCAAGAAGAAATTCAGAGAAACCTCTGCCCACCGTAAGAAGGTGAATAAAATCCCTTGCATGGGGAACAACTGGTATGGAAATTGTGAGGAGGGGAGATATTTCATACTTTCCTCTCAAAATGAACTTTCCTTGGGGTACTATATCATCATTGTGTACAGGGTTAAGTTGCATTATTTTTCTTCTGTACTTGATTGCATTGGAACCTGAGTTGGAAAAGAACCGGACTTCCCCTCGCCCTTCCAGAACAGATGCATTACAATTATACAAGCAATTTCCCTCAAGTAAGGCAAGTTGGACAGCTGGGATTGAGAACTTGAACTTCATTGCAAAATTAATTCTGTCAAGGATTTTATCTGTCTATCTTGCATGACTTTATCAGTGCTGGGAAAACTTCCAGCAGTGTTATGACTTAATAATACTGCCCTCCATGAAGTCTAAGGAGTGTGCTGAACTTGTATTTCTTTTAATAGAAAGGCTGGATTTTCTTTTTTAAAAATTTACTTTGAATAAATAATAAAAAATAAGTGCAATGGAAAAAAGTCCATTATCAAGCTCTCTCTCTGTGCATGTAAAATATATTATTTATTCATATATTTATTACATTTATAGCCCAACTATCCCCCCAAGAGAGTCTCCTCTGCATGGCTTTTTATCCTGACAATCAAGGTTAGTCCATTTCATGGATGGATGGAGATTTGAACATGGATCTCCACAGTATAACTTGTACACCCTAGTCCTTCTTTGACACCCTAAACTACTGGCTATTCTACAACTTTTCTATGCATACTGAAATATTTAAATCTATAATTATAGATGTACACACACACAGACACACACCATTTTTGGCAGAAGGGCAGAAAATGTGTGTGTGTGTGTTGTGGAATACCTAATGGGTGTCAACTTTAGCTTCAGTTCAAAACCAAGTTAAAAACATGACTTTTTATTTAACTCGGGGTGGGGGAGTTCTAATGATTTTATCAATTTTGTGAACGTACATGGTTTAAACTTTTCAAGCATGTTTTAACACTGTGACAGTTTATTATATTAATATTATATTGTCTAATAATATATTAATACTTTATATTATGCCATATAATACATAGTTGTTGTTAACTGCCATCAAGTTGACTTTGACTTATGGTAATCCTATGAATGAGAAACCTCCAACCCACCCTATCATTAACAGGTTTTGCAGACACAGGGCCATGGCTACCGATTGAGCCTATCCTCTTTTCTTACTGCCTTCTACCTTACCTTACCAGTTATTGTATTTTCTAGTGAGTCATGTCTTCTCGTTTTATGTCCAAAATATGACAGTTTCTAGTTATCTTGGCTTCTAGGGGGAAATTCAGGTTTGCTCTAGGAGCCATTTATTGGTCTTTTTAGCAGTCCATGGTATCCGTAGAGCTCTTCACCAGTACCACATTTCAAAGGAGCTGATTTTCTTCCTATCAGCTTTCCTCACTATCCAACTTTCACAACCATATATCAAAATACAATGACATGGACAATCCTACCTTTTTTTAAATTACTGTAAGCCACCTTGGGTCCCATCTTGGGAGAAAGGTGGGGTATAAATCTAATAAATAAATGCATACATAAATACCTCTAAGATTCAATTACATAACTTCATACTTCAGAATCTGATCTAGTTCCTTTATAGCAGCCCTTCCAAGTCCTAGTCTTCTTCTGATTTCCTGACTGCAGTTTCTGTTCTGATTCATGATCGAGTCAAGGCATGGAAAATCTTGAACTATTTCAATGTCTGCTTTAACGTTATGTAAATCACCTGTGGTCATTATTTTTGCTTCCTTAATGTTCAGCTGTAACCCTACCTTTGCACTTCCTTCCTTAATTTTCCTCAATAAGCATTCCAAATCTTTGTTATTTTCTGCTAGTAATATGGTGTCACCTGCATATCTTAAACTGCTGATGTTTCTTCTTCCAATTTTCACCCAGTACTTTCTGCAAATTGCTTGTTCTACCTTTCCCAAGAGCTTCTTTGGAAACCCAACTACAGATTCCTGTACCTGTATGTGACCACTAAATTTTGTGTGTCAGGGAGGGGTCTATGAACAAGTCAACCCTGAACTTCTAATTGGATTCTTCACCTATCAACCAAGAGGTTAAACAAACTTGGTGTGGTGTGTGTGTGTTGCATAGCCTAGCCTCCCAAGTCCTACTTTGCATACAAGATAAAGATCATATGAAAATTTACATGTTAATAGAACATTTTAGGGGGAAATTGCCCTTTGTCAATTGATTGTATAAATATTTTATCAAGTGTAATATTAGGAGAAGGCAAGCGTGAAGGCTTTCAGCTGAAAGACTTTTCTTCTTTTTTTGGAAGAAGAAATTAGGACATTATTGTTGAAGAAATAATATAAAATGGGGAGTTACAAGTGCTTGATCTAAACTATAAAAACCTTTCATGCACTCTGGCAGAGAGAACAGATTAAATCCATAATGAAATGGGTAACTTTAAGTCTGCATAAATTTCCCAAGCAGTCTCAGTTTCCCCGGGAATCTCTCGGCTAGATTAATGGCCGGCAGCCTGCCACATAATGAACTAGCTTGCCTTGGCAGTCTGCTCATGAATTTATTATGGTGTCCACCAGTGTGCTATACGGCCTAGACATCTTTATAAATCCTAGATTTAGAAGTGCCGTGATGAGCTATTTCAGTCCTAATGGTAAAGTTGATTTATCGCCCACAGTTTGCTCACTCCACCTCCCAGCTTTCCTCCCTGACAGTTATAAAAAGGAAAATACAGGTCATATCACTGATGGAAATGCAATGTGAAGGTAATTAGATAATGCCAAATGGATATGGGAAAGGGTGCACTGTTGAAATGTTAAATATGTTGGTAATTTTTTCCTTGGAGCAATTATATTGGGTTGATTTATTTTTACAGTTTATAATCACTTAACTACCTGTGGCTGATTTTTACCAGATCTTGCTCCTATGGAGATGGAGAAGTGGGACTTTTCACCCAGTAATTGTTTATTGTAAATTCATTTATCTCCAAATACCTAATTTATTATGCAATTTACACACGTCACAGCTCATTGCTGATGTGGAATAATGATTGCCCATTTGGTTTTCTTGTAAACTCCTCTTCTCCGCAGCTTTAGAAAAGAATTGGCTGCCAAAGCTCCAAAGATTTAAACAATCTATACATTGTAATGTATTAAAGGAGAATGAAAGTGAGAGAGATTTTTAGACTACTCCAAAGGAGAACAGAACATAAGAACCCAATGACCAATTCAGTTGATATTTATTACAGTTCACCAAAAACCAACATCAAAATAAGAAACACACGCACACATTTGTAGTTCCTCCCAGACACCTTTAGCTATTGAATCCCTTTTAAACTATTATAATGGTTGAAACTCAGACAAAACTATGCATAATTTTGGCAGTATTGACAGAGAAACTCTTCTCCCTGTGGTAATTTTTGGTATATTTTTTGGAAAATGCTTGCATATTAATTTACAATTCTCTCACTTGCTTCCACTCAAAGGCATTTAGATACTGAATTTCTTTTGTGGAATTATAATTATGGAAACTGAGCTGAAACGATGCATAGTTTTGATAGTACTAATGAGAAAGCCTCCTGTTTAGATTTTTGGTATTCCTTCAGAAAATGCTCACCTATTTGTTTGCATTACCCTCATTTGCCATTATTCTCACTTACCTTCATCAGTTGCCAAGGGATTGGAAATTGGGAATACATGCATTAAAGGCATGAACCAGTTCATGACCCTTTGTATAAATTTGGCTTCATTTGACTTCTTCTTCTACCTAGTGCATCATCATCGTCCACTTTGTTGATATAAAGACTTCCCAAATTTCTCCATGCTTCTGCTCTAAACCAATTGAAAAGACAGCAGGTTTCAACCTTCAAATAGACTCGCCTCTGTCCCACAGCCAGCTTTTAGTCTACAGAAGAGAGCAAAGATTAACTATGAACCCAAGCAAACCACACTGGGTGTAAATGGACCCCAATAACCATTCTTCACTGAACCAGCAGTCTGCATCTAGAAATTCAGTCTGACTGCAGAGACCAAGGCCACTACATTTGGCTAGATTTTGTTGTTGTTGTTGTTTTTTAATTTATATCTGTCATCCTCTAATTTCTGCATCACCTTGCCAGATGAAGAGTTCTAGAGAACTCAAGAGTTCTACAGAACTCAAGAGTTCCCCACCATTCTAGCATTTCAGTGGTCCTAATAAAAGCATTGTGTGTACAAGTCACCTGTTAACTTATGGTGAGCCCATTAATTCCATAGGGGGTTCTTAGGCAAGGAATACTCAAAGCTGGCTTTCCAGTTCCTTCTTCTGTACTACAGCCTACAGCAGCTGGTGTTCATTGGCATACTTGCATCTCCCATCCAAGTATGAGCCAGGGCTGATACTGCTTAGTTTCCAAGATCAGGTGGGATCTGGTGCCTTTCGGGTATTTAGGCCCCTGGTAAGTATCCCTGAACTCCAAAGCATGTTTATATTTTGTTTGCTTGTTTTTAATGTACCCTAAAACTATCAGCAGTTCTTCTCACAAGAAAGAGAACCAGTGAAGAGGAAGGGGCAACCCACATGTGGGCACTTTAAGTGCTATGTAGCTCCATCCTATGGAATCCTGGGAAATGTAAGTGCGGGTGCCTCACAATACTACAGATCCCAGGATTCTGTAGGAGGGAGCCATGGCAGTTAAAGTGGTGTCAAACTGCATTATTTCTACAGTGTAGATGCACCCTAGGATGCCACATGTGGGCTACAGGCTGAACACTTCTCACCTTTGTTCTAAGCATTATTCTGGTTTCTTTTATTTATTTATTTTATTAAAATGTAAGCCAAACAATATCAGGTAATGCAATCCAATATCCCCTCAATGTAGTGTAAATATCCACATGGGGAGACACACAATGCCAGAACTATACAACCTCCATGCAGCATGGCAACATTGCTCAACACATGTCCATGACAGGGTGCTGTTGTGCAATGCATAATGTGTTACTGCAATGTGAAACATGCAACCATCATATGTGCAACATACAACCATCATATGTGCAACTCCACTTCCACAGTTCTCAGCAGAACATGAATAATTCACCCTGCATGCAGCAGGTGACTGACTCATGTATATGTCACTAATAGGATGCCAATCAGCATGTAAAACCACATGAATAAGTTCTTTCAAATAGGAAAATTGAATAGGCAGCTTATAATAAATTCCATATCTTAGCAATTTAATATATCATATCTTTTGAATGATCAACATGGGAAGCTGGAATGTGACATTAAAATAAATAAATACATACATACATACATAAATGGCTTGTTCCACTTCTTATATAAAAGCTGAGTGTTGAAAATATTTGCCACAGCTGTAATATTGTAGTCCCTATTTTAATATTATTAATCCACTTTTTGCAAAACATTGCCAAATTTGAATGAGTACTTCAAAGGAACATTCATTTTGTTATTTATTTCAGTCACTCTTTCATTTTTCAAGGTGCTATCTGATAATCTTTTTTCCTGTGAAATAGGTTCAGCTTCCACTCTGGTGTGACACTTCTAAGGAGTTAATGGCTTTCATAAGGAAAAGGAAGGATATATCTTTTGGGGTCTAAAGCTTTTTCAAATTATTGGTCATTAGGCCTGTGTCATACATGAAAAACATTCTAATTCTAATTAAAACAGGCAAGTCCTAAAATGGCAGTGTAACCTATAATCTCCTTTAAGAAATCTTTTGATTTATTGAAGTCAGTGAGAGCAAACTGTATTGTATAGCTCTAATTCAACTGAGTTAGAAGAGGCAATTATTATAACCTTAAGTACCTTTGCTTAAAAGTGAAAGAATCAAGTCCTAAAAAAAATACCCAACCCAAGTATAAAAGAACTGTTTAAATGGTTTGGCCCATAGCAGCTAACAATTTCCCCTGGAAGTGATGCTAAAATGGGTAGAGTTTAGGCTCTTCAGGTTGGTCAAAGTCACAGTGAGAAAAAAAGACTGAGGATTTGGTCCAAGATTGCTGTATATTTGCAAGTTAATTGGGGCTATTTTAATACATCTAGGGATTGTCTAGGTGGTGAAAATACTCCTTGTAGAATATGCAGAGAATACAATCTGTCCCAATGAGATGTGAAAGAGATTTGTGGTATGCAAAAGGAGGGGGGCAAAAACCTCTGCAAACTGCGCAATAAAAGGATTTGCAGTGTTCCCTGAAGTTTCCTGGAAAATGAACATTTTCACTTCATTGCTCTTAATGAGCACATGTGGACAATCCATTCGAATGAGTGAGAATGGACACAAATATGTGCACAACTGTGAAGACAAAATGACTTTGCTGCAAAGGAATGAAAAGGCACACCCACTCTCAGTAAACCATCACATTTAGATAGGGCATAGCTTGAAAACAACAAAACCCTCTGTCTTGCAAGCTGATGTCAGCCCAGAATTTCTTAATTAACTAGCAGTCAGCTCTTTTTGACTACTGGCATATCTCCCATTTAAGAACCATATTGAGGTTGGATTAGAGACACACAGACAGAGAGGGACTATCTTTCTGTCTGTTTATCTATGGTGAAAATGGCTCCCTTCTCCCTTGGTAACTTTACAGGCACCTTGATCTTAAGTGTTAATGGGTCTCTGGTTTTAATGAAAGTCCTTTTCATTCGGAAATCCCTTCCCACATTCTCCTCTGAAGAAATGCAAGTCGCCCACCATCAATCATACATAATAATATTGGACAGCAAACAATTATAACCCTTCTCTCCTCTCCCTGTTTTTCATCAGTTTCACCCCCCCTCCTCCATATTGCAATTATTTTGCCTTATAAAAGGTTAGAATATAAAAGGGCATCCCTGGGTTAAGCTATAGCCAGATTGACCAAAAGGAAAGAGTAAATAATCTGCTACAAAACTAAATGCTGCCTTCATTCAGTACACATTTTGGGAGTTTTGTACAAAAACCCATCAAACTAGTTCATGACTTGTGAATTTTCTCACCATTCCTTCACCAGTTTGGAGAGATTGTGTTCAGCAGCCTATATAGATTTGCACTGGACTCTTACCTCATTTCTACACTCAATTGTATACTTTGCTTCTCAAAATATGATTTGCTGGCCTGAGGTTAGCCATAATTAATTTAAGAAATGAAAATGGGTATTATAGAATCAAAGAATTGGAAGAGACCACAAGGGGCATCTAATCCAACCCCCTGCCATGCAGGAATACACAATCAATGCATTCCTGAGCAACTCTTAATGTCAGGAAAATCTTCCTAAAGTTTAGGTGGAATCTCTTTTCCTGTATCTTGAGTCCATTGCTCCATGACCTAGTCTCTGGAGCAGCAGAAAACAAGCTTGTTCCATCCTCAACATGACATCCCTTCAAATATTTAAACATGGCTATCATGTCCCCTTTTCACCTTCTCTTCTCCAGGCTAAACATACCCAGCTCCCTAAGCCCCTCCTCATAAGGCATGGCTTCCAGACCTCCCACCATTTTGGTCATCCTCCTCTGGACATGTTCCAGGAAAAAGTAACTTGAACATGTACAGAATTCTTTTTTTTTTTAATGATTATCCCCAACAGACAGAAGACAAGATACTCAGGTAGGCTCAAGTATTTCAAAACAAGTCCACAGCAATTACTTCCACTGACAAATATATCTGGAGCCTAATCAAACAAGGGAAAAATGTTATTTTTCTTAATGGCTGGGGAATGCAAAAGCTTGCTATAGTTTTGGGTAAGGAAAGATAAAGCTGTATCTCTTTCCAATCAAGATCATACCCTACAACATTTCACAGATGAAAACCTGGACATGTAGGGCCAAACAACATTGGAGTGAAATCAAAATGACAAAAGTTATTAACAAAGAAGCAGACACAAGCTAGGAGAGGCTGCAGCAGTTTGATTTTGCCTGAGCCTACTGGAAGGGCAAGATTCTACCTCCTCTTCTCTCCCCTCTCCCATTGAGCTGAGTAGAGCTCCGTTTACAGCAATTGAAGCAAGCTGAGGACAAAAGGGTAAAGAGGGAAGAGGATAGAGAAACTGGGGCATTTGAAAAGCAGCTGAAAAAAATGGGACGACAGAGGATTAATTGAGGCTTACAGCTGCCATCTTGCATGCAAAGCTTATAGGGGCTTATGGGGTCAAAAAAGGGGAAACTGCTGCTGCAAAATGCCATTACTGAGAGTTACGCCATTCCCCCCCACCCCGTACAGACAGGGCCTATGTACTGTGCATATTTCTCTCCTTTTTAGACTTTTGAAAATTTGAATGACATACTCTGTGCAACTGTGGTTGATGCTTATGGTAGCATGCATAATGACTTTAACAGGGACTCGCCTCTTGCAATATCACCCCTCCCACACACACACCAGTAACATCAAAAGAGGTTGTCCCTGGGTCTTAGATCTTGCTGCTGAGATCTCAGGGCCTCAGATAGTCCTGATCTATCAACCCTTGCCCAGAAATAGACCACTAGCCAGTGAAACTGGTATAACAAGACAGTCACAAAATATTCACCTACTGCTATTTCTGGTCCCTCTCCCCAGTGGACTAACATAGTTGCATACTTTTTGTCTCTTTCCTTTCTTTATATTTTCATATAGAAATCAGGTTCATACTGGAAGTGGATCAAAAAAGGGAAACTTTGTGTATATACTTTTCTTTTTGTTACAAAATAACTTTTATATAAGATATATCTATCTGTCTCCTGTATATTCCCAAAAAGGCTTTCAGACCCAGTTAGGTTATTGTTATTTCTATTCCTAAAGGAATTTGAAACTTGACTGAAATCATATTTCCAAAGCACAGGTGGCACTGTTTCTAAAAGATGAGTATATTAGAAATGCAATTTTTTTTGTTTCCTTTTTAGGAGGGTGTATGTGTGTTTTTCTCAGAGTGGTAGTGAGGATTAGATTCTCAACTATGTCATATTTTTTTAAAAAAAAAACTTTTGAAGTGTTTAAAAGAAGTTTTAAAATGCACATTTTCAGGTTGGGGGAAATCGAAGGAATATGGTCGCTCTTATCAAGCTACCTTTCCCCATTTGTTTTCCTTTTAAAAAGAAGAATAGCTCTCGGTGTTTTGTTGTGTAAATGAGACGCTCACCAATTCCCCTGCATCAAACAGTCAAAGCTGAGTGTGGAATTTCTGTGCATTCCTGGTGAAAACTTGATAATGATGCATATTTGATCAAATATTTGTTTTATAACTTTCCAGAGAAGACTTGTGCATCCCTTTGAGCGTGATTGCAATTGGCATCATTCCATACTTTGTTTTAGGTAAGCCTCATAAAAATGGATTGCTTGCTGTCTGTAAACTTTCTCTCACCTTTCTGGAGGATCTGTTTTCGAGCACTTAAGAGAAATGTATTTTGCCCTGTATAGGCTTGAACTTTGTATTTCAAAGGTCAAGGAATCCAGCTTTCAGATGGACACAGTTGGCCTGATGTTGGGCATATTTCAGTGACCTATGGTATTTGAGTGACTGAGCTCAAGGTTTGAGAAGGTTCTAGCCCCAGGGGTGGGAGTCCTGTGATCCATAGGATACTGATGAACTACAACTCCCAGAACCTCTAGTTAGTGATGAATAATGCTAGGAGCTTCAGTTCAACAACATCTGGAGAGCAACACACACACAAACGCCAGAACAGAAAGGGCTCCAGCTCCCCCACAACACTTGGCTAGAATTTAGGCCAAAAAAAAATCAATATTTGCACAGTCAGACAGAAGCTAGAAGAAAAGGGAAGACCTTTTTGGCTGATTTTGTGAGGTATCTAGACATTATTCAGGAGCTAACCACAAGAAGCATCTGGATGGTCATAGAGACAAAAGACATATA
This sequence comes from Gambelia wislizenii, assembly GCA_030847615.1. Classification (NCBI taxonomy): domain Eukaryota; kingdom Metazoa; phylum Chordata; class Lepidosauria; order Squamata; family Crotaphytidae; genus Gambelia; species Gambelia wislizenii. The sequence goes on from JAUMIR010000008.1 coordinate 7,975,184, forward strand.
ACAACCTGGCTAAAACCTAGGGTGGATTCACCATTCACTGACAAGGAAGCTACCAACGGACTTGCTGCTACCGAGAGAGCTTGGTAATGCCATGCTATGGTGATGGTGGGTATGGTTAGACCTTGTGGCTTGTCCATGTGTCCTTCATCCCTTTCCATAAATTTATTGAACACATGCAGGGGGTTGTGTGACCCCATAAGATACAGTGAGACAGTGAGATAACAGAGTTTTCTTGACTGGACAACATGTGACAGACAGTTGTAGAGTGGAATCAAGGCTCATGAAGTTGAAGTGCTGAGACAGAAAGAGAGACAGCCCTGCTTTGTTTGCTGTAAATAGAGCATCTTCAGGTGGCTTGATTGTGGCTAGGCAGTCAAGGTTCATTCACTTTACCAAATATCTGTTCCTGGTAGAGATGAAATTCTGAACACTTTTTTTAGTCCCAAAGGAGCAGACCTATTGAAACCATGAGATTACCTACATGTTAAGGTTTGGAAACAAAACCTTCTGAACAATGACTTAGGGAGTTAGGTATGTTTAAGGTCAAGAAGACTGAGAGTGGACATAATAGCTATCTTTAAATATCTGAAGGGACGTTATGAAGATGAAGCAAGCCAGTTTCTGCTGCTCCAGAGACTCGAACATGAACTAGTCGTTTCAAAAGAGAAGAAAAGAGATTTCACCTAAACATTGGGAATAATTTATTTAGTATATGAGGTGTCCAACAGTTGAATGGACTACCTAAGAGTGGAGTGGATTCTCTGTCTTTGGGGGTCTTTAAACAGAGGTTGGATGGGTATCTTCCGGGAGTGTTTTAGTTGTGTATTCCTACATGGCAGGGGGCTGGGTGGCCCTTGTGGTCCTTTTCAGATCTTAAGATTTTATAATTCTATGATACTATGTTGACTACTTGGTCTACTCCAGTTGGAATCAGCCAATAGATTCCAAGTCAAAAACATCTGGACTTGGCTTGTTGAAATGGATCAGCATGGTGACCTATATTTTTGACTCTGCTTGGGGAGTGTGACCATTGGGAATATCATCATGAACACTTGCACATCAAAGTTTACCATTTCAGCTCTGGGAGAGCCTTTGGTTCTAGGTCTTCTCCACCAGTTGCTCTAGTCTCATTGATAACTTTTGATCCCCAACTACTCTGCCTGCACAATGACCTAGTAGTCAATCTGTTGCCAGTATCTCAGTTTCCCAGGGACAAGTGTAATGGCATGCTGGAAATTACATTTAGCTGAAGTTTAAGATTTAAAAGATAAGTACCGTTCAGTTGACTAATCAAATAGTCATAAAAGCTCTTTTCTGAGCCATAATTACATTTATTCAGTTCTGGCCTTGATTTATTTTTTATTTTAATTGTCAGCCCTGCTCCACCATGATGCTAATAGAAATGTTATTGCAGCCAATATGGACTAAAATGATGTCTGATGATTATTAATGAGAGCAATAAGGAGGTATCTTCATATAAAGTCAGCATTAAAAGAGTAATTCATTTCACCTGATATAATTGGATTGTAGCATTTAAATAGCCTGGGACTTCCTCTTAATTGTGATTAGTTGTCGCTTCCTCTTTTTAGTATAGCATTGAACTCTTCCTCTGATACTTTTCTCTCTCTCTCCTTCTCCCCCTCTCTGTTTCTTTTATGAAGTAATTAAACATGAATTGCCCAATGTCTCTTAATAAATACTTCTGAGGATTTAGTAGCTATTAAATACAATAGTTGCCTGTTAGAAATATTTATGGTAAGCACCCATAGTTAGCAAGGGAAAGCTACTTTGAGGTTTAGGAAAATGCTAGGCAGAGTGTAATTATACAAATCCATCAGTCATTGTAAGAAGGAGATTCACCCTCTATAAAGACAGTAATGACTTATGCTAAATAAAAGGTATCTGGGCTCCCAAAGGGACTTGCTACTAACCAGAATTTTAAAAGGCTAGTTTATTGCCATTTATTGGCAGGGGGAAGGGACTTTCTCCACATGCAAATACATTGGCACAAATATACGCACACACATACACACAATTACACAGATTTCCCACCCACCCACCCATCCACACACACACACTTCCTGTGTTTTCTATACTAAATTCACTAAACTTGTGTGTGGGTCAATGCTAGCTCAAGGTGTTGCTGTCAGAAATACCCATCCATATTTTTTAAACCCAGTATATAGGCCTATTCTGCCTCTTAGACCTGATGGTTTTAATTTAGCTTAGGTCACCTTCTTCCTAGTGTTCTGTGGTGGTTTAAGCTGATCTCTTAGGTTTTCTTGCCTCCCACATCAATATTATGTAGAGTATTTTGGAGGTGGGGGAGGAACCTAGCTTGCCATGAGGTTCATAGAGAATATGGGAAATAGGGTTTGCTTGTGGTGTTAAATAACAATCACATTGGATGGTTACTGAAAGAGATGAATGGCTGCAACCTAGATAAAGATGGAAAGCACTTAAGGACAACCTTTATGAGAGGGGAATCATATGGCAATGCCCCTTCATCTGATATGAAGTACCAGCATTCCCCCTCCCCATATGCCAGTGACCAGTACCATATTTGTGACTGTTGGCCAGAATTCATCTTTCTTCTCCAGAGAAACTAGAGTGGGTAGGTGCCCCATATTATAAGTTGCTGTTGTTGTTGTGTGCCTTCAAGTTATTTCCAGCTTAGGGTGACACTAAGGTGAACCTATCAGAGATATCTCCGATGTGAGGGCCAGAAACCCTGTCCCATCTAGGACTGGCAGGTGTCCCTTCATATAAGGGATGTCCTCTATTTGAAGGTTGGAAAACATTTTCTGTTATAAAGACTGAATGAGTTTGCAAAAAAAACCATGCATTTTTGGAAGCAGGCCCTTTATAAAGACAAAAATGTGTGTATCATGAAATTTATTAATGTGGACCATAAATTAATCTTGCAGAGAAATACTGAGCTAGGTTAAATGAAATCAATACTTTCATTTGGTATTTAGGTGGAATGCAAACGTATTAAGAGCTACTTCCTAACTGTCAATCCTGCAAATCATGATTTGCAATTGTTCCTTATTGGTGCTTTGAAAACTGCAATACTAATGGAAACTCTCCAGGAAGTTTCATCTCATGGCACACAGACCACCAGCAGCCCTCAGGAAATCACTTGGAGTGGAGAAACACTGCTCTACAGAGTCTGGGGCTCCAGGTTGAGATGGAAGCTAGCTTTGAGACCAGCCAAGGCTGCACCCCCTCTTTTAGTGTTAGGATTTGGAGATGGCAAGCTATTTGATATAAATTATCATCAGGACCACGGGTGGCTTGCCTACAAGATGTCTGTGGAAAGATGCTGAGGGACCCAAGCCTTACCAGAAAATGCCTCTTGTCCTTGAGACTTTCTGCAGATCATTGTAAACTGTAAATACAATGTGGCCTTTGTAGGGGTGCCAAGAATATCAACGTATCTCCCCATCCTTGATGAGAAAGGGTATCTTGACAATGGGGGCACTCCAGCTGGAATGCTGCATTCAGAGACATACGTGTGGCATGTAGAATTCAAACACATAGCCCTGTTAGTCTGGATCAGTATGCAAAGGAATCTTGTAGCACCATAGAGACTAACTGGGAGAAAGCAGTTGATAGCATAAACTTTCATACACTAAGGAGATTCTCACATGGGCTATATATCCTGTGGCAGGAACAGAACAGGGTCAGAAAAGGTTTTCCCTTTCGTACGACGTTGACCCCATTCTGTCCTGCACCCATCCTGCTCCCGTGACTGTTCCAGAACAATGTAATCACAATTTTTCATTGTGAATAGACCTCCCATTCCATCACTATCACACAATCACGGGTGTGGGAACAGGAGCCCCATTCCTGTTCTGAAATGACAGCTGCAGAGGGGAGGTCCATTCCGAGCACTTTCTGCTACGATCTGGACATCCAGGTAAGTTGCACCCTTTATTTTACCCTCCCTGTTTTGATTGTGTGATTTAAAGTGTGCTTTTGTGCTTGGTGAACTGATTTTATGTTTGGGAGAGTTTTATTTTTTAAATTTACCACCCAGCCATTATCAGTGTGTGAAAGATTTATGTTATTCCTTGGCAGGAATGGGAGAGGAGGTAGCAGGGCAGTAACAGGGCATTTTGGCCCCATGTGAAAATCTCCTAAGTCTACTTCACCAGATGCATGGAACAAAATGCCTAGGAACAGACTTTCGTGAGCAGGTTGTATGTGGGAACAGCAATATAAATGCGAAAGTTGTGGGTATGGTGATGAGGTGCAAGTTCAGTTTTAACTATACTCATTGGGGGAGAAAGATAGGAGGAAAGATGTTAACTGATGTCAAAGTGAGTAGGTAACCATATGAATGGTGGAGGGAATTATTGGAATGTAGTGTTATGCTGGCTGGAAACCAGAAAGGAGATGTGATAAACTGTCCAAGAGAGCCCTCATGAGGCTGGGGAGTTAACTAGTGTTATAGTGTGTGTAGGGTTCCATGTACATCTCTATAGCTGTTTTCCTGTAGTTGAATGTGTTGCAACAGGCATTCACAAGGACCTCTGGGAGTCCTAGGGGGAGGGGTTCCTGTAGATGATGTCCTTGTAGTATATCCAACTACAAGAACATAGCTGTATGTCTCTCCATTGATCCACTGATCTCCAATGGCACAGAAATGGCTGTGTTGCAGGGCTGCATTGCTTTAAAGGTGGTTTTCTAGGTGGATTTTGGTTACTGCATGGTAGGCAGAGAATTCCAGCCTCCACAATGACCAAAAACATGAGTTGTGATGGCATAAGTCCAACTTATACCATCCATCACAATTCACCAACAGGATTTCAGTTCCTGTTGAAAACAATGTCAACCACTGCAAGATTTTTTATGCTCCTGAGCAAGACCAAAAAGAAAAGTGTCTTTTTGTCAACAAACTGTATTTTGCACACATGCACACACAAAAACTTTCAGGGGGAAAATCGCACGAAAAGTCCCAAAATGCAATGATTAAATTAATAAAAATGCTCAACAACTCTTGGAATCTTACCTAGCAGGAAGAACACCTTCTAAAATTTTCATTCTCATTTGTGAAAATAAAATAAGCAAACGCTAGGCTCAGTTTTATCCCAGGTGTAACCAACTCCCTGTGTTCTGCCTCTTTCTTCTGCATGGGTGTATAATCAAGGGACTTAAAATTATTCTCTGGTGTCATCATGAAGTGATAGGTTCTGTTATTGCTCAAAAGAAATAGAAAAGGGAAAAGGGGGAAAATAATATATTTTAGTAGAAGACACTGAGGATGGACCAACAGATTTATGAAGCCAATAAAACTCTAATGAATTAGAATCTTGGCTGAAAAACTGAAGATTATTAGAGAGTGCTTTAAAAAAAGGAGTACTGTATATATTAATTCATCTGACATCTGTTTCTCCCCCTTGGTGAAAATGTATGTTAATTAGGATTGAGCCAAATTTCTGTGGAATTTGATTTTCATAGTGAAACCATCCTTTTGGAAAAAAGTTGCATCCTTCTCCTGAATCGGTGGGCATGTGATCCAATGTGGTTGCCTTCCACAGAAAATAGAAATGTCTATGCAGGAGGCAACATTATCTGTGCAGAAAATATTTCTGTGCAGAAATATTATTTTCTGTACAGAAAATTGGATTTTTTTCTGTGGTAAAACAAAGCATGCAAATTTTGCACAGAATCAGTCTGAAATGGCAAAGCCTTTTATCAGTCTAGATTTTTTTTTTCTCATCAGGGATTTCTTGACCATAAAAACAACTTATTTTTTTTAATAATCTTCCCATCCCTATTCAGCACCTCCTTCTGCAATGATCTTATTTCCATGCCACCTGCCTGTTTCCAGAGTGGGTTTCCCCCATACCCATTTAGTGGCCAGGGGATGAGGATGGAGGAAGCACCCTGACAGCAGTCATATATGTTGCTGCAGCTGGCCACAGGAAAAAACAGCTATCCTCCTGGACCTCATAGGGATCCTCTGTAGGTCCAGAAGGAAGATGTTGCCTTTCTGCAGCTAGGTGGAGGAACACAGGTACACTCTCCATCTTCCCCCTGTTCTCCCCTGGACAGTATGGAGGGGGACATCCAATCTCAAGACAGAAAGGTTAGTAGAATGACTGAATACCTGATAGATCTTTACACCCCCAACACTGCAATGCAGGATCTCAGTCAAAGAAAAGCAACCTCCTCCATGTTCTTCCTGCTGCTTTCCTCTGTTGGGTTGTAATTCTGGATTCAACCCAATGAATCAGTGCAATTTAATCATACTACGGAGGGGGGAAAAACTGAAACCAGAAGAGAAACTAGAAACTCACTTCCAGGGGCTAGGGCTCTTGGGCAAAAACTGGTGGTGGGGGGATTTGGAAGGTTCATTCAAAATTGGCATCTTGAAGACATTCAGGAGTCAAAAATAACCCATTTTGTCCAAAAAAAAAAAAAAAAGTAAGAAAGTGGGGAAATCCTTAAAAGGTATTTTTTAAAAAAGTAGGCATTGATTGACAACCAGAAGTTTGAGGAGGGCTTGGAAGGTGTAAAAATGGCCTTGTAGGTTACATACAACCTCTAGTTTATACTTTGCTTGCACCTCTCTCTCTCTCTCTCTCTCTCTCTCTCTCTCTGGCTTTTCTTCGCAAAGGAAGATTCAGGAAGGACTCATCCCGCGCTTTCTGCAAGCGCACTGATGACTAAAAAGGCCAATCTGAGATAAATAAGTCCGGTTGCAGAAAACACAGCAGAAGGTCTCCTTGGGTGATGTTTCCAGGTTGTGATTATTTCTGCGTTGTCGTTTCTCTTCAAGACTTGTTCAGCGTGAGTTCTCAAATAAGGCTGCAGCATTGTGGATAGTGCATCCCCATGCCTTCCGATGTGAGGCCATGGAGGACCATTGTTGGTGATCAATTTGGCTGAGCCTGAGATGTTGTTTCAGGGAGTCCTTGTAAAACAAAATACCAAACAACATTGAAGATGTTTGGCCAAGCCTTTGAAGAGCTGAGCTTGATGAATATTCCCTCCACCACCAGGGAGGTTGATGCCATATACAAATGCATCGGGCATGCTTGGATTGTGTGTTCCTGCATGGCAGGGGGTTGGACTGGATGGCCCTTGTGGTCTCTTCCAACTCTATGATCCTATGATCCACACTGGATGGGGGGTGTCATGTGTAAGGATGGCATACAGTGTAAGATATAATGAAGTATGACAAACTAAGGGAAATATATATTTTGATTTACCACCACTGCCACTGCCTTGAATTCAGCATCATCTGTCACTTGGATACTGCAAACTGGCTTCTGGTGTCTCCTTCAGAGCAATCAGATTAAAGTCTACGTGGCTGCCCTGTAACAAGAAGGCTGAGTGTTGTTACTCTTTGCTCTTGTCTTTTTCCATCTAACTGGCTCTGGAAAGTGCTTGAGAGGTTCAGAGTTCAAGAGGCTGGCCGCCTGGGAGCGATGATATGAAAGTTAGCCTATAGCAGTGATCTATAATGTTAAGGAAAGTGCATACATGGAGAGACAGGAGATGCTGAAATAAAAAGGGGTCTCTCTGAGGACAAGTTAAGACCATTTATCCTTTGCTAGGAAATGCCTACTTTTCTCACTTAACACTGTCTGAAATGTGTCTGGGGAAGCGTGTGTGCTGGGGGTGGGAGGCAGGTATATGGATGCAGCTTCTGAAGCTGTCTGCCGAAGATAGGTTGCGGCTTAATATACATTGATTTACCTTCTGCTCCAGAAGATGAAGCCATCCGAGAATTTACCTTCTGTGTACTTAACTTCACATTAATCTCTATGGACCCCTAGTGGGAATGGGGAACCTAAGTTCAATGATGTTCCTCTCCATTGGCCTCTATCCTGTGCAAGCATCCATGGCGTTCACAGCTTGACTGAGAATGAACTGAAGCAGATTTGCTACAACTGGGCTCTGGAAAGCTCAGATCTAAGGTCTTGCAGGGTGAAAACCACCCAGCATGTTTGAATGAGCTCCATGGCCCACACACAAAGTAGGAGAGACTTTAAATGTCAATTGCAGCAGTTTCCATCAGTATTATTTTATTTTTAAAAGAGAGAGAGAGAACATCTAGGGCAGGGTGTGGCTCTGAGGTTGTGTATGGTCCCCAGGGCAGCTTTTGTGGCCCTCAGCCCTTCTAGACTTCTTCTTGTTGTTGTTTATTTATTTATTTATACCCCACTTTTCAACCACAAGGCTATCAGAGCAGCTTACGAATTGTTTTAAGTAACAGCAATTTACACATCTACACTGCATTAAGTGATTTCCAATGTGTGTTAGCTAATTGTTGTGAGCCTTCAAATCTTTTCTGACTTATGGTGACCCTGCAGCAGGGTTCTTGGCATGATTTGTTCAGAGAGGGATTACCATTGCTTTCTTTAAGGCTTAGAGTGTGGCTCTGAGGTTGTGTATGGTCCCCAAGGCAACTTTTGTAGATCTCAGCTCTTCTAGATGTCCTCCTCCCCCTCTTCCCCCCCTGCTTCTTCTTCATCTTTATCTTGTGTGCCTTCAAATATTTTCTGACCTATGGTAAACAAATTGGCACAAAGGGGGGGTTGCCATTGCCTTCTTTAAGGCTTAGATTGTAGGACCTCCCATGGTCATCCATTCTGTTTCCGTGGCTGAGCAAGGATCCAAACCTTGGTCTCCTGGATTGCTAGTCCCACACTCAAGCCACTACCCCACATCAGAATGCTGCTTGTACTGCACTTTCTCTGAAAAAAAAAAAAAAAAGTACGGTAACTGTTAGAAGCATCCAGGAATTCTTTCAGCCTCCATCCTGCCCCCCTTGTGCTGTTTAAATATATATGTGTACACACACACACTCACACACACACATACACATCTCAGCATATATATATATATATATATATATATAGGCTGAGATCCTGGATTGCACTGGATGAACAAAAAGTTCCACCAGCATTTAGTAGGAAGGCAAGGAGATATATACAGTCAGACCCTCGTATCCACAGAGGTTTGGTTCCCAGATTTACAGTGGATACTGGAAACCATGGATTACAGTGAACCCTATTAAAATAAAGGACTTCTGGTGCAAACATACCATAGAGTTGCACTGGAGGATATAGAATATGCCTAGAAAGGACACTTCTCTAGGCATTTTCCAGCATGACTGTATGGTACGTACCCCTATTTTTCAGCCGTAGATAACGAAAACCACAGATATTGGGGGGGGTGTTTGAAAAAGTAAGCTAAGATACTTGCAAAACCCCCCATTTACTCATGACTTTATCTGTCATGGTGCCACCCTTTAGAATCTTATAGAATTCTGGGATTTGTAGTTTGCTGATGTTCTAAGGATTGGTGCTAAACAGTAGCACCAATAACAAAAAGCCTGTGTATTTCAGCCAATTATCTTTCAAGGACTGTTAAGTACCTCACCAAACTATGAATCCCAGGATGCTGTAGGACAGAGTCATGATTGTTAAAGTGGAATCAAACTGATATGATTGAGTCATGTAGACACACATTCTCTGTGTGTGCATGAGTGTGCATGCGTGCATGCGTGTTTAGGCCATGCTCCTGAATTAAATGTGTGTCCCACTGTTTACTTGGCACTTACAGGTGCAAACCCTGCTAAACGAACAACAAGGAGGCAAGAGGTAAGTAGAGAAAAGGTCCTAATAAATCTAGCATCTACTGACCTATACATACACTATGCATATTTATTGGTGCTTGAATAAAACCCTTTAGTCTTTTGTGCTGCTTTTCAAAACTTGGGTGTACACCTTCTTCAATAAGAGCTTCCCACTCCCCCATTCATTTACTCATATTATAATGTTTTTTGTGTTGTTGTTTTTTTAAAATTAAATTAGGGAGTGATTTTCCCCCCAAATTTGCCCACTTTTATGGATTTTATCTTGCAGACAGCCACGTTTAGTTTAGTTGCTCTTTCTTCCCCATTCCGGGATGTTTTCTTCTTGAACTGTAGAAGGGATGGAGATCTCTCTCATCCCCCATCATTGCTTTGACCGCTCTTTCTTCTGATCTGTTTTGTTTTGTTTTCTGTGCTTATGCAAATGAAACCTTGCTCCGTTTGCTGTTGGGAGTTTTGTCCCTTTGGGGTTATTTACATGGCAGATGTATTGCCAATCCTCTTATTGTACCGATATTGATCCCACCTCTCCAGTAATGAAGTGTAACAGCTACTCTATTACTCCTCGCCACCTGATTGGCTGAGGATAATATGAAATTAGCTGGCATGCATTGGGCCTGTCAGTATCGATTTCACTATCCAGATTACTTGTTACAAAAGAATAGAGCTGTCTGTGCCATAATTGAACAAGTTAACTCCTTGTCTCATAAAATGTAAGCCTATATTGATTGCCTACTGTAGTATGCAGGGGGAAAGTTGTAATGGTATTTAATCGCCATGGTGCTGGGAGGAACCTCCCCCTCATCCCCTGCTGCTATTGTCATCTTGGAGAACCCCGTGACATCTGTTTGGGAGAAACCTCAGTGCTTCCTTGCCAACTGGAATATTGCCTAGAATAAATGCACAAAACATTGCTTGCCACTGATAGCAAACAACCTCCTGCTATGACCCTGCTGGTCACGTTATCGTCAATGTCCCTGTCATTCTAGGAGAAGGGGGGGGAATGGCCCAGCTTGTGTTCGTTTGTTTTCAGATATTAAAAATTCTCAATGAAGCAATAGTGTGTTAGCTGTGGTTGCAATAACAAAAGAGCCTAGTCCATTTCTGATTTGTAAAAAAACCTCTGTGGCAGGGATCCTACATTGGGGTTGCCTAATGTAACATTCCACATGTGGATTTACACATTGATTGTGGGATGCAACCCTGGTGTGGAAAGTCAGTGTGGCACAAGTGAGTGTGCATCTAAATCATAGAATCATAGAATTGTAGAGTTGGAAGAGACCACGAGGGCCATCCAGTCCAACCCCCTGCCACGCAGGAAATCTTGATCAAAACATCCCTGACAGATGGCCATCCAGCCTCTGTTTAAAGACCTCCAAGGAAGGAGACCCCACTACGCTCTGAGGGAGTATGTTCTACTGCCAAACAGCTCTTACTGTCAAAAAGTTCCTCCTAATGTTGAGGTGGAATCTCTGTTCCTGGAGCTTGCATCCATTGCTCTGTGTTCCAGTCTCTGGAGCAGCAGAAAACAAGCTTGCTCCATCCTCAACATGACGCCCCTTCAAATGCTTAAACAGGGCTATCATATTGCCTCTTAACTGTCTTTTTTCCAGGCTAAACATACCCAGCTCCCTAAGTCTCTCCTCATAAGGTATGGTTTCCAGACCTTTCACCATTTTACTTGCCCTTCTCTGGACATGCTCCAATTTGTCAATATCCTTTTTGAATTGTGGTGCCCAGAACTGGACACAGGATTCCAGGTGAGGTCTGACCAAGGCAGAATAGAGCGACACTGTTACTTCCCTTGATCTAGACACTATACTTCTATTGATGCAGCCCAAAATCGCATTGGCCTTTTTAGCTGCCGCATCACACTGTTGGCTCATGTTCAACTTGTGGTCTACTAGGACTCCTAGATCCCTTTCGCACGTAGTCTCATTCAGCCAGGTCTCTCCCATCCTATATCTATGCATTTCATTTTTCTGCCCTAAGTGCAGTACTTTACATTTCTCCGTATTGAATTTCATTTTGTTAGCTTTGGCCCAGCTCTCCAGTTTATCCAGGTCATTCTGAATTTTGATCCGATCCTCTAGAGTATTAGCTACTCCTCCTAATTTGGTGCCATCTGCAAATTGGATAAGTATGCCCCTAATTCCCTCATCCAAGTCATTGATAAAGATGTTGAATAGCACTGGGCCCAGGACAGAACCCTGTGGCACCCCACTGGTCACATCTTTCCAAGACGAAGAGGAGCCACTGCTGAGCACCCTTTGGGTTCGGCCGGTCAATCAAATGTATGACCAAATGTGAAATTGGATGCCCACGCACATCCACATGTACATTACATCATATTACGTGTACAACAGCATTACATTAAATTATTCAGTCCTGCAAGGGAGAATGAGTAATTTAATCAATTTCCCCCCAGCTGCCCGACATCTTCGAAAAGTCAGAGTTCATGAGATCTTGGGGTGGGGGTGGGGAGTGGAGAGAAACTCCCCAGGAGCAGGCAGTGGGAAGAGATCCCCTTGGCATGTCACATCACAATGTCAGGAGGGGGGAAGCTGAGCAAGGATATGGAGGCCACAGCATGTTTACACCAGATCGGGTCCTGCATGTTCATGGGGGCTCATTTGGCATGCCACTCCCCCTTGCTGCTGCCAGCTCCCTGGTACTTCCAAAAGCCAGACAGGGGTCATGCAGCACATGATTGAGGCTGGTCACATGCAGGGGGCCTGCATCCACATGTTGCAGGACCCCTGCCTGGCTTCTGTGTTAGCAAGAAATTGGCAGTGGCAGTGGCTGCAGCAATGGGTCATCATTCCAGTTTGGACTCCAGCCCATCTTCTGCAGGTAATCTGGTGTGGTGGTGTTGGTAATGGGCATGTGCTGGTGAGGAACAGGTGTATTTTGGCTTAGACTGTGTACGCTTTCCCCTGTGTCACTCAGTGGGTTTCCATGGCTGAGCAGGGATTCAAACCCTGTTCTCCCAGGGTCCAAGCTGACAGCACATTGCAGAAATAATGCAATTTGACACCCCTTTAACTGTCATGGTTCAATGCAATGGAATTCTGGAATTTGTAGTTTTGTGAGATATTTAGCCTTTTCTCACAACAAACTATAAATCCTGGGATTCCATAGGGTGGAGACTGGTGGAATTTCAGGTTGCAACTTAACATGCTGGATTGTTTACTGTTAGAGAGTTAGGTTGAATGTAACACAGATAGTGAGGTAATTTCCTGTTGTAACTAGAGAGACATGGGAGATTTTCACATGGGGGCTAAAAGCCTCGATTCTGTCCCGCCACCTCCTCTCCCATTCCTACAATGGAATGGAGGTAAATGTTCGTACACTTACCTCCATTCTGGAACAGGAACAGTCCTCCTCCCTCCTTTACCGGCCAGCTGTAAATGCAGTTGTTGTAACTCTGTTTTTATGACCAGCTGGGGGAACTCCCACTTGTTCTCATGAGAGAGCGAACGGGAAATTCAAATTTTTTTAAAAAAAAACAGCTATCAAAAGAAAGAATAAAAATAAAAAAAAATACAAGTAACTCGGGAAGTGGGGTGGGAAGGATGGCACTTACCTGGCTGTCCAGATCGTGGCAGGAAGTGCCTGGCACGGAGCTCCTCCCCCATCCCTGTCATTCCAGAACAGGGACAGGATCCGATTCGCACACCCGTGATTCCGTAACAGTAATGGAACCGGGTGCTTATTAATGACTTCTCCCCATGAATACTATATCATGGGGAGAAAACAGAACTGGCACAATGTAGGAACAGAACAGGGTGGACATCATCCAAAAGGGAAAACCTTTCCCGACCCTGTTCCGTTACTGCCATGGGATATATAGCCCGTGTGAAAATCTCCATGATAGTTAAAGCGGTGTCAGACTGCAATATTTCTGCAGTGTGTCAGCAGCCCTAGTCCATAAAGGATGCCATTCTTCATTATTTTTACTTCTTCTTGAAGGAAACAACAAGTAATGTTAGCAATTTTCTTCCCACTGCAATTTTCTGCCCAGTATTCAGACGTCCCATACAATTTATGAACCCTATGCACAGCTTGAGACTTATTCTATGCAAAATTTGCATGGAGGTGTTTTGCACAGAAAACAGCATTTTCTGTACAGAAAATAATATGTATGTGCATAAAAAAAAATGTGCAGAAAAATCTATTTCCTTTGTAAAAAATGCTGTTTTCTGCATAAAACTATCACATGCAAATTTTGTGCAGAACAAGTCCCAAACTGCAAAGATTCACATCAATCCAGGATTCTTCTTATCAGTTTTTCAACACTCATAAAACATGTTTTTCATCCATTAATAAAGTATTTCTGAATATTCTTTCCATCCCTGATAGTCCAACACTCAGACCACTACACCATACTGGCTTTCTCTGATGGGCTAGAGCCCACTTAACCAGATGGATTTGTAGACAGACAGCTATCACCATAGCATTTTGGAAAAAAATGCTTGATCTGTACCAACATTTCAGAGATGATAATTTCTTTTAAATGACAAAAATAACTGTGTGTGCACCTCCACCTTGGGCCCATGCATAAGTGAATACATATATGTTAAATCAAAGAGTCACCTTTGACAGGGTAGAGGAAACTTTGGTCCTACAGATGTTTTTTCTATACAACTCCCATCAGGTGCCCACCACATCTCATTAATAGTAAGTGATTATGGGTGTTATAATCCAAAATACCTGGAGGGCCAAACATTCTCTACTATTATGTTAAGGACTGAGGCTGCAGCCCTATCCCTTTTTATCTGGGAACAAGGGCATAAATATCCTATAGACACCAGATCCCATCAGATCTTGGAAGCTAAGCAGGGTCAGGCTTGGTTAGTACTTGGATGGGAGACCACCACCAAATGCCAGTTCCTTTCACAGGAAGGAACTGGCAAAACCACCTCTGAGTATTCATTGACTAAGAAAACCCTATGAAATAAATTAGATCTCCATAAGTTAACAGGGTGACTTGAAGACACACACACACACACACACACACACACATTTCATTGAACTCAGTTAATCTTCCTTTTAACATAGCATTGCTCTGTAAGGCTGTTTTAACCTAAGTGTGGAACAACTAAACCTGCTTCATCAAAACAAATTGGGATGCAAATCCTTGCCACTTTTGTCCTTCCATGCAAGATTTAAAAACTGAAATATTTTTCTCCCTATTGTGGGAGAAAAATATATATTTCTGCATAGTATATTCCCCATCTTCAACCATGTGTGATTGTTCTTCACAGATGTACATGTGATTCTTCTACACAGAAAATACATTTTGTTTTGTTTTTCGGTGAGGTGGCTCTAAAACCTGGGCTCCCATCTCAACCCATTTCCAGTGTGAAGGTGTCTGTAGGTGTGCACTGGTGCAATGAAAATGCATCAGAAAAAGATCCAGGAGTGAGTAGGGATAGAAAGAATATTAGAATATTTTGAAAGCATGGGGGGAAATATATTTGCAAACAAATATCACATGGATTTCTTTTGTTTTGAGAAACCCTGGGGAGGAGAATCCTATACAAGTGAGTATCTTTGCAGTTTGGAACCAACTTTGTGCAATAAAAGTGCGTGAAAAGTTTTGTGTCAGCATGCAGTAAACCGTATTTTTTTGTGCAGAAAGCAAGTTTCCTGCACAGAAAACAGCATTTTTTTTTTGTCAGAGAAAATGCTGTCTTCTGCATTCACAGGGAAAAGAAAATTATTATTATTATTATTATTATTATTATGGCACAGAATCAATCCTGAACTGTGAATAGTCATAAAAAACAGCAGAGTTTTCTTTTTTAAATCAATACTTAGTTATTATAACACATAAAATTACTATAAAATCACAATTTTTCTATTAACTAGTTTCAAAAGTTAACATAGATTCTTTATTATAATTCTATTCAAAAATATTAATTCCCCTACCCCCCCCCACCTCAGTGCTCCCCTTCACCGGAGCCATTATCCCTTACCTAATCTTTCCAGAATCTCATTTCTTCTCGTGGAGGTAACCTCCCATCTTTTGTCTGTAATACTTTTTTAACAAAGACATTCCAAATTTTATCAAAGTCACTTGCTTTCCAACTTCCTCTTCTTACTTTGAGTCTACATGTTAACTTATCATTTATTGCCATCTTCCACACTTCTTTATAAAAACAGCAGAGTTTTCAATGACTTTCTCCAAACATGGAGAAAAAATTGTTGTAGCTTACAAGGATGAAATTTGTGAAAATTTAGATCCCCAAGGAGTATGGGGAGGGCATTGGGGAGAGAGGTGATATACATGCAAGCAATTATCTGCATTACACCATTTGGAGCAAGACAGGGAGTGAAACTCATTTCAACCCATGGACGTTCTTATAGTAGAAACCCTGGAAACAGTGGTACAAAGCAATGGGGAGAGGACTCTCTAAGGGCAGTGAACCTTCTGCAAGCCCCAGCAGCAATGTAGACCATAGAGAAACTCCCCATGTGTCATGTGTGCTGAAGGTAAGGCAAGAAGGGATAGGATCTCTAATGGGAATGGTGGTAACTCCTGCGGCTGCTGGAAATATTTTGGTGCCTCATTGGCCATTTTTCCCCTCCCCCCACTTGGCTCTGGGTTTCCATATTACTTGCTTTTGAGGATTTTACCCAAACCCTAGGCCCATTACCCTCATGCCCATTTTCTCAATCTACCTGACTCAGAAGCAGTTCTGGACCACCTCCCAACCCTCACCTGGCCAACCTCTAGGACATCACAAGAACCCATCGCCAATGATTTCACAAGGGTCTATCCATGTTGATTCACAGGAGCTAACACCTCCCCCCCCCCAGTTTCCAATTTTGGCCATGAAATGTAGGAATGGGATACTTCTGGCTGGGAAACCCTACCTCGGGAAATGATATGGCTGATATTCCTTCCCACAAATACTCCTCAAAAACAATGTGATTTAGCATTATCTGGCTACCCCCAACCCCATAATTGGGACTTGATTGTCCAAATGGATGGAAGTGGCCTACAAGCATCTGCAAGCCTGAAAAATAGGGTAAGTGTGGCTGCTGGACCCTCAATAGCTGCCTACCGCCAATATATTTAATGAGAGTATGTCAATGGATGAATGGACAGACAGATGCCCTATTCAGAGATGATATCAGGGCTGGGAATCATAAACCCCTCTAGGTTAAGTAAAGCATGCTAGATTTGCTCTCCATGTATATGGAGACCAACAGTTTAAAGAGGAGCGCCTGTGCCACACATGAAGGTTCTCCATGTAATGGAGGTTCTTCGTTGTATGTAGAACATTCATACCTAGAGGGGATTTGCCTCTTTAGACTGTTACATGAGGGCAAAGGGCTAATGTGCTCTTCTTATATGTTTGCTTAATCTAGGTGCAGGGTTGGGAAAAAGCAGATCTTTAGATGTTGCTAAATGGCACTCCAAGCATCCCTGACCACTGACTATGGGTGCATCTACACTGTAGAAATAATGCAGTTTGATACCACTTTAAGTGCTTTCATTCCATCCTAGGGAATCCTGGTATTTGTAGTTTTGCATGGTCTTTAGCCTTCTCTGCCAAAGAGTACTGGTACCTCACAAAACTACAAATTCCAGGATTCTGTAGGATGGAGCCATTACAGTTAAAGTGATGTCATACTGCATTGTTTCTACAGTGTAGATGCACCCGATGTTGGCTAGGGCTGATAGAAATTGCATCATCTACACTATTACAGCACCATGATTCCACTTTAAATGCCGTGGTTCCATCCCATGGAATTCTGGGCTTTGCAGTTTAGGGAGTATTTAGAATTGTCAGCCAGAGGACTCAGTGCCTCATCAAACTACAAAGTCCAACATTCCATAGGATGTAGCCGTGGTGGTTAAAGTGGAATCATAAAATTATAATTGTATAGTGTGCTGTGGCCACACTTTGCCCATCCCTGGTCTAGATAATATCACAGCTGAATATGGCTAGATAGATAAATTAAATTACATTTATGGATAAATAAAATTAAAAAGTCTTCCTGCTGTATGAGTTTAAAGGAAGAAGATCAGATATTCTATTTTGACATGAAGCTGACCAAACTGAATGTGTGTCCTCATTTTTAAGTTAACTCTTTCAACTGTATAGTAATAGTTATGAGGATAGGTGTTATTCTCCCTCTCCCTTACTGACATCTTTGAACTAGAATGTTAGTTTTCAGTCCACAACGAAAGATGAAAAGTTAAATTACAATATAGAACTAAGTAAATAAATTGATGTTAGTATATACATAGTTAGAGAAACATAAGGGCATAAATACTTTATACAGATATGTAAGTATAAATGCACTTTTATTTAGAGCAGCTGGAGGGGTTGGAAGAAGAAATATCTTCTCATTAAATTCAAATATTTCCAATTTGTTACTTGCTTTGATGCATAGATGTGTGTATGTTTATTTGCATATGTCCTGGACATGAATTCAAAGAGGGGACAGTGGGGAAGCCCTTCTCAAGCCAGGTTTTAATAGAACATCTTTTTGAGACTACTACAATGGCTTTTGTGTGTGTGTGTAAAATTCCCCACCAATACTTAATATTTAAGGAGAACCATAACAACCCTTTAGCTTGGCAAATTCAGCAGAACACGGTTCACTTTGTAAGTGACATTTTGAAAACTGTGTTTTCTCCATTGTGTCTGGATTCCCTTCATTCCCCATCTTCTAATTTTGTGCAAAAGTGTTTCCAATTCCTCTCAAGAGCCAAGGCGAACTTCTGCCTATTGTGGCTGCTCAGATCTACATCCAATTGTATACCTAATAACCTTGTCCCTAAGCAGATGAGTATTTATTTCAGTCAGTTACCCTTTATAATTACTATATTGAACCTAGTTGTCTATAAAATGGATGGTTTGCTTATACAGTTTACCCAAATAGTTCATTAGGGGTTAAACAAAATGAAATCCCATTTGCAGGGCGTATAATAAATTGTTTCATCTGTGAATTTAGCTGTTCTCCCTAATGCAGACATGGATGTTACAGTGGTTCTCCCTTGATAGGGTTATGGGTTAATGAAATGCTTTTTCTGTTGCTTATTTTCCTCTCTTCTGTGCTGAGTGATAAGTAGCTAACCAACGAAGCTTGTAATTGCAATCTTACAGAAACCGGCCCGATCTGTATATAAATCTCACCATCCAATTACAAGATGTAATAATTTTGCACTCAAGCTGGTAATGAGGTCTAATACTCGCACACGTGATAATCCCCTCTGGATGCTGGCTTGATCAGATGTTGGCTTTGTAATTAGACGGGCAGAAAATCATTATTTCATGTTCAGGAAAAAAATTAGGTTGGTGGGAAGTTAATTTTCTCTCCGCTCTCTGAAGCGTAGACAAGAATTTAATGATTTAATCATGATTGTTAGCTCTTTTGCAATCAATTTGTAATGATTGTGTAGAAACTCTCTTCAAGGAGAGCTGCAGCAGGGAGGAGCCGGCAAACAGCCGACTTGGAGGGTTGATTATAAACAGTATCGCATGACTCCCGTACCCATTAAAATGATCTTTGTGATGACGTACTAAGCTTCATACTGTGGCTGACTGAGTTGGAAAGATGCCTTGAGTTGTGATCATCTTGGTTAAATCACTGCCCCCAGCTTCCTTTAAGTAAACTGCAGGATTACCTTGAAAAATCCAGCAATTCTGCTAAATATCTGATACTTAAGGGTCTAGGATTTATCTTGATAGCAACCTTGGGTCAAGAATCTTTACTTTGCTACCTCAATGAAGTTCATTCTTTCAAGATGCAATTATCAAATCAGATGTCTAATTATATACTCTAAATGGAAGATTAGGGATTTGAGAAATCTGCAGAAGGCAATATATTTGCAAAACCCTTTGTCTAAGCCTGAACAGTAGGTTTTCATAAAAAATGTAGCCATTTAAATTCACACAGTTTATGTTCCCTCCCCTCTCTCTGTGTTATTCATTTGAATAATGTTTATTGCTCTCTTTTATCTTCCATGCATATTCTTTATGGATGCATGTTTTCCTTACATTTGTTTGGCTTCAATAGATAGGCATCCTTGGCTATTCTTATTTTATTTTCAGTTACATTGAAGCTTGGGTTACATAGTCTTTGGGCCTGCCCACACTGCAGAAATACAGCAGTTTGACACCACTATATCCACCATAGTTCTATCCTATGGAATCTTGGCATTTGTAGTTTGGTGAGGTATTTAGCCTTTTCTATCAGAGAACTCTGGTACCTCACCAAACTACAAATACCAGGATTCCATTTAATTAATTAAGATACACATATCCCTCTCTCACATTTTGCCTTGGAAGGTAAGGAGCTAATCATAGAATCATAGAGCTGGAAGAGACCAAAAGTACCATCTAGTCCAACCCTCTACCATGCAGAAATCACGATCAAAGCATTCCTTACATATGACCATCCAGCTTCTGTTTAAAAACCACCAGAGAAGGAGATTCCACCACATTCTGAGGCAGCGTATTCCACTGCCAAACATCTCTCACTGTCAGGAAGTTTTTCCTAATGTTTAGGTGGAATCTCTTTTCCTTTAGTTGTAGTTACACAATGGGTGAGTACAAGGCAATTGGTTACATGGCCATGGGGCCCAGTGTATTTATTTATTATTTCTTAAAACAATAACATCCCACCTTCCACCTTCCACCTTCCATTATACTAAGCAGTATACAATAAAATAATCTTGAACAATTTAGAATAATGTAAAAACATATAAAATGACTTTAAAAGGCTTAAAATATATCCAACAATTTTGCAAGTTAACAGAAAACAGATTAACACTGGTTAAAATGATTCAAAAGCACACACATGTGGGGATTTGTGTCCAACCTGTTTAGGCTACAAAAAGCTTTCGTATGTGACACTGGAATGACAGAAGCATTGGCAGCAGTTGGGCCTATAGGGGAGGACATTCCATCATTTTATTTATTTATTGGATTTATATCCCTCCTTTCTCCCAAGATGGGATTCAAGGCAGGTTACAATGGTTAAAAAATACAAGTAAAATCTTACAAATTACAAAAGTTAAAAAAGAATTAAATTTCCATTGTTAAAATATAATTAAAAACAAAAAAGAATTAAATTAAATTCCCATTGTTAAAATATAATTAAAACACATAATTAAAAACATAAAATCAATAAAAATACAATATTAAAAAACAGCACACCAAGTAAAATCCACTTATCAAATGCCTGCCTAAATAAAAATGTCTTCAGCTACCTGTGCAAAGAGAGCAGGGAGGGGGTCAACCGGATGTCCTGTGGAAGGGAGTTTGGTGGCAGCCATGGAGAAGGCTCTCTCTCCCGAGTCCTCACGAACTACACCCGTGTAAAGGTGGTGGGACTGAGAGAAAGCCCTCTTCTGCCCATCTTAACACTTGAGCCAGTGTATATGGGGCAATAACTATAGTGCCACAGCACATCCCAGGCATTCAACAGCCTAACTATGTCAGCATATATTTAAGATACAATAAAAATTTATCAGATCATGGCCACCTCTTTTCAAATTACGAAACAGACAGGGGATCCCAGTTTGAAGGCAATGTTATGACACCGCTCTTTCCATTTCTCCCCCTCTGATCCTGTTCTAATGAAATGCAAACACATTTTTCCCTCTCTTCCTTTATAGTCGAGCTCTCAGCTCTTGATTCTTGGATCCCCTTTCACAGAATCTCACTGGCAATTCACTCCTAAATTGGCAGGGCTGGACTCTGTCTTCAAGGCATCTTTGAAGATTTTTTTCCCTCCTCATTTGCTGGTTGCCTGCTTGAGTCAAGCCTCGGAGTCTCCTAATCGGTCCATTCTGGCATCATCCCATTGCCTCCAAAGCCTTTTTTCATGCCTATTTAATGCCTCAGAAGTGCTTTCAAGTGGTCTTTGATAAATCATTGTAAGTGTTATCCTAGGCGCTCAATAGCTGTACCTGCTCGAAAGTCTCTTTCCCCATTCCCAAGGCAGCAGTTCCCTCTTGCCTTATTTTACCAGTGACAGTAATTCATTCCACTTGAGCTGACTAGCTTATTTCACATTTATTTGCACATTATGAGCAATGTCACCCTACTTACCCTCCAGACAGTAAATGGTTTAGGATATGGGTCTGTGTATATGCACATACAGTAGTAACAAATATTAAGCAAAGGATGGAAATGCCTTCTTTAAAAATAAAATAAAAAGCAACTACCAAAAACAAAAAGAAAAGAAAAAGAAAATGGCAGGTTTACATTTCAGATCCAAACCAAAAAAACAAAAAATAAAAAACATGATGAATAAATAATGGCTTAGAATTATCTCTCTCATCTGGTGTATGCAAAAATCAAAGGTGCAGCATAAACCAGTATTATTCCCTTGAGAAAAGCAGTAGGTTCATTCTTTCCCTCCCACCCTCTGTTCCTCCACCAGCCAGTTTAGCTTCCTCAGTGCAGAGTTAAATAAAATATTACCCCATCAGGTCAAGAAAATAATTAGTCCTGCATTATTGCCTCCTTCCTCAGCAATCAAACTTGACCCATATGTATTATGCATGCTTGGTGCCTTACACCTCAGGAGAAAAAAAAGTGGAAAGGAGAGAAAGGAAGACACATAAAGAGTATGTGGCTGGCCTCCAGAGAGAAGGAAGTTATAAAATTTCCCAGTTTTCTGTAAGACTGGGACAAAACTTCACCACAGCAATACAAGTGAGAACAGAGTAGGTTTTGGAACTGAATACTGTATATGAAAATGAAAACTGAAGAAAAGAAATGACAACGTATGGGAAGGATGCCTCCTTCCCAAAACAGAGACCATGCAAAAAAAAAAGCTTGTTTATTTTCACCTACAGATGTGAAAGTCTACAAAACAAATTAATTTCCCACCCTCCTCCCTTCAAAAAAACGGAGTGCGATGGGGATTTCTAGACTTTCACATCTCTACTTCCGCATGTATGTGTCTCCAAGTCACCGGTTAACTTATGGTGACCCCATGAATTTCCTAGGGTTCTCTTAGGAAAGGAATACTCAGAGGTGGTTTTGCCAGTTCTTTCCTCTGAAACAGAGCCTATATCAACTGTTCCTTGGCAGTCTCCCATCCAAGTACCCACCACAGTTGACCTGATTAGCTTCCAAGATCAGATAGGATCTGATACCTTTAGGATAGTTTTGCCCACATACTCTCCCATGTTTCACAGGATGAAAACGAGAACATGCCCATCCAGTCTAGGCCCACTGAGAGTCACCTGGCACAGCCTGGGGACAAACTAACCCAGGAGTAGCCAAACAGCAGAACTGTGCAGCAGAAAGGGCACAAAACAAAGGCTTCACCTAGCAGCCCTTTCACAGCTCTGACTCACTTTCACACTCAAGAAAAAGATTTACAAGCACCAAGGTTCATCCAAAGATATCTGGAGGTCTTTATTTTCAGTTGCAGTATAAAGAAACACAGTACAGTTGTCCCTTCATATTTGCTGGGATTTGGTTCCAGGATCCCCCATAGATACCAAAATCTGTGAATACTCAAGTCCCATTATATGCAATGGCATAACAAAATGGTGTCCCTTATACAAGATGGAAAAATAAAGGTTTGCTTTTTGGATTATTATTTTTAAAGAATATTTTCAAGCCGTGAAGACTTAAATCCATGGATATAAAATCCGTGGATACGGAGGGACAACTGTACATAAACGGCAAACATAATTAACAAACTCAATAGCAATTTCTCCAACATCCACCATCCTTTTTCTCCACAACACCAAGCAACACATAATGAATAATAATAATAATAAATAAAATTTATTTATACCCCGCCCCTCTGTTAAAACAATCGGGGCGGCTTACAAAATTTAAAATACAATACAAATAAAATCCCTAAACACCCCAACTCCCACCCTCCCCCATAAAAAAAACATTAAACAAATATAAATTAAAACAACTAATCTAAAATCACTTTTAAAACTATAAATACAATAAATATAATAAATGGCCAGCAGCCTAGAAGAGGCCACGATCCCCTGAGGCCGGGATCTAATTAGGAAAGGCCTGCCGAAAGAGATCCGTCTTTAGTGCTTTTTTAAAGCCACTCAGGCTTGTTATCTGACGGATCTCATTCGGCAGGTCATTCCACAATTTGGGGGCGATTACCGAAAAGGCCCTCTGGGAGGTTGCAGACAGCCTAGATTTTTGTGGCTGAAGCAAATTCCTCCCAGAGGACCGGAGTGCACGGGGAGGATTGTATGGGAGGAGGCGGTTCCGGAGATAAGTTGGACCCAAGCCATTTAGGGCTTTAAAGGTAATAACCAACACCTTATACTGGGCCCGGAAACTGATTGGCAGCCAGTGGAGAGATTTTAATACTGGAGTTATATGGTCTCTCCGAGATGTTCCCGAGACCACTCTGGCTGCCATATTTTGTACCAACTGAAGTTTCCGGACCAAGCATGAGGGCAGCCCCATGTAGAGTGCATTGCAGAAATCTAGACGGGAGGTTACCAGCGCGTGCACCACAGTCTCAAGGTCCCTTACTTCCAGGAAATGGCGCAGCTGGCGTATCAGCCGAAGCTGATAACAGGCGCTCCTGACTGTCGCATTCACCTGACTCGTCATCTGAAGCGATGAATCAAGGAGCACCCCCAGACTGCAAACACAGTCCTTAACGGAGAGCGTGACCCCGTCCAGGACTGGAGGTTGCAACCCAACTCCTGGTTTGGGGGCCGCTACCATGAGCACCTCCATTTTATCTGGATTTAATCTCAATCTGTTTTTCCTCATCCAGCCCATTACTGCTTTAAGACAATCATTAAGAGGAGAGACGCCATCGGAATTCGAGGCCGATGATCGGGGCAAGGAGAAATAGATCTGGGTGTCATCAGCGTACTGATAACACCCAGCCCCATAACTGCGAATAATCTCACCCAGCGGCTTCATATAAATGTTAAACAGCATCGGGGACAGGATGGCGCCCTGTGGAACACCACAAGTAAGCTCCTTTCTGCTGGAGCAGCTGTCCCCGAGCAACACCCTCTGGGACCTGCCCGAGAGGAAGGACCGGAACCACTGGAGCGCAGTGCCTCCGATTCCTAACCCCCTCAAGCGATCCAAGAGGATGCTATGATCTATCGTATCGAAAGCCGCTGAGATGTCTAAAAGCACCAAGAGGGTCACACTACCCCTGTCAATGCTTAGATGCAGGTCATCAGTCAAGGCAACCATGGCAGTCTCAACTCCAAATCCCGTCCTAAAGCCAGTTTGAAATGGGTCTAGATAATCGGTTTCATCCAAGACCACTTGGAGTTGAAGCGCAACTGCCCTCTTGATCACTTTGCTCAAGAATGGTAACATAGAAACCGGCCTATAGTTGTTCATGTCCAGGGGGTCAAGGGAAGATTTTTTCAGGAGCGGCCTAACGGCTGCTTCCTTTAAACAAGATGGAACACACCCTTCTCTGAGGGATGCATTGATGATGTCCTTAAGGAACATCATCAAGGCAGTCCCCCCCTGGATGGCCAGCCATGAAGGGCAAGGATCAAGAGGGCAGGTCATCTTCCTAACCCTACCAAGTAGCTTGTCCACGTCCTCAGTACTCACCGATTGAAATTGATCCAGTAAACTGACATCAACGGAGTTGCTGGACACCTCGTCAATTGTTTCTGCCAAATTACTGGTATCTAAGTCGGCTCTTATCTGAGAGATTTTATCTGCAAAGAAATTGTTAAACGCGTCACAGCAGGCCGTCGTTGGGTTAAGCAACGGGTTCTGCGCAGGAATAACCTGCGTCATCTCCCTTACCACCCTAAACAGCTCTGCTGGACGGGACTCTGCAGACGCAATACGTGCAGAGGAGAAGGATCGCTGTGCTGCACGTATTGCCTCTCGATAGGACCTAAGAAAATTCCTATGTCGAGTCCTGTCGGATAAGAGTCGAGTTTTCCGCCAGTTGCGCTCTAGTCGTTGTCCAACCCGCTTCATTTTCCTAAGCTCTGCTGTATACCATGGCTTACGGTTTGAAGCGGGTTGGAAAGGACGCTTGTGCTTTGGCTATATAGGAGTGTTTGATTGTCAGCCTTCTGCCTAGCCTCAGCTGTGATCATAGAATCATAGAATCATAGAATTGCAGAGTTGGAAGAGACCACGAGGGCCATCCAGTCCAACCCCCTGCCATGCAGGAATCACGATCAAAGCATCCCTGACAGATGGCCATCCAGCCTCTGTTTAAAGACCTCCAAGGAAGGCTCTACTCTAGTCAAGACTAGCAATAAGATTTGCACTTGTGTGACATGTTAACACTTGTGGAGCTCCACTTATGCAACCAATTACATCCTTTGCACAATGGCCAAAAAGTACACCAACAGGTTTCCAACCAAACAGTTTTGTGATTATTTCCTAAAAAGGCTGAAAGAGGGAGAATTTTGGGACAATCTCCTAAAAGTTTTGATGAACAATAGTTTGAACACACCTTAAGAAACTGATGAATACAATCAGACACCTGTATCTGTAGGGGTTCAGTTCCTGGACTTACCGCAGATACCGGAAACCTTGGATAACAACAAATCTTATTAAAATAAAGGACTTCCATTAAAAATGTGCCATACAGTTGCAATGTAGGACCTAGAAGATGCCTAGAGAGGATGTTTCTTAGGCATTTTCCAGCATGACTCTATGGTATGTGTCCCTGTTTTATGTCCTGTGGATAATTGAAACCGCATATATTGGTTCCATGGATACAGAGGTCCAACTGTATTCATACACACAGGATCCCAGACAGAAACAGGCAAGCATGGGACTTGTTTTATCTCTCTGGCTCCCCATATCAGACATGCATCTCTCAGGTAATGTTTGCATGATGCTCGATTAGATCACATCCAATTGATCTATGAAGTCCTCTTGTCCCTGTAAGAAAGCACTCCAACTCTTTTAGTTATTGTCGGTGTATAGCTATGGGGAGGCAAAGCATCCCCCCCCCCAAATAAGCATTCTGCCCCCATGAAATTTTCCTCCATTCCCCAAATTTCTAACATGGCAGACATTGCAAATCGTTCAGACATAGAACAATTCTATTTGTTGTGTTTCCATTCCAATTCTACCTTTGTCAGCCCCTTTCCTTTGCATGCCAAAGCTGTCTTTTTAAATGCTCAAGTGAAGTTTTAAATTACTGAAATGTTAGAAATCTGGGGATTGAAGGAAAAATTCATTGGGGTGCATAATTCTTATGGGGGGGGAGGCACTCATTTTGACACACACACACATAGCTGCATACTTGGTTATGGTCCAAGATATGTAGATGTTTTCAGCTGTACTTGACCTATGTAGACATTGCTTAAGGTCAATAAACAAGACCATTAAAGGATAGTGGGAATGAAAGAGACTACTAATCTCTCCTTTTTTAAATCTTTTTTTTTTTTTTTGAGAACATATGAGTTCAGACCCTTCCATTACCTTATCCCAGCAAGCCTCTGAAGGAAGTGTTAATGCTCCCATTCAGTCCTGTTCTGTATTACCTATTCATCAAAAATGTGGCTTTTGTGCATTTTTTATGACAAGAATCAACATTACTCATGTTAATCAAGAGGAAAACTGCCTTTCTTTTTGTGGAACTCAAATGTGTAGAGACATTGCCTCTTTGATGTTTCTGAGGCAAAACAATATATATTTGAATGTGAATAAAAGCCATTCCTTTAAGAAAAGCTCCTCTGAGTCATTTGTGATCAAATTCAAGTGTGTCCTTTTGCAAAGTATTCCTTTAGAAAAATAATAAAAACATTAGGGAAATTAGAGAACCACCAGTGTGGTGTAAGTTGGGTGTTGGGTTTGGGCTCTAGGAAACCAGGATTCAAATCTCCACTTGGGCATACAAAACCCACTGGTGACCTAGGACAAGTCACACTCTTTCAGTCTCTGTCATGGTCAGCCAGGACTCTGAGGACTCAGAAGGCGAGGAGGCTGAGCCAGTTGCAGAAAAGCTGGCTGAGTCTGAGTCTAGCCCTGAAGAACCCAGGGCTCAGCAGCCTAGCCCTCCCCCAGCACAGGGTCCAAGCCTGGGAAACATGGTGGAGCAACAGCAAGAGGTAGAAGAGCAGGTACCTACCTTTAGCCAAAGAAGGGCAGAGAGGGTATGGTTTTGTCATTCCCGGAGATTAAGAGAAAGATGCTCATCAATCATGCAGCAGCTGTGAGTAGATGCTGGGCCAACATAAGCATCTGGGAGACGCTGAATTCCTTGTCTCAGACTATCTGCATTTCCTGGAGGAAGCCTCTGCCTTTGACTCTCCTGGCTCTTGGAACCTTGCTATCTTGAAACTTGGGATATCTTGACCTTGGACTGTATTCGTTGACCCACCTGCTGGAATCCTTTTGACCTCAGACTGCCTCTTAGTTCTTCACTCTCTCTGGACAGCTATTTGACTTGGCGGCCTTCCTGACAGAATAGCCTGAGACCCAATTAAGTTGATAAGACGGCCCGGCTCGGCAACAACTCAGTTGCAAAGCACAGTACCTGGTATTGTCAGTAGCAGTCCTAGAGGGTCAGGAGTCCAGAGAGAGCGAAGAACTAAGAGGCAGTCTGAGGTCAAAAAGATTCCGGCAGGTGGGTCAACGAAGACAGTCCAAGGTCAAGATATCCCAGGTTTCAAGATAGCAAGGTTCCAAGAGCCAGGAGAGTCAAAGGCAGAGGCTTCCTCCAAGAAACGCAGATAGCCTGAGACAAGGAATTCAGTGCCCCCCAGCTGCTTATGTTGGCCCAGCTCCCACTCACAGCTGCGAGGTGATTGATGAGTGTCTTGCTCTTAATCTCCGGGAACGACGAAGCCACACCCTCTCTGCTCTTCTTTGGCTAAAGGTAGGTACCTGCTCTTCTACCTCTTGCTGTTGCTCCACCATGTCTCCCAGGCTTGGACCCTGTGCTGGGGGAGGGCTAGGCTGCTGAGCCCTGGGCTCTTCAGGGCTAGACTCAGACTCAGCCAGCTTTTCTGCAACTGGCTCAGCCTCCTCACCTTCTGAGTCCTCAGAGTCCTGGCTGACCATGACAGTCTCAGAGGAACCAATGGCAAACCTGCTCTAAACAAATCTTGCCAAGAAAACAGGGAGTCATCAGGCTGTAGTGGTTTAAGTGTTGGACTAGGAGTCCAGCGGCTTGTCTACATGGGCAAAAAACAAACAAACAAACAAACAAAAACCATATGCACCCCATATTTGCGGCACAGTTGACACACAATATTTTTTGAAGATGCACATTTTCAATGGGAGTTCTACAGGCAACTCTGAATCTGTAAGATTTGCAGTTTGCTCTGCATTTGATGGGACAACCCAGATTTTTGGCTGTGTGGGGGCCAAGGATTGGCTTTGAAGCAAAGTCAGGGTGGGACTTTGAATGGACGGGACTCTGTCCTGGTGCTTCCCCCACCCTTTATGATTGTGCATATGTCTGGATAAGCATATCTCTGCTTATCCAGTAATACAGTACTCTGGGACTGTGTATATTCACCTATTTACATGCATGAGCAAAAAATAAAATAAAAAAATGGAGCAGCCCCAACAGTGTGGCCAAAAGTAGTACAACATTTAGGACAAATGATCAGCATAGGGTTTTTCCAATATTGGAGGATTAGGGATTTCTGACTATTTTTGGTTGTTGTTGTTGTTGAAGAAAAAGATGATGATGGTGGTGGTGATGATGATTTCCCTTCTGCTACTTTCAATACTTTTTGACCATAATGAAAAATCTAGGGTTTAACCATCTAAACTAAAGTGTCTAAAGGTCTGCAGAATTTAAAATCCAGTAACAGTGAAATCAATGTGAGTTTTATTTTTTTTTATTTTTTTGAAAAGCAAACAAAGAATCTACGCTGAACTAGAACTTATGAAAATGTATATAGTATTACCTTGGGTGGGTGGTGGTGGATACTTTTGACTGAAGAAATTTCTTTGCTACAGTGGGTTAGTCTTCAGTGACCAACATTAATAACCCCTTCCCTCTTAACCTGTGCACTCCATGGCTTTCTTGACTTGGGGAGAAAACATTGCAGAAGTCCACAGGGTAAACTAGGAATGTACTCAAGTGATCTTGCTGGAATCAAATATTTTTTTAAAAAAAAAAGAGTGGAAGGAAACTGCTATCTCATTAAAATAGCTCTGGGCTTGGGAGGTGTCTATGTATGCTGCCCATTTATAAATAATTGAGAAAGCTGGCCCTTCTTGAGACTCTCCAAGTCAAATACAGCCAAATCTTCTATTCTTTGGTCTTCACAGGTCACAAGCTGAGCCACAGCTTCTAGAATACTGGAATGGGCCTCAGGTGCAAAAAGCTGTCATTCAACCCATGTATAGTTTTAAGGAGGCATTGTGAAAACTACTTAAGGACTTCTATTTTATGTTGTGTTTCCTAATCTTCAGTAGCAGCTTTGTATCTGGCATCCAATTCAGGTTTTGAAAAGTTGTTGCACACCCATATTCAGCATTATCCAATCTTCTCTTAAATACTCTTGGTGCTTTCACAAAGGTATATCAGAGTTGCATTTCATAGGTAATGTAAATAATGGTAACAACATTACTTATTTGGGGGGAAAGGTATGTAATGAGTAACATATTCTAGTTATTTTAAAAAGTTATGTTAAATGACTCGTTTAGGCACTTTTAGAGACATTTTGATGAGATTTTTCAAGTTTATGCTATTGTGTCTTAAATAAGCCATGGTGTTAGAAGGGTGAATGGATAGTATGCATGTCACAGGGTAGAGAAGGTGGAAGGAAGAGAAAAATTACAAAAGATCAGTGTGTAAACTGAACTGCAAGGAACTAGTGGGGCGTAGTGGTTTGAGTATTGGACTGTGACTCTGGAGACCAGGTTTCAAATCCCCGTTTGGCCATGAAAACCCTCTGGGTGACCTTGGGCAAGTCACCACATTCAGCCTTCAGAAAACCCTGTGATAGGTTGGCTTTAGGGTCACCATAAGTTGGAAACTATTTGAAGGAACACAACAACAAACTGAACTGCACAGACTGTTAGATATCATTCATTAAGGACAGCCTTCATCACCCTAGGACCCTTTCACATTATGCAATTATAACACTATGATCCGACTTTAACGTCCATGGCTGCATCCTATGGGATCCTAGTTTAGGGAAGGGTATTTAGAATTCTCACCCAGAGAGTTCTAGTTGCTCTCTAAACTACAAACCCCAGGATTCCATAGGATGCAACCATGGCAGTTAAAGGGCTTGTCTACATGGGCCATTTACCCTGGCTTGCCTCCATTCCAGAGCCCTGCAGTCCAAACAATGCAGGGCATTTAGTCCAGTCTGTTCCCAGGAAGTCCAAATGACCTCTGGGGCAGGTACGGGGCTGGAATGAGGCAAGCTGGGATAGGAGCCTTTACCATATTAAAAAAAAAAATACTCAGCTTAATCTGGTCCCAGAATGTCATCCCTCACTACTGCCACCAGCTCCTTGTTTCTCCCAGAAGCCAGGCAAGGGTCCTTCACCATGTGGCATGCCGGGGGCCTGTAGTCACATGTTGAAGGATCCCTGTCTGGTTTCTGCATTAGTGGAGAAAATAACACTGGTGTCAGCAGCTTCAGTGATGGGCCAGCATCCTGATTAGACTCCAGCCCATTTTCTCCAGGTAATGGTGGTACCAGTGTGGAACCGGCATATCCTAGCTAGTGTAGATGAGCCCAAAGTTGGATTATAATGTTATAATTACATAGTGTAGAAGGGTTCCTGTTGCATTCCGGATGTGTTGGATTACAAATCCCACCAGTCCCAACTAATTATTAGATTGTGGAATTAGAATTAGAATGTATCTGGAAAATGCCAGGTTGATGAAGGTGATTTAAACTCTCCAAGAGCACTTTGGCAGGAGCAACCAACAAAATGTGCTTCTTGCAGGCAAAATTGTCAAGCAAAGCACTATGTTCCCGCTTCTTCATCAAGTCTGTGGTTTCTGACATTAAGGTCAGTGCTCAAATGGCCACCTAACACATCAATAAAATTTCCCCACCCACCATTAATTAACCCAGGGATAGGCACACATTGAAGCTTTTTAGGTCAATGTTTGTTTTGCTGGACCCCTGATAGGCCATGGCATCATTCCTGGCAGCAACTAAAAGTCATTCCCAATCATCTTCAAACTACTTTTTGCACCACTGTTTGCAGTTATGTGGTAGATGTCCCCCAAATGGCTTTAAGTAGCAAAAAGATGCTCTCCATATATATATATATAGTTTGCAACAGAGACACCCTATTATCAGTCCCCCAAAATCCCAATGGGTGATATCTAAGTTGGCTGAGGCATCCCTGTGGGTGTTACAGGACCTCTCAAAGGACTGCATGTGGCCCACAGGCTAAAATTTCCCAGTCCTGAAACAAGAGAACAAATTAGCTCTTCAGCCTCACTAATGGTTAATGAAACTTGTTCAGGTCAAACATTCTAATTTCTGACAGAGTGTAGATCTCAAAAGCATGTCCCCACATCCTCTACATTTTTTTTAAAAGGTTTAATACAATCTGAACATGGCTTCTTTGAAGCTCATTTGTGTTTCTGTGTGGTGCAGTTTTACCTTTTTCTGAAAGTTATAAGATCACCATAAATCCAATATGTCTGTGGTGTGTCAAATTATTACCTTACAAACCCTGTTGTAATTACACAACTTTATTTGTTTCATTTATGATCAGCAGGGTTTATTATGACATCCCTGATTGGTTGGGATGAGGATTTATAAATGTGCTTTAAAATGTTAACGTCTTCCTCTGCCTTGCTCAGGCTGGTCCAATGGCTAAATCAATGACTGAGGCAATGCCAATGGGATTGGGATCAATAAGCATATAAAATTTATTGTATGCTCTCACTGGGCAACATTAGATTGTGAAGTTTATGAATGTTCTACTCCTTCTGAGGCTTTGAATTCCCTTTGGCCTGAAATAGGCATCCTAATATTACCAAGTCTAGGCATGAGATTAAACTTTCAAGAGGTATAAACTGAATATGTTCAGCTTTCCATATCAAAAAACATTTGAACAAATCCTGTTGTTAGTCCCAACTCAAGTAGGCCTGCTGAATCAATTGGATTTACCTTCATGTTGATTCACTATTCAAGAATTGATTCTAGGGGCTTGGCTACACTGAGCAAATACCTTAGCTTGCCCCTGTTCCAAAGCCCTGCAGCCCAGATGGTGCAAGGCAGTCTTCACCACTCCTTCCTGGGCTGGAAGGTGGGAAAGCCAGAAAGGTATTTTTTAAAATACCCAGTTTAATGCATTCCCACTGAGACAGAACAGGCTGGGCCCCACGTGTCCATGGGAATCCATTTTGGCAGGCCAGCCCTCCCTGCTGTTTCCTATCACCCTTGCTCTACCTGGTTCAGGAAGCAGTCCTGCAGCATGCGACCAAGGCTGGTCACATGCAGGGGGATTGTTACGTGGTGTGGTCAGCTGCTGGGATCTGACAGAGCAGGGAAAATGGTGGTGGTGGCAGCTGAAAGAATGGGTCAGAATTCCTGTGTGGATTAAGTCCCATTTTTGTCATGTAATGGGAGCAGAATGGAACACCTCTTCAGCCAGGATATGCTGGTGTGGAGCCAGCATATCCTGGCTGATGTAGATGAGCCGAATGAGTCTACTCTAGTTGAGACTTACCAGTAGGATTGAGGCCATTGATACCAACTATATCCTTGACTTTGCTACTTTATTAACACCTAGGAAAAGTTATCATGTGGATTCCTCACACATACACAAAATATTGATGTCATAGGAGATTTTCAGACCGCGTTTCAGCGTGCCTAGGGCGGGAGGAGCTTTCGGGAGAGGGACGGCGATCTTGCGCAGCAGGGGGGCGTTTTCGGATGCCGTTGTCCCTCTCCCGAAACCAGCCGTGTCACTTCCGTGAAGCTTTGGAAGCTGCAGAGCCATATTTTAATCACGGAGGTTGCCCGTGATTTAAATATGGCGCTGAGGCTTCCAAAGCTTCACGGAAGTGACACGGTTGGTTTCAGGAGAGGGACAACGGCGTCCGGAAATGCCCCCCTGCTGCGCAAGATCGCCGTCCCTCTCCCGAAAGTTCCTCCCGCCCTAGGCACGCTGAAACACGGTCTGAAAATCTCCATAGTCAGCTCCTCTAGGTCTTTGCATCTAAGTAAGTTGACTGATTTACAGCAGCCATCTCCAAGGGTTTTCTTGGCAAGATTCATTCAGAGAAGGCTTTGTCAGGATTCTGGGATAGGCAATCCAGTAAATTTATGTTGTAAAGAGCAAAAGAGCATGAAGTTCAACATATGTGCCTACAGGGGCCGTAGCATTGTAAGCAAGCTGAAGCTGACCTGTGTTTATGGTTTAGAGGCCTGAGAATGCAGCCTTGAGACAGAGGCCATATCTGTCTGGGAAATGTAATCTCTATGGGAACTGTGTATGTCTCCATAAGCAGGATGTTATTGAGTACACTCTGTGACTCTGTAGTCAGTCTGTATGCTGATCAAGGGCTATGCAGTACCAGAATTCTTTTCTTCCTGTTGTAGTTCACAGAGAGGATTATCTGTAGCTCTGTATGTATTTTTAAATATGTTCCAGTAAAGATAGTAGAATTAGACACTATGCTTGTGTCTGTGTACTTTGTTCCTTCACCTGGATGATGGGTATTCTGCTACAACTTTTTGCTGCCTGGCTCTCTTAACATGTACAGAGTTTCTAGTGTGATAACACATCAAGCTTGTCATTAGTTTCCTCTGAGGATAAGATCACTTGGTGGGTTTCCACAGCTGAGTGAGGATTTAAACCCTGGTCTCCTAGAATCCTAGTCCAACACTCCAGCTCCAGAGATCTTGCGCTGTGTGCCTATAGGCTGAAAGTGCCAAAAGAGGCAGGCCATAGTAGGGAGAAGCAGATATGGGTGAGTCAAGCCAGTCTGGGTCATACTCAGATAATCATGGAAGATGACCATGGTTGAAGAGTGGTGCAGTAGTAAGGTCTTGACCATTCCCCAAAATGACATGAGAAGTCAGTAGTCATGATAACTGAAGTTACAAGGGAATGACACAAGCAGTCCAGTTGTGTAAACCAGTCCATAGGCTAGGAATCTAAATAAGTCCATGAGCAGAAAACTCACAAATGACGAGGGACAATGAACAGTTGTAAACAACAAAAACACCCAGAAGCCGCTTTAGGATTTATAGCTGCCTGGTGCTGGAATGCCAGGTGCTTGATTGTTCAGTGTTTCTTACTTTAGAAACATTTGTGCCTCTGCCACTCTTCTTTGTCATGAAAATGTTCCAGAAATGTCACCAGTGTTTTTTAACTCCAGATGAGGTGGGGGCCAATCCTGCTGAAACCTGTCATCAGCTATTTTCAGCCAACTTCATCAGATTTTGGCCAGGGAGGGCATCATGTGGAGCCAGATGATATACTTTTTTATATGTAACTCATCTGCATCCTATTCCTTGGACTCTACAGGATGACTTATGACACCTTGGGCCATTGATAGAGGTGTTATTTAGAATACCTTTTAACACTGATATAATTCCAAAGAGCAGCATTTCCTGTTGGTATATCAGAAAACTGGGCAAGTATTCTAGTGATGTAAGATGCCAAAGGCATTCACGTTGTGAGAGTTTTGTGGCCCAGAGCTGACCTCATAGAGAGAAGCTTCCCCTCTTGGTATGCTTTAGTTGCATTCCCTTTCTTTGTAACCATTCTGTTTATGTCAGACAACCCACCTCAGATGAGACATGGTTCGAACAAGGGGGGGGGCAGGAATGTAGAACACAGTAAAGATTAGTCTGTTGATGGAACTTAGTTGCAAAACAATGGGGATCTCCTGTCCAGGATGTACCAGTAAGTATTCTACAAAGTAATAATTTAGAAACATTAGCGGTATGCGATTGTCACCTCTCGTTATGATGTTGCAGTGGCTCCCAACTCCATATGCTTTGGCACCAGTGCATATGCCAGTCTTTAAAGAGCCTTTTGTGGGGTATTTGTCACAAACAACCAGCACTAAAAAGCTTGAGGGCATGCAATAAACATGTCTTTGCATTAAAAATAAATTGGGAAGGAATTTCAGGTCTCCTTCTTTGTCTTAGAGGAAAGCACAAACTTTAGGGTGGATAGTTTCCTGAATTAGGAACATCGACGTTCAGGCTAGGCATCTTTAGAGATGTGGACAGAACATCTGTCAAGAAGTGTCAAGGGTAAGGAAAAGATTATATGCTCTTAATGTATTTCCCCATGTGTGTGTGTGTGTGTGTGCATGCTCTGTATTTCCCCATAACTCCCATCCAGACGGGAAAAGCAAACATTGTAGAACAATAACTCTTTGGTTCAGTTGCCTGACATATGGTACCACATAATCTACATTTCATTCTGATAGTGCCAAAAAACTAGCAGTCTTCAGTGCAAAGCAGGTGAACACAGTGCACAGTACCACAACAAAATAGCTGTCTCCTGTGTGTATAAACTGGTGCCTAACTTTACAAATTCCTTGCTTGTTTGTTTATTGTAAATGCTTTATCTGTTCATTAGTTAATCTTTAGGGTTTCTTTTTCCCCTGATTCCTGTTATTTCTGGCTTGGTGTCCACTAGCATTTTCCTAAGGCTATTGATTTTTCTGCTCCACTTTGGCAAGCCATTCACTGGGTTTGCATTTTAAAGTGAGATTTTCTAGTTTGGACCTCCTAGAACTAAACTCAATTCACAGCTGGAAATATGTATATTTTGCACACACACACACACACCACATTTTTTCTAGAAACAGTATTCTTTGGTGCAAAAAAATGTGTTTTGCCCCCCAAAACAACTTTTGCACACAAGAATATGTATTTCTGCACAAAACAATTTTGCAAAACACTTTGGGATGTGTGAATACTAGGGAAACATTTCTCCAGCACACATTTCTTGCCACTGTGTTATTCAGTGGTCTGGGAATTCATATTTTTGGCTGGGGAACAAATGATAGTAAATATTCCCATATCACTCTACCATTTGGTGTGTGAAGCATAAAGCATTAGCCTGGGACTTGTAGGGTTTTGCCCGCCCCCCATTTCACCCTTATCACCAAGCCTGCCTGGTTGTAAGATGCCTGACCACTTGCACATATGCCTGTTTTGCCTCACTGACCTTCCTTCCTGTCCATCCTGTAGCACGGTAGCAGCCTTTTTAACAGAAAGATTACAGTAAATTTGTTCTCTGGTAAACTTACACCAAGCGAAAGGAGCTGAAGGCAGTTCCCCAAACCCATAATGACTGTGTGTCTCTCCAGTGCGGCTCATGTATCACTGGAAATGACAAAGTGGTTTTGAAGCTTGCGAGAACATCAAAGGTTTTATGTTTGTTCAAGGTCTCAAACATATGGGAGGTGGTGTACAGGGAGCCTTTATGAAAGTCATGGTTGTTTGCCAACTGGAATGGATGAAACCAAAATTGGATCAAGATGCAGATGGAAAGACAGACTGTTTCATGAGACAAAAGATTAAATTGGATTGCTCTGATTCAGCTTTTCTCCCCCTTCCCTTCTAGGGAACTGGATGGGGAGGGTAAAATATCCCTCAGAAGTAGACAATTCCATTTAACAATGACTAACACCCATATTCAAAATATGCTAAACTTCCTCTTAAGTCCTGATAAAGCTGCTGAGAATTGGGAAGAAATTATTTGTTTACATCTAACGTGTAGCTGTTGCCAAAAATGGGAACCACCATTTAATTTTCCTTTCCCCAATCTATAATTTCTAGAATAAGTTGTCACTCTCTTGGCACTGTGATACACACTCTCCCTGCCTTCCAGCTTCAAGTAAGATGCAGCCTGTGCTACAGAGTGGAACTGAGGAAACAAAGAATGATAAGGTATCCAAACAGGTAATTTCTTTGCAAGTGGATGAAACTATGCAGGGTTTTCTTTTCAATATCATCTGTACATTTAATGAAAAGGCTGGAATCCTGTTGAAATCTTGCATATATATAAATCCCCTCATGGAAAAGGCCAAGCCTTTTTGTCCAGTGAAAAAAAATCTATATTCAGTTCAATTCTGGAGAAGCAGAAGTTGCTTGTGTGATTCCACTGTGCATGTAGATGCTCATGTGGACGTATTCAGTTGTGGATTAGTTTGTGTGTTCAGTTGCACATGCGTCTTGGTTCATCTGTTCAGTGTTGCTACTCAACACAAGGGTTGCAAAGTACAATCAATTTAAAACTCCACATGTTGAGATTTAGGCTATGTAACCCCTGCCCAAGATCTTTGTCATAATATTATTTTGCCAGAAATCAAAGCACTGTTATCTCTTGGAATCAATCCCTTCAAAGGGAGTTATATATTTTAAAGCAGCCATCACCTACCTAGCACTTTCCAGGTGTGTAGGACTAAAGCTTCCACCATACCCAGCTAGCTTGGATGGGTGGTGAATTCTATAGTCCAACATTTCTGAAGGGTTCCAAGTTTAGGCAAGCTGTTTAGGGTGCAGCTGTTGTGGTTAGGTGTCTTCAAGTTGACTCCAATTTATGGTGGCCCTCTCATGGTTCTGTTTGCAAGACTTAACCAGAGCAGATTTGTCATTGCTTTCCTCTAGACCTAGTCAAACACTCAAACGGCTACATCATGCTGGCACATCTTTTGGCTTCATAAAACTTTAATTATCATGACTCCTTCTTGAGGAATCCTGGGGTTTGCTGCTTAGACTGTTTGTCAGAAGGGAGTTCCAGTGAGAAACCCATGGAAGGAGAAAGCTCTGTTGATGATAACACTGGTGGGAGGTGGAAAAGAAATTGGGGGGGGGTCATTGAGATCACCCACATAGCTTATGGATTGTACCCTCATACAATTTACACAGAAATAATCAGAGATGGGATAATTGAGTGAGGTGTGGGGTGCAAGGAGGCACCAGGAAGAACAGCAGGCTGACACCACCAAACAATGCACCCTTAGCAGAGAATTTGAAGTTGTTTACCAAACTGCAAATTCCAGGATTTGTTGGGAAAGGGCCATAACAATTAGAATCACATGAAATTGAAAATAAAATCTCTGTAGTGTAGAATCACTTATAGTGTACTTTCAGTTGCTGATAACTGACCTACCCAGGAAAGCACATTTATATGAAAACCACAGCAAGTCTTCCATCCCACCATTTTTTTTAAAAAAAAATCATCTTCCTCATCCTCTTTCAACAATAAGGATGCAAAGAACTGAATCCTATTGTTTATCCCAATTATAACAGACTCATTAAATGAATGTGATTACCTATGTGTTGGGTCTTCATTCAACAATTCATTCAATGGGTCTACTTTAGTTAGTACTAACAAATAGGATTCATGCTCATCCAGTTTTAGAATACAGTACTGAATGAAGGCCTTTAGCAATATATTCAGGAATGCTGTTTCCTCAACAGAAAATGCTGCTTTTGTGTCAAAAAAGTGTGAACAAAAAAGAGTGAACTGCCAACAGTCTTCAAAAAAAATATGCCATTTTGGAGAATTTTCTTGCAGAAGGAAGAAAGTTACTAAAATGACTCATTGTTTCCTTTAACAATGAAATTAGAAAAGAAGAACATGCCCTCCTCCATAGCACCTGGTAGCATCCATGTCTGCTACTGGTTTTGTACTGAACTTTAAGGGAGATATTTAGTGTACCTGAACCTATTGTGGGCATAGAGTTCAGCACTTCGGATAGCATTTTCAGTGTTGTCTAAAAGGTGAAAATGCTCCTCACAGGATGCGAGGAGAATACAACCTATCTCAATAGAATTCTACATCGCTCCACTGTATTTAGAAGAAGTGGGGCCAAAACCACCAAAAAAGTATACAGGAAAAGCTTTTGCGGCTTTTCCCAAAGTTTTTTTAAAAACAGCACAAGGAATGTGCATTCCTGTTTGTTGGGACAAGAGACCGAATTGATTCACTTTCCCAACCTGAGCAGATGATTGGTGAGATATGTGCGGGGGCGGAGCTTGCTAACAAGCCAAGTGCCCAGAACCCCCATGTTGGATTTTTGCCTTAGTGAACAAGCGCTAAGGTGATAAAATAACATTTTTCTGTTTGCTTTTTTAGTGAAAGGTTGCTCTTTGGCATCATAGATATGTGTTGTTGTGTGATTTTTTTTTTTTAAAAAGCATACTTTCCAGCAGCAGCAAATTGAAGTAAGTAAAAATGCGAGTAATTCACTCACAGCCACCATCTTGAGTTCATAGAATCATAGAATCATAGAATTGCAGAGTTGGAAGAGACCACGAGGGCCATCCAGTCCAACCCCCCTGCCACGCAGGAAATCTTGATCAAAGCATCCCCGACAGATGGCCATCCAGCCTCTGTTTAAAGACCTCCAAGGAAGGAGACCCCACCACGCTCCGAGGGAGTGTGTTCCACTGTCGAACAGCTCTTACTGTCAAAAAGGTCCTCCTCATGTTGAGGTGGAATCTCTGTTCCTGGAGCTTTGCAGGCATGTCCATTTGCATAGCAAATGCAGATAGCTTCACATGCCTGTGATCTGCCAAAAAAAACCCCCCTACCATTAAGACAAATAGCAGCTGCTGCAAATTGCCATTATGGTGGAGCAACCCAATTTTTATTTTTTTTTATTTTATTTTTTTTGGTCTTGTATAGACAAGCACTTAAGGTTAAGACTCAGAATGGATTCATCACCAGACGGACATGGGAGCCCTCTGCTTCCAATGTCACTCCTGCTTTTTAAAACTCTGATACTATTGTTTTACAAATTTCATTCCTGCCTGCAACTCTCTCTCCCATCACCCATAGGGTCACTTTGCCCCTGCTGCATGGCAGAGACTGCCTCAAGCCCATCTTGTCTTTTGTGACGCCTGAGTGATTCATTTCCCAAATATTTACAGAGAACCTCCAGTGGGAAAGGAGATCTTGACTTTTTTAAAAAACCTATTTAAAGAAGACATTTCTGTAGGGCTAAGTAATCCTATGTAACTTCCCTAGGGTGGCCAGAACCCACAGCACTGCTAAGTCAGGCTCAGTCAATCAAGTCTGAAAAGGTTCCTCAGCACATATTTTACCATATTA
Source organism: Gambelia wislizenii (assembly GCA_030847615.1). Taxonomy (NCBI): domain Eukaryota; kingdom Metazoa; phylum Chordata; class Lepidosauria; order Squamata; family Crotaphytidae; genus Gambelia; species Gambelia wislizenii. The sequence continues at coordinate 8,015,774 of JAUMIR010000008.1, forward strand.
ATTCCAAATGCCCTTTTTTTATTGCAATATAACAGGATTTACTTTAATTGAAATGGCCAGATGGAGTGTTTTATTTTTAGTCACTTTAGTATTGGTTCAGAACCCACTAAATTATTACACTGTCATTACTTTAATTTATGAAGACTATTTAACCAACCTGCGAATCTCTAAGAGTGATTTAATTTTATGATGGAAGATTCCTAGAATATATATTTATCTCTCATGTGTGCGTCTTAACATCCCTTAAATTAAATACACTAAATATTATCTTGAGGGGTGGGGGAGGATTTAAAGTCAGGCATGAATGTTCACAGCTGGAGTTTTTAATATTAATTCCTATGTTTTGCAAATGACACAGCATATGAGTTTGTGTGTGTGTGTTTAAAAGTACACCCTAAAATATATCTTTGGCTCTGATTTCTCCCATCCTCCAAGTTTATTTGGATGTTTTGTACAAACGAGCAGGAAGAACATACTTGGGATGGGGGTAAGTGTTACTATTTTCATTTCTCGGCAGAATAATGGGTTTCTTAACGCTTAATGTTTTTTGCATTAAAAAAAGGTGTTTCTGCATAGGAAACACTGCATTTTGTACCAAAAAATCCCCACAATTCCTTTGCATGAAACTTGTTTTCTTTACATGAAAAACCCACATTCTTTTGAGCAGGAAAAAAACCTGTAAATCACTAATTAGGAAGTATCTTTATTATGAAGTGTACTTATTAAAAAAAAATATGTACTTCTCTACAAAAACAAAAAAAACAAAAACTAAAGAGTTCGCAAAGGATAAATTCTTTCTGAAAACTGGACAAAAATCTTCTTTTTATCCTGGTGAGGAAACTATGGAGATTATTTGTTCTTGTGTGTGGGAGTGAGAGATGCAAAGATCCCGGCTTCATATCAGATCTAGTCCAAAGATATTTCTACCTGAGGTGAAGGACAAGATTCCTCCCTCCCAGTGCCACGTGGAAACAAAGTGAGCTGGCCCTTGAATTTTACTTCAATGCTAGCCCTATTCCAGCATTCTTAAAGTAAATGAGGGGAAAGGGGGCTGCACACTGGCCCCCTTTTCTCCACCTCATCCTGGAGACCAGACCCTAACATCTGAGAACCCTACTTCCAGTAACCTTGCCAGTTTTGTTTGTTTGTTTTGGGATGTGGGAAGCCAAAACATTATTTACAAACCAAAAGGATCCTTCCAAAGTCTATTTTCAGCCCCAAAGGACATTTTTGGCTTTTCAATGGCTCATGGTGGTACATAAAATTTGAAGAACAAGGGCTGCACAGAAGTGTCTGTGGACCACACCATTCTCAACTCTGTTCTAGAACAGTGTCTTTAGTGTCTACAACACAAGCTAAGCACAAGACGGTAGGCAGGCTAGACCCCATGGAAGTGGAAGTGACAATGCAGGGGGCAAGACTAGAGGCTTGCTTTGAGAATGGCTGAACCACAGGGCTACTGCCAAAAGGACAATGTTCTCCATTGCATCTGTGGGCAATAGGCTTGTTCTGGAGGCCCAGAACAGGCACCAAGGCACACACAACCCTCTCCTCGAGCACAAGGGAATGTCTGTGGAGCTACCACTTTTGCCTTCTCATTTCTGCTGCCTATGTGGCTTGGAGGGCTCAGTTAAGGCATGGCAAGACTCTGGGCCAAGGATGGGCAAAGTGTGGTCCTCCAGATTTTGTGTGGCTTTCCCAATTTTCCACATCATGCATTATGTGGAAAATATATGACACAGGTGAGAACGGTGCAGCTTCTATACCAGATTTGGGGGATTCAGGAAGCTGTGGTCCAGAAATGTAATTTTCTAAGGTATCAACTATTTACATTAAGAGAAGAAATCCCACAAGAATTATCATTGAAACCTGAAATTATCTGTTCATTCTGGCTATCAGAGAAATAATATAATTGGATTTATACTTTGTCCATTTCTAACACACATGTTCACACAGAGAGAGCAAGGGGGGCATACAGACAGACAGACAACCTTGATATGTGTGCCTCTATGTGGGAGAGAAAGAGAGAGAACATAGACAAAAAGTAATATATTTTTATCCCAGGTATTTTGAAGAGCTGGGAGTATATTTGAAAGGCATACCAAGTTAAGAGTCAATTTTGGTCCAATCTGTTGCAATTATCTTGTGGTTGGAGGGATACATTAGTCTAAAGTAGCTGAAAGGCTGCCCGAAGAGATCAGGTGTGGTTTTTATGGTTTACTGCTGAGATTTATCACAGTCTTCCTGGCCCCTCTCCCTTTCTCTCATATAACTCAATTAAAAGCATTTAATAGTTATGATAATTCATTCCCCAAGGATAAGAATAAAAGCAACTTTGGTTGAGGCAGCCATCCCATCCTGCACTGATATATTCACTGGAAGTTGCATAATTGAGGGAGAGATGAAGTATTACTCCATAACTAGGAAGAAGAAAAACTCTCTGACAAGGGATGATGGATGACCAAGCTTTCCGGTTAGGCCTCGGGGTTTGGCTTGCCTACCGTCTTGGGCTTAGCTTATGTTGTAGACACTAAATGCACTGTCAGATTCTCACTGAGGGCAAAATAGAGGAACTGGTGACTGGTGTGTCCCATGTGGGAAATTTGGAGGTGGGGACAGACATTTCAAATGTTGTCACAGAAATTCAACATGCTGTGTCATTTTTCCTGTAAGCTCCTTCCATATTTCCAGATGGTACCCAGTCATTATGGGTTTGTGGTTCTGTCCTGCATGAATGTTCTTTGTTGTATGTTAACCAAGAAAACAGATGCAAAGAAAAACAGAATGTTTATGGTACATGGTCAGTTAGCTGAATTGCTTCACATTGCTTAGACAGAGGTGGGGGTCTTGGATTTTTCTTTCTTTCCTTGAGGTTTAGCATTGGCTTGTTACTAGACCCTTTATACCGAATCCTATTCTGCCATGTACTTATATTCCCAGATGCAGTGACCAGCAATTTCAGAGTTAAACAGAAAACTTTATTGGCACAGAAATACAAGAAGCATATCATACAAGGTTGTTGCTCAGAATTGAAACTCAGTATACTGGGCAGACAGTATACTAAAAGCATTGGCAATCTATGGACTTTATCAAATGGGGCCGTAATTGCAAAATTACAGTGTGACAGTACTGTAATTGAGTTCCCATTATCTCACAACGTCATCGTCCTGCCATGGTCAATGTGTGCTCCACCTGTTAATTGCTCATAACTTTTCATTGATGGGAAAATCCATGAATAACCCACAATATCACTCTTTTTGCTGTATTGATGAGCATAGAAAATCACATCCTGCCGTAATCGCATGGTTACAGGATGAATGGGTGGTCCTTTCCCTGCTTTCCCTTTCCCACTGAGAACACAGCATGCACAGGACATTCTTTTAATGAACTGTCACCTTTTCTTGTTATGTTTTTGTTTGTTTAAGGACTTTTTTGGACATTTAAAAAGCAACGCAAGCAGACTCGTCAGCTTGCGAGGCTGCTGCGCTGCAAAGTGTCAGTTTCGGATGATGCTGCCCTCTAGCGATACTGTTGCGGTACCGCGGGGAGAGTTGAGTGTCATATTTGCTTGATTTTTACTCACGATCAACTTTCGTGAGTAAAAATCAAGCAAATATGACGCTCAACTCTCCCCGCGGTACCGCAACAGTATCGCTAGAGGGCAGCATCATCCGAAACTGACACTTTGCAGCGCAGCAGCCTCGCAAGCTGACGAGTCTGCTTGCATTGCTTTTTAAACATCTGAAAAAGTCCTAAGGGTTATTTATTGATTTCTTTCATTATTAATGTGTCTTTGGTGTGTTTAAACAAAGTTGTGTCTTCTCACAAGAACAGCTGAAATCTCACCCATACAAAATTATGGAAGTAAAATCCCATTCTTACTAGTGCTAGCGGTGTTTCTGCAGTGATGCTGTAGTGGTAGTATTGCACAATTATGGGATAGTATCACATGATTATAGCAATGTGCAATAATTACTGTAATCATGCCACTATGTTTCTGCTTTCCTCAATACTGGAATTGTAGCATTTTTAGATGCTAGTCTGATAAAGTCCTAGGAAATCTGACAGGCTACAAAGCTATTGGTTATCCATCATCCCCTGACCCCTCCTTCCCAGACAATCATAGGACGTTTTCAGACGTTGATTTACCTTGCCAGAAGGCTTGTAACATTCACAAAGCTGCTGCGTGACAGGGGACCCGTCCCCCTGCCAAAATCAACTGTTTCAGTTCCATGAGAGATTGGAGGCAGCCATGCCATATTTGGCCATTTTTTACTCATGGAAGTTGCCGGTGAATAAAAAATGGCCAAATATGGCGCGGCTGCCTCCAATCTCTCACAGTACTGAAACAGCGTCGTACAAAATGGTGGCCCTGCTGCGCAGCAGCTTTGCGAATGTTATGAGCTTTCTGGCACGGTAAATCAGCATCCAAAAAAGTCCATACATTCCCTGGTTCTCAGGTAACCTCTGCAGCTGCAGTCTTATCTCATCATTCCACAGTGACCGTTACACTCCTCTTTCCCCACAGTTGCCACAAAGCACTCATTAAAGAGTACAGAGAAATAAAAACATAATTAACAGTTACAAAGAAACACTGAAATTGGCAGGAATAGGTCACATCCAAGACCAATCCTAATATACGTCCTCCATGAGTAGATTAACGGATCAGAGTGGGGTACAAAACTTCACCTCTCAACATCCATACATTTGATGTCCCCTAAAGGGTAGCTAACAGGTTAACAAAGAAGTGGCTGTGTTAGTCTCATGCAGGGTAAAAAGGAGGAAGGGAGGTGGGATATAAATTAAATAAATAAGTAAGCAAGTAAATGAGGACCTAGTGCAAAATCAGGAAATTTTTTTTGGCTAATTTAAAATGGATGTGATATCTGGCTAAAATGGCAACATGGCAGGGTTGAGCATCTCTTTATAGTTACCTGATTCTTTTCTGGTTTCAGAGTTTACAGAAGTACTGGAAACAAAACAATCCACCAGCATGTTCGCCTATTCTTAGCATCTGTATACTTAGAATATTTTAAACATTACATTAAACATTCAGTTTCAATGAACACCCCGATATTTATTTAACCACCAAATTGAACAGTTCTGCATTATAATTGTCAAGCTGTTGGAACAGATGAATAGTTGGGGTTATCACAAAATTGCAAAATGATAGGGAGGAAAATGATGTTCCTGGCTCATCCATTGCAATGAATTCAGACCTGCTATTTACTTAATTATTTGCTTTTCCTGTCAGTGTCATGCAAACCACTAAAAAAAAAGGGGGGGGAGAAACCCCACCAGGAGTTATTGAATGAAATTCTAACTGTTTTCATGTGGTCATAAAGCTAGGAGAATAATTTCCTTTTTAATCCACATGTTCAGCACATTTGTCATGTTCTATCTTTGGGAACATTGTGGTGTGGCTTTAAAGGAACTACTGTGGGCACATAACCGACAATATTTCACAGATGAGGAAGAGGGGGAAAATCATTTATTTAGAACACCCACATTCTTATACTGAAGGTCACCAAGGACTTTGGAGATCAGAGGCTGTGAACTACATAGTATATATGTGTAACACTAGAATTTCCCTCTTCAGATGTTGCCAAATATTGATGATCTCTAGAAATGATCTCTCTCCCTCTCTCCCTCTCTCCTGGCCCTATCTTACCCTTTAACAGATAAGCCTCTGATTCCCACCTCCTGCATTCCATGAGCTGTGAGCTTGCTCTGTCTGGACTTCCTCAATTTCACTGCCTCCATCCCATGTTAACTTGTCAAAATGTGCATAAGAAACTGAACTAAAAGAGAGAAGATGCTCACCAGACAAGAGGCTGTTGATGGAGAAATGTTCTGGTCATGTCATTCAAACCAAGTACCAAGAGTTCCACAGAGACTAACAGGTCAACAGTAGAGAACACCTGGGTATGGCCATGTCATATAACTGGCTTTGGACAGCTTGGTCTGCTGGCTACACATGTTCAGAATTTCATTCAACATGCCAAGCTGGAGAAACTATAGAGGAAATGGTGCTTGATTTGTAACAAGTCTGAATATTGGAAGCTGGACAAATCTATGTCTGAACCAAGCCATTACAAACTGTTGATGCCAGCACTAAGGGGCATTGTTTTTGGTTTCACTAAAGAGATCAGAGTGATTTCCGTAGCAGGAGTAAGATTTATAGTAAGGTTCAAAGGCCTGCTCCTGGATCTATTCAGAATGAAATTGTAAAACCCTAGCATATGAGCACTTGTTATTTTTTAATACCACATAACACCAGAACTAGAAATATTTCTGCACAATTACAGCCTAGCCTAGCCTTTGGCTTGAAGCCTAGCACTTCTTCATCACTCAGTGAGCTCATGCCAAGCATGCTGTTGGCACTGCAGCACTGGTTCCAGGGACCATAAAGAACTTGGAGGAGAGCATGCTCTCTCAATGCTAATACTAGTGCTAAAACACTGCTAATCTTGGTCTGAGCTTAAAAGTCTTGCTCACAGAGATCTCCAGTTCCAGATTCTGTTCCCATCAGGAATGCCTAGTCCACTATTGATACCTTTGGCTGGCAGTGGTTCTCCAGGGTTTCCTAGCTATCCAAGTACTAACTGGGCCTGATGACATTGTTCAGTTTCAGTGTGGTGAGTTATTTCTGAATGTATCTAAAAGGAATTTGTCTGTCATAAATTGCAACTCCCATTATTCCCTTCCAGGTTTAGAGATAAACTTGGTTAAGTGGGTGGGTGGGTGGGTGGAGGGACACAGCAACCTTAGGTTGCATGTTTGGTGTGTGTGTGTCCAGGAACATCCTTGTTACTATTGTTGCTGTTTTATTTCTCACCTTACAAAACAGTAATACATAGATAGGTATTAGTTCATAACAATGGTCCAAGTCAAAGCACATAAAAAGTTCTTCATAGAAAGCAATTAAGATATCCTCAGAATTAAAATCATTTAAAATAAATTGTTTTAATGGTTTAGCAAAGTGTTAAGCACACTAATCTACAGATATCCTTGGACTTACCTTTTCAGTCCTCTCAAGCACAGATAAATCAAGAAATTAAAACATCTTGATGTTTCCTTGAGACCTATATGTGGATATTTTATTATTTTGTTAGAAATTCTCATAAACCCTGCTTGTAAAATTTCTGTGGTCTCCTGACTTTAAAATGTTTAACTGGAAACCACACCTTCTAAGAAGTAGATGGATTGTTCTGAAACAAACCTACTTGTGTTCAATTGATTTTGTTTTCATTTTGGCTAGAATGCTAAGCAATGTTATTACTGAGGGTTATATTTTACTTATTTCCAGTTCTTTTTGTAAGTTCACCTCCCCCCTTAAAAAAAAAAATAGAATTCCTGCACCTCATATGACACTTACTGAAAATGTTTTATCTCTTTTTACAAGAAAGTTATCTATCTTTCCTTCTCCACATGTCAAGGTGCCACATTTGAGATATTAAATAATAATAGATCCTGTTACAATGTTTTTGTCCTTCATTTTACAGTGAAAGGCTGAAAATTATAGGCAGAGGGGGAAATGAATTAATGAATATATTAAGATCTCTTCTCTTTCTTCTAGGGTACGAAGCCACAGATGTTCCTGTTTCCTTCACTATGATGAGAGGCAGGAAATTGGTGGGAGGGCTTCTGTTCTCCTTCTTTCAATGTAAAAGTTCTCATCTTTTGGTCTTCCAAGCATTTGGGCTTCAGCTCCCATAATCCATGACTCTTCTCCAACCTTGCTGGGGCTTCTGAGGGTTGAAGTCCCCAAAACCTGGCAGACCAAAGCTGGGGAGCCACTGATACATCTCCCTCAGATAGAAGGTGGAGGGTTTAAGCAGGGATGGCAAGAACATTCTGAGTTGAAAAATTGATTTTCCAACCATTAGGAAGAATAATACAGCAGGAATATTTTTTTGTACAATTTGCTCCCAGGGGAGAAGAAGTCTAGGGGAATTGTCCTGTGGCAAGATACTATAAGAAACACATGCACACACACAACCTCACAATTTACTGAGAACATTTCAAGACATTCAAATGCAAAGAGAATAATGAGGAGAAATATTTGTCTTCTTCCGAGGTGGGGAGAAAACTATAGTAATTGTTTACACTTGCATGTGAGGATGAAATAATCAAGGATTTACCTCCCAGGTTTCAAGACACCCTGATTTTCTTCTTCCTCTGTCCTGTCTCTCTTGGCCAGGGATAGGAATTGGAGTTGACTTCTTCTTGGTAACACACCTTTTTGTCTCAAACATAGTATCTCTCAAGTGCATGAAAGACTTCCATTCTCTCACGAGAAAGCTCAGGCTGTAAGGGAACAAAATTAGGGCTGCTGCCACACTAGAGAAATAATGCACTTTGACACTGCTTTGAGTATCAGGGCTCCATCCTATGGAATCCTGGGATTTGTAGTTTATTGTGGCACCAGAGCTCTCTGACAGAGAAGGCTAAATATCTCACAAAACTACAAATCCCAGAATCCCATAGCATTGAACCATGGCAGTTTAAGCACTGTCAAACTGCATAATTTCTGCAGTGTGTCAGGAACCTTAGACTAGTACCCTTAGAGAGTTGTCCTAGCTTTAACAGAGCTCCTATAATAAAAGTTTAGTTTATTTCCTATACCCATTGAAGTCAATGCTCCTTAATCATAGTTACTAACAGCTGCACACATGCTCTCTCTATCAAGGGAGAGATTAGATGTTTAGATTTACCTCTGAAGTACAGGCAGTACAACCAAGATGCTCAGGATAGATACTCTTTTGAGGCTGACAGCTTGCAGGATGTGGGCGGAGTTTGACAAATTTATCTTTTCAGACTACAACTCCAGAATCCACAGATAGGTGGATAGGGGATTCTGGGAGCTATAGTCTAAAAAGTAACTTTGCCAAGCTCTGGTGCTGGGAAATGCCCAGGGAAATGAAATTAGAAAAGGATTCCATTCCATTGAACTATGACACCAGGGCTTTCTAGCAGAAAGTTCTAAGGACCTCATCAAACTGCAAATCCCAAGGTTCCAGAAGATAGAATAATGACTGTTAAAGTAGTATCAAACTGCTATAACTGGAAAGATACACTCCTAAGTTGTCTGTACATCATGCAGGATCCCTTGCCAGAACTCTTGTCAATCTGATGATGTTGGGAGGGCATTAAAGAAGTGCTACTGTTACTTGGAACCTTCTGGTTATACGTCTCAAAGCAAGCTTTGTTTGCTCCTCTGACAGCAAGATTCAACAGATTGACATTTTTTTTTCAATGTAGATTTAAATAAGAGGGAAATCTCAAGAGTGTCACAAGTCAGAAGGGATTAGAGATCTCCTTTGATGTTGAATAACATGGGGAAGCCCAGTTTCTTGTCTGTGCCAAGCACTGTGTAATTATAGAGTTGGTGGGGCGGGGAATGTAAGAAGTTATTCCCAATTGAACAAATATAACTGAGCTACCTTCTTTTCAATGTTGTTGTTGTTGTAGCTGTTCTTCTTGTTGTTTTCCTCTAGTCCTTCTGTGGTGATGTGGGCATTCAAAGACAATCATGAACATATACCGTAGTCTAAAAGAAAAGAATATAGACAGAGCTGAACTGGACCAGGCTACCATCTACCTTTAGTGGCCAATGAGATGCCTCTGGGAAGCTCACAAGCATAACATCCCACAAGCATCACATCAAGGCAATAAACAAGATATAGGACTTTATCAGATGAGTATCTAAACATGCTGTAATTCCACTGTTGAGCAAAGCAGGAACATAATGGCATGATCACAAGTATTATCACATGTTGCTGTGATCATACAATACTACCGCAATGGAATTATTGTATGACCACCACTAGCAATTTCAGAACTGAATTTCAGCTCGTGCTATAGTAACATTTCTCTTCCCATTGCCTTCTAATTATAGATTATTAATGTTTCCTTCTAGCCCGCACATGCACCTTTAAGGATTTTTCCCCCTCTTATTTCCATAATTTTGCATGGGTGAGATTTCAGCTATTCTCACGAGAAGATGCAACTTCAGTTAAAAACAACAAAACAAATACATAATGAAAGAACTTCACAAGTAAACAGGTAAAGAAACATAAAAACATACCAAGCAAAGGTGACAGTTCATTAAAACAGCATCCGGTTGGTCCTCTTCAGGTTCTCCCCTGGAAGTTTAATTATGTGTTCTCATTGGGAAAGGTAAGAAGGGGGAGAAGAGGACTGCCCATTCATGCTGTAATCATGTGATTACAGCGGGATGTGATTTTTGCATGCTTGTCAATACCATGAAAAGAGCAATACTGAAGGCTATTCATGGGTTTTGCCTGTCAATGATATGTATGTTACATAATATATGGAGCACACAGAGACCACAGAAGGAGGATGACATTGTGTCATAATGGGAACCCATTCATGCTACTATCCCATCATAATCACGTGGTTTCAGCCTCGTGAGACAAAGTCCATAGATATGACTCTAGGGCTACAATTCTGCTGGTGATAGATGCAGCTGTCATTAAAAACCATACCAGTTGACCTCCTTTCTCTGTTGCTCCAGTTGGAAATATTTGATCACTTTCATCTGTAATGACCCTCTTGCCTTCACTGACTGCTTTCTTGCTGGCAGGACATCCCTCACCCATACTGAGCATAGAAGGGTAGGAGGTGACCAGGCAACTGGGCATACAAAGAGCAGGCTTCCTCTTGGACCTCCCAGGGCCTCTTAGAGTACCCAGATGGGATGATGTCATCCTCATGTATCCAGCTGCAAGAATACAGCCAAATCACAGGCTATATCCACACTACACAAATAATCCAGTTTGAAACTGGATTATTTGCCATGGCTCCTTCCTATGGAATCCTGGGATTTGTAGTTTGACAAGGTCTTTAGCCTTCTCTGCCAAAGAGTGATGGTGCCTGGCCAAACTACAAATCCCAGGATTCCATAGGAAGGAGCCATGGCAAATAACCCAGTTTCAAACTTGATTGTTTGTGTAGTATGGATTTGGCCATAGCCACCTTCCATCCTCTCCCAGCCATCAAATGGTGGAAGGGATGGCAGTCAACTAGAATGTAGGTGGCTTGCGTGGAGAGAGGCTGATGGACTACAAGGATGCTTTGTGGAGCTTTATGCCCTACTAGATCCATCCATGCTTGTACCCATTAAGTTAAAATATGTACCATACATGTATATACATGTTTACAGTAGAATTCAACACACATACATATGGGATCAAGCCTTGCATTTTTGGATTCCCCCCTCCCAATTTTATTGGTACCACAAGGGATTGTGCAACAGTTTTGTGCCAGTAATATTTTTTTCACAAAAGTCTCAGAATGTGGAACACCATCAAATGTGTGCAAAGTGGCAGGGAACTGGGGTGGGTGGGGATTTTTGAAATTTTTCATCCTCATGCATGAGAATTTACCTCTCTAGACCCAAGAGTACTTCATACTTAGGAAAACATGCTGAGCTCTGTTGCTGTGACACATGGAATGAATCCTTATGGAACCTAAAGTTTATAGTTCTAGCACAAGCAAGGCCTGCATCAGGGTTGTGTAGCAAAAGAGGTGTAGCTACAGGAGGAAGAGCAAGTGGGCACTCTTCCAAATAAGAAATATGCCTTCCAAAATATTTTTTCCTTCAGTCCCCAAACACTAGCATTGCAGTAAATTAAATTAATCCACTGAGCATTTAGAAATCCAGTTCAGGAATGAAACAGGAAAGTGACCAAGGGAATGACGGGGTGGTGGAAGCAAAGAGAAGTTCTAGGTTAGGAACGATTTTCAATATTTCACATTCTACAATGCTAGAAATTTGAGAACTGACGGCAAATTTCATTTTTCAAGGAAGAATTATTATGGGGGGTGGATGACCTGATTTTGCCCTCATCCCTTGCTATACCCCTAGTGTGTGTGCATGAGAGAGAGAGAGAGAGAGAGAGTATGATTTAAAAGCAAACAAACAGGGCTTCTCACAAATTTGTTCTGGACCCTGAAAGGCTAGCAGGTTAAAATATTTCATTTTAAATGTTCTAAAAATTTTATTTTATTTTATTCTCTCTCACACAGAGACATATACAGATATGTATGTATTCTTCCTATGATCAGCTGCAATTGATTCTGAGAGAGAACTAACACCACAGGTAATTACTGCAACAGACAGAAATGTTACATCTCCACTCTACTGTAGCACTTTAGTACATGGAAATAACCTAGCCTGTACTTTCACCATCTAATTAATGTTCACAGAAAGTAGAAGAAGGGACTTTTATGGTTATTATTTGTGCCTTAATAATACTACAGGAAAATAATTTGTATGGGGTCAGTTTTACATTGTTATACTGACCCAGGAACTGTGTAAAAAAGGTGGTTAAAGTGCTCTTTGCTAGATTGAAACTGATGTCCCTTCCAGAGCAGGGCATTTTTGCACTGAAAACAGCCCAGTTTTTGTGAGTTTAAAACTTATTGGTTTATTCCAAAAAAAGTCATTCATTTTAATAGGGTTCACTATTATCCATGGTTGCCAGTATCCATTTTATTTATTTATTTATTTAGGTATTTATACCCCGCTCTTCAGCCACAAAGGCTCTCAGAGCAGCTTCCAAATTGTTTAAGCAATAGCAATTTACACATCTACACCGCATTAAGCAATTTCCAATGTGTGTTAGCCAATTGCCTCCACAAGCTGGGTACTCATTTTACTGACCTATGATAGTCAGTAAGGCTGAGTGAACCTTGGAGCCCTTGGGATCAAACTTGCAATGTGGTGGCTTGCAGTACTGGCATTTAACCACTGCGCTGCCAGGTTCCATGGTAAGTCTTGGAACATATTGCCCCACAGATATGGGGGACTATCTGTATTTTGTACTGAGATGGACAAAACCCAGAGGTTGGAAAAGTTACTGTTTCAGATCAGAACTCCCAGATTCTCCCAGCCACCAAGGTCTATGGCCATGTGACTAGAGTTGTGGTCCTAAAAATAACTTGATTCCAAACAAGGCTCAGAACAAATCAATATCTATGGATCCCAGTGTTCTCTGCGGCATAATAGGAATATTTGAGAAAGTTTCTTTTTCAGACAACTCCCAGAATCCCCCTATCCAGCATGGCCAATGCCCATCATGTCTGTGGATTCTGGAATTCTTAGTCTAGAAAATAACACTGGCAAGATCTACATTGTGGAAGCTTCTAAATATGCTCAGAAATAATCAAGAATGCTGTGAGAGCTCAAAGACAATGGTTCCTAGGCCAGCTGGTGACTCTGATGTCGGTGGGGCAGGAACTAAGCACTGGGTTTGAGTCCAAATGCTAAATGGGAAATTAAATGTGGTGAACCTATTTGGGGGATTGCATCAGTACCTTGGATAGCTCCGTTGTTGCTACAATGATACTGGAGCCATCTGCCTCAACTGATGGTTGGTTCATTCAACCTTCTCTGTCATTTGTTTCCTTTTTAATCCCAGCCTCACAAGTGAAGTTGAAAAACAAGTGGGCAAGAGAGTATCCTGCTTGGGGGTGGGATGGGTGCATGATTATGATGGTGAGCTGCTTTGAGTCCCATTCTGGGAGAAAGACAGCATACAAATCAAATCAAATCAAATCAAATCAAATCAATAACAATTATATTTTTATCTCCTTTTCAAGAGGGAGATTAACTTGCTTACATATGCTTTGCTGAAGCTGGAAAATGAATTAATGAAAAGCTCAGTTCCTCAAATCAATGCCATTGCTAGTTGTATAGGGGGTGGGGAGTGGTTTCTCAAAGTGTTTAAAGGGTTGTGGTATACAGTAATTCTGCCATATCAGCAAGGTAGCCATCTCCTTCGTGGAGCTTCCACGGATTGCCACACCCCATATTATTCAATGGCAGCACATGCACACAAACACACAAGCATGTTGGCATATGGCTGCGTGCACATGCTGCCGTTGATTAATATGAGGCTTGAGCTCCCGCATTTTCCCCATCCATGGGGGGGGGGCAGGCTGGAAAAACTCCCTGCAGATGGGAAGGTCCCACTGTATTTGGATTCCTAGAGTGGCACATACATCTTCAGGACTTGAAGGCTTCCATATCAGGGAAAAACTATGGTTGGTCCAAGCCATTTTGCCTCCCCTAGAAGCACCAACATGTGATCTAAGAACTATGTCCCAGAAACTCTCACAGTGTGGACACATCTTGCAAGATTCATTACCAGTCCTCCCCTCACCCACCAATCCTGTTTTTTTATTCCTACTTAAGGTGTCCTTTTTGAACAAAATACTAAGTGACTAAAATGTGACAAGCAACATCATTCTAAATAGTTGATGCTATCTCTTTAGTCTGATTGAGCTTTGATATACCTCTCAAAAAGTCAGTCTGAGATATATCATTCCAGCATGTGTAATGACATTTTTTTCTTTCACTTAGATTTACAAAAAAGTAAGTGCAGCACCCAAAGGAGGCAAAGAGATAGAAGAACAAAAGTGTATAACAGTGCCATGCTAATCACTCTCTAGATCTAACCACAACATGAGTGACTTGCAGAATGGGTTCTACAAGCAGTACAGTCAATGGACCACTGGACTTACAGGCTGAATCCCACAACAGGATTACCTGTGTGCAATGCACAATATGCATCCATGCACATTGACATTGCATGTGCATCTCCATTTCTACAAAACTTGAAATGAATATGGCTGTTCTGCATCAGACAAAAATGCCCAACTGCTTTCATTAGAGAGGGTACATTTATATAAGACACCAACAGGATTTGGACCAAGGAGTTTATGCTGAAGGCCTAAGGCCCCAAGTTAGTCCTACACTTCACTGCTCAAAACTCACTTCCAAAACTCACCAAATTTAGCAGCTTCCTCATGAGGAGCAGCAACCCTTCAAATTTGTAGGCAGTCCCTAGCGTCTCTTCCTTGTCCAGAGAGAATTTTATCTGCTAATTTATTAGCTAATTTAATTAGCTGGCTATTCTGTTGCTTAGCTTTGTCTGACTGGAGCACAAAGCAGATACATCAAACCACCATATTCCTCACCTAGAAGTCCTACCATGTTCCTGGTTTGGTTAGAACCAGTGAGGACTTGCTGTCAGGAACTTTTCAGAGTGATGTGCTTCTTCCAGGCAAGCAGAACCCTGTGATATAGACTGTGGCATAGGCTCCTCAGGCTCAGAGGTTCAACAGGGCAAACCCAGGCAGCATCAGGGAGACAGTAAAAACAAAGCCATGTCCTATTGGGCAGGAAGTCTGTTCCAAGCCAGGAATTCCAGTTTTAAGGACAAACAGTACAAAGTTGGTAAACCAGCAGGTAAAGGCAATACTAGACAAGGGGCCTGTTTATATGACAGAAATACAGCAGTTTGTACTGCTAGTTCATTAATCACCCTCTTCCTACACCTCACATCAAACACTTCTTCTTTCAACAATTTTGGCCCCTTGTTCTTTTTTCTTTTCAATTTTATTTTTTATTTAATCTTATATTTGTAAACCATGAAAGTTAAAATGCACACAGCATATATATTAAACATCTCCCCATTTATACACTTATATTCTTTGTGTATATGTTCTTCCAGTCTATATTTCCCATCTTTTTCACTCCTTCTTATACTTTTTCCCTGTTACTCTTCTTACCATATTACCTAAGATGGAGGTCACTAACATTTTGCACATTCAAATGGATTCCTCTTTATTTGTGTAATAGTCATAGTAACCTAAGAAAAGAAAAGAAAAGAAAAGAAAAGAAAAGAAAAGAAAAGAAAAGAAAAGAAAAGAAATACAGCAGGTTGACACCACTTTATCCACCATCGTTCTGTCCTATGGAATCCTGGTATTTGTAGCTTTGTGAAGTATTTAGCCTTTTCTATCAGAGAACTCTGGCAACTCACTAAATTACAATTACCAGGATTCTATAGGCTAGCACGATGGTGGATAAAGTGGTGTCAAGCTGTAGTATATCTGCAGCGTAGAGAGGCCCAAGGATAGGCATATGACAAAACAAGATACAATCCAGGCTCATCCCCAGCAAGGTAGTCAAAGAGATCAGGGTTGCAAACAAGCAATTGGCCAAAGCCTGTATGGTGTCTGCCTGTTGTTCTTAGCACTAAGACATGGCCAAACAGAAGTGTACAAGTCCCTGTTGCCAGAGATTCCATCCAAGGCTGAAATGCAGGCCATTGTGCCTTTGGTCTCCCTATGAGTAGAAGTTTGCTCTCAAGGACAAGATGGAATTCATCCCCCCTTCCTCTGGCCAGGGCCACTGGGAGCTGCAGTCCAGGAGGGCCACATTTTGCCCATATGTGCTGAAGGAGATTACTTGCTCCCAAAGAAGCTACTACTCCTCACGAGCCCTTCTTGGAGCTGAACACTTTTTCTGATGCCCTTTTGTCAAGCCCTAGCCCTTCTCTTTCTTTGCTCTTGTGGACAGGATGGATACTCAGCATTCTCTTCTGAATCCAGGACTGAGCATTCCTCCACAAGAGGTACAGTGTCAAACACTCTGGAGAATCCAGGGTTTATGGAGTCACCATCATGTCTTAGTCTCAGGGGTTCAACTTCATCCTCACTAGGGGACACCTCCAATGAAGGCATGAATCACTATGGTTTCTTTCATGCTACAAAATTATAGCACTTTGATACCACGTTACCTGCCATGGCTCCATCCTCTGGAATCCTGAGATTCACAGTTTCATGAGGTACTTAGATTTCTCTGCCTGATAGCTACAGCACCTCACCAAACTACACATCCTAGGATTCTGTAGGATGCAACTATGGCAGTTAAAGTAGTATCAAGGGGCTACAACTGTACTGTGAAAAAGACTCAGATTTCCCAGAGTGCCTCCACATTCCACCATACTGCTAGTTAGCATAATGGGGTAGTAGAAAAGTAGGAAGGGTGAAAACCTTTTCTTCCCATCAGTGACCCTGCATCCATTCCCTCCCTCCCTTTATTTATATCCCATCTTTCTCTCAGGCTGGGACTTGCCTTCCATCACTGATGGAAGGCAAAGGAAGGGAGGAGTGTTGGAGGATGCTATCAGGGTTGTTTGGGATGAGATCATAGAATCATAGAATCATAGAATTGCAGAGCTGGAAGAGACCACGAGGGCCATCCAGTCCAACCCCCCTGCCCCCAGGAAATCTTGATCAAAGCATCCCCGACAGATGGCCATCCAGCCTCTGTTTAAAGACCTCCAAGGAAGGAGACCCCACCACGCTCCGAGGGAGTGTGTTCCACTGCCGAACAGCTCTTACTGTCAAAAAGTTCCTCCTCATGTTGAGGTGGAATCTCTGTTCCTGGAGCTTGCACCCATTGCTCCGTGTGACATATTTTGGTGAGGTGCTGTAGCTATCAGGCAGAGAAATCTAAGTACCTCATGAAACTGTGAATCTCAGGATTCCAGAGGATGGAGCCATGGCAGGTAACATGGTATCAAAGTGCTATAATTTTGTAGCATGAAAGAAACCATAGTGATTTATGCCTTCATTGGAGGTGTCCCCTAGTGAGGATGAAGTTGAACCCCTGAGAGTAAGACATGATGGTGACTCCATAATTGGATGACATATATTGAGGTTCAACTCTTTTCCTAATGCATTTATTGTACATGAATATATGCTGGAAAGTAGCTTGGGCCTCATCAGCTGACGGGGTTAGAAGTTATGGCGTTTTGTGAGCTGGAGGCAGGGAACAGGGCAGGAGTACAAGGAAAAGCTTTTCATTGATTTCTGAGTTCTCCAGTATTTTGCCCACCAGATAATGCATGCTGATCTCAAAACCTCTTGGCATCGATACTCCAGATGCTAGCGTCGAGCCAACCCAGTTTTATTGTTTTAACAAAATTACAGGAAGACAATATATTTGACTGTATATATTTGTCAAATGGTGTTTCTCAGCTTCCCTGAAAACAAGCCCCTCAAGCGTGTTGTGGGGCAAGGAAGGGGAAAGTTTATTGGAAATTATTGTATTTGAAAGGGCTTTGGCTATTCCCCAGAAAGTCCAGGCTCATACACAGGGTTGATTTCCAGGTTGACCCGAAACGGCAAAGTTGATAATCGTCTGTCATTGCTTATCATATCTTGAAGCTGATTTGTCCGAAAGCTCAATAAATCTTCTATTAGACGAGGGAAAAGTGCTTACATGCATTTTCTTTCCCTAAAAAAAATTAGACAACAAAATAAAAAGATTGATTGACAAGACATCAATAAAGCTTCTAGCATACTCCGCTGACCTTTCTACTTTGCACCACAATCTGTGTTTATTAGAATTCTAGTCCTATAAATAGGTTTCTGTGGATAAAGAAATGGTATGTGGGGGGGGAGAAGGAAGTGAACAGCATCTTATAGACTTTTGCTCAGTAAATGTCTAACTGATTAATACACAGCCTTCTATTGAATTCAGCTCCCTTCTATTGAACTCAGCTCCTTTTCAGCCCAAATCTTGCCAATGCAAAATCATGGAATTAAGAGAATTTTTTTTATTATTAAAGGTGCATTGGTGGGCCAGCATGAAGTATTAATATTCTGTCATTAGAAGGGAATGGGAAGAGAAGCGTTGCTATAGTGCAAGCTGAAATCCCATTTTTAAACCACTAGTGATGGTTGTGCAATAATCTGTTTCAGTAGTATCACATGATTACAGCAACGTGCTATAAATACTGTCATCATGCCACTATGTTTCTGCTTTCCTCAACAGCAGAATTATCACATTTTAGATACTCATCTGATACTGCCAACCTGACTGTCTATTTAACAGCACCACCCTGGACAGTTCCCCAAATTGTCTACATCACTCAGTGCACAAGGGTGTGTGTGTGTGTGTGTGTGTAAAGGTAGTTTGAAATTGATTTAATAAAATTAAATAAAATTATTGAAAAGAACTGTTAACAGAAAGCATCCAATATGATGGTTTTATAAACATCCACATACAATCATTTTAAACACACACATATGAAAAAGTGGTGGGAGACAAACCCTCTTCATCTGAAAGTTTGATAGGCTGAAGACAACAATTATTACCCATTCAGACTGAAGAAGTGGCCCAACCACATTTTGCTCTGATGCCATATCCTCCAATATTTAACAGATGAAATCCAGGATACGTGTGACCAAACAACATCAGAGTGTGGTCAAGATGGCAAAAGTTATTACTGAAGAATAACACACAAGCTAGGAGAAGGTGGAAGCAATTTGGTTTTGGCTGAGCCTACTGGGAAGGGCAAGACTTTGTCCCCACCTCTCCCCCGCCCCCCAGCCGAGTTAACTGAGTATAAACTAGTTTTGCACATTGAACTCAGTTTGTATCCAAGGTAGTAAGATGAGGACAAAGTGGGAGGACATTTTAAAATAGCTGAAGAAGTGAGATGATAGAGCATGAATCATGTCTGTCCCTGCCAAATCAGGACAATTGGGATGTATGTGATGCTATGCTTTGTGACACATGTCTACCAGGCTTTCTCCATCAGGGTGCACAAAGAATGGCCACTCTACTTTAGCAAAAGCAATAGGGGAGGATTAATTAATAAGAGACTCTGTGCTGTATTTTCATAACATCCAGTTCTGGTGGAGAGATACTCCATTCTGCCTCATGGTAAGGCTGGGCCCAAATTTCTGGATCTGCGCTTTGCCATCTCATATGAGAAGCTAATCGGGAGCTACTGAGCAAAAGATTCCCTGGGAAAATCTGCCAACCTACTCATTGTACTGTACTGATTTTTCTGACCTAGGGCTTGTCTAGACCAGCTATTCACCCCATCTTGGAGCCCTGCAGTTCAAACAATGGACCGTTTCAGCAAAATACCCAGGAAAAACTGCCTCATTTGGGGGGGGGGAACAAACAGATTGGGCCCCATCTCTGCAGCCACTGCTGCTGCTGTCTGTGTCACATTCTCCAAAGCCAGGAAGGAGGCCCACAGCATGGGATCAAGGCTGGTCATGTGCTGCAGGCCTCCTTCCTGACTTTGGAGTGTGACATGAACAGTGGTGGTGGCGACTGCAGAGACAGGCTGATGTGTCTGTGTAGACTCCAGCCCATTTCATGCAGGTAATGGAGGGAAAACAGGCCTGATCCAGGGCCAGAATATGCTAGCAGGAAGCCAGTGTATTCTGGCCAGTGTAGACGAGCCCCCTCTGGCTTT
Source organism: Gambelia wislizenii (assembly GCA_030847615.1). NCBI lineage: Eukaryota > Metazoa > Chordata > Lepidosauria > Squamata > Crotaphytidae > Gambelia > Gambelia wislizenii. Next base: position 8,035,876 of record JAUMIR010000008.1, read on the forward strand.
TCCTCACAAACAAAGATTCAGGAAGGACTCATCCTGCGCTTTCTGCAGTGTAGACGAGCCCCCTAGAAGGTGTATAAAAGTCAAGCCTTCCCCTTGACAACAGTAAGACTTTTCTCTACCACCTTGTGGCTTAGGGCTGGGCTTGTGTGTGTGCATGTAACTGATTCTCATCCTGCCTTGATCAGTATTTCATGTCCATATATGTATGGCAGTTTTTCTTCAATTATTAGTTCAATTTATGTATTTCTATAAATGATGCATTTACATTTTATATATAACACTGTGCATTTAAATGCTGGTTTTGACCTATGAAGCCCCATATGGCACAGGTCCATGTTATCTGAATGACCATATTCTCTCTTATGAACCTGTCCATGTTTTGAGATCTGCTGGGCAGGCTCTTCTCTTTCCCCCCACCACCCTCACAGAGCACAGGTGTGAGCACAGGAGAGGGCCTTCGCAGTGGCTACCCCCTGGCTCTGGAACTCCCTTTGTAGACAATTTTAACAGGTACCCTCACTACTCTCTTTCCTGTACACAGCTTAAGCCTTCTATTTTGGCAGGCCTTTCAAAACTAATAGCTTAGGTGGGATGGGCCTTGCCCAATGTGGTGGATTTTCTATTCCTTATCTTTGTTGTGCTGTGGTGTATTAACAGTTTTGATTTTAACTGGTTTTGATTTTGTTGATAGCTTAATCACTTTTTAACTTTTTGTATTTTGTGATTTTTTTACTGTGTGCATTTTCAAAAAAATCCGCTGTAAGCTACTTTGAATCCTAAACTGTCCGATGCACATTGGGCATCAATGCACGTTGGGCGCTCTTCCCAGTGTGCTGTTACATATCTTTAGTAAAAGAGTTTCTTAGCACCTTTTGTTGATAGCTTAATCACTTTTTAACTTTTTGTATTTTGTGAATTTTTTACTGTGTGTATTTAAAAAAAAAAATCTGCTGTAAGCTACTTTGAATCCTAAACTGTCTGATGCACATTGGGCATCAATGCACGCTGGGCGCTCTTCCCAGTGTGCTGTTACATATCTTCAGTAAAAGAGTTTCTTAGCACCTTTTGTTGATAGCTTAATCACTTTTTAACTTTTTGTATTTTGTGATTTTTTTACTGTGTGTATTTTTTAAAAAAAATCCGCTGTAAGCTACTTTGAATCCTAAACTGTCCGATGCACATTGGGCATCAATGCACGTTGGGGACTCTTCCCAGTGTGCTGTTACATATCTTCAGTAAAAGAGTTTCTTGGCACCTCCGTTGCATAGCCAGCTATACATAAAATCATGTAAAGTAACAAGTCAGATGGTATTTCAGTGTTTATTATTATTATTGTAAAAATTCTCTCCCTCTCTGTTGTAAAATCCTGAAACACAGAGACATAGGGCTTATCTACCTGAGTAATTTACCCCAGCTTCCCCATCCCAGAGCCCTGCAGTCCAAATGACACAGGGCTTTTACCCCGATTTTCCCCCTGGCAGTCCAAATGACCCCTGGGAGAACATTTAAGGCTGGAATGGGGGCAAGCTGGGAGAGGGCCCAATAAAGCATTTTGGAAAAACAATACCCAGTTTACCCTTCTTTACCTAGGAAAAAACAGATTGGTCCTTACATGTCCACAGGAGCCCATCTGGCACACTGCTCGTTGCTGCTGCCACCATCTCCCTGGCTCTCCCAGAAGCCAGGTAAGGGACCCTTAGCAAACTGTTTGGACTCTGGCCCATTTTCTCCAGGTAATGGGGAGAGAAACAGGTCAGTTCCAAAGTCATGATATGCCGTAGGGAGTTGACATATCCTGGCTAGTGTAGATAAGCCCATAGTACTGTGTTGGTTACTCCCAACTACAGTAGATCCATTCAATCACTTGCTGAATGATGAGTCAACACATAGAGAAATCAATAGGTCTAGTCTAAGCTCAGAATCAAAAATAGGATGTAGGCCTGTCTTCTTATCACAATAACAGAAGATGGGGCAGGGGAGGATAACACAATAACTTTGTATCATTAATGTTTCTGAGTCTTCTGCTAATACCATGCTCACTTTCCTCAAAAAAAAAAAATAATAATAATGACAAAGTTTGTTTCCAAGGTCTTTATTGTAAATACAGTCTTTTCAGAAGTCAATCAATGGCTGGTTTAAACTGAAGCACAGATCAAGGGTTGGTTACTGCATAAGGAATTGCATTGTTTATATTGTAAATAGCCCTGGGGGATTTAGTTCAAGTAATAAAGGTTTTCTTTTGCCTTAGGACCTGTTCCCTCTGTTGGGCGACCTTTGCTTGACATCCTAGATTAAGTTGTTATGAAAGGAAGCATGCTGTGATATTTTATTTTATTGTGTGGGGGGTGTTTTTTTTTAATGACATCAATGTGGATTTTAGGACATTTTGTTTTAATATAAGGTGCTGTTGATGCTGCTTAGCAAAAGTGGAAAAAAAGAAGAGAAAAGGTACCAATGGAAAGGGGGAATTAATAAAAATATTATTTATTTCTTGAATTTATACCCTGCCTTTCTCTCAGGATGGGATCCAAAGTGGCTTCCAGAAATATAAAACAAGATTACATTTAAAAATCCTATTCTACCAAAGTTAAAAAGAATGAAATGTTGATGTTATTAAAACCATGATTAAAACTGTTAAAGCACATTTAAGACAGGATGGAGGACCATCACCTCCCAAAAATAGTACTTTACAGTGAACTTGGCATGGGTCAGCGTAAGAGGGGCGCTCCAAAAAAGCAATACAAGGACTCCCTGAAACATCATCTCAGGCTCGGCCAAATTGATCACCAACAATGGTCCGCCATGGCCTCACATCGGGAGGCATGGAGATGCACTATCCACAATGCTGCAGCCTTATTTTAGAACTCATGCCGAACAAGTCTTGAAGAGAAATGACAACGCAGAAAGAATCACAACCCAGAAACATCACCCAAGGAGACCTTCTGCTGTGTTTTCTGCAACTGGACTTGTTTATCTCGGATTGGCCTTTTTAGTCATCAGCACACTTGCAGAAAGCACGGGATGAGTCTTTCCTGAATCTTCGTTTGCGAAGAAAAGCCAGAAAGAGAATAAATTTGTTAGATTAAAAAAAAAAAACAGGAGCCCCACTGGCCATCACCCTCAGTGCCACTATGTCTTAAATGTGCTTCAACAGTGGGGCAGAGGAGATGGGGAGATAGCCACGCAAACAACTGGATCAGTCTGGTTCTGGCTCTATCCAGCTATCCACATGCCAACATACTTTGGAGCCACTCCGTGGTTTCCAGCAAACACCAGACTTTCCTCCAACTTTATGCAGTGCGGGGCAAAATTGTGTTAGGAGCCAGAAAGTACAGCTTCTGCCCCGGATGTAGCCATACATCATCTGGACTACCAGCACTGAATTTCAGGTGAGAATGGTGTTTTTGGCAAATGCAGGCAAGACTAGAGTTTTGAATATAAAAGCAATGGGGAACTACCTGTGACATTGGGGAGCCTAAAGAATGGATTATTAGGGTTTATTGTATCCTCCTATTGTATTTAATAAGCCCATTGTTGCCATTGAGGTTGAGAACCCCATGGAGTGTTGATCTCGGTCAGTGGTCTTCTACTGGGATCTTCTGCTTCTGTCCCCACATGTAGCTCCATTGGATGATACTATCCAGATGCAGCTTTGCAAGCCAGGGGAAAAGAAGAGGTGTCATCCTTCTGAAACTCCTGAGTACTCACTGGAGAACTGGGAGGACAATGGCTTTTTCTTTCTTTCCTGGCTTCAAAACCACGATGACTCATACCCAGGATCCCAGCTGCCTCCAGTAGCCAGTCTCTCTCTCTCTCTCTCTCTCTCTCTCTCTCTCTCTCTCTCTCTCTCTCTCTCTCTCTCTCACACACACACACACACACACATACACTCATGGGTTTGAATGTTTTTAATCTGTACTGGTTTTAATAATCTGGAAGCTGCCCTGAATCACAGTATATCACAGTATTGGGATATACTGGAATATAAGTGAATGAATAAATAAAATAAATCAGCTGGGTTTACATGCAAGATGAGCATTGCATAAGTAGGCATTGGATACTTCCTTTTGCAATGACCTCAAAGGGATAAACAATGGGATGAAGGGAAATAAATCCTTGACTATTTCCTCTCCAAATGAAAGGACAAGTAATTGCAGTGGTTTTCTCCCCACTGTGAGAGAAAAGAAATATTCCTCAGGACTATTCTGTTTGAACTTCCCAAAGTGCTGCAGAGGAATTATTCTATAGGGGAAAAAATTGCACAGAAAAACCACTGGTTTCTATGGTTTCTTTACACACATAAAAAAAAAGGGGGAGGTTGAACAAAAATTAAATCATAACACTGAGGATTATAGAATTATGGCACTATGATTCCATTTTATCTGCCATGGCTCTATCCTATACAGTGCTGGAACTGGCAGTTTAGGGATGAGCGCATAGAATTCTCCGAGTACTCCGATGCTTCACCAAACTACAAACCCCAGGATTCCATAGAATATAGCCATGACAGTTAAAGTGGAATAATACCACTATGGACTTTTTCAAATGGAGGGAAAAAGCCTGCTGAGGTTGAGAGGAGGATGGCTCTGTCCCACTTTTACAGTGATCCATTTTGGACAATGCTGTCCTCCTCCTGACCTTCCCCCATGCTTCCTCCATGCTGCACGTACGAGAAATGCACCGCTTTTTATTGATGGGGGGTTTCCATTAATAAAAGTGGTGTGTTTCTCACACCTGCAGCATGGAGGAAGCACGGGGGAGGGTTAGGAGGAGGATGGCATCGTCCGAAACGGAGTGCTGTAAGCACAACAGCACCATCCTTCTCCCGATCTCCGCAGGTTTTTTCCCTCATTTGAAAAAGTCCTATAAATGTCTTATGTCGCAAGACTGTGTCTTACTGAAGAGGTACATGTCCTCTGCAAGTGAAGATGTCGAGGTCCTGACAATATCTTGAGTAGTGTATGGCCTGTGCAGTAACTGATTGAAGAGTTTCTAAAACTTTCAACCACATCAAATCATTTCATAAACTGTCTCTCTTTTGATCCTTTAGAATGCTGATGTGTCACAGTGAATTCAGTTTTATTAATTTGTCCAGAGATATGAATGGGAATATATATATATATATATATATATATATATATATGAGAGCACATTTGGGGAGTATCTTGCCCACCCATCTGCAACCATAACATGAAGTGTAAAGCTAAGTGGACTATTTCCATTTCAAAGGATCATTTAATATCTTTTCTGCCAATTTTCTAATTTGTTTAATTAAAACTTAGCACTCCATTCCACTTCATTAGATCTATTTAATTTTTCATATATCTAAGCACTTTTCCAAGTATCTAATTAAAAGAATAGTTTTATAACATCATTGATCCCCTCCCCCCCCCGACATACACCAAATCCATTGCTTTACATTTAACATTACATTTAACAGGAAGTATATATACCCCCCCACACCGTTGATTAGCATTGGAGGGGGCACTTTCTCTTATGTATAAAGAAGGACATACATCCAGGGCAAAACTCTTCAGCAACAGCTTGTATCATCACTGAACAACAACACAAGAAACATCTAAGACAACATGTAGGCCTGTGACTCCAAACAATGTCACTTTTCTTTCTTTCTTTTAAAACATCTTTTGCCTGTTGAAGAGGCCAGTAAAGCTTCCAAAGCTTTCATTATGTGTTTTGCATTTTGGTTGACCAATAGAGTTATCTCTTTTTTGGTGGATTCTGGATTTTGTTTTGCTGCATGGCCAACATGGCTCCCTCTGAATGTGTTTTCATGATGAAATGGCTTACAGGGTCCAGGACCAAGGCTGAATCTTTATTACGGTCATAGACCAACACAAATAACTACACTGAAGAGGCGCAACAAAACCCTGTTAGGGAATTGTGAAGATGCATATCAGAACACTGACAAGAGTTTTGCAGTGTGCATTGGGCTTTTCTGATGGGCCTTGAGCTCATTTTGATGCACACTTGGCTCTTCTGATGTTCATTGGGTGCTTCTGATGCACATTGGATGTTCCTGCTGTACTCTAGCACTTCGTAGTTAGTGTTGGGGAGTACCCCAACATACATTGGTGCTTGGAGGTTTCCAGACCCTTGTATCTCAACTTAAGAGGTTCAGGTAGCAGATGCTGGGACAGACCTCTGGCTCAGACCCGGGAGAGCTGCTGCCAGGAAGAATATTATTTATTGATTTATTTTAAGAATTTATAAACTGTGCCTTCATCCTAAATGGATTTCAGGGTGGTATACATAAATCTTTAAAATCAATGCAATGTTGAAATTAAACAATAGACTAAGGACTCTTTCGGACAAGTAAAATGCAATGGAAGCAGCCTTGCCACGTTGCGAGGCTGCTGCGCTGCAGGGCGTCCCTTTTGGGTGACGCCTGTCCCTGCCGGTACTGTTGCGGTACTGCAGGGACATTTGAGTGTAATATTTTGGCGATTTTTACTCACAAAAGTTGATCGTGAGTAAAAATCTCCAAAACATTACACTCAAATGTCTGCAACAGTACCAAAGGGACTCCTCTGGCAATCGTCATGCACTAGCATGTTGATAAAATGTTATATGACACATATATGACACCTGCACCATTTTTTAATCCCTCCAGTTTTTGAATTTCCATAAATTAAGTCCTCCTACACAGACAAGTTATGCTACACTGAGGCTCTCAGATATGGCCATGTTAAGAGACCCCACAGCATTGTCTCATACATATATGTGACAGCACATCCTAACTGCCAAAGATGGCCAACAGCCAGCTGGGACAACACTAGGGGTTCATCTACACTGGCCACTTAACCCAGGCCCCTGGATCAACCACAATGGTGGTCATATGCACTGGGCCAAATCCAGTGTGATGGCACATTGTTGTCCACACAGGCCAGCCAGGCCAACAACACATCAGCTCCGCTGGCCCATTCCCTGTTTTCAGAGTCACCACCACCACTACCTTACCAGCCAAGGATGTCCCTGGGATAGGCTGGTTGGCAGCATCACTTCTACTGAGGTCAGAATGGGGCACCCAGATATAAGATCAACAAGGAGGGGGATGCTCTACAGTAATTTTTACTGTATTTGGAAAAATCTTAATCAAAATGTATTAAGAGAGAGAGAGAGAAAAAGAGAAAGCGAAAGAATAGTACGCATGACAGTAAATTGCCACTAGAGCCTGGAATGTTAGCTTTGAAAATTAGATTCATTAATCATTAGTGAGATATAAAAATCTAATACATTCTTGTAAATGTTAGAAATGAGGAAGATATTTAAATTCTTATGCTAATATTTACTTTTTTTGTCGTTTGCTTGTTTTATTACTGTTTTTGTTCATTTTTTTTATTAAATAATAATTAAAAAAAGAGCACCAGTCTCTGAGGTAAGAGGGCAGTCGAACCAAGTACTTCTGGGTTCAGTACTTCTTACTGCTTCTTCCAGTGCATGTCATCCAGCTCATAAAAAAGGACATATCCTTCACTTGATGGGGCCTGGTTTTCACTGATTGGAGAGACATGGGAATCGTTATAAACCCGCCAGCCATACTGGTCCTTACAGAAGGCTGTGTAGTGGCCATAGTGTACACTGTCAGAATGATTGCAGAGGGCATAAATGTTGTACACAGGAGTACCAGCCTTTTCACTGGCAAACTCCTTCAGGTTGAGCTGCTGAAGGGGGAAGTCCACAAACACGGAGCATTTCTTAATGGAGTAGTGGGTGGTGGAGAACCGATTTTAAAGAAACCATAGACAAGCCGTAGACCAGAACTCCCATTCCATGCAAATCTTCTACGGCTGCAAACCAAGGCTTATTTCTCTGCACATCCTTCCCAAACGTGAAGTAGCTCCTTATCTGCCGTTCCCTAATCACTACTCAGAGATAAGGACAGAAGGATAAGAAAACATCAAGTCAAAACTTGGGACAGGTTGAGTATCCCTTATCCGAAATGCTTGGGACCAGAAGTGTTTTGGATTTCAGAGATCAGTCAGATGACGAGCTTATGTAGCTTCAAAAAAGCACTAAAGATGGATCTCTTTTGGCAGGCCTTTCCTGATTAGATCCCGGCCTCAGGATCTGCATCTCCTGGCCTTTTTTAGTCTTGTTTATATTTGTTTTTAATCTGATTTTAGCTAGGTGGTTTTAATTTTATATTGTTTAATTTCTTTTTATGGGGGAGGATGGGGGTGGGTGGTGCTTTTAGTTGGCATTGTAGAGTTTTAATTGTTGGAAGCTGCCCTGATTGTTTTTAGCAGAGGGGCAGGGAATAAATTATTATTATTATTATTATTATTATTATTATTGATTTTGGAATATTTGCATATACCTAATGAGATATCTTGGAGATGGGAGCTAAATTTAAACACAAAATTTATTTATGTTTCATATATATAGTAAGACCCCTGTATCCACTGGACATTGTTTTTTTTGGGGGGGGGCATGGATACTGAAAACCGTGGATAATAGTGAACACCATTGAAAATAATGGGACTTCCAGTTTAAAATACCACAATTTAAAATACCTTGGAAAACATAGAAAATGGCTAGAGATGAAACATTTTCTAGGAAGATTCTTTGGTAAGTTTGTTATTTTGTGTCCTGTGGATAATTGAATAAGTGGGTAATGAATCAGTGGATACGGGGGTCCTACTGTACCTTATACACATATCCTAATGGTAATTTTATTTAAATATTTTTATTTTAATATTTTAGTATTTTGGATTTTGGAGCATTTCAGATTTCTGGATAAAGAATACTCAACCTGTATTTATTATGCCCATGCATTTAATGACTGTGGGTCTCATTAAGTGAAAAAGCAAAATATGGGGGGGAATCCATTAAAAAAATCTAACAAATTAATATGATGTATTGTCCTTAATGAGTTATTTCCATTATCTGGTTACCTCTTGGTAACTAATTGTCTGTATTCACCCTGGATGGAAACCCAAATATCCTAGCTGACATTTGCAGTAAGGAATCCCTGATGTAGATTATTATTAACAGTGACATTCTCAACGTATGCTTTGCATTAGAATTCTTTAACACAATGGGCTTTAAAAAAAATATCGCAGAATACTCTCTGCCTCTCCTGGGATTCTTGAAATAATTCAAAAGTGTTAAGGTAATTCACCACTGGTGAACACTGTTAAACAAAGATTAATCATGGATAATGAGGTTACCATGTACTATTATCTATTTATTTAACGCTCTATAGAGAATCTGATCAAAAGCCTGTTAATGTCAATGGGAGTCTTTTCATTGTTCTTCAGCAGACTTTAGAACATGCCATAAATTATTCGCTCCCCCCTCCACTTTTCTTCTTCTGAAGAAGTGATTTGAGGATTTGTCATATTATGTACCAGTTCTATAACAACTGCCTCTTTGGGCCCTTTAGTAACAAAAGTTCACCATTTCCCTGCCTTCAGAGAGGTGGGCTTCAAAATTTCATCTTTTCAGATTCTTAACTGCTGAGTCTTGAGTCCCCCAAAGGACAGGTGATGGAACTGAGTAACACACAAAGAAGGCCTTTGTCTGTTAAATATTAAAATTTTAAATAAGATGGTAGCAAGCTTGTTCTTTTAGAAGGTGACTTATCTACAGTGTTTTGCTGCAAACTGCTGTTACAAAACTTTGTATTTAATTCATGCGATTTCCATCAACTCTTCTTTCGTTCTTTTTTGAATGACAGGTCATTCCAGAAACCCAGTGCAACGGAATTAAAGAACAAATTCAATTAGCCAGGTAACCTTCCTTCTCCCTCAAGATTCTTAAATGTATCTGTATGATGAAAAATCTTGCCTTCCTACTCCACCATCCCCAGCCTTGATTTCTTCAGACATTCCAAGCAGCAGAGAATAAGGCCTATATAACGCTCCATCTCATGTGTACCTGTGGTAGCAAAGTTTGCCAGATCTCAGGAGCTGGTCCCGAGTCTCCAATTTGCAGGGTTCATCTCCCAGTGGGAGATGATGGGGAAAATTTTCCAGCTTGGATTGAGCTCAGCACCATGCAAGAGGAAAAGGACGTGTGTGAAGCTGCAGTTCAGAGACGAGAGCAGCAGCTTGCTGTAATTTTTCAAGGCTTAACTGATTGGTTCCTACAACTTGCAAAGACTTTCCAGGGGAGGTCTATATAGCTACTTCGTTAACTTCCTTCTTCTCTTCCAATCCTTGTGGTTCCAGGGGTCACCCTCCACTCTGCTTTGTGTCTACCTTCTGGCTAGAACAAAGGGAGCTGGATTAAATGTCCTTTATCCCAACCCCCTAATTAAGTGAAAAAGAATAATTACCTCACTTTGCATTGATCTGGGAATACTGTACTTCCTTCAGCTAAGATTTCCATCTTATTTCCAAACAAGAAAATATGTGTGTGTGTGTGTGTGTGTGTGTGTCTATGTTGTGTTTGAATGACCAACTCTGAGCATCTATGGTTGGTACTTGAAACATAGGACTTGATCAGACATGGCAAATATGGCATCATAGCAACGCCTAATGAACATGAAAAGGCGTACATACCACATTATGTCATCCTTTATCATTCCACTACTGTTAATAAGGTATTCTTTTTTATTGACAGGCCAAGCCGTCAATAGATCTGCCATGATGTTTTTGTGCCAGTATTGAGAGTGTTTGAAACCATGCACCAGTTTGCTCTTGTGATTACAGCGTCAATGGGCAGAATGCTTCTGGTTGAGAACGAGGAAGCCAGGAACAGGACACTCTTTTTATGAACCTCTCCGGTTTACTTGGGAGTTTGTGAGTGTGTTTTTGTGCTTGTGTGTACATTTTCTGTGTTGGTTTTGCTGTGTGTGTGTGTTTTTTTTTTAATATATATTTTTACCATGCTCACATCTTCTTGCAAGAACCAGAGAGATCATGAATGCAGAAGTACAGCACTAGTGTTTGTGCTCTGACAATGCTATTATAGTACATATGGTAAAAAGGGTTATGTTGCTGGGACAATTACGCTCAAAAATATGGTGCTGCTAAAGAGACTTTTTGGAGGTTCATCTGATAAAGTCCATAATGCTTAATGACATTGCCAGGGGCCATCCTTAGGTCTCCCGTACTCCATCTTCCCCTTGTCTTAGCCCCATCTTTGCCCTGGGATTCATGAGGACTGCTTAGGGGGTGGGGGGCAGAACAGTGCAAAAGCTCAGCATTTTCAGGACTGCAGAGTTCTGAGATGGGGGCAAGACGGGATATATTGCCTATGTAGATAAGCCCTAAATGACTTCTAAGATGTGGCCATCCAACCTCTGTTTAAAGGACTCCAAAGAAGGAGATTCCACTACCTTCCCAGCATCCTCTGAAGCCTGTTTAGGGGTGAAATACAACCTCTTACCCTTATCAATGGATGTGATTATAGAACCAGGTATGGTGTTGATGAGGACTTGAGACTAGGGATGGGCAACTTTGGAGGGTCCATGATCAAGATGGGGTAAATAGCCCATGTAGACAAGCCCTTAGGGTGCATCCACACTACACAATCCAGTTTGAAAATGGATTATTTGCTATGGCTCCTTCCCATGGAATACTGGGATTTGTAGTTTGGTGAGGAACCAGCACTCTTTGGCAGAGAAGGCTCAAGACCTTGTACAACTACAAATCCCAGGATTCCATAGGAAGGTGCCATGGCAAATAGTCCAGTTTCCAACTGGATTATTTGTGTAGTGTGGATTAGTTAGGGCGGCCAGAAGCAAGATTGAAAACCAGTTAGGAAGAGAGGAATTGATAAGATCTGAACAGGGTTGTGGGAGCTGGGAGTGTGGACAGAATTCAGGGAGTTGATGCCTAGCTTATTTGTTATAAAAGACTGGTTTTATTTTCTATCACTGCCATGCAACTGTTTACCTTTAGGAATTGAAAGAGAAAATTGGTCACACTTTTTCTACAGCGAAGCCACTGATCAACATGGCACTTGTCTGGACTCACCTTGAGGCCTGAATACCAGCCCCAGGGAGGGAATGGTATGCCCTTGAATGTCAAAGGGCAAGGAGAGCGACAGGAGCCCTAGGGTTGGAACTGTGGGATCATCTGGGAGAGGGATTCTTTCACAGCATTCAATGGAGGATCTGTGCAGTGGTCCTCTTCTTCTCCATGGGGAAACTTTCCTCTCTGCCCACAAAGCAGTATCCTTTTCCGTCTCTATTGCTCTCCCAGGGACTGTTACATTGCACCTAAAGCTTCTTTAATCAGTCCTAAAATCAGTCCTCCTGAATACCAGGTTTTTCACTGGGGAGAAGAAAGAAATAGACGTTCCTTCATAACCAGAAGGTATGTACATAGTAGGATTTTTTTTTGACAAGATGCTTTTGATCTCCACTCTCCCAGCTATGGGACATGGATAGCATAATGTGATTTTTTAAAAACACACACGCACACACAGATTTAATTTCAAAAGAAGCTGCCTATTTATAATTAACACATATTCCTTCAAAACGAGTCAAAAAGTAGAACAAATTCCCAGCCACAGCTTATCTAAATGCATTGCCAAGAGTATAAAGCACACCAAACAAATGCTATAAATAAGATGTCGAGGCTGAGTTGCCAGATGTTAGGCATCAAGTTTAATTATAAGGTTCCCAAGAAGTTTGGAAACTTACAAGAATGTGCAGGCTTTTCTGTAACCATCTCATTGTTGTGTTAAATACAGAGGAGAGGATTGTTACAATCATAAAAGTGAGATATTGGGCTAGATAAACATTGCAGGGAAGCATGACACAGTTGTAACTATGAGGCAAAATGACAAATCCCAGATTAAAGCCATTTGTCTGGAAGTTTATTTTTGTCTTCTTTAAGCATCTGATCACAGCAGAAGGAAACTGCAGAACAACACCATGAAAGGTTTTTTTAAACACACACACACCAGCAGCATATTAACCAATTCACTGTTGGGCTTGATTTTGACATGTGTGTTTTGTTGGTATTCTCATTTCCACAAATGATCTAAGTGGTGAGTTGGCAACACAGGGACTTTAGCCACCATAAAATATGGAATTCTTAAAGGACCAATTCTCACCTTTAAAGTGGGGAGGGAGGAATAATGTGATGCTTGAACTCCATTGTCTGGTGATACTAAGATGGGTAATAACAGAACTATCTCACTTTAAGAAGATGTAATAAATAGATATGAGTCAGCATGGCAGCGTGGTTGGACTGGGATTTTGGCATACCAGGGTGTGAATTCCTGCTCATTCATGGAAACCCACTGGGTGACCTTGGACACTCTCTCAGTCTCAGGTGAAGGAAATGTCAAACATTCTCTGTATACATTTTGCCAAGGAGACTCTAGGATAGAGTCACCATCAGCTAGAGTTAACTTGAAGGTGTATGTGTGTGTGCCTTCAAGTCACCTGTCAACGTAGGACAATCTCATGTATTTCATTGGGTTTTGTTAGGCAATGAATCCTCAGGGGTGGTTTTGCCAGTTCCGTCCCCTAAAATATAGCCTACATAACTTGGTGTTCAATGGCGGTCTCCCATCCAAGTATTAGCCAGAGCTGACTTTGTTTAGCTTCCAAAATCAGACGGGATCTGGTGAACTTAGGGTATTTATGCCCCCTTTGAACGTACATACCAACAAATAAATAGACAGAAACACACATCAGCTTTTGTGTGTCCTTTGCAAAAAGAAACAGGACAGAATAGGTGAATCAACTATGAACAGGTTACCTAAGAAGCCACAGTCTCCCCTGTAGACTCATTCAATCATTTAGGTCATTTGGTGAGACCTTCTTGGTAGAGCCACATGCTCCTGAGGTCTATTTGGAGAACAGCATTTAGTGTGGTGGCACCAATGATATGCAATGTTTTTCTCTTAAAAAATATCCTGCCCTTAGATTTGATATATAATTTAAAAAAATCTTTATCCATGCACACCTTCCATGTCTACTTCAACCTAACATCTGCTTCATGAATCACATAAAGAGTATATGCTACTATTGTGTATTATGAACACACTGTGTTTTATTGATTATATTGTTGTTGTGTGCCTTCAAGTTGTTTCCGACTTACCATGACTCTAAGGCAAAGCTATGACAGGGTTTTCTGAGGCTGAGAAGATTTTCAGACTACCCTGTTATAGTATTACTATTCCACTTTAACTGCTCTGGCTTCCTCCTGTGGAATTCTGGAGTTTGTAGTTTCGTGAGGCCTAAGATCTCTCTGGCTTCAACAGGATTCAACAGGAGGCAGCCAGAGCAAATAAAGTGGAATAGTAACACTATAACAATGTTGTCTGAAAATCTCCTGAGAGTGTGTGATTTGCCTAATGTCACCCAATGGGTTTTCATGGCCAAGCAGGGATTCAAACCCTGGTTTCCAGAGATATAGTCCAACATTCAAACCACTTCAATATTTCTGGATCTAAGTGGTATGTAAATATTTGTAAATAGGTCAGTTGATTTGCATGCAAAAGATAACAGGTTCAATCTATGAACTGGGAAAGAATCCTGGCTGCAGCCAAATCAGAGAACAGAATATAGGACACACTATTTCACTAGGTATAAGGTAGATTTTTTTATGTAACTTTCCAGGAGAAGGGTGATTTTTTCCCCAGTTCCATTGAAGTCTGATTATACCTACCTGTCTCTGCATTTTGACAAGTGTCTGGACACTTGTGCTGGTACAGCTACATCTGTGAGACTGATAAGGAGATCCTTCCTTCCTTCCTGAAGGGTACAGCTATGCAACCCTTGTTGTACAACTGAACAAAGATACTAAACGTGTAAGAAAGTACAGAATGAAAGGCGTATCTGCCCACATAGGCAATGTCCATCCATACACAATGTGCATCCACTTAAGCAATGATACCATACACACAACTATGATTCACAATCTTGAACTGAATGTGGTTCTGTAGTGGGCAAATATGTCCAATCACTCCAGCCACTGTGTTTGGCCAATGCTGATGGCTGAGAAGTTCATTTGGTTCACCTACCCAGTGATTGCCCCAATATTTGTACATTTCTTCATTTAAATAAAAGAAGAATTTGGAGGAAGTGAGATTGGTGGTTTGTCCATCTCTAGACAGACTCCTGGTTAGCAAAACAGAGCCAGTTGCAGCCTCTGTAAATCAAATGAACAAATACAAGACACAGTAACCTATGCTTTACAAAGCTTAAGCCATTGTGCTGAGAAAACAGTTCTACCTTATCTGTGAAATGGCATGGGAAGTTGAAGGCTTGCCTCCTACTTCTGATTTGATGAGCTTATTCTATTTTCCCCCCTTCTTCTGGTGTGATGTCTCATGAGAACTTAGGATAGTGGCACACTGCTGTGGTAGGGTTATAAAATTCTAATTATCTTAGAACTTTTTTCATGTTGTTGTTTTGATTTATTTTGAAGGTTTTAATGAACAACAGTTGGGAAGAGATTATGTGATTTTGTAACATTTATTTCCTTTTATTCTTTCTGATATGTCTCGTTATAATTTATGAAATTGTTTAAGTGCCTCTCTGCTTTGAACTAGCAGGAGACTGGCAGTGTTTTCCCTCTCACTTTCACTCATGTTCTTTCCATTCTGCTTTGTTTGCTGTGTTAACACAATGCACCAGGAGGTGCTGGCTTGATATCTTTCAACTTCAGCTTCAGGTATTCCCATGAAGTTTCTTGGCATCATTTCTCTAGCAGTAATTTGGGTCAGAAAATGTAAAATGTCGACATAGGCCTCAGAATCCATTTTATGGCCAATCTAGTTTGGTGGTTGCTTTGGACAGCCACAACTCACAACCTTGTGTGTGTGTGTTTGTTCTCCCATAGATCCCTTCACTGGCTACTGTTTGGGCCAGGGCCTTGTTTCAGACTTTTGGTTCTTGTATTTAAGGCTGTATGCTCTAGTTTCCCCCAGAATGCAGGAGCTTGGCTAGCATTGTATGCACCTTCTAGGAATTTAAGGTCTACAGGTGAAGAATTATTGTCTGTTCCACTGATGTGCACAGCTCTGTCTAGGGTGTGAGTTTTTCAAGACCTAGCTCCAATCTGTGAAAGAGTCTTCCTTTGGACCTCCAGTTGGAGGAGGATCTCACTCATTTCTGAAAGCATCTGAAGTCCTTCCTCTTTCATTTGCTGGATTAAGCTGCTGAGTTGTGCCTGAGGTTGCTGTGATGGGTAGTGGCTGGTGGGATGTTGGGGATTATTGCTCTTCATCTGAGCAAAAACAAAATTGAATTGCAGACTCAACTTGGAAAACAAGGTTGTCATCCAAGCAGAACTTTAAGACATTATTTTAGTCTACATCTCCCAGGGTTTGTCTATACAAGACAATAAAATGTGGATTGATACACACTAATGCCAATTCGCAACAGCTTTTATTTGTCTCTACATTGTTTTTCAAGATCGCAGGCATGTGAAGCCATACACGTTTGATGTTCAAACAGGCATGCCTGTGAATGAAGATGGCAGGCACAAATGAATTACCACATTTTTATTCTCCCCAATTCACCACCGCCAAACAGTATTTTAAAAAAAAAGCAAATCCAAGGTGCAGAAGTGCAACCATCTGCTTAAATAAACAGGGGGGAAGAGAATCAAAATTTTGTTTCATCACTTTAGCATGTGATCACTACAGCAAAAATCCAACATGGTAGTCCCGGGTGCTTGCCTTGCCAGAAAGCTCTATCCCCTTGCACACTTCTGCCTAATCAGCTTTCCACTTTTGCTCTTATTGGGATTGCACAGCAAAGTGAATTGGTTGTCCCAACAAGAAGGAATGTGCATTTATTTCACAGTTTTTTTAAAAAAAAGGGGGGGGAGCCATGAAGGCTTTTCCTGTGGAACATTTGGAACGTTTGCCCCCCCCCCCCCGAATATGGTGACCCATGATGCAGGATCCCATTGGGACAAAAGGAATTCTATGAGCAGTGATTTCACCATATAAAGAAGCTCCCAGAATTGTCCCTGCCAACTTGGCTAGTGGAGTTGTAGTTCCAAACAACTGAATTCCACAATCTTAGCATCTAAGTGGCAGTATTTTTCCAAGCCGTTATGTATTTCCTTGTGTCACATTGTAAACACCAGCCTAGGCCAATAGTCATTACTCTCCTTGCTCTTGGATATCCTCCAACATTTCACAGATTAAAAACTGTGATGCACATGGCCAAGGAACCTTAGACTGTGATCAAGATGGCAAAAGTTATTAACGAGGAAGAGCATTCAAGCTAGGAGAGGCTGCGGCAGTTTGCTTTTGGCGACACCTACTGGGAAGTGCAAAATTCTACCCCTCTGCTCTTCTCCCTCCTCCACTGAGATAACTGTTTTTACACTTTGTGTTCAGTTTGAAACAATTGAACTAAGCTGAGGACAAAGGGGGGGAATGAGAGGAAGAGAGAGGAACTGGGACATTTTAAAAGCAGCTGAAAAATGGGGTAACATGATTAATTGGGATTGTCCCTGCTACATCAGGACAGTTGGAGGGAAGCTTTTGATTTGCTTTTCCCAAGCATAGGGGGAGGAAGAATTTCCTTTCTGTTTTTGAATGAAAGCCTTGCAATTGACAGAGGGCTGAGTCCCCCCCCCTAGAATATCCTGGCCAAATGATCCCTCCAGATCATAGAGATAAGCAATCGCTGGCTAATTCCTCAAAGTAAATGGGGATTTTAAAACACTGTTGAAATATGGTCTCCAGAGAGTTAGTGATGTTCCAGGCCTGTAAAAACATCTAATGTTTCATTGGAGCTTTTCAATGTTGGAGCTATGTGTAATGTGCCATAAATCAAAGGTGCTTCAAGGAAACCTTTAGGAAATTCATTTCTGCACTTTCTCATTTATTTATTTGTTATCCTTCATCACCTTTGCTGGGATTCCCCTGTCATTTTTAAAAAGCATTTTCACCCTACAGTATTTCTTCCTATCCCATGGCACTATGATGAAAACCTGCATTATGGCTGCATTAATTTTAAGTAGTTAAATGTGCAGATAATTGTGCCAGTGGCACAACAGTGCAGCTGGGATTTAAGGGCATGCTTTCTTTCTTTCTTTCTTTCTTTCTTTCTTTGCTTGCTTGCTTTTGGTTGTTTTGTGTCTGTTGCATAACTGTAATAGGGAATGAAAAGGAACACTTGAAAGAGATATTTCAGACTATAAAGTGGAATGTATTTAACCTTCTTTCCACGTGGATTCTGCCAGGCCAGACTACTCCCAGAACACAAGAGCTGTGCGTGTCACATTCTAGGTATTTGGAAGCAACAGTGTTATGTTTCCAATTAAGAAAATGCCTATATAGCAGACCAGCAGTAGGAAACCTGGCTCTCTTCAGATGTTCTAGACTGATGTTCCTGTCTGCACTGATCATTGGCCATGGAGGCTGGAGAAAATAGCAGTCATAGCCCCAAATTTCTCAATGGCACCAGAAGTTCCTTATCCCTGCAGTAGGCTACCATTTCAGTGTACCTTGTCACTTTGGACAATGAAACGTGATCACTGAAATAGCATTTTGCCTTTCTTCAACTGTACTTCATAATAAATATACCCTTCTCAGTCACTGTCCCCAGGCTCTGAAACTTCCTTCCTAGGAGGTTGTCTATACCAAAGTTTCTTAAACTGTGGGTCGTGACCCCATACGGGGTCATGTAACTGAATATGGGAGTTGTGAAAAAAATTCTATGCCTATTTTCTGTACCTATATAACCAGAGTCACATAAACATTTCTTGAGTGAAAAGGGATCACAAGTGGAAAGGTTTAAGAAGATCTGGTCTATATGAGGGGGAAAAAAAAGTGGCTTGCTCCACAGTAATGGCAATTTGCAGTAGCTGCTATTTGTCTTGACATTTTTTTTTTTTGGCAGATCTCAGGCATGCAAATCTATCTGCATTGGCTGTGCAAATGGGTATCCCTGAAAATCAAGATGGCGGCCGCAAGTGAATTACTTACTTCAATTTGCCACCGCTGAACAACATTTTTTTCAAAACCATATCCAAAGTGCAAAAGAGAGACCTTTCACTGTAACAAAAAAGCAAACCACCACCCCCTCATATTATTGCCTTAGCGCCCGTCCAGTTTCCAATTTCTTCCCCTTTCTGAGAGTGTATCTACACTGTAGAAATAATGCAATTTGGCACCATTTTAAGTGCTGTAGCTCCAGCCTATGGGGTCCTGGGATTGATAGCTTTACAAGGTCTTTAGCCTTCTCTGTCCATGAGTGCTGGTGCTTCACAAAACTACAAATCCCAGGAGTCTGTAGAATGGAGCCATTCCATTCTACAGTGTAGATGCAGCCTGAGCTTAGTGTTCCTCCTCAATTGTAAAGCACGGCAGCAGATCTATGCTCCAATTAGCAGTATAGGAATGGCCATTCAAATCTTTTCTGCTGTGTAGGAATACAAAGCTGACAACAAACACTAATTAACATACCAGGCATGTTCCTACCCCCCCCCTTCATTCCTCACATCAAAAGCAATGAAGTCACCTAAAACACAGAGAGTTTTCAAAAAGATGAAGATGACGAAGAAGAAGAAGAAGAAGGAAAGGAGCTATTCACCTTTTGTCATGCCATTTCAAAATACTTGGTACCCTGTTTAAAAATATATAGAAAATTCTCTGTCTAAGCTGAACTAATGTAACCTATTTGGCTTCATCATAAATTTAGCACTCTTCAGGGAATCTTTATTTTATTTCCTTTGTTATATTTACCCAAAAGTGACGAGAGGTGCTCGCTCCCTGTAATCGTGATTGGAAGGTAAACAGAGTTTTGTTCAAAGGCAGCTGCATAAAGTTTGTCAGTTCAATGCTAGCCTGATGGTAGGAAGGAAGGAGGAGTTGCGGGTGGGGGGGACAATGATCCATAGAAAACAAACTGTAATGAGAAGAACTCACATCGTGGGTGAATTTCATGAATCATGTAAAGGTATGCATAAAAAATTGAATATGTACACTTTAGATCTCAGATCTGATAAATATTGCATTAGATTAAAAAATGCACTCTTGAAGCTTACCTGTGTATAAAACATAAGGCTGCATTACGGAGTTAATGAAGGTGCTCTGTCAAATTAACACACTGGAGACCCAGCATTTGTGTCTGTCAAACAAAATAGTTCTAAGACTAAATTTAAGGGCCAAGACGACTCACAGTATCAAAAGAGGAAGGCTCCTGAAACAAAGGGCCGTTTCAATAAAGTCACAGATCAAATCTGCATGCTATAGCACACCCTTGATACAGGGATGCTCTTGAGGAAACAAGGGTGAGGTTCTCTTATCTGGAAGGTTTGATTAAATGGAGTTTGTTAGCAAGGTATGCATACAGGGCAACATCAACAGCCCCATTCCCAATGACTACTGTCGTATAACCACGTAACAACTCCTTTTCCTTGGTGCTTCTCCTGAGGCTCTTTTGGATGTGGTGTAAGGCCTTTTGATGCTGCTTGGCTTTTGATAATCAAAGATAAGGTAAGAGGGATTTGTGAAGATGAAACTTAGATGAGGTAAGACTTTTCAGAAGGATGGGTGGTGTTTAGAAATTAAAAGCTGCACACAAAAGTCCACATCTCTACTGATAATTCAATTATTGCAGTGGTGGGTCATGTGTGGATCATGTGTGGCCCATGTGGCCCTCCCCATCTCTTCTCTGGCCCTCAGAGTCCCCTAAAGGGGGGGACAGCCTCTGTGTACCTTCTTTTTCCTCCAATATGGTTTAAAAAGAGAGAGAGAGAGAGAAGATTAGGAGGTGAAAATGGACCTCTGGCCACTTCTGATTTCAGTGGAAGTGAGGTACACAAAATCTGAGGATAGAAAATTGATAATGGACCTTCCAGAATTGTCCATCCATGGTCTCAAATCCTCATCAACACCATCCCTGGTTCTAGAATCACAGCCACTGATAAGGGCAAGAGGTTGTATTTCACTCCTAAACATACTCCAGAAAATGCTGGGAAGGGAGTGGACTCTCCTTCTTTGGAGTTCTTTAAACAGAGATTGGATGGCTACATCTAAGAAATGATTATAATGGCGGATTCCTGCAGATCAGGGTGTTCTACCAAGATAACTCACCGTTTGTCATTCTTAAGTGTTCTTCATCCATGGAGACAGGGTGAAGCAAAGGTTGAGATGTAAAGAATATTTGGTGTTTTTCTCATGCTCAATACAAATAGAGTGTCCAGACATTTGACCCACCCAGGACTTTTATTTATTTATTTATTTATTTATTTATACCCCGCTCTTCAGCCACCAGGCTATCAGAGTGGCTTACAAATGGTTTTAAGCAATAGCTATTTACACACCTACACTGCATTAAACAGTTTCCAATGTGTGTTAGCTTTCACATATATAGACCCTTTCACACAACAAATATAGCATTATGGCCTTATCTACATGGGCATTTTACCCTGGCTTGCCCCCATCTGGGAGCCCTGCAGTCCATATGATGCTGGATATTTGTCTTATTATGCCCCTGGCAGTCCTCACAACCTCTGGGGCAGAAACAGGGTTCAGATGGGAGGCAAGCCAGGGTAGGACCTGATATAGAGTTATATGGGGGGGATATTTTTTGTTTTAAAGAAAAGCATGCACCATCACTTGGATCCTGTGCTATTCCTCCTCCAACTTCACTTAAAAATTACGTTTACATTCCAAAAGGAATGACACCCTCAATTCTTCCTTACAATTGCAAGGCAATTTAGTTATACATTGGTTTTTGAGCAAAGGAACTAATTATAAGTAACTTGTTATTTGCAACAAATTATGCCCAAGCCCACTGAGTGAGTTTGGCAAGCTAAATGGAAGTCAACAGGCTCCATTTTACATTCCAGTTTTCTGTCTTTGAAACAAAAATCCCCCCTCCCTGTCCCATAAGGGGAAACCAGCTCTCATCTATAAGCCAGAATGTACATATGTTACTGAGTGTTCTGAGTTTGGAAGATGAAAGGAAATGCCCCTCAAATTATGAAGTAAAAGGACAATATAAATAACATGACCTTTGCTACGATACTTGCCATATTCTGATGATTAAACCAAGTTCATGTTTAACATCCAGATAGGATTCCTGGCAGAAGGAGAAACTTGCCATATTAAATGTTCAGATCAGAAATGTTCAATGCCAACTCAATTAAGTTGGATTGTAAGACAGCAAACTTAAAATCAAGAACACGTGGCAATGTTTGACTTGACCAAGATTTTTTTTAATAGTCTGCCCTCCTGCCCCCCCTCCATATAATTTTAAAAGAATAAACATCCACACACTGAAACTCAGTGCCAGGAATATCAACTGGTTTTGATCTCCTTGCTTAGAGATTAATATTTCATTCTGTCGCCTTTGTTGGCATCTTTTTGGCATTTTCCAACCAATAAACAGGAAGAGAAATGCTCCCTACACTTCTGCTTCATCCACTTGTTTTCTTTAGTATGATGTAAGCCAGACCCTTCTGAGCTACATCAAATTTGACCTCACCATTCTAGCAAATGTTTGGGACTAAATTTAGGGGGTCTTCATCAGCCCATCCAGTTGGTTTCTCAAAACTGTTTTGAGACAAGCAACTGGCCAGTCACTTGATGGATGCCTGAAAAATCCCAACTCTGAACATTCTAGTAGTATTCTCATATTCTTTGATTTGGCCCTTCTCATACTTTTGCCTTCCTTTTGCTCTGTTTTTGTTTTCTGTTGCCTTTTGATATACCAATTCCTGGTATAGTCAGAATCACAGGACATATCTACACAATGAAAATACTCCTCATAGAATTTGCAGAGAATACAAACTGTCTGAATGAGATCTGAAGGGGATTCACAGTATTCGGAGAGAGGGGGGCTAAAAACTCCCCAAACTGTGCAGTAGAAGGATTCTTGGTTTATCCCAAAGCTTCCTGGAAAATGTGCATACATGCACATTTTTGGACGTGTGGCTGTCCAAACTTGCATCACTGCACATTTTTGCTCAATTGCCCTTTATGCCCATTTAATTTGAATGGATGTGAATACATATGGAAATGGTGAAGACAAAAAACTTTGCTGCAAATGGGCAAAAATGTGCACCCACTCAGTAAACCATTGCATCTAGATAAGTCGGAAGGAGTCCCATAGGCCTTGAAATCCAACCCTTTGCTCAGTACAGGAACTCTAGCTAAAGCATCCCCAGCCTTTGTTTTTTTTGAAGATGTTCAGAGAAGGAGATTTTACCACATCTCTAGATAATTGGTTCCATGACCCAATCACTCCTACCATCAAGAAGCTCTTTCTAATGTTCAATTGAAATCTACCCTCCTGTAACTTAAAGCCATTAGACCTGGCCCTACCCTCTGGGGCAGCAGTGAAGAAGTCTGAACCCTCCTCTCTGTAACAGCCCTTGATATACTGTATTTAACAAGTAAAATTGTCACCCCTCAGACATCTCTTCACCAAGCTGAACATATCCACCTAACTCCCTCAACCTTTCCTGATAAGTTTTCTTCTTTGAACAATGCACTCTTGATTTATATGAACAAGAAAAAGAGGTCAGAAGTTGCCAACATCTGAGCAGGGATGGAAAACATTTGGCCACCCAGATATTTTGGGATTCCCATGTGCTCCAATTAGGATAGATAATATTAAGGAATTATGGAAGATATAATCAAAAATAGCTGAAGAACCAAAGCTTTTCAATTTATGGCTTAGAGTAAACTAGGGGTAATCCAGAAGGCCCACCCTACCTATGTATTTGAAAGGGTAGGCCCAGTCTACCTACTCATTATTATCTTTTGGTCTCAGCATTTCAATTTTCACTTGTGTTAGGTTCTTAACTTTTACTGTCTTACCTCTTAGGGTTAACAAAAGGTTAGAAACATTTAAGAAACAAACTTTCCCTGTGGTATTCCATCTGTATGAGAGCCAGCATGGTGTAGTGGTTTGAGTGTTGGACTGTTACTTTGGAAACCAGGGTTTGAATCCCTGCTCAGCCATGGAAACCCATTGGGTGACCTTGGGCAAGCCACACTGTCTCAGCCTCAGAGGAAGGCAAAGGCAAACCTCTTCTGAACAAATCATGCCAAGAAAACTCTGTGACAAGTTTGCCTTAGGGTCACTATAAGAATTGAAGGCACCCAACAAGAACAACATTCCATCTGGGAAATGGAGACATTTTTCTAGCAGTCTTTTAAACACAGGGTAATATAATGATTCATTTTACAAATGCTTAACTCTTTGGCAATGACACGGGTGTATGTTATCTGTCTTTTTTCACTTTGTGTACAGTCTGGGGATCAGATCATGTGCGTGAGTATTGGCTCTTTTTTCTCATTCTTGGCTTGTACTTGTTTCTACATAGTACTAGTCTTTAGCACCTAATATCATTGTGAAGGCCAAGCTTCTTCTTGAGTTACAATCCAACCCACCCTTGAGTGCAACCAGGCCTCATTCCTAGCATTTGTTACCAAGGATTTATTTTTACTACGGATGTAAATACTCAGAAACAAGTAAGTAAAGAATACACTCATTCTCAATGAGAAAGGGTTTCTTGACATAATGATACTGGCTATCTAGAAAATGGTCAGCTAACGCAAGGTGTATTGTTTTGCATTTCTGGAGGGTTTTTTTCCCCCTTTTGGTAGAATCTTTGTGTGCACATGCATGCATGCACACAATAATTTTTGCACAAGTGATTTCCTCCCCCCAAATGTGCTAAGGTGTAAAAAAAAAATCATTGAATGATGTTCAGAAATTCTTGGACTCTCATTCAGTGGGGAGAAAATATTTGACATTATTTTTGTTTGCATGCGAGAAAGAAATAAGAAAAAAATATATCTCCACCCCTAATTTTCGCAGCACTTACAATAAGGGGTGGCAGTTACCTATATTGGTTGGTGATGTGGAAGGCACAGCAGCCAATGGTGGTTGGAGCCAAGCCTCTCTCTCTCTCTCTCTCTCTCTCTCTCTCACACACACACACACACACACACGTGCACACACACAAACACACACAGGGCATATGGAAGGGGAATGCCAGAACCTTGTCCAAGAGCTTTAAGACCCCAATGTAGCTAAGAGAACAACATAACATCTAGCATTGCAAACATGGGGACCATCTGTCCTATTAGCAAGCCCCTCCCTCTGTTTTCATCTGGTGAATCAGGTTTGCGCTTCCTCCCCTATGGGAGAGTGGTTAAAATTGAATCGCTTTTCCCAACAAGTGAAAATGCATGTTCCCCACGGAGCTTTTTTAAAACTTCAGGAAAAACCGCAAATGCTTTCCCATAGTAGTTTTTGTAGTTTTTTGCCCCACTCCTTTCAAACACGACGCATTGTGCAGGTTCCCATTAAGACAGCTCATATTTCCTTGTGAATACCATGAGCATTTTTTTCACCATTTAAACAACCCCTAAGATTCTATGATTCTATAAAGCTATAACTTGGGGCATGTCTACACGACTGGAAAAAAATCCGTTTGGGGGTAAAAAAATACAAAAAGGCAGTCGTACGAATGTGTACGATCTGCCTACACAATTTTTTACCCCCCCAAACTCCATATGACCCCACTTCCCCAGCTGGCTGGAGCGAGTGAGCCAAGCGGCGGTGTTAAATCTCCCACTGCTTTTTTTAATTATTATTTAAAAAGGCGCCTGTTTTGCGGACAGTTGGTTTTCCCTATTTACAATGTAAAATAAAAATAAATATATATAAAAATCACTATTCCGTGCCCTTACTTGCTTAGCTGGGAATCCAACATGGCGGCCACTGCCCATTCCCCTACTTGCTAGCCCCACCCCCTCTGTTCAGCCAGCCAATCGGATAACACTGCCTATTCGTATGTGTGCGAACGGGGGATACAGACGATCAACAATTTGAATGGCTCTACGGATTTTAGCTCAAGATTCGCTAATCCTCCTGAATGCCGAATCCATGTAGATCATGGAAGATTGACTAGCCCCCCTTCCGAAAGACACATATGCATCCAAACAGCCATGTGTACACATGATCGATCTTTCAAACGCCGTATGTATTTTTTTATTGTGTAGACACCCCCTTCTACTCTCTGTTACTTTGTCTTCAATGTATCCTTTGAACCTGAATTGAGCAGGATCTGAGTGGATCAGGCCCTCCGGATCAATACAATTCATGTGTTTTAATTATATTTTAACAATGATAATTTAATTTAATTCTTTCTTTTTTTAACTTTTGTACTTGTGATGTTTTTAGCTGTATTTTTAAATGATTGTAAGCCACCTTGGATTCCATCTTGGAAGAAAGGTGGGATATAAATCTAATAAATGAAAAATAAATAAAATAAGTTACCATTTGGTGAACCATTGTTTGTATTCACCCTGTTTCTTAGACCACATTTTTACATGGTCTGACTCATGGCAGATGTGTAAAACAATGCTCCACCTCATCTCTCTCAGCCCTGAAATATCAGCTCAGCAACAAGTGCCTTGTTAATCTGGAAGACTTTAAAAAAAAATCACTGTCAGAGAATTTCCAGAGAACTTGGACTACTTACAGGAAGAAGAGCTGTCATTACATAGAGACCTTTTGGATCTGTAAGTCACAGCCTGTAATGTTACAGTTCAATGAGTGACAAGTTAATGTTACCCTTCTGGAGATGTTGTTCTGACATTAAAAATGTTCAGAGACATTTTGATTTAATTAAATATAGAGGCCACAGTGTCAATGGAGTATGGTGATAGCCCATTGTCCAATTACCCTTTGTGAGGAATATCACAACCCTGGCTCATACAGGGGTGCAGTTTTTATTTTACTCTATTTTCTTTTCACAGAACTCAGGGACCTGACCAAGCTTTTCTTGGACAGTGCCTCAAAACAGGGAGAGATGGAGTCGTGATTCAGCCTGTGAAAGGAGAGAACCTCTTTAGTGTTGGTGGTGGGACACTGAATTTTTAAAAAGGAAACTAGAGAACACTGCTTTCTATTAGGGTAATTTTCCCCTTCCAATACAATATTATCTGCTTCAAAGGTTTGAAACCTCTTTCAGTCTATGGGTCAAATTAAATTCCAGAGATCTTTGTTTTCCTGTGGTGAGTGAAGCCAAAAGCAAAAAATGCCAACATACTTTGGCTTAAATCTCTTACTGCCAGTAACTAAGCCTTAGGAGAAGCATGCCAGACTTTCAAAATGCAGAGGGAAGAAACCTTACAAATATGCTGGGAAACCACCAAATGCTAGTATCATGGGAAAGGTGGAGCTGCCATTAGGAATGTAGCTCTTCACTAATGTTCTTCTGAAAGGAAGCAACAAGTATGTTATCAAAGGTCTTCATGCTGCAAGAAAGTCTTCAAAAATGTGCAATTTTTGAAGATGATGCACAGTTCAGGACTTATTCTATGCAAAATTCACACATGGAGGTTTGGTGCACAAAACATAATTTTCTGCACAGAAAATAACATCTCTTCCTGCACAGAGATAGCATTTTCTGTGCATAAAATGCTGTTTTCTGACAAAACAACCATGTGCAAATTTATTTCAGAATATGTCACAAATTGTGAAGATTCTCATCAGTTAAGGAGTTTCTCACAGTTTTTCAACACATGGGAAATGTTCATGGTGCCATTTAGTTTGCCCTTGAGCTTTTAGGGGGAAAGCAGCTATCTTTACCTTTTCTTTGTGTTTCATTCCTCTGCATTTGTTTTCTTTCTTAGAAGCCACCTTGAGCCCCAGTGCTGGGGAGGAAATGGAATATAGATGTAATAGTCAGGGCCGATACGTGGTTGTGAGGAGGGACAAGATCCTAACCTTGTACACCTTGGAGGAAGATGTTGCCTACACACACACACACATATCACCAGTATAAGTATGCTACTGGAGAACTGTGGTCTGTCAACAGTTTTACTAGATCTTGGCTAAAGCCCCACATAATTTCTTTGCCATGCACTGCAACAGGGATTTCTAAATAAAAAGTCTGAATGGGCAAGCTATTTGCTCTTCCTTGTGCTTGAATTTGCTTTTGATGGGGGCATTCCTCAGTCCTTGGTGCAGTCAAGTTGAAGGTGTTGTGAAAAGAGATACTGGTTAGTTCCTTGTGGAAGGCCAAAGAAAGTACTTACCACTGGAATAACTGCAGTTACACTAGTGCAAGCTACCAGCAAGAAACTGGATGTTGGAGCAAGCAAGAGGAAATGCTACAGGCAGAGATCACTGTTGGTTTTAAATTCAGATAGGCTTAGAGATGTATTGTGTCAACTGTGCAGAAGGTTCTCATGACCAAAGTCTAGAATCTCTGCTCTGTTGATCTCAGAGTTTTGAGGTTTTGTATTACAACACACACACACACACAACCTCAGTGAAAGTTTTATCATGTGAATCTGACCTGATTCCTCATTTTAAGTGAACAGTGAAACCCAACCATTTTGATCTTGTTTTGTATTTTTAAAAAGCTTTGCTTCCCTTCCCTATCTGAAAGTAGAATCTTGCCTGCTATGTTGAATTTAAAATACTGTCTACCATGCTGTGTCACATTAGCAGAATCAACAGTACAAGTGAGACACGAAGGAGTAAACTGACCTTACCTCTACTGACTATGCCAGGAATTTGCCATTGCATTTTCCAACAAATGAGGGGAATATCATTTTCTCAGTTTTTCAACTAATCTTTTCAATGACCTTGTCAATTTGTTTGCTTGGAGATCCAAAACCCTGGCCATTGCTCACTAAAACCTATTTTGTGCATTGATGAAGAGATAGCCATTTCCTTGAGGCTGGATTCCATGATTCTCTGGTAATGTTCTTCTTAAGAGAAACAGTGTGGTGTAGTGGTTCAAGTGGGACAAGTAATGGAGAAAACAAGGTTCAAATTTCCACTAGGTATGCAAATCTTCACTAGAATTCTTCTCAAGGGAAGTAATGAGTAATTTTAGCAATTTTCTCCCAGCTGAAAAAAAAAAGTATTTGAAAACCATAACAATTGTCAAAAGAAAATCCACCAAAGAATTTGTACACATGTTACTGTAGAGAAATATTATAGGCTGTCCAGAAAGTATCTGTGTAGAACTATTCTGTGCAGAAAAAGCTGTTTCCTGCACCAAAATGCTGTTTTAGATGCAAATCAATTACATGCAAATTTTGCACAGAATAAGCCCCCAATCACAGTGGATACTGTGCAGGAACCAACATTTTCCTTGCTGCACCCAGATTATCTTGGGCAGTCTAGATGAGCCCACAAACATGTTTTCTGACTCACTTGGGCAACTGAGAAGTTGCACTATTACTACTTCATTTTTCAAAAAAAGTATGAAGCTTTTCTTCATGTTTTAAGTGTATAGAAGTTTAATTTCCTGGCATGTTAATGTATTTTACCATCATTAGTCACTTATTCTCCTCTCGTACAAAACCGGTTTGGAAAATCTACTTTGCTGAGAGAGCCCTGGTATATCTAATTTGTACAAATTTACTAAAGCTTGTCAGTCACACTAAAGCATTTAATCATCTGTGACATTAAAATAAAACAGTTTTTTTTAAAAAACACACACACACACAAAAAAACCCTCTAGCACACAGCCCTCCTGGTAAGAAGGCACAGTAATTGTTATTCATTTGGCTGGGTAAGAGGAGCTGGGAAACAGCAGAGATAGAGTGGAAAGTAAAGGAGAAAAGGGCAGATAGTTCTTCCAGAAGAGATCAAAATCGCCTCATACCAACATGTGGAAAGTCATACCTCAGTTAACAAAGCCTCTGACAAAGAAGTTCCTTTTTGCAAAGTCTTTTCATGGGAGCCCAGCCCAACCGCCTCTTTTCTTCTGTCTACTATATTCCATTTAGACAGGTAGGATTCCCAGTGAATTTCATGAGGTTTATTTTCACCATTTAGACAACATCTAAGTTTTGCCACCAAAATGGAAATCATAAGACAAGTGGCGTGTTGAAAGAAAGTGTTGAAAGAAAAAAAATTATCCCAGGATGCACATTGGAAGTAGCTTTCAAGTGGTCTCTAGAAGATTCAAAAAGTTTTTGTTTACTTATGCAAGGCTTACCTGACCTGATTGTTTAATTTCACATGTGCATAATATTATGTAATTTTATTTTATTTTTTAATTAAAAAAATGCTGAAACATGTTGAACTGTACTTCATTTTTTGTGTGGTGTGGGATCCTAGCCCTATTTTTTTCCATGTTATTTCTATGTCTGGTGCCAAAGTTTCTGTTAAAGAAGTAAAGTTCAGAAACACAACTACTTTGTTAACTGAGGTATACCTGTATTGCCCTGCTGAGCTGCATTGTGGAAGTGTGTATTGGAAAAAATGGTGGAGGAGACGTAACTAAGGACTTTCTCACTCTACAGTGTTATAGCGCTATTATTCCTCTTTAACTGCTATGGCTGCCTCCTGTGAAATTCTGGGGTTTATAGTTTAGTGAGGCCTAAGAGCCCTCTGGCTGAGAGTCCTAAATGCCCCTCCATAAACTGTAAATCCCAGGATTCCACAGGAAGTAGCCAGAGCAGTTAAGTGGAAAAATAGTGCTATAACAGTGTAGTGTGAAGAAAAACTATTCCTTTGGGGGGGTAAGAATTCTCCTCTCTCATCAAAAGAATGGGAAACTAGCATGTTGCATTGTGATACCCACTCTGGAAAAAAAAAATATTAAGGTCCTCCGTAAGATATTAGTATGGTTTGTATGACACTGTCGCTGTTGTTATTTTTATGGTTTTATCTCAATACAGTTGATGTAGCTTCTGGTGCAGTCTTGGATCTGATGTTCGCTGCTTATAAACCTTTGTTCTTTTCTGATGCATATTAAGCACCCAATGAAAAATTCTGTTTGTCTGTGGCGTTACAATGAAATACCTTGTAGGAAACGAAAAGGTCAAGCATTGCTTGTCAGTGATTTATTATAAACACAGCCTCCTTCTTTTCTTTTCTTTTCTTTCTTTTTTTTTTTATTTCCTGATGCTTTGCATTGGGATTAGTGGCGATACATCATCCCCGCTGCTAGATAAAATATGAAGTTGTGAAAGTCTGGTCAAACATTGCTGCTGAGGAATGACCCTGTAATCAGCTCCCGGCATACGCAGGTCTCCCTTGATTTATCAACCCAAACCTGCAGGTTCTAAAAAAAAGGGTGGTGAATTAGTTTAAAAGATATCCACAGGATAATAGCAATAGCAAAAGAGCTATAGGAGGACCGTTTGTCAACTGCCCTGGCCTGCCCTACTTAATTGCGGAAAAATTGAGACCGGGTACCTCAGGCACCTGATGTATAAATCACCCACCCAACAACAAGCGATGTATCAAACAGGATGTAGCACATCTGTCTTGGCCTTGGTTTATGGCTAACATGGGCTGCCTGGAAACACACACACACACATATACACTGAGCATGAATGGGTACACAAAGCAATACTGGAGATCAAGATGAAAGTGTAGGCTCCAAATACCTACAGGGGGATTTTGTACATGCCAAGAGGCCATTTTCTTTCTATGCTGTGTAGCCTAAGGGCAGACCAATAACCAGAAAGCAGTGACAGCGGATTGTCCAAACGGTGAAAATTATGGAAAATTATGGAATCCTCATGGAATTCGCTAGGAATATGACTTGTCTAAATAGGATCCCACATCAATGCACAGTATTTATAAGGAGGGGGGAAATGGCAAAACACTGCTGGAAAAGCCTTTGCTACTTTTCCTGTAGTTAAAAAAAAAACAAAACAGCAAGGAGGGTGCGCATTCCTGCTCATTAGAATAAGCGATTCACTTTGAATTGCTTTCCCAAATAAGTGGATACACAAAGCTGATTGGCCAAGCAAGTGCAAGGGGCAGGGCTTGCTAACAGGGCAAGTGCCCGCTGCTGCCATGTTGGATTTTTGCCTTAGAGAGCGATTGCTAAGGTGATAAAGCAGGGTGGTTTTGTTGTTGTTTTGCTACCCTTTTTAACTAAAAACTATCACTCCAGTGCACCTTAGATAACTTTAAAAAAAAAAAAAAAGGTTCAGCA
The DNA here is from genome assembly GCA_030847615.1 of Gambelia wislizenii. Classification (NCBI taxonomy): domain Eukaryota; kingdom Metazoa; phylum Chordata; class Lepidosauria; order Squamata; family Crotaphytidae; genus Gambelia; species Gambelia wislizenii. The sequence goes on from JAUMIR010000008.1 coordinate 8,067,720, forward strand.
ATTGCTTACTAACATGAGTAAATCACTCGTGGATGCCATCTAGCAGGCAAAGCTTCTGGGGGTTTCTGGGCCAAAAACACGTATGAGACCATTTGCTGCTGCTATGAAATGCCATTACTGTGAGGTATTCCATTCCCCCACTTGGCCAGGGTTTATATTGGCCTCTGAAGCCCACTTTCATGACCTTCGAATCATAGAATCATAAAGTTCAAAGAGACCACAAGGGCCATCTAGTCCAAACCCTGCCATGCAGGAATACACAATCAAATCATTCCTGACAGATGGCCACCCAGCCGTTGCTTAAAAACCTCCAAAGAAGGAGATCCTACCACACTCCGAGGCAGTGAATTCCACTTCCGAACAGCTCTTACTGTCAGGAAGTTCTTCCTAATGTTTAGGTGGAATCTCTTTTCCTGTAGTTTGAACCCCATTGTTCCGTGTCCTAGTTTCTGGAGCAGCAGAAAACAAGCTTGCTCCATCCTCAGTATGACATCCCTTCAAATATTTAAACCTGGCTATCATGTCACCTCTCAACCTTCTCTTCTCCAAACTAAACATGCCTAAGACGCTCCTCATAGGGCATGGCTTCCAGACTTCCCACCAAAAGACCCCTGACAGTTCTCCGGAGCTCTCAGATGCTCCAGCAATATTTTTTTCAAAGTATGATTTGGGGATAAGTTTTTTGCCCGAAAACTGCACCAGGCTGCCTAGGACTGCTAGGAAGTGTGACATTTTGCCATTTTTTCCCACTCCCCAGAATACACCCAGGCCTTTGGGGTGGGAGGTGAGAAGGAGCCCTGGTGGTGCAGTGGTTAAATGTTGGTACTGTAGCCACATTGTGAGTTCAGTCCTGCAGAGCTCCAAGTTGACTCAGCCTTCCATCCTTTTGTAGATTGGAAAAATGAGTACGCAGCTTGTTGGAGGCAATTAGTGAACAAACTGTAAACTGCTTGGAGAGTGCCTAGCACTATAAAGCAGTGTAGATGTGTAAGTGCTATTGCTAAACAATTTGTAAGCCACACTGAGAGTCTTTGTGACTGAATAGAGGACTATAAATATTCTAATAAATAAATAAATAAATAAATAAATAGGCAAGACCTGATGTGCAAAAGTGATACAACCTCATTTCTGGACTGTCCCAAATGTGCTTGTGCAAATAACAGGGCGGGGGAAGGAATCATAGGAGCAAAAAATGTCCCCTGCTCCCCCATGCAATTGCCCATTCCAAGATCTTTCTTAGCCAAGATAGACTAGAAAAATGTGAAATGGAAGGACAAGGATTCTGTGTGGTTCAACACATGCTTGGCATAGAGAAAGTTCAAGCTTTGATTTGAGGCTAACAGGATTCAGTAGGCATTGATGGGTAAGAATTCTCTATTCTGAAGACCCTGCAGTGTAGTTTACACTGCAGAAGGCCCTACTTCACATATGGGCTACACTGTTGCTCTGTGTTCAACTTTGCCCTTTCTTGATCCTTAAATCCTATGTGGCAATCAGACAGCCTACCCACCAATCATCATGGTACACCTTTGTCCTGAGCTCTTCTTACCAACAGGTGATGTTATTTCATAGGGTCCAGCTGATTCTGTTATGGGCCATCATTGATCAGAGATGAAAACATGAGACAGATTTCTATGCTGATGATGAAAAATCCCTTCAGATGAATCTCAGGTGTATGTGTCGATTTTTTTGGCAGATTATCTGTCCAGCATCTGTAAATACAAATGATTATAGATTATGATTTTAGATGGCATCCTTCAGAGCTTTAGGATCTGTTGTTGATGTATGGGAAAAAAATATAATCCCATGAAATGTGATGCTATTTGAATTTAGCAGTTGCTTCCCACACAGCTGTGGACAATGGAAGTAATTCTCTCTCCCTTTGGGTCCCTCTCTCCCTGTCTCCCCCCACCCCACCCTCTTCTTTTTCTCTCTTTAATGATTGAGGGTCACCAGGTTGGCCCTTGTTCTTTTAGAAAAATGCTCTGGGATTTCTAATTTCCACCTGGATGATCAACGCCGACAGACAGAAAGGACCACGGTTTAATGTCTCAACGAAAGAATTGGATGAATGATTGTTAGATGATTAATGGATCGTCTGGTGCTGAAAGATGACAGCTTCTATATAATGGAGAAGGCTAATGTGTAATTTTCATCATACTACCATTTCCCTGCCTTAACGCTCACACATAAATTGGACCATTTGCAGCTGGTTAAAATACAAAAGGTGCACAGTCACAGATCTAGTTTTATACAGAGAGGGGCCACAGCTCAGTGATGGAGCACATAGATTTGCAGCCAAATGTTCCAGGTTCTCAGTATCTCCTGATTGGACTGGGAAACACTCTTTGGTTGAAATCCTGTTGGTGTCTAACAGAAAAGCAAAACATGTACAGGTCAACCCCCAGGTTCACGGATTCAGTATCCATGGTTTCACTTATCCACATCTGAAAAAAATATGTTCTCCCTAGGCATTTCTAGGTCCTCAAATGTGGTAAACTTCTGATGTTCATCTCATTGAAAATAATAGGATTCGCTATTACCCATGGTTTCAGGTATCCACAGGAGGTCTTGCAACATATCCCCCGCAGATATGAGGGTTGACATGTACCTTCAAGTCACTTGCTGACTAGGGATGTAATTTGTCACATATGTTCTTCTTAAAGGAAGCAACAAGTAATTTTAGCAATTTTCTTCATGCTGTGAGAAAGATTTTGAAATCCACGCAGTTTTCAAAGCCTATTCACTATTTGAGACTTATAATAATAATAATGCACATGGTGCTTTACACAGAAACAGCACTTTCTGTGCAGGAAATAGTTGTTGTTTTTTCTGTGCAGAAAAAAAATCAGTGTGGAAGTGCACAGAAAACCTTGTTTCCTGTGCAGAAAATGCTGTTTCCTGTGCAAAGCAACCATGTGTGCAGGATAAGTCCCAAACCTCAAAGATTCTCATCAGTCCAGGATTCTTCTCATCAGGGCTTCTCCATACTTGAAAAACATTTTTTCCAATTATTTCTTGAATATGTTTCAATATTCTTTCCATCTCTACTGTTGACTTATGGCAACACCATGATTTTTATAGGATTTTCATAGGCAAAGAATGCTCAAAAGTGGTTTGCCGTTCCTTTCCTCTAAACACAAACAACAGCATCCAGTATTCCCTGGTAGTCTCTTTCCCGAGGACTAACCAGGCCTGCTACTACTTAGTTTACAAAATCAGACAGGATTTCGTGCCTTCAATGTATTTAGACATGCGTGCATCAGTGGTTCGACATTTTTTCTTTGACGCAGGACATCCATATTTCAGAGTGGGGTTGAAAAAATGGAATTGTGCATGTGGTGCCATTGTACCTGTGGATGCATATTGCACATGCATGGGCATAGATGTGAAATATTGCACATACACATTGGTTGGGCATTTGGTTGCATATTTGGCCTCTTGATTCAGTTGTGCAACGTCCCATTGAACACAAGGGATGTGTAGCACAATTAATGGATAACTCTGCATGTGGAGATTTATGCTAGGCAATCCTAATGTAGGACCTCAGCCCATATCTGTGAGAATACCACTAGGCCAAATCCAATGTTATTCCTAACTGGAGTAAATTTATTCAAACAGATGGTACACAAGTTTAAAAGTACTGTGGGCCCTCTGTATACACAGGGGTTTGGTTCTGGACCCCCCCCCCTTGGATAGCAAAAACTGTGTATGGTTGAGTCCTATATTATTTATTTATTTAATATATATTTATTATCTACATTTCTATACTGCTTATCAGTTTCAAAGCTCTCCCTAAGCAGTTTACAACATAAAACCAAGTAAAAATAAAACTAATAAACAATTAATATTATTTTTAAGGCATATACAAGTTAAAACAATAAAAATAATAAAAACGCATAAAACACACCCTAATAAAAGCCTCTGTGCCCGCAACTACATATTAAAGGCTTGCTCAAATAAAAATGTTTTTGCCTGCCGGTGAAAGGAAAGCAGGGAGGGGGCCAGCCTAGCCTCCTGAGGAAGGGTGTTCCAGAGGGTGGGAGTAGCCACTGAGATTAATCAATGAGACCCCCATTTTAAGTATGGGCACTGCCATTTTAGTTATGTGGTGGTACCATTAGGGGGTCATTTTTAGCACCTCTGATTTGTTCATATATAGATACCCTTGTCCTTATTGATTCCTACTTGTGGATTGCAATCCCTGCTATCTCTTTGTCGAGTATTGAAGGTTCTTTGCCTTATATCTCCCAATCTGCAACTAGCCAGATCACCCAGAATTTGTTATTTTGGTCTCCTGGGCTCCCAAGTTTTGAAAGACCCATCTTATCTAGTAGCGCACATTAACAATGGCACTCCCCTTAAAGAGCCCTTAAGCATTGGGTTATTAGGAAATTGTTGCAGTTATTGCAAAAATAACAATTATCCATACCATTGGATGTGCTAGTTAGTGTTCATAGGAATTGCAATCGAATATTTTGTGGAAGACCACACATTCCTCACCCCTGGTCTAAAGCATCTTGTTGTTTGTAAGGAACAAATCATTACTTAATAAACTGTTATGTGCATTATTGTTTATTTAAGGAAGGAAATGCATTGGCATACCAGATAGAGAGTACCCATTTAAACTTGAAGACTCTACTCTATCACTTACTGTTTTCCAGCATTCTAGGTTCTTAAATAAATTTGCACTCTGCTCCACTGTTTTCTCACCTTTCGTGATAATGCATTTCAGACTCTTTGTTAGGGATGTAAATGTTTCATTATGGAAATGCTTAAAAATGTTTTCATTATTCATGGTGCAAAAGGCCATTACTTTCTCCATACTGGCATGCGAAAGAGCCAGCATCCTTTGAAGGCATGAGCATGTGTGCTTGCATGTGCAAGCAGAGAGGTATATTTTCAGTACTCAGTTTCCAGCAGGTCTTCTGAAGATACTGTTTTGTCACTCAGGCTGGATTCTTCCATTTAGATGCATGTGGATGAATCAAATTGTGTTACCAGGAATCTGATCTTCAGCTATTGTATCCTGATTTAGTAAAACTCATATAGCAATATCCAATTTAAGGCTGACCATTGTAAACTTATACTACAGGATTTTTTCCATTGGTTCTTTTTTCTCTGGGTGAAGAAAGCGTTACAACACCACTCTTCCAAAGATTATATGATATTGGTCAACAGAACCTAGGGCCTGTCTACACTGCAGAAATAAAAGCACTTTTACACCACTTTATCCACCATAGTTCTATCCTACAGAATCCTAGTATTTCTAGTTTGGTGAAGCACCAGAGTTCTCTGATAGAAAAGGCCTAAATACCTCACAAAACTACAAATACCAGGATACCAATGTAATGGGCTGTATCCTGTCTTCTGCCCATCTTTGCCCCAGGGGTCATGTAGACTGCTCGGGGACAAAATGGGGCAAATACCCTGTGTCATATCAACTGCAGAGCTCTAAGGCAGGGCCAAGATGGGGTAAACAACCCATCTAGACAAGTCCCTAGTCTTATTTTCATTGGATTGTATGAAGGGCTTCATTCTGTCTGATGAATAAGACTCTCTGTCCTTAAAATAACTGTCCTTCTAGTTTTTCGAGTCTCCTACATGTCGTGACCTCTTATAATGCATATCATGATGCTGGACAGGAACTAATTTCCTTCCTCCTTCTTTCTAGATTTCCCCATAGAGAAAGCAAAATTGTATGTTATCTTAGTGTTTACCTGCTGCAATTCCCTCTGCTACTGAATCACACTCTTTTTGTGTGTGTTGTAAAATGGACAAGAGCTGAGCTATTGCAAAATGGACTTGTTTTATTATTCCGCATTGTTTTAGCCTCAAGTGGGTGGATTTGTCTTTCTATATACTACTGTACACTTTGTTCTTGTTTGCAATTTCTGTTGTTTTCTTGACCAGTCTGTCACTAGGGACATAAGGAATACTCACTCATTTTCTCATCCTTAATGAGAAAGGGTGTCCCAGAACATTGGGATTCTTCCTCAGGGCTTGGGGGGATGGATGCAATATTTTTACATGTGTGTGTGTGTGTGAAAAATTCATTTGCACAAAAATCTTATTTTTGACACAAAAATGTGCTGTGGACAAGTTTCTATTTTCTGCACAAGGACATAGATGTTTTTTCCACCAAAAAAATATTGAGGGGTTGGGGATTTGTGTGAAAACAGCTTCTCCTGTGCAGTTTTTGACTTTTTGGCCCCTCTCCTTCCCAATACAGCGAAACGATGTGGAATGCCATTAAGACAAGAAGGATTCTCCTCGCATTCTGTGAAGAGTATTTTTGCTGTTTAGACAACCCCTAAGCCATTGTCATGCTTCAGTTTTCCTTGTTTAAAGCAGGGGTCGTAATCAGGTTTTAGGTTCCAGATTGAAAAAAATAGCTGTTTGCATCTCAGTGAGAACCCCTAATATTTATGCCCTATTTCTCATTCCGTGAAGGCATTGTTTTGGCCACTAACCTCCTGGAATGGGCAGGAGGAGGAGAAAGGGTTGGCAGTGGCAATAGGACCATTTCTAGAAAGTGGCAAGACTGGACATCTCCCAAGGCCCCCAGACCTGAAGAGGGTGAACCACAGAGTGCCCAAGAAGAGGAGATGCTACCTGAAAGACTTTTCTGTTCTATTGTATATCCCCACCAGGTTAAAAGAGTCACACACACACCCCAAAAAACCCCAATCCTTCAAGTCTTTTAAGTCTTTAACAGGAATACTGAGACTCTCCAAGACCTTTTGATGCAATGAAAGGGCAAGTACCCTATAAATAGTGACCAGTCTTTGAAAAGTGTCTGAATGTGAGAAATGGCACCGAAGCAGACAACCAGCTTTGCTAAAGAAACCACCCCATCCTAACACACACCTCCTCACCTATTTGTGGTGTTCCTACCACTAATAACTGATTTTTAGATGCTCCCTGAATTCAACCTCATTTATCTTACTTGGCTCCTTTCCTAGGACTGCATTAGGGATTGTCTGAGGGTGTCAGCTCTGCAAAATTAATGAGCGAACCATTCTGCATCAAAAGTGCATGTTTCCTTTTTCTCTCTGAGTTTTAACTGTTATTGCTACACTGAGCGGGGTAATTAGAACATCCCTTTTTCACCAAAAAGCATCCTGCCTGTATCACTTCAAGCATACAAATTCAAGAGAATGGATTGAATCCACACTACACAAATAATTCAGTTTGATACTGGGTCATTTGCCATGGCTCATCCCAATGGAATCCTGGGATTTGAAGTTTGGCGAGACACCACCACACTTTGGCAGAGAAGGTTAAAGACCTTGTAAAACTACATATCCCAGGATTCCATAGGAAAGAGCCATGGCAAATAATCCAGTTTGAAACTGGATTATTTATTTGAGTAGTGTGGATTCAGCCTGAGAGTCTTCAGATTGGAGATAGCTGTTTGCTGTCAGGATTCAAGTATCAATCAGGGTTAAATGTATTTTTGCAGGGTCCTTCACTTTCTCCTTCCCAGAACTAGTGTTTCCTCTCCCCTGAAGCTACCTTTTCATTCTATGCACCTGTTCTAGATGGCTGATAAACCCACCAGTAGAAACTTGTATGACAGGACTGCTCTTATACACACACCACAATACAACACTTATTGTCATTGGTTATATTTGGGTCAGAGTGACGTAAGAGCAGACAGATGAAAGTGATTCAATATATCTCCCTTTTTATTTGTATCTTGTAATAGACCTGTCATGGGTAGTTGTACAATAAACTGTGTGAAACTGTGCCTTAAGTGGGGGTAATAAAAAAAGAAACTAGCAGAGATCCTGTATTAGAGTTGCACAGAGTAGACTGACCCATGTTGGAGTTGTGTGTTATTTGTGCTACACTGCCCTTGTCTTAAATGGCAACCTTGTGTAACTGAACCAACACACCAAATGTGAAAATGAGTACACAACCAAATTCACATACCCCCCCACCGGTTGAATCACACTGCACATGCAGTTCTGCTTCTGCAGCCTTAAAGTGAATGTGATCATTTTGCATTTGGCAAAATTTTTCAACTACTTTCATAAGAGATCTTAGCACATATATTACCTAAGGCACCCATAAGATACTTGGCAGTGGTTGGGTGGTCAGTTGGTTTTAGGACAACAATGACTCTTGCACAGTTATTGTCATGCACTCCATTATCCATGTCTTTATTTCAGACTCAAGGACTCCATTTTGCTAGGAGGAAGAAACAATTCAAAAATTGCAGTAGGTCAGTGAAGATGCTAGATCTTGTGTAAATAAAGATGCCCACTGGAACCCTTCCAGGAAGTGCCAAGTGGCAGAATACAATGCTGCCATCTGGTGGATCCAAGTTCAGCTATTAAGACAGCTTAAACTTTTTTTTTTTGGCATTGCTGTGGGTGGGGTCTACACAGTAGACTTGGTCAAACATAAGGGATTCAAAATATGTGTTCAATTCTTAAGAGTGCCCACCAACTTGTTTCCAATTCTTATGAATCATTTTATTTATTAGGGAATTCTATTAGGGCATTTTTCCTAGTGTTTTTGTAGTCATTATATGGAGTTGTATTAGGCAAAGGTATTGTAGCATTTAATGCTAGATGGAGAGATGGAAGATGTACTAGAACAAAATGTTCTATCAAGTTAATTCTTTAATAATATCGATATCTTAGCATATTTTGGGGTCACCAATGCTGTAAATATGCTAGTCTGCATTATGAAAACTGGATGAGGAGGAGGAGGAGGAGGGGGATAATTTAAAGTATTTCTTCTACTATGTAGATATAATAAGTATGTGTGAATCTTTCCTTCTTATTTCTATAGATATATGTCCCTGATCATTACATGTTTCAGACATACATGTCTTTCCCAAAACAGGCAATGTTTGCACAAATGCATCTCGTTTACACTTATATCTATGGTGTATAAATTTCATAGCTATTGAAATGGACTTAATTGTGTATCATACTCCTCTAATTAAAAGCACAGATGTCATTCTAAGAAGTCTAATGCAATCATAATCATCACTGCGTATGCACAGTCAACTTATTTGGGCAATATTTTGTGTGTTCAGATACACAGAGAACTGAACATGAATCTAGGAAGCTGTGTTACATGTAGCCAAACTGATTGCCCATCTAGCCAAGGATGAATAATTTTACCATATTTATTCCCAGATCTAAAGATACTGAAATGATGCCTTACACTGACCTCAGCAGCTGTGACATATGTGACCTGGCTGGGAAATGGCTGAACTGGGCATCACACAGGCTGTGTGTGTGGACATCCCCCCCCCCAATTGTGGTAACAGAACTCACTGTTTTCTCTGGAAGAACCTCTGCAAATGGTGAGGGGTTTTTTTACCATGTGTCTGTTCCATTTTAAGGGGTATTTGCCCCAGGTTCTCATTGGAACTGTTGAGGCATTGTTTAGATAGTTCAGATAGAAAAAGGGCCAAAAGCCTGTATTGTCTGGACAGCCAAGCGCAAGACAGGAAGGATGCTGTTTCATTTGGCCTGTGCACAGGGTTGGTTTAAGGGCCCTGCAGCCCCTGCAGCTGCAGGGGCCCTTGTCATTGTGGGGGGCGTAGTAGCCCTCCTCCTGAAAAAAAACATTATTAGTAATCATCTGAATATCCTGTCCTGTGAATAGGTTGAGTTAGGTTAGGTTCTGAGATAAACATATGGGACCCCCAAAATAAAGTGTTGCAGGTGGCCCCAAAATTCCTTAAACGGGTCCTGCCTCCATCTAGGTCAACACTGGCTTTTGTAAATCACAATGGCTCTCTAGGGTCTCATGTGGAGATCTTTGATATTGCCTATTCCCTGATCCTTTCAGATAAGGTCTGCAAAACGTGGCTTGTTTATGAAGTACTTATCTGGAACTGTGGATATGAACATTTTGCTTCTAAGAGATGGAAATCACAGGTATTTGTGCCATCCTTAAGTGCACAATTCCTGCCAAGGGCAATGGAAGCTATTGACATTTTCTTCTCTCCCATTAAAACTCAAAACTCTGTGCTTAAAATTATGCCAACATAGCTCCACTGGTGTTAAGCTGGATCACACCGTTGGGCAAAAGTTTGGCAGGTACTTACCGGGTTATGTCCAGAATTCTGTCATGAGAGATGCAGGTGTAAATTGCACTACACATCTGGAACAACTTTTTTGAACAATGTGGAATGGATGTATCCAGCTGATGGTGAGGGGAGCAAAGTTCTGCAATGCAGAATCATTGCAGATGTGCAATAACACATCTAGAATAGTGTCAATGCACATTGCACATTCTGTAATGAAGTGACAGCTATGCACATTCACCATTTCTTATACATTGTACTAAGTTTCTATTCTGTAGAGGGACTCCATAGTGCTAGCATAGCATAACTGTGCCAACAGGTATTTACAATGTGCTGAAACAATGTGGGATCTTGGCCTGTGTGTCCTTATGGGTTGCTTGTCTGCATTAAGGACTGGTTTTGAGCATCCAATAGCATAACCTTTTGTGCAACATTTAAGCCAGAATAACATTGTTTCTACAGTCCTGATTAGATTGTTACTCTTGAGCAACACCCACAAAAAGCACAACTGTTTGAGCATCAGTATCTACACCAATGTAACACATCAAAAGGATTCTGGCACAACTTGATAGCTATTCTTGTTACTTCCGGAAAGTGGGCATTGGACTATTGTATATTGAATGTGTGGTTGGTAGGGAGTCTGCCCTCGTCAACACTGTGTTTCCTACAAGGGTCAGATAGCTTGGTGACATTCAGAAGCACAGGAAGCCAACAGACCATAAAGTTGAACCCAAACAACTTATAATTTAACACTGCACCACTAGATGACCTCAGAGGGTAGAATACCCTCCCTAGAAATGTCCTCCTAACCTTTCCTAATGACCTGGATTGGACTCTATGGCCCTTGGGATTCCTTCCAAGTCCATGAGTCTATGGTCAAAATCCTGTTGGTTAATCCCAACTAGAGTAGACTAATTGACTCAATTGTTGAATGTTGAATCAACACATAGGGGAATCCAACTGTTTCAATAGGTCTAAAGTAGTCAGGTCTAGGAATAGAACATAGACCTATGAGTCTCTTTCAAGCCTTTTAAAACTAATCCTCACCTTCATTCTCATCATCATTTACCTTCCAATTTCCTATATTCCTGATTATATCTTTTAAAGCTCTATTTAATATAGGGGTGGACAAACAATGCCCTCTTGAACATGCCAGCACTAATACCTCCAGCTGGTTGCAAAAAAATGGCAAAAATGAGTCAGTTCCCCTTTGGGAAGCCTCAAACAGCAATTTCCTAATAATATAGGGCATAACCCCCTCTTTTTCCCCAATCTAGGCCTCAAAAGGCAAAACTAGAATTAGGGCTTGTCTACATGGGCAATATATCCCATCTTAGAGTCCTGCAGTCCTGAAAATGCAAGGCTTTTGCCATGTTCTGTCCCAGGCAGTCTTCATGACCCTTGGGGCAAATATGGGGCTAAGACAGAGGAAAGATGGGCAAGGACTTGTTAAAGCATTCTAAAATAATACCTGCTGTAATCCATTCCCACCAGGAAGAAACAAAGCAGGCCATATGAGACCTCAGGAGCCCACCCTGGTGTTTCTGCAGCTGCTGGTCTCCCTTGCTCTCACTGCAGCAGGAAGCAGGATCAAAGTATGTGACCAAGGATGCTCAGATGCAGGGGACCTTGGTCAAATGTTGTGGGCCACCTTCCCGCCTTCAGAGAGAGCAAGGGAGACTGTGGCAGGTGCTGCAGGGACAGGCTGGCATGCCCATCTGGCCATCCTCCCATTTTGTCCAGTTAACAGGGAGGAAAGGCCTGATTCACATTGTTTTTAATGTTTCATGATCTTTGCCTATGGCAGGGTGCTACTAGGGCCCACAGTGGGTGTTGGTTGTGGAGGGATGGTCCCTAGACCCTCCAAAATCATCTGCCCCCAATTTAAAACTACTTTTCTCCATGCTGCTTTGACATTTATCTTTTTCCATTAATATTTTGCTTTTATTTATGCTTCCCCCCTTGCTTTTAAGATTTTTTTTTAACCTGATTATTATGCACTGGTCATTCTCATTTCCTAGTACATAGTGAGCACTACTGAACACTGAGTCTGAATTTTTGTTCCCATTATTCATAGCCACAAAGTAAATGATCCTTCATTACTTCAGTCCATAAAATAAAACGAAATATGATAATGACTATGGCAACATCCTGTGGCGATGAATTCCATATATCAATTATGCTCTACATAAAAAGTCCTTCCTTTTGAATTGTTTCTGCATGGTACCTTTCTGTCTACGAATGTGTTTGTTTTTGTGTCTTTGTGGTTGTTTTGTTTTTTGGTGGTTGTTTTATTTTTTAAAGCTTGTGTTTGGCAAATCCAATGAACAAGACTTTTTCTCTTCGAAAGGTACATTACTGAGCTTTGCAACGTATAATCATCGGAATCCAAAAACATGAGAGGATGACCAGTTTATACTTAAATTTGGTCAGTATTTTGTTTTATGTGGTTGTACCCTGACTATTTTTTGACTTGTTTGTACCATACCCAATGAACGCTTCTGTTCAATAATATTTCATTTCAGCCCAACTGGTGATTTAAACCAAGTAATGTGCTGTTTTTGCTATTGACTTGAGGGACATACTCTTCCATTATGGTTAGATGTTTTGTGGATTTTTGGTTCCCACCCACTTATTTTGGTTTGTTCTAATTTATATTTATCTATGGATGACAAGATGAACTTGGAAGAAAAGACTGTATTTAAAGTTGCATACCAGCTCACAGGATATAAATCATTATGGTCTTTTGAGTTCCTCTGAACTTTACTAAGCCTTTCTTGTCTAAAGACTGAATTCATGGTGTGTGGGTGTGTCCGTACCTTTGTGAATGTCTATACCTCTGTGTCATGGTTAAGTTCCTGCTGCAACTATATGATGATCTGTCATAGCAATCTCAATTTCCATTAGTCATTCATGAGAATATACTTTTCTTTCCTCCCAAAATAAGTGCATGTAGTGAAATTGGTTCTTCTAGCCCAATAATTTTCAAGTTATCTGGATGCAGCAGATAATTTATACATCACCTTTCTCTTGAGGCAGTTCTGTGCACTGAAAAGTTTACATGCACTGCTGAAGAGCATGTTGGAAGGTCTGGAGACAAGGTGCACCATCACTGCATTAGCCTCTTTCGGTGACCACACCATGGCAGGTCAGGGTCTAATGATTAATTGAGCTCTCAAACTGAACCACTGAGTCTGAATCTAACAGTGTGAATCAGACAGACTGAAGATATTCTGGTTATGTCCAACGTGGCTGGCAGGAGACACCACTGATCCAGAAAGCTGTTACCTTCTACCTTCCATTTTGACCACTGTGAGTCATTATCTATTCTTGGGATGTTATCCTTTTGTCATGAAGTAGCACATAGAGACAGAGCTGTTCACCAAAGAGTTTACATGGGCAGGTGCAAACTGATGGTTGCCAAGAAAGGAGAAAAAGGAATGGCTGCCCTCAGTCCAAACAGAATTCATATATGAGATCTGGTCTAAACAACTGAGGGACATCCAGACCAGAAACTTAATATGATAGCTTCAAAACCACCTACATTTACTGAGAGTGCACTAAAAGATATGAACAACTTTCAATTGCGACTAAACATTACAGGAAAATATTGCTAACTGGGAGGCAAACTGCTGTGCATGGTGGCTTATCCACCATCAGTGATCTCCTCTTTGCTGATCTATGACCTGAGAAACATCCAAGCTTTCCTATGAACTATTCAAAAAAGAAACCAAAAACCACTGTTCTGGTCCATAGACTTTCTAATGATTGCAACAAGTATCTCTCTTACTCATTCTCTCATAAAAAACATAAGAAGAGTCATGCTAGATTAGACTGAAGGCTTGTTCTGGCATTATGTTCACTCAGTGGCCAACTGGTTCCCAATGGGAAGCCCACCTTAAGGACATGACCACGACTCTGTTCTTACAAGAAAGGGATATTGAATGGCAGACCTTCTCCTCAGTAGTGATACCTGCCTGCCACCCTGGGCATAACATTAATTGGTTGGTGGAAAAAATAATTTCAGAATTAAAATGGAAAATATTCTTTCATGCATTTTATCTATAGGATGGCCTCTTGGTGTTTGTATGAAAAGAAGACAGTAAACTGGACTCCTCCCCCCTCAAAAAAAAAAAACAAAAAACAAAACACCCATAACAATTGGAGTACATACTGTATAAACCAGCCCAACTTGACCTAAATGTGTGAAAGATTTGAGAAAGAGACAATGCCTTCCTTTCAAAAGTGGTGGGGGTGGACCATAAATGATGATTTAATTTGCCATGGGAAAGATACAGAGTGCCCTATTTTTTTTCCAAGAGAATAAATGGTATGGAAAGCTACTTTAGGTTCTAAATTTGATACGAGAGAGCTCTCTGTGAGTTGCTATAATTTCAGATAAAATGTCCTCCCACAGGGCAAGAGATAATTTTTCATAAGCTTTTAAAAAAACTAATAAAGTAGTAATCTATAGTACTTTATTATTTAAAACTCTAGGCCTTGGGGATATGGTTATATATATGTGTGTGTGAGAGAGAGAGAGAATATCTCAATTTTGAACAGAGCTTGTGTGTGCATGTGTATGGAGTGGTCTTTGATAGAGTTTTCTTTTCCCTCTCTGCAAAATGCTTTCTCCAACATCCAATGGAACATTCACTCACCTCTAAGTGGTTGTGCTCCCTGTAGAGTTTTTAGCCCGTAGGAGAAATGATTAGGGGTGATAATGTTAAGCACTCCCCCTGTATCTGCTGGCCCACTACGATAACCTTAGGGTTACAATGCATGTCTGACAAATGCGATTCCATTGTGACTTGCGCCTTATGGCAATTTAGAAGGCTTATTCATCATTTTACAACAGACTTCTGTCGGGGATTTTGCTTACTTGCCCTTAACTGGTGTACAGTAGTTGTAGGTTTATCTCTAGGACTCCAGCCCTAATAACCAATAACAAAGTGCTTAAGCTCTGAGCTTGTGAGAAATGGGCTTTCGTTATACTCCAACTGCACCTTTCGCTCGCCACTGATAAGACAATGTGTCTTTGAGTGAAGGAGGGATTTGCTCAAACTGATCCCGTAGCTGTGCAGGATATGGATCGGTGTCAGATACTAGAGTGGAAGCCAGGGTGATTTTTGGTTTTTTAGCTATCCAGACACTGCTTGCCATTTGGAATACAGTTTTAACACTTATAATTAAAACAACCTCTTAAAAAATGAGAATATCACACACACATAAGACAGACAGAGCTATTCATAACATCATAGCCTACTCAAAATATAATCTTATTTCTTGTAAAAGAACATGAAACTAATTCCAAAAGAGTAGGGATTTAAAAAGATCTGATGGACTTGCAAGGATCTAAAATTTGGAAAGAGAAGAAATAAAAGGGATATATTGTATAATAAAAAGAGGGAACCCTGGGATCTTGCTAGGTGCGCTAGGTCACTGTACCTACCCCAGTGTAGAGAGCGGTGGCAGAAAGAAAATGCCAGTGGTACAGCCACCTCAAATAGTACATATGGAAATATTTCATTTTACTATATTTGCATGTGAAGATCAATAATTCTCATGGATTTCTCCATGCTATGGGAGAACATAGGTTCCTCTGCACTAATGTCCTGGCATTCACACTTTGCACAGTATTCTAGGGGATTTTTATGTGCAGAAATACACATTTTTGTTTTATATAGCACATTTTGAAGACTCTACAAAAAAGTCTGGAGTAATAAACACCTGAGGCAAAGCACAAAAATCAATGTGTATAGAGCCATTGTACTGTCTATTCGCCTTTACGGGTCTGAAATGTGGGTCGCCTATCACCACCACTTACGACTCCTTGAACGCTTTCATCAGTGCTATATACGCACAATCTTAAATATAAACTGGACTGACTATGTGATGAATGTTGCTGTCCTTGAGCAAGCAGGGATCACCAGCATTGAGGCCATGATATTGAAAACACAGCTGCACTGGGCATGGTACATTTCTAGGATGGAGGACCATCGCCTCCCAAAAATAGTACTCTATGGTGAACTCGCCACAGGTCAGCGTAAGAGGGGCACTCCAAAAAAGTGATACAAGGACTCCCTGAAACAACATCTCAGGCTTGGCCAAATTATCACCAACAATGGTCCACCTGGCCTCACATTGGGAGGCATGGAGATGCACTATCCACAATGCTGCAGCCTTATTTGAGAACTCATGCCAAAGAAGTCTTGAAGAGAAACTACAATGTAGAAAGAATCACAACACAGAAACATCACCCAAGGAAACTTTCTGCTGTGCTTTCTGCAACTGGACTTGTTTATCTCGGATTGGCCTTTTTAGTCATCAGCGCACTTGCAGAAAGTGCGGGATCAGTCCTTCCTGAATCTTCGTTTGGGAAAAAAAGGCAGAGAGAGATATATATTATTTTTTTAAAAGTGTTTGCAACAAATATACATTTTCTTTATAGGAAGATCAATGAAAACAAATATTCTTTCTATCCATTACTGGATGCCATTATGGTCAGATCGCTTCGAAGGAAGAAAACTTAACTACAAGTTCTGACCAATAAGTTGCACTTATTTTTTTATTGTAATGGATAGTATTTAAGTTAATGGAGTTGCTAACTTGTGATATTAATAGGACTTGCAAACATTAAAAAAAAAAACCAGCAAGTGTCCACCCTTATAGGAGCTGAGATATGGGGTAAAATGTTCAAGTATTGCAGAAAATGCGGGATGAGTCCTTCCTGAATCTTCGTTTGTGAAGAAAAGCCAGAGAGAGAGAGAGAGAGAGAGAGAGAGAGAGAGAAATAATAATAATAACAATAATAATAATAATAACCAGAGAGAGACAGACTCCATTGTGCTGATGCTCACTCTGCTGGGCAGGTGGAGGAGAATAGTGTACAACAATCTTGAAGGGCAGTACAATATCATTATTCAATTTCTGGACTGTAGATCTCCCCCCCCCCCAAATAAAAAACACAAAGTTTATTGTTGCAGCAGTTTAATTAATTAAGTATTGCAGAGAGTAGAGTGAAGGGAAGCCAGAGTGGGAACTGAAAGGTTTCTTCCACCTTAGAAGCTTTGGTTAAACCTCTGGGATTTGGAAGATCAAGTTTGATCTTTGAAACAAAAGGGAGCAAGAAAGAGGGAGAGAGATGATTATATCTTCATTTCACAAAGCACAATGAACTGAAACAGCAAGGTTTTTTCCTTAAAAAATAAAAATTTCCTTTATAGCTACTACATATAAACATGTTTTTTATGTAGGTTATTCAGTTGTCAGCTGGATTCCAAGTATTAATTAGGTAGCAGTACCCGATGGTGTCAGAAAGCATAGTGAGAGAAAGGCGCTCCCATTTTAATAAACCCAGAGAATGTGAAGTGGTTCACCATATTGTTTTCTACACACCAGTCTGTTGTGTGAAGAAGAAAAAAGCAGATGAATAGAGAGGCGCACAGCATGGATGAATGCCACCCTCCACCCTGACTCAAGTGCATTGTGTGCTCAGAGTTTAGATCTTTACAACCCAACAGATTTAGAGCATGAAGGGTCAGCTTTTGAGAGGTGTGTAGTGAACAAACATTGGTCCTCTCCCACTCTCCTTCTGCCTACCACGTTTTAAGTGTGAAAACATTAACTATCTTTGCTGGGTCTTTGAAGTCTTCTCCTTCTGGCAGGAGAGAGATCTTTTCAATATGTTTTCCCCCAGTAACAATTTCTTTGAGCAATTTTAATCAGGTTTTCGATCAGTGTGTGTTATTTGTTGCTGGCACTTGATCATGACCAGACTGTGTGCTTTCGTGTTCCTTGAGAATATTGGTTCCTTCTCTCCCTCCCTCCCACATTTCTCTCTTTTCCACCCAAAATTTTCTCAAGCACTTTATTTCTATTTTATTTTCATTGACTGGGGGTGGAGCTTTAGTCCTTTTTCTTCTACTACCAGATTTGGCGGGAGCAGAAAATTCAGTATGGCAATGTCAGTTAAGAATTGAAATGACTGTCACAAAAAGAGCAGGGAAGGGAGGCAGGAAGAAGTTAGTGTTGTGGCAAGGGACCAACGGCCCTCAAAGAGATTTTGGCCTACAAAATCTCATTGACCAATATCAATATGGGCCACGGTAAGGAATTATTGGAGCTAGAACTTAAAAGGTCTTGAGGGCCAAAAATTCCCTATCCCTGACTTATGTGAAATCCAGTGAGAAATCCCTTTGATCCATTGCTTTTTGAAAATGAGCAAGAGGTAGAAATCAAGAGATTCGCCCATCCAGGTAGAGAAATCTGAGTGTCAATCTCTTCAATATCTAGCTTTGAAATACTATTTATTCCACCATATTTACTACTGTACTTTAAATTAAGAGTTGCCAGCTTGCCGCCTCTTTTTTTTTCCTGCTAAGCTCCTTGGCCAGAATCCTCTCTCTCTCTCTCTCCAGGATCCTACATCACATTCATAACT
Organism: Gambelia wislizenii; assembly: GCA_030847615.1. Taxonomy (NCBI): domain Eukaryota; kingdom Metazoa; phylum Chordata; class Lepidosauria; order Squamata; family Crotaphytidae; genus Gambelia; species Gambelia wislizenii. The sequence continues at coordinate 8,086,220 of JAUMIR010000008.1, forward strand.
ACATCACTATGTAAATGTAGTTATAAATGATCAAAAGGATTCAATCCTGAGAACCCAACTTAAAATCGAGGGAGCCTCTCCAAACAATGGAGGTGTATGGAGCCAGTGAGTGGGACACTTCAGGATAATGTAGCCAGCTCCCTCTAGCCCCTGACCACTGGTGCAGGAAGCCCCCTCCTATCCCTGAGACATGGCGTGATGAGCAGAAGCACCATGGATGGAAAGGGTCTAGCTGCATCATCTTGAGGCGACTCACTCACCCATGCAACAGACCTCCATCATTCAGAGCAGCTTCCTCTGGTTTAAGGTGGGCTTCAGCAAGTATTTGGTACCACAATAGTGAATATGTAGCGTATACAAATATTGAGAAGTTATAGCAATAGCTCTTTACATTTCTATACTGCTTTATAATGTGTGCATCAGTGATTTTTAAGCACTCTCTAAGCAGTTTGTAATGTGTTAGCTAATTGCCCCCAACAAGCTGGGCACTCATTTTACTGACCTACAGAAGGATGGAAGGCTGAGTCAAGCAGGAGCCCTGCAGGATTGAACTCACTAACGTTGTGGCTGAAGTACTGACATTTAACCATTCAGCCACACTAGGTTACAAATCCATAAAATCAATGCGGAAGGCCAGCCATCATCACCATCACCATCATCATCATCACCACCACCACCACCATCTATGGTGTGACAGGCAGAGACAGCACAGCTTTCTCCATGCTGGGAACAGTTGAATCCATTGATTTTGGCCCATGTGGATGGTTGTGAATTTTATTTATTACATTTCTTTTTGAAAAAAGAAAGCTGAAATTGACAGTCATCCACCCTTAATGTGTAGCATGCTCGTCTGTCATCACCCACAGAGATATATCCCAAGATGTGCATTTATTGGGCAGTGTAGCTCTGAAGGAACTTGTTCAAATGCCATGCCACCATGTGTATGTGTGTGTTTTCATAAAAGGGCCTCTAAGAGAGATGAGGTACTTAATAGCAGTGCACTGGCAGAGTTCTCCTTGTACGAGCAATTACATAATATTTATTCCTTCACATTTTTATTTTCTCTTATTAAAAAGTAGACACTTGATTCCAGGATGGCTGTCAGCATGATCCCATCTCTAAATAGCAGGTTGGCTCAAAGAAAAAAAATGTGACTGGCCTCATCCTGGTCCTCTTTAATTACCCCTCTTCAGAGGAGACAATGCTTCTAGCATCCCTGGTGACCTTGATGTTCTTGCTTTCTGTCCCTCAAGTAATTTAAGACCCACTCAGGCCACTTTAAGATTGTGGTTTTCTTGCAGCCTGTAGTACTTATTATCCACAAGAGTAGAGAGGAATGTGTACCTTTTAAAAGCCCCCCATCATCATCAAGGAAGTTTGTGGTAGAAGGAAACTGTAATTGCTCTGACTGTTAATGTGTTTTGTTTAGTCTGTTCTTTCCCCCTGCCCCTGAACTGAATTTGGTACATTTGGCTAACTAACTGCTAAGAAAAAGCTAGTTGTTCGGAGTGGGTTGATGTCATCATAGAACCATAATGTTGGTGGGGTCCCAAGGGTTATCTAGTCCAACCACCTCCCAGTACAGGTATCCACAGCTGAGAGGTGGTCATTAAATTCTGTTTAAAAAAAACCTCCAGTGAAAGGGACCCCATGACCTTTTGAGTAAGAAGCAACAATTAGGAAATTGCTTAGGGAGGATTAGGAAGTTCTTCCTAATGCTTACTCTTATTCCTAATCAGAAATTAGATTGTTTGATTAGAATTAGAAATGGCTCCTCCTGCTTCAAGCTAACTTGGAAGGCAAGTTCATGGGAAGCCACCTGAGTTTGCTTGTTGTCTTCCCAGCTTCCTGATAGCCGTACGTTTTATTACTGCAGGCAATTGTGTTGCCTGTATAGTTGGCTTTGAGGTGTCTTTAGAAACTCTTAAATTCAAACTACATTTGCCAGACTGTTGTTGACTGGGTACAGTTGGTGGGGGATATATCTCACTGGTGTTGCAAGAACTTCACTGGTTTCTGGTCCATTTCCAAGTACAAATAAAAGCACTGGTGGTTCCCGTCAAAGTATTGTGCAGCTTCAAAGTCAGGAGCCTGAGGGAATGCTTGCTCCACACCAAGAAAGTTATTCACTTATATATTTGGAACCTGTTCTCCAAGTGCCCTTGCCATTCAAGGTAAGGCAGGAGTTAAGTAGGGGTCCCTCTGTATACAACCATGTTCCTGGTGCTGTATTTGGTGCTGCAGTGTTCTAAGAATATTTGTAGTTCAGGACTTATTCTGTGCAAAATTTGTGCATTGGGCTTCTTGCACAGAAAACACTGGCTGGCATCCTGCTTAAGCCCAATTTATGACATCTTAATTACACTAATTTATTTCGATGGTCATACTAAGACTCTAAACTATCTAGTCCGTGAGCTGCTCTTCGCCGATGATGCTGCCCTTGTTGCCCACACAGAAGCAGCTCTGCAGCGCCTAACGTCCTGCTTTGCAACAGCTGCAGAGCTGTTTGGGCTAGAAGTCAACCTGAATAAAACAGAAGTTCTTTACCAGCCTGCACCACAGGACGAACACCACCATCCCCACATTGCCGTCGGCAAATCAGTGCTCAAGTCCGTTCAGCAGTTCACCTACCTGGGAAGCATCATCTCCTCAGATGCCAAGATTGACAAAGAGATCGATCACAGATTAGCAAAGGCATATAGTGCATTTGGAAGACTTCACAAAAGAGTCTGGAGCAATAAACACCTGAGGCAAAGCACAAAAATCAGTGTGTATAGAGCCATCGTACTGTCTATCCTCCTTTATGGATCTGAAACATGGGTTACCTATCGCCACCACCTACGACTCCTCGAGCGCTTTCATCAGCGCTGTCTATTCACAATCCTAAATATACACTGGACTGACTATGTGACGAATGTTGCTGTCCTTGAACAAGCAGGGATCACCAGCATTGAGGCCATGATATTGAGAACACAGCTGCGCTGGGCAGGGCACGTTTCTAGGATGGAGGACCATCGCCTCCCAAAAATACTACTCTACGGTGAACTCGCCACGGGTCAGCGTGGGAGGGGCGCTCCAAAAAAGCAATACAAGGACTCCCTGAAACAACATCTCAGGCTTGGCCAGATTGATCACCAACGGTGGTCCGCCCTGGCCTCACATCGGGAGGCATGGAGACGCACTATCCACAATGCTGCAGCCTTATTTGAGAACTCACGACGAACAAGTCTTGAAGAGAAACGACAACGCAGAAAGAATCACAACCCAAAAACATCACCCAAGGAGACCTTCTGCTGCACTTTTTGCAACCGGACTTGTTTATCTCGGATTGGCCTTTTTAGTCATCAGCGCGCTTGCAGAAGGCGCGGGATGAGTCCTTCCTGAATCTTCGTTTGCGAAGAAAAGCCAGAGAGAGAGACATTGCACCATCACAACACCAACAGTGTCCCTCAAAACCTACCTTTGAAACCATGCAGCCTTCCCAACAGAATAATTTCTAAGGTGCTATCCAGCAGGGCAGTGAGTCATGATTCATCCAGCCCTCTTCTGGTAATAAAAGTGATAGGCAGCTGTGACAGGACCCCTCAGAGTGAAAAAAAAAATCAGTTCAGGTTTCTGCTCACCATGGTTTCTTGACACTTGAGAAACATTTTTTTTTAACCACCACCACCACCCCCCGAAAAAAAATATTTTTTAATATTCTTTCCACCCCTGATGCACACACAGGTGCTTCTTTCTTCAGTAGTCACAATTCATTTCTTAAATTAGCAACCAACACTCTTTTCCATCTCTGGAGATCTCTCTGGTGTGAGAAAAACCTTGGATTCTGTATTGAGGAAAGAAATAAATTAAAAATTATACTTGAGTAATACAATATACCCATTTATGGCCCTACAACTCTGTGTAAAGCTAGCATTTTTGTGTATGTATGAGAGAGAGACTCTCTGTGTATCTTTGCATGCATATATCTGATAGCGCATAAGCATGCTGACAAAAGCCACTGCCAAGTCTCATTAGCTGTAAACTCCTGCAGATTCCCCTCACCACACAGCCCTTATTTGTGGTACCATTATACATTAATTTGGAAGCTGGTTTTCATCTCCATTTCAAGCTACACCAAGCAAAGTTGACGGAGTTCTGTTTTTAAAGCATGTTTTCACACACAAAAAAGAGAGAGCATCATTTCAGAAACCCAAGACCACTGGCTGAATTGCTTCTTCAATTCATTAAGACAAGGAGAATCCAAAGTCCATCTGAAGCCGGCCACATCCCTCCCCTCCAATATGTGAAGAACTTCCCTAACCAACCAACTGTTTCAACAAAAGCTATGTAATTGCCAGACTATCACACACATAAACGGCAGGGGAGCAAAGGAGTTCAGTCAAGACCCCCTATTGTTTATGTGTGCTGTGAAAGATTCCATGCAAAAATAATGATTTTGGCTTTTGGAGTTGGATCCTCCCCATACCCACTGTTTAAACACACACACACACACACCAATTGCTTGATGTACTTTGCACTTTTAGCACTGTGCAAAAAACCAACAGAGCCATTAATGACGAAGGAGGGTGTCAAAGGGCATTTTTTAATGGGAGGATTTTAATTTTCCAATCATGGATGCTCATGTGCTGACAAATTTATCTGGGATATTGGGGTTTTTTTTGGGGGGGGGGGGTTGAAGACTTGCCAGTCCGTCTGTCGACCAGAATTGTTGCAATTAGAGGGTACCTTTCATTTTTGGCATCTTGCCATGAATAAATCATGGTTCTGAAAAAGAAAAAAGTTTCTTCAAAAGTTAGATATGTTCTTTTCTTTTCCTTTAAAAAAAAAAAAAAACTTTCTCCCCAGAGAGGGAAACAAATTCTAATTGAGCACTCTTAGACTCCTCCGTCCATGTTACTGAAATTTAATGGATCTTTTAATTAGGCAATGGTATGAACAGAAATATGTCTCTGAGTAAAAATGAGACTTTAAGCGGCCAATATCCCCATCTTACATTCTTTAATTAAAGATGGATTTTATTTTATTTTTTGCACCAATGCTTTTTTAAAAAAAGCTCCAAAAGTAATAGAGGAAAGTGAGAACCAGTGATGGCAAGCCACCCTGAACAGGCTTGGAAATTGGCCTAAGTTGGAAAGTACAGGTTGCTCCCAGTATCCATGGATGATATGTTCCTGTACTCATTGTTTATAAGTAAAACTGCAGAGAATAGCAAACCCTATTAAAATAAAGGACTTCTGGTACAAACATACCATACAGTTGCATTGGAAGACCTAGCAATTCCTAGAGACAATACCTCTCTAGGCATTTTCCAGTGCAACTCTATGGTATGTGTCCCTATTTTTTCAGCTTTGGATACCTGAAATCATGGAAATAGGTTCTGTGGATATGGAAGGGGTGACCTGTACATTGGGCCCTCAGTATCTGTTGGGGTTAATTCCAGGACCCCCTGTGGATACCAAAATCCATGGATGCTCAAGTCTCATTATATACAAAGGCATAGTAAAATGATGTCCCTTATATAAAATGGCTAAATCAAGGTTTGCTTCTTGGAATTTATTTTTTGTTGAAATATTTTCAAACCATGGATGGTTGAATCTGTGGATGCCAAATCTGTGGATGCTCAAGTCTCATTATATACACCCTCTCTCTCTCTGGGTTTTCTTTGCAAATGAAGATTCAGGAAGGACTCATCCCTCACTTTCTGCAAGCGCACTGATGACTGAAAAGGCCAATCTGAGATAAACATGTCCAGTTGCAGAAAGGGTCATTATATACAAAGGCATAGTAAAATGGTGCCCCTTACATGAAATAGCAAAATCAAGGTTTGCTTTTTGGAATTTATTTTTTGTTGGAATATTTTCAAAGAGTGGATGGTTGAATCTGTGGATGCCAAATCCATGGAGACAGAGGACCAACTGTACAATGATTCCTCCCCTCCCCCAAACACTTAGCAAATGGTCCAGTTTACTCTGAACCAAATTAGACCCAAAGGCCTGTGATGTGATCTTTCCCAGAACCTGGAAAAGCTACATTTTTGGACTACCACTCCCAGAATCCTGTAGCCAGCATGGCCATTTAGTGAGTCTCTGATACAGAAGTGGGGAACTCCTTCAGTTTGAGGTACAAATGCAATTACAAACAAATTCTCATGGGTGCGAACACTTAAGGTTGCCAAGTTGGATTTGAGAAGGGGCTCCACTAAATTTAATCCTGAACAGATAGTGAAGCAAGGCCTGGTATTGTAAGATGCTGTCAAGCAAAATGAAAATACCTGTCCTCTCTAGCAGACCACGAGTTGAACAAGAGTCAACAGTGTGATGCGGCAGCTAAAAAAGCCAATGCGATTTTGGGCTGCATCAATAGAAGTATAGTGTCTAGATCAAGGGAAGTCATAGTGCCACTCTATTCTGGCTTGGTCAGGCCTCACCTAGAATACTGTGTCCAGTTCTGGGTACCACAGTTCAAAAAGGATATTGACAAATTGGAGCATGTCCAGAGGAGGGTGACTAAAATGGTGAAAGGTCTGGAAACCATGTCTTATGAGGAAAGACTTAGGGAGCTGGGTATGTTTAGTCTGGAAAAAATACAGTTAAGGAGCAATATGATAGCCTGTTTAAGTATTTGAAGGGGTGTCACATTGAGGATGGAGCAAGCTTGTTTTCTGCTGCTCCAGAGACTAGAACACGGAGCAATGGATGCAAGCTCCAGGAACAGAGATTCCACCTCATCATGAGGAGGACCTTTTTGACAGTAAGAGCTGTTTGGCAGTGTAACACACTCCCTCGGAGCGTGGTGGAGTCTCCTTCCTTGGAGGTCTTTAAACAGAGGCTGGATAGCCACCTGTCAGGGATGGTTTGATTGTGTATTCCTGCATGGCAGGGGGTTGGACTGGATGGCCCTCGTGGTCTCTTCCAACTCTACAATTCTATGATTCTATGGCTCTTAGCCTCCAAATTCTGGAGGGGAAGGAGGGAAGGTGTGCAGAAGTGCTGGTGACAAAAACAGAGCTGGGCACTTCTACATGCCCCCATCCCACAGAGAGGCAATAGCCATGTTAGGAGGGGACAGCAGTGGCTGAAAGTTGGGATGTCGAGAGTAAGAGAAGATACTGTAGATGCCTTCATCCAGCTTGCCAGAGTTTTATGACACCTTGGGCTTGTATATATGAGGCAATAAAATGTGGATTGATGTGCTGGAACACCAATTCACATCAGCTTTTGTCAGCATGTTTTTTTGTTTCAAGATTACAGGCATGCAAAGCCATACACGTTTGATGTTCAAATGGGCATGCCTATGAATCAAGATGGTGGATGCGAGTGAATTACTCACTTTTTATTGTCACCAGTTGCCACCACCAAACAGTATTTCTTTTTTAAAAGCCTATCCAAGGTGTGGACGTGTGATCTGCTTAAATACACAGAAAAAGAAAAAGGATGTTTCTTCACACGAGAGCACGATTGCTGTGGCAAAAATCCAACATGGCAGTTCAGGGCACTAGACTTACCAGCAAGCTCCACACCCTGTGCACATCTGACCAATCAGCTTTCCACATCTGCTGTTATGAGGAATGCACATCAAAGTGAATTAGTTGTCCCATTGACCAGGAATGTTCATTTCCATCACAGTTTAAAAAAAAAAAATACAGGGAAACCACAAAGGCTTTTTCCACATAGTTTTTGCCACACACACACCAGTCTTCCAAATAGAGCAGATTGATGTGGGATCCCATTGGGACAAATTGTATTCTCCTCGAATTCTATGAGGAGTATTTTCACCATTTAGACAACCTCCTTGCCATGGTCCATGATCTGTTCAGGATTAAAGTTACAAGAGCCCTGTCCCATATCCAACCAGGCAACCCTAGTTCACAGTCCAGTGGTGGTGGGAGACAAAGGCAAAAGGATAAGACCAAAATAAAAATATATATTTAGCTTAATGTTCTTACAGCTAGTTACTAAGCTTTAGAAGAGGAATTTCAACTTTTTTTAGAATTGGGGTGGTGGCGACAGACAGACTGTTAAAAAAAAATACCCTGAATGATCATTAACCATTAATCACTAATGATTAAATCATGAACCCTAAATGATTTTCTTTAATTTAATGTTTAAAATATGAGTGCCAAAGTGGGAAAAGAGAAAAGAAAAGAGGGAAAGGAAGAGAAAAAGGGGAAAACAGAAGATTTAAACAAGGTTTAGGCATATACTCTAATATGGTTGACTATGGTCCACTAGAGGAGAGCCAAGGAATCAATGGCTTTTACCTACTTATTAGTTCACTATGTAACAATTGATTCAAGGGGTCTGGTTATCATAGCTCACCTTGTTGAGTCTGAGAAATCTCTAGACACTTGCAGGTTCTCCAGCGTGACTCTATTGTATGTTTTCACCAGAAATATGGGGTTGGCTACTATCTGTGAATTTTACTATCTGTGGTAAGTCTGGGAATGGATCCCACCGTGGATATGGGGGGTGTACTGTATTTAATTAAAATTACTTTAATCAAAAGAGAGCCCTAACATGAGCTACTGTCCTTCTACTGACAGCTGTTTGGATCCAATTCATAGTCTAGAATTGCCACTGAATTGTATCTAAATTGACATTTGAGGTAAGTTTGACTTGTGTTAAGTACTTAAACTTCTGGGGCTAGATGGGCCATTCTGACAGTTTCAGTTTTTTCCACTTTTATTTTTATTTTTTTTTAATCAATATTCTTTCCGTCCCAAATATGAAGACATATGTGTTGAGTTCCTATTACAAAAACAGAACTGAAATGACATTATCACCCATTCCTAATGGCAGCAAAAAGAACAGTACAGAATCAGAGAATCAGAGAATGAAATGTAATAGGTGAAAAATATTATGTTAGTGCCAAAACACACCTAAAGCTGAAAGAGGGGGACATTTGGTGGTCTTGCTCAACTGAATTAGATGTAGAAATTGCAAGGGTAACTAAAAAATATGTTCATTAAAATTAGCAGTGTCTGGGTGGATTCATATATTTTATAGAAAGCCACTGCTGGATCTAGAAGAGCAAGGAATGAAACTGACATGCAGACCTCCCTTAAGAAAAATTTTGTAGCCCAGTGCTAAATCCCTTTGTTCCCCTACTCCCTTCAGGGTCCCAGTCCAAGTGAATGATGCCTTCATGGTTACAAACTGCTCAAGTATCCCCTGTGAACACTCAGGAAAACTATTGTTAAAAAAACAACAACCCATTCTTTTATAGAGAGGATTACTTTTATAAAGAATAAAAAGATTTACTTTGATTTAATCTGTATAGACCTCCTTCATCTAAGGGGAGGTCGGCTCCTCTTAACTGCTTTATGCAGCCACACACCAGGAGAGCTTCAGTTTGCTGAGGCCAAATCTCATTAGGGACCTGCTGTTGTCCATCTTTTCATTAGCTGCGGATCTTGCTCTCATTTCACCATCTCAGCAGTAGTGTGGATTGCATAGTGTTGCTTGTTAAACATGGAGACCATTAAGTCATGTGAAGGCAAGGCTATTTAGAAAGAAAAGAAGAGAAAAGAAGATATTTTTCTTGCTTTTATTTCCCCCCCGCCAAAACACAAACTGTATGGCCTATGTATGTAGCTGTGGAGGGGGCAAAGATGGCATTAACCCCCCCAATAAGAATTATCCTCCCCAATCTTTCAGATAGGCTTAACACAAGCTGAACAGGTTCCTATAGGTTATATGCAGATCTATGAATTGTGCCTGGAAATAGACTAGTAGGCCAGTGAAGTTCTCATAACAATGAGTTTCTGTTCTCTCTATAACTAATTCTGGCCAGCAGTGTGATCTTAGGCCCAATTAAGTTCTAAACACTTTCCAAAGTTACCCCACATCGAGTGTGTTACAGTAATCCAAATGGGATATAACCAAGGCTTGTGTCGCTGTGTCCAGATCAGACATCTCCAGGAACACATTATATTAGTTTTGTGATTTATATCACAGTCATTGGTAGCAATAAAAGTTGACTGATTGTCTGATTGAGAGGTTACATGCACTTTTATAGCTAAAATGGGATGGATGGCAACTCCTCAAAACGGAATGATAAGAAGGCAAAACCATTTCTTAGGAAGCTGATTTCCAAATTTCTCGTTGCATTTCAAATGTAAATGTTCTTCCTCAAAAGGAAACTGTTTGACTAATAAATTAAGAAATCAATATTTGGATTGGATTCAATCTCCTGCAGTTTACCCAAGAGAGTCAATGGGCTTATGTGATAGTTGTCATATAGTCAGGAAAGCAAACATTGGCTTCTAAGTTTAGAGTTCTAAGTATGAAGATGCTAAATAAATCCATTTACTATGGAATAAGGCAGAGGAAACTGGATTCAATTAAAATATTGATTTCTTAAGTATCTTTTAAAATATGTTTCATCACTTCCTCCAGGGAAGAACATTTATGTTTGATATGTGACAGGAAATTTGGAAACCAGCTTATTTTTTTAAAGGGGGGGGTCTTTCATCCCCTGTTTTTCTGTCTTGCTCTCTGTCCTATTCCTATATTCCCAGTGAGGCATCAGCTAAAATTGGTATAGAACACTGAAAATCATATATAGCACTGTGGTTGGTCTCTCTTGAAACCTACATAATATTTGAAAATATGTGGGAAATGGTCCCCTACAAGCATGCTTTTGAGTGTTGAAAAAGCCTGATGAGAAAAATCCTTCACTGATGAAGATTTTCGCAGTTTGGGCCTTTACTGCACAAAATTCACATGGATGTTTTGCACAGAAAGCAGCATTTTCTGAAAATGAAACTGCATTTTCCTGTGCAATAGAAAAAAAATTGGTAAAAAAACCCTGCTATTTCTTGTGCAGAAAATGTTGTTTTTCTGTAAACAAATCAGCTATGTGCAAATTTTGCACAGAATAAGTCCCAATTTGCACTTGGGCTTTGAAAACTGTGTTATTTTCCAAGACCTTCTCTCAGTGGGAAGAAAATGGCTCCAATTACTAGTTGTTCCCTTAAAGAAAAATAGTTTAGTGAAGAATTACATCCCTATTCAGCTTTACTCATGCTCACATTACCTGATACAGCTTGTGCTTTTTGTAGAGCTTGCAAATTTATTTTTCCAAAGTATCTAAATACTTGTGGCAATGTTGTTAATTGTTACTGTGAAGTAACTTGTGTTGGCCATTGCATTGTTCATTGACTTTTTGCTACTTTCTGCATGAAATTAGAAGCATACAAAAAGTCATCAAGAAAACCAAATTAACTATTAACCATATTAAAAACATACTCTCTAAAAAGATATCTAAAAGTTAAACAATACAATTTAAAAGCAATACAGCACTTACGGACCTTTTGTTAAAAGCCTTTAATTCTAAAAGCCTGTCTGGATTAAAAAGAAAGAAAGTTCTCACCTTCTGATGAAAACATAGCAAGGAGGGGGGCATTTTACCCACCCTAGAGATAAATTTCCAAAGTTGAGGGGCAGCCAATGCGAAAACCCTCTTTCATGTTCCCACCAATCATACCTCTGAAGATGGTGGGATTTACACAGAGATTCAGCCGTTCTGTACAGAGTAAAGCGTTTGTAACCAGAAGAAGTAGAGAAGAAAAAAATATGGGTGCCAATGACAGTAATGGACACCTTTAACATACATTGCTTCATGTCTGAAGTGCAAGTACTTGTGAATAACCGAACACCTCATACACAGACATTCATTATTTAGCTTTGAATGTGGGGGGGGGGACTTTACACAACAATTAAAGGTAGCAAGCAATTACCCAGCAGAAGACAATTTGTATAACATCTGGTTTCCCCTTACTGAGTACTGTATACTGTATATAAATCAGAATGGATCTTTCAGCTTTCCGTCAGTCTTTCACAGTAATCTATACAAAGGTCTCTTCTTCTAAATGTGTCTTAAGCAAAGAGCAGAGCATTACGTTTACAGACAAAATATGGTGTCCCGTGAATCTTTAAATCTTTCTCGCTGTATCTTACATTTCAAGTTGGGTCCTCTTTTAAATGATAGGCTGGAATCCCGTTGGTCAGCAGCAACTAGAATAGACCCATTCAACCAATCGTTGAAAGGCAAATCAACACCTATGTAAATCTAAATGAGTTAATGGCTCTATTATAGTCAGGACTACAACAGGATTTAGGCCATCATTGCTGTGTTTGTCTCTCCTATGTAAAGTTTAATGTTGCATAATCTGTGCTGTATGTTTGTTTCATATAAATGCTTCCTTTTGTAAACAAAAACAAAAAAAAAGAAGAAAGATATTTCTTATCCACTCATATCAACAAGTCCACCCTCAAATTCAGCTGAAAGTTATCAGCTACATCATAAAACTACTTGTCTAAGGTTACCCAGTGGGTTTCCATGGCTGAGTGGGGGTTCACACCCTGGTCTCTAGAGTTGTAGTCCAATGATCAAACCTCTACACCTCATTGGCTCTCAATATGTGTGTGTGAACACACATTTTATGTATATTTTACTTGTTCATATTCTTGTATGTGTACAATATTGTGTACACTTTGCAATGGCCTTTGGTCACAAGCAACAAACTGGTACTTAATTACAGAGAGTGTTGGATTCTTCTTGTTATGTGGTCTTTAAACATCTCTCAGGAATATAACAGTTTTGCATTCCTCCATGGCAGGAGGATGGACTAGATGGTCCTTGTAGTTCTTTTCAACTCTATGATTCTGCTAGCATACGTCTGCCCCTTTCTCTTCTGCCCCAGGGCAACCTGCTTTTTTGAGTACAGCATGCTTCCATGGCCAAGAAGGGGCTAACGGAGGTTGGGATTTATTCTGGCAATGTCCAGCTGTGGTTCCATATCCAGGGGCCCATTCATACTACAGTTGTCACTTCATATTTGCTGGGGTTTGATTCCAGGACCCCCCATGGATACCCAAATCTGTGAATACTCAAGTCCCATTATATGCAATGGCATAGCAAAATGGTGTCCCTTATATAAGATGGCAAAATCAAGGTTTGCTTTTTGGATTATTATTTTGGTAAAACTATTTTCAAGCCAGGAATACTTAAATCTGTGGATACCAAATCCATGGATACGGAGGGACAACTGTACATATTTATAGAGCTATATTCCATTTCAACTGCCATGGCAATGTCCTATGGAATCCTGGGATTTACAGTTTAGGGAGGAGCATTGACATTTTCAGCCAGAGAGCTCAGGTGCCTCATCACACTACTAACCTCAGGATCCCATAGAATGTTTCCATGGCAAATGGAGCAGAATTTATCATTGTTGTTATGTGCCTTCAAGGCAACTCCAACTTATAATGACGCTGATTCAGAGGACGTTTGCCATTGCTTTCCTCTTAAGCTGAGCGTGTGTGAATTGATCAAGGTCACCCAGAAGGGTTTCTTGGTAGAGCAGAGATTTTTGCTCTGGTCTCCCAGAATTCTACTCCAGCACTCAAACCACTATATAACATTGACTTCTTAAAGCAAGATGTAGTTCTATAACTGTGTAGTGTGAATGGGTCCCAGGAGAAGAGAAAAGACATAATTCTTCTGGCAATGTATGTGAAATTACAGTATGACCCCTGTATCTGCAGGACTGGGATCCACGGTTTCACTTACCCACATCTGAAAAAATGTGTTCTCTCTAGGCATTTTATAGGTCCTCCAGCATGATGCTATGGTATGTTTCTGCCAGAAGTTGACCATAGAGTCACGCTAGAGGACCTAGAGATTCCTAGAGAGGTGTTCTCTCTAGGAACCTCAAGGTCCTTCAGCCATGACTCTATGGTATGCTTGGGCCAGAAGTCATTCATTTCAATAGGGTTTGCTATTATCCGTGGTGTTGCGTTTCCAAGGTAAGTCCAGGAATGTACCCCCAATGGATATGGGGTTGTACTGTATTTTACCAAGCTGTGGGAAGCTTCAGCTGAAATTCAACTGCTTCTCCCAGCAAGAGTAAACTCATTTAATAAATGGAATTTAGATAACTGCTGATTCACTAAGTAAATCCACCCTTGATACAGTGTGTCTCCTTTAGTTGTGACAAACAATTGGGCATAGGCCTTCAAATCAGTTTTAGTTCCTTGGAGAATGTATGGTTTAAAGTAATTAATACAGAGAACTTTCACCAGATACACAATTCTTAACAATCAATGCTGTCAGTTACCTCTCCTCAGATGGAAAACAAGGATCTTAGCCCTTGTCGGAAGCCAAAGGAAGGGGAAGACTCTCAGCTACAATGCTGCTGCTATCCCCCTGTTTCAGATCCTTGCTTGGACACGGTATCATCTTCAACAGTGTTACCTTTGATGGCCAGGATTAAGGGAAATCCTTGTTTCTTTGTTGATTTTCAAACACTGCCAAACAATGATGCCAGCTAAGAGCGAATTAATGAGAGAGATTGAAGCCTGGCAAGTCGAAAAATGGCTTGAAAATAACCCTGATTAGTCTTTTCTCAGTTTCTTAGAGCGCAGGCAAGAGCTGAGCACCAACAAAGACCCCACACTCTTGCGTCTTATTAGTTGGTTAGGAGAAGAGCATGCTTTTCAGAGGGTGTTAATTAAGAGCTTCAGACTCCATTCACATGGCCCCATAGCCTCTTGTTTCATCTTTCCTTTTCTTTTCCGTGTGATTTGTTTGCAGTGGGAGAGATAGCCCTGCTAGGCAGTGTTGACTTTTCAAGAGAAGTCTAGGATTTTCTCTGTGAGATAGTAGAGATTAATTCTAATAGGACACTCCTGAAGTTGTTTTTTTTTTAAAAAAAATCTTACCCTTCATTACTTGAGAAGGTTTTAAAAAAAATGTGAAAGATTTTTACACCTTCTTTAAAACAAAGCTCCCTGCCAGCATAGCCTGACCCTGGATCTGGCTTGTCCCATCCACCCCACACTGCAACACACACACACACACCATTACATGGAGAAAATAGTCTGGAGTCCAAACAGGATGCTGGTCCATCGCTGAAACCTCTTGCCACTTTACCTGCTAATGTGGAAGCTAGGTAAGGAGTCCCACAACATGTGGCTGCAGGCCCCTTGCCTGTGACCAGCCCTGATCACATGAAGAGGGACCTCCTGCCTGTCTTCTGGAAGAGCCAGGGAGCTAGCAGGAAGGAGTGGGGTGCTGGACAGGCTCCTGTGGACACACAGAGCCCATTCCTATTTTTCCCAGATAAACCAAGGTAAACTGGGTATTTTTCTGTAATAGTTAATCAGGCCCTATACTGCCATGCCCCTGTTCCAGCCCCATATCTGCCCTGGGATGGTGAGGGCTGCACTGGGGCAGTTTGGGGTAAATGCCCTGCATCGTTTAGATACCAGGGCTCTGAAATGGGGGCAAACCAGGCTATTTAGCCCATGTAGATGAGCCTTATGTCATCCACATTTCATCTGAACTTTAAAGGAGCTGCCCCAGGTGTCCCAAAATAAGTTCAGCACCTATCATTGCTCCTTTGACATTTGCACTAAAATCCAGAGTGAATTCACCACTCTGCTGACCTGGGAGTCAGCAGCCACCACTGCGAAAACCTGCAGTTTCCTTGCTCGGTTGTAGATTCTTTCCTAGTAGATTCTTGATGCTATTCAGTTTAATACCAGGGATGTGTTGAGGGGATGGGCAAGAGACAGGGCACCATTCTTTGAAGACCGATTTTTCAAAAACACAACATATTAAATTGTTTGTGACAGGCTCTGCACTTTTGGTAAAATACATTACATACAACTCTTGACACCAACTGAGTAATTCTGCTTTGGTCAGACCTCACCTGGAATGCTGTGTCCAGTTCTGGGCACCACAATTCAAGAAGGATCTTGAGAAGCTGGAACATGTCCAGAGGAGGGCAACCAGGATGGTGGGAGGTCTGGAGGCCATGTACTATGAGAAGTGACTAGGGAGCTGAGAATGTCTAGTCTGGAGAAGAGAAGGTTAAGAGGTGACATGATAGCCATGTTTAAATATTTGAAGGGATGTCATATTGAGGATCGGGCAAGCTTGTTTTCTGCTGCTCCAGAGACTAGAACATGGAGCAATGGGTTCAAACTACAGGAAAAGAGATTCCACCTAAACATTAGGAAGACCTTCCTGACAGTAAGAGCTGTTTGGAAGTGGAACGCACTGCCTCATAGTGTGGTGGAGTTTCCTTCTTTGAAGGTTTTTAAGCAAAGGCTGGATGGCCATCTATCCGGAATGATTTGATTGTGTATTCCTGCATGGCAGGGGGTTGGACTGGATGGCCCTTGTGGTCTCTTCCAACTCTATGATTCTATGATCCCTGTTCAGCCATGGAAACCCACTTGGGCAAGTCATATTCTCTCAGAGGAAGACAAAAGCAAACCCTCCTCCAAAGAAATCTTACCAAGAATATTCTGTGATAGGTTCACCATAGAAATTAGGCGTTACATGAAGGCACACAACATACAACTAAAGTAGACCAACTGGGGAAAAATTATTGAATGATAAGACAGCACATAGGTGAAATCTATTGATTCAGTGGGCCAACTCTACCTCAGAGTAGCAATTGGGCTTAGGCCATACAAGAAAGGAAATGGTTTTCAAAAAAAGTGGCACTACAGCTAATTTGTCTTCAATCTCTACTTTCATCAGCTAATGGCTTCATTGATGAAAGGACCAGCAAGTTGGAGGTGCAACTGCTTGTTAACAGATCATGATATTCTAACACACTACCATGTGCGTTAGAACAGTTCATCTCCCTGTTAATACAAACATGACCAATTTTTAAAAAGATGAGATCTGCCTTTTTCTTCTCCCGTACTCTCTACCAACCCCTGTTGGAGCTAACAGCCTTAGGCATGTGTTGGGCTGCCTTTTACTTAATTGGTTCTTAAAGCGAACAGTGAATTACATTAAGTGTAATTTCATTGTCGTTGGATCTTGGGGAGTGTGAGGTGGCACATTTGCCATGGGAGTTCTGGTTCAGTGGCTACATCCGGGTGGGATGTATTTCTCCTGGAGTAATCCAGGAGAATCTCTTCTCTTCTCCTCCCCCCCACCCCTTCCCTTTGAAGAAGAACAGATGTAGATTTACATATCTGGAGGTCTCCAGCCTCTGATGAGATTAGTTGGTATTTTGAAAGCCTACTGGAAGGTGCATATTTAATAAATGCCTAAAGCAAGCCTGTGTGAAATGGCTAGGCCCGGAGAGACTCAGGAGGAGAGGCAAGGAGGAGATGTCAGGAGGAATGTTGTGCTGTCCTCATAATCGTTGCTGAAAATAGGCCAACACTTCTTCCAACAGACACACAGACACACACACAGAGTGATTCTATGCAAAGAGAAAGCAAGGGATAGGATTTGCTCTGTATCTGTTTTCTGGGACAGGTTTTGCATACATCTTTTGCCTTTTTAGAGGGGAGATGTGTGAGGTGCTTTTAGGAAATGCTGTTGGAATGAAAACACTCTGGTCATTGCAAGGCTTCACACTAAACCAGAGGCAGGCCAGCTTTGCAGGTCTGGGGACCAATTTTCTACATCTAGGATCCATCTTAGGCTGCAGAGCTCACAAAATCCCCAGATGTCTGCTTCTCCTTTCCAGAGTAGAAGGTATTTCTTGCAGAAGATGTCGGGGGAGATCATTGCATTATTTTCTCAAGGAGGACCAGAAAATACTGGCTGATCTGGTTGGTGTGCCAGAGTCAGTTATTATTTTTATTTTTATTTTTTATTTAGTTATTTATACCCTGCTCTTCAGCCACAAGGCTATCAGAGCTGCTTACAAATTGTTTTAAGCAATAGCTATTTACACATCTACACTGCATTAAACAGTTTCCAATGTGTGTTAGCTAATTGCCCCCACAAGCTGGGTACTCAGCTTGAGGAACCATAAAGGGTAGAACAAACATCTTAATGAATAAGGACAATGTCAAGATGCTATAGTAGCTGGCATCTATAAGTACTTAAATAAATAGATAAATAAATATGTGGAAACCAGCTTCTCCTAGAAGAAACAGACTTGCAAAGGAACAGACTTGGGTGATGTAAGACGTAGGGAAATCTCCTGTAACTTTGCTTGGTCAGTCGTGAAATCCAAGAACCATAGGAAGGCACTCTAGGGACCATCTAGTCCAACACTTTGTCAGTGTAGGTATTTACTGCTAAAGCACCCCTAAGAAGGAGACATTTAATCTCTGTTTAAAAAACTCCAGTGAAAGAGAGTCCACCATCTTCCGTGGTAGCCTGTTCCACAGTTTTTGCCATCAGGAAATTCCTCCTATTGTTTATTTGTAATCACCTTTCTTTTAACTTGAATCCAGTAGTTCAGGTACTGGGCTCTGGAGCAGCAGAAAACAAGCTGTAAAACTCAGTGGGAAGAGGGATTTTGGTGCTGATTTATTGAATCTCCTCAATGGTGTGCCATTGCTACATTCTTGACATCTGAGTTTATTAATTTATTTTTTTAAAGGCACCTTTGTTTAGATAACAGTTTGATTGAGGTAGCACCACAGTTATAGCTGCTGGAGGAGTATTGACTTCTCATCCTTCCTCTGCTATTGACTTCTCCTGTTGTGTGCAGGTTAACAGGCAGCGGAAAACAGCAAACAAACATCAAGTAGATATAACACTGAACAGCAGAGTAAGAAAGTAGGGCTGAAAACTTTTGCACACTGACAAAACAGAGGCATTAGACTGGCAGCTCGCTCGCTGGGAAAAGAGAAAAGAAATCCTGTATCATAAACAGCAACACCAAAAATACTAGCAAACAAAATACCCCACTAATAGATACCCCCCAACCATTAATCTACATCATACTGTTTGATGGATATCAATGGCTATTTTCAAGCAGTCAGTAAAGCGGTAATTCTCAGTGGAATGCGCCAGATTTGAGATATAAGAAGGAAGCATGCAAAGATTCTATTGTTTAGTGTAAGAAGGGGAAAATGACTGAATTCTCTATCAGAATTCAGAACTCAAATCATGTATACTTTCTTAGGCAGAGAACATTGAATTTCTTGAGTCTCTGTACTGTTACATTTCTGTTGGTAATGGAGTTGGAACTTTATTATTTGTCTTTTATTGCCCTTTGTCCCTGGCTCTTACACAGCCAAGAAAGAGTGGACTTTGCCTGCACTGAAATCCTTTAATACAGTGGGCTCTTCAGATCTCTGGGGGTTTTGTTTCTCATCCTGGACCATGTGCAGATACCAAAAACTGTGGATGAACATGTGCATATTATTTAATAGTGGCAATGTGAATGTGCAAACTCCATTTAATAATATGAGGCATGATGATCCACAGTCAGTTGAATTCATGGATCCGGAGGGCCCACTGCACCATCTTATCTGACAATAGATTAACATCTGGGACAGAATGTAGGCCTATGACTCTAACGTCTTCGTCTTTTTTTCTCCTATATGATTTTTAACATTTTTGCCTGATGAAGAAGCCAGTGAAGCTTCAAAAGTTTGCATGATGCATTTGTGTGCAGTTTGATTGGACAATAAAGGTAAATTTCACAAGTGTTACTCTTCTACATCCTTGGATGGTGCAGAACTTTTCATCAGTTCCTTGAATATACCATTTGATTCACTGGGATTGTAGAAGCAGCAAGCACAGTCACATATACTGGTCAATCCCAGTATCCGCAGATTCAATATCCATGGTTTCACTTATTCACATCCAGAAAGATATGTTCTCTCTAGGCATTTCTAGGTCCTTCATTGTGATTCTGTGGTCAACTTCCAGTGTTTGTCTCATTGAAAATAATAGTGTTCCCTAATAGCATTCTATGGTCTCAGATGTCCATAGCAGGTCTTGGAACATATCCCCTGTGGATATGGGGGTCGACTTGTACACCATTGGTTGCGCAATGTCAGTATATAGCAGAAGGCTGATATAGCACAAAAACCACTTAATGTGAGCATAGATTTACATCATAATTTAGAATTTTGCAACATTGAGCCACTAAATATCTCTTTTGGCACTGCAGACAATGAGATTTTCTTGTTCAGGCACAGTGGCCATTTCCCCCTTTTCTTCTTTATCATGAGTCCCCAGTGGGCTATATAGACAAATGAATGTGGCTTGGTTCCTTCCATTGCCACCTGCCTTAATTTTTTATAAGCAGTAGATAATGTTTTGCACTTAATCTAACTAATGCTATTATGTTCCGCTGTTAGAGAATGGTCAGAGTGTTCTGTATTCCCTGTTTGTTCTCTCACTGGAGTTTCCACATAATGTTCCTTCATTTGTTCATCTTGCGAATTATGATTGCCGTCAAACCAAATCTGTTTTCTGAAACTTCTCTCAAAAGATGGAGAGAGTACAATCTATGTGTAGCCATAACTTTTTTTCCTGGACGTAATCCTTCTCCTTCCCCCCATTTGTCCTTCTTTTACTTGTTAAGTCTCTACTGGCTTTAATTAGGCCCTCTCCAGATTTGTGGAATTCTTAACTATCAGAAAGCATGCCTGCTAACTCCCAACACAAACCACAATGCTCAGTACCCATGAATTTATCATAGACCATCCTTGCAAAATCGCCTCATGTGTCCATCTGCATTAGCCCTGCTGCACTGTGGAGAGCTCCACCTACAATTGTTCAGAAGTCTAGACATGGTAGTGTTTTAGTCCTTCCACAAGAAAATAATGAGGCAACTCCAGTCCTGAACTTAAGGCATACAGTACCAGTAGTTTCAGCATAGAAATATATCAAAACAAAAAGTTCTGCATTGTATGTCCAGGAAATTATAGTCCTGCAATCAAAATGAATTATGCAAAGTTATGATTACATTTTTAAAATCCTATTTTTAAAATGGAGGCTTAATATCTTCCTCTTCTTCAAAGGAGCTTGGATACATGGGAATCCAGATTTAGGTCAAATCCACAATACACATATAATCTAGCCAACTCCAATGACAAGGAGAAGCAGAGCTAGCGTAAGTTTCATCAGCATTCTGATGGCACCCAGCCCCAAAACTACTAATTACCTCTCCCAGTGGCCTTATATAGATGTTGAACAGCATGGGAGATAAGATGGAGCCCTGTGGCATTGCACATCACAATGGCCATGGGGTAGGAGTCCCCTTATGCCACTTTCTGGAACCGACCTTGAAGATAGGAGCAGAACCACTGTAAAACAGTGCCTCTTACTCCCATCTTCCTGAACTGATTCAGTAAGATACCATGATCAATGGTATTAAAAGCCGCTTAGAGATCCAGGAGGGTCAACAGGGTAGAACTCTCCCTGTTTTTCCCCCAGAGTAGGGTGTCAATCAGAGCAACTAGGACTGTTTTCATACTGTACCCTGGCCTGAAACCAGATTAAAATGAATCTACATAATCTGTTTCCTTCAAGAACATCTGAAGCTGCCCAGCCAACACATGTTGAAGCACCTTGGCCGAAGATGGGATATTAGTGATAGGGTGGTAGTTATCACAGGCTTCTGGGTACAGGAAGGTCCTCTTTTGGAGAGGGTTCACTATAGCCTCATTCAAGGCAGCAGGCACTTCCCCCTCATGTAGTGAGGCATTTGCCGCCCCTTGGACCTACCCAGTCAGTCCACATCTGCTGGAACTTAAGAGTCAAGATGGGCAAGGGTCAAGACTACATGTGGTGGGATGGACTAATTCAAACATCTTGTCCACATCATCAGGCTGCAACAACTGAAACTGATCCCAAGAAAATGGACCAGATGGTGCAGTGGACACCTCCCTAGACTCTGCAATAACTGTGGCATCAAGTTCTAAATGAATATGAACAGCCTTCTGCCAAAGTGCCTGGCAAATTTGTTAGGGTTCTAATCCTGACATCTCTGAGCCTAACTCCTATAGGCTTTACCACTTGGAGAAGCTCTGCTGGACAGTGTTCTGAGGAATGGGCACTGGACATATGATCAACAAGGAGGGAGATGCTGTATCCCCTCCTCATTGATCACACTGGTGCTCCATTCTGACCTCAGCAGAAGTGATGGTGCACCAGGCAGGCCCTCCATGGAGCTCCCCGGCTGGCAAGGAAGCAGCTACAGTGGCTCCAATGGGGATCTATCCCCTACCCTGTGCTACTCAACTCAGGGTAAGGGAAACAGTGCTGTGTTTGCATGTGGACAAATGGATTGGGCTAAATCGGACCTGATCCAGCTGTCCAGACAGCAAAAGACCCCAAGGTCACCCCTGAGTTTCTGGGAAACTCCAGGGTTTTCCTCTGCTTTGCTTAGTTTGGAGCAAAATTGGGTTAAGATTGGTGTCTGGTGGCTTCCATGTCATTGGGGTGGTGAATCCAATACAAGTCTTAGTCTGAACATTAATGGAACTATCCAACGTGCAGTAACTATTTGGGGAATAGGGTTTAGCACAGGGGTTGACAAGTTTGTGGGCGGAAAATTTCCATCCCTCACCCCCAAAGGGCCATATCCCTCCAAGAGCACTACAATAGCTCCATTGTCCTCTGTTTACCTTCAAAATGGTGACCAGAAATCACATCTCTTCTGGTCACCATTTTGAAGAGAAAACAGAGGAAAATGAAGGTATTTGGTGGACTGGGGTTGTGGTAGATTTGGGGAGGGCTTTTAATGCATTTGCACATTTGTCTATGGGGGGGGACTTTGGGTGAGTTTTGGGGTGGACATTGTCCAAAGTGCTGAAAAAATATGGGGATTGAGGAGACTTGTGGGGACCAGGAGGAACATCAGTGGCCTCAAAAGGGGAGCCCAAGAGCCATGTGTCCATGGGCTTCACTTTCCCCACACTTGGTTCCACACCTTGGATGAGTCTCTAAAATTTGGACAAAACTCCAGAGTATATTTATCATGCCACTGATCTAGGAGCCATTAGTCACCATTGTACATAGTGTGTGTGTGTGTGTGTGTGTGTGTGTGTGGTATCTATGTTTATATCTTGGCATCATCTTTGTGGTCTACTGGCATCATGAGAGAGATGGCCAGACGAAATATTATTTGACTTCAAGGGTGTGTTGTTTTAGTTAATTGAGAGCTACCCATAGCACTTTGGAAGTCTTTTAAAAATCTAGGTCCCTGCCAACACAAAAGAAACTGACTGACTTCAGGGACTGACTATTCTCTGTCATGTTTTCATGCCAATCATGCTGGTTCTGCCCCCACCTCACCCCCCAGGATTGGCACTGTGTCTCACCCAACAATCTAGCTTTGCTCCTGGTAATTCTTCCTTCAGAAGGTACTGTCGAATTGCTGATGCTGAAACATGATTTCCAGATGTTTTTCCTGATTTACATGAGGCAGAACATCCGGGAATAACACTACAGCAAAGCAGGTTAGTGAACGAGGCTACAGATGAAAGCTTGAGGGGTGGAGAACTGCAGAGAGACCTTGGCAAATTTTAATGCAAATGTCTCTAGGAAAGAAGCACTCAAACACCTTTGAAAATGGCATTAATATGCAGCTGGCAGATTCAGAGTACTTACACACACTCTCTTTCTATGTACACATCTACCTGATTGGACAATTTTTTAAAGGAAAAGATAACTATGAAGGGAATGTCGCTACTGTTCACATTCAACATGTACACACACAATAATTGTTTTGATTCTGTCAAAAAATAAAAATGGAGAGAGAGAGAGAACTCTTCATGGTCAAGCACTCAGGGCCCATTCGCACTACAGAATGGTAAAAGGTATGGAAGCCATGCCCTATGTGTTCTGTGAGGAACGGCTTAGGGAGCTGGGTATGTTTAACCTGGACAAGAGAAAGTTAAGAGTGACATGATAGCCATGTTTAAATATTTGAAGGGATGTCATACTGAGGATGGAGCAAGTTGGTTTTCTGCTGCTCCAGAGACTAGGAAATGGAGCAATGGACTCAAACTACAGGAAAAGAGATTCCATCTAAACATTAGGAAGAACTTCCTGACAGAAAGAGCTGTTTGACAGTGGAAAGCGCTGTCTTGGAGTGTGGTGGAGTCTCCTTCTTTGGAAGTTTTTAAAGAAAGGCTAGATGGCCATGTGTCAAGAGTGCTTTGATTGTGTATTCCTGAAAGGCAGAGGGTTGGACTAGATGGCCCTTGTGGTCTCTTCCAGCTCTAGGATTGTATGTATGTATGAAAACATCTGAAATGTTTCATTCTCTCATATGAGAACAAAATAAGTAGAGATCTGCATATTTACTCTGAGCATACAACTCTGACCATTTTTTCTTTCTTTCAGTATTAGAACAGAGCTCCTTCTGTTTCTGCTTAAACTTTCTTCATTTCAGAACTTTAACTGGGAGGTAGGTGAGAACCTTTATTGTTGCTATCAAACAATTGGGAATAGGAAAGCCTTGCAGATCTCTGACAAAGTACAGAGTGATCTAATTCTCTGCCTGAGAACTGTACTAAATCACCAAAGTACAAATCCCAGGATTCTGTAGGATGCATCCCTGGCATTTAAAGTGGAATCCAAGTGCTATAATTGTATATGTGAAAGAGACCCTGCTAATAGCCTCTGATCTACTTTCCATCCACTGTAGTGTATAATATATTTTATGAACTTCTTCCTATTGTGTGTCTTCAAGTCGTTTCCAATTTGTGGCAACCCTAGGGTGACCCTATCATGGGGTTTACTTGGCAAAATTTGTCCAGAGGTTTGTTATTCCCTTCCTCTGAGGCTAAGAGAGTCTAACATGCCCAAGATCACCGAGTGGGTTTCCATGGCTGAGAGAGGATTCGAATCCTAGTCTCCCAGAGTCATAATCCAGCACCTAAGCCACAACACCACACTGGCTCACATGGTATGTGAACAGCAGCCTAAAAAAAGAGTTTATAAAGGGACTGATCCAAATTAATTCACCAAACACATCTTTAAAGGAAAAAAACCGAGATCATGGTTTCCTGTAGGTCAGATAATTAAAAGCGTGCTCTCCTGAGGCTTGCTAAGATCACACATCATTAGACAGATGACTCTGTTAGAGAATGACAGCCAAGGAAGTGGTTAAGTTATCCATAGTCAAATCAGGGCTAACTTGTCTTTCCTTATCCCTAAATTTGATTTTTCATGTTTCATTTTAAGAATCCCTGGAGAAGGACCAAGATAGTTTTAATTGTACTTTGCTTCTCCCATTTAAATGATTAACTCATTTTCAAATGTGGCTGTTTTTAATAGATATCACAGTCTTTATGCAGCTGGAAACTCTTATTTTTCTCATGTAGATTCTTTTTTTTTCCCTCATGCAAAAGCTTTTCTTAAAAAAAAAATAAATCAAAACTCCCCACTCACGTTGCACATTTTCAGAGACATTCTATTTGCCAGCAGTAATTCCAATTATTTTAATTATTTTCAGCACGTATTTCATAGCCATTGTGTTTATTAAATCTATTTGCAGTTTGGCATTACCTGGACAAACAAAAGGGCCATGCAGTTTAGCATTCAGTTTCTTGTCCAATGCCATTGGGAAAATAACCAACATATCATAAAAGGATGGTCTAGGAGTCTGTCTAGTTTTGGAGTTCTGCCTCCATTTAAGGAGAACTGTCTGAAACACTGGCATTTCTGGTGGTGGTCATTCCTCACCCCACCCCAATGTCCCATCCTTGGACTTATGGGACAAGGAGACTGGCACTGCAAACCTCATCAGATAGTTGTCCTGCTTGTTTGTTCTGATGTTCAGAATTCAGGATCATGTAGACTTGTAGGGGACTCCAAGAGACATCTAGTCCAACCCTCTGGCAGTGCATGAATCCACATTTAAAGTATCACTGAAAGATGACCATCCACCCTCTGTCTAAAAACCTCTAATGAAGGAGATTTTACCACCTTCCAAGGTAGTCTATTGCACTATCAAACAGCTCTTATCACCAAAAAAGTTCTTCCTAATATTTAGTTGAAATCTTCATTCTTGTTGATTGAAACCACTGGTTTAAGTCTTGCCCTCTGGGACAGCAGAAAATGAACTCACTTCATTTTGGTCACACAACAGCCCTCCAGCAATAGCAGGAGAACTTGGGCCCTTTCACACCATACAGTTATTGTGCTATGATTCCACTTTAAAAGCCATGTCTGCATCTCATGCAATAGTAGTTTGATGAGGCACTAACGCTTGCTAACAGAGAATTCCTACTAGCCCTCCCTAAACTGCAAATCACAGGATGCTATAGATTGGATCATGGCAATTTAAAGTGGAATTATAATACTATATTTGCCCAATGTGGAAGGGCCTCTGGTGCTGTCCCTTTACATGGGGGTTGTCTATACAAGGCAAAAAGAAGCGGATTACACTGCAGTAAAGGCAACTCACAGCAGCTGCAATTTGTCTTAATGTGTTTTTTTGGGGGGGGGGTGTTAAGTACCGGTAGATTGCAGGCATATGAAGCCATCTGCATTTGCTGTACAGACAGGCATGCCTGTGAATCAAGATGGAAGCCATGAGAGAATTACTTGCATTTTTATTCTCAGTTGCTGCTGCCAAACAGTAAAAAAAGAAAAGAAAAGAAGGCATATCTAAGTTGTAAAAGTGCAATATTTCACCTTAACAGAAAAGCAAACCAAAAACAGAAAAACCCAACCCCCATTTTATCGCATTAGCATTCACTCGCTAAGGCAAAAAAAAAAAAAAAATATGGTGGTTCACTTGCCTTGCTAGCATACCCCACCCTCTGTGCTTGTCCAGCCAAATAGCTTTTAGTTGTTTCAATTCACATTGTTTGAATTGACAAACAGGAATGTGCGCACACACACACACACACACACACGCTGTTTTTTACAAACTCCGGGGAAAGCCGCAAAAGCTTTTCTTGTGGAGTATATGACATATTTAGCCCCCCCCCCTCTTCTGAATACAGGTCATATTCTCCTCGCATTCCATGCAGAGCATTTTCGCCATTTAGACAACCCCAAAGACTAAGGTGAACAGCTGCTATTCTACACACTGTGCAATTGAGGCTGGTGGAGTTGTTGTGAGTGGGATGATGAATCCATTATAGTTTTTTTCTGGCACTTCCAAGGTGCTACTGCAGGTCTTGAACCTATTTAGGGGATATATTTCAATACCTTGATAGCTCCTCTAAAGTCTGGACTAAAACACAGAGGAGATTTGCTGCCTCTCTGATGTGAGTGCTTCCAGTGTCCACTGCAGGATAACATCATCATCAGTAGCAAGGATGGGAGTAGAAAGCTAGTATGTGGTGTGGTGGATCAAGGCCACTGTACTTTAAAAAGAACAGAACTGTTTGAACTTCTAGCATGGAAAGAGTTAAAAGCAGGATTGATAACAACCCCAAAGAGCTGCATGTACAATATCTATTGTGTTTCCGAGGCCTTAAGTAGATTTGAGCATGGGCTGCATTTGGTTGGCAAGGGGTGCTTTTTTTTGTTTTGTTTTGTCCCCCCTCCCTCTTTTCTGCTGACTATGATATCCCTATAGAGCTGGTTTTCCCAGTATGAATATATTTGCCCCCTCCTCTCTCTTTTTTTTCAGAAGCTATAAAAACAGCTTTATCTCTAAAGAGCAAATAACACCTAGTACTCATAACAGATGCCAAGAAATGTTTCTGTTTTGATTTTTGAAAATAAAAATTCTACTGTGTTCAATAAAATTCAGAAGCCGTTTTCCTCTGTGGAAATTAAAGGAATCCAAGGAAGTGTAGGAAGATAGCGACCTCCCTAATTAAAGCTGTAGCAACTGCAGGAATCCAGTTTTTACAACCACCTCGATCTCGCTGTGCTGAGAACAAAGCCATCTCCCATTAATATTTTATTTTCTCTTTTCTTCCACTCTAACAATGCTCTGTGTTCTGTGTGAGCCATGGAAAGACATGCAGAGCTATGTTAATTATGGTTTAAATAATTGACACTCTGATTGTGTTGTACCTTCCGAATTGTATGTGGCGTGTCACTAGTTCTACACATAATTACATCGATTCACTGCCACAATTATTTTGCCACTTACAGCATTGTCTACACTTGTAGGACCTGCTGTATCTTACAGGAAAACAAGGAAGAGCTTCTCCACCAAATGACCTTTGGTAGCTTTTGTTCGTCTTTGAAGAGGCATTTTCTACTCAACCACCAAAGATGGAGAGTTGGCTGTACTGATACATAAGCTTCAGTCTAGTTAAGGGGACCACCTGATGTTGTTGGACTTCAACTCTTGCTGTTCAACTCCCAGCTGGCCTAATGAGCAAAAGCAATGGTGTGGAATGCTGAGAGTCGTAATCCAGGAAAAAAATATGAAAGGCTACTTGATTCCTACATCCCTGATCTAGTCGCTAGTCCCAACTAAGATAGACCCATGGGATCAATGCTTGATGGTAAGTCAATATTTATGGTAATATCATATCTGTAATGGGTCAACCTTAGTTGGGACTAGTAGTTACATTTAAGTCATGTGTGAGAATTGTGTGTCCCTCCCAGCTCCCAGCTCCCAGCATCCCTCATTGTTGGTTGTGCTGGTTAGGGCCCCTGGGAGTTGCAGTCCAACAAGATCTAGTGGCCAAGACATCCTCACTCCTTATTTATGGTAGTTCATAATATTTAAGCATTGTCCTTCCCTTCTTGCTGGTCGATGAGAGGATCAAAATTAATGCCCTGAGGAAAGACATGCACTCCCAGCTGCTAGAATGTGTGTTCTGCATAGATAACACCCAGTTAAAGTCTGGAGGCCTGTTTAAATAAAAAGGTCTTTGCTAGGGAAAAGTGATCAAAGAGAGAGCCAACCTAGCCTCTTGTAGGAGGGAGGTCTACAGTGTGGGAGCAGCCACTGAGAAGGCTCTCTCTTGTGTCCACACTAACTGTGTCTGTGATGTTAGTGGGACAGAGAGAAGGCCCTGCTGCAAAGGACTTAGGTTTGGGGTAGGTAAGCCGGTATAGGGAGATACCATTTTACAGATGGTCTGAATCCAAGCTATATAGGACTTTATAGTTTGTGACCAGCACTTTAAATTGTGCCCAGAATTGAAACAGTAGGCAGAGAAGCTGTTTCAGCAAGGGTTTTGTTTTTGTTTTTTGTTTGTTTTGATGTTTCAAGCTCTTGTAAAGTTTTAGGTTCCATTCGTGTTTTGTCAGCTAAGGATCTTGGCTTGGATTTCTGCCATATTATCAAAGACCAAATCCTATGAGAAAAGAGATCTCTGGGAAAGAAAGGTTGGGATGATACGGATACCAGCCCTGCCTGAGGACACTGGGTTTCGATGCCAGGCCTGATTGGCCTCCATTTCCCCACCCATACTCTATTCTACTTTAGAAAGAAAGTAGCTGTCACATTCCCTTAAGCTAAAAACTTCCTTTTGCATTTCTGTTACTGGAGGGCTGTCTCAGATATTTACCGTCGTTGTGCTTTTAATGTGTTTATCTGATTAATATTGCTGGGTCATTAAGAATAACAAGTCATAGTTTATCAAATCCTTCCTCGCTTCCCCACCACCACCACCTTTCTGGAACTCATCTCTGAGTGCTGGCTGAGTTGTTCTGAAATCTTCTGTGTACAAGACATTCCTCAAGCTAACTAATTAGCAACTTCTTTTTGTTTGTTGAGGCAGCTCTTTAGGCAACATGACTGCTGTGCAAACAACAGTCTCTAGTCAAATGTATGTCCCTTACATGCTAATTAAAAAACAAATACATATATATAGTTCCTTACTGATGATCTCCAAAGAACTACGACCATTCTTCCAACCTCATGGAGTACAGATGTATGTAGACATATGATTGCATGTTAAAAAAATACCTTCAGCATGGCAACAGCATACAAAAGCCCATGTTCCACTGTCAAACAGCTCTTACTCAGTGTCGTCTTAACACATGGGCATGCTGGGCAGTTGCCCAGGGACCCCATGAGCATAGGAGGCCCATGCTAATCTATGCACAGACTAGAATTTAACATTAATTTTCCAATCACCTGCCTCAAAAGTCAAACTCTAACTTGGTAGAAGGAGAAAAAATACGACTTGTAGCGGAGAGTAGGTATGTCTGCATTCACAAGAATGGGGAAGATAAAGAGAGGAGGAGGGATAGGTGAGGAGGAGGGATGGGTGGTTTGAGGGGGAGTCCTGATGGAGGGGAAACCCTGCCAGAAGAGGAAGAAGGGCCAAGCCGCAACCAAGAAAGAGAGCTTTGACCCGTGTCCTCAGCTCTGTCTGGAGTGGCTGCCCATGTAGCCACGAACTGCCAAGCAACTCTTTTCTCTCTCTCTCTCTCTCTCTCTCTCTCTCTCACACACACACACACACACACACAGAGCCCCACCAAGAGGGTACCTCCTTCCAGCCCTCCAGTCCACACACACTCTCTTTCTCCTAGAGGCGGAGGCTGCCCACCCACGCCCTGCCTCTCTTACCCTTTGCCCCATTCCCATTGGCCCAAGGCAGAGTTGCTGGCTTGCTGGGGAGACAACCCTCCAAGACATTGCGTTTGCTTTTCCCCATCCTTTCCCACATTGCAAGGAGCTTCCCTCCTCTCTTCTTTTTCATTCTCATCTCTGCTGTTTTACACATCAGGGATCCTAAAGTCTGGACAGGAAGGGAATTTGCTCCCAATGAAGCTGTACACTGGGAAGAGAGTCAAAAAAATTATTTTGTTGGAAGTACCAATAAATATAAATTTATTTTACTGATAATTTACATTTTTATTCATGTGAGTGGTTGTGCAGGCAGGGCCCAGAGCACTGCTTTGCCCAGGGGCCTATAATGCTGATAGGATGGCCCTGCTCCTACTGTCAGGAAATTCTTCCTAATGTTTTTAGGTGGAATCTTTTTTTCATGTAGTTTGAGTCCATTGCTCTGTGTCCTAGTCTGTGGAGCAGCAGAAAACAAGCCTGCTCTCTCTTCAATATGACATCTTTTCAAGTATTTAAATAGGGCTATGATGCCACATCTTAACCTTCTCTTCTCCAGGCTAAATATACCCAGCTTCCTAAGCCGCTCTTCATAGGGTATGGCTTCCAGACCTTTCACCATTTTGCTTTTCCTCCTCTGGATAAGTTCCAGATTGTCAATATCCTTCTTGAATTGTGGTGCCCAGAACTGGACACTGTGTTGCAGGTGAGGTCTGACCAAAGCAGAATACATGGACAGGAGTGGAAACAACCACCAGAATTTCCTTTAAATGTCCTCTGGAATGTCTGGGAAGCTACCAGCCACATCACACATACACAACACACACACATTACTGCCATCACCTCCATTCATGTAAGTAAGCTTAACCTCACAGGCATTAAACAACATGTTGGTTCCAGTGTCCTCAATGGAGTAGACCCATGTGTTGCTATCAGAACAGTAAAAGGTTGTAGTTCAATGATAGAGCACATGCTTTACATTCAGAAAGACTCAAGTCTAGCCCCTGGTGCTATAGCAAGTGGAAGAACAGTTGTTGGCATTTGAGAGTGCTTGCTAACTGTCTGCTTTATTAATTCTGACATGGTCACTTAAGGGGGCAAAGCAGCTGCTTTAGTTTGATTTTCCTTTCAGTTTGCTGTTTTGAGTTATAACTGGCAGAAACCAAGGAAACCTTTCCCTTAACAAATTTCTCAACTCTTTTTCCATTGGATGCTTGTGCAGTTTCATACCCTTCAACTGTCCTGATTTGGTAATAGTAGTCCTCAGACATCCCACTTTTTCAATGCTTTTAAAATGTCCCAGATTCTCTCTTTTCTTCCCACTTTCCCTCTTAATCCTCAGCTTATTTCAATTGCTGCAAACTGAGTTCAAAGTGCAAAAGTAGTTTGTACTCTCCTCCCCTCTGAGTTAATTGAGTACAAGAGGTGAAGGTGGAATCTTGCCTTTCCTAGTAGACTCAGGATTTTATAAGACTAGCATCTAAAAATTCTGTAATTCCACTATGGAGGAAAGCCAAAACAGTGGCATGATTATAGTAATTATCACATGTCACCATAATCACGTGGTACTACCACCACAGAATCATCACATGACCAAAACTAGCAGTTTAAAAATGGGATTTTACTTCCGTGATTTTGTATGGGCAAGATTTCGGCTGTTCTCATGAGAAGACGTGACTTTCTTAAACACACCAGAAACACATAAATCATGAAAGACTATAACAAACACTTAAACAAAGATAAAAACGTACCAAGAAAAGTTGGCAGTTTATTAAAACATCATCTTTTGTGTCCTGTGTTCTTATCGGGAAAGGAGAGGGGGGAAAGGACTGCCCATTCATGCTGTAATTGTGTGGTTACAACGGGACATAATTTTGCACGTTCATCAATATGGCAAGAAGAGTGATATCGAGGGTTATTCTTGGATTTTCCCATCCATAAAAAGTGATGGGCCATTAATTGGTGGAGCATACATTGACCATGAGAGGACAATGACTTTGTGTGATAATGGGAACCAATTTGCGGTACTGTCGCACTGTAATTCTGCAATTACAGCCCCATCTGATAAAGTCATCAGACAAAAGCAAACTGCAGCAGCCTCTCCTAGCTTGTGTGTTCTTCCTCATTAATAACTTTTGCCATTGTGACCACACTCTGATGTTGCTTGGGCACACAAGTCCTGGTTTTCATCTGTGAGATGTTGGAGGGTATGCAGTTGGAAAGTTGTTTATATCAGCAACTACTTATCAGAGTACTTCAAAGCCCCCCTCTGGTAGTTATATACTGTTAGTAGCCATTAAAAAAAAAGCAGCTCTTTCTTTCTTATTTTTGAAGTCAATAAAACATTTACATTTTGTTACTTCTCAAGTTAAAGAGGAGGTAATGCCTTGTGCTTCTGGATTGAAAATATCACCTGGGCTTGAAATACCATCTGATCTGGTTTAGGAGGTAAATGTAGCTGCTGACAATCTATAAGAAATTCCTAGAAGATGGTGTTTTCTCCTGTGCAGTAAAATAGTAAAATAAATATTTGAATTAATATTTATGAAAAACATTTTAAGTCACCCCATAAGTTTCATGATATACTGTTTTTGTCATACAATATTAATCCTTCTCAATGTCCTCTGTTTAAGGTAGAGAGAGGTCCTAGCTCATGCAAGAACTGGCTTGTGCCTGCTCTTGTTTCTAATGTTTAAATATAGACAGCTTGGAAATGTCCAAGGAATAATTCTATTTGTGATCCCAGGAGGTTTCTTTTTTCATTTTGCTCCGTAGTCAGGCATACAGACAGTTTCTTCTTCCTAGGTCTGGATACAATGGCAGCTAACAGCTTCCAAACCTTTGGGGGAGTGAATCCACCAAGAGCTTAAAACCTTTAAAGGAGTTCTCCCAAGTCCTGAACCATGGCACAAAAAAATTGTTCAGCACCATGGATAGCTAATATAGGCTAAAACTCAAAGTACACATACCTTGCCACTGACTAGATGATGTTAACACTCAAGGGCTGCGTCTATATGATTTAAAAAAACATTTGGGGGGTAAAAAATATGAATAGGCAGCTGTTCGTATGCATATGATCCGCCTACATGATTTTTTACCCCCCTAAACTCCGTATGCGCCCCCTTCCCCAGGTGGCTGGAGCGAGCAAGCCAAGCGGCAGTTTTAAATCTCCTGCTGCTTTTTAAAAAAAAAATATTTAAAAAGGTGCCTGCTTTGCGGACATTCGGTTTTCCCTA
This sequence comes from Gambelia wislizenii, assembly GCA_030847615.1. Classification (NCBI taxonomy): domain Eukaryota; kingdom Metazoa; phylum Chordata; class Lepidosauria; order Squamata; family Crotaphytidae; genus Gambelia; species Gambelia wislizenii. Next base: position 8,119,643 of record JAUMIR010000008.1, read on the forward strand.
TTTACAAAGTAAAATAAAAATAAAAATATATAAAATTCACTGACTTACCAGACTCTCGCTTAGCCGGGAATCCAACATTATGGCCGCTCCCAATTCCCCTCCTTGCAAGCCCCGCCCCCTCTACTCAGCCAGCCAATCAGATTACACTGCCTGTTCGTATGTGTGCGAACAGGGCGTACAGACCATCAGCCATTCGAACGGCTGTACGTATTTTTTGCCGAGATCCACTAATCCTCCCGAATGCTGAATCCACGTAGTTTATGGGGGATTTGCTAGCCCCCCTTCTGAATGACACGTATGAATCCGAATGCCTGTGTGTATGGAAGAGCGATCTTCTGAATGGTGTACGTATTTTTTTTACCGTGTAGACAGGACCAAGGGTAGTTATTAAGTGCTATGAATACAGCGCAAAGTTTTCTTGAATGTTTCAATTCCCAAGTCAATGTTTTCCTCTAGAGTGGGAATACCATTTGCAGGGAGGATCAGAAAAGAAGGAGAGATGGAAGTAATTCAGCTTCAGGTTGCACATCATGCCTGAAGTGGAGCCAAAGCTATTTAAATCTGGTCCCCTCCCCAATCAGACCTCTTTCTCTGCAGTGGCTCCCCTCCTGCCTCCTTCGATTTTGTGTATGGTCATCCTAGAAGGCCAAGTTGGAATTTTTGGATCATCATCATTTGTGCTAATGCACAAAGGGGGTGCCTATTCTGCACAGGTTAATCAGCACTTGGCTTAACTTATATTGGGTGCTATTCTGCTTGTAACAAAGGCTTTTCCCATGTAGTTTTTTTAATGTTTTGTGGCCTCCTCCACAAAATGGTGAAACAATGTGGCTTGCCATTTAGACAAGTAGGGTTCTCCTCATATTCCATGAGGAGTTTTTTCACTGTTAAGGCAGCCCCCTAATCCGGCTGGATATTAATATTCAAAATCCAATTCTCCTGGATTTCTGAAACATAGTAAGGACCTTATCAGACACTCTTTAAAAAAAAAACTCGCAGAGGTTGGTTTTTTTTATTGAAGTTTCCATCAATAAAAAGTGGTGCCTTTTCCGTCACTCCAGCATGGAGGGAGAACAAATGAAGGATAGGAGGACGGGGCATGCAGTATAAACCACCGGAAGCAGGACATCGGTGTCCTCCTCCTGACATCCGCAGTCCTTAGAGACTGATTCTAAGAAGGTGCCTTCCCTAACAAGTGACTTCATTCCCCATCTATTCAGCAGGCGTTATCCTAATTTGCAGTAGGATGCATGTACACTATCTTGCATATGAGGTTTTCTAGACCTGCTAAATTCCTTTCCTTTTACTTCACACAGAACTCAAATCCATGAAACAGTACAGACTTCAGCAAAATAAAGACACCAAGTGATATTGGATTTTCTCCTCCTTAAACCTTTTCTTTAAAAATCAACCCAGATCTTGCCATAAGCAAAGTATCCACCTGCTATATAATTTATAACAATTGATTAACCACTTGGTTAGAACACTATTAATGAAAATTTAATGTAAAAAAGGTCCCCCTTGTTTTAAAGATAAGAATGAAGTTCAAAAATTTGCCAGTAACATTTGGAAGGAAGATCTTTTCATTTAACATATAGGATTTTTTCAAAAAAACTAACTTTTTCTGTGTCCAGTTCCTTATCCTATTCCCCATTTCAAACTGAGGTGAGTGGGGGGGGGGACACAATACATGCTGGGAGAATTGCTTGCCTATAGTTAAACAATAGAAAGAAAGCTCTCTGTAAAGACTTAGTTGACAGCTCCACAAACGTGTTCTTGACATCCAAAGACTATATCTTGCGCTGACATTGAGAAGATCTGCTACATGCCAGTTTCTTTAAACCATTTCCCGACTGATACATAACCAAAGCATTATCACTATAACCACAACATTAGAAATGTCACTTCACACGATCACATTAATATTGTTACACATGAGCACCCTACTTCTGAGTGATGAGAAGTTTCATGGGCTTCAAGTACTTACCCAGATTACACTTTCTTTGGAAGCAAAGCCACTTAAGATTTACGGCATTTCTATGGCATAAGGTTTATGTACTCATACACATATATACAGCCTGCACATAACATGAAGATGCCCAGCATTAACATTGCAATAAATGCCTGTGCCCTATCAGAGGTCTAAGGGAAGCCATAATCTCGTAAGATTTGCTGCAGAGAACACCATTAGTATTCCCCACAGAGCTTTTTTAGTTTTTGGCATTTTTGGACTCTCTCCATCTGAATACAGTGGATTGATGTGGGATCTCATTAAGACAAATCATATTTGCCTTGAGTATTTTTGCCATATAGACAACCCCTTAGACTGCAATTCTACATTGCTTCAGAGTAGCATAAATTTCTGCCAGTGGAGTTACATTACATATCCCCTATACTGAATACCAATGTCACACAACATATATGGATCAATGGTTAATGCACATGGCTGACAACCCATTGTGCAGCTGCAATTCACAGAATACAAAGGCAATGTGCTTCACCATAGTACTCTGTGCACATTTATGTGCTACCACATGCACAACAGTCCACGTATGTAACTCTGCTTCTGCCATCATCAGCTGATTATGACTATTACACATTATCCAAAAGAAATCACTCCACATGAGTAGCACAACTTATGCCTGTATCCATCACTAATAGGGTGTCTGCCTTTGTTGTTGTTGTTGTTATTTACACATTCCTTTGGAAGGGGACAAAGAAGTACAGGTTGATATGTTCCAAGACATACACACCCCTGTGGATACCTGAAACCATGGATAATAGGGAATCCTATTATTTTCAATGAGACAAACGCTGGAAGTTGACCATAGAAACACATTGGAGGACCTAGAAATGCCTAGAGAGAACATTTTTTTACATGGATAAGTGAAACTGTGGGTACCAAATCTATGGATACAGGGGTTGACCTGTATGTTCTTCTTTCAGAAAAGTCTATTTATGACTTTTGCTGAGGGACACCCTCCTTCAGTAATTGCTGGATTACCAGCATTGAGGCCATGATATTGAGAACACAGCTGTGCTGGGCAGGGCATGTTTCTAGGATGGAGGACCATCGCCTCCCAAAAAAAGTACTCTACGGTGAACTCGCCATGGATCAGCGTAAGAGGAGCGCTCCAAAAAAGTTATACAAGGATTCCCTGAAACAACATCTCAGGCTCGGCCAAATTGATCACCAACAATGGTCCGCCCTGGCCTCACATCGGGAGGTATGGAGATGCACTATCCACAATGCTGCAGCTTTATTTGAGAACTCACACCGAACAAGTCTTGAAGAGAAACGACAACGCAGAAAGAATCACAACCCAGAAACATCACCCAAGGAGACCTTCTGCTGTGCTTTCTGCAACAGGACTTGTTTATCTTGGATTGGCCTTTTCAGTAATCAGCACACTTGCAGAAAGCGCGGGATGAGTCCTTCCTGAATTTGCGAAGAAAAGCCAGAGACAGATTAGGAAATCATCCAGGTTAAATTTACCTAACTTGTTTGCTCACTTCTAATGATCTCTTTTCCAAAGTAAATTCACAAGGTTGTTGGAAGGAGGGGAATGGTATACTTATAAGGTCATTTAGACTTGTTCTTCTCCGTTTGCAACTATATATCTGAAGTCAACAAGATATGAAGCATGCTGTTGACTTCAAACATATTGTGAGTTGGAGATGCTTGCCAAAGATATGCCAGTATTGTTGGTATGCTCAGTCCATCCCCTGAATTCTTTGGGCTGTGATATTAAGAATAGCTGTGTCCTCATTCAACTTTTCTGAATCATAGAGTTGGAAAAGACTACAAGGGTCATCTAGTCCAACTTCCTGCCCTGCAGGAATACACAATCAATGCACTCCTGACAGATGGTCATCCAGCATCTGTTTAAAAACCTCCTATCTGCATGAGATAGATTATGGAATAGATATAAACACCTTTCCAAACATGTGATTGTTGCATTCAGCATTTCATATTTTTGATGTAGACTTAACGTTGTCTTACCTTTTGGCTATTTACAGTAGCTTCGCACAGATACACACACACACACACACACACACACAAACACTCACATACTCACAGATCCTGGAATTATTTCTTTGGCAGTTAAAAAATTCATCTTCAGCATTTTATCTGCAAACATTTCACAATTTTGCTAGGTGTGTTGTTTTAATAGAGAGTTAGCCATGAGCGGTTCAAAGTTACAATATCATCTTCCTCTCCTATTAATTCTGTCATCAAATGTAAATAAATCTCCAGATGTAGATTTTTTGTGTGAAATAGTATGCAATAGTATAGGCAATGGAATAGTGTGCTATTATTGCGCGGGGTGGTGAGATATGCAAGGTAAAAAAGAAGAAAATTTCTATTAGCTAGACCCAAAATCAACATGTATCAGGCTTTAGGTTATTTTGTTTGAAAAGATGCACAAATCAATATTCCACCTGACAAGTAATCAAAACATTACACAAAGTGAACACCAGGTCCAATTCATGGGCCATACACCTTAGTTTTATTATGTTCAGCTTCAGCAAAACCCTGCCATGAATTTAGAAACAACATTGTCTTTTCTTTCTTTCTTTCTTTCTTTCTTTCTTTCTTTCTTCCCCTCCTTCCTCTGTTACTGAAAGAAAAAGAGGGGAGGGGAGAAGAAGTCATTAAATTTGACAAGAATGGTACATTTTATAGTAATTACTCACGAACACAAAACAAAACCCATTCAGCTTCACAATGCCTATGAATGTCCTAATGCACTGAAGATTGGTTTTACATTCTGTTTGAAGGAAACTGATTAATTGGTTCTTTGTACCTCCAAATTGAATGCACAGTGTAACCTGGTTGTTTTCAGAGCTGAGAGCCTTGGGGGAAGCCAAACCTTGGACAGGAGACCGGGATGTAGAAGAGTCCCCAAACTATTGTGTGCAGCGAGCTGTAAAAAGTCATTCAGAAGAGAAATACTTTCCCATCCTTTATTTATTTGCATTGAAATATTTATCTGTGATGTGAGGCATTCATAATAGATTGTCAATCTCGTGTGCCATGCGACGGAGCCGAGCAACTTGCTTTGTACTTGAAGTGTTTTCTCCCCTACCACAAACAATTTCATAATTCTCACATTTACAAAATATAAATGATTCCAGATCCATTACTTCTTTTTTTTCTTTCTTTCTGGGGACAGGGGAGAGGTAGGGTAGAAATAGGAAAGGTCTCCCTTGAAAAGAAATATTCAATCTCTTAATTTTCCAGATCTCAGGAGGGGAAAAATATGTCTCACCTAAGTAAATTATTAATTTTGGAACTTGAAGATTAAAACTCAATCAGCCTTGAAAATTCATGTCTTGCTGCACTTTCCTGATAATTGAAGGAAATTATTTATGTAGCATAGATTAATATTGTTTCATGTTCTACCTGACATACTGGATTAAAATATGACTTGGAAACAAAGATGGCCTGGGACTAAAATACTCAACACAGCCTATCTTGTCTTCAGAAAGTAATGTGTCAGATCCTTAGTACCCAAGCCTGCAAAAGAATAACTCTTTTCACTTTGTCTTATGTTATCCATGGTGGGATGTGTGAGACAGGGAGGAAGGGAGGGAGAAAGAATGAGAAAGATGGGACTAAAAATGAGCAACAAATATTTTTGAATAAGTGTAGAGATAAGGGAAACAATGGGACCTCTATATTGATGGCAAAACCATAAAAGCAGCCATATGATCATTAGAAAAAATAACAATGTTCTGCAAATTTGAAGACAGTAGAAAAAGAGACCACAACATAGGTGGATAGACTCAACCAACCACAGCTGCTCAGAGTTTGCAAGAACTTAGCAGAAGGCCTCTTGGAGGTCCCTCAGTCTTAGGGTCACCATAAATTGAAGCCAACCCAACAGCAATTAACAACAACAACAACAATCAGCCTGCTTCTAATTCCTTGGATTCTGGTTTGTTTACACTGGCCTTACACATCTGTGTTTGGGATTGTGCTGTTGTTGGCATGAAACAATCCAGAGCGTATATCAAAGGCCTATCTATTCCAGTCTTCTGTTTGCCACCATGGCCAACCATATAACCTCATAGGAAGCACATAAACAGGACATGAATGCAACAGCACACTTCCACTTTTGTTACCCAGCAGCTGGTATAAAGAGGCATACCACTCCCGACATTCTAGGTACCATGTAGCCATAATTGCTAGTAGAGACAGCCTTATCTTCCATTAAATTTGTCTGATCCTCTTCTAAAGTTGACCAAGCTGGGTCTGGCCAAGAACAGGTCCCTCATAAGACTTGAGGGAAGTCTTGTTTGTTGTGTGCCTTCAAGTCGTTTCCATCGTATGGCAACCCTAAGGCAAACATATCATGGGGTTTTCTTGGCAAGATTTCTAAGCAAAGTGGGTTGCCTTTGCCTTCCTTTGAGGCTGAAAGAGTATAACTTGTCCAAGGTCACCCAGTGGGTTTCCATGGCAGAGCGGGGATTCAAACCCTGATCTCCAGAGTTTTGGTCCAATGCTCAAATCATTACAGCACTCTGGCTTTGAGAGAAGTCTAGGAAAGATTAATGTTCTCCACTAGCAAAACTGCAGAACCTGAGGAAAGGAAGAGTATGTAGCAATTTCAGTATAGTACTGATGGACTTGCCAGCCCCAAAGAATTAAGATCATCATCATCATCATCATCATCATTGTACAGTTTATTTATATAGTGCTATTAATGTAAATGGTGCTTTACAAATAAAACAACCCAAACCAGTGGCTCCTGCCAAGGTGTATAATCTAAAATATACATACACACACAAACACATGGAAGAAAAAATAAAAATAGAAAATTATACAATACAATCATAAAACAAGTTATCCAGATGAAATATAAAAAATACAATATAATATAAAGCAAACTGACAGATACATATAATCAAAATATACAACATTATCAAAAAATCATAAGAGTCCTGCTTAGGCCTGGATGAATCTGTCAGTTCTGCTTTCTTCCTATATTTGAATTGTTTAAATCTTTAATTTCTTTCCACTGAGGAAATCTTCAGATCTTGAACCATTCTCAACAAAATAAATGAAACCAAATTCACAACCATGGATTCAAATGCAACCAGTAGAGCTGTTCCCAGTATGAAGAGATGTCCAAAGCCATCTGCCTGGATTGAAAAATCTATCACTTTTTTTTTCTCACAAATGATTAAAAAAAAAAAAAACCCTTTAAAGTCCCCCCCTTTTTTAATGCATGAAAAAGTGTGTGAATTGCAGAATCTGCAGCCCTTATCAGACGTTCTTGATCAGAAATTCCAATCAAGAAGAACCCAATGAAATCCTCAGCCATCTCAATGAGGGTTCAGACCTAAGGCCTATCTAGCCCAACATCCTGCTTCCAACAGCAACCTGGAAACAAGATATAATGCTAGCTTCTCCCTTCAGCCTCCCTGTGCTCTGTCCCCATCTGTGGTTGAGCACACATGTTCCATGCCATGTAGTCCTTTCTGCTAGAAGGCACACTAACTGCTACTTGTAGAGTAGAACCTGACCATCTGTGAGAAGGTCCATTTCATGTAAGGGGGTAAAACACTTAGAGTGCCAGATTCACTGTCTGGAAAATAGTCATAGCCTGGAACGATAGTGCCTTTGGCATTTCTCATGGCTGCTCACCTGACAAGCCATGAGAACTGCAGGTTAAAATATCTCCCTATGACAGGGATGGGGAACATGTGAATCACCAGATGTTGCTGGAATGGAAGTGCTCATCATCCCTACCCAGAAAAGCCTGTGCTAAAGGATGATGGAAGGTGTAGTCCAAAAACATCTGAAGAACCACACATTCTCCATCTTTGCCATACAAGGTAGTGAGTTTCCAGGTACCAGTGATTCGCCCACCCATTAATTTCCACTTACAGGAAGGTCTCTAAAGGCTTTTAGGTTAGACTGGGACTTGGTCTGTTCAGTTTGGGGCTTTGTTATCAGTTCGCGGTGTTTTATTCTGTTTTGTTTTGACTCCTGCATTGTTTTCTATCTTCGTCTCTTGGCTGTAACCTTTCATTTGACTTTCCTGGATTTCAAGTCCCGGTTCCTACTCAGTAGCATCCCATGGCTACTCTGACAAACACAAATCTTCACAGGCTTAGCAGCAGACTATTTCTTATTTCCTGGCATGATGAGTGGCAGGTGCTGATTGGCAAAAAGTAAAAGAAAAAAAAACGATCTGGCTGTATTTTTTATTCACCCAGCAAAATAAACAGAAACATGAACAAAATTAATTGAATCCAAAACTGTATATTGTAGGAACTCAGCTCCCTGGTCTAGGCGTGAGTCATTTGCAGTTGCAAAAATAAAGAAAAAGCTAGCCCTGCATAAATAGGGCATTCAATTATTTATGTGGAAGACTCTTAAGTTGGTCATTAATTAGCATTTTAAATTTAGTTGATTTAACACATTAACCCTATTTTAAGAAAACTTTGAAAAGATGCATTTGAACATGTTTTTCAATTTCATTTCTAAAAATTTTAGGGTTTCTTGCATTTCTTAAATGCCTTTCATCTGTTTAATGTCCTATAAGACTTTCTTGAATGTTTAATTATTTACTTTACAAATGCAAGATGTTGTGATATTTGCAAAAGTGTGTGTGTGTCAGGGGAGGAACTGGGATATGAAATGTACAATGCAGTATTATCAACTTATCCAACTCTTGTCAAGAGAAGGTTTTGTGAGTGGAAGGAAGAAAGGAAAATCTGAACAAGATCATAATAATGCTGTGTTAGATGTATACAAGTGAATATTCAATAAGCATTGGGAATAGCATACAAAAGTAATAACATAATTTACCATTCCGTAGGAAAGAGACATCTGAGAAAGACTGGGCTGGTGTATCCCCCCCTCCCTTATCTCTGCTGAAGATAATGTTTGGGATCCTTGGCTGGCAGGCTCAATCTAACCAAGAAACAGTTTGCATTATCTGTTACAGAAGAAACATTTACTCATTTAATGATTGGTGATTTACTTTGACTATTAATTATTCATCCATCTTCGAGACATTACCATGCTGAGCTGGTGCTCCTCTATCAAATTCTCACAGCCTTTTCCAAGCAACCAGAGCAGAGAATATTTCTGAACAGTGGCAGAGCATCCATGCCATATAAAGCAAACAGGCAGTGGCATGTCAAGCCACCTATACCCCTGCCAATGGTTCGATCATCCGCCAGCATGCCAGCATCACCCAGCAGATCAAACAAATTGCCAGACCTGTTGACCTGTTAAAACCAACAAGGTGATAGAGACTCTTGTCAGATCATCTCAAACAGGGGATAGGTGACTATGTGGTTTACCTTCCACAGGTCACACCCCCACGAGCATCCCAAAATGCCTCTCCTTTTTTTCTTTCAGAGTCCCTCTCAAAATGGTGACCGGAAGTGATGTTGCACAATTTCCTGTCATCATTTTGAGAAGGACTCTAAAACAGAGTCAAACACAGGAGGATTATTTCACAATTTGGAACTTCTTGCCAAAATTTTGTTTGTAGTTTTGTGCAGAAAATAGTGTATTCTGTCATCAAACTATTGAGATTTTTAATGGGGCAGGAGTCCTGAAATGGGGACTCTAATGAAAATAGGTACTGGGAGATGAGTGGGGTTGTTTTGGATGTGTTTGTGCATTTGGGGGAATTTCTGTGAGATTTTCAAGTCTGAAATTGCCTGAAAATCTCTCTCACACAAATTTATTTATTTATTAAAAAACAAATAAACTGGAGGGGGATGGGGAACTTTAAACTTGAGGGCTGTAAAAGTGGATTCCAGAGGACACATGCATCCCATGGTCTACACTTTCTTATTCTGTTCCAGAATCTAGGAAGCAATATTGGTACTTATGGTAGTGACTCAGTTCTGCAGATCTCATTTAAGGGAATTGGGAGTGGAGCTACAGTGCCTTGGGCTATGATTCTGAAGACCAGGGTTTGGATCCCTGCTCAGCCATGGAAACTTACTGGGTGACCTTGGGCACCTCACACTCTCTCAGCCTCAGCGGAATGCAAAGGCTCTGAATGAATCTTGCTAAGAAAACTCTCTGATAGCTTCACCGTAGGGTTGCCATAAGTCAGAAATATGTTGAAAGTACAGAAGCACAACAAAATCTGATTTACAATGGGCCTTCTGATTCCATGGGCTATGGATCAGCCAACCACAGATTGTTACATCCTGCATTATTAAATGATGGTGATGTGAACATGGACACATTGGAGTGTGGGCTTTCACATTGCCACCATTTAATAATGGTGTGTGTGTGCGTGTGTGATTGTCTGTGATTTTTGGCATCCACGCAGCATCCTGGAACCAACTCCCAGTGGATCTGAAGGGTCCACTGTATACTATTGCATTTCCTGGTAGTAAAAGCATCACAGTTACATAGAATATCTAAGCCCCCCCCCAAAAAAAACACAGGAGGATTATTTCACCATTTGGAACTTCTTGCCAAAGTTTAGTTTATGGTTTTGTGCAGAAAATAGTGTATTCTGTCATCAAACCATTGAGATTTTTAATGGGATGGGAGTCCTGAAATAGGGGGGAAAATAAAAAATGTGGAAAATCTCTTGTAATTTTGCCCATGAAGGAGAAAGCTTTTGAATTTTTTCATTCCTACATGTGAGATTGAAACAAGCAAAGAAAAGAGTCACACTCCTACTCGGAAATAACTTTGCAATAGCAGCCTTACTGGTGATGGATATAGATACCATGCCCTTTATGAAGTCAGATAATTGGTCCATCTAGCCCAGGGCTATATATTTTAAGGGTGCAAACCTGCAATCTAAGGGCTTTCTCCCTGCCCCACCACCATCACAGGCTTGGATGGTGAGGACACAGAAGAAAGCCTTTTTGGATGGCTGTCACAACCCAGGGAAACTCCATGGGAAGCTGAGGGCTCATCTGCACAGGCCAGAATATGCCAGCTCCCTGCTAGTGTATTCTGGCCAAGGATCTGGACTCTTACCTGCACAAAATAGGATGGAGTCCATACTGACACACTGGCCCATCTCTGCTGCTGATGCCACTGCCACCCACATCACTCCTTCCAAAGCCAGGAGGCCTCCCCACAACATCCTTGCATGTGGCCAGCATTGAGCACATTTTGTGGTACTCCTTCCTGGTTTCAGATGGTAGCTGAAGCAACAGGCTGGCATGCCGGTATGTGCTCCTGTAGTCCCACAGGGTTCAATCTGTTCCTTCCAAAATGAGGTGGTTTTCCCAGATATTTTATTAACATGGTTTAACAGGCTTTGCCCTGTCTTTGCTCTGAGGGTTGTGAAGACTGCCTGGAAGAGGATGGGGTAACAGCCATGCATCATTAGGACTACAGGGCTCCAAGATGGGGGCAAGCTAGGGTAAATAGCCCATCCAGACAAGCCCTAGGTTTGGTGCCTCTGTGATTTCTTTTAAACATGCCTTTGGTCTGTAACTGGGTGTAACTGAAGGGTCTTTCATTGGGCTGTGCTGTGTCTTGATCAGCTCTCTCATATATATAGATATAGATATAGATATAGATATAGATATAGATATAGATATAGATATATATGTAAAACAGTCTTTTAACATTTACACCATATATAGTTTTAATTGTATTTTGTATTAATCTTTGACTGTAATATGTCTTGGAAGAAAGGCAGGAAAATCAATATAATAGAATATATAAGGCCTGGGGAAGGAGTCAATGACATGATTCCCACCTCCGCCCTTGGTCTTGTGTTTGGCATGCAAAACGTAACAGGATGCCAAGACAAAGTCTCCATTAGTGGTAAATTCTTGTCCCTTCAAGAGTCACATAAAACTAAGATATGAAATAGTTGAACTTCCCCAGAATGGGTGAAAGGGAAAGAACTTTCAAAAACAGGGAAAGTTTCAGGCATATATTTATTGCCGGTGTGTATGAGAGTGTGATACATGTGTTGGTTAGAAGGATAATGAAAGCATCAGCATATATTTCCCCAAAGACGTTCATTCGTCAAGGGTTCTCCTTTTTAAAATACCTTCTGCTGAGCAATGAGCGTCGCCTCCCTGTCATTGTCATGAAGCAAAGTACCAAAAAAATAAAATAAAGGAGAAGCAAGAACAAAGGAGAGTTGGGGGAGAGAAGTAGAAACAATTGATTTTTTTCCCCAGAAAGAAAGAAAAGAGTGAATCCAAAAACACGACTTCTTGTTTTCGAGAAGAAGGGCCAACTTTTTATATTAGAGTAACAGCTTTGAGATCAGCAGCTGTGGGATTACATGGCAGAGGTTTTGTAAAAAAAAGAATCAATAGCTGATGCTGTTCGGAGAAAGGAAAAAGAAAGGACAGCTAACTAGACCAGATTGTAACAGTTCTGCAAGCAGCCACACGGCTCACCTTACAACGGCGCAGCCCTGCAAATTATTAAATAATAAATCACAAAAGTCGAACAGTCTTGGGTGGACAGAATGCGTTTGACTGTAAAGCAGACCGAGGGCTATGAATTATTCACATCTCAAGCAAAGATAAAACAAGCTGAGAAGAAATGAGACGAATTCTCCCAAACAGATTCTCCTGTACTGAAATATACCTTTTGATTACTGATACATTTCCCCCTCCCCTTCTTCTTGTGATGGCACAGGGAGGACGGGGTTTCAGCTGGTTTAGAGTTACACTCCAGCTAGAAAACAGAAGACAACTGTAACCTAGGATGAAGACTATTGGTGAAGTAACTTCCTAAGTAATGTGCCAAATATATGTTTATAATGACAATAAAGGTTTGTGGGTTTGAGCATTTAAAAATGTTTGAACACAGTCATTGACAAAGGGGCCTTCTTAAAGAAATATACTCCGGTGAGAATAACTTGGACAAGACAAAGACTTTCACTTTGTGTGGGTAGGGAAGAAACAGAAGGACATACAGAATGGAAAAGCAAGCCTGAATCCTATTGGTTAGTCTCAGCTTGAGTGTACACTCAGCAAATCAGTTGTCGAAGGGTGAATCAACATGTAGGCAAATTCCATTGATTCAATGGATTCACTTTCATTGGGATTAACAATAGTCATAATGGCTTGGATCCTGCTGGTGGCCTACATGTTGTTGCTGTGTGCCTTCAAGTCAAATTACTTGTGACTTGCCCAAGATCACCCAGTGGGTTTTCATGTCAGATTAGGGGATTTGAACCCTGGTCTCCAGAGTCATATTCCAACACTCAAACCACTATGCCACACTGGGTCTGTGACATACATAGATATAAGTTATTCTATGTATGTGGAGCAATCTTTTTGGACAAGGTGAAACACATGTATCTAGCTGATGGTGGTGGAAGTGACATTCCGCACATGGAACTGTTGCAGACACTCAATAAGTTTTTTTTCCCTTCTTCCTTCCATTTCATTTGCACATTCACTATTTCTTCTGTGTTGTGCTATGGTCATATTCAGTATAGGGACTGTATAGTGCTAGCATAGCAAACTCCACCAGTGACTATTTATGCCAAGTTGAGATTATGTAGGATCTTGGCCAATGTGTTTAGTGATCTGTCTTAAGAGGTCAAAGGTAAATGGGTGTTAATCTAATTTAAATTTATTGGGGAGGGGGGTTCTTCTGCCTCTATCATTGTCATTAAATGTCCAGGTAGCCTGTGAGAAGATATACCTGCCACTAGCTTTTATCAATACGTCGGCTCTGCCCTTCCCTGGATTGAGATAGGTTGGGCACGATGATTCGTGCAAGAAGAACATCAGATTCAGATCACTTTAATGCTCTCTACATCAGGCTATTGTTAAGATTCATTCAGGACTGAATCATGCCATGACATCTCATGCAACAGAAACTGAAGAGCTTGGAACAGTTACTTTTTTAAACTACAGCACCTACAATACAGCACTGACTCTTGAGTGGTGACTCATGAAATGCAAACTTGGAACATGGAAAAGTTACATTTCGGACTGCAACTCTCAAAATCCCACATTCACTATGCTGGCTGGAGGATTCTGGGAGCTGTATTCCAAAGGAGTAACTTTTCCAAGTTCTGGGGAACTCAAATTCTGGTTAATGTAATGCACGCTATGTGGAGCCACTCTTAAACCTGGTTTGGAAGCCTCATCTAATAATGAATGTAGCTGTCAGGTTGTAATCTGGCTCTCTGTTAGCTATCAAGCCACATCAAAGGTAAGTGTGTGTGTGCATGTGTGTGTGTCTATGTGCTTTCAAGTTACTCATCAACTTATGGTGACCCCATGAATCTTGCTGAGTTTTCTTAGGCAAGAAAACATCAGAGGTTGTTTTGCTGGTTCCTTCCTCTGCAGTATAGCTTACAGCACCTGGTATCTGCTGGCTGTCTCCCATCCAAGTACTAACTAGAGCTGACCCTGTTTAGCTTCCAAGGTTAGACAGGATCTGGTGCCTTTAGGGGTTTTGGGGCCAGTTTCGTTTCCAATTTATGACGACCCTAGGGCAAACTTATCATGGGGTTTTCTTGGCAAGATTTTTCAGAGGGGTTTTATTTTTGCCTTCCTCTGAGGCTGAGAGAGTGTGACTTGCCCAAGGTCACCCAGTGTGTTTCCATGGCTGAGCAGTGATTTGAACTCTGGTTTCCAGAGCCCTAGTCCAATGTTCAAACCACTACACCATTCTGGGTCTTTTAATCCTGTTGTTAGTCATGACTAAAATAGACTCATTGAACCAATGAGTATTTACCTTTATGTTGATTCACCATTTGACAGTTCCTTCCAGGGGTGTACTTTCTGTCATAGTTGTATGACTTTGAGTCATTTCTGACTTATGGCGACCCTGAGGCAAGCCAACCAGAGAGTTTTCTTAGCAAGATGTGTTCAGTGGAGGTTTGTCATTACCTTCCTCTGAGGCTAAGAAAGTCTGACTTGGGTTTCCATGGCTGAGCATGGATCTGAACTCTGATCTCCTGAGTTCCACTCCAACACTGAAACCACTAGATCTCCCTGACTCTATTTTTCTAGGGAGTAACCAACAGGATTTTGCACTCTCTTCCTCCCCTCCACTTCCTCCCCAGCTTGGAAGGTTACTTTTTTTTTTTTCCTGTCATTCCCAGACCCCTTCCACAATACTAGCATGGCCACTGGGAGCTGCAGCCCTAAAAAGTAGCTTTTCCATTGTCTGCATGCAAAATAATATTATAAGCCTCTCATATAGTTCTGGCCTCAGTTCACCTTTTGTATTTCATCATCTTTCCAAGGTATGGAAGCAATTAGTTATATCTTTTGCCAGCAACTTTATGTATCTCACCTGATTGTGAAACCAGAACATTTCTTTTCAAAGCACCTGGATTTTGAGGTAGTTCTGTCAATTAGCAGAGGCATATGAATCCAAGGTGATTATATATAACTTTTTTTTTTTACTGAACAGGTTATATGGAGCCATTGGAGAAATCATCATACAGGAAGACTAGAAAATCATATTAAGAGCTAGACTTACTTGAAAGTCTATGAAATTATATTTTAAAAAATACCATTCAGAATAAACACTAATGACATGCCTTTTTCATTGATGTTTAATTCAGAAATGGAGCTAATGCAAGCTCGCTTGCCTTAAACAGCACACAAGAAGGTCTCCTTTGCTCTTGATAATTTGCTTAAACTGAATTTCATAATGAAAAGTTAATTTGCCCTTAATAACTAGAAGGATTTCGAGGGGTGTGTGTGACCCTTTAACTTACCACCTTACTTTCCCCAGAAATTGGATGCTTCCCTGGCAAGTTTTGAAAACCAAGCACTTGCTGGTCAAATGAATTAATGGAGCTTCTGGGTAGCATTTCAACTGCCATTTCTCTTCATTTCAGCCAATGTAGTTCAGTACCAGCTATTCTGAGCTGGGCAAAGGGCTCTCTGGTGTTACTCTTGTCTATAAAGACAGCTTTGGCTGAAGTCTTCCAACACATGTCATGTTAGCACAAGAGGCTTGCCTTTGCTCTGCTCAACAGTGCTATCTTCATTATTGGGCATTCCCTAAAAGTCTGCCACTCACCAAGAGGTTGTATAGGTTTTGCTTACTGAGGAAGAGGAGGAGGAGGAAGAAGGAGGAAGACAAGGAGAATTAGTAGTAATATTTGAGAAGACACATGCCATGAATACACTGCCTGATAATGGCATTGACTCTAGGCCTTCCATCAGGAAACTTAAGGTCTGATGAAATTTGTTCTGGGGAGCTGCCCAAAACTGCAACTCTGCAGGATGCAAGCACTGGAATTCTCTTGGTCGCTCACACTGTTATAATGAGGCATGCATTTAATGAATATCCCACCTTAGTGCCTATACAGGATCCAAGCTGCCTTACAAGCATTTTAAAAACAGGGTACAGTTTCATAAAATTCATACATTTTTTTAAAAAAAATTAATTACAATTTTTAAAAATGAGGTTAAAACAATTGTTTGTGTGCCTTAAAGTCATTCCCGACTTATATTGACCCTAAGGCAAAATCTATCACAGAATTTTCTTGGCAAGATTTGTTGTGGGAGGGGCTGCCTTGGCCTTCCTCTGAGGCTGAGAGAGTGTGACTTGCCCAAGGTCACCCAGTGGGTTTCCATGGCTGAGCAGGGATTCAAACACTACACCATGGTGGCTCTGTCGTACACAATTAAAATATAGTACAAAAGATAAAATAAAACCCCATTAAAAGCTCTTTCTGTCACACAAATTATAAGCCACAAGCCCGCCTGAATAAAAAGGTCTTTGCCTGCCAGCAAAAAGAAAAGAAGGAGGGGGCCAATGAAACCTCCTTCAGGAGGGAATGCCACAACCTGGCATTGCACAAGGGGGAGTCTTATACCTCCTGTGCAATACCATTTCTCCTTGGCTCTCTTAACAGCAGCCAGATGGTACACAGTTCGAGTCCTCCTATGACTGGCTACAGAGGTGTGCCTAGATGGAGCTTTATGCTCCAACACACTCTAATAGAATTTTGGTTGGTGACCTTTTTCAGGCACTGAAAGGAATAGGTACATGAAAAATTGACCCCTTTGGGATTGGCCACTTGTATAGTGCAGGGATGGTCCTAATGTTTGTGCTGATGTTTGTGCTAACCCCCCAAAACCCTCTCAAACAGCCAGAAGGGATAAAATGTGCACTTAGTCTTTGCAACAAGGAAGTTGCAAACTATATGTGATTGGCTTCATCTTTTCCTCCAGTTTGTTTCCCCTCTGCCTTTCATTTGGCATCAGCCACCACTGATATAAAGCCTCTGGATTGACAACACTTAGCATATAGATTCTCTGAATCGATCTTCTAATCTTTTCAGAACTGTATCTTATGCCATTTTGTATTCCAGTTTGCCATGCTCCCCAAGTGATTTATGGTGTGTTTTAACTAATTGCCCCCGATAAGCTGGGTACTCATTTTACCAACCTATGGAAGGATGGAAGGCTGAGTCAACCTTGGAGCCTTCTGGGATCGAACTCATAACCTTGTGGCTTGCAGTACTGTACTGGCATTTAACCACTGCACCACCAGGGCTCCTTACTTATTTAGTGAAATACTACTTGGACCCAGCCCTAGCATTAGGTAGGGTGAGAGAACCACTCCGGGCAGCAGATTTAAAGTGTCATGAAACACCAGATTTATAGGTAAATAATCTGTCTGTTTTTGATGTTTTATTTCCACCAATGGGGAGAGGCATTTTCTGCCCCATATGACCAAATGACTTAACAGGCTTTCAGTGTGTTGCCCCTTGAAATGGGTGATGGGTGAGGGCTACCTTTTGCTACTTTGCCTCAGGCACAAAAATATCTTTGCCTACCCCCAACCCTGTTTCACACTGACACCGAGTGATCTCACAACTACTGTCGTTTTCACCACTGCAAAGGCAAAAGCAACCATGCAGTGTTTGAACGGCTGCCTCTTCCTGGTGATAATAAATTATTGCTAGTAGGTTACTGCAAAGACGTTGTAATGTCTGTACTAATGGTTGGCATAATGTTAGTTACAAAGGAAATCAATAGAAATGGTTTAAAATATTAAGGAGACATGAGTGTATGTGTAGTTTTTTCCAAGATGATGTAAAACAGGTGTGGGTCCCTCCCCCCCACACACACACACTTTTAAAGCATGCCAACAAACAAATGTTCCTGTGTTGAAACATTGTTTTTGTTCACTGAAAAATGAATGTTTTCATTATTGAATTTATTGGGTCACTTAAAAAAAAAAATCCAGGGCTGTAGATCCATACCTCTGCAGCTGATGGATTTATAACAAAATCTCTTATTTTACCTACATTTTGTTGCTAAAAAGGATATCTTAATATAACAGCTGATACTTTTTAAATCCACATTGAAACAACTGTTGGGGTTTTTTTTATAATGCTGTTGTAAAACTCTTTGTAGGGTATTCATAGAAAATGTTTTATTAATTGCCATATGTTTATTGATTTCTCTTTCATGTTGGTTCTTTTGTTCTTTCTTTGTAGTGGCAAAAGATCTCTCTGCATCATCATTTGCAACTTATCTAAAATGTCAAAGGTGTTCTTTTGAAGTTTATTATAGATCACATGTTGTACAGGCCCTGACTTTGGCATATTTACAAAAAAAAAGAGAGAGAGAGAGAGAGCGCACATACTTTGAACGCTCACAAAAGAACAGGGGCTGTATTAGTTAAGGAAAGGAAGAATTTTATATTGCCCCCCCCCTTCCTTCCCTTTTTAGTTTCACTGGAATTTAAACCATCTTGTGCTAGCAAAATATTGATGCTAAAATAATTCTGTTAGAACTTTTTTTAAAATCTTGTTCAATCTCTTGTTTCTCTGAGCTAATTAAGGGTGCTGGTGAAGGAGGCCGCAGAGAACTCTTCATAATTGTATCCCTCTCCTGGAGCACTAAAATATATTCCATACCTCTCCTCATATATATATATATATATACACATACACACACACACACACATTCCACACTCCAGTCCTAAGAAGATACGAAAAGTCTAGCATCCTCAGATCTAAGGTTAAAGCCAGCAGTCACTACTTTATAGCAGTGAGCTGCATTAACTCCAGTAAACCCACAAACAGAGTAGAGAAGCACAGTCCACAGAGTTAGCCTGACACCTCACATCTCACCCCTGCATAGGACTGTGGCTAGATTGTAAATGTCCACTACTGGACAGTGGCAGCTGGTCACATCCATCTCAATGGTGTAGCGAATCTTCTCCATGGGCATATCCAGAGGATGGAAGCAGGAGCTCTTCCACACTGCACAGTTATAACACTATCCTTCCAATTTAACTGCCATTGTTCTGTCCCACAGAATCCTGGGGTTTGTAGTTAGGGGAGGCACTGGAGCATTCTGGCTGAGAATTCTGCATGCCCCACCCTAAATGCCAAATTCCAGGATTCCATAAGCTGTCTATATGAGTCAAAACAAAAAAAAAAGTGTAGTCAGCAGTAATGGCAATTCACAGCAGCTGCTATTTGTCTTTTAACAGTTTTGGGGGCAGTTAACATGCATGCAAAGCTCCCCACATTTGCTGTGAATCAAGATGCTGGGCACAAGTGAATTACTTGTGTTTTTACTTACCTCAAATTGCTGCTACCAGACAGCATTAAAAAAAAACTATCCAAGATGTGAAAGAGCAATCTTTCACTTCAACAAAAAAAAAAGCAAACAAAACCCCCTCTATTTTATCACCTTAGCACTTGCTGGCTAAGGTGAAAAATCTAACATGGCAGCTCCAGGTGCTTGCCTTGTTAGCAAGCTCCGCCCTCACACACATCCGACCAATCAGCTTTCAACTTCCACTCACATGGGGAAAGGGAATCAGCTTGGTTGCTTGTCCCAATGAGCAGGAATGTGCATTCCCCTGCTGTTTTTTTTAAAAAAAATAGGGAAAGTCACTAAAGCTTTTCCAGAATACTTTTTGGCATTTTTGCCCAACCCCCTCCAAATATGGTAGAGTGTTGTGGAATCCCATTAAGACATATGAGATTCTCCTTGCATTCTGTGAGGAGTATTTTCACCATTTAGACAACCCCTCAATAATAGCCATTGCTTTTGAAAGCCAAAGCAGAAGGTTCTTCTCTCTTCCCCCCACATTTTTTTTTTCTTGTTAACATCCTGGGAGATTCTGATACAGGCATGGGGTTTTCTTGTGAAGACCCCATGCCTCATTTCCTGCAGTAATCCTTGGAGGTTCCTGAAGAGATGCTGTGTGGGGGAGGATAGGAAGGGAAGGAAACCCTGCAGGAACAGTTACTATGAGGTGTGCAAAAGAGGGGTAGAATAGCTGGACTTTTATAGGGACTATTGGCCATCTGGAGGAGGGCAGTTTTTTTTTGTTTGTTTGTTTTTAAGCTGTATTGTATTTTAATCTGAGCCAGCTGGGTTCCATAAAGGGAGAAAGGAAAATATGATTGACTGACTGAGGCAATTGCTGTTCTGTCCCCATTTCTATGTAAGGGTATTGAAGGAGGACAATGAAGAAACCTGACAGGACAAAAATCAACTCACTCAAAATGTGATGCTGGAGCAGAGTTCTAAGGATACCATGGCTCTCCAGGGAGTGGGGGGGAAATGAATGGATCTTATTGCAAAGCAAGCATGAACTCTCTGTATATGTGATTATGACTAAACTGAGGCTGTCATTCTTTGGGCATATCATGAGATGACATGATGCATTCAAAAAGCTGATAATGTAAAGCAGTAATATGGAAGGCAGTGGGAAAAGAAGGCGGCTGTGCTACAGGTGGATTGATTCAGTCAAGGAAGCCACAGCCCTGAATTTGCAAGACCTGAACAGGGTAGTTGATAATCAGGGAGCTTGGAGGTCTCTCACTCATAGGGTCATGATTAAGTCAAAGTTGACTTAAGGGCAAATAACAACATGAACAACAACCTCCTCTTATGGTGATGCTCCCACCACCACAAGCACCTACGCAAATCTTCTAGGTGTCAGCTGAGTAATTAGCATCATAAAGATAACCCTAATCTTTGGTGGCCAGCTTCTTACTTTATCTGGGGATTCTGCTAGTATACCAACCACCCCGTTGTCTAGCAGACTCCCTAACCGATCTGACACAGCTGGGCTCAGAGTTGCTGTTGGAGCCGCCCAGACTTTTAGTTTTGGGCGACTTCAACATTCCACTCGAGACCAGCTTGACAAATCTGACTGGTGCGGCTTGGGAGTTCATGGAAATCATGACAAACATGGGCCTATCCCAATTCGTTGTCAGGCCCACACATTGTGCAGGTCATACCCTCGATGCGGTCTTCAGTACGGAACAGGAATATCCATGGGCAGAGGTTATTAAAACCATCGCATTGTCATGGACGGATCATTTCCTGGTCAAGACTGAACTAAGAGTCTCTTCCCATCCCACCGGGGCTGGTGGACCCATTAGAATGGTCCGCCCCCAAAGGCTAATGGAGCAATAGGATTCCAGAAAGCCTTGGAGGGTTTAATGGCTGGTAACACCGGTGACCCTGTCGAAGCTTTGGTTAATACCTGGAACACCGACCTTACCAAGGCTATCAACACAATTGCTCCCAAGCGTCTTTTCCAACTGCTCCAAACCATAAGCCATGGTATTCATCAGAGCTTAGGAAAATGAAGTGGGTTGGACAACGACTAGAGCGCAACTGGCGGAAAACTTGACTCTTATCTGACAGGACTCGTCATAGGAGCTTTCTTTGGTCCTATTGAGAGGCAATACGTGCAGCGCAGAGATCCTTCTCCTCTGCATGTATTGTGTCTGCAGAGTCCCATCCAGCAGAGCTGTTTAGGGTGGTAAGGGAGATGACGTAGGTTATACCTGCGCAGAACCCATTGCTTAACCCAACAACGGCCTGCTGTGATGTGTTTAACAACTTCTTTGCAGAAAAATCTCTCAGATAAGAGCCAACTTAGATGCCGGTATTTTGATATAAACAATTGACGAGGTGTCTAGGAACTCCGTTGATGTAAGTTTACTGGATCAATTTCAATCCGTGAGTACCGAGGACATGGACAAGCTACTTGGTAGGGTGAGGAAGACAACCTGCCCTCTCGATCCTTGCCCTTCATCCAGGGGGTGTGTGCCTTGATGGTGTTCCTTAAGGGCATCATCAATGCATCCCTCAGAGAAGGGTGTGTTCCATCCTGTTGAAAGGAAGTGGTGGTTAGGCCACTCCTGAAAAAAACTTCCCTGGACCCCCTGGATATGAACAACTATAGGCTGGTTTCTATGTTACCATTCTTGAGCAAAGTTATCAAGAGGGCAGTTGTGCTTCAACTCCAAGTGGTCTTGGATGAAACTGATTATCTAGACCCATTTCAAACTGGCTTTAGGGCGGGATTTGGAGTTGAAACTGCCATGCTTGGCTTGACCGACGACCTGCATCTAAGCATCGACAGGAGTAGTGTGACCCTGTTGTGCTTCTAGACCTCTCAGCGGCTTTTGATATGATAGATCATAGCATCCTCTTGGATTACCTGAGTGGGTTAGGAATCAGAGGCACTGCGCTCCAGTGGTTCTGGTCCTTCCTCTCAGGCAGGTCCCAGAGGGTGCTGCTTGGGGACAGCTGCTCCAGCAGAAAGGAGCTTACTTGTGGTGTTCCACAAGGTGCCATCCTGTCCCCGATGCTGTTTAACATCTATATGAAGCCACTGGGTGATATTATTTGGAGTTATGGGGCTGGGTGTTATCAGTACACGGATGACACCGCGATCTATTTCTCCTTGTTCCGATCGTCGGCCTTGAATTCTGATGGCATCTCTCCTCTTAATGATTGTCTTAAAGCAGTAATGAGCTGGATGAGGAAAAACAGATTGAGATTAAATCCAGACAAAATGGAGGTGCTCGTGGTAGCGGCCCCAAAACCAGGAGTTGGGTTGCAACCTCCAGTCCTGAACAGGGTCACACTCTCCGTTAAGGACTGTGTTCGCAGTCTGGGGGTGCTCCTTGATTCATCACTTCAGATGACTAGTCAGGTGTATGCAACAGTCAGGAGCGCCTGTTATCAGCTTTGGCTGATACGCCAGCTGTGCCATTTCCTGGAAGTAAGGGACCTCAAGACTGTGGTGCACGCGCTGGTAATCTCTTGTCTAGATTTCTGCAATGCGCTCTACATGGGGCTGCCCTCATGCTTGGTCTGGAAACTTCAGTTGGTACAAAATATGGCAGCCAGAGTGGTCTCAGGAACATCTCGGAGAGACCATATAACTCCAGTATTAAAATCTCTCCACTGGCTGCCTATCAGTTTCTGGGCCCAGTATAAGGTGTTGGTTATTACCTTTAAAGCCCTAAATGGCTTGGGTCCAACTTATCTCTGGAACTGCCTCCTCCCATACAATCCTCCCCGTGCACTCCGGTCCTCTGTGAGGAATGTGCTTCAGCCACAAAAATCTAGGCTGTCTGCAACCTCCCAAAGGGCCTTTTCGGTAATCGCCCCCAAATTAGGGAATGGCCTGCCGAATGAGATCCATCAGATGATGAGCCTGAATAGCTTTTAAAAAGCAATAAAGATGGATCTCTTTCAGCAGGCCTTTCCTAATTAGATCCTGGCCTCAGGAGCTCCTGGCCTCTTTTAGTCATGCTGGCTATCTATCTATTTTTAATGTGATTTTAGATGTTTTTAATTTATACTGGTTTAATATCTTTTTATGGGGAAGGGTGGGGTGGGTGGTGTTTAGGGATTTTAATCTGCATTTGTATTTTAATTTTTGTAAGCTGCCCGGTTGTTTTTAACAGAGGGGTGGGGTAAAAATGAATTTTATTATTATTTATTATTATTACTAGTTTGAATAATGCACTGCCTCAAAGTGTGGTGGATTCTCCTTCTTTGGAGGTTTTTAAACAGGGGTTGGATGGCCATCTGTTGGGAGTGCTTTGATTATGTAGTCCTGCAGATCAGGGGAGTTGGACTAGATGGCCCTTGTGGTCTCTTCCAACCCTGTGATTCTATGATTCCTAGTTGCACAAATGGAAACAAACAAACACAGAAGCAGGAAATCAGTAGAAATATAGCATGGATATCAAAGAACAAGCTACTAACAAAACAACATAGTAAAAACGTACAGAGATCTATGCTAAACATTATCAGAGTTCCCCTGCTTTTACTTAAGTCTTGATTTAACTCATCAAAATTGATACCAGAAAAAATCAGTCAAAAAACACAAGCAGCAATATGGCCAAGTAAACATCCTTCAGCAGGACATTCCAGTATTTGATTTCACCACAGAAAAAGCTCTGTCCTTCATGCCAACTGATGATGTAGGAACATAGACCAAAGGATTGAGCATGTGGGTGGATGCAGCTCTGACAATGGAAAAGTGAGATGCGTTAATGCAATTGAGTTTGTCAAGCATCCAAACTGCTTCTGAATTTCAGCTTACCTCAGAACCTGGCTGCTTCCCCTATGAGTGAAACAACTAACCTGGCTTTAAAAGAAGAAACAGAAAAGGAAAGGAGAGTGAAAAAAAACTTAATAGTGGTATTCACTGAGTTTTAAGCACACTATTGATGTCTAAGTCAGCAGATCTTTTCCGTTTGAAACCAAGAAGTGCAGGTTTGTGTGTGTGTGTATGTGTGTGTGTTTGTTTTCAAGTATAACCAGGAAAAGCTTGCACTTTGATCTAAAGGTGATTCAAATGAGATCCACGCAGAGTTTAATGCCCAAACGTGTAAGGGGTTTCATAGTGTTCTTTTTTAAAAAAAATTAAAGACAAACCTTAGAAATAGAACCAGGAATCAGGGATGCTAGTGAAGTTCTCTGAACTCAGTCTCAGAAACAAATTTCAGGGACATGTAACAGCCAGCCTCAAAGAAGAAGGAGGCATTCCCTCTCCCCAGTTCTTCTCTAGCTTGGATTACCTGAAAGATGAATATATGGCCCAAAGGGTGGTCAGGATAGGTCTCAGATACATGACTGCCTGAGATGGAGCAGCAAAAGTTAAGGAACACCTGGCCAGTTATTTTCACCCCTGAGGCTGCATGCTCCACAAGCCCCTCAATACACATGGTAAACATGCAATAATAAGATTTTCTATGATTAATGATTTGCTGTCTCCACATCAAATTGGTCCTGATGACCAACATAAGGCTGGTCCAATATTAGGTGGGACCAACATCAGGTTGGTTCATCTAATTGTAACACTTCTCTCAACTAGTAGGTGTGTATCAGACAAAAGAAAGAAAATAAGGTAGCAAACTAGGTGTAGTTGGTCCCACCTCTGGCAACTCCTTGACCTTACCAGTGATGGCTGTACCCTCCATCCCACCAGCCTGAGTGCTCATCAACCATCTCTGCTTTCTATGAGAACCCTAAATTAGCTGCCCAAGACAGTTGCCTCACTTTTTCTAATGGATGGCCCTGTATACAACCTACCTTTAAGACCTCAGAATAGATATACTTTGTAAAGAAATTACTTCCTGCATACTGGACACAGAAGCCTGAATACTTGCATTAACTCCAACTAGAGTAGACCAATTCAGTCAATAGTATTTACCTGCCTTACCATTCCACAATGTTTCAGTGGGTCTACTCTTATTAGATACAGAAGACTGAATCCTAGTGTTAGCCTAAACTAGAGTAGACCAATCAATCAATAGGATTTACCTACTTTGTATGATGTTCACGGAAAGATACTATATGCAGGGTCAAAAACTAATATATACAACATACTTCAATGATACACTAAAATGTATTGCAATAATGGTCTAAGTATTGTATTACTCAAAGTGAGTTGATAAGTATTTTGCCACTATTTTGCCAATAATTACATAACATAACAGGAACAAGTATATAAAAAAGTATATAACATAGCAGGAACAAATATAAAACAATTTAATGACATTACCTTTTTCAAAAACAAACTAGATTAGTGGTCCATTGAAAATACATAAACAAAAAAAAGTCAGATGTTACCTCTCTCAAAGAGCCTTACCACACTCCCAAGAAAAGTAGCAAGGCAACAGGAACTTTCTGTCTACTCTGCTGCCTTACCACACAGTATCATCATTTTTTCATTCCAGTCCTGCAAGGGGCCAAGGTAAAACTGTGCCTTTTTGCTAACCAGAAAAACCTATTTGCAAAAAGGCACAGTTTTAGCTCTGTCCCCCATACAACCGGAATGGAAGAACGATAGAAGAATGGCAACGTCATGCAGTAAGGCAGCATGCTGCTGCCTTGCCATTTTTCTCTGGAGTGTGGTAAGGGTCAAAGAGTCTCATATTCCAATGTACTCTTTTCTAAAGAGTACTCACAGTATAGACACTTGACTCTGGAGAAATAAAGCAAATGATGAAACATGTAGAAAATTTGCTCCAGAGTAACCACAATAAGCAAACTTGACTTGAAGATAATCAAGCAGAAGTATAAATACTTGACTCAGGAGTAATAAAGCAGAGACAGTTAACTCGAGATGTTTCCAACTGTTTTGTTACAGACTTCTTCAGTCTCAATCAGTTTGAAGCAACATATAAGAATTCATATACTTCTAAACATCAAATGTTCCTTCATTTTCCAAAATGTGTGTGTCATTTTTGGAAAAAGAAGGAACGTTCGATGTTTGGAAGTATATGCCATTCAACAATAGCTTCAATGGGTCTACTCTTTTTTTTTGGGAGGGGGACTAATCTATTGGATTTCAGGCCAGAGAGTGATGAAGTTTGGAGGTTACACTTTTCCTAAACAGATTACTTCCCCCTATCCCTTCCCATCATTATTTTTCAGAGGTTTCTTGAGGCAGCAAGAGCAATAAATGGGTGGTACCCAGGGGAGCCACCTAGACACCAGTTTGACAGTGAATGTAAAGAACCATTTCTGATCAGTGCACAACAACAACAAAACAACTCCACCATTATTATCCAGCAAGCACAACAATAGTAAACAAACCCCCGTCCAGCACCTTTTCAGGGCTGTCATTTTGATCTGATAGGTCTGCTTTGCAGAGTCCTCTTCATCTTCCTTTCCCCCCCTTTTATGCATCAGCTACGCGCAGGAAGCCCCATCTGCTTCATTTAATGATTTCTGTTTGATGAATTTTTCTGTATTCATAAAGAGAGATGCTGTCACTGGGGACAGCCTGAAGCTCACCCACCCCTACAA
This sequence comes from Gambelia wislizenii, assembly GCA_030847615.1. NCBI lineage: Eukaryota > Metazoa > Chordata > Lepidosauria > Squamata > Crotaphytidae > Gambelia > Gambelia wislizenii. The sequence continues at coordinate 8,146,658 of JAUMIR010000008.1, forward strand.
TTTTTATCAAGCTCCCAGCCATCATCGCTCACAGCTTTCCTCTTAACACAACATGCACAATGTCGAACCCACAGTTCTCCCTGGCAGTTAGCTTCTGATTCCTTCGTAAACTGTAATTTGGAAGATGCGGGTTTAATTAAATGTGCGGGTAGTCAATCAGTCACCAAGAAAAACAAGGGCTCCTCTGCCGAGGGAATTAACGGCGCCAAAGCAGGCTAACATATGAAGCCGCTCCCTAGAAACTCCTAAATCTTGCAAGCTTCCAGCACTGAAATGGAAAGAAAGTTATCAAATAAAAAAATCTGTTTGCTTGTGGCTGTGCTGTGACAGCTTTGTTAGGCCTAACAGATGACAAGGATTATGCAATCAATATAGATTTACTGAGAGAGCTCTTCTGTTTTTGAGGCACCTTCAGGAAAACGACAGCCATTAAAAATGTACAAAGGCCAGTTCAGGGCTTGTGGTCTCTCGCTTTTAGCTATTGCTTCTTATTATTTTTTTCCACCCGAGTTATGTCAGGATCAATTTTTTCTAATAGATATCACTTATCCTACATGATAATCAGCCTATCATAGCCCATTGATTACATGACAACCCAATTTAAGTCTGGTCCAGCAGATAAGAAACACAGGGAAATCTCTTGTTGAGGAGGTAAAAATCCTTTTACAAAACTTGCCCCTGAAGTTTTAAATTCTTAACACCCATTGGCGATATGCAGGCAGAATGCCTAAATTGTGGCTTCATCACCGAAAGCCCTACATAGTGCTAGATTACCTTCAGAAATATTAACAAGAGGTAAGACCAGAGAATGTTCATGGCTGGAATTCTAGATCATGGCTCCCGTAGTACAAGAAATCAAATGTCCACTCATTTTTTGGGGGGCCTCAGGTAAGCTAGGTTTTGCAGGAGGTGAATAGCCAGACCCCTGTTGTGGTTTTACGCTGGTGTAAATGCCAATACACAAGTGGCTGCACATTCTTATAGGTTAGTATCATATTCAGGGTCATGTAAGCCCTTTTTATACCAATGTAAACCATTGCTCAAGTAGTTCCATTGTAAGCATAGACCTTTGCAGTATGTAGAGAGTTGGATCAACTATTGTGCATGGGGAGAGTATAAAACTACAAGGCCTATTTCTCAACTAGTTGCATGGTAGTGCAATCCAATAGTGTCAAGTAGTGTGGTTTTATGCTGCACAACCCATGAATTGCCAGTATTTTCCCAAATCCACATAAAAAGTCCCCAAATGGAGAGATTCTCATCTGTCCAAGAGTGTCCTTGTCAGTGTTTCCTGATACTTGGGAAGTCCATCTTTGCCTCTTATTTGAATATTTCTGAATATTTTTTTGATCTCTAGTATGTAGAGTCCCTTCCAGCAAAGACCAAATGCATGAACACTGGAGGGCCCACACAATCCCCTCATGCAGAGCCTCCATTGCTTTAGGGCTATGAAAAAAAATACTACGTTTTATAGGCACTGTTCCAGGTTTCGTCAGAACTATCCCTGGTACTAAATGTAAGAGTTCAGCACCTTGAACAGGACCCATAGGGAAAAAAATCCAAGGCAGGACTTGTAAACTCAGTATGGATTCACTGTTCCAAAGCAATGAGCCACTGGTTGCCTCTGCCATCATGCATATTTGCAATATGAGGAACTTCAATTTTTAACACACACACACACACCCAAAAAACTTCATTTTTATAGGGGGCTGGTTTAAGAACAAACAAACAACCCTTCTGACAAGTTTGTTCTGGATTGAAGAAGGATGCAATTATTCACATAAAATATATATTTATTAGAATGATGGGAACAGAACCTCATGACTGTGCTGGCAAAAATGTTTCCGTTTCAGCCTTAAGTTGCTCAAAATAAAAGTGAGCTGTACCTGAGGTGGATAGTTAGAACAGTCTGTTATTCTTCAGTGATAGGAAAGTATTAATTATTATTGTTTGTACCAACAAAGGCCATGAATTCCCACCCCACCCCCCATGGACTGCATCATCCATAGCAAGCCAAAATACTTCAATTTTCCTCTGCAGTTCCTCTCGAAATGGTGACAGGAAGGGAATTTGTATCACTTCCTGTCACCATTTTGAGAAGAACTGCAGAGGAAAACAGAGGTATTTGGGGATAGTACAAGTTTCTGGGTGGTTTGTGGGGATGAAGTGTGGATATTTTTACATGCTTTCATGCATTTGGGGAGCTTTCTTTTTTTATTATTATTTTATTTTCAAGTTAATTTTACAAAGTATAAAACACAAATACAAACATAAATATATATAAAAAAACCCAACTTCCTCATCAACTGAGTTTGAACTCATGCAATTGTCATTTCATTGATCTTTCTCATACATTACTGTAATGTTTTCCATATTTTTGGAGAAGCTATTCCCATATACATTTGTGTATCTTATCCTTTACATATCTGATACTTACATATCTAATACTTGTAAAACTCATATATAAATGTATTCAATACTCCTTTACTTCACCTAACATTGCAGCAGCTCCAATAGTATTATCACACTATCCAATGTCTAGTTACAGTAATATTTCCAACTTTATTCCCTTCTCAAATGAAATCTATCTGTTCTGTATCTATCAATCGAAAGATTCTTCTCTCAGCCTCTTTAGCATTAATTTATAAACCAAGTGGCTGCATATAAATTCCATTCCAACTTCCAATATTCTATCAGTTTTGCCCATTCTTCTCTAAACTTGTTTGCGGATCGATATTTAATCCAATATGTAAGTTGCTCCATATGTGCAACTTCTAATAACTTATTCATCCATTCTTCTACTTTCGGTATATCCTTTTGTTTCCAATATCTGGTGTATGTGACTCTCGCTGTGGTGGTCATGTATAGCATTAAAGCACTTGGGGAGCTTTCTGAGCTGTTTGGGACCAAAACTTGCACTAAAAATTATGTATTGATTTTTAAAAAAAAAAAAAATTAGAGGGCTAGGGGGTTTTGGAAGACTGGTGGTTCACTTTAGAGGAAATGAAACTAGGGTCCAAAGGCAGCATGCAGCCTATGGGTTCCACCTGGCTCACTCTTGTTCTAGACTGAGCCCATATGGTGTTAAGGTCTCAAGTCTGTGGATCTGGACATTTTGCCTTTTATCAAAAGAGATGGCAGCTCAATTCCAAACACAGACAAATTAGAGGCAAATGCGACAAATTCCTAACACAAATACAAAGAAACACAAACAGATTCCAAACACAGACGAATCAAAGTCTTTATTTTATTGATATAGATCAGTGATACTTCTTTTTTTTTGAAAGAAAGAAAGAAAGAAAGAAAGAAAGAAAGAAAGAAAGAAAATCTAAATTGCCTTTAAAGTTGTTCATTTTAGTTAATGTATTTTATGTTTTTAACAATGCCTATTTATTCAGTTGTTAGATGCCTTGAGTTTCATTTCTGGGAAGAAAAGCATAGTAGAAATCAAATAAATCCAATCAAATAACACACAATTTGACCACTGTATTTGTATCTCTTCGAGGTTTTGCTATCCAGCCACTAAGAACAAGTCCTCTAAGCTCCATGGATGCAAGAAAAAGGACAGGAATCTTGAGTGGCTGCTCTCCAGAGAGTTAACAAAGCCCAGGACTCATATCCCCAGGAGCAATCTCAGTTCTTTTTCATGTGGGCAAGTATTTTATGGCCAGAGATATATATGTATTTTACACTGAATATCCAAATTGTGGATATGTATGCATAAGCTACATGTGTGCAGAACCCTGGTTTTTATTTGCATTGCTATATTGCCTTTGTCACATGGTGCCATAAAAATAAAGGTTACATGTGGCTAAACAAATACTCGCATCATTACAACAGGATTTGCTTTGAAGCTTTGGAACAATAGCTTATTGATTACAGATTTTTGCCCAGAATGATTCATAAAAGTGAAACCATAAAAAAGAAAGCATGCTCATCTTTGAGTGCTCTGGAAGAAATTGGTCATGTCCTTCCTGTGACATTAACACTGTGGCCCTCGCTGTATGCCTGTTAGCAACTTTTTTCATTTTCTCATTTTAGCCCTGTTCTAATTTAGTTCATGGAAAATTCCAAAGGATGTGAATGGGATTTGAACAAACCCTGCAATCTGACCCAATCTGCAAATCATCTGTTGCAGTAATGAGTTTAGGATTGCCAGTTCAGGATTGTCCTAGGTCCTGAGGTTTCCAGACTAAAATGTGAGATGTAGGTATGGCTCTTGGTGATGTCATGAAGTGTTATCATAGACTCATAGAGTGGGAAGAGACTGCAAGAGCCATCTAGTCCAACCCTCTGCCCTGCAGGAATACACAATCAAAGCATTCCTGACACATGACCATCCATCCTCTGTTTAAAAACCTCCAAGGAAGGAGATTCCACCACACTCCGAGGCAGCACATTCCAATGCCCAACAGCTCTTACTGTCAGGAAGTTCTTCCTAATATTTAGATGGAATCTCTTTTCCTGTAGTTTGTGTCATAGTCTCTGGAGCAGCAGGAAACAAGCTGGCTCCATCCTCAGTATGACATCCTTTCAAATATTGACTATAATGTCACCTCTTAACCTTGTCTTCTCCAGGCTAAACATACCCAGCTCACCAAGCTGCTCCTCATAGGTCATGGCTTCCAGACATCCAACCATTTTGGTTGCCCTCCTCTGGACACGTTCCAGCTTGTCAGTGCCAGCTTGCCTTCTTGAATTGTGGTGCCCAGAACTGAACATCACATTGCATTATGCATTAATATGCATTAAGTACCAACCATATTTGCTCACAGCTTCTCATTCAAACACATGCACATGCATGAATGTGCGTGCACACACACAGAGATAATATTTTTGTGTTTGGAAATTAAGACAGATATCTTAGCTAAAGGGGCTGTTCCCAGAGCAAGAGGAAATGGGGGAGATTACTAGGAAATTAGGAGAGAAAGTGGACACACAGCAGAGTGGAGAGTGAGACCTGGCACCACAAAAACTGAGAGAGAAGGCTAAAGTTATCTATGTAAGTACATAGAACCTCGCCCCAGGAGAACACCAACAAATCAATTAAGTCTTGCCAGTTGTAGCAAGCTGCTGTTCTTGAAGCTGAACTGAAGATTACACACAACCCTTTCCTTTCACTTTAGCCACCTCGAGTCTCATTGGTGGGGAAAAAAGGTGGAATAGAAATGAATAAAATAATACTAAATAAAATAATAATACATGGAGCTGATCGTTTCCCCAAAAAACTGGAGTATTTGCACCCTCATCTCCCTCCTACAGATGACCCATGAAAACTGGAGAGTCAGAGCCAGGCCCTGAGATCTGGCACCCCAGATGAGATATTGGTGGTTCTGACAAGTTCAGATGCCTGGTGGAGCTCATGTTCCTCTATTATCAGCTGCCATTAGACATTACCTTGGCTAAAATGGTGGTGCAATCTTCCGCTGTTGTTTGAACATGCCAATAATTCTCACTTGTGGTGACAATTTTTATTAAAGCTCTAGATCAAGGGTAAGGTTCTCTGGGCAGTCCTTCTGTGTAAGTCCCGCTGGAAGCAATCAGAGGAAGATGAGTCACCACTTAATCCAATGCTAGGATCTTGTTGACAGATACAACAGACTGCTGCCTCAGCATAGCAAGTCATACTAAATCAAGTACGGCATTGCAAGTAAGGTTAACTGAAATTATTGGGATGTATCTTAAGTCCTCAAGGGAAAAAAGCATCACAGTTATGGGTTCCAGCAACTCCTTTTGGGACATGGTAGAACTGATCTTGTAAACGAGGAATTCTCGCCAGATCATTCCAAAACTAATGCTGTATTTCCCTGTAACCAGATAACTGGGACCTGGACTGGAGTGTGCACATGCATGCATGCATGCAAACACACATACACACACCCTCTGATAATTGGAAAATGGATGTGATACAGGGAAGAAACGAACCAGTGGGTAACTTAACTTCACAGACATAACCCATCTCCCATCCTAATATATATTGGAACAGTATTGTGGGGGCTAAATACCCTAAAGCCATCAGATTCGGTCTGATCTTGGAAACTAAGCAGGGCCAATCCTGGTTAATACTTAAATGGGAAACCACCAATAAATATCAGGTGCTGTAGGCTATATTTCAGAGGAAGGAACTGGCTAAAACCACCTCTGAGTTCCTTGGCTAAGAAAACCCTATGAAATGCATGGGGTCACCATAAGTCAACAGGCAACTTGAAGGCACAAACACTAACAAGCTGCTAACAGGAAGCATTACTCCTCTGGTGTGTTCCTACTTACCTCTGTATCCTTGAGCTGTCAAGCTAAAGTATCTGGCAAGGCCTACAGAACCCAAAATAACATTCCCATGCCACTGGACAGTTGTTAATATTTGGGCACGGTTCAGATAAATATTCTAGAACCCATTTACCTGGTGACAAGGGGCCACATACTACAACATCTTCTGTTTAGAAGACTGACCAGTCCAAATCCATTTTAAAGAATCAGAATTAAGAAGACCGGGGATCTTGAAAGTTCTCATCAAATGTGAACAGCTGGCCAGAAGACTAAGCAGGCACATCACTCACTTGGTCTTGGTCTTCCCCATTGTGGTGACATTAAATGCATTTTTCTTTTGACATGGTAAACATTTAAAAAAAAAAAGAGTGTATCTATACATACAGATTAGCATATGTGCATTTCATGTAAATCTGTGTCCTTTTTGGTAGTGATTCATTTCCTCCTTTTGAATGATGCACAAATGGTTACTCTGCTACACATGGGGACCCACATGTGCACATAAATTTAACTGGCACAATTTGTCCTCCCCTCTTTCAGGAGAAGAATAGCCCTGACCAAGCCTTCATGTGAAGCACCTGTCTCATTCACATGCCATGCACATGGTGGCTAAAAAGGCCAAAACACCCACCTTCTGCAGAACACAAAGAGGACACAAACTGAAACATCCTTCCACCAAGATACATTAGGTGTGGGGAAGATGAGTGTCAATCATGGTGTCTCTCATATATAATGTTGCCTTTCCCAGTGTGCTGATTGGCTGCTCAGGAAACACACCCAGCCAATCACCACCTACATGCAGATTTCCTCTACCCCTCACAATCCATGCCTGTCACTCAGTCTATGGCCCAGATTGGAAACCAGACAGTCAACTGGTGGTGGCAACAGGCTGCCTGCAATGGGACCCAGGCAGTCAACTGGTGGCGGCAGCAGTAGGATGCTGCTGCTACCACTGCAACAAAACCAAGGCAATCAACTGGTGACAGCAGGGCAATAGAGCAAGTCACCCTCAGCAATTCTGGGGAAAGTATAGAATGCTGAGAAGGGGGAGGAGGAATTTAAATCCACCAGCCTACCTTACAGAGTTGTTGTGAGGTCTACTAAGATGTTTTGGGGGGACTTGTTTAACGGCGTATGGTATGCCAGGTCCAGCTAGTTAACATGTTTAAAACTTTTTTTTCCTTGCCCTTCTTTTTTAACAAAATTGTCTCAAAGTTGGTAGCTTGGATCTAGGCTCTGCCTCCGATGAAATAACAAATCCTTGGGATGGATTTTTGAATATTTCTTTCCCCACCACCCCAACACCAAAGGCCATTCCATTCAGAGGAGACCATGACCCATCTTCAGGGCCTTGAAATGGCTGCCATGGGAATGAAGTCAACTTCCACCCACCCAGTTGCATGGGCCTAAATAGGGGTGGGAATTATACAGCCCTCCATATATTGTTGGCTTGGAACTCCCAGCAGTCCTATCCACCAAAGCCAATGATAAAGTATCCTGGGATTTGCAGTCCAACATAATCTGTTGTTCTTGTTGTTCCTGCTGCAGCTGTTGTGGTTATTAAGCAAGTCACACTCTCTCAGACTCAGAGAGAGGCAATGGCAAATCCACTCTGAACAAATCTTGCTAAGAAAACCCCATGATAGGTTTGCCTTAGGGTCACCATAAGTTGTCAATGACTTGAAGGTACACAGCAACAACAAATTATTGCTTTATTCATTTACATACCACCATTTTCTCAAGACTGGAATTCAAAGTGACTTACAAATTATTAATAACATTGGTAAAATGTGTGTGCATTTGTGTGCATGCACACCTTCAAATTGCTTGTCAGTCTATAGTAACCCTGTGAATTTGATAGGGTTTCCTTAAGCAAGGAATACTCCAAGGTAGTTTGACATTACCTTCTTCTGAAATGTAGCCTACAGCACCCAATAATCCTTGGTGGTCTCCCATCCAAGTATTAACGAGGCCTGACCCTGCTTAGTTCCCAAGATAAGACAGGATCTAATGTTGTACATATACACACACACACACACAAAATTAAACATTCTATAGCGTTAAAACCACTTAAAATTCATTAGAAGACAGGCCATTAAAAATCAACAAACCAGCACACCATGGAAAGCCCAACACTGTCAATTCCATCAAGCCTGATGGAAAGTCTGGCCCTCTGTCTTGCTCCCACCAGATGTCCCTGGGAAGGTATCAGAGAAGGGCCTCTCCCAAAGAACTTTGAGCTGGCATAGACTGATAAAGGGGGATACGGTCCTTCAAATATCCTGGACCCAAGCTGTGTAAGGCTTTACAGATTATCTATGAGAAGCCACATGATTCTCCTCCCCAGCCTAAACATAGATGTAGCTGAATTTTACTAGCGAACACACTTAGCCTATAGTGCAGAGGTACAGTTCCAGTCCAGCCTGATCTGTTTTAAAGGGGAATATGGTATGCATGTGGGTGACTTCAAAATAATCAGCACTTCTGAAATTAGCCATATCAGGTAGCAATACTATCGGCATTTCTTTTCCTCTTTCTTGATTTCTCCCTCCCACCCCACCACTTCCTCAGTAATTAAAAAAAATGTCGGGGAAAGAAGAGTATGTACAGTATGTCATAAAATCTCTCTGAACTACCTATATTTACTCCTGAAAGTGAATTCTTGATAAGTCCTAGGATATCAAAGAAGCGATGGATCAAAGTGGTTTTAATAAGCAACCTAGTGTTTGTAGAACCTGCGCTTTCATGTCTCATGTTTTGTTCAAGTTCTTAATTTCAGTTTCTCACCACAGAAGGCACTTAAGATAACTATCTATAACCATATTGTCATGTTGAATCCTTTGATTATTTAACATGTACACCTTAGTGAAACAAAAATGCCTTTTTTCCCCTCCCCGTAACATTTGGACTTCATTGTGTTTTGCATGAATGCTAGATTAGATTTTTGTCTGTCTCACTATTAAGTAGGCTAATTTTCTGCACCACTTTCCCTGCTTAAAAACATAGAGTTGAATTGGTGGGTAATAGATCACTCACTGTGTCAGTTAATGGCTGTTTTTGTTCCCTGTTTTGCCTTTTCTTCCTCTTTAACAGAAAAAGTGGGTGAGGGAGTCTGGAATTCAAACCTGAAGACCAAAAGAAAATATACTTAACAGATTAATTTTTAGAAGAAGCAGTAAAAGGCCTTTTCCAAGTAGATATAGCTCTACTGTTTTACATAGAAAAAATCAGTAGTCTTATCCTTCTATTAAATGGGTGTTTCCTAGGCTTACATAGTACTTTGTAGTAGAAACAAACCACTTTAAAAGGAGGGGTACACACCAAAGGCATAAATCTTCAAGAACCGTGGTGACTGGGGAAAGGTGAGAATTTTGTTTTGGTTCATCTTTGATAAGCATTTCCTAAAATTCACAAATTCAAGATAGGGAAAAAAAAAACACCTCCAGATTTCAATATTTTTCTTCTGGTGCTGAGAAACTGAAAGATTGTTGATCCAGGCCCAAGGCTCTGAGTGGTTAACTCTTCTTAATCTGGGATTAAAACCCTGTATAGTCAACCATGGCTGCATCTGCACTGCAGTAATAATCCACTTTGACACCGCTTTAACTCTCATGGCTCAATGCTATGGAATCATGGGTTTTGTGATATATGTAGCCTTCTATGTCAGAGAGCTCTGGTGCCACAACAAACTACAAACCCCAGGATACCATAGCATTGAGCCATGGCAGTTAAAGCAGTGTCAAACTGGAGCATTTCTGTAGTGCAGATGCAGCCCATGTGAGGCTGTGCTAGACTTGGTGCTGAACTAATAATAATAATTATAATAATAATAATAATAATAATAATTTTTATCCCACCCCTCTGTTAAAAACAATCAGGGCGGCTTACAAAAATTAAAATACCAATACAGATTAGGATTGCCACCTTCCTTTTTGGAGAATCCTCATCGGGTAGCGAAGTACAATGTGATCTCGTGCTGCATCTATATAATTTGACTGGTACAAATGGAGGGAAATTTTGTTCAGGTCATTTTAAAAAGCCCTCCCCATTGCAAACATCTGCATATCTGGAAGAGAAAGAATTTAGGCCGGATCTAAGGATCTAATCAATAGTGTCAACTAGAGTGGACCTATTGAATCAAGTACTGAAAAGTAAGTCAACTCTTGCATGAATCCCATTGATTCAATATGTCTAACTTTACTTTGGAGTAGCAATTGGTAGACCTTGAGTTGTTAAAAAAAAATACACTGTGGGAGAAAGCAAAATGTTACCTTCCCTAGAAGGCAATTGTCAACTGTGCCTTTGGGTTCCCAGAGAGGGCAGTAGAGGCAAAGGGTACCTCATTACAGATTACTGGGAAAGCTAATCTCATCTCCCTCTACATAACAGGTGCTCTGGTGCTGAATGAGTATTTTAATCAGTCCATGCAGCAGGAGTTTTCAGCTGGCAACATACACAGCTAGACTGGGGCAAAATATGTCCTTATATTATTAAAACAGCCTTGTACATATTAGTCAGATTTGAGAGAAACCCAGTAACAGCTGTGAGAAAGAAAAGTATGTGGCCCTGATCATGAATGTTGATAAACTTGGATGAAAACTGGATGAAGGCTATTTCCTTCTTGTTTGAACTCAGTTGTAGATTTGCAAGGCCAGCATACAGTTGGTCCTGTTCTGAGAGCCAGACGCCAGATGAAGATGTGACTTGTTCCATTTTTCATTTCCGGATGTACATCACCCAAATTGAGAGCCAGTCTCAAAATACACATAGCTACCCAGAAAGAAAGAAACAGGATTCATATCCTGCTTTGAATGAACATTATGCTGGTATGAATGAAATATGGACCTCCTCACCTCTCCTAACCCCAACCCCAAGGCTCCTGAACAGATGTTGCATTTCAATCAGCTGAAACTGAAATGGGAAGCGCAGGTTCATATAGTCCAAAACTCTCTTCCAAAATAGGTAGATTTAGCTTCACAGCTGGGCATATGGGTAGGAACTATGCATAATAAGACCCAGTGTGAGTCGTACTGCTTTATTCAGCATCTAAGGCCAATGACATCTTAATTTTAAACTTTTACAATGTCCACGCTAAAGCAATTAAAACATCCATGCTAAGATTGTTAACAAAATTCCTTTGCAGGCTTATGTATAGATTTCCATTTGGATCTATATAAACTCATTTTTCCCCTGTCTCCACTCTCTCACTCTCCTCGGTTGTCGATGACAGACAAGTCAAAAAAGGGATGTCTTGAACCTGGAAAATATTTCCTTTTAAATTATTGTCTGCCTTTCTTTTCTCCCAGCAAATCAAGAATTTAAGATCTCTCTTTGAAGGACTCTTAAATTAATAAAGCACTCTGGAATATAGTTAACTACCACATGTAATACAAGAATTGCTCCAAACCTGGCGGTGATTAAAAAAAAAATCCCCATGAGCTGTTATACTATCATAGTTTAAGAATTTCAACTTAATCATAATTTTACGCTCAAATATACCCTTCATGGCAGGGGGAGACAAAGTGCAGCCTATGGGTACAATATAGTCTTTGGGACCCAAAGTGTGGCCCTTGAAGCCATCCAGAAGCCCACAGACTCTGGGAAAAAAATTCTGGGCAATTTTTATACTCCAGTTCCATCCTGCTCCAAAGGATCAAACTCACTGCAAAATACAGGAGTTTTACTCCCTTTACCAAGCCCCCCCCCCCACACCCTTAAAAGCAAAAAAGAAAGAAAGAAAGAAAGAAAGAAAGAAAGAAAGAAAGAAAGAAAGAAAGAAAAGAAAAAAGGCTGGAAATCAGCCAAAATTGAAACAGAAAGTGATGTAACATTACTTCCTGACATGTCATGTGTATCAGCCTAGCCTGCTGGTGGGATACAAGGGTGAAAACTTCCCCCTGCCCCCTTGCTACATGGTCTCAATCCAATTTCTAGTCCCAAATGGAGTAGACCCATTGAAGCAATTCCTCAATGGTAATTTTACAGTTGTAAATCCAATTGACTCAATAGATCTAGTTGGGACTAGCAACTGGATTTTTTGCCTAGGTTATTTCCAGAGAGAAGGTAACAAAACATCACAATGAAACCTTTTCTACATGCCATCATGCTTATGCAAGGGCTTTGGAGTGCGTTCCATCCTTTCCTTTCCACCTCCCCAGCTCCTTTCTCTTTATTTAAGCTAGATAGATCAAAGATTTCCATAGTGGCTGTAACCAATATTGTTTCTTGGCCTAAACAGATAATTGCCCTTCTGGATGTATAAAAGATATCTCACAGAGCAAAGTTGAAAAATCATTAATAAGGTGGATTGATTTACTCACAAATTCTTCCAGAAGTGTGATTAATAAGCCATCCCCTGGTGTTAGATATAATCTTCAGATCTCTCTTCACGGCATGACTTTATTTCTGCAACAACTGCACTGTTCAATCATTAATCATTGCACTCAGAGAACAGTTTATCTCTGCTAATGTTCATGCGACACACAAAAACAACATTTCATTGTTATGTCTAATGACGATGACATGCAATAAGTTAAAAAAAGAACAAAAAAGGAGTGAAGGTTTCAGGAATTAGTTTTATGTGCCTGCACATTTTTTTAATCTGGCCCAAATACACCACTTTAAGCTAATTCAAGTTTGGTCACATAGGAAATTCAGGCCCTGAATTTCCTCTCTTGGTATATACAGTAGGCCTAGAGAGAACACTTCATCATGTTCTCAATGTGAGGGATCCTTTCCAGGACCCTTCGCATAGAACATTTTTCATATATAATCTGGAACCCTTATTTTTCTTATCCAAAATGAATGATGGAGTGTTCTCTAGGCATTTCTAGGTCCTCCAGCATGACTCTTTTGTCAACTTCTGGAAGAAGCATACCATAGAGTCAGGCTGGAGGATGTAGAAATGCCTAAAGAGAACTTTTTTTTTCCAGTCACATATAATTGAATCCATGTGGTACAAGCTCATGTAATATGCAGACCTACTCTACTGAGCTTATCTTAAAGGGAGTAGAGTGGAAAGGCCCAATTTCCCTGATGAGGAGGAGGAGGTGGGGAACAACAACAAATTAAATACATAATACAGTTAAAAGAGTATATAGAACCAATACATATTAAAACAAATGATACATACTTTAAAAATTATATTTTAGAACTCATCTAGATAGGCCTTCCAGAAGAAACTGATCTTAAGTGTTCAACTTAGGCAGCATATCCAGTTGTCAAATCCCTTCTGGCAGGTCATTCCACAGTATTGGGGCAGCCCAAAGAAAATGTCCTCTGGGTAATAGTTGTCAGCCCAATTTTGACTCACTGAAGTAAATCTCCCCCAGAGGACCTGAGTGTATGGGGCAGATTATATGGGAGAAGGCGATCCTATAGGTAACATGGTTCCAAACCATGTAGGACTTTAAAGGTAACAAGAAACACTTTGTACTTTACCCAGAAATGTGCCTAAACTCCTAGGGCTTGTCTATATGGTGAAAATACTCCTCATAGAATTCAAGGAGAATACATTTTGTCTAAATGGTATCCCACATCAATCCGATGTATTTGGAATGCGGAGGGCCAAAACTGCCAAATAAATAAAGCCTTTGTGGCTTTCCTGTATTTTTTTAAAACACACACACACACACACAAAAGAAATGCACATTCCCACTCATTGGGACAACCGATTCACTTTGCTGAGCATTCCTGATAAGAGCAGAAGTGGAAAGCTGATTGGCCAGATGTGCACAGGCAGGCAGAGCTTGCTGGCAAGGGAAGCGTCCAGAACCACCATGTTGGATTTTCACCGTAGTGATTGTGCGCTGAGGTGATGAAACAGCCTTTTTTTCTCTTTTTTCCTCTGTATATTTAAGCAGAATAGCACACAGCCACACCTTGGATATTTTTTTTTTAACTGTTCAGCAACAGCAACTGGTGACAATAAAAAATGAGTAATTCACTTGCGCCCACCATCTTGATTCGCAGGCATGCCTGTTTGAACAACAAATTCATATGGCTTCGCATGCCTGCAATCTTGGGAGGGGGGGGGAACATGGAGACAAATGAAATCTTCTGCAAATTGGCATTAGTGCACATCAATCCACATTTTATAGCCTTGTATAGACAAGAGCATGAAACCTAACCACCGGTGAGTATAGACATGCACAGGTTGCTAACTCCAACAGAACATTTCTGTTTATTTATTTATTGAATTGGGGGTTCCAGGGACCACCAAACTTGGTAAGGGTCACATGCTGTCCCCAACCTACATGTTGACACCCACAGGGAGAGTTGTAGAATAAGTCCATCCCCATCTCACTGTGACCAATTCAAGGGAAGGATAAATTTGCAACAATTAGGTATGTGCAGGAGCTAATGAATTCGTTTCCAGCAACTGCATGTAAAAACAGCCACAATGAAAACCATAGGGCTTCCACATGTCTCTCACAACAGTGCTCACTCCCTGCCTGGGAAAGAATGAGCCTTACTCTGAGCTCATATTTATAAACCGCACTGTCACTGCAACTGATGCTGTATCAGCAACAATAATTATCAGTGTGCCTTCAGCTTCCACAGAGCCGACGTTTGCCTGATCCAAGTGGAAGCCTGCCAGGTTGGCCTGTGGTACACTTACTGAAATTAGACATCCTCTTGCCACCACCCCATCCCTATACTCCCCCAGTTAGGATTGCACTGTCACCCACTCCTGTTAAACTGTGAAGGAATTAGTGTGGTTTAAAGTGACATTTCTGATGTTGTCTCATGAAATTTGAGTTCTGAATTATGAACTATAAGGAAACCTGCTTCAGGGGCTGCTGGCAGGAATCTGAAACGAAGATAGTAGCTTGACCTTCTTTTGGCAAGCAGTGGTGGAAGAATGCGGTGGCCTGAGGTAAAATTAGAAGATGCTTTTTCTGTGTTAGCAAACTGAAAGCAGCCGTGTTTGGCATCATGGGGCAAAAAGAAAAAGAAAAGGGGGGGGTGCCTTCTATAGTGCCTTACATGAATACATCAGAAGCCTGGAAAAGTTTCTGTTTTGGACTGTTGTTGTTGTTGTGTGCCTTCAGGCCATTTCTGACTTATGGTGACCCTATCACAAGGTTTTCTTGGCAAGATTTATTCAGAGGAGGTTTGCCATTGCCTTCCTCTGAGGCTGAGAGAGCATGACTTGCCCACGATCACCCAATAGGTTTTCATGTCCGTGCAGGGATTCAAGCCCTGGTCTCCAGAATCCTAGTCCAACACTCAAAACTCTACACCATGCTTGGCTCCCAAAATCAGCCAGCCAGCCTGAGCACTAGTCACAATGGCTGCAGAATAGTGAACATTGTAGTCCCAAAAGTAGTTTTCCAAGCTTGGAAATGCACGAGATGCCTTAAAATGAGTCAAAAATTTGGATCATCTTGCTTAGTATTGTCTTCATCCAAGATGGAAGACCTTTGTCCACCCACATGTCTCGGATGACAACTTCCACGATTCTTTACTACTAGCTTTACCCAGTGTAACATACGCTGTTATCTACATATATAAAATGCTTCGGTATGTTTCCATTCCCACTCTGCTGATTGACCACTTAGGAAACATGTCAAGAGTATGATCATTTGATGCATTAATATATAACCTTTCAAATCAATTAGAATGGCTAGTTTCATGCCGAGAGCCCAACCGCCACTGCCATGCAACCACACGTACACTAAGACACACACAACACATGCGCCAGGATGCAAGTTCCCCTCCACCGCCATGGAACCACATGTACACACACACCATGCTACACTTATACCATGCTATACACACACACCACATGTGCCAGGACACAAGTGCCCCTCTGTTGCTGCCATGCAACCGCATGTACACACACAAAGACACTCCCCATGCTACACACACACCCCATGCTACATTGCCCACCTACACCTCCCATGCCACACACATACACCACCCCACATTACACACACACAAACACCCCACATGCATCAGGATGTGAGATTGCCTCCACCACCATGTTTGGAAAAGAGCTGAAGCTGTCTACATGTTTCCACCCCCAGTGTGCTGATTGGCTGCCCAACAGGAAGCTTTGATTGGTTGGGAAGCTTCCTACTGTTAAGGTCCAGGGATTGGACAGGAGGTTCTAGGAGCAGAGACACTGGGGCTGGATCAGGAACACAAGAGACAGAGTCCAAAGTCCAGGCAGAGTCAAAGATAAGCAAAAGTTCAAAAAGAGTCCAAGGCCCAGCTATAGACAACACAGAAGACCATGTTGTGATGGCCAAGAGTGAGGGCCGAATGCTGCTCTCAAATAGCCGTTCCCCTGGCTGCTTCAGGTGTGCTGCATGATCACCACCACCTGCGTCTGATAGCTTGGCCCTGGTTCTTCCAAGACTCCCACAGCCAGGGCCTGAGTCTGCAAAGAGGTTGTGCAGCCAGGGACCTAGTCCTGTGAGGAGACGCAGATCCTGGCACCTAAGCAGCCAATCAGCACACTGAAAATGGCAACATACCCAAGAGAATTATATATAGAGAGATTTGTGGCATTGGGTGGAGTTTATGAGAACTGTAGGCCAAAACAATCTGGAATGATAATTTTCCTCCACTTGCACCAATCACTGGTATCAACTGTCCAGGACTGGGAAAAGTGTAGCCTATGGATCCTATGGGGCTCCTGGACCCCACTTTTACAGCCCCTTAAGCACCCCCATCTGTCCCTCAAAGTTCCCTCAGCTCCCTTATTTGAACATGGTGCAATTTGCAAGTGCAAATCAAATGAAAATTCCACCCAAATTCCCCCGCCTTCAAGTGTGCAAAATGAAAACCCCAAATGCCCATAGAACCTCCCATTCCCCTCTCAGATACCTTCTTTTTGGTCTGTTTCTTCCTCAAAACGGTGACAGGAAGTTACACAATGTCAATTCCATTCACTATTTTGAAGGAAAAACTGAAACTGAGCAGGGTTGGGGGAAGAGAAGGTATTTTGTCATCCTTGGATGGGGTGTGGCTTAAAAATTGACCCCCTTCCCCACACACACACTCAATGCAAATGTCCACCCATGGTTTAAGACAAGATTCTTTCCCTTCCCATATTAAACTTGGGACCTTTCTTGTATAAAATATATGCTACTGCATCACTGCACTATGAGCAGACACATCTGATAGGACCCTGTTTGGTACAGGGCAGCTTCCTAGGGTTGTATCAGATGTGTCTGCTCATAGTGCAGTGATACACTAGTCATTTCTCCATCTATCTCAGTATCTTTTATGCTTTGGAAGTAACTCTCCAATGTTTGAGACAGGTTTCTCCCCCAGTCCTCTCTGGAGATGCCAGGGATTGAATTTGAGGCCATCAATATGCAAGGTATTTGGTAAAACAACCATGGAGAATATCCTGAAGTTGCTTCCTTTCCTCTTACCTGCTAACAAGCACAAAGAATTCACTGATTAGGAGGTTGACATCTAGAACAGGCTCTGAACAAATCTAGATGACCATATGGAAAGTGCCAGCTTACTATGGTGAGAAAGTAAGTTTAGGTAATGTCCTGTCAAGTGGTGAAGAGAAATGTACCATTCACCTTGTCCAGGTCTTGCATGGCAGTAGAAGGGGGTTGGAAGAAATTGTCCTCCCATTTTTGGTAGAATGTTGCAGATGATCAAGACGTGACCATGTGAAAGCAATCGTATTGCTGTAAGAACCAGCATGACCATCTGGAGTCCCCAGGTATTGTGTCTAGAAGCAATTACTTCAAGAAATTTAGAAATGAGCATAGACATTGTCCAGCCTCATTCTCCCTTCCTCTCTCCCTCAAAGCTTGGAAAAGTTACTGTTTTATATTCAGTAACACCCCCTCCCAAAGTCAGCATCAGGTTTGTGGGTCAAAAAAGTAGCTTTTCCAAAATCTGGTCTTTCTTGCTCTCTCTTTCACAGCCCTTCCCCACCTTTTGTATGTTTGTGATTTTACTCCTCCCTGTAAAACATCTCTTTTTGTTTTCTTTTATTTTCTGGCAGTCCTTGTAACACATGGATGGGAAACGTGTGGTCTGTAGGCTTCATGAATCTCCTGTCCAAATCTCCTGTCCTTAGACCTCATAAAATTATTCTGGGGTGAAAAATCACTTCCAAATCACCCAATGCCCCACACTGTACTCAAATGTGGTGGTTTTGCTATTTTTGTCCTCCATGACTCTCCCAAATGTTGAAAGCCACCCTTCCGCAAACACAACTTCAAACAAAACAAAAACTTCAAGTGTCATCACAACACTTTCAGATTGCCAAAAACATACCATGCGGCCCGCCAGCAAGGCACAGGGACAAAACCTGACCCTTGGTTTTTAATGCAGTTGACCACCCTTGCTATAAATACAGGGCAGAGTTACCAAATGCAATGGACTGATCTGTTCATCTTTGCGTTGGCACTGTTATTTCTCGCCACTTCCCCATGGAAAACTCTGATCAGCCAGAAATTCCTGTCATGGTTCAGAACTAGCTACAAATGACAGGTGAGCATGAAAACCAAGTCAGTTCAGGAGCATTTTGTCATTATGGTTTTATCACTAAAGAGGCTCTCTGTGTACTAGACAGAATGGCTTCATTTTCAGATGATTTTGCTCCAAATTATGTGATGTATCCCCCAGGGAAGGAGAGATATATATGCTCTTAGGGCTACCCTATGGGCATGTAAGAAAGACTGTCATGTCTCTGCCTCTTCTCATCTACCTCTTCGATTCCCTCCCATGAAGGACTAAGTCTATGCTGTAATTTAAAATGTCTTTCTTTATACAAATTCACATTCTTGGTCACAGAGCTACCAAACTTCCTATAACACTGCAGAAGGAGTGCAGGTCCTGAGGAATAATACATACACATACGAACATACACACATACATACACACACTCCTCATGGTATGGTGGTGAGCCTTTCATAAGCCCCAACAGCAGGGTGGGACCTGTAGAATCTCCCCAAGTATTGTGAGTGCTATAGGTCAGGCTGTATGAAAAATTGGTTTCACGACCATACCCTCCAAAATTTCACAGATTAAAAATTGGACGCATGGATGGCCAAACAACCCCAGAGTGTGGCCAAGATAGTAAATGTTATTAAAGCAGAAGGACACACAGGTCAGTAGAGGCTGCAGCAGTTTGCTTTTGCCTGAATCTACTGGGAAGAGCCAGATCCTGCCCTTCCTCTTTTCCCCCTGCTGAGTTAATTGAGTGCAAACTTCTTTTACATTTTGAACTCAATTTGCAGCAACTGAAGTCAGCGGAGGAAAAAGAGGGAAAGTGGGGTGGGGGGACAGTTTTCTTTTTCCAAGATCAGGATGAGAAAAAGAAGAAGAAAATTACAGAACCAGGAAGTTTCAGCCTGTATAACTACAGATAGCTGGACTCATCCAGGAACAGAGCTTGGGAAATTTACTTTTTCAGCTATAACTCCCAGCGAGCAAGATGAGTGTCCATGCTGACTGGGGAATATTTGGAGTTATAGTAAAAAAAAAAAGTAACCTATCCAACATCTGCCTGGGAATAAGAGGAAAGAGCTGATCAATTAAACAATTTAAATTCTATAGCTAATTCATTTATTTATCATATATTGTTTATTAAAATATTTTTATCCTGCCCTTTTACCATAAGATCTCAGGGCAGCAAACAGATAAAACCATATAAACAATTGAAACATTTTAATTAAAATTAGTGAATAATTTAAACATGATAAAATGATATTAAATACATTCAAACATGCTAAAATAGTTTAAAAGGCTAAAAGAGGTGTTTTGTTGTTGTTGTTGTTGTTTTGGTTCTTAAATGTACATGCTAAAAGTAAATTAGGCCCCAAAGGCTTTAAGAAAAAGCTGTGTCTTAACCAGGTGCCGAAAGGAAACCAAGGTTGGTGCCAGTTGGGCCTTCAGGGGGAGGGCATTCTACAGGTAGCGTGCCATTGCCAACAAGACCCTCTCCTTATATCCTCCCGAACTGTATTGCCCCAACTACTGAGACACAGAGGAGGGCCACTCCAGCAGATCTAAATTCTTAGGCAGACATATACAGGGATAGGAGTGCCTTCAAAAATCCAGATGCCAAACTTTCGGACTTTGTATGTCATTGCCAGCACCTTGCATTGAAAATGGAGCTGAATTGACAGTTGGTTCAGCTCCTTTAAGACCATAGAATCATAGAGTTGGAAGAGACCTCAAGGGAAATCCAGTCCAACCCCCTGCCATGCAGGAATACACAATCAAATCATTCTCGACAGATGGCCATCCAGCCTCTGTTTAAAAACCTCCAAAGAAGGAGACTCCACACCACTCCATGACAGTGTATTCCAGTGTTATATTCTAGTGGCTCTTAACCTTTTCTTTACCAGGGACTCCTCCTTAAATATCTTTTGTTGCCACAGACCCCCAACACATATCTCAAGATTTAAAACAACAACAACAATAGTAATAGTAATAATTGATTATGATGATGATATCCATTAAACCTTCCCTCAGATGTGCTGGAGGGGAAGGGAAGACTTTTCTCCTGCTTCTTCCTGCAAGTTTGTGGCTGGAGTGGATTGAATGGCAATGTGGAAGCCAAGCCAGCTAGCACCTTGGCTCCTATCACATGGCCACTCCACTGCAGGCAGGAAGGGGGCCTTCCTGGACCCCCTGTGAGGATATTGCAGCCCCCTTGGGGTCTCCATACCACAAGTTAAGAACCACTGTTATATTAATGTTTTAATTATTATTTCTGTATGTTTTTATCTTTGTGTCTTAGTTTGTACTTGCTTTAAATGTTGAAAGCCAACTTGAGTCCAGGTTCTGGGGAAAAGCAAATGGTCATCTTGGTGATGATGAATATTATTATTCCTAGGACATTTATCTACTCTAAAATCTGGCTTTTTACAACTCCACATTCCAAGCTATTATACCATCAGCTTTTTTTGAGATGCAGAGAAGGAGAGACAGGGAGAGAAAAGAAAGAGACAGAGACTCCCTGTCATGTAAATGCTGCCTTTTTGATTGCTGTTTTCTTTTATAGGCTATAAGTTTGAAAAATCTTGGTTGATGTAAGTTCTTGTGCTATATACGGCATGTTCCAGGAAGGAAGAATATGATTGCCTCTAGAGCCGCTGTACAGTTGTCATCTAATATTCATATGCAAAACTCTCACTTCCTTTAAAAAATAATGCTGGCGTTGTATGATTTATTTGATGTGTGGTTCAGAGTTTTGTCTTTTCTCAGACAAAATAAAGTGTCTTTCACTGAGAGAGACAATCTGCTCCTTCCCTTGTGCCTGGCAGAAGACGCCAACAGTGCTTCTGTCAGTTTCAGATTCAGTGAGCAATGAAGAATGAAGAGGGTATTCAGTGCTTTTTTCTTTTTAATTCCAAGAAGATAACCTTGGCATTTTCTTTTCTTATCTGTGACCTGTGAACTTGAAAGGGACAAAAGTTATGACTCACTGCATACACATTTACTCCTGTTTGATCACTAGGGCCTAAGCACAATGTGGAGAAAGTCAGTACAGATTTTGTAAAACACACACAGATCCACACCGATGCCTCATAGTATCATATATCTCCTGGACTGAATCCAATTGTTAATCTCAACCAGAATAGAACAATTGATTCAATGGAACTTGCATAAATGTTGACTTAAGCCAATTTTCCCTTGGATTCAGTGGGTCTACACAAGTTGCACAGAACCAGTGTGGTGTAGTAATTTGAGCATTGGACTACAACCCTGGAGACCAGGCTTCAAATCCCTGTTTGGTCATGGAAACCCACTCAGTGACCTTGGGCAAGTCATACTCTCTTAGCCCCAGAGGAAGGCAATGGCAAAGCCCCTCTGAATATATCTTGCCAAAACAAAAAACAAAACCAATAAAGAAACCCAACAACCCTTGATATGGTCACCAGACCATAAGGTGAACCTAAATTGGAAACAACTTGAAGGCACACAATAACAACACTAGTTGGGACTAGCAATTGGATTTGGGCTGCAATCTCACATGTTGTGAAAAGGAACTTGTTATTTTAATTCTCAAATTGCATTTTCTACATTTTTGAACTTACACTAGAGACTAGACTAGAGCATGTCTTCCACCATCCCTCATGCCACCCACGCTTTCTCTCTCCCTTTTAACTCTTAGCTGGCTTTTCCAAGGTAGCCTGCTATAGCCACACCCTTTCCCAGCTGTTGCAGATTACCCTGATGAGGCCAACAAGTGGATGATGAGTTGTCTTCTTTCTTCTTTGGCAGGTCCTACTGACTGCCAAGACATCTCTCCAGTTTCCTTTGGGTATCTGGGTAGGGTCTACAGTTGGCCCTCTGTATCCACAGATGTGGTATCCATGGATTCCACCATCCACACCTTGAAAAATATTTATATAAAGTGTCCTTTATATAAAATGGAAAAATCAAGCTTTGCTCCTTGGAATATTCTGCTATGCCATTCTACTTGAGCATCCACAGATTTTGGTACCCATAGAGGATCCTGGAACCAAACCCTAGTGGATACCAAGGGCCTACTGTATTCTTATGAGTCTCTTCAGCTTCTTACAGGGTTCTTACGGAAAATGGGAGAACTGCATGATGGTTTGGGATTTTAAAAAGAGAAACCAAGATGAATCTTGTTCTTGGTTTCAGGTGCTGGTACGCAGCTTTTTGTTCATTGGCCTCGAGATGGCTTCATCTCCTGCCAGATGATGGTCTTTTGTACCAGAACATGCCCCGAAATCTCCCTAAGTTAGACATACATGCACATGCACCCTATTTTTAGAAGCAGCTATCCAAGGAAACATAGGAAGCTGCTGATTCTTCATTTAGTCCAGCCGTTTCATGACATCTCTAAGGGTTGTATATAGAATTTTTGTTTGGCTTGCTCTTTTGCCCTGCATGCTCTTCAGAAGAGCTGCCAGACCACAAAGGGACTTGTTGAGGCTGACAGTACAAAACACCACAATAATAAGATGGGCCTTCCATTATTTTTCTTGCTTCTGCAGATTATTGCCAAGTGCATATCCAGTGGGAGAAAAATCGGGAAGAAAAAGGGTGGAAAGCAAATTTATGGTGAAGCGATGCTGTCAATGTAATTTGATTTCCTAATAAGCTGCCCCCCATGGAGATGCTCAGCTTCTTAGTCTTTGTAGCTTAAAGTCCTCAGCTGGGAGCCAGATTGTTGATGGGTCAATTCAGCTTCTTGCAAATATCTTAGCCATTTTGGATACAGCACTGATCAGCTGGGTGTCAGTCTTCTGGGTAGCAGTAATGCATCAACTCAGGTGGCCCTATCATGAGGCCTGCTGAAGGAAGACAACATCCATTGAAATTGAGAGGAGTGATGCAAGAGCCTTTTTTATTTTAACTGGCAGAAAGTTTGTGTGGAGGGGTATGGCTATAGGACGGGTGCAGAATGAGGACATTGCCTCTCCATATGATCATTCTTCCCACACAAAGAAATCTTCCTTTATGTGTCCCCGAACTTCTAAAATTCCAGAAGGAGGCAATGAAAATAAGTTAAAGCAAGAACTTTTATTTTTGCATGCCTTTGCCTGCCCTGTTTCTTTGGATGCCTAAACTGTATTTCCAAATGCTGAACTGCAGGTCAATGTTACAAGTTTGGAGAGTGAAGGAAAATATCATTGGGAGAAGAATTCTTACTGTGGGGGGAGGTTATACTGTAATTAGCTCTCCCTTCCCCCATAGCTACGCCCCTGCTTCCTCTCCCCCACCCACCCACAATTCCTTTCAAAACAAAAGCCATTATCCTTCCAGTGCTCGCTCTAAGGGCTGGGCTTAGGACTTTATCATTTGTGGCAAATATGGCATCATAACAGCACCTAATGATTGCAAAAAGGAGGTCATAGCAGACATCGTTGTCCTTTTGCCAGTGTATACTGTCAAAAAGCTGTTCCTTTTTATCGACGGCCCAAGCCATCAATAGATCTCCCATTCCACTTTGTTGCCGGCATTGCCGGTATTTGAATCCTCGCACCATTGTGTTCAGTGAATACAGTGTCAATTGTCAGAATACTTCCAGGTGAGATCAGGACAGCCAGGTAGGGGACACTTTTTTTTAACCCCCCTGGTTTACTTGTACGGTAATTTTTAAAGTGTGTTTCTGTGCTTGTGCATACTTTTTATGTCTTTGTCTTGTTTTATTTTTCAAATTTGCCACACTCGTGTCTTCTCGTAAGAATCAGTGAGATCTCAACCCCAGAAGTGAACAGAGCTCCATTTGTGCTTCGTTATTGCCGGGGCTGCCTTTTCATGCTGATAAAGATAGGTCTGGTGGGGGAGGTCTTTTGCTAGCATAAAAATGCTTCAAAATATGCCAGCAAAAGAACTTTTATGGAGAGTGGCCTGATAAAGTCCTTAGTGCCTGCCCAAGATTTCACCTTCTGAGGAAACACACTAGATGTTGCAAGATCACAGTTATCAGCATAGCAGCAAGGAGTGCTGCAATGCTAGAAATTTGGGAAGAGATATAAAATTTCTTTAGGGGACAGAGCTCTTATATGGGAGACTTTGCTCTCATCCCCGCCCCCCCGAGCCCAAAGCTACACCTCGCTAATGGTCCCTGTTACCATTTATCCCTCACTAGGAGACCCAAGTAGAAAGGAAATTTTGTGGAAATTTGAAAGTGGGCTTCAAAAAGAACACAGAGCAAGAATGGGCCAAGTACAGTCCTGGACCAACAAATGGCCTCCTGAGGCTGCATTAGCAACCTTTGGCCCCTGGACTGTTCTTTCTCTGGGAAATTCACTACAAAGGGGTGAATTACCTACTCTGGAAGCTTCCACAAGCAGCAATTCACCTGTACTCTTTATAACATTAAAAAGAAAAACCTACACATTTTCCATAAATGAACTTATCTATTTAATTTATGTCTCACAGGGGAAACCCTAGCAACCTTCCCTATTACAGACTGAACACAATAGACTTTATCAGACTACCCCCATAACACGTATTTTGCCGGCATAACTTCTGCTGCTTTTATGCTGGCAAAAGAACGCCCCATACCTCACTTACCTTCCATCCCAGAAAAAGGCTTCTCCAGCAATGAACGAGGAATGAATGGAGCTACGTTCACTTCCTCGTTGAAAATCCTGTGGATTCTCACTAGAATACCTAGCACAGGAAATTCAAAAATAAAACCAAAAGTAACACACAAAAAGTTAAACTAAGCACATAAACACACTTTAAAACTTCAAAGTAAACCGGGGAAGGTCATTAAAAGTGTGTCACCTACCTGGATGTCATGGTCTCACCCGGAAGTGTTCCAGCCATTCACGCTGCATTCACGTGAGTACAATAGTGTATGGATTTAAATGCTGGCAATGCCAGCACAAAAGCACTACAGGAGAACTATTGACAGCTTGGGCCGTCGATAAAATAGGATGGTTTTTAAACATGACATGATCGTGAAAGGGTGACATCATCTGGTACACGTACCCTTTTGCGATCATTAGGCATCCATATGACACCATATTTACGTGGTCTGATAAAGTCCAATATCCCCCAGAATGGATCAAGAAAAGTAGTCTAAATGGAGGGTTTAAAAAAAAAATACTACTATTTATATCTTACTTTTCTCCCAGCATGGGATTCAAGGCAGTGTACAACATTTTAAAAATGCAATACTATTTAAACAAACAAACCTCTTAGTGCAAATGTTAAAACAAAATTAAACTAAGCTTCAGTTTGTAGCACAAGTTAACAACACAAACTAAAAACTCTATTAAAAGACACTTAGAACATAATAAAAGCTGTTACACATGACCATTAAAAGCTCTGTCTGCTACAACATGCTAAAAACCAAATGCTGCTTTAAATAAAAAGGTCTTTACCTGTTGGCAGAAAAACAGAAGGGAGGGTACCAACCAGACCTATGATGAGAAGGGAGTCCCATAACTTAAAGCCACTTGCTCTCTTCCTTATTTTCTTTTGGGACATTTTAGTAAGATGCCATGGGCAGGAAATTATTCCCTCCACCTACTTCAGTTGCCCACCCTGTCAACTCCTAGGCATCCATAGGTACCACAAAGCTGTGATTTCTTGGATCCTACAGTCTGAGAGAAGCAAATGATAGCAACAGACTTGCTGGATACCTAAAACTGGCTATCGAGAAAGTGTTATTCTTTGTCCCAAATAGCCCACCTATTTCTTTGAAGAGAGATGGCCCCATTTATATACAATTTGTCTCCACCTAACTCACTCTCATGACCTTAAGTCATGTGAATAACCTCCATAGGCATCTAACTCTGTTATCTTTACAAGAAACTTTAATTGACATTGAAAGAAAATGTGTTTATCCTGGAGGCTGGCTGATCAATATAAATTTGCAAGCTGGTAAGTTTATTTTGCTCTGTCTTCTTGGAAAGCCACCCGGCAAAGCACCAGTTCAGGCTGACCCATTTTGCCCTGAAATATTTGTTCCTAACATTTTAGATTGCCCAGGAAATCCATCTCCCTAATTAAACTTTTTTAAAAAAGTAAATGATGGCCTTCAAACCTCAGAGCAAGGTGATCTAAAAAGGACTAAGTCAAAGCTCAAATCTAAGGATAAGGCATTCTGTTTGTGGTTTAATTACATGAGGGAAATAATAGCCAAGAAGAACTCTGTGCCTTTAAAAGAATCAGGGTCCATTCTTCAGAACACAGAACATTTGGCTAAATAATTTCATCTGACACAAGGTTTCATTAGGTGTAAATTACAGCGAGAAGAGCCTAGGGCTTTGATGTGGCTGGAGGAGCACATGGGAGTGTATTTGTCTTTCACCTGTCACCACTTATTTTCCTCTGCTACTTGGCTGGTAGCCTGGCTGTGGGGTGGGTTTAAAAAAAAAAAACTAATGAGAATTAAATAACACTGCTGTAATACAAATGTTGTTCCTTGTTGCTGGATCTGCTATGTGGTAGGCATGAAGTTTTAAATACAAAAAAATAAAACGGAACTGGACACTGATTTTCTGACAGTAGAGGGGAGCTGAGAGAATGGTGCCCAGTGGTCCTCATTTTGCTTCCATTAAATAACACACTAACACCAGTCTCCTGGTGGTTAATCCTAACTAGAGTAGGCCTATTGAATCAACTGTAGCCCAGGGAGTCAACAAATAGTTCAATCATATTCATTCCGTGGGTTTACTCTACTTGAGACTACTAAGAGGATTCAGGTTTAAAGTCTGAAGAATCTGTAACCAAGCATTTAGACTGCCTACCATAACATGAAGGCAGACAAACAGAGAGACAGTTAAAATGTAGAGTGCATCTATAATGCAGTTTGACATCACTTTAACTGCCATGGCTTTACCATACAGAATTCTGGGATTTGTAGTTTTGTGAGGCACCAGCACTCTTTGGAAGAGAAGGCTAACAACCTCGTAAAACTTCAAATCCCAGATTCCATCAGATGGAGCTACAACACTTAAAGTGGTATCAAACTGCATTATTTCTACAGTGTTGATGCACCCCTAGACTAGCTGTATAGCACAACTAATCAATTCAGTTGCCTAAAATAAGAGTAAGACCAGGTTAAAACAAGCCATCATGGAAACGGAGACGGAACACATGCCCAAAGTTCAGCCAAATTGAAAGTGTCTTAGCAGCTTAGCTGAAGCTGTCCTGTAGTTAGAGAGGACTCGTAACTTTATGACTTTCCAGGGGAGGTGAGGGGTATGGGTTGTGTTTTGGTACAGGAATGAAGAGGTAAAACAGCAGTGGCTGCCTGGCCCAAGAGAGCGGCTTTATTTTAAGCGAAGATCCCTCATCCAACTTTAGATTTTTGGTGTTTTTATTGCTCTCTTATTATAGCTATTATAAACAAACACAACCACTAATGAAAGGCTTAGCTATTTTACATGGGATTGAAATACATTTCAGGCCCAGAGAGGGAGCCTATGCCAGCTTGGAATAACAGCATGCCAACCAAAGTTGGCTTCAGTCCCTTATTTATTTACATGGTCAAATGTATTTGTAGTTAAAATTTCTTTCCCAGTTCACATGCATGGGTTCTTTGGCATCTAAGACTTTGGCAGAAAGTACATTTTTTCCAACCATTTCCATACGGCTTAGTTACATGGCTATGGTTTAGCAGAAAGTATAGGATCATGTGTGCTTGGTTTCCATATGCTCTTCATCAAGGGTGGGTGCTCAGCATTTCTCACCCTTTATTTGGTGGTGCCTGGTGGGATTGGATGGATCTGCCCCAAGCAGCTCCATAAATCATCCCTCTAGTATGTATTGCTCTTTGTTTCATTATTCCCATTACAAGCCCTCAATGCAAGCACACCCTTTTAGGTGTTTTGCAAGTTATTTGTTGTAGTCCAAACGAAGAAACTTTCCCAGCCTCTGCACTTGTGTCAGCACCGTTCTTTGCTCCCCACCAGGGGGAAAGAAAGTGATGCACATATTTGAGGAGAAAACAGCCAAGATCTACATCATTCTTGAAGGTATAAATCAACCCACACACAGTTACATGATGCTTGTATTACATAATCCTTCTGGCAAATACTAATGCTGTGTGACCAGCTGCATATCTACCAATCTGCCTACTTGTGAAGTCAAAGGCTTTCACAGCCGGCATCCATAGATTTTCCTTCTGTTTTTTCCGGGCTCTGGGACTGTGTTCTGGAATAGTTTCTTTCTGATGTTTCGCCTGCATCTGTGGCTGGCATCTTCATGTGAAGATGCCAGCCACAGATGCAGGCAAAACATCAGAAAGAAACTATTCCAGAACATGGCCTCACAGCCTGGAAAAAAACCAAGGAAAAATAATCTGCCTACTTGCTTTTCTATTGTGCATTAGGGTAGTGCTACTGAACGCATTGGTCCAGAGACTGATGATAGTCCATAAGCCAATCTAAGAAAGAAAGAAAGAAAGAAAGAAAGAAAGAAAGAAAGAAAGAAAGAATTGTAATCAGTGGGCATGAGTGTAGTACCTGTCCCTGGCACACTGGAGGTGGAAAAAAGCTGGTTGCCCACTTCAATCAGCCTGGGCAGCACTGCATTAGGGAATATACAATGCATGTTTCTGCAATCCCAGTGAAGAGAATGATGTGTTGACGACACTGGTAGATAGTTGTTCATCACCCAAGAATGTGCAACAACATGGCTGGAATCCTCTTAATTATTCCCAACTAGAGTTTGTTCCCAGCATAAGACTGATTGTTGAATGGTGAGTCAATATGGAAATCCAATTGATTTAACAGCTTTAGTCTAGTTGAGAAAAATAGTAAGATTTACGCTTATGTGAAATAATTGCACTTGTGGAAATCTTACACATTCATAAATAGAATACAGCCATTGCAGAACAGCCAGATAGTACAACCACTTGTGTAAGCAAGCTCATACTGGTATATGACGACCGCACGATTCTAGCCTATAAATTTGAATTGCATATTTTGACACAGAATGTATTGGACAAATGGAATTTTTTTTCATGCAGACTTGCGAAATGGAGGCATATTCTGTTCTGTTAACTTAGCCTTCCCAGACCCTGCCTCCTGATCCAGTATAGCCCAGCCATCAGCCTTGGTGAAAACAGTCATTTTCAAAAATTGTATTAACCTAGCCTTGCAAGGATTAGTATGGTATCCTTCCAATTCCCTTCCAGAAAAAGTGCCAGTTTTCTGCTGACTATTTTTAGGCACCCATCTGTGCTAAAGAACAGAGGAGTTATTAAAGAAATCTGAGATCTAAGGGGGAAACCAAGCCTGTTATAAATTGTTACATAAAGCTCACTCTAAAGTATAGGTTTTATCATCCTGGAGTTATTTCTTAATTTAAATGTTTTGCGTGTGTATCAGAGATTCAGGCATGTTTTGGGTGAGGATGGTGATTATACTAAATTCTATTTCTTTCTATGCCAAAATGTGATTATTTAGGATTGTTAAAAAAGGCCCTGAAAGTATTACACATCTGTGGAAATAAATACCTGACATAAACAGTGGAGGAGCCATCTCTGCCTGAACCAGATGTTTGAGCCTCTTGTGCTTTTAAAGCCTGGTCTCTTGACTACACTGACACATGTTTCAGATGGGATATAGCAAACATGGTAGCAGTGGGTTACATGGGCCTGTTTTGTTAGCAAGCTCCTTAAGGTAACCTGGTTAGATGTTTGATGAAGCCCCAAGTTCAAGAACACTTCCAGTAGCACTGTCATATTGATAATTTTGCATTGTACACCCAAGATGGCAAGAGAGAGCATGAGAAAATGACCCTTTTGTGCATTTCATTTCTCCCAAGTTAAGGGGCACTGGTGGAAGGAACTTTCTCCGAGTCTTGCCCACAAGTGCTGGAATCAAGACAGCATATTGATTGTTTAAGCTTGTAGGCCAAGTTTGTAGGCAGCTACAGCAGCTCTGAAGGGCAATTTTTGACATCCCAGAGCTCTCTAGGTACTACACAGTTTCCCAAAATATCCCCCAAATGAAAAATCAAAACAGAAAGTGGTCAGAAGTCTACTTCTCATTTTAGAAAACCATTGGATTTTGATGTTGAACAGTGAAGCAGAGTCCTACAGCCAATTTAAATAGTGAATTCCCTTTCTATGGCCAAATCCACACTACACAAATAATCCAATTTAGTTGCTATGGCTCCTTCCTACAGAATCCTGGGATTTGTAGTTTTACAAGATTTTAGTCCTCTCTACCAAAAGGTGCTGGTGCCTAACCAAACTACAAGTTATTTGTGTAGTGTGGATTTGGCCTCAGAGAGGAATTCATGAGGAGTGGTTAGGAAAAGGGCAGTCAGGGGAATCTCAAGGGGTCAAGGGTCACAGAAATACCTTTAGGAGCTCAATGCAGCCACAAGGCTATACTTACACACACACACAATTGTATAGTGTAGACTATGATTGACTGTGGAAATCAATGGGATTCATTTTTAATCTTGAAAAGTATTCTATGTAGGAGAAAATGGGCCTGTATGTTTTCCTGTTGTCTGTTTGCTTGTAGAGTAACTCCTCATTTGTGATGATGAGAGGAATCATCAAACAGCACAGCAGATCAAGGTGCCACCAAGATCATGTGGGTGCCACCAAGTAAAGCAACCTGTTCCCAGGTGGCTACTATCCTAATCTCTGAGAATGGGGAAACCAGAGAAGATGAAGGCCAAGATCCTATAGTGTAAGACAGATCTTTGCAAGTGGAATTATGCATTAATTGTGCTATGCGACCCTTGTGTTGAATGGCAGTGTGGCACAAGTCGCCACATGTAAAACTGAAAAGTGCATGTACGTCCAGGCACAAGGCACAGTGCATCCATGCACACACTACTCTGCAACTCAGAACTGAATGTCACCATTCTGATTTGGACAAAACTGCCCAACTGCTTCCATAGGGAAACTTACATATGCAGGATTCTAGCCAATACTCATGCATCTGATCATCCTGGACCAGATGCTGTTACTAAAACATGCTTTGTGTTACTATGCCACATTTCTTAGTGTCATTTTGGGGTGCTCTGGATCCAATGTGCTGTGCTGAGCCCGTGG
The DNA here is from genome assembly GCA_030847615.1 of Gambelia wislizenii. Classification (NCBI taxonomy): domain Eukaryota; kingdom Metazoa; phylum Chordata; class Lepidosauria; order Squamata; family Crotaphytidae; genus Gambelia; species Gambelia wislizenii. The sequence continues at coordinate 8,178,378 of JAUMIR010000008.1, forward strand.
ACCTACACTGCTGAGTATCTTCCACTTTGGTTAACAGGGCCCAGTTCAGAAAGCGGGCTACAGTGGCTTCCCGTAAATATGGAGTGTAATTAACATCCAAGACTATTCAGCAGCAGCTGTTCATAATTGTTTCCTAACGTTGGGCAGAACAACAAAGCTTTAGCATACAGCACTTGGGGGAATTTATGGGAACCTATTTACCAGCTTAGGCAGAAGTCCAGCAAAGGGGAAACCCTGATGTTTAAATCTGCATTTTCTTCCTTGATCTTTGGGCCTGTGTAACTTCCATTGCATCACTTAGAGGCACTACTGAAGAAACAGGAGCATTGCACACACAAAAAGAGGTATTGCTATTGTGTTTGTGAGACAGGACCACAAAACTGTACCACAGTGTCGGGAACCACAGGCCTTGGCATCAAATCTGGCCACCTGCTTCCTCTCTGACACCATTGTCTGTTGGTTTCCCAGCTTTTGCAGAGTCCTCCTCCCCCGTGCTAAAAGGTTAAAAGTGTTCTTCTAAGGCTTAATTACTGGCAGGCAGAGCTTTATGCTAAAACATGCCGGTATTTGGGGGCTCAGCCTTTTACCTTTGACCCTGCAGACTATTAGTATGTGACCCCCAAGTAGAATCTGTCCCTCAGGCTACACAGTTTTCCCTGGCTTGTAGCGACTCAGTCAGGCATATACAAAACATGGGAGTGATATTGCCTTCATCTCCAGCTGCTGGGCTTCTGGAAGGCATCTTAACCATAGCTGGAATTGGGATATTGGTCTAGATGGACCTTTGCAGCTTGATCAAACATGCCTCTTCTATTCTTAAGTTAAGGAAATATTGCAACATTTGGGGCTGTTACATTTTCTAAGGACTTCATCACATGAGGCTGAAATTGTGTGATTACAACAGGATAGTAGCATAATAGTAGATCCTGTTATTGCATGACATTGTCATCTTGCTGTGGTCCATGGACTTTATCAGACCATCCAAATATGGCATCATAAGGATGCCTAATAATTATGAAAGGGTGTGTTTACTAGACGACATTGCCCTTTTGCGATCATGTCCAGTCTATATCCCACCCTATTTTATTGATGGCTCAAGCTGTCAATTTATCCCCCGTGGTGCTTTTGTGCCAGCATTGCCGGCGTTTGAATCCATGTGCCATTGTACTCAAGTGAATGCAGTGTCAATGGCCAGTCTGGAGACAACACTTCCAGGTGAGATTGCAGCATCCAGCTGGGTGACACAATTTTTATGACCCTCCCCAGTTTACTTGGAAGTTTTTAAGTGTATTTATGTGCTTACTTTAACTTTTTGTGTGTGGGTTTTGTTTTTTGTTTTGTTTTGTTTTTGAATTTCCCATGCTGTGCTCTCGGATTGGCCTTTTCAGTCATCAGCACGCTTGCAGAAAGCGCGGGATGAGTCTTTCCTGAATCTTCGTTTGCAAAGAAAAGGCAGAGAGAGAGAGAGAGAGAGAGAGATTCTCATGAGAATATGCAGGATTTCAATAGAGGAAGTGAACGGAGGTCCGGAGGTCCGTTCTCATTCATTGCCAGGAAGCCTTTTGTCAGGATGGAATGTAAGTGTGGGATGAGGAGTTCTTTTGCAGGCATAAAAATAGTAGAAGTTATGCCGGCAAAAGAACGGGGTTTAGGTGAGTGGTTTGAAAAAGCCCCACCCATTAATTACAGATAACTTTTTATTGATTGGCAACACCCATCAATAGCCTTTAAAACCACTCTTTTCACAGTATTGACAAGCGTGTGAAATCATGCCCTGCTGTAATTGCATGATTACAGCATGAATGGGTGGTCCTTTCCCCACTCCCCTTTCCCAATGAGAAAAGATAATTAAAGTTCCAGGGAAATACGTGAAAAGGACTTACAAGATGCTCTTTTAATCAATTGTCACCTTTTCTTGGTACCTTTATATGTTTGTTCAAGTATTTATTTGTGACATTCTTTGGTTATTTATTGGTTTTTGGTATGTTTAAGCAAAGTCGAGTCTTCTCAAGAGAACAGCCAAAATCTCACCCATGCAAAATCTAGGAAGTAAGAGAAAAAAATTATGAAAGGTGCATGCATGGACCAGCACAAAGCATTAATACTCTTTATTAGGAGTCATTAGGAGGCAATTTGAAGTGTTACTATAGCGCAAGCTGAAATCCCATTTTTAAACCACTAGTAGTGGTTGCGTGATAATTCTATGGCAGTGGTATCATGTGATTACAGCAACATGTGATAATTACTGTGATTATGCCACTATGTTTCCACTTTCCTCAATAGTGGAATTACAGTATTTTTAGACACTCAACTGATAAAGTCCTAAGCCAAAAGGAAACAAGGGGAGATACAATACCAGTGTACAAAGTTGTGCACGATATGGTGAAAGTAGATAGGGAGAAACATTTCCCTCTCTCATAATATTAGAATCTGGGGTCACCCACTATCGGTGAATGGCAGAACAATAAGGACGGGGTGGGGAGAAAGCATTTCTTCACCCCCTACAGAGTTAAACTGTGAAATTCACAGCCCCAAAGGGATCCCAGGTTTCACGGCCTAGCCCCTCTTCTCTGGTCCTCAGGAAAAAGGAGAGAAGCTTCAGGGGGAGATGAGACCACTTCTTTGACAAGAGTGTGCATACAGTATATTTTTCCCCTGATTTCTTAAACTTTGTAAGGGTTTTTTAATGTATATATATCTGAATGGTGTACTCTGTTGAGCTGTGGCTGATGCTTACCACATAATGCTTAATGGCATCACCAGGTGCTTCCCCTTTTAACACCTTTGGGGCTCATCACCACCTTGTGACATCACAAGGGATGATCCTTAGGGTTTGGGTTCAGGTTCTTAAATCACAGGGACTGGGATAGCCCTGAGCTGGCAACCCTATTGATGCAAGCTGTCGTAATGGCTGCCAACTTGAGCTTTAAAGGGGAAGCAGATACATGGAGAAATTTGTAGAGAATTGTTGTTGCTGTGTGCCTTCAAATAATGTCCGACTTATAGCAACCCTGAGGTGAACCTCTCACAGGGTTTTCTTGGCAAGATTTGTTCAGAAAGCCTTTGCCTTCCACTGAGGCTGAGAGAGTGTGTCACTTGCCCTAAGTGGGTTTCTATGGCTGAGCAGGGATTCAAACCCTGGTTTCCAGAGTCCTAGTCCAACACTCAAACCACTACATCACTCTGGAACATGGAATTCCACAGGTTAGGGTGGCTCTGTAAATCAATTCCTGGTGAACATAAGATGAACAGTGCAGTTGCATTCATGTCCTACCCACGTGCTTCCCATAGGCAACTGGCTGGCTGCAGTCGGAATGGAATGCTAGATAGTTCTTTGGTCTAATCCGGGATTGCTCTTTTTATGTTTGTACATTTGTACAGCTTTCTTCCTTGATGATGCTAGACTCTTCTGCTGCATGACTTTGCAGACTCCAATTCATTTCCAACTGTAGTGTCATCATTGCACCTTGGTCTGTGAGTATTGCTTATTGTGCATGCCTCAGAGGTAGTCTTGTGTCACCGGTGTCAAAGGGAATGTTGCCTTTAGCTTGAATGGAATGGTGAAAACACCATTTGTTGTGTATATTGTACAGCCTGCATCATTACTGAACTCTTTTTACACATGGCAGAAGACATTTAGGAAATTTATTATCAGTTCAGGAACCATTCCCAAATGAGAGGAAATAGGGCAGTAGAGTATTTCTCATGACTTCCCTTTTGGTCCTTTGATTGGCACTGGTTTGAATGCTGGAGCAAGCAGAAAGGAAGATTAGCAGGGAGAATACCCACCCACCCCCAGCCATAGTGTTAACTATCAGGGTTTTATAATATGCTGTATAACCCCAGTGCATGTTAGCAAGTAAGGTGCTTTTGCAAAGAACAACACCCTTGAAATGTTTATCATTGTTCATTCTTTCTTCTCACCCTGCCTTTCTTCTTCTTCTCCTCCTCCTCCTCCTCTTCCTTATGAGTGATGTTCTGTGAGTGATGTTCTGTGTTGGGTTGACTTTTCATCTGGTCTGTGTGCTGCCAGGATGTATGAGAAAGATTCAAGTGATGTCAGATCTGAAAACCCAGAAACCTGTAGACAGGTTCTGTGTGAGCCTTGATGCCTCTGGCAACTGGTTCCAAGGCAGAGCTTGTGTTGAGCGCCTGAGGTTTTAATAAGCTGTGTCGATGTCTGAACAGCATGTAAAGAGCATGGGAGATGACAGGCTGACCCAGTCATTTTCATTAATTGGAATCAAGCTACCTTTTTTTAAACATCTGGACGGGATGCTGCTGCAGAACACCGGATGGCTGATTTCCATGTTTGCAGGGTAATAATTTCATGGGGTGACAAAAGCTGCAATGCTAGCCCCACTAACTCAGGAGTTAAAGGTCCATTGAACTCAGCAGAAGTAAACATGCATAAGATTACACTGTTAGGCCACTAGCCAGAAACTGTACATGTTGGGTGTGATGTAACATAAGCTGCAATATAGTATGATGTGGGTTGGTGATTTTGTAGTGTATTTTTTGATGGGAAGCAGAGCCTGGGGTTTGTGTGTGTGACCAGCAAAAATAGAAACTTATGGCCCAGAGAGTACATATGGGCTATGGTTGCCAGGTAAGGAACCCAGACCCAGAGATGACAGAACCAAAATCTGAGACAATCATCTCCTAGTAAGGTCATAGTTGCAGTCCAACTAAAAAGAAATTTTCTGAGCTGTGCTTTGAACAAAAAACTGTCAACAATAGCCTCTGGGGAGCCATGAGTATTGTGGGGGGAGGGAAGAATTCCCCCTGTATGTAGCCTCTAGTCCTTTCCTGGAACCCATTTATATATGTATATATATATATATATATATATATATATATATCCCTTTTTATAGACAGATACACACACACACAACATGCATTTCTATGGAGAATCGTACCTCTGGACACCCCAGAGGCATAATTCTCCATTTTCCACATATATACAACATACGTATGTACATACATACATGTGTGTGTGTGTGCCTTGTTGACTAAAGGCTACCCCATGAATTTCATAAGATTTTCTTAGGCAAGGAATATTCAGAGGTGGTTTGCCATTGCCTTCCTCTGAACTGTAGCCTACAGCACTTGGTGTTTATTGGCAGTCTCCCATCCAAGTATTAACCAGGGCTGACCATGCGTAGCTTCCAAGGTCAGGTGGGAGCTAGTGCCTTTAGGGTATTTAGGCCATACTGATACATACATATGGTACATACATTTCCTATTATATACCCAGAAATGACTTTCTCGACACTTTGAAAATTTGGGTCAGACATGGGAGTTCAGGGCCCATTGGGGTCTAGGATGGCCCCTGGCCCTTCTGCAGTTGCTGACTCCTGTTTCAGCATTAACCTGCCATTCTAAATCCACACAAAAAGGCCTGAATTGTATTGGTAGTTGCAACTAGAGTAGACCCATTGAATCAGTGGTAGGGATTGTTGATTCACCATTTCATGAGTGAGACAATGGTAACACTTTAGATGAGACTACCAAAAGGATTCAGGCTCAAGTAATATTGACATTCAGATCTTTTAAACATTTCAAGTTGATTCTGACTTATGGTGGCCCTAAGGTGAAGCTACCATTGAGTTTTCTTGTCGTGATGTGTCCAGGGCAGTTTTGCCACCCTTGCTTTCTTCTGAGGCTGAGAGAGAGTGATTTGCCCAAGGTCACCCAGTGGATGTCCATGGCTGAGTAAGGATTCACACACTGTTCTTCAAGAGTCCTTGTCCACCTCTCAAACCACTAGGCTATGTTCGCTCTCCGAAACATGTCGTTCAGCAAATGCATTTCCCGATTTATTTTTTCCTCAAAAATATGCATGTTAACATTATTTTGATGCAATTTTTGAAATAATAAATGTACTAGAGCATTTGGAAAATGGGAAAGCTAGAAGATGGCTAAATTTTGATCTACACACTAGTCCTAGGATGTTCACATTAGAACCCACAATTGTTGGATTGTCGAGACATCACCCTGTGATCCAAGGTTTCCATGACAGATGCTCAGGAGTCCTGTAGTGGCTGAACTAAGAAAGAATCTGCACCCTGAAGATCTAAAGTTTGAAAAATATTGTCCTAGAACAGGGATGCAGAAAGTGTGGCCCACAGGTCCCTTGTCTCCAGCAGATGCAAATTTTTACAACACCACCCCGCACCTACCCCAACCTGCTTACTCCTGCAAAGTCCCTGCCCCCCCACCCATTTTTAATTTTGGGGGTGTGATTTATGGACTATTTTGACCCAAATACCATGCCAAAATCCTCCTTAAGAAGCAAAACCAAACGAAAACACCCTCTCATTCTATCACACACACCCCAGAAACCCCCACACCCTGAATACAGCTCAGTTTTCAGCCACACATCAACCAAATTGGAAACCAGATGTATCACTTCTATATCACTTTGGGCTGACATTTTTGCCAGTATATGGGCCAAACAAGAGATATCCCCCCAAGTTGTTGAGTCAGCTCAGCCTTCATGGGGGGCCAGTTAGGAGGAAATTGGCTCCCACATCCTGTACAGTTGCCCACTCTTGCCCTAAAGAAAGGGTGGGAAATCTCTTTCAGCCCCAGAGACAAATTCAGTTTCATAAAAGCTATTGAGGTCCAGAATCCAATGCTGTGATAAGCCAGTGTAAAGCAAAAGTGGGATTAAAGCCAGATTCCAATGCCTGGCAGGGTTGAAGGAAACATACCAACATATTTAGCTCGAAGCTCTTCTTGCCAGTAACTGTGAGGGTGCATCTACACTGTAGAAATAATACCATTTGACACCATTTTACATGCTGTAGCTCTAGCCTATAGAATCCTAGGATTTGCAGTTTTACAAGGTCTCTAGCCTTGTTTGCCAAAGAGTGCTGGTGCCTCACAAAACTACACATCCCAGGATTCTGTAGGATGGAGCCATGGCAGTTACAGTGGTGTCAAACAGCATTATTTCTGCAGTGTAGATCCACCCTAACTCTTAAAGTAAGCATTGTTACATTTTAGAATGGGATGGGGGAAGCCCTCACAAATACTGTATGAGGAATCCACCAAAACATAGGAATGGGGTTGTGGCCTGCTGTGGGAAGCTCGGCAGGCCAAATTTGACACTAAGGCTCAAAGTTCCCTACCCTTGCTTATAATAATAATAATAATAATAATAATAATATTTTTTTATTTCTATCCCGCCCCTCTGCAACGCAATCGGGGCGGCTTACAATATAAAAACTCCATAGTCCCAGTACCCTAACCCACCCACCCCTTAAAATAATATTAAATTATAGAAGATTAAAAACATACAATAATTAAAAATATATAAATTAAAAAGACAAAAATTAAAACATACAATGGTTAAAAAATCTAGTTGCTGCTTAGAAAGGACAGCCGAGTCTTGGGCTGGGATAGTTATTCAGGAAAAGCCTGCCGGAAAAGATCCATCTTGGCAGCTTTTTTAAAGCTGTCTAAGGTGATAATAAGATGGATCTCGTCCGGCAGGCCATTCCATAATCTGGGAGCGGCAGCAGAAAAGGCCCTCTGGGAGGTCACCGACAGCCTTGTTTTCATAGGCTGTAACAGATTCCTCCCAGAGGACCGAAGTGCGCGGGGAGGGTCGTACGGAAGGAGGTGGTCCCGAAGATATAGGATTACTCAATGCTCTGGGGAGACCAGCTTTGTATAATTACCAAAAGAATTAAGAATAGTTCTTTGGAATCCTTTCAAGACCAGAAAGAAGACATGAGACATTTTCAGACAATCCTTGCCGTGCAAGGATCGCCTGGGAGAGGTTCGTTGCAGCAGCGCAGCACAGGGTCGATTTCAGGCGACGCCGTCCCTGCTGCGAGATCGTCCATCCCTCTTGCGCTTAGGCTTGGAGCCTGCCGCGCTATATTCGGCAAGATTTTATTCACGGTCCGAATATATTCTTGCTGAATATAGCGCAGCAGGCTCCAAGCCTAAGCACAAGTGGGACAGATGATCTCGCAGCAGGGACGGCGTCGCCCGAAATCGACCCTCTGCCACGCTGCTGCAACGAACCTCTCCCAGGTGATCCTTGCACAACAAGGATTGTCTGAAAATGTCCATGATCTCAGTCAGACACCATCTTGTCTGTCTGTCTCTTCTCTCCATCCTCTTCATTTCCCATGCACTTTTAAAATGACAGTTGTCGCCCACATGAAGATTAGAAGCTCCATGTTCAGCATGACACAAGTTTTGATGGAATGTTGCCTGAGGCATTTGTCATCCAACCTGTGGGGATACCCATGTGTCATGGGAGGACTTCCCACCCATCCCAATGCACTTGAAAACTGTGTTAGGCAGAGTGATATTATTAAACTTTACAATTACCACTGGGGAATGAATCAAAGCCTTCCAATAAGCAAATGAACCATGTATCATTGCCCTGTCTCTTTAATTCTTGTTCAGTATCATCTGATTGCATTGCTCTTATCAGTTTGTTGTTTCCCCCATGTTGTTTGAACTAATTTTGCTTTGTCTCTGTCACTTCCACAAGAGATAAAATGGGCCATAGCAGACTAATTATTTTTCCTTTTCTTCCAAAAAGGAAAAAAAAAGTCTAGCACTGATTTTTAAATCAATAGTTTAACTTCTCTTTTTACTGTCTATTATTTACCTTCACTAACTGGTACTCAGTGCTATAGTGGAAGCATTACAGAGCTTGGAAGGTCAAGGTGCTAGGATGTTTTGATTAGCAAGGACAAGGATATCATCTGTCATCCCCCTGGGCTTTCATGTTCCTTCTAAGCCTAGCTGAAATCCTCCTAATAGAGCTTTTGTTTCCAGAAGCCATATACTGTTGTGCACTGTCCTCATGGTAGTACAAAGGATATTGTCTTATGTGGTTGCTTGCTCATGAATGGACAATCAAGACTCATTAGCTTTACAAAAGACCTATTCCTGGTCAAAATAAAAATTGCTGGAACTGCTTTGTTGATATAGATTGACATAGCTACTTGTATTTTTGGACTTTCCTTCATGTCATGGCCTGGGAAAATGTGTTGATCAAGGCCTTCAAATCAAAATGAACCACTACACCACTACGTAGCCAGAGCACTGCAAAAACAGCTGGCAATTCCACTTGCACTCTCTTGCATCCACACATCCTTCAGCTGGCCTAACAGATATTCAGTACAGTTATGAAGATGTATTCCCTTTTAGAAGTGGGTTGATCTTTTCAACAGGCTGTCTCCAAAGGACCATAAACACTGTTAAAGCCTAGTTGTGCATGGACACCATGCTTTCCTGTGCCGATACTGTCATCCTTTCCAATTTTTGCTAAAATATTTTTTTCAAAGCTACATATACATTTTCCTGTACTTATAGCTTTCAAAGATGTGAACAACTGACTCTGAAGATGGTACCACCAGGAACATTCTGGCTTCTTGGACCATGATCTGAGGTTTCATGAAGATAGATTTCTGGTAAGAGATGGGTTGCACCTCGCAGCAGTTGCAGGAATGTTTCTGCTAAGAGGCTCATAAACCTGATCAGAAGGGCTTTAAAGTGAGTTATGTGGGGGAGGGAGACAGGGCAGGAGTTCCCAAATTACTGGAGCTAATAGCCTAAATGGTATAGAGAGAATTCAGTGAATATACAAGAACCCAACACTGGAAGGACAAAAAACTTAAATAAACAGCTAGGGGAATGGCCCACAATCTAAGAGGTCTCTACACTAATGCACAGAGCATGGGAGATAAACAAGATGAACTTGAACTCTTAACACAACAAAGCAGACATGATATAATAGGCATCACTGAAACCTGGTGGGATGAGTCTCATGACTGGAATGTAGTAATAGAGTGGTATCAGCTATTTCAAAGAAATAGACGAAACAGGAAAGGGGGAGTAGAAGTATTATATGTCAAGGATGTTTACACCTGTGAAGAGCTCCATGACTTAAATCCTGACAGCCAGGTTGAGTGCATCTGGGTAAAAATTAATGCAGAGAGAAATAACACTTATGTAGTTGTCTACTACTGACCCCCAAGCCAGACTGAGGATTTGGATGATGCCTTTCTGGAACAAATGACCAAACATTCAGAAAGGAGAGATGTAGTAGTAATGGGAAATTTCAACTATCATGATATTTGTTTGGATATTTGAAGTCAAACCCTGCCAAGAATATAAGGTCCAACAAGTTCCTCACTTACCTTGCAGACAATTTCATTGCAATGAGGGAATCAGCTATTTTAGATCTAATACTTACCAACAGTGATGATATGGTTAATGGGGTGGAAGTAATGGGAACCTTAGGTGGGAGTGACCATGTTCTCCTGCAGTTTGTTATACAGCAGAAAGGGGGAGCCAAGTATAATCAGATATGCATTCTACTCTTTAAGAAAGCTGATTTCAATAAACCTAGGGAAATACTGGGTGTGATCCCATGGTCAGGAATACTAAAAGAGAAGGAAGTTCATGATGAATGGGAGTTTCCTAAAAGTGAGATATGAAAGGCACAGTTTCAAACAGTTCCAGTGGGGAGGACATCAGTATATGTAAAAGGGATATAGGAGTCTTAGTAGACCACAAGCTGAACATCACACTTCTACATCACAGCAGTGTGATGCAGAAGCAAAAAAAAAAAGCCAATGCAATTCTTGGCTGCATCAATAGGAGTATAGTGTCAGGATCAAGTGAAGTACCGTAATAACACCACTCTATTCTGGTTTTGTGAGACCCCACCTGGAATACTGTCTCCTGTTCTGGGCACTACAGTTTAAGAAAAATATTGCCACGCTGGAATGTGTTTAGATGAAGCTGACCAAAATAATGAAAGCTCTGGAAACCATACCCTATGAGGAGTGGCTTAGGGAGCTGGGTCTATTTAGCCTGGACAAGAAAAGTTTAAGAGGTGATATGATAGCCAAGTTCAAATACTTGAAAGACTGCCATATTGAAAAAGGAGCAAGCTTGTTTTCTACTGCTCCAGAGATTAGAACATAGAGCAATGGATTCAAACTACAGGGGAAAAAGAGATTGAACCTAAACATTTGGAAGAACTTCCTGACCTGACAGTAAGAGCTGTTTGGCAGTGGAATACAGTGCCTCAGAGTTTGGTGGAGTCTCTTCCTTTGGAGGCTTTTAAACAGGGGTTGGATGACCCTCTGTTGGGAATGCTTTGATTGTATATTCCTTCAAAGTAGGGGCTTTGATTGGATTGCCTCCATGGTTTCTTCCAACTCTATGAATCTATGAAGAGAGAGAGAGAGAGAGCAACTGAATAGAGCTCTGATCACTAACCAGAGATTTTACATACACTCACACATACACAAACAACACCTGCTGAAATAGACAACCCCTGCTAAATTCCCTCTTCTACACAACCATTAAAGGAAGAGTAGCCTTGGTCGTTTGATGGCAAGGTGATAATGGGGGAGAACAGGCAGCTGCTGGTTATGTTTCAGCAGACAGCCAGAGGAAGATGATGCCATCTTGCCAGACCTCCTGAAGGATCCCTAGTAAGTCCAGGAGGATGCATTTTTCGACCTGTGACTGAAGCACAGCCTGCCACCACCTGATGGCCCATTCTCCTGCAGTTATCCTTGGAACTGGATTCCATCATCCACACTGGCAATAAAAATGCACACAACCTATACCTGCATACATCACTAACATTGCTGTTTTGCTTGTGTAAATAATGACATCTCTTGCTATTTCTTTGTAAAGTAATATGCCTTCTTTCTTCACCTTTTCCTTCCATCCAGTATGTCCTGCAAGGTTTCTTTCTACTTAATTTTGTTTGGAAATTTGAAAAGCAAGAGAAAGTGAAGGAATGATTATAGACTTTATTTTAAGGGTTTGATTTTGGTTTCTCTCTGTTCTTATATCAAAGATAACGTGGAAGCATTGGTGTCATGTTCAGGTAATGAGATTTTATATTAAAAAGAATAAATTAAGTGTGGGGAAGACATTGGAGGGAAGGCCATGAGGAACCATTTCTTTAGCTCACTAAAAGAGAAGACAAGAACTTTATATATTAATGTAGCAAGCATCAAGAGTTATTAGGCACTGTAATCCAAAGCCCAAAGGGAGGACAAGTGCTTCAAAAGCCAAGTCCTCTCTGTATTGTTTATATTTAGACATGGCTGAGGTTTCACTTTTGCATCATTTTGCTCTGCAACAAAAATTAAAATTAAAAGAGTGTTACAAAAGAAATCATGCAACTTGATGGGGCCAGGAAATGGGGGGAGATGACAATAACTGCATTCTGTATTGCAGTTCCAGATTCACACCCTAAAGTTACAGATCTGTTGCTGATTCATATTCACTAGGTAAAAATTAGTCACAATCGTGGCATTGTTGCCATGCTTGTAAATGTCCCCTAGCCCACCTTAAGAATCAGCAGCCACATTGGGCAAAGGAGGTCTGTTCAATTGCCAATCAGGGCACTAGGAAAACAAAGTTTCTGCCCCCCTCCCACCAGCAGTCAAGGCTGCAACAATCAGAAGCAGGACACCATTGCAATTGCTCATCACAGCCTCAGTTGCTGGTGGGATGGAGTTGCAAACATCATTCTCCTTGTGCCCCAATCAGCAGCTAAACAGACCTCCTTTGCTTGATGCAGCTGCTGGCTCGTAAGGTTTGCTGGAAACAGTCAGGGCAGGAGATGTTACTTAGTTATATATGTGTAACTAAGTAGCTGATGTAGAATATTGGTGATTGTCTCACTATCAAATTTAGGGCCAGTGTAGATGTGGCATCTGTCACATTGTTTGCCCTTTGCATGACAGATGTTTAGTGCTTTTTAAAAAAGAAATAGCTGGCACACTTGAAGGTAAACTGAGCTGAAGTGGCATGGGTGAGGTGTATCTTTTAACCCTTTGCTCATCCCTCCCCCCCACACACCCAAATCAATCCCCACCATCCCAGTGAGCCTACATTAAGCTCCCAATGCCTTTCATTGCAAATGGCAGGTGCAAGGGATTGGGCATCTAATTAGGGTTGTACTAGGAAGAAAGCGAGCCAGTGTGGTATAGTGCTTAGGATGTTGCTCTGGGACTTAGGAGGTGCAGGTTCAACTCCCCGTGGCACTATGAAACTTGTTGGGTGGGCTTAGGTCATTTACTGTCGCTTTCAACTTGACCTACTTGACAGAGTTATTTTAAAGATAGTAGCCAAAATCCTACACTGGGGCTGTGTAGTTTAAATCTTCATGTGCTGAACTGGGATACATAACTCGTGCAAGGAATGGCAATGTTCAGCAATGAATGCCAAACCCAATGGGAGACCAAATGCACATCTGCATGCATAATGGTTCTGCATCCTCAGTTTCACTTCTGTAAACTTGAACCGAATGCAGATGTTCCACATGGGACAAAAAAAATGCCTGACAACTTCCATGTGTAAGACACCAACAGGATTCTAGTTGATGTAGGGAGAAAAAGAACCATGGACTCTGCTTTGAGCTTATTGGGGGGAAGGGGAGATATAAATATAATTAACAAATTTGTTAACAGATTAATCAATCATATAATTAACTATAGCAAATGTATCTAATAATTAATTACAACCCACTAATTATCTAATTGATTGTGATTAATCCATAATGTGTAGTTAATTGTGATTAATTGTATAAGTAGTGACAATTAATAAACATTAGCTGTGATTAATTAATTATATAATTGTATCATTGGTTAGTTGTAGTAACTAATTAATTATTAATTTAAAAGACACATGACTGTCCCCACCCTGGCCTTGATCTGACCAGAAGGGTTCCAAGGCTAGTAGTTGGGTTGTGTGTGGGTGTGTTTTTTTTAATCAGCTAGGGTAGTGGAAACTCATAGAATCATACAGCCATACAGTTGGAAGAGACCACAAGGGACATGTAGTCCAACCCCCTGCCATGCAGGAATACACAATCAAATCATTCCCAACAGATGGCCATCCAGCCTCTGCTTAAAAACCTCCAAAGAAGGAGGCTCCACCACAGTATGAGACAGTGTATTCCACTGCTTAACACCTCTTACTGTCAGGAAGTTCTTCCTAATGTTTAGGTGAAATCTCTTTTCCTGTAGTTTGAACCCATTGCTCTGTGTCCTAGTCTGTGGAGCAGCAGAAAACAAGCTTGCTCCATCCTCAGTATGACACCCCTTCAAATATTTAAACATGGCTATCATGTCCCCAGAAATGTGGAGTGGGAAATGGCACTGCACCCCCTCTATGGATCAGTGGGAATACCTTCAGCTCATGTTACCAATGTAGGCCTGATGCTTGTGACTCAGTTCCACTACAGCATGGATGGGAACTTGGTGTCCCTCAAGGAACATCTGTTGGGCTGCCATCCTAGCTAACTTAGCCAATGATGAGAGCTGTAGAACTTTAATAAGATTTGGAGGGCTGTAAGTAGCTCAGTCCTATGCTAAAATGTCCATTGCTTCCTGTAATACAGTTTTTTAAAAACAGTAACAAAAAGTTGTTATCTTTGTGAATTGTAGTTGCATTTCTCAAAAATACACATTACTTTAGGAAACAGTTCTGCTTCAATCATTCCTTGGTGTGCACTCTTTCTCTCTGATTTTGTTTTAAAAGAAAAAGCTGCAGAATGTGGCCATTTTTAAAAAGAGTAGGTGTTTTTTTAATAAAAAAGAGAGAAAGAAACGGTGTGACATTTTTCTTTAATGGCTGATTTTTTTTTTTAATGTCAGCTACATTTTTTAAAGCGTGAGACCCCCGTTGTAAGTAGCCTCAGCACTGGTACTGTACATCAGCCGGTGCTATTTGATCATTAATTTATCACAGTTCTAGCGGTTTGTTTGACAGGTGATAGTGCTTTCATCTAATGGCTACGCAGCAAGCGAATGGTACACTAAAGCACCGATGCCACTGACAAGACTTAGCATTCAGCAGACTACAGCCACTTTTGCGGGTCTCTATTGATTTCCCCAAATCATTGTAAAGCTACGGAAACGCTCTCAATAATGAGTGCCGAATCAGCTCATCTTGATCTTTTCTTTTAAAAAATCAGATCCTTTCTTTTTTTAAAAAAAAAAATCTGTATTGTGGGATATATTATCTAGATTTAGCTAAGGAAGTCTGGTCTAAATTTGAGTGGTTTGTCTTCATTAGAATAGACCCCCTTTGAGTCAGTGGTTGACCAGGAGCCCTGGTGGTGCTGTGGTTAAGTGCTGGTACTGCAGCCACAACATTGTGAGTTTAATCCTGCAGGGTTCCAGGTTGACTCAGCCTTCCATCCTTTAGTAGGTCAATAAAATGAGTACCCAGCCTGTTGGGGGCAATTAGATAACACATTGCTAACTACTTAGAGAATGCCTAGCACTCTAAAGTGGTATAGAAATGTAAGTGCTGTTGCTATTACAAGTCAACAAAGAGAGCAGACCCATTCAGTGAATGGGATTTTTATGTAACAGGACTAACAATGGGAATCAAACCTCTATATGCAATTGCACTGAGGGAGATTGGAACAAACCTTTGAGCATTTGAAAATTCACCCTCCTTTTTTTGCATTTAATGAAGAGGGTGGGACAGAGTTGCCACATGGAAAAGGGGACAAGAAGAAACTTAGCTGAAATCCAGTTGATGACATGCACTTTCATCACCTGGAGTTCTTTGAAGCATTTTTTTACATTGTGGAAGAAGGTACAGTGTCAATACATTCCACTGTCAAACAACTCTTGTCATCAGAAAGTTCTTCCTAATGTTTAGGTAGAATCTCCTTTTCTGTAGTTAAGAGTCCATTGCTCTGTCCTAGTCTCTGGAGCAGCAGAAAATAAGCTTACTCCAAACATGGCTTTCATGCCACCTCTGAATCTTCTCTTCTCTAGGCTAAAGATACCCAGCTCCTTAAGCCACTCCTCATAGGGCATGGCTTCCAGAACTTTGACCATTTTGGTTGCCCTCCTCTGGACATGTTCCAGCTTGTCAATATCCATCTTGAATTGTGGTATCCAGAACTGGACACAGGATTCCAGATGAGGTTTGACCAAAGCAGAATAAAGTGGTACTATTACATCCCTTGATCTAGACATTATAGTCCTATTGATGCAGACCAGAATCATTTTTCCTACTGCCTTCCACCTTAGAAAGCATCATTGTCTTTTCTAGTGACTCATGATTTCTCATGATATGTCCAAAGTGCAACAGTCTCAATTTAGTCTTCTTGGCTTCCAGAGACAGTTCAAACTTGTTTTGCTCTAGGACCCATTGATTTGTCTTTTTAGCAGTCCATGGTATCCATAAAACTCTTATTTTATTTTCCTAGTTATCTCATTCTGAATGGGACCTGTCAAGAATTCTAGACTTTCAGTAATTTAATACAGATCCATCTGCATATGCCTTCCTAATTAGAGAAGAGTGGGGAGGGGGAACAATGTTAATAAATAACTTTCCCAACCTAGCAAATTTCTTCATAAGTTTGACAGAAAGAGCTTGAGGCATTTTTTGATCAACATAGGAGGAAACAAAACTCAGTTTTATTGTTTTCTGTTACGTTCATGCTTTCTATTTTGTTCAGGTTTTCCCCATTCTGTTTATGAGGAAATTTACCAATTTTGGTAATTTAAATATTTTAATAGGAGACTGAATATATCCTCTGTCGTGATCACTGATTCTTCCATTCCGCATTCTAGCATCTCCTTGCTGTTCACATTCTCCTGTGAACAGGAGAGAAGCCTCCATTGTGGTAAGTATCACATAGACAACATACTAGAAAGGTTATCCTTGGCCCTCTGGCGTGCCAGCGTAAAAGTTCAAATCCACACTTGAAACACCCAGCATACTTCTCAGGGTCAATGCAGAGGTGAAAGTGCTGAAGAGAGAGATTTCACTGACACTTGTCAAACAGGCACAGGGTTGATGTTCCAGTGGGTAAGTCCAACACACAATCTACTCTCCTTTCCGTTCTTCACTCTGTCAAATGTACCTTCAACACCCAGAGAGATTCACAATTCTCAAACCCACCTTTTTTGCACTGCTCCCACACACACACCTTGTAGCTATTTCTGTTTCAGTGTAAAATAGGGGGAGGTGTGTCTATTTTCCTTTAGCTGGACACAAACCACCACCATCATCATCATCATTAACTTCCTGGGGACCCCTGGAAGTTCCTGAATTGCCTGTTGCAATGACTTCACCTGGGCATGTCTCTGCTTCTTGCCACACTCTCCAATCAACAAGGAAATGGCTGTCTTGGTGGGGTTGTATCAGGAAATATATCATAGCTATACACTTGAGTTGGTCTCCTGATTCAGGATCTCAGCTGCTATTGGACCTTTTGGGGCTGCAACTCTCAGAATCAGCATGACCAGTAGCCATGTTGATGGGGGGAGGGTTCTGGAAATTAGAGTCCAAAAAAGTAACTTTTCCAAGTTCCATACACATGTCGAATAAGTCAGCAAGATGGAGAATAAGACCAAAAAAAGAGAGTGTTTTTCTCACAGATAGAAACAAGTCTTGAAGAGAAATGACAACGCAGAAAGAATCACAACCCAGAAACATCACCCAAGGAGACCTTCTGCTGTGCTTTCTGCAACCGGACTTGTTTATCTCGGATTGGCCTTTTTAGTCATCAGTGCACTTGCAGAAAGTGTGGAATCTTTGTTTGCGAAGAAAAGCCAGAGATATAGAGAGATAGAATACTTAAATGGTGGTGGTGGTGGTGGTGGTGGTGGTGTGTGTGTGTGTGTGTGTGTGTGTGTAGGTGGGTGTAGGAATCATCAAGTATGCAAATTAAAGGAGGCCCCAGGTACTATTTTTTGCTACTTGCCTAACATCATACTTCAAAGCTCCATTGGCCTTGACAGCATTACAGAAAATATTCGTACCTGAGAATGAATTATTCTTCAGTAATTTGTCCAATACACTATAGGGCAAACACTCTTTGCCTTGAAGATGCAACAGTAATCCTGTGGAAGGAGGAAAGAGAAACTGGGACATTTTAAAAGAAGCTGAAAAAGTAAGAGAACAGAGGATTAACCTGGACTGTCCCTCTCGAAGCAGGACAGTTGGAGGCTATGAGGCAGTCCTTTAAATAGTCAGGACCTGAGCCATTAAGGGCTTTTAAGGTTACACACAACTGTTTGAGGTGATCCCAGAAGCAACTGACAAACTAGTGCAGGTCTTTCAATAATTGGAGTGATGTGATCTTGACACCATGAACCAATTAGCCTAGTTAGGCACTGCTAGACCTATCATCTACACAGTGGATCCATAAGGGAATATCAGTGACTGTCCCTCCTGTGACCAAGAACTACCCATGCAGTTCTGACCACGTTAGCATCTATTCCATGCAACAGAATGTTCATTTCTGGTGCTCTTAGATTCCTAATTCCTTTGGACCTAAGCATTTTGTTCAACAGCACTGAGCTTGGGTTGAGATATATCCACATTAGCACTCCTGGTACATTGCTTATTTAAGACCATTGTTCAGAGTGGGAGTTATCCCTTGGGTTCACTTCCAGTAGCTTTGGGAAGAGAAGTCCCAGTGGCTCCATTGTTAACATGCATTTAAACAAACCTAAGAATAATAGGACAGTTTGGAAAAACATGTGCTAATAAAAGACAAAATTGGAAGATGAAATCTCTTTTGCATAATATATTAAGCACTTGGGGCATATAGACGGCTGACAAATTACCACTGTTGTACTCTCTCTTCTCCCCACCCACCCTGAAATCCCTCCAGTCATATTCCCATATGGAATATGGGAACAGGCACCAGTGCAGGTTTTAGAACTTCTAAGCCTTGTCAAGTGGTGACACTAATAAACACATTGTCCACTGAACCCTTACAGCCAAAACCCTGCATGGACCTGGTAGAGCATAAAGCTCCAACAGGCATGATTCCATTCTCCCCATCTCATGGGTGTACCACCTACCTCACCGCAGCTGAATGCTGTGGACATTTCATGGCTGGGCAGGGTAATTGTGGCCAGGTAGCATCTAGCTGTGTTCCTGGAGCCATCTATGCAAAGATGACATCATCCTCCAGGAGCTCCCAGAGGGTCTGATGGAGGACCCTCAGAAAGTCCAGGAGGGTGACTTCTTCTTTGTGTGACCAGCTGTAGGAACACAGTCAGATGCTGCCTGGCCAATTCCACACTCCTCCAGTCACTAAATGGACATGGGGTGGGGGCCTGCCCAGGCAGCAAGGAGTTAGGGGGAACAGACAGAGGGTTATCTCAGATGGATGTGCTTGATAGCTCTGTCCACAACAACCAAAGAAAGGAACATGGCAGAACGAATTTGCAGTGATGGTTCACTAAAACACCAACAGGATTTTAGCCAGTCCCTTCTGCCATTCTGGATTTGACTTCACACCAGACTAACCAAGTTAGTACATAGCTGATGTTTCAACAAAGTTAAAGTCTTGAGCCAGAGTTCTGTTGGTGTTTTAATCTTACATACGTTTTCTTATGCATGGAGCTGTACTTTTTTGGCCATTGTGCAATGTCCATATTCAGTTCTTAGTTGTATATGAGGAGTTCTGCAGGTACAGCCCTCCGTATCTACAGATTCTGCATCAACAGATTCAACCAACCACAACTCAAACATACATTTTTTAAAAGCAAACCTTTCAGTTGTTCGCCATTTTATATAAGGAATGCCATTTTTTATATGATGGGGCTTGAGCATCCATGGATTTTGGCATCTATGTGGAGTCCTGGAACCAAAGCCCAGTGGATACCGAGGGCCCACTGTAAGCATGCTTTTACACATTGCAAGATGTAGATGCTTTTACACATTGCAAGATGGAGAACTGTTTGACAGTGCCTTTCAGTGTACCATTTGATTCACTAGAGTTGCAAAAATATCCACTGTGCATCCCCCATCACCTAAGAGGACAATAAGTAGGCACACAGGTAGATGCACAATTGGTTGCACAATGTTGGTCTTCAGCAGAATGGTGGTGTAGCACAACCACAATATAACTATGTAAATGTAGAGGTACACTCTAGGCCTTAGTTTCCTAGAATGTAGACCTTGAAATATTACTTTTTTAAAAAGTAGTTGGCTCATTGACCTGCAGAATGTTACTACTATAATTACTGATAGCTCTAGGAAAGCTGCTCCATTATGTGTTATGTTGGCCATTACATTGGGACAGGAGGAATATTGTTGCTTCCTTTTCCCATGCCCCCTATTATTTTTTTCCGGACAAAGTAAGCAAGCAAGAAAAGTCAATCAATGCAGTAGTGTCTTTTCAGTTTTGAAAAAATCTATAAAAATAAACCCAAGCCCTGAAAGCCCCATAAAGAAGCCCAGAAATTGCAACCTGGGGAAGCTTCTGGTTGTGGTTTTCAGCCAATGTGTGGGCTCAAATGGGGCAATATAGCCATGAATCCAGTGATTGACACAAGAGTATAGGGCCTCCTCAGTCACTCAGTCAACTGGATGGAGATTGCTTCAGTCCATCCATGGCTGATTTCAATATAGGAAGAATAGATTTCAATATAGGAAGTCACTGACATCCAAGCAAAGCAGCTCAGAAGCATTCATTCCTGAAGCCAGGAGAAAGAGGGGGCAAAAGTGCCAAGGGGTGGGGGTCACCAAAAAAAGGCTTGCTGCTCTATATTCAAAGCTTGAGATTTTGCATTGCAATAAATCTCATGTACCTGAAAGGCTAATAAATTTAGTACAGCATAAAGTAAACCTCCAGTTATGCAATGATAAAACCATTTAACTTTTAAGATGTCACAAGACAATATTGTTTTTCTTTGTTATTATTTGCCAGAAAGTTGACTTCACAATTTATGGCAGCGCTGTGTGAATGAGAGACCTCCAGGTGCCCCAATCATCAATTGCCTTGCACAGATCTTGCAAACTCTGAACGTAACTTCCTTGATTGACTCAACCTACCTGTAATGCAGTCTTCCTCTTTTCTCACTGCCTCACAATTAACCAAGCATTATCATCTTTTTCAATGAGACACTTAGGGTGCATCCACTATAGAAATAATGCACTTCAAGTGCTGTAGCTCCAGCCTATGGAATCCTGGGATTTGTAGTCTTACTAGGTTTTTAGCCTTCCTCTGCCAGAGTGCTGGTGCCTCGTGAAACTACACAATCCCAGGATTCTGTAGGATGGAGCCATGGAAGTTAAAGTGGTGTCAAATTGCATTATTTCTACAGTGTAGATGCACCCATAATACTTTATTAGATGCTCTAAAAAATACCCCTGCAGAGGTCAGGAGGAGGACACAGCTATCCCACTTCCAGCAGTCAATACTGCATGCCCCGTTCTCCTCCCATCCTTCCTCTGTGCTTCCTGCATGCTAGAGGGACGAAAAAGATGCTGCTTTTCATTGATTGAAGTTTCCATCAATAAAAGCGGCACCTTTTCTGTCGCTCCAACATGGAGGGAGAACAAATGCAGGATGAGGTTGTGGTGGTTGTTTTTTGCATCTGATAAAGTCCATAGTCTCGTGATACATCCAAAGTAGGACAGCTTCAGTTTAATCATCTTGGCTTTTAGAGAATTCAGATTTGGTTTGCACTAAGACCCATTCATTTGTCTTTTTGGCAGTCTGTGGTATCTGTAGAACTCCTCTCCAGCACCACATTTCAAATGAGCTGACTTTTCCCCCTGTCCGCTTATTACGTTAGTGCCTGTAATACAGTTTTTAAAACTAAATTATTGGTGGCAAATTATGTAATAATCTGAACATCCTGTACTGTGAATAGGTTAGGTTCCATTGACCTGAGATAAACATATGGGGCTGTCAAAATAAACCATTGCAGGGTCCCCCAAAATTCTTAAACCAGCCCTGAGTGGGAACTTCCAGAAGTCAATCTAGATCTGGTTTAGAAGGGAGAACATGCACACAAACAGTATGTAAATGTTGAAAAGATACATGGCCCCAAACACATACAGATGAAAAATGTATAGAAACACACTTTAGTCACACTGCCTACAGAAATGAGTAAATTTAGAAATTGTGCACACAATCTCTACATTTTGAAAATAGAGGTACACAAAGTGTGTAAATTTGGGGGGAAATGTGCATAAAATGCAGGCACCATCAGTGACCAATCAGAATATTCGAAAGATATCCCTTTCCTTTACAGCAAAAGTGACCAAGCTCCTAAAGCACCAAGTGTGGGTTTTTCTTTCTTTTTTCTTTTTTAGTCACCACAAAATAGAAATAAAATGAATTAGGTTCCAAATGTGGGTCAGAAGTAGCCAACACTTACAAAAGACCTCTCACCAGTCACAATGATTTCTGATCCCTGATTATTATTTTTTAAAGTGCCTAGGCTGTGAGTATATATATGACATATTCAATATTTCTGCTTTAACTTGCCAATTCAGCTATCATGCTGGGCCTCTCTTCCAGCCTTTTGAAGTGTAGCCAGTAGTTGCTGAATAGCTGGTTATTGCGAAGGAAGGAACTCTGCGGGTTCAGGATGAATACTTTACCCCAGGAGAGACAACAACCCAAAAAAATGGTCTTAAGCGGGGATTGGGGGGGAGAGACCATTTCAAACAGTTGTTGCTGTTTCTGTTATTCTCCATTTCACAGTCTCCCAGAGGCTACTGACAGCAGTTTTCGACCATCAGTGATTCAGATTCTGTCCAAGACCCTAGGAATCACTGAAGTCTAATCAGATAACGTGACACCTTCCAGATAGTCACTTTTTGTAATTGCACTATTGTGATCCTAGCTACAACAATTTAATTCAGATGTTTTGTCAGCTTCTTTGAAATTGTCCTCAAAACACCTATCACCACTGGAACCACTGTTGTTTTCTTGTCCCAGAGATGTTGAATCTCCATTTGTAGTTCTCGATACTTCATAATCTTCTCCCTTTCTTCAATTCTGCAATCCCTGGGTACTGCTATATCTATAATCCAAACTTTCTTTTTCTTACCCATAGTTATGTCTGGCATATTATGTTCTCATTGTTTTAATAATTTTCACCTTTAAAGCCCCATGAAATTTGTACTTCACCATTTTCAGCACTTATTTTCAGGCTTATGTTCCCATCATTTCTTTGCAAATCTTTTTTTTTTAAAATCATAAATTCCAATGTATCATTGCACCCACTATATCAGAGCATTTCTGATATTCATTCTGTGTTGTCATACTACACGACCTAATAAGGTGGTAAACAGTTTAATCTTTTCCTTTACATAGATGGCATTTATCATCCCTAGTTATAGTTTTCAACATTTGCTTGATGCTATTTGTCTGATTTGCCTCTTCTCAAGCAGCAAATATATGTTCTTCAGTATCTTTTTTTTTCAACATTCCATTCTTTAACAATTTCCTGTTGTTCATCTTCATAACTTTTCCTTCTATGTTCCTAACATACTGATCAAGAGGTGGTTTACTTTGGCTGGTTTCAATTGATCATTTGTAATTTTCTTCCTATATGCATTTTTTGCTTCTTCAGTGTTAGTAAATTCTATGTACATCTCACCGTATTTTCTCTTTGCTTTCTTTGACATATTCATTCAAGCACCTAGTTCTCCTTGGGTTATTTATGGGAGTAAAGACAATGCCCAGGAATCTTGAGGGTCTTTAGTATATACTAACTAACCTGATGCACAATGGCCAATGGCAGTGGATGGTTTTCATGCCAGTGGAGCAATACATCCAGCTCAGATCTTAGACTGAACTTCCAAGGATTTATTGAAAGTACTATGGACAAAATAGGTCCAGCACTTTGGATAGTTATTTGAAAAGCGACACTAAAAGCAAGTATGGGTTCATCATCCTGTGACATGGAAGCCATGAGATACCACTGGCCATGGCATGGCATAGCTACTGGTCTTAAAAATGAAAAGGAGATCATCTGGCCATCTCCTCAAGCTTTAACTTTGCTGTTGCTGTACTGCTCAGTATAAGGCAGGGGTGGATATTGTTTAGCCCTCTGAATATTTTTGGACTGCTACTCCCATCAGCCATAGCCAACATAGCCAAGGGTGAGAAGCTGCAGAATAATCAAGTGCAACCATTTGGGTATGTCCTTTAAAGTTCAGACTTGAACATGGAGCACGTTGGCCATCTTGTTGACATGGAAGCAATCAGCTGCAACTGATCACGTGCAAATTAATGGCCAATGGGTTTCAGAAAAAGTTGTGTCTGAATTCTAGCTGCAGGATAGCAATGAAATTGGCTTCCGGCTAAGCATGCTAAACACTGTAGCTTTTAATTTAATTTCCAGTATAAGGTTCAATTGTCATTTGTCTATAAAATAGGGCTGGACAGAATATTCAAAAATATATTTAAAATTATTGAAAAGCATTTTTATAATTGTTGAGAAACCCTGTTGAGAAGAATCCTAGACTGATGACAATCTTTGCAGTTTGGCACTTATTCTGTGCAGAATTTGCACATGGTTGCTTTTATTTTTTGCATAGAAAAAGCTCTTTCCTGTGCAGAAAATGCTATGATTGGTAATTTTTTCTGTGCAAAATTTGCATACAATTCACATGAGAATCTTCACAGTTCAGGACTTAGTCTGCATAAAAGTTTCACATAGTTGTTTTGCACAGGAAAAGCATTTCCTGCACAGAAAGTAATATTTTGACACAGGAATATTATTTTCTGTATAGAGAATGCTGTTTCCTGCAATGAAAATGGTTTTTTGTGTATGCAAAACAACCCCATGTTGCACGGAATAATTCCCCAGTCGCAAAAAGACATCAAAAACTGAGGCTTATGAGGACTTTGTTTTGTAACTTCCTTTGAGAAGAAACTTAGAGAAGAACTGCATCCCTCCTATGAAAAGGGCCATTCCTTCAGGGAACCACAGGGGTCCTGTAACAGAGATATTTAGAAAGGGTGGGCTGTTTGTCTAGGAAAAGGTGCCACTCTACCTGTCCCTCTTTTTGTGCTGACTATGATCCCAGTTAGAAAAAAAATGGCTTGTGTCAATTTTTATTTTTATTTTATTTCTTTCTAAAAACAACTCTCTCTGTGTTTCCCAGTCTTTGTTTGTTTGTCTGTCTCCCTTGTTTGGTTTGCCTTGGTCCTGTTTTAGCAGCATTAATTGGGGACAATGCTCCATGCTTTGCTTCCCATCATAGAAGCCTGCCTGAAAACAAGTGTGTTCAGTGGCACTGTTTATAACCAGGCTCATTGTCTCTCCCTTCTGCTCTCCTTTCTTTTCTGGTGACATGAAACTCCCCTGTGTCATTTTGCTCTAATTTGGAGATCTCTGCGGTATCTTTTTCCCCAGTCTGTTATGCTGAAGCCAATTTAGGTAACCACCTCTGACTGTTTGGTGACTAATTACAAGCTAAACTCTTGATAGATGACCTCATCAGGAATTTAAAATTCCTGCCACTCTCCATGAATAGAGAATCATTTTTAAAAGAAAAGAAAGCTTAAAAAAAATAGAAAACATTGCCCAAAGGAATCTTTGTAGTTTTTCCTTCCACAGTGCCTAAGCAGCAACTTTTTGTGTGTTACAATATGTATACATGACATAAGGCATGAAATAATCAGCACTTAAAAAGAAACAGCAGGAAACCTTCAGGGGACAATGCCCATTTTCTTCATTACTAAAGCTGTGGAGGATGAGAAGTTAAAATATCCAATATATAGTTTGCCTTGGTTGCATCCTCAATTATTGTCTTCCCATCAAATCCAAACCTGTTACTTCACTAATTTATATGAACAGTAAATACACTGTTCTGTTTTACTGTCTGTCTTTCCAGTTTTGGTCATCTTGGGTTCCTCATCTGAAAAAACACATAGGGAGGAAAAATCTTTATAACATTGGTTCTCACAAGCAAGGACAAGTGATTTTACCATTTCTTGCTTTTCTGTGAGAAACTTGCACATTTTTTCAATTACTATTTGCAGGACTGGGTCTTTTTCTGTGCAAAAAAATCTGCACCTGTTTATTTTCTATAGAAAATAGGATTTTCTGTGTAGAAAACAGGTTTCCTAAACAGAAAACAGGAATTTTGTTGTACAGAAATGTTAATGTTGGTGTGGGTGTTTGCAGAAAATCCTCTCTCTTTTGTTTTCTGCAGAAAAAAAAAGGTTTTTTTTGTCATTTTCTGCAGAAAAAAGTGTTCTCTGCAGGGTGAAAAAAATGTGCATTTTTCACAGAGAGTAAGTTGTAAACTTCAATGATTCTCCTCTCTCCAGGATTTTTCTCATCTGAGTTTCCTTACACTCAAGAAATCTAATTTTTGAACTTTATTCAAATATTTGTGAGTCTTCTTTCTATCCCTAGAAAATGGGTAATAGGCATGCCACAGTTCATTAGTAGAATGAGAAAGGCAGACAAGAAGGAGAGTGAGTGACACTGTTGCTCTATGCAGGTCTGGCTTTAACATGAGCATCTCATAAGCAGATGCTGAGAGGGGACAGTAAGGTCTTGGAGGAAAAAACTTTGTGGCATGTAGATTTTCCTGTGCCCTCTAACTAGCCTTCTGCCTTCAGGAGCTATCTCATTACCAACATCAATGAAAGAGCCAGTTGGCAGTCCAGCCAATGAATTGGATGGTCCACCACATGGTTCATCACTCTGGCAGCAAAATGTCTTGGGAGGTCCCTGATGTAGCCCTACCTTAAACTTATGCAATCAGGGGCACCTGATGGTATCCAAGTCAGGCAGGGGATAAATCTCCTCCAGATTTTAGTCCAGCCATTCAGTGAGCTATCCAAGATACTGAACCCAACCCTCCCTCCAAATAAGTCCTGCACCTTGGATTTAAAGTTCAGACTACAACTCAGGGAAATTTCATCCTGCAGCTGTCCTTGAGTCCTGACATTAAGAGGAGCCTTCCAGTGAGCAGACAAAAAGAGTGAGGCAAACAAAATACAAGGCTGCCATAAACTAGCTGGCAGCAGTTTTCTAGGTTTGTGGGAAGAGGTCTTCTATGTCACTTGCAATGTGATTTTGTTTTTTAAACTGAAAATGCTGGGAATTGAATGTAGAACTTTCTTGAGCCAACACATGGGCTCCATCAATGCAAAATGATCTCCTTTTGATTTTCAATGCATAAGAAGGGCTACACTGGATCAGACCAAGGGTTCTATAGTCCAATGGTTTGTCAACACTGTGGTCAACTCACTGAGTCAGGGAGGTCTTCCAGCTAGATCTAAGTGCAACTCCACCTTTTCTGGTGTTGCCCCAAGCAATGGACATACAAAGCCATCCTGCCTCTGAAACTGAAGCTGACATAGAGCCATCCTGACCAATATCATCTGATGGCCCGTACCTCTATAGATTCATCTAATCCTCTGTGAAAGCTGTCCAAGTTGTGGCATCTTGTGGCAATGAATTTTCCAGTTTTCCTAAGCTATCCAAGACATAATCAGGAAGGAAACTCTGGTGGAATTTTCCATCTCTTCTGCTCCCTACTCTGGCCATTCAACGGTTATCTATCTGGTTTGGACCCAAAGAAGGATTGACCAATTGGATCTGGGGTGAGACATGTAACTCTCAACAGATCTTGGAGCAAGATAAAGTACTGTAAAGTTCCATCAAGAAGGGCAAAGTTACCTATACCCCCCCTCAGCTTCTCAAACCCCAATTTTTAGCTGCAAATGCCACCTCTCAACACAGCTATTTTCTTGCTAGTGAAGAGCCGAGGGAGCAGATGTGGAGGAGTGTCCAACTCTGGACACATTGGGTGTGCCTTCATGCCCCACCTTTCCACCAGAGAGACAACAGCCATTTGGCAGAGGGGGCAGCTGTGGCTGAACATTGGGGGTTGAAAGGTGAAGGAGGACCAGTATCATTGTGCCTTTTGGTGGAATTTTGTGGCAGCTCAGACTTCTCCAAGATCTGTTAAGGATTAAAGTTACAGGAGCCCTATTCTGGTTCCAGTCTGGCAACTCTGTACTAAAGCCCAGGATATTGGAAACCATTGCTTTAATGTTTGTTGGCATTTCCATGCACATTGACCTCAAGTGAAATGAATGTCATGAACAATGACATTGTTTATCTAGGGGAGGTTGTGTAGAGAGAAAGCCGCTCAAAAGGAGGGCAACACTGTTTGTGGGCTTCACCTCATCCCATTTCATTTCATTATGTGAGATAATTATGAAATGCACACAAGAACAACAATTATTGCCCTTTGTTTTCCAGTCTGTGAACCCCCCCCCTCCCCATTGATGTATTTGGTCCTTTTTTTTAATGCTTTGTTTGAGTAGTTTACTGTTAGTTAAAATTCCTTTGTATGCTCAGTTCCTAAGAGGCTTGCAATGAACTGAATGATTTGAAGCTCAACTTATTTTGCATTCTTCATTAAAATATGTTAAAAGGATTAAAAAAAAACTTGATGGATGGGTACAAATAATACTGATATAATTTGCAAATGCCCAACTCAGACAAGACCCAGTGTCTGCTTTGGGTTAAAAGATGTCTTTTTCTATATTTAACTGATATATGACAACGAAACAATGTTTAAAAATGTCTTTTTCCAGGGGGGCTTGTGTGTGTATTTATAATTATGCATTCTATCGTGCCAAGCAGTGACTCCACGGAGTTCAAATTTACATAGTAAAGTTGTGCGTAACAAAACAAACATCCTTCAGACGCATCCTTCATCTCAATGTATCTGGGCTGCTTCCACCCAGCACTTAGCCTGAAAACAAATGAATGTTTTCTGCTTTCTTGAGTTTACATAAATAGCTGTAAATTCCTATAATTAACCAGGAAAAAGTCATTCACTGGGATTAAAACAAAGACATGTTTGTTTATTGCTCACATTGGCATTCCCCAACTCGTAACATCAGTGTCAACCGATGTTTTCTCTGCTGTGTTAAACAAAGCAGAAAAGTCCCAGAGTGCAATGCTGCCAGTGACCCAACAGGCAGCTGCTAACAGGAGGCGGGGAACCTGTCATATTATTCTGAATGCTCTTTTTCCTTTTCATTGATGAATGACCTGCCTCTCCAACTAGCAGAAGCCCGGATCAAGCAGGCTGAAGCAAACTGATGATTCTTTCTGGGTCAGGGGAAGAAACAACTCATATAAGAATCCTTCTTCAAGGAGTTTTCATTTTTCCCAGTTTTTGGTGAAATGATACACAACAACAGATAGGAAATGCTCATTATTCTCTTTTCATTCTATTCCCATGTTAATAAATTGTGTTTTTTCTTTCTTTCTTTCTTTTTTGCTATCAGTGACACCTAATAGAACATAAGACAAGCCCTTTGGAAATACACACTTCAATTGTTTAGCTATGAGAGGATGCTTGAGTTGGCTTTGTACGTACCATAAGATGAGGTGACAATATCTCAGTGTGGTAGAATGGAGGTCAAAGTAGGTGGTGAACTACTTCCTGGTTGAACATCTGACAGAAGCAGGAGGGACAGAATTTTGTTGGCGTCCTGTGTATGCACACGTTCCTCTACAAAAGCAGCTGGGCATTTTTGTCTGACTGAAAATGACCCCATCTTCCCAGACCCAAATTTTTAGCTGCAGCTGCCACCTCTCAACACAGCTATTGGCTTGCTAGTGAAGAGCCGATGGAGGAGATGTGGAGGAGTGTCCATTCACTGCATTGTGCAATTCTTGTGTCTATCTATCTGTTGCTCCCACTTATTCCATGTGTTGATGCTCTTACCTTGGAAACTTGGTAACATCTCCCTCCAAGAGTTAAAATAGCAGCAAGGAGAGATGTAATTTCACAGGTATCAGGAAGCAAAAAATGGTGACTGACCTAGACACAGAGAAGGTATGATATCTGGTGTGCTTCAATTTGATTTTTTTAAAAAACAAGCATGGTGGTGGCATGGAAGGATTCTTTCTCTCCAAATCATATTCTTCACACCCAAACTTTTGAATTCCTCTCAGCTCAACTCATTTCTTGCCATCTGTGTTTGATAGAAAGCTGTTGGCCACAAAGACATTTTAAAAGTAGCCAAGAACATTTCTCCATGATTGGTAGTTAAATGCCTCCTTAACTTTATGTACATTGTCCTTGGGCCATGGGCCTTAATGCCTTTATGGCAGCCTCATTAAAGAAAAAGCTCAAAGATTAATTCAAAATAAAAGATAAATTGGACACCAGGGCTTTGATTACCTGGAACTGTGCAGTCAGAATCTGCAGTTCCTCTGTGGTATTTTAGTACTGCGATATTTTTAAAATCTGACTTCCTCCCCATTCTATATTCTGCTGCTCTGTTTTTGCTACTCTCCTTGTGACATTGGTACCTAAAGACACACAAGCACATACACACCCCTAGGTGAACTGTACTTAAATTTAAAGTGGCTGAAATTAGAAACAGCCACTTAAGGAAAAGTGGCATGTTGAACAAAGCAACACCATTTACATCCAAAGTGTCTATATTTTTTTATATATAAAAGCAGTGCCTATAATCAGCACATCCAAAAGCAACTGAAATTAATTTAAGCTGGGGGGGATGGGGGAGCTTCCAGGAATTTTTCCTTCATCAACTTTTTTTATATCTCAGCATAATTCCCCAAGTGTCTTTACCAAATCTGTAGTTTTAGGTTTCATGAAAAATGGCTGGGTTCTACTCAGAGCATGCACACACACCCTCACAAGACTGCTAACAAAGTGTCACCCCACAGCTGTATGAAGGCACTGGTGAAGGGCATGTGGGGTTCATTCTCAGCAGCAAGCGGTTTTCAGTTTCCATCTTTGCTTCCCATAATGCACTGGAACCTGAGCCACTCTGGGGCATGGCAGGGAGGGGAATTATTTTATTATTTTAAAAATTATTATTTTAAGGGGTGGGTGGGCTAGGGTATTGTGAGTATGGGGTTTTTATATTGTAAGCCGCCCCGATTGCGTTGCAGAGGGGCGGGATAGAAATAAAATTTTATTATTATTATTATTATTAACCTACATTTGAGAATTTCAGTTCAGTTCATTTTTTATAAGAATTTGCCAAAGATGTGTACATGTTCTTTGCTATCAAAATTAATATTAAAAATATTTGAATGGGAGAGAAACTGAAACTGACAAATTTGTCACATTGTCTTGTGGCTTGGTTGCAAACTATTTACAACCATCAAGTGTCAATTCCAGGCCTCGCATCCACCCATCTACAAATTCCCTCCACCTCACTGCACCCCAACCACTGCTCTCTTATCTGGCCTTCCCCAACCATGATCTAGATTATTTATATGATTTGCTCAAATCTGCTCTGCCCTACTATAGGTCAAGACTTCCATAAGCAGAGGGGGGGGGGAATACTAGAGTTCAAATATCTTTGGCTGTCATTGCCACTGGAAAGTGATGAAAACTTTTTCTTGCATACATAACTCCAGCCACTTTTGACACTGAACCTGATCACATTTGGCTCTGCCTCTCCCTACCAGTAGAACTTGGACCCTCCTTCTGCCACATGTTTTCAACTGATAGCTTTCTTATAATGGTAAACTGGCCTTACCATTAGGGGGATTGAGATTACAACCTCCCAGATGTTCCTCCTGAAATTCCCAGATGTCTCCCATCCCTTAGATAATAGATCTGTGCCTGTCCCACAACTTGTCCAGGGCCTCTTAAACTAGCCTACTACCTCACTGTCATTGGTATGATGAAATGAGCTTCCAGTCCAGTCATCCACTGTCTTGGGAACAAGGTGACATCTTTGCCTAAATCATCAGTATGTTTCAGTCTGCCCCTGCAAACAAACCAGGACAATCATCACCCTCAAACAGGAGATAGTCAACAACTGCAGAAAGCCCTTGTGAGAATCACATCTCCTATGGGCCTTCAAGCCTTTGTGGGCCACCTGTGAGGACATCATGGACCCCTGGGGGTCCCTGGACCACAGATTAAGAACCACTGTCATCGATAATAGAGAACTCTGTTGAAATGAATAACCTCAGGCCCAACTTCCAGTGGAAGCCTACCATCGAATCATGCTGGAGGACCTAGAAAATGCCTATAAATTACTTTTTAAAATTTTTGGGTGGGGGGATGTGGATAAGAGAAACCATGGATACCAGTCCCATGGATACGGGGGTTGACCTGTACATTATTATTTTTACTCCGAAGCCATGGTTGAGTTTAAAACTTAAAAATAAATTGTTTTTCCCCAATAATTCAGGCATAGCTAAGTGTTATGATGGCTGTAACAAATGAGGAATAACTTCATTCATTTTAATAGTAAAACTGGCACATATAATATAGTTTCAGAAGTGTGGCCTCACTAAACAGTGAAGGTGGAACAGCACATGGTTTCAAGTAATAATAATAATAATAATAATTTATTTATTTATTTATTTATTTATATCCTGCCCCTCTAAAAACACAATTGGGGTGGCTTACAACAATTAAAAAATACATCCCGGACCCTCAATCCCACCCACCCTTAAAATACAATTAAATAATACAAGAATTAAAACATACTTTTAAACAAAATACAAAAAATAAAAATAAACAACGGACAGTGACCGTAGCGAGTTTGGGACAAGCTAGATTTTCTTTTCTTTTTTAATGGGCGGGTATCTATTCAGGAAAGGCCTGCCGGAAGAGATCCATCTTTAAGAGCTTTTTTAAACTATTTAGGTTGGTGATATGACGGATCTCATCTGGCAGGCCATTCCATAATCTGGGAGCAATAGCCGAAAAGGCCCTTCAGGAGGTCGAAGAAAGCCTAGTTTTTAAAGGTTGTGGCTCATGCTGTGTTTTCTTCTGTTCTAGGGCTCTGTTTTCCCTGTTGAATGACAACATGATAGGAAGATGCATCAACAGCTTGTAGCACCTTTATTTTTCCCCAAAACATAACTAAAAATAACTAGCTACTTTACAAAAACTGGAAAAGTAAAGAATAAGATTTCAGGAACTAGAACAATAATATCAAATAACTACATAGAGAGTGTCCCTTTGAACTAAAACTGTAACTAATTAATTTTTAAAAGTAACTTTCCACACTCTGGTCAAATTAGGTGCAACAAAGGAACCAAGTACCACCTTTTTGGCTCTGTGTGGGAGTTAGCTTTCAATTTCTTTACCTGTTCCTGCCCTTCACAACTTCTAATTTAATTTCCAGTCGTTTGCATCTTAGTAACCACATCTGTTTTATTTGGCACAATCCCTTCCCAAACATCTTCTATAAAACTAAAAATACCCCGCTGTGCCGTAACCACTTCATTACCCCCATGCAACACAAAGCTGTTGCTTAACACCGGAAAAATACACTGAGGTATTCATTTCAACTTTGTCTTCTGTCATAATATCATGCAAAACAAAACACACACAAAATCGAGAACCTACAATTAAAATGATAGTAGGTGTACTGGCAGCTGCCTCTGAGCGAGGATTTTAATAATACATTAAAACCTTTATTTTTGAGTCTTGCAAAATATAGAATTAGAGGCAAACAAGGCTACTACTACATTACTTTGGAGTCAAGGGAGGAAAGCTTGCCTGGCAGCAAAACTGAAGTGCGGTGCGATGTCTCAACAGAGCATCACTTTTGTGAGCCCTTTAATCCAGATGGAAAAGAGCATCACTGAACTGAAAATGACATCTTAATAAGCTTATATTTACTATTGATTCTTATTTTACCCTAAAGAGCCCTGTTGAACATGGTTGTTTGTAACTGACATGGCTGTTTCTTCAAACACTTTGGGGGACTGATTCTATGCCTTGCGTGAGTAGAATATGACTAAAGTGCTTTCAATTAGTCCTAAGTAGAGTAGAACCATTGAATCAATTGTTGATTCAACCCATATATAAATCCCACTGGATTCAATGGGTCTACTCTAGCTGAGACTGGCAATTTGATCCAAGACCGTAAATGCATTCATTTTCATTTGTTTTACCTAATTGGGTCATGGTGATACTGTGTTTCGTTTATCCAGAGCAATCTTGCTCATTTTTCAAGATGCATTCTAAAGACTGCAAATGGCTAATAATGGGTTAGATCCCAACTTTGCTATGCTTAGAACAGACCCAGTGAAATAAATTCAACTTTAGTTAGTATGTCTAAATTATGGGTGGGGGGGTTCTGATTTAAATGAGCCTATTCTAACCATGAGTGTTTCCGGAGCCATCCCTTAGTCATGCTTAGATTAGGCAAGCTTTGCAGGGGAAGTTGGAGTTCTATCCCAACCCGTCCAGAGGACACCAGGTCAAGAAAGCTTGGATTAGGGGGTTTGCAAGAAGGATGGGATGCCAGAACTGTGAGAGATCCAAATGATGTAATCCTTCAGTAGCAACTTCTGGCCAATGCCAAGAACCACCGCAGGAACAAAGAGCTGGTGGACCTCCAGGAGGTGAGGTAGACAAGACTATTTCTCCTTTCCAAAAATGCTTCTTATTCCCATGTGGCAGACTGCTGCCACGAAATAAGCATTTGAGCTGAGCTAAATGATAGCTGCATTACCTGACACAATCATTATACCAGCCTGAACACAACTGATGTCATCCAAATTTGGAAGCTAAGCTGAGATGGGTCTGATTAGTACTTGGAGAACTCCAAGAAATAGCAGGGATCTCCAGGTAGGTTGAAAAAAGAAGCCTGCCTGAAACCTTGCAAAACGACTGCCATTTAGAGCTGACAATGTTGGGCTAGATGAACCAATAACTCATTATCAGGAGGCTTCCTATGCTCCTCTTGAACACTGAGGGGTCAATATTTAAGAAGCCACAATAGCATCAAATGGCACCACGGAACTGCCTAAAACATCCTAAGTACTAGAATAGACCATTGTAGGTGGCAATAATGGAGCCAGAACAGCCACAAAGATCTAGGCTTGCGACCACCTCCCAGAGGGCTTTCTCGGCTGTCGCCCCCAAATTGTGGAATGGCCTGTCGGATGAGATCCGCCTATTGACATCATTAGACAGCTTTAAAAATGCTGTCAAGACGGATCTTTTCAGGCAGGCTTTTCCGGAATAGCTAATCCCAGCCTCAGGAACCCCCTTTGGAAGTTGATTCTGGAGCTCCTAACTGTTGCTGCTCGCTAGGAAGGGTTTTTAATAACTATTGTATTATATGTTGATTTTAATTTGTATTGATTTAATAATGTTTTAAGGGGGGAAGGGATTTTGAGTTGTTTTATATTATGTATTATTTTACTGTTGTAAGCCGCCCCGATTGTTCACAGAGGGGTGGGATATAAATAAATTTTATTATTATTATTATTATTATTATTATTACAACTCTGAAGACCAGGGTTTGAATCCCCACTGAGGCATGAAAACCCACTGGGTGACCTTGGGCAAGTCATACACACTCAGCCCTCAGTAAACCATGTGATAAGTTCACCTTAGGGTCACCATAACTTAGAAATAACTTGAAGACACACCACCACCACAACAACAGGTGGCACTAAAGGTGATGGCCAGTGGTCAGGAATACTAGGCTAGGGATACTAAGTGGTAGTTAGAATTGTTAAATTAGCCCATGAATGGGCTACATTCCCCAACTTCCTTAACAACAGCAAAGTTTCCCCACTTGAAATGTAACCCCTCCTCCCATGTACCCATCACCAGTTCTTTTCTGAGACCTGCTATAGCTGACAATTCTCCATTCACAAAGCATAGATCACCTGCAATCACCCATATAAGGTCATTGGGTGGATAAGGCATAATTACCCACCTTGATCCCTTGGGTTAGTGTGGATTATAAATCTAATTTATTAAACACATGTGTCAATCAGCCTTGCTTTCAATCATCCGATAAAGAGCTGATTTCTCTCCTCTCCTTCCTGAGGACATCTCCCAACCTTGAAATCACAAGGTGTTCTAGAGAAAGCATCCCTGGATTTTCTGGGTCCAAACTGGACCTGATGTAAATGACTGAAATTCTAGGCTAGATCCATACTACATAAATAATCCAGTATGAATCTGGATTATTTGCCATGGCTCCTTCCTATGGAATCCTGGGATTTGTAGTTTGGTGAGGCACTGGCACTCTTTGTCAGAGAAGGCTAAAGACCTTGTAAAACTACACAACTCCCAGATTTCATAGGCTGAAGCCATGGCAAATAATCCAGTTTCAAACTGGATTATTTCTGTAGTGTGAATTTAAACTGGGAGAATTTTCTTTGACTTGGCCTTCTGTTTGTGAAAGGAGAAGGGACTACTATCCAAACAGCCAAGAAATATCAGGATTCATTTCTCCCCGTGGTATAGGAATGATGGCAGAGCAGCTTTGGAAACTGCAGAAATATGGGATACGGCCATTTTCAAATGCGGATTATGTCATGTGTTTGGGGACTCTTTAAACAAAGTCATCCATTCTACTGATCTTATAAATAAGTATTCAGGGAATCCTTTTGATGATGAATGTGTGACAGGAGAGGACCATAACAGCCCACTCCTTGGCCTACTGCAAATTATCCTTTTAAACCAGAGTTGGTGTAAATGAATTGCTAACACATTTGACCCTTCTGTCTCCTAAAAAGCTTGCCATTAAGGTCTGGAACAAGCTCAGCCTCGGAGTTTGTACTTAATGGCAGATAACTAATTGCTCACTTTGAAAAATATACTCTCCTTGAGGGACTAGGGTTCCACAGCAGGTCAGAAGTCAGTGAGAAGCTCCCTCTGTCAAGAAGAAAATAATGCTAGCGAGAGCAACCATTCCTTCCAAGCATACCTATGCCACAAACAGTTCATACCAACCTAAGTATGAAAGGTGAATAAAAGAACACAGTGCTGTTTTGAATTCAGTACCACAGGAAATACGCTGTTGTATCCATTTTATACCGTTTTAATTCCCATGGAATCCTGGGATCTGTAGTTTGGTGAGTTATTTAGCATTTTCTGCTAGGCTGCAGCTCTTGGACACCCCCGACTACTGTTCAAATGCTATTCCGAGAAGAGGGACTGAGGATTAAAGTGCTTTAGGAACTGTAGTTCAGGGAGTATATTAGAACTCTATAGTCTTCTAAGTATCTCACTAAATTATAAATCCCAGGATTCCATCACATACAGCCATGTTACTTAAATTTGTATCAACTGATATGTCTCTGTAATGTAGATATACCCTTAGTGGGATTTGGTTCCAGCTGCATGCAACAAATACTGAACTTTGCTGTAAATTTGTATGCAGCCACCCAATAGAGCTTTGCAGGGCAGATATCGATAGGCACAAGATGCACAGTTATATCAGGTTGCCACCAGAGTGAATGCACAGTTGTATCAGTTTGACACCACTTAAATCCCCATGGTTCCTTCCTATGAAATCCTGGTATATATAGTTTGGTGAGGCACTTAGAATTCTCCGATAGAGTAGAGCTTGAAGTATATCACAGAGCAATTTAGCAGAGCATTCTAAGCTGATCATCGAAACTACAAATCCCAAGGTTACATAGGGTGGAGTCGTGGCCATTAAAGCTGTGTCAAACTGATATATCTTTGTAGTGTAGAAATACTCTTAAGAACTTGGATTCATGGCTTGTTTCAAAGAACCAGAGCTTGGAAATGTTTTTCATTGGATACAAACTCTAAGCCAGCGTGGTCACTGGTTGGCAAAATCCATACTCTGCAGAGGACTATTTATGTCAGGGCTGAACCCTAACCATAGATGTCCGAGATGGATCCAGAGCCAAAAACCATGGGATCAGTCAAGATCTATTTATTTATTTTTAGGTATGTATACCCCACTCTTCAGCCACAAATGTTCTCAGAGCAGCTTACAAATTGTTAAGCAGCAGCAACTACAATCTACACCACTTTTATAGTGTGCTAGGCACTCTCCAAGTGCCTTCCAATGTGTGTTAGCTAACTGCCCTCACAAGCAGGGTACTCAAAGATCTAGAAACAAAAGTAAATTGGAATTACAGGGCATACCAGGAGTCAGGATTAAGCATGTTTCAGAACACCCTTGAACATATTCTCGGCAAGATAACCTCTATGATGGAACCCAGAAATTCTCCTGCAGCCTAACAGTGGTAGTGGGGGAAGACTTATCCCTGGGGCCATCTGGCTAACTTTGCACACACAGTGCAAAGACATTGTACCCCTTCCATGATGTGCATAAAAGTACTTACACTAATATAATTGGAGGTTACAACAGTTAAAAGCCACCTGCAGGATTCTAACCTGACAGTTTTCTCAAGCAACCATTAGCACAGAGTGTCTAATGGAGAAGGAGATGACAATCTTATGCATATCTACTCAGAACTAAAGGGTTGTCTAAATGGTCTAAATAACCCTCATTGAATTTGCTGGGAATCGTCCCTGTCTAAATGGGATCCCACATAAGTTCACACTATTCGGAAGGAGCGGGGGACAAAATTGCAAAAACAGTGCAGGGAAAGCCTTTGTGGCTTTGCTGTAGTTTAAAAAAAAAAAACAGTGAAGGGGTGCACATTCCTGCTTGTTAAGACAAGTGATTAACTTTGAACCGTTTCCCCATACGAGAGGGAACTCAAAGCTGATTGGCTAGGAGATTGTGGGAGGTGGGGCTTGCTAACAGGGCAAGCACCTGCTGCTGCCATGTTGGATTTTTGCCTTAGCAAGTGATTGCTAAGGAGATCAATGGGGTGGGTTGGGGGGTTGTTTGTTTGTTTGTTTTTGCTATCCTTTTAATTCAAAAAATTGCTCTATCGCTCCAGCAGCTTAAAAAAAAGTTCAGCAGCAGTGAAGAACTAACAGGAGTAAATTACTCACAGCTGCTATCTGGCATGCGAAGCTTATGGGGGCTTCTGGAGCTATTATTGAGGTACTCCATCTTTTCCCCTCATATAGATGGGCCCTAAGTCTACCAGAACACAGTGGTATTTGATCTCTCTAATAATCATGTTTAGATAGCGGGCTCAAAAGTGTCCTAAATGCCCCAGCTCTGAGCCCTAAAACTGAGGTTTCTGAAACAATCAACCTGGCTCTACCCGCAAATACTAAATTCAAGGGTGTGTATTTATAGAAGGAAACATTCAAGCATGTACGTTTACACTAGCCAGCTGTGTCTCTAAATAAGTCAGACCTAAACAATGCCGAGGACATTTTAAGCATTGTATCCACCCAACAATTTTTCCCTTCTCTGACCTTTGGTATTGTTGTTTTCCAGTTCACATGTATTTCATGGTGGGTTTTTTTTTAAAAAAAAAATCTTCTAAATGCCTACCTTGGGATGCAAAACCTCTCTGAATTCATGTTGCATTTCATAAAGATCACAATTATCACAAAGGTCACAGAAAGAGCTGGCCAGGTCTGTTTTCCTGAAATCGGTTGTGTTTTATTGCAGCTTCTACT
This sequence comes from Gambelia wislizenii, assembly GCA_030847615.1. NCBI lineage: Eukaryota > Metazoa > Chordata > Lepidosauria > Squamata > Crotaphytidae > Gambelia > Gambelia wislizenii. Next base: position 8,217,453 of record JAUMIR010000008.1, read on the forward strand.
TCAAGATGCTACCTGGAAAGCTGAAAAAATGATGGCATGCTAAAATAATAAATGGTTGCTTTGTTTGGACTGCTTTGTGACATTGAGTTTTAACCAGCTGTAGGACCAGTGAGGCTTGAAAAAAACTATACCTCAGACTTCTCTTCAGGATATCTGGTAGCTCCACACATTCCAGGGACAAAAAGAAAATGTTGCACCAGAGCTTGTCACACCAAAACTTTGACTTTGACATTCAATATGTGCCTGGAACTGTATAACAGATGTGCTTACGCATAAAGGATGTGCAAGAAGGGAGAATGTTATCTTCATGTATGCTCACTGATGATAGTCTCAATTAACCTGTAATGATGTGCACATTTGCCTGTAGTTTGGGGTTTTTAGTTTGACGAGGCACCAAATCTCTCTGGTTGAGAATTCTAAACACCCCTCCCTAAACTGCAAATCCCAGGATTCCTTAGGATAGATCTATGGTAACAAAAGGAGAATCATAGCACTAAAACTGTAATGTGAAAGAGTTTGTGTCCCCATTGTGACTGATGTGTTGCAATGTTATGCCCATTTCAAATTTTGTACTTTGCACTTTTACTTGGGTAAATGAGGGAAATCATTTTCTGCTCTGCTTCAGTCAGCAAAAATATCTTAAGATGGGGCCATTTCACATCACACAGTTATAGCACTATGATTCCACTGTAACTAGCATGTTTGCATCCAGTGAAATCCTGGAGTTTGTCATTTGGGGAGGCATTAGAGTTCTCCAGCTGAAAATTCTAGATGCCCTCCTAAATCCCATCTTAGGAGAAAGGTGAGATATAAATCCAATAAATAAACTGATAATTTCAGGATTCCATAGGATATTGTCATGCAGTTAAAGTGGAATAATAGCACTATAAGTGTGCAATGTCAACAGGCCTCAGATTTGCTAGCAGAAGAGCTTTTTTAAAAAAAACGGGGGGGGGGTATAGGGAATATTTTGGGAGAAAGAGAAGCCAATATTCTCCAAAGAGTAGTTCCCAGTAACTTCCAATATTCCAAGGCTGAGTGGAATTTGAATTCATCAGAGCTTCACCTGGCCAAGGGTAGCTCAGTCAGCCCTAAGTCAGTTTAGTCACCTCTAAAACAGTGGCAGTTACATCACAAAAAGAGTGAAGTTCTCTTTTGCTGTGTTATGCTATGATGTAGCATAACTTTGCTTAGATAGTGTGAAGAAAGAATTCATTACAAAGAACCTGATGTTACTTCCAAGCTCTGATTTCACTCATGTTATGCTTGTCTTGGCTTTCGGTATCATAAATATCAAATATTCACTTCCCAGATCAGATCTGGAAGCAGAGCAGATAACAACATCTGAGCCAGGGCTGCATTTGCTGCACAAAGCTTTCCACAGGTGCTTTCAGATAAACTGAGGTGTGTACTAGGCCTTCTGTGTGACTCTCCGATTGTGTGAAGATCCTGTTGGCCTGAGCTCTTCCTCAGAAATAGCACATGAAGATAAGGTAAGTCACAGACACACAGAGGGCCCAATTCAAAATGGAGATGATCTTTATGAACATGTAAATTTGGCTTATAACAAATCAGGGAGTAACCAGGTCTGCTTCTCAAAGGGCCCATGTTTTGAATCCAAAAGGCAATTCCAGTATCTCTTCAGAGTTAGAAAAGTTCAGATAGCAGGTGATACGGGAATACTTGCTTCTTCCTCAGACTCTGGAAAGACTCAAAGACTATAGAGTTCTAGATCAGCACTGGACAAATTTGGACTCTCCAGACTTGTTGTGGGTGATACCACCCCCTCCAGCAAAAACTGGAAGTGGCTGTATGTCCTCTTCTATATTTTTTTAAACAAACTAGTTTCCTCCTTTTTTAAAACAAAACGAACATAGGGATGATATGCCTTGGTTTAATGGACAATCACAATTTCTATGGTGCTCCATATCCCCCCACAAAAAAATTATCATGGTGCAAAGGCTATGGGTGCTTCAAAAATATGTGGGGGCCATATGTGGACCATCAGCCAGATATGGCCTACTCCTGAGTGAGAAGAACAAATTATTTGACTGGATATATATATATATAAGGAAAGTTCATGCCTAGCCATCTTGAACTCTGATCTTGAGAGTTAAGCAGGGCCAGGCTTGATTAGTAGTTGGAAGTGAGATCACCAGGGAATACAATGTGCCATGGGTTATATTCAAAAGACAGCAGTGGCAAATCACATCTGAACAATTATTACCAAGATAACCCTATGACACTGTCTTAGGCTTAGACAGTGTCTAAGACAGTGTCTTAGTCTTAGACAGTTGACTTGAAGGCCCACAACAACAACAAATTTAATAAAAAAACTCTACATTTTTATGAGTAGGATTATTGTTCCATCTTGCTCAGTAGTTTCTTCTTGGACTGGTAGACACCTTGGGATGAATAGATCAGTCGGTTTCTAGTCTTTTTAATGTTCACTTGAGTCCATTCTGTCCTCCTTCTGCACAAATCTGAACATCTTTTCTTTTAAAAATCTGCATGAAAATTTGTATTTTAAGTATGCATTTCTAGAAGCATTTTCTGTTGAAATGCACATGTCTAAAAGCATGGATCTTAAATAAATATGGATCTTGGAATTAGTCATGTGAACAACAGTCTCCTCCCGCCTGCATTGGACAGAAGTGTGAAAGGGCAGTATTCCAGTCTTCACATTTGTCTAAAAGGTGTGGATCAATTCATTTCCTGCAGAGACTTTTCAACTTTTCAAATTTCCCTATAGCTTTCCAGGGCCACGCAGAAACGGTCCTTACCTGTCAGCTGGTGCCTGATGTTTTTAAGCTGAAGATACCAAGGTTCACCTGGAATCTCATGCATGCAAAGCCACACTACATATGGTTCAGGAGAGAGACCAATTCTTAACACTCTTCCACCACACAATTGCAGTGTGGCCATAGCTTGAACGTATGGGCAGCTGTGTCTTTCAATAATTAAGCAACCTTAGAGAGATTTTCCTGAGAAGCCTTGGTTTCACATCCTACATGTGAATTCAGAGGGACAGATGGAATTGTCTGAGGCTGTAGCAGTCAGTGGGAGGGAAGCTTGTTTTGTCCCTTTGAGAAAGATGATGCACCGGTTTACACCATGCCTTTGCTATTCTCTGGGTGAGATCAAATGATTCTTCTTTCATCAGACCCCACCTGGAATACTGTGTCCAGTTCTGGGCAGCACAATTCCAGAAGGATATGGACAAACTGGAATGTGTCCAGAGGAGGGTGACCAAAATGGTGGGATGTCTGGAAGCCATGACATATGAGGAGCGGCTTAGAGAACTGGATATGTTTAGCCTGGGGAAGAGAAGGTTAAGTGGGGACATGATAGCCATGTTTAAATATTTGAAGGGATGTCATACTGAGTTTGGGGCAAGCTTGTTTCATGCAGCTCCAGAGACAAGGACACGGAGGAATGGACTCAAACTACAGGAAAAGAGATTCCATCTAAACATTAGGGAGAACTTCCTGACAGTAAGAGCTGTTCAACAGTGGAATGCACTGCCTCAGAGTGTGGTGGAGACACTTTCTTTGGAGGTGTTTCAACACAGGCTGGATGGCCACCTGTCAGGAATGCTTTGATTGTATATTCCTGCATGGCAGGGGTTGGACTGGATGGCTCTTGTGGTCTCTTCCAACTCTATGATTCTTTGATTCTCTGATACTATTATTATGAACCCTAGGTTATAATCTGAGATGGCTTGGCATCAGTGGTAGTTGGTGATTTAGATATTAGTGGAGTGGTGAATCCATTCCAGTTCTTAGTCCTTTTAAAGTGCTAACCAAGGTGCTGATCCTATTTTGGCAATAGGATTCAGGACCTTGGATAGTTCCTTTACCATCTGGGCTAAAGTCCAGAAACATTCACCACCCCACTCACATGGAGTTCACCAGCTACCACTGCTTGCTGTGGTCTAGGTATGGTGTCAGTACAACTTGCATCTCCACAGAAGAACAGAGAGGCTTGCTCTCCCATGTTTTGTCTGCAGTAAGGTACACAGATTGAAAGGAGGGGGTGTCTTTACTGAAATAGCAGGTTGTTCCCATTTTGCGATACACGGACAGGAGCCCATCAACTCTTGACAGGCAGCAGAGGCTAAATGCAGCAATGTCTGCTGAGTGACTCTACTTCTATTGAGCTATTTAATCAGTGGAATGAATGAGCTCCTTGCTGATCCTTAAAAATGAGAAGCAAATCCTTTGACGGTAACTTCCTAGCCCTCTGGTGCTATTGCTGTTTATCTAGATCTGGACTCAATATTGTCTTTTGAGGTGCTGACAAAACTCCTCTGCATCTGCATTTCTCCCTGGATTTGCAGGGTAGCAATGAGGTGTTAATAGTCTGTCAATCCTCCATCTTGATTTCCTGAACATCGCACTAGGGTAGGGATGTAAAGGATATAGGCAGATTTTCTCGTCATTGATGAGAAATGATGTCTTGAAACAATGAGATACCCGATTAGAAAAAAATAATCATCAGCTGCTGTGGCATGTTTCATCTTCAACAAAAACAAAAAGACCCCCCACAATTTTTTGCTGAGCTATATGCCAAAAAAAATATGCAAAAATAATGGGGGGGGGACTTTGCACAAAAATGTATTTTCAGGAGGGGAATGTTTTCTTTCAAAAAAGAAGAGAGTGTTTTTTGCATATAAATGTTTCTTTCCCAATTAAGGTGTCATTAAAAAGTCCCCAAATGTAATGTAATAAATAGAAGATTTAAAAGAAAAATGAAAGGCCAAAGATAGTACTGGTGATGAGGCTAGTCTCTTCCACTTTGGTGCTTCAGATGGTGGCTAGCTTCTTCTGCTGAAAGTGAGGACAGAAGATTTTCTTAGAGCAGGGCAGTCATGTAGACCACACAGCTCTCATAATCTCACCAAGCAGGGAGAACTTTTGAAGGCTTTATCCTCACGTGCAAGAATAAACTAAGGCCAAGAATCTACATCACAGTCTACGTTTTACAACTCTATGAAACCCTAACTACTGTATGTTCAGAAACACTGTTACTGATATGCAAAGATGTGCATCTGGGCACATGTGTTCCAACATGCACCTATGTCCATGGCACATCAGAGATGTAACGCATCAGTCACTCCAGTGGAGCAATAGATGCCTGTACATTGTAACATCATAGCAGCCCCTAGGTGAATATAGACATTGCAAAACTACTGAATTCTATGTCTCACATATAAAAGTCCACTTCCAAATAAATGTGAGTCCCATGCTGAACTCCCATCCAAGTTTTAAAAAAAACACCAATGCCTACACTATGAGAGCCACATTAAAAAGAGGGCATGGTTCCTATATCTTTATTAGCTCTATGAATGAGAAGCAATTTTTCATGTGGCTACCCTACTTTACACAAGCAGTAATACATGAATGTTTTGCCATAAAGCTCCATTTCTTTTTGTTTATACACGTTAAAGCTTTACCAGACTTTGTTCTACATACAGTTTTTGGAATTTCAGTTGTGTGTATGTTGGTGTAATTGAACAGCGGGAATTCACAAATACTAAAAATTCCATATTGTGCCATTTCTGGAAATAATGTTAAATAACATTGTATATTAAATTGGATAAAAGGTGGGGCAGAACATGGAACAGAGCTCACCAATGAAACACAGGTAGAGTTGGAAAACTCGTCCCTAATTATGTTCACAATTATTTTCATCCACACAATCTGATCTTGACACTTGTGGGATTGGATGAAGCCACCTTGTGCTTAGAGGCAATGGATAAGATAGTACCCCTGATGGGGCTAGCCTTTTCCACTTTGGCACTTGAAACAGAGGCTAGCTTCTTCTGCTGAAACTGATGGCAGCAGTTTATCTTATGGACAGGCAGTCATATAGCCCCTATAGATCTTTCCTACAAAATCTGACTTCTGCTCTCCAGTCTCTCTCTCTCTCTCTCTCTCTCTCTCTCTCTCACACACACACACACACACACACACACACACTTTCTGCCAGAAGTAGCTGCCTCACTGTGCCTAATGACAGGGCTGGCCTGGGGACTTGCTTTGCTTTAGCTATATTATTTCTTTATTGGTAGGGTGATATCATTGGCTGTGCTCAGAGATACAAGTTATCATTTCATGACAGAAGTATTTAATAGTGGCTTCCATGTGTCATATCATCATCAGAAATCAGCCATTTTAGATGTGCACAGAAAACAAAAAACAAAGGAACATATATTGGTCCATTAATAAGAAAAATCCAAAAATGCACATTCAGGCAATATTTTTTATTAAAGCCAATAAAAATGTCATAAAAGAATCAAGCCACTCCCACCCCCTCAGGAACACCAGCCAGCAAGCCAGAGGTTCTCCAGCCTGCAGCAGCCTTTTACCCCATTCCACCGGGCCAGGAGGCTGTAGTGGGGCCCTGAGGACTTCTTGGCAGCGAGGCAGCAGCGGGAGGGGGCGTGGCCAGGAGTGGCTGGCGTCTTAAGCCACTCCCACCCCCTCAGGAACACCAGCCAGCAAGCCAGAGGTTCTCCAGCCTGCAGCAGACTTTTACCCCATTCCACCGGGTCAGGAGGCTGTAGTGGGGCCCTGAGGACTTCTTGGCAGCGAGGCAGCAGCGGGAGGGGGCGTGGCCAGGAGTGGCTGGCGTCTTAAGCCACTCCCACCCCCTCAGGAACACCAGCAAGCAAGCCAGAGGTTCTCCAGCCTGCAGCAGCCTTTTACCCCATTCCACCGGGCCAGGAGGCTGTAGTGGGGCCCTGAGGACTTCTTGGCAGCGAGGCAGCAATGGGAGGGGCCGTGGCCAGGAGTGGCTGGTGTCTTAAACCACTCCCACCCCCTCAGGAACACCAGCCAGCAAGCCAGAGGTTCTCCAGCCTGCAGCAGCCTTTTACCCCATTCCACCGGGCCAGGAGGCTGTAGTGGGGCCCTGAGGACTTCTTGGCAGCGAGGCAGCAACGGGAGGGGGCGTGGCCAGGAGTGGCTGGTGTATTAAGCCACTCCCACCCCCTCAGGAACACCAGCCAGCAAGCCAGAGGTTCTCCAGCCTGCAGCAGCCTTTTACCCCATTCCACTGGGCCAGGAGGCTGTAGTGGGGCCCTGAGGACTTCTTGGCAGCGAGGCAGCAGCGGGAGGGGGCGTGGCCAGGAGTGGCTGGCGTCTTAAGCCACTCCCACCCCCTCAGGAACACCAGCCAGCAAGCCAGAAGGACTCGAAGCCAGCAACTGGAGTCAGCTGAGGCCGGGAATGGAGTGGGGGCGAAAATTGGAGTTGTGCTGGGGAAAGGGAGGTATGGTCGGAACAGAGTGAACAGATGTTACAAAAGAAGGCGGGATCGCTGTTTGTCAGCTATCCCACCTTCAGTTCACCCTGTTTCCCGGAATGGATTGGAGAGTGTACCAACCATTCCACAGAACCTTACTTTGCTCCTCTGCAATGCCAGGTCGGTTAAGAATAAAACTCATATTATTTACGATCTACTCTTGGATGAGGATGCCGACCTGGCTTGCTTCACAGAAACCTGGCTGGGAGAGGATAGCGCTGTCACATGGGCGCAGGCCCTCCCAGCCGGGTATTCTGTCAGAGAGCAGGTGAGGGGAAGTGGGCGGGGGGGCGGAGTGGCTCTGGTTTATAAGAACAATCTGACCTTGACCAGGATACCTGTCCGAAACACAGTCCACTTTGAGTGTATGTACCTTAGCCTAAGGACCAGGGATAGTTTGGGGATTCTGCTAGTATACCGACCACCCCGTTGTCTAGCAGACTCCCTAACCGAGCTGACACAGCTGGTCTCAGAGTTGCTGTTGGAGTCGCCCAGACTTTTAGTTCTGGGCGACTTTAACATCCCACTCGAGACCAGCTTGACAAATCTGACTGGTGCAGCTCGGGAGTTCATGGAAACCATGACAAACATGGGCCTATCCCAATTGGTCATTGGGCCCACACATTGTGCGGGTCATACTCTCGATGCGGTCTTTAGTACGGAACAGGAATATCCGTGGGCGACGGTTATTAAAACCGCCGCATTGTCATGGACGGATCATTTCCTGGTCAAGACTGAACTAAGAGTCTCTTCCCGCCCCACCGGGGGTGGTGGACCCATTAGAATGGTCCGCCCCCAAAGGCTAATGGAACCAATAGGATTCCAGAAAGCCTTGGAGGGTTTAATGGTTGGTAACGCCAGTGACCCTGTCGAAGCTTTGGTTAATACCTGGAACACCGATCTTACCAAGGCTATTGACACGATCGCTCCCAAGCGTCCTTTCCAACCCGCCTCTAACCGTAAGCCATGGTATACTTCAGAGCTTAGGAAAATGAAGCGGGTTGGACAACGACTAGAGCGCAACTGGCGGAAAACTCGACTCTTATCCGACAGGACTCGACATAGGAATTTTCTTCGGTCCTATCGAGAGGCAATACGTGCAGCGCAGAGATCCTTCTCCTCTGCACGTATTGCGTCTGCAGAGTCCCGTCCAGCAGAGCTGTTTAGGGTGGTAAGGGAGATGACGCAGGTTATACCTGCACAGAACCCATTGCTTAACCCAACAACGGCCTGCTGTGATGCATTTAACAACTACTTTGCAGATAAAATCTCTCGGATAAGAGCCGACTTAGATGCCAGCATTTTGACAGAAACAATTGACGAGGTGTCCAGCAACTCCGTTGATGTAAGTTTACTGAATCAATTTCAATCTGTGAGTACCGAGGACGTGGACAAGCTACTTGGTAGAGTGAGGAAGACGACCTGCCCTCTTGATCCTTGCCCTTCATGGCTGGCCATCCAGGGGGGGACTGCCTTGATGGTGTTCCTTAAGGACATCATCAATGCATCCCTCAGGGAAGGGTGTGTTCCATCTTGTTTAAAGGAAGCGGCGGTTAGGCCGCTCCTGAAAAAACCTTCCCTAGACCCCCTGGACATGAATAACTATAGGCCGGTTTCTATGTTACCATTCTTGAGCAAAGTGATCGAGAGGGCAGTTGCTCTTCAACTCCAAGTGGTCTTGGATGAAACTGATTATCTAGACCCATTTCAAACTGGCTTCAGGACGGGATTTGGAGTTGAGACTGCCATGGTTGCCTTGACCGATGATCTGCATCTAAGCATCGACAGGGGTAATGTGTCCCTGTTGGTGCTTCTGGACCTCTCAGCGGCTTTCGATACGATAGATCATGGCATTCTCCTGGATCGCCTGAGAGGGTTAGGAATTGGAGGCACTGCGCTCCAGTGGTTCCGGTCCTTCCTCTCGGGCAGGTCCCAGAGGGTGCGGCTTGGGGACAGCTGCTCCAGCAGAAAGGAGCTTACTTGTGGTGTTCCACAGGGCGCCATCCTGTCCCCGATGCTGTTTAACATCTATATGAAGCCGCTGGGTGAGATTATTCGGGGTTATGGGGCTGGGTGTTATCAGTACGCTGATGACACCCAGATCTCTTTCTCCTTGTCCCGATCATCGGCCTCGAATCCTAATGGCATCTCTCCTCTTAATGACTGTCTTAAAGCTGTAATGGGCTGGATGAGGAAAAGCAGATTGAGATTAAATCCAGACAAAACGGAGGTGCTCAAGGTAGCGGCCCCGAAACCAGGAGTTGAGTTGCAACCTCCAGTCCTGGATGGGGTCACACTCCCCGTTAAGGACTGTGTTCGCAGTCTGGGGGTGCTCCTTGATTCATCGCTTCAGATGACGAGTCAAGTGAATGCGACGGTCAGGAGCGCTTGTTATCAGCTTCGGCTGATACGCCAGCTGTGCCCTTTCCTGGAAGTAAGGGACCTTGAGACTGTGGTGCACGCGCTGGTAACCTCTCGTCTAGATTTCTGCAATGCGCTCTACATGGGGCTACCCTCATGCTTGGTCCGGAAACTTCAGTTGGTACAAAATATGGCAGCCAGAGTGGTCTCAGGAACATCTCGGAGAGATCATATAACTCCAATACTAAAATCTCTCCACTGGCTGCCTATCAGTTTCCGGGCCCAGTATAAGGTGTTGGTTATTACCTTTAAAGCCCTAAATGGCTTGGGTCCAACTTATCTCCGGAACCGCCTCCTCCCATACAATCCTCCCCGCATACTCCGGTCCTCTGGGAGGAATCTGCTTCAGCCACAAAAATCTAGGCTGTCTGCAACCTCCCAGAGGGCCTTTTCAGTAATCGCCCCCAAATTGTGGAATGGCCTGCCGAATGAGATCCGTCAGCTGACGAGCTTGAGTAGCTTTAAAAAAGCACTAAAGACGGATCTCTTTCGGCAGGCCTTTCCTGATTAGATCCCGGCCTCAGGAACTCAGTCTCCTGGCTTTTTAAAAATTATGTATATATTTGTTTTTAATGTATTTTTTTAGCTAGAAGGTTTTAATCTTATTGTGTTTAATGTCTTTTTATGTGGGAGGGTGGGGGTGGGTGGTGTTTTTAGTCATTATTATAATGTTTTAATTGTTGGAAGCCGCCCCGATTGTTTTTAGCAGAGGGGCGGGGTATAAATAAATTTTATTATTATTATTATTATTATTATAAGTTTTGAATTCTCTGCCATTCTTTGCCAAGCTGGTCATTAAGAGACAACAGCTGATTTGATACTGTAAGCACAACATCATCAGTTTATCACTGTTTTAAAATGGAGTGTAGGAATACATAGCAGACTTCACTGGACTGGGTTCTGTTAGATGAGATGCAGGTTTCACTTTTTGTCTAGGGATACTGGGATAAGCAGTTGATACCCCCATTTTTAAAAATAAAATAAAATCCAACTATTACCTGGACTACTAACATGCTCAGTTCTCAACCATCACGTGATAACTAATCAAATGATGAGACATTACTTAGTAATTTGCTGCATATAAGCTGATTAACACCTGTGACTGAAATAATTAACATTGAGTATGGTCAGTGTAAGTTTTTTCAATTGTTATAGCCCATTGGCAATTCAAGAAAGGGAGTATAAATTAAACAGCTTCATATCCCATTTTGTTTGAACATGAGTCAACAGTGTGATGCAGCAGCTAAAAAGGCCAATGCGATTTTGGGCTGTATCAATAGAAGTATAGTGTCTAGATCAAGGGAAGTAATAGTGCCGCTCTATTCTGCCTTGGTCAGACCTCACCTAGAATACTGTGTCCAGTTCTGGGCACAGAAAAGGATATTGACAAATTGGAGCATGTCCAGAGAAGGGCAACTAAAATGGTGAAAGGTCTGGAAACGATGCCTTATGAGGAGAGACTTAGGGAGCTGGGTATGTTTAGCCTGGAAAAAAGACGGTTAAGAGGCGATATGATAGCCCTGTTTAAGTATTTGAAGGGTTGTCATGCTGAAGATGGAGCAGGCTTGTTTTCTGCTGCTCCAGAGATTGGAACACGGAGCAATGGATGCAAGCTCCAGGAACAGAGATTCCACCTCAACATTAGGAGGAACTTTTTGACAGTAAGAGCTGTTCGGCCCTGGGACACAAACTCCCTCGGAGCGTGGTGGGGTCTCCTTCCTTGGAGGTCTTTAAACAGAGGCTGGATTGCCATCTGTCGGGGATGCTTTGATCAAGATTTCCTGCATGGCAGGGGGTTGGACTGGATGGCCCTCATGGTCTCTTCCAACTCTACAATTCTATGATTCTATGATTCTATTATATGATGTCAAAGAATGTTTAGAAGCATCCAAATGCCTCAAGAGGAGTGATATGCTAGGAATCAGTATAGCTATAGTAAGGAAAGTTTGTTATCACCTTGAATGATAAAGACAATGTGAGGTTAGTAGAAAGAAGAGGTAATGGAAAAGGAATTCATGAGGCACAGGAAAAAGAGAAATTGTTAATAAGGGAATGGACTGGCAAGGCATCGTGGAAGATATCCAGAAGAATATTTAAGAACCTTAATGTTAGAGCATGTGCTTTGCATACAAAAAGTCTCCAGGTTCAATCCCTAGAATCTTCAGTTGGGCTAGAGAAGTTCTTATCTGTAACCTTGGAGAGCTGCTGTCAGCACTGTGGCCCAGGGGTCAAGGACCTTTGACCCTTCAGATATTTTGTGCTTCAAGTCACACAGTTCCTTTGCATTGCCCATGCTGGTGGAGCTGAAGGAATTACAGGCCAAAACACCTGGAGGGCTAAAGTTTCCCCACCTATAGTGTAGTCACTACTGAGCTAGCTGGACCAAGGGGCTGATGATGTGAAGCAAATTCCATTCTGTGTTCCCATCAGCATGCAAACAAGCAAATAAAAATTTCTTGCTGATCAAAGAATCAGTAAGTTCTTGCTGGAGATCTCTAGTTGAAAGATGAATTAAGAAGCAAGTGTCCCTAATGTGCACATACTGTGACTGTGAGAAGCATATAGTTTGACCATAATATCCATGGGTAATTCTTTTGAACAGCTTCTCCAGGTTATGTCAGGCATGCACTGTCATGTAATTAATGCCTGGAGGTTACTGAGTGCCCCTGAGCTTCTCCACTCACAACTCCTTCCTTCCCTTTTGGTCTGAGAGTAAGTGCTCTTTGGGACCATAAAAGGAATCAAACCACTTTGGGTGCCAGTCAGCAATTGTTTTAAGCAATCAGGGGAACATTATGAATCTATCAGCACTAAATCTTCAGTTACTGATTGGCTGAGTGTTTTATCAATGAGCAGTAAATTTTTATCCTTCAGAGACAACTGTCTTTTAGAAGACAGAACTCTTCAAAGTCATCAGCATCAATGTGCCCAAGGGTGCCTTAATTAAAAGTTACAACCAGGACTGCAACTGCACGGGCAAAAGAAACAGGTGGGTGAGTTTTGTGAACAGGTTTTTGCTTCAAAAGTATTGTTAACATTAACTAATTGAGATCTTTGATCTGATGGAAAGAGGCTTCCCATCTTGCATTGGTTTTGTTCCTTTCTTAGCCAGTTACCTCCTAGAAATGAAGGTGATAAAAGTGTTGGTCATAACTATGAGCAGTCTAAATCCAATTGTTAGCCCCAGCTAGAGTAGATTCCTTGAATCCAATGAGACATATGAGGTCTGACTATTAAATAACAAGACGGCGTTTCTACCTTTCAGACAAATCAGGGATAACTAATGGTGAACATCTGAGTGGTAACCTTGAACATGTCTGAACCTCTATGACAAACATCAACATTCAGTTGCTACTGTTCATTATTTATTTCTCTCCAGACCTTTTCACCTTCTTGCTCTTCTTGCTGAAACCTGGCTCCAATCCCCATCCATGATACAACTACTTCAGTTGCCTTCTCCTTAAATAGACTTTCCTTTCCTAGTGTAGGGCTGCTGACAGACTGCAGAAATAATACACTTTGACAGTGCTTTGATTGCCATGGCTCAATGCTATGGAATTCTGGGACTTGTGATTTTGTGAAATATTTCGCCTTCTCTGTCAGAGCGTTCTGGTGCCAAAACAATCTACAAATCCCATGATCCCATAGGATGGAGCCATGATAGTTAAAGTGGTGTCAAACTGCATTATTTCTGCAACAGCACAAGTCATCATGAGGGTGTGGGGGGAGCGGTGTATTCTATTATCTAGCTCAGTGGTCTTAACCTATGGTCTGGGGACCCCCAGGGGTCCCTGATGTCCTCATAGGGGCTCCACTAACACTTGAACTAGGCAGCTTGGCCCACCTCTTCCCTGCAGTGGAGTGGCCACATGACAAGAGCCAAGGCAAAGTCTGCTGGCTGGCTTGGTCTGCGCATTGCCATTCAATCTGTTTCAACCATAAACTTGTAGGAAGAAGCAGGAGGAAAGTCTTACTTCTTCCTCCAGTGCCTCTGAGGGAAGGTTTAATGGATGATGTAATTGTATTGTTGTTGTTGTTTTAAATCTTTAGTTAAATCTTGGGGGGCCATGGCAACAAAACAGATTTAAAGGGGGTCCCTGGTAGCAATAGCGATAACATTGATATTTATATACCACTTAGTAGTAAATCCTAAGCAGTTTACACTGTATTTTAGCTAATTGCCCCCAACAAGCTGGGTACTCATTTTCCCGACCTACAGAAGGATGGACGGCTGGGTCAACCTTGGAGCCCTCTGGGACTGAACTCATAACCTTGTGGCTTGCAATAGTGGCATTTAACCACTGCACCACCAGGCCTCTCTTAGAAAGAAAAGGTTAAGAACCACTGATCTAGCTTATGCCAATTTCAGCTTTTTTCCTTTCCACCAACTCACTGTTTCTCTTCTTTTGAGGCCCATGATGTGAGATTCTTTTCTCTCCAGCACTTGTGGATTGCAGTCATTTATTCTCTACCTGGCCCATTTTAAACTTTTATTTCTAATTTTGATTCTTGGCTAACTTTCTTTCTGATGGTGATATTCCCACTCTCATTGTGGCTGATTTTAATATTCATGTGGATGATTCCAACGATCCTGCTGTCTTACATTTTATTTCTTTATTGCCTTCTTTTATACTCAAGCTTTGTTCTGATTCACCTGCACACTCCCTTGGCCATTGACTTGATCTTGTTCATATTAAGAATTGTTCTTATCTCTTGTTTTTCAGCTACTGAATTTCTTCTGCCTGATCATCATCATCTTTAGACACGTTCCAGCTTGTCCATATCCCTCTTGAATTGTGGTGCCCAGAACTAGACACAGTCTTCCAGGTGAGGTCTGACTGAAGCAGAATAGGGTGGCACTGATCTAGACACTATACTCCTCCTATTGATACAATCTAGAATCACATTGGCTGTAGTTACTGTAGCTACTGTGCTTTAGTTAGCAAAGGTATCTTGAGCAGGGGCCCTTTCATACTATCCAGTTATAGCACTATGCTTCCAGTTTAACTGCCATAGCTGCATCCTTTGGAATCCTAGGTTTTGTAGTTTGCTAAGTCACTAGAGCTATCTGGCTGATAATTTTAAACGCCTCTCCCCAGTGGCATCACTGTGAGAGGGTTGCAGACCTCACCGGATGACACCATCAGAGGGGGTGACACCAAAATGACTGTCTATAAAAATTTTGTGCAGTTTTTCAGCAGAAATGGTGGTGCAGTGGTTAAATGCCAGTACTGCAAGTCACCACATTATTCCAGCGGGCTCCAAGGTTCACTCAGCCTTCCATCCTTTCGTAGATTGGTAAAATGAGTACCCAGCTTGTGGGGGCAATTAGCTAACACACATTGGAAACTGTTTAATGCAGTGTGGATGTGTAAATAGCTATTGCTTAAAACAATTTGTAAGCTGCTCTGATGGCCTTGTGGCTGAAGAGCGGGGTATAAATAAATAAATAATAAAATAAAATATTATTTTTATTAAAAAAAAAATCTCTGATAGTGTGTCCAGCCAGATGAGCCTTCCTTCTTGTTTCTCTCCCACATGTGGGTTTTTGGTGACCCTCAAAGTCAAGTGCATATTGCGTAGATTTGTTGGGAAATGCAGTTTCCAGAGCCTCCTCTTGGCATTGAAATGAAGGATTCTGTATGGTCTGGTATGGGAGGAGGGCCAGGGGGTCGGAGTGACACCATGAGTTACTGCACTGGGTGACACCAACCCTAGTAGTGCCACTGCCTCTCCCTAAACTGCAGATCCCAGGATTCAAAAAGATGGAACTATGGTAATTAAAGTGGAATCAATTTAAAGTGGAATTATAGTGCTATAATTCTGTAGCATGAAAGGAGCCCTGGAGTTTCAGCAGGTGAGCAGGTGAGAGAGGCCCTTCTTAGTCTACCACAGGGATGGGCAGTTATGCTGAAGCCTGGGGTTGGTGTTTGGGGTTGGTCACATGCATGAAGACTGCTCTTTTGCTTTGCTTTTTTAAAAAAGCTTTAATGTTTTAATTAGAAATTAGCTAAAATGTGATATATACAGAAATTAGCTAAAACATGGTACATATAAGTAGATGTGATTAACAAACAGAACTGGAAAATATAATATGAGCAACAAATGGCCCTTGTCGTCTCTTCCAACTCTGTGATTCTATGATTCTAGTAAATTATGCTGGTCTTTTCGGTCCCACCCTTTTCAGACCCTCTCACTATTGGAATGCAGCCCTTCTTCGGATTAGCAATAACTATTGGTCATGATGGCTATATACCATCTCCAGGTTGACAGGCAGGATGCCATGGCATACCATTAGTTAGTAAACAATGGAGGGGAAGGGCATTCCCACAGGTATCCCTGTGGCAAGTTGGAGAGGGCTTTGGGTCAACTTGGCAAGACTTCTCATACATTCTTCTGTACCTCACTGTTGTTGTTGCTTCTGTGTCCCTCTCTGTGTGTGGGTGTGAGTGCCTAGGCCTGCATGTAAGCGTGTATGTTTGTGTGCATCCATGATGACATAGGTACTGTGCCTCTGACAACTACATAATAGAGGGAAAATCAACAGGTGCATCACAGATTTGTGGTAACAAGGAGGGAGATGATGTCTGTTGCATTGTCTTGCTTTGCTTTTTTAAACTTGCCATGCAGCTGTTATAAACTCATACAGCTTTTCTGGAGAACCAGGGGCAATTGCAACCTTAGCTCAGCAGCAAGACTTGCTACCTAAATATAGTGGAAAATCTTGAGGGAAGGTATCTGTATTTCACTCCATGTCCTCTGAGGCCTGATGCAAGTCTATCCAAGGGGGCCACATTAAGCCTGAGCGAGTGAAATCTGAGCAAACGTGATTTATCATGTGAATGGGGAAAAGTATATTGGAAAAGGTGACCGGCCACGTCCCATGCTGCCTAAACAGACTGAGAATGAGTGCTGCAGATACGTCTGGGTTTTAAATGCCTATTTGCTGGTCTCATTAATCTGCTAAATTACCCAGCTCAAATTGCTTTATGTGTAAGCATGGCCATCCACGGCAGGCCATTTTGTATGAGCTGCCATCGCAAAGAGGAAACAGCCACAGAAGAACAGGGGCCAAGCAGGAAGGGGAGAATTATGGGCTGCAAAAGAAATCCTTAATAAAATCCTTACTGGCTGGTGTTCTCAGGAACCTTTTCTGATTTTTATATTTTATTTTATTTGCACTGGTGTCTACTAATATCTGCTTTGCTCCCCTAGTCACACAGCATTCTTTCACACATCAGCCAAAGCGAAATACTGGGTGGGGGGGACAGGGTTCAGTCGTATAATTAACAAGCAAGTATTCATAGAGTCCACTTTCTTCTCCAGAGTCCAACCTAGCATAAGAAAGACTTATTAGGAGCAGAAGCCAAGGGTAAAAATGTCTAGTGTTGGAGCAATTGAGGCCACACTTATGAATAACAATCCCAGAATTATACCTGCTGATTGGATTTTGTGTACATACACACTGTTGCAGACAGAAACACACTTGTCACATCGATATGATTAGCTGACTATCCTCAGTGTGAGATGATTTGTTTTGATTTTCAATTGATTTAACTCCTTTTTCTTTCTTCCCCTCCCCAAAGTAAATCTTCCTTAGCCACTGAGTTCTAATGAGGCTTCCCTAAATTGATTAGATACTCAGCAAATTCTGCCCAGTTCACAGATTATTTCAGAAAGCTGTCAAGATCTGGTGACTTTCATTTCATTGGATTTAATGATTGCTGGGAAGGAGAGAAGGAGGCAAGAAGAAGGAGAGGAGGGAAAGGTGTGCATTACAGCCAGTTACAATCGTTTTTGTCAGCGTGATCCTTTTAAGTGAAACTCAATTAAAGTGTTATTCCCTAATTTTATTATTGCAGCATCTTGAGTGCTAATGCTAGCTACCAATAAAGCTACAGGTAGATAATGGTATACAATTTAATTTAACTAATTGGAGTTTAGTGATCTAACATGCTTTTCATATCCTAATTCTTTGAATAATCTTTGATTTTTGCATCTCCTACAATTCTTTTAATGGAAGAGGGCAAGTGAAAACATCAGTTACATTTCAGATTGAATTATCGGGTAACATCTGCCTTTAACCATGTTATCAGTATGCACACCAGTTCCTTTCTATTACCTGCTCCATGCATCCATTTCCCATTGTCACCATGTTTGACCTTGAAATTAATTTATCTAACTCTGCTTACATTCCTTATTATGTTATCTGCAGTCTGGCAGAGTCAGCACGCGGTTCACTGACTGCAGTCTGGCAAAGTGACAACTCCGAGAGGGTCAGATGGAGAAGCAAACAAGTTCCCCAGACTAAAAAAAGAATTGTGTATCTTCCCACCCACCCACCCCACACCTCTAAACAGAAAATGATATGTGTTACTTGTAAAAGCATGAAAGATGCAAGGTGCAATTTTGTTTTCAATTCAGTTTCTTCAAACAGAACGATATTTTGAGTGTGGATCTTTTGCAGGCTTTGGATTCCTCAGCTTGCAAGTGCAGTGGCTATGCTGACTGACAGATTCTGGGAGTTGTCTAAAAATATAACTCTCTAGGCTTTTCTATTGGTGACAGTTCAACCTACTTCATTTCTATTCCAGATGACTTCCTTTTCCCTTATGTTTGCTTCATTTTTGCCACTTATTACTGTCATTTGAGGTCCCGGGTGGTTTTGTACCAAGAATATTCTCTCGTAGCTGTACTGCATTGTGGGTTTTGTAGTCTTAAGGTTGCATTAAACGTCATCATGCATAAATATCTGCTCACACGGCATATTAAATCCCTGTTTCTTGTTTCTTTTTGCTAATTTTCTTTTTCCCTAATCTGTCTCTCCTCCCTCCCTGCCCAATCCAGATATTTGCTGTTTGTGCAAAACATAGTAATTGAAGTTACAATGAGAGCACAACCTATATCCCATGTACCCATCACTTACACTGTTAGACTGTGGCTTAGCTATGGTTAGTCACTTTTCCACTAGGAGAACATGCCCACAGATCCTTTGTGGGCTCATTTTTCAGCAGCTAATGTGTCCTGTGTTCTCAAGTGCTTTAGCAGTCAAGCCACTTACTGTTGATGCGTGTTAGATTCCTTTCTGCTTAGGCTGCTATCAACACCTGCTAGAGTTCTGCTTTGGAGCAGTGAGGAGAGACAGGATAGCTGAGCTGTAGGGAACATTTCCTCTCCTGACTTACGTTAGAATGAATTCTTGATTCTTAGCATACTCAGTTGTTCTTGTTTTCAAAAAGCAAGAAAAATCCTCTATTCATGAAAGACATGAAAACTGGGCCATTGGCCAAAATCTGCCACAGTCAGTGGTAGCTCCAGTGTTATTGCGGTGGGGAATCCACTCTGCACTTTGGTCTGATCTTCAAAGGAGACATCCAAGGTGCTGATCTGTATCCTCAAAAAATGGGTTCAGCACCTTTAAAGGTTTACATCTGTGGAGAATTCACCACTGCACTGAAATGGAAGCCATCAGCTGCCAGGAGCTTGAGAAAAGGTGGTATATAAATCAAATAAATAAATAAACAGATAGAGACGTAGCTCAGTGTGAGGCAGCACTGAGCACTTCCAAACTGTTCTAATGTATGGGTTTCAGTCCAGACCTTAAAAGAGCTATTCAAAATTATGAGTCCTACCCCTAAATTCAGTCTGGGGTTTGACCTGAACTTTGATCTGAACTATCCCTACTCTCTGTTTCGATTTCAATTGAACATTAAAAAGGAACTTCTTGAGTAAGAGGGGGTCAGCCCCCAATGGAACCAATTACCTAAAGTAGTGATGAGCTCTCTTTCTCTGGACAACATCAAAAAGAGGCTGTACAGCTACCTGCTGGGGAGTCTGTAGCTGTAGTTCCTGCCATCAGCAGAGGATTGGACTTGATGGTCTATGTGGCCCCTTCCCAGTCTATGACTCTATTTTTGCCAGCAGATGAAGACCTTGCAGCTTAAATAGACCTTTAACCTTAACTGACCATGGTAGAAAGACATGCAATTAGGTGTGCTTTTTAAAATATGTTTTAATTCTTTGTTTTTAATGTGATGTCTTAAAAAGTAGTGTTTTAATTGGATTGGATTTTTAAAAACCTTTCTCCTCGATATTGTTTTATAGCTGGTCTGTTTTAAGTTATATTGTTAGATGCTTTGAGTTTCATTTGGCAGAAATGCATGATATAAATCAGATAGATAGATAGATAGATAGATAGATAGATTCCAAGGCAGAACCTTAGATAGCTCCTTTAAAGTTCAGACCAAAACCCAGAGTAGATTCACCACCCCACTGACATGGTAGCCACCACTGACAATGAGAAGGATTAGTAGCCACTCAAGACATTTTGCTGCTTGAGGTAAAGGACAAAATTACACTCCATATTTTGCACACAGAAGCTGACTAGACTGGTATAGAAACTGAATCTGCCCTCAGTGTAACTGTTCACAAATGAACTCATTGAGGGGTTGAGAAATGCCTCGTTGAGGGGTTGAGAAATGAGGGAAGGACAATTTTATAGTATTTCTACCAACAATTTTCCAACAGTTTTTCAAAGATGTGGTCCTGTTAACAGTAACTGAAGAGCAGCAGCCACTGCCTCCTCTTCCTCCTCCTCCTCATCCCTAAGGGGGTTTTGTTTATTTTCTTTTTGTGCTGCCACTTCAACCCAGCCACCATTTTGTATCCTACACAAAGCTGGAATGTGTCCAGAGAGGGGCAACCAACTTGGTTAAAAAGTCTAGAAACCCACCCCTCTGAGGAACAGTTGAGACAGATGGATATGTTTAGCCTGAAGGACAGGAGACTAAGAAGTGATATGAAAACTATTTTCAAGTATTTGAAGAGCTGCCATATGGAAGATGGAATGACCTTGTTTTCTTCTACTCTAGAGGGAAGGACCTGAACTGGTAGATTCAAATTACAAGAAAAGAGATTCTGACTAAACGGGGGAGGAGGGAGGACTTCTTGATAGAAAGAGCTGTTTGACAGTCAAATAGACTTCCTTGAAAGTTGATGTATTCTCCTTCATCAGAGATTTTTAAACAGAGATTAAATGGCCACCTCTTAAGATGCATTGGCAGTAGATTCATGCTATAGCTGACTAGATTGACTAGATGGCCCTCAAGTTCCTTTCCAGTTCCCACATCTGCCATTGTTCTGGGGCATTGTGCATGGGAAAATGGGGAAGCAGCCACAGATTTAGTAAACATGCTGAAAAATCCTCTTATATGCCCAAGGGGTGGCCAAAGGTGCATCATGGGTTTGTTATTACAACTTCATATGCCTCAATCACTCTGCAGCCTCCACGGCACCTGAGCTTTCCTTTTCTTTAAAAAAAATGGGAGGGATTACCTAAAGATGGCTTCCTCTAGGCCAGTGGCTCTCAATCTTTGGTCCTTCAGATGTTTTGGACTTCATCTCCCAGAATTCCTAAGCATTTAGCCATAAAGGTTGTGACTCTTGGATGCTGCCCTCCAAAACATCCAGAAAACCAAAGGTTGAGAGGCTCTGGCCTAGGCTTTATCTGCAGTGCAGGAAGTTGACAGCTGTCTGACAGGTGGTTTTGTAATGGAAGACAGGGAATTCACACATATTCCTTAGCCACCTCGTAGGTCTGGGAAGCTGGATGGCCCCGAACCCTATTCCTATGAAAATTTCTGCTAAATTTTCTCCTTGTTTGAACATTTTCATTCCTGGGAAGTCGGATGGCCCTGAACCCCATTCCCATGAAAATTTCTGCTAAATTTTCTCCTTGTTTGAACATTCTCATTCCTGGAAAGCCAGATGGCCCTGAATCCCATTCCCATGAAAATTTCTGTTAAATTTTCTCCTTGTTTGAACATTCTCATTCCTGGAAAGCCGGGTGGCCCTGAATCCCACTCCCATGAAAATTTCTGCTAAATTTTCTCCTTGTTTGAACATTTTCATTCCTGGGAAGCCAGATGGCCCTGAACCCCATTCCCATGAAAATTTCTGTTAAATTTTCTCCTTGTTTGAACATTCTCATTCCTGGAAAGCCGGGTGGCCCTGAATATCACTCCCATGAAAATTTCTGCTAAATTTTCTCCTTGTTTGAACATTCTCATTCCTAAGGAAGTGTTCTTGTTCTTTTTTTTTTTTCAAATGGAAAGGGAATGTTTCCACCAGTGTACCATATTTCATTACAGGCCATGAGACAGTGTCCTCCACCTCGCATGAGGTCAACAGATTAATTTAAGGGATGCCACTCAGCATCTTCCACCTTGATTCAATATGCCTGATGGTAGCACTGGTCCTAGTTAGATATTTTTAATTCTTAATGTTCTTAATTTAATGCCAGGAATCATGCATCCCTCCATATGTTGTTGAAAAGCAACCCCCATCAGTCCCAGCAAGTGATTCCAGGAGAGAAGAATGCTGAGAGCTGCAATCTAGTAATATGTGGACAGCCACATGTTTCATATCCCTCATTGGAGTACTAGTCTAAGCCAGTCTTTTCCAATCAGATGACATGTGAGCTGAAGAAGATGGGGCTTGTAGTCCATCACAGCTGGAGGGCACCAGGTTGGGGAAAGTGACTATATCAGGTGCCCTCTCCCTCCCTGGCAGTGTCTCAGGTTGACCTGGTGAAGCTGTTCTTACCTCTCCATCTCAGTTTTCCCTCACCTCTAAAACAGAAGAATATTGGACCTGTCTCCCAGGGATATTATGAGTTGTAATTAGTTTAAGTGCTCTGGGAATGAGGCTTTCTTAACACCATGTATTATTACTGAAATGAGTGTATGACGATTCTGAAAAACCAAAGGCATTTCAAATTACCTAACAGCTACAACCCCATCATTAATGTGGGTACTTAGAAAAGCAGATGCCTATTGTTTGAGTCACTGGGGAGATTATGCATTTAAAAAACCATAATTAAATATAAAAAATGTATAACATAGGAAGCCTGCCGATGACAGCACTAAACAGATGATCCATCCAAGCAACAAAGAAGGTGTTAAGAGCTCCAGTCTACACACCTCATCTTGGATTGCACAGCAAACATGGATGGGAAGGATGCTGTTGAATTTTGTGTGGTGTGTGGCATGAGTTCTATGGGTTTTCCTTGACCCGTAAGACGATTCTGTAAAACAGGTCATAAAGAGATGTGCAAAAATGTGTTGTTCTGTTTTGTTCCTACATTTCTTTTCAGTATCGTCACAAACATTTTGTTTTGCTTCACAATGATTTTTTTTTAAAAAAAATGGTGCTTATTTTGTTATCCACTTGTTCAGTGTAAGAGTAGTATTGTTTACCCACTTTTCTTCATTTCTTCTACTTTTCTTTACTGACTGGGATGGGCTACAAATGTTGTGCTGTGCTGTTTTGTGGTTTGTATATAGTCTTTTTAAAATGGATTTTAGGGTGTTTTATTTTTATAAACTTTTTCATTGTCTATTAAGTAACTTTTTTTTTTTACTGCTGTTTCTGTATAGTTTTAATCTGTGTTGCTTTTAACATGATGTAAAGCCACATTGAGTCCCATTATTGGGGGGAAAGGTGGGATTAAAATGAATAATCAGAATCAGAAACATTATAATGGCCAGAATCTTCCATGGTCTTTAAGTATGCCTAAGCAGCATTGTTACAGTGCTACACAGAAAATCCCAGCCTGACTCCCACAATCCCCACTTACTGGGCAGCAGCCACTAAAACTGATAGGGGTCTTTTCCCCTTTTGCTCAGGAAGCTACTGGCTGCCATTTCCTCCCATGAGCAATCTGTGGTGCAACAAGGAGAAGCTGAATTCCTATGGCAATTCCCCCTCATGCCAGAGATCACACCCAGCTGGTCCCCAATTGACAGGGGAACAGACCCCCATTGATCACATGGCTGCTACCCAATAAGTCATAAGTGGGGACTTTCATGATCCCTACATAGACCCTAAACTTGGGGTTACATTTGTTGTTAATTGCCACCAAGTTGACTGACTTATGGCCACCCTATGACTGAGGGACCTCCAAGGGCTTGTCTATAAGAGGGGGAAGAAGTGGATTGCTCTGCGGTAATGGCAATTTGCAGCAGCTGAGATTTGTCTTAATGGTTTTTCTTCAGGTATAAGCTTTGCATGCCTGCGGATCAAGATGGCATCCACAAGTGAATTACTCGTGTTTTTGCTTACCTCAATTTGCTGCCACCAAGCATGTTTTTTAAACTATTACCTATGTGTGATAGCATGGTATTTTGCCGTTACAAAAAAAGGACAAAATGGTATTCAGCACCAGGTACAGAAGCTGAATGAAATAACCATAGGTACTTACTTTAACAAGAGGGGTAGAAAAAGTGCAGCCCTTGGGGGTCACTTTAATACCTTCCAGAACTTTCCAGCACCCTCCCAAAAAAATCAATATTTCAAAATCTAGTTTTCTTCCTGACCCAAGGTGGGCGTCTCCTGGGTTTAAAACAACCCAGCAGGCCAAAAATGTGTTAATATTGGCCCAGCTTTCTAATCTGTTGAGGTCATTTTGGATTCTGATCCTGTCCTCAGGAGTATTAGCTACCCCTCCTAATTTGGTGTCATCTGCAAACTTGACAAGCATTACCTCTATTCCCTCATCCAAATAATTGATAAAGATGTTGAATAGCACTGGGCCCAGGACAGAACCATGTGGCACCCCACTGGTCACTTCTCTCCAGGATGAAGAGGAGCCATTGGTGACTACCCTTTGGATAGTCACCAATGCACCAATTTGTAGGAAGAAGCAGGAGAAAAGTCTTCCCTCCCCTCCAGTGCCTCTGAGGGAAGTGGATGGATGGTGTAATTGTATTGTTGTAGTTATCAGGTATTATTATTATTATTATTATGGTTTAAAATCTTGAGTTAAGTCTTGGGGGTCCACAGCAACAAAAATATTTTAAAGGGGGGCCCCTAGTAAAGAAAATGTTAAGAGCCACTGCTGTAGAGCATCTCGTTGCACTTAACCTTTCGCAGTAGGTAGGGGGTCGGCCAAAGATCCTGGACTAGGGGCCCTCTTCAAGATGTGGGGGCCATGCCCAGAGCATGTGACCAAGACAGGTCACATACGGGAGCCTTGGTTATGTGCTGCGGATTGGCTTCCTGGTTTCAGAGAGTGGGAAGTGGGCAGTGGCAGCTGTAGAAACCAGCCAGTATGCCAGTCTGGACTCCATCCCATGCAGGTAATGGTGGAGCAAAGTGCCAGATATATCGGCAGAATACACCAGCAAGGAGCTGGCATATTTTGCCAGTACAGATGAGCCCTCAGAAACTTTAGAAGCCCGGTGAGCACTTTACTTCTTCGCACTGTGCATTTTCCTCAAATGCTTCCTTTTTATTCTTGCAGCTCTGGCATTTGAGCTGTTTTGTTCCCACACAGAGGGGATACGGGAGGGGAAAAGAAACCTCCAAGGCCTCCCCTTTTATGATTCACGTTTTGCCAATAGAGAAGCAGGTGCTCCTGGTTTTATGCCTAATTACCCAGGTCAAAGGATGTAATGACAAGGTTTTCTTAGATGTCTCTTCGGGAGAGTCTGCTGTTCTGATTCCTATCAACAATGAAAAACCGTGTGCAGCAAAATAATTATTTTTCATGTGCCTTTTCAGTTTTTCACCATCCAATGAGGGGAACAGCAGGAGCTTGCAAATGGGAATATCTTTTATTGATGGCAAAAAAATTTAGCGCCTCTTTGTACGGGAGTTTTCAAGGCCATGCAAATCCTTAGGTGGGTTAAAAAAAAGTGGATTTTTTTTAAAAAATGGTAAAAGGTGCTTAAATGAACTGGAGCGGAGGAAAGACTTTTAATATTATTTCTTGAAAACTGCCTTCCTGGTGAGTTCTGTAGTGCTGTTTGTCCAAGAATGGCTGTGAATAGCATGTCCAGCTGAAGCGTGTGAATGGTACTCCACGCCACCAAGATCGAAGTGACAATGATTCATATGCTCCTGTGTAGGAGTATCACCTGCAATGCCTCTGTCTTGTCGGGATTCAGCATCCACTTCTTCCCCCTCCCCACATCATAAGTTATAATACTTTATTGCAGTGGTTCTTAACCTGTGATCCAAGGGCGCCATGATGTCCTCACAGAAGGTCCACGAAGGCTTGAAAGCTGCTTGGCCCACCTCCTCCTCACAGAGGAGCAGCCACATAACAGGCGCCAAGGCAAAGGCTAGCTGGCTTGGCCTGTGCATTGCCATTCAATCTGCTCTAGCCACAAACTTTTATTTTTATTTATGTATTTATTTATTTATTTATACCCCGCTCTTCAGCCACAAGGCTATCAGAGCGGCTTACAAATTGTTTTAAGAAATAGCTATTTACACATCTACACTGCATTAAACAGTTTCCAATGTGTGTTAGCTAATTGCCCCCCACAAGCTGGGTACTCAATTTACCGACCTACAAAAGGATGGAAGGCTGAGTGAACCTTGGAGCCGGCTGGAATCGAACTTGCGACGTGGTGGCTTGCAGTACTGGCATTTAACCACTGCGCCACCAATCTCTTACCATTGGCCATAATAGCTGGGACGTCTTGTAGTTGATCCAATACATCTGGAGCACCAAAGGTTTTCCATTCCAAAAAGTCTTTGGGCAGATCATTGTATCACAGTGTAACCAACCTTTCCGGGTTACTGTGAGAGTAGGAAGAAGTGAATCATGCCCTGAGATCCTTGAAGGACAGGCAGATATATGTGTGGAAAAGATAACATTAGCACAGGGGAGGGAGGAAACAGTGCAACTTAGGACAATGAATTTCTTCATATCCTTACCTATTCAAGGGAACAAGAAGAATATAGGTTGACCCCCGTATCCATGGAGGATGCATTTCAAGACCCACCCACCCACCCCCATGGATACCAGAAACCATGGATAATAGGGAACCATATTATCTTCAATGAGATGGACACCAAAAGGTGACCATAGAATCACATTGGAGTACCTAGAAATGGCTAGAGAGAACGTATTCTTTGGACGTGGATAAGTGAAAACGTGGATACAGGGGCCAATCTGTATTGGAAAGGTTCAGCATCTGATCTGACCCCTCACTCTTCTCTCAGAGCCATCCAATTCCTCGCTCCGTTTTTATGTCTGCCTTCCTTGTAAAGCTCCTTGACCCAACTCTTATTAACCTCTCATGTCAAAAAAGGAAGAAAAAAAGGGGGGTATGATATTTAATATAAACAGGACATTTCTAATGAGGACTTGGAAAGACTCTTTGGCTAAAGGATATGGTTCCAAGTGTTATTATCCCTTTTTTGTGCATATATATATATATATATATATGTTAGATTTTCATTGATCCATCTCGAATCAATGCTTTTAAAAATCTGAAGACACATTTTCGTTAAGAGCAAAATCTTGCATTTTATGTTTTGACATGGTAGTATTGATTGGGAAGGAGAGAGCTTGGGCTGTCTCTTCAACTTCCGCGTCTGGCGGTGTCTGGTAGCGCGACATCCTTAATGGCTTTGCTCTTGGTTTTTTTCCCTTTCCTTCCTCCCCCTCTCTGTTTCTTGCCTCTCCTCTTTATCCTCCCAACCCACAGCACGGGGCCTTTCTCAGTTTTTTAAAGTAATCAATACCCCCTACTGTTGGCCGTCACTCATATTTGGCACACTTCTAAATTATTCAAGGGTCTCTCTTGAGCCATATAAAATTTCTATTGCATTTGTCAATTGCCTGATCAATAGTTCATTTTTCTTATCCTCAAAGACACACATAGGGGTTTGAACTTGGAAGAGTAACATATATATATATATATGGGAGTAAAAGAAATTGAAACAGGAAGCAGATGGTATTAGCTATGAAATTCAAGATGCATGGTTGCACCTGGATTTCTTATTATAGCAAACTCCTGTATTTGGATGGACAGTGCTCCGTGCTCTTCTTCCGCTATGATGTGCCTCCTACGTGAATAGTACAATACAACAGGCTGTGCTTTTTTCTCAGCTGTGCATACCTTGTGACCCTTTCACCCCTAAGCTGTGGAAGACACTGGCACTGGAGGCCTCTTTGAACATCCAGAAGTAATGACATCTGACATTTAAGTCAACCTGAAAGAAATCTCAGCAAAGCCAGCCACTAAAGCTAATACAGCCAATGTCTCTTTAAGGAGGTGTATTGACATCCTTGACTGAAAAGAGTTCAGCCTGTTGTGTTGTGCTGAGGTCTCAATCAATCGGCTGGCCATCCTCTGCTTTTGCCAGCTTTGAAATCAGGTTGTAAAACAAAAAAGGAACAAAATCATTCCTTTTATATCTCAAGTATAGATTTCTATATATATTTAAAAAAGGAAGAAAATCACACGGTTGATGTCGTGAACCACATTTACCCCCATAGCATCAACTTTGACTGCAGCTTCTTTTAAAAAAAGGAGGGGTTAAAGAAAGAAAATGTTACAAAGCTGTGTCAGCTTAGCCAAGCAGAGGGTCCCAACAGAGGGAGATGGTTTAAAACCTTTTCTTCCTTTAGGCAAAAGAACAAAATATATATCTTATCCATATATATATATATATATATATATATGGAGGAATAAAAGAGCTGAAAACAAGAAAAGCTTCGTGCCGTAGTTCCAACAAGGTAAACATCAAAACACCAATCATTTGCTGTTGTAGTTTGGTAGCTCCCATAAATGTTTTAGTTTTAAGAAACTGCTGATCTCAGTGGGTTGACCATGGAGTTGGGAGTTCCATCCTGAATGATAACAACTTGATTGCCAAGGACTAAAAAAATAATTCATGGCCTCATAGGCAGATGCTTACATGTTCCCCAGAACTCTTGTACTGCAGAAGATAGATCCAGGTCTACTTTAGAAGTCTGGGTGATTTATGGGAGATCAGTGAGGGCTTCTAACTCCCAGTTATCCAACAAGACCAATTGCACAGTGGCTTTTGCCCTTTAAATGCACTTGTTGAAATCAACAGAGCTTGAGGTAACCAGGAATGGATGACGGAATCTATGGGATGAGGGTAAACAAAGAACAGTTCAAGCTGAGACCTTATGTGGAGGATCTTGTGACAAAGACACAAAACCCATTGTTTTGTGACTTCTGTGACTCTGACCCTTGAACTGTCTGCCAACTCTTGCTGGATTATTTGACCCTGGTGTGAGGCAAGGGCCTTTCAAATCCCACCGCTGCTGCCAAATAAATATCTGTGGAGACCGCAGTTCCACAGTTGCCACCTTTATGCCAAACTTCCCCCCTTATCCCTTCCTTGGACTGGGGTTTGACTTAATCTAGATAGTACTTGTATCAGTGTGTGTTTACTTAATAGGGTTAGCGTGTCAAATAAATATCGCTGAGGGGAATAATTCATGAGGAGTCTGGATTTGATGAACAAAACATAAAGATTGGTTTATTATGTAAACAGTGTAACAGAAATGCTTTGAACTTGTCTCCAACTTGGTTAACTTCAAACAGGTTGCCAGTCCCACTCTGTGGTGACCATATAACTTCAGAATCTGCCAGACTCAATACAATTTATGAAGTTCTTTCTTTCCTCTCACTCTATATTCCAATCAACCTCTATTCCTCTTAACACTTATTCTCATGGCACATATATTCCCTCAGCTCCACTCACAGCCATAAACACATTCCAGTCCTCTCCTCATCCCATCACATCTCCAGCTCCCCTTTTTAAATTGTCATCTCCCTTTCTCATCTGTCATTCCCCTTTTTTCACTCTAAGAGACCCCTTCCATGCCAGTTTTCTGCCACAGGATTGGCTCCTTCATGCTCTCTTCCCATTTGCTCATCAACATTCCATCAGATGCTCATCAGATGCTCTCCACACCTGGACTTCCTGACCACAGCTCCTTGTTTCCTGAACCTGGTCTGTCCTTCACTATGCTTTTGCCAAACTGACTCTCACAGGCAAGGATGCTTTCTGAGCTCTGTTGAGATAGATTTTCCTTGGGGGGTTTTCCGGGCTGTGAGGTCGTGTTCTGGAACAGTTTCTTTCTGACGTTTTGCCTGCATCTGTGGCTGGCATCTTCAGAGCATGGTTGGGTAGGAGTGTGTGGAGTTTATATATTGTGAACCCCTGTTGGGGATTATATGCAAATTTGTGTAACTAATGGTTAGTTTCTGGGTATAGAACTGCAAGGAGGATTAGTGTCTGTTTGGCTAATGGTTGGTTGATGGGCCATTGTCTGCTGGAAATCCCCCTGTCCCTGGGTGGAATTCCTTTGTAACACTTTGTAACTTTGTAACTTTGCAACACTCAACACTTACAAAGGAACTCCACCCAGGGACAGGGGGATTTCCAGCAGATAATGATCCATCAACCAACCATTAGCCAAACAGACACTAATCCTCCTTGCAGTTCTATACCCAGAAACTAACCACTGAATTACACAAATTTACATATACTCCCCAACAGGGGTTCACAATATATAAACTCCACACACACTCCTACCCAACCATTCTCTGAAGATGCCAGCCACAGATGCAGGCAAAATGTCAGAAAGAAACTGTTCCAGAACACAGCCTCACAGCCCAGAAAAAAACCAAGGAAAATCTATGGATGTCGGCCATGAAAGCCTTTGACTTATGTTGAGATACTGCCTTCACCTGCACTGTCTCAGAACTCTGAGCTAATTGCTTCCTCTCTTGCTTGGTCTGCAACTTGGGTGCTAGCTGAGCCAGAACAGACAGCCACAAAGTAGTGTGACCACTTGTGAGTGCAAGGGGGAGGAAGAGGAAGAACAGGGAGGAGGATGAGAAGAGGAAGAGGTGGTGGTGGTGAAAGATGTAGAAGGAGGAAGAAGAAAGAGAAGTGATGGTGGTGGAGGAGTGAGGAGGAATAAGAAGAGGGAGGAGGAAAAGTGATGGTGTTGGAGGATGCAGGGCAAGGAAGAATAGGAAGAGGAAGTTACTAAAAAGAGGATGAAAGATAACATACATTTGCATAAATATGCATATGATATATTAGTAAATTTAGATGCAAATTTAGAAATTACTATAATTTAAATGGAAATGAAATTCATTCCATCACAGTGGGGCATTCTATGACCAGGTTGCATACACCTGCTTTCTTTGTTGTCCAGGTACAAAGTTTTGTTGGGCAATTTCTTGGCACCTTCTGCTTTCCCTTTTTATGGTTCTTTCTCTTTAAACCAGACTGGGCAACCTTTCAAAGAGAAGACAGCTTAAAAAAAAAACAGCTGTCTTCCCTAAAACAGGAGACATCACCATCCTAAATACCTGGTTGGTGGAGAGTGATGTTTGGCTTGTCCAGTCCTTAGGAACATGTGCACATGTTGTGCGGACCCACCACAAAGGAGCACATGTTCTATTTGAATGGAAAACCCATTTGGAGATTCTGTTTTTTCGTTCCTTCACACAAAGCATTCTTACTCCAAGGTTGGGCCACCCAAGCATATTTCTGTATAGTAATAAAGTCTATTACTCATAGAGTTGACAATAATGATCTATGGAACCAACTCAAAGATCTTTGGACATTCTTCAGAGCTCTAAAACAGGGGAGGCAACACTAGGGCCTATTTTCATCCATGTGACTCATGGGCCACACTGTGATCCAGGGTCCACACTGTCACATTAAGGTGCATAAGAAGGGATGTTATATCACTTCCAGATGCCACTTTGGCCAATGGGAGAGTAGCTCAGGGGGTGAATTGAGATCCTCCTGGTGAGTGACTCATAACTCTGCATTTGTGGATGGTTTGGACACTGTCATGTCAGTTTGGGGTAAAACAAAAAATCACCCAGAACTCAGCACATATTTTTAGTGAGGAGGGCCTTTTGATATCATTAGTGTGGCTTTGGGAGCTGCAAAATTTGGGGCTGGGGGCCATGTGTGGCCCACAGGATGCACTTTGCCCACCTTTGCTCTAAAACATATGGATGACTAGGATGATTTTGTCCACCAATCTCACCACCCCATGCCATAATGGATGCCAAACCAAACTTGAAACACAGATTTAGGTCCCTGAAAGGTTTGCTTGCGGTCTTTGCCATCTTTCGGTCTCAGTTCTACATCCGTGAAATACAAGCACAAATGACCTACTTAACAGGGCTTGGTATGATGATAAGCCCGTTAGACATTCTTGCAAGAGAGAAACCCTTCACTCCTTGAAAGTGCTGTGTCAGCTCTTAATACTAATCAAAGCTTATTTTAGCATTGATATCTGGCCAGCTATGAACCATACTGGTACAGATACTTTTAATTAATATTCTGGATGTGGATATCTCAAAGGTAGGCCAGTCAAATGTGCATGAATAAATATAGGTCAATTAGTGGGTGTGCCCATCCTGATATTAGGCAACAGGTTTGCAAATAGATCTTTGCATCAATTAGTACATGCTTTAATTAGCATGCATTGATAAATGTCTCATAGGTGGTTGTTTCTCTCTGGAGATCTGTCAACTTTAAATTTTATTCATTTCTCCCCACAACCCAGAATGAAACTGCAATTATGGCTGTCACTTTCCCAAGGATTAAGCATGCAGCTATTTGGTCAAGTTCTCTGTCCTCCTTCCTTTTTTATTAGAAAGGTGACAGTGTGATATAATGGGGGTGGAAGAGAGTGAAGAATGAAAACACCATTCTCAGAGTCAGAGAGGGCTTTGCAGAAATCCAGGGAATTCATTCATCTGATGGAGTGCAGGACTTCCACTTCCTTTCTCTATGCCAGTGATAAGCAATGGGTCTATGTACCCCTATATCTACAGAACCAATATCTGCAGCTTCAGTCATCTGCAGAACACAAAATAGGGACACATGCCATAGAGTTGTGCTGGAAAATGCCTACAGAGGCATTCTCTTTAGGCATCTTCTAGATCCTCCAACACAACTCTATGGAATTATTTCTTTTACTGGAAGTCCTGTATTTTAATAGGGCTCATTGTTACCCATGGTTTCTTGAATCCGTGGTAAGTCCAGGAACCAAACCCCCATGGATATGCGGGTCTGACTGTATTCCATATGAATATGTCATGTTCTTTTTCTCAAAATTAGATTTGGCAGAAGGCATTGCTAGGACCTTGAAGTCACTCACTGCCCATCTGTAGACATGTGTCGTCTAATCTTGGAAAATTTCCTTTTTTGGCATACAACGCTCACAATCCAACAGCCAAGACAGCCATTTTGGCCACACTGATTTTAGAATTCTGCAAGTTGCTCATCCAATAAAAAGTAACATTTAAAAACTCTAGTTTTCCCCACACCAGGTCTTCCTCGTATCTAGTGTGAGATGCACTGCCATATAGTAATTGTTTCCAAATTTATATTTGCACATATAAATTAGCACATGAAATTTGTGTGCAACTGTTTTCTTGACCTTTCTTGGGGAAGGGGGATGCATTCCCCTTTCCTGCCAATGTGTAAGTGAACCAACTGATAGAGGACCTGATATAATGGAGAATTATTTGAGATAGAAGTGCTTACCTCCTCCACCCTCCCCCAAATACTAATAAGCAGGAATGAGGCAGAAGGTCAGTTTTGGTCTTGTTTTAGGCCAATCGCTGTTATCCTCTTTCTAAAAAGTTAGGCTGTGGATGTACTTGAAAGGCGGTAATAATACCTCTGGTGAGTCCCATTTTCAGCCACATTTACAGATCGTTAGGACTTGGCATAGCTCCACAGGAGTCAAATGGCCACACTTTCAGCCTCTATAAATCAGCCAAACTATTCTGATTTACACCAGTTGAAGACCAGAGCCGAGGTCACCTGCATTGTGAGGTGATTAGCCAACAGCTGACCCATCAGCTCTACACCAGCTTGGCTGTGACTCCTGCCCTTGTTCTATTTTTATTCTACTTTATCCTTTGCACAGCAGCCATTCAGTGACTAATGGTAGTGAACTTCTAACCACAACGCTTCCTTGTGAATTGTGGAGAAGCCACAGAAAAAGCAACTGGAGGGTGTGTAGAAATACTTCTGGCATGTTGCTCCAGATTTTTGTGGTTTCAAGAACAATAAAAATGAAACTGGACATCTTTTTTTAAAAAAAATGTGGACAAATGGAAATCAAATTACTCTTAGAACTCACTGAGTTTTGTCTGATATGCTAAGATGTTGATCCTAGATTCAGTTTGCACTGAAGACCTTTATATGATGGCAAAATTCAGAAAACAAAAGCTTAAATGTGCTAAGTAAAAGACAACATTTAAACATGGTGGGGGGATTTTTATGAGGTTTGGAGGAGAAAACATGTTCTCTGTTAAAATAGGTCCATGCTTCCAAATGCACAATGGCTATGATCCTATAGTAAGAGAAGTCCAGTAGCCCAATAGTAGCCTTGGAAATATTACAACTACTATTACAATTTTGGACTACAGCTCCCAGAATCCTCAGTCAGTGTGGTCACTGTAGTGCATAAAAGTAACATTTGCAAGCTGTGCTTAGTATCGCTGCAAGCCAGTGATCTCAAATTCAATCCCTGCCATCTTCTGTTAGAGTTGCCAGTAATTCTGGGCTAGATGAATTAATGGTCTGACCCAGGGAGGTCAGGAATTGTTCAGCCTGTAGGCCACGTATCTGTCTCCAGCATGAGGCAGTAGTCTGAGTGTTGGACTAGGACACTGGGAGACCAGGGTTGAAATAGCAATCAGCCATGGGAACTGACTAAGCAACCATGAGCAAGTCACACTCTCTCAGCCTCAGAGGAAGACAGAGAACGAAACTTCTCTCTTGCCCAGAAAACTGTAGGATAGGGTCACCTTAAGTCATAAAGGCACACAATGACAAAATCACATATGGCCCATGAACTCTCCTAGATCCACAGATTCCCTTCCAGGCTCCCCATCACCTAGGAAAACAATCAGGACCCAAATAGCAAATCACACCCCAGAAACTGCCAAGGGGCACAATACTCTATTTTTAATTTTATTTTTTGAGGGTCCTGTGGGCCTTTTTTGGCCCCATATAGCATTCTCCTCCTCAAACCATAAGTGGCCACCCAGCCACAGCTAATTGGGGGGGGGGGTGGAGGAAAAGGGATGAGATCCTGGAACTACAAAAGCATAGCTCCATTTGAAGAAACATGTTGGCTGTCAGATCCTGCATGACAGGGGGTTGGACTAGATGGCCCTTACAGTTCATTCCAACTCTATTACTGTGCAATCTTATTTTTTAAAAAAAATCAGTTATACGAGATGAGTTTGTTTCCCCCCGCCATGGTACATAGCAACGTTGTATGATAACTTTGCCCAAATGACAGCAAATGTTTATTTAAAAAATAAAATAAAACTTTAAATTGTATCCTTCAGACACAATCTTAAAATATTTATTGAGGGGAGCCATATGGAGGAAACAGATTATGAAGGAGGATGAAACTCTTCCATTTAAAGAGAGAATACAGAGAAAGCACATTAAGGAGCACTCCACATTTCCCATTCTCCCTCCCCCCCCCCTTCCTTTCTTCCAACCCATCCCAATCTCCGACTCACCAGGGACAACTTCCTTTGATCATTGCAGATCCATATTGACATGTCCCAGGCCAACCTTCCCTCTCTAATCTTTCAGTGC
Source organism: Gambelia wislizenii (assembly GCA_030847615.1). NCBI lineage: Eukaryota > Metazoa > Chordata > Lepidosauria > Squamata > Crotaphytidae > Gambelia > Gambelia wislizenii. The sequence continues at coordinate 8,252,628 of JAUMIR010000008.1, forward strand.
TGTGCTCATGGAACACATTGCGCTACATGCATTCATTACTGCTCCGAACAAGGGATTGCACAATAGCTCTGCTCGAGACCACAAAACTCAGACTGAAGGTATTGGTCAAAGATCATTTACATGCCTTCTTGGCCTCCTCTGGAGAGGAGCCTGATTTGCCAAGAGAATTGAGTTGGAACTTCACCATTGTTCTTGGCTTCCTTACACATGGCTGGACTGAAGAGAGCATAGGTAAGTGGAGTGTCTTTACGTATCTATACATGCTCCCTGCGTGCACACACACAAACACAAGTACACACAGTTCTCTCAACCTGACCTTTTCTTCTCCTTTTTCCCCTCCTATGCCCACATCATCCTCCATGTCAGCTGAAAGAACCTCTGGGAGACACACAACAGCAGACCAAAAACACGTGTCCAGACTCAAAGCCCAGAAGCCCTTAAAAATAATAGAATCCCATTCTTCCAGGGGAGATGGACAAATATATCTATCATAGCAAAATCATAGAGACTTGTCACGTTATGGGATTCCATAATATAACTTGTTAGATAAATCATACTGCTTCAAGGTATTGAACTATCAGGTGGGAAAGAACATGGTTCAGTAACACAAATCAAGAAGCCCAAAAGCAATGTTCAAGGCATGCAAAGATTTTGTAAGTGCATGTGTATATGAACTGTTCAGGAGCAAAGCTGAGAAGTCATGCCTCAGTAGATGTCAACCATTCTGACACTTCCTATGGATGTTCCAAGTTTCTGTTAACAGTGGTTTAAAGCATATTTCCAGAGAGGCTGTTGTGCTCAGTTTGACTTGGAAAGCATACAGTCCTCGTGCCTTATATATTGTAGTGCTCTGGAGCATAAGGGCCTAAATCCAGTTGCTTGTCCCAACTAGAGCACACCCATTGAATCAATTGCTAAATGCTAAGTCAATATTAATATAAATCTCACTGATTCCATGAGACTTCTCGGAACTAGCAGTTGGATTTAACCCATTTGAAAATCATATTTGAATTTGAATATGCTGTTTGGGTTTTTTTTCTTTCAGGGATCTGGGGAGGGGGGTAAGTCATTGTCTAGTTGAAGCCACATGGAACTCAGCATCTAAAAAAGAAGGGTCTGGAATCCTGTTGGAGACTTAAGTCTTCGTGAGTAGACTCCTGTCTGCAGGAATTAGAACTTGGCAGCGGCGTCATGTCTATATCCAGTAAAGGGCCACTGTTTTATTACTATGTAGGGAAGCCAGCACAGTGACTGGTGCACACTGGGATCAGTGCACAGCAGGACTGCGCATCAAGACCTTTTGGCATTGGCTGAGAGCTCATACCAGCTTAGTGTAAATATCCACCAATGGAGTTATGTTATGCAACCCCTGTACTGAATAATAACATAGAGGGAAGTATGTGAGCCAGCGTTGAGTGTGAGGTGCTTTGAGTGTTGCACTATGACTCTGGAAACGAGGGTTCAAATCTCCACTTAGCCATGGAAACCTACTAGGTGACTGTAGGCAAATCACACTCTTTCAGTCTCAGTGGGTGGCAAAGGCAACTCCCCTTCTGAACAAATCTTGCCAAGAAAACCATATGATAGGTTCTCCTTAAGCGAGCTAAGTCAAAAATGACTTGAAGGCACACAAGAACAATGGCTGGCAACCCTTTGTGCAATTCAATGTACAATGTGCCGAGGCAATGAAGTCTGTGTACCTTAATGCACTACCACATGTGCTACAATCCCATGTGTGCAACTCTGCTTATGCCACCATCAGCTCAATATAACCTCTGTGTGTGTCTGTGTGTGTGTGGCTGGCTTCAAGTTACCTGTGGACTTATGTGACCCCCATGAATTGCAGAGGGTTTTCCTAGGCAAGAAATATTCAGAGGTGGTTTTGCCATTGTGCATTGTCCAAAAAAGAGCACTCCATGTGTGTAGAGCCACTTATGCCTCATGTATGTCACTAACAGACCAGTATGTCCTAGTGTCCCCTGGAATCTTTTGGTAAGGTTGGGAAAGACTCCTGCTTGAAAACTTACTATACCACAGAATGGAAATGTTTTCCCTTTTTAATGACAACTCCCAGAACAGCCCTGCCAGCATGGCCAGATGGACCAATGTCATAAGGAGTTTCTCTTAACATGACACTAAGGTACAGTAGCTGTGACCCTTCAGATGTTCTTGGGTTATAATTAGATGGGGCTGATGGGAATTGGACCCTCACAACACTGGATAGGCCACAAGTTTTCATCTCCCTTATATTAACTCAATCTTGTCCTAATACAACGAGAGAAATAACACACAATGAAAGCAGCACCTGAAAACAGAAAAGGAGATATACAGTATATAGGAAGCCAACAATATTTTTAAATCATTAAATGCTTATCATTTTTGTAAATATTTTTATTAAACATAGATATAGCCACAAGCTCATAACATAAAGCTTATCATTTTTAAGTCCTCAGAGTCTGTGTTAATGCTGCAAAGTGTCAATGTCCTACCCATCTAAAAGATGGGTCATATTTAGATTTCACATACTGGTGTTGCAAAGATGCTAAGTGGTATTTCTTTCAAGACTGGTATTTTGTTTTTGTATGAGGGGATGGATGGGTTAAAATAGTTGTTTTGTTAGGACAACCAAGGGGTACATCACAGCTAGACAGCATTCTAAAGACTAACCTTGGTGACCTGGCATTTAGTGAAATATAACAGTGTCATGTTGCCTGCATTCTTACCATTCTAAGTTATCAACACACTCTGTCAGCTTCTTCTGCAAGAACAACAGTCCATAGCTCCTTCAGCTGGTGTGTTGAAGTAGTAGACGCATCCATGGCTGATCCTTCATAAGGAAATGTTTAAGGCTTGAGACAGCCAATGGAAAAAGGAAGTGAACTGTGACAAAAGGACACCTTCCACCCATTTAGATCTTCTATTGGATGCACAGAAATTGGGGAATGGTGATTCTGGTGATGGAAACTGTATCCATTTTGGGAGATTCCCTTGTACCCCAATATGTAAGGCCTGCTTACCTTCTTGAGTGCCATTTTCAGGGGGTGAGAGGAGCTGTACTGGTACAATAGGGCAAGAAATCCCCTTTAACCAACCCGAACAGACACACCTAAATCTGGATCAGATAGACAAACAGATGCCAAAGCATCTACCTAAGCAGACCCAATGACTGTCAACCAATAACTGTAATCTCCTTCTTTGTAGCATTCAATCTATGCAACCTTTGGCTGATGCAGCAGGAAATTTCTACTAGCCTCCTACCTTGTATGAAGATTTTACCTGGCCCTTCAAGCAGGGTTGGAATATGGTGGCCCTTCAAGCAGGGTTGGAATATGGTGGAAGGGGTTGCAGCCCTCCAAGGGCTATGGGGCAAGGTTACCCCAATCTACCATCTGTAGCCTAACTTCAAATGCTATTCCCAACTAGAGTAGACTCATTCATTCAAAGGAACATAAATGATAAGTCATGTTCCTGCTGATTCAGTTAGTCAGCTTTAGTTAGGAGCAGCAATTGGAATTAAGTTGATGTGTCTTTGCTTTTGGGAGTCTCACTTTTGGGAGTGTCTTTGCTTTTGGGAGTCCTACTTCACTAGGGATGTAATTCTTCCCCAATTTTCTACTCCAAGGAACCCATGAGTAATTTTACCCATTTTCTTCCCACTGCAAGAAAATCTTTGAAAACCACCCAGTTTTTGAACCCTATATTCACAATTTAGGACTTCAGGTTTATTTGCACAGAAAACAGCATTTTCCATGCAAGAAATAGCATTTTCTACACTGACACTAATATTTCTACAAAGAACTATTATTTTCTGCACAGAAAAAGCTGCTTTCTGTGCAGAAAATGCTGTTTTCTATGAAAATCAACCACGTGTGAGTTTTGCACAGAAGTCCGCAATTACAACATTATCTGCACAGCAAACATTTTTGTACAAAAAATGCTGTTTGCTGTGCGAAACCATGCTGTGCAAAACCACACTGTGCAGAATAATTCCTGAACTCTAAAAAATCTGTTCAGTCCAGGATTCTTCTCATTGGGGTTTCCTGATACTTGAAAAACGGGTTTTTCAACCTTTTCAAAAAAAAATTCAAATAATCTTTTCATCCATATACTCCACAAATTAGCAATATACTTACTAGAAGAGAAATTTCCAAAATTCTACCAACATAAACTCCCACGCATAACTAGTCTCTCATCTGAATATCGTAGACTGATTACAGAAACATGGCTATCTGATTATGACAGGTCAGAGAAGAAAGTATGTAATCTAGCCCAAAGACTCATTCAGCCTTCATTTATTGTTGATGCTGTTTTAATAACAGAGCCTGTGATTCTTGTAACTATTTTGGTAGCTGTGTTTTTAATCCACCTTCACACATTACCTTTTTTTTCCTCCCTGTAGATTGTCTAAACACAGAAATGAAACCCAAAAGTATATTTATAACAAAATGAGAAAAAGAGGAAACCCCAGGAAAGGTTGTCTGTCTGTCTGTCTATCTATCTATCTATCTATCTATCTATCTATCTATCGTTGTGGCTGAGTTCCAAAGATAACTAGAAACAGTTAACTAAGCTGGAAATGGTATTAGTTAACCAGTAGAGGGAGACTTTAGACAGTTCAGCACATTTAAGGGAAGGAACAGGTTGATCTATCCTATTCCAAATAAAACATTGCATGCATTGCTTGCTACTCATTTGTAGACATTCTTCAGCAATGTTGGGATGTGATGACTCCCTGCTCACAGTTATTGCAAGAGTTCCAGTACCCCTCATAGGTCTGTCTCATTGAGGCCCACTATGATCCTCATTAAAGTACAAGCATGGTCATAGAGTCAGTTGTCCTACAAGAACATCAGGAGGCATCACCCATAAGGTCAGCTGACTTATGGAAGCATGGTCAAGGACTGAGGGGGCAGGGATCTCAAATGAAGGGGGGACTCCTACAAATGCTTACTTCATCCAGGCAGGAACTTCCAGTCACTGATTGTTGGGAAAGCCCTCAGTGATGAACAGTGGTACACCTAGGTAGAACTTTGGGGCAGAGGTCCATCACTCTCTCAGCAAAAAGAAAAGGGTCCCAAAACACTTCAGGTCTATTCACATATATGCTCATGTTGCAAAGGGCTACAGGTTTGTAGGATGGAAAACTTTCTTATTTCGGGCGCTAGTCTTGTTCATAAGGGACACGGACTACATTTTCTTCTGAAAGTGAGCTGTGTGATACCAGCAACATATACAGTAAGACAAATATGGGGAACAAGTGGTCCTTTTGATGTTATGAAACTCCTAATCTCCCAGTCGTAGCCACCCTAGCCACATGAGGGATGATGGGAGTTCCAACATAACAATATTTAGAGGACCACACATTCCCTACCCCATCAAATACAAGTAATGCCTATAACAAAATTTTTGCTTTATGGAGTGCTTCTATTCTCTGATACTTCATTCCATTCTTTTTTCCCACCCCTTAATTTTTTGTTCCCCTTCCTTAACAATCAGTCAGATACTCAACATGCTCTGTCTTTATTGGGCTATTTTAGGGGCAGTAACCCTTCTCTGGAATTTCCCCCCTAAATACACACACTTCTCTATACTTTGGACACCTTCTGCTTAATGACTGGGTAAGCTATGATGTCCAATTGTTAAGAATTGTGTGGGTTACAAACCAAAAAACTGAAGAACACAGGGTTGCTTAATCCTGGTTGATTATGTATTTATTTGTTTATTAAAATAGTTGGATCCTGCCTTCTACTTAAAGATTTCAGGGTGGGGTACAGGCAATAAAAACACAATTAGCAATTAAAAGACAGTTAAAGCAAAGGCCAAGATCCCACATCAGAGTTGGGTAACATAAATCTTCACATGCAAACATTCCACAATAATTGTGCTATACAACCCACATGGAATGGCAACATTGCATCACTGTTTGTTGTTGTGTGCCTTCAAGTTGGTTTCTGACTTATAGCAACCATAAGGCTATATCATGGGGTGTTCTGAGGCTGGAGTGTGTGACTTGTCCAAGGTCACCCAGTGAGCCACCAAGTGGGAATTCAAACCCTGGTCTCAAGTCATAGTCCAGCACTTAAACCACTATACCACACTGGCACAACTGTACCAAGACACAAAATATGCAACTGAAATGTACAGAGAAAAGTGCATGGGAACATGAATCAAAGGATTAATTTACCAAAAAAGAGACTCTACTTAAACATTAGGAAGAACTTTTTGACTGTAAGAGCTGTTTGACAGTGAAATAGATTGGATAAGAAACAGAAAGAATAAGGGGGTGGGGTGATGAACTCTCCTTTGTTGGAGGTATTTAACAGAAGCTGGATGGACATCTTTCAGGAGTGCTTTAGTTGTGTATTCCTGCATGACAAGGGGTGGGCTAGATTATCTTCATGGTACCTTCCAACTCTACTGTCTACCATTTGAGTAGCAGTCCTCTTTGAGATATTCTGTGTTCAAGTGGGTTGACAAGCAGGCCTCAATGGCAGCTAAAGTTCCCAGATCTCAGGGGCCAGACCATTATCTTTGACATCCTCAGTGTATCAAACTCTGTTTCTTATCCGTCCTGCAATAACTGTGGTTGCATCTCTGAACAGTTCCTCTTCCTGCTTGGCCCAAGAAGACAGAGATACTTGTGATCTTCATTTCTGGTCCCCTCCTTGTTGCCTTTAAGGATAATGCAAATTATCTTCTTCCAGTTGAATTGTTTCAAGTGGAAAGAGATACAGAGGACAAGTTTGCACAAAGTTTTCTTTAATTTAAGTTTTGAAAGATTGACTCGGATCAGCTGGAGCCAGGAGAAAAGAGTTTAATGAGTGTTGTTTAACTAATTGCCAATTATCTTTGAGCAGAGTGGTAATTTCCAGCAGCTGTGCATAAAGCAAGGTTATATACGATTTAGGCTTTGGTGTTGCCAAATCTGGTAGGTAGCAACTTGTGAGAACATATTGGCTTTTTCTTTATGATTTGTTTTCATGTTTTTAATAAAGAAAAATAGAGGACTACTGCTGCCATTATACTTCACCACTGGCCAGGATGACTAAGGGTACATCTACACTTTAGAAATAATGCAGTTTGATATCACTTTAAGTGCCGTAGCTGCATCCTATGGAATCCTGCAATTTGTAGTTTTATAAGGTCTTTAGCCTTCTCTGCCAAACAGTGCTTGGGCCTTACAAAACTACAAATCCCAGGATCCATAGGATGACGCCATGGCAATTAAAGTATATTGAGTAATCCTGTAAGCAAGTGTAGGGAACCTTAGGCCTTCAAGTCAGATCTGGCCTACCTATGTTCCCACAGCTGGGCACAACCCCATCCCTATGTTTTGGTGGATTCCTCATATTTGTGAGAGTTTCTCCCAACCCCCATTCTAAAAGGTTACAATGCCTACCTTAAGATTTAGGATGCATCTACACTGTAGAAATAATGCAGTTTGACACCACTGTAACTGCCATGGCTCCATCCTACAGAATCCTGGGATTTGTAGTTTGGTGAGGCACCAGCACACTTTGGCAGAGAAGGCTAGAGACCTTGTAAAACTACAAATCCCAGGATTCCATAGGATGGTGCTACAGCACTTAAAGTGGTGTCAAACTGCATTATTTCTGCAGTGTAGATTAACCCTAAGACTGATGAGGTTGAGACTTAACAGTTATATTTTCCAATACAATGGGCAATATCCTGTGCAGTATAAATCATCCACATGTGGAGTTACTTGTGTTAATTGTGCTACACAACTTGTGTTGAATGGCACAATTCAAAGTGCTGGTTATGACCTATAAAGCCCTCTTTTAGGTCCAGATTATCTGAAAGCCCGTATCTCTCCATATGAGCCTGCCTGAGTTTTACAATGTTCAGGGGAGGGCTTTCTCTCTGCCCCACTGTCCTCACAGACTTGTCTAGTGAGGACATGAGAAACAGGCTTCTCAGCAGCTGCTCCTAAGTTATGGAACTCTCTCCTGAGGGGGGCAAGTTGGCCTCCTCTTTCTTCTCTTTTCACCAGCTGGCAAAGATCTTCCTATTTAAACATATCTTCAACCTTTAGCTTGTTGGGGTAGCAGGAGGTGCAGTAGCTGTTCTGGATTTTTATACGGCAGGTGATCAAGGCTGGTCACATGCAGGGTGCTTGATCATTTTCTGCTGGCCTGTTTCATGGTTTCAGAACAACCCAGAGGTAGCAGCAGCAACAGCTGGCAATGCAGACTGGCATGTATGTTCCCACGCTGGACCAATCTGGATTTTTCTGCATGAAGCAGGATTTCCCAGGTGTTTATTTAAAATGTTTCAAATTTCAAGCCCAGCTTGCCACCAAGCTTTGCTACAGGCATCATCAGGACCACCCAGCGGTGAAATGGGGCAAGAGCCCTGCATCACTTGGACTGCAGGGCTTCAAACTGGGGGGAAGCTGCAGTAAATAGCCCATCTAGCAAGCCCTACATTATGTAACTGTATGCATACTTAAGCTGTGTAGCAAGGAGCTAAGGAACTCTCTTAATGCATTGCAAAGATGCATTGGTCTCATTGTGTATCAGTCATCTTGTGCCTTGGTTCTGATGTGCAATAGTCGCTTTGCTGACTCCCCTACATAGTAATGTAAAAGCAGGCCTTTGCTGAATATGCAACATTGTGAAATGGCTCAAGTCTGTTCCCTGCAAATGCAAGTCCATTTACAAAGACACCATTCCCCAAGTGAATTCTGTCCAATATCAATCAAATCAATCAATCAATCAAGAAAATTACGCAACTGAACCAAGACACCACATGTGCACCTGAATGCAGAGCCAAAATGCCCAACACGTATCCATGCGCAATGCACATGGCACATCCGAACACAATGGCACTGCATGTGCAACTCCATTTCTGGAATCTTGAACTGAGCACAGCCATAAGACATGCAAACAGGATCCCAGCCAATTTTATTGTAGAAATCTCTTCGCTTTTTCAGAAGTGATTTTTCCCCCTTCCAGAAACAATGCTTTATTTTTGACAGAAGTAGCAAGCCTTAGTTGTACACTTTCTCTCCTGCTCTTCCCCCGCCCCCATCCATGCAGAAATCCTGAAACATTTTCATGCCGTAGGGTGTACCTGTCTAATTGAGGCATGCCGTAACAGCTCACGTTTCACTCTGTTTTGTCTGTTAGCATTATAGACCAATGTTTCCATGCTGATTGTAGTGTAGAAGGTTTAAATGAATGGGGGGGGAGGAATCCTCAAATAAGAGTTTATACACAGTGCCAGAATTTGTTAAGCACATGAGAGGATTTTGGTGCCAATTTATTACTAAGTGTCCCTCCTGGCTGTGTCTGTTAGTCTCCTTAGAACAGCCAAACCTACTGATCACTGTAAACGTTAATCTTCTTATACTTTCAGGTATCAGGTTCTCTTTGATGTTACCAAACATGTTGACTCCTATCTTGGTTGAGTGTGCAATCCAGACATAGTCAGCATTAATAATGTTTTGTCTACATTGTTCACACAAAGTGACTAACAATATAGGCTTTGCTTCCAAAAGCCTTCCTTCTCTGGCATTGCTTTCATGAAGTCCTGTCGTGAAGAAATGCACCTTCATTTTCCTATCATCTGTTTTGGGTGAGATGAGCACATCACACATTTTATCCAGGAGGGAGCCATGAGCATGTGTTAGGCTATACCCCTGTGCGTACTTACTTGTGACCACAGCACTCAGTGGGAGACTACAGGTAAACACGCAAAGTACTGGGCCTAGATGAAACGTTGCAGCATAGATGAAATGTTGCAGGGCAAAGTGCTTCTGTCCATGAGTTTGGCCAGCCAGCAATGCCTTCTTCAAGACTACTCCATTCCATTTGACTGGTGCCTGGTGGATACCAATGGAGATGGTGAACCCCTTGGGTTTTAGTCTGAACTTTAAATGAGCTAACCAAGGTGATAAAATTTACTTTGCATAGTTCTGTTCAACGTTTGGATAATACCCAGTGTGGACTCACCATCCCATTGCCCGAGGCCCACCAGCAAGCACTGTTCCATTTCCCTCTACTAATTCTTCTGGGTATCTAGAGGATGTGGGAGAAGTCTGAGGCCCCAAAAGCAGACACATGATTCCCATCCCTGATTCAGAGGCAGTGACTGGCCAGAAGTCACATGATGAGCTTTGCATCTGACTGGGATATGAACTCAGGACTCCCCAGCCCTATACTGTAAGACAGAATGGACAACATGTGGGCCCAGGGATCAATTTTCTGTCCTCTGGGCCCCCCAAAGAAGCAAAAAAATGAGACTGGAAGTGGCTGGAATTTCATTTCTGGGGTCCTGTCACACTACACAGTTACAACACTATGGCTGAATCTACACAAGGGCTGAATCCCAGTTCCACTGTGTAGTATCCCTGCCCTGGTTTGACCCCTGTACTGCCACGGACACCTGTTTTAATCCAAATTGAAATCAGTTTGGGAAGCCACATGGCACCCCATTACAAAGCCACATGCATGTAGGTATTTCTACCATGTGCACATGTTTGTCATATTGGTTTATGCCTGATCACATGACCACAGCAACTGTGAGCCTTTTTTATTCCCACAATGCATGCACACATTTGCATATTTGCATAATCAAATAACCTTTGTTTTCCCTTCTTTCTGATTGCCCACCTGAGCTTCGATAAAGCAAAGCCAGTAGAGAAGGGGGAGGTAAAATGCTGACCTGCAAATGTGTGCATACAAACACCAAATCAAAAGAAGGATGGGAGGCAACACCACATTTTCTCGATGGCAATACAAACAAGGGAGCTACCCTTCCATGACGGGAACAATCAGGTGATCTAGATGACTACCAGACCTAGGTGATCACTCACCAACCTGGCCTCCCCCTTCTCCCCACCCACACCCCCTGATTCCACTGCAATCCAAATTTGAGGGTACAACCTCGTGTTTTAGAAACTTGTTTTTCCCCCAAAACAGCAAACTGGAGGGTTTGTTTAAATCACCTTAAAGCTCTCAAGCATTGAAAAGAAGTGCTTTCATACAGGACTGGAATCGAGGTGAGGATGCATTATTCAGCCTGTGTAGACTGAGCGTATGATTCGATTTTAACTGCATGCCTACATTGTATGGAATCCTAGGGTTTCCAGTTTAGGGGAGGGTATTTAGAAATCTCAGCCTGTGAGCACTAGTGCTTCGCCAAACTACAAATCCCAGAATTCCTCACGATGCAGCCATGACCTTGGAGCCACAGTATTATATTTGTGTGACATGAAAGAGCCTCTGGCTTTGAAAAGGGGGCCCTGCAACCTACCAAAAGATTGAATTTTTGTGTGTGGTGATTTCTAGCAGTGGCAATTCACTTTCACCCACCCCATGGAATTTGTTTTTAAGAGAAATCCTGTGAAGTCTGGTAGATGAGGGACACAAGTAACTTATAGATCGTCCTTTGATTATATTGGCTCTAGGCACTACAGCACTCTGCCTCTAGTTACAGTAGCAATATACAGGATTAGTGTATGTGTGTGTATGTGTGTGTCTAAAATAAAGCTGGGAATTGACTTCTGTTTCCTGACAGCAGAGTACATAAAAATGTACCCCCCACCCCAATGTACCACTCCTTAGGACACACACACACACCCTTGTGAACTTGGCTGAGGGGGGAACCTTTCTTCTCAATTACTTGATCATTCTTGAGCAGTGCTAATTAACAAGCAAATGTAAATAGCAATAAATTATGCTCAATTTTGATGTTTTCCATTTAGCAGAGTATTATGTTGCAAATGATATAGTGTGCACTTTAAGATCTCGTTAATTTTGATGCAATAATGGATGAGAATTCCTAGAGGGGTATTTTAAGGCCAGAAAATATGAATGGTATTAGCTCAACAGTTATATGATTAAGCAGTCAGACCTGCTGAGGCAGGCACTACTCGGCATGATTGACGACTGTAATTGATTGACACACCGAGGTAAAGTCGGGGGCACTGATTTACAAGTTGGGTCAATCATCTCTTGGTTCTGCCCAGTTGGAAAGTCTTATTACTATGCGGATAGTTGCTGTTATTGAAACCTTCTAATGGGCTTTTAATGTAAAAGTGGTAAATTTTAAGTGGAGTGGACCTTAAATTATACAACATGGAATGGTATGGATACAAAAAGTATTCTGATGTGACAATAAAACATCTGAAAGTTTTGTTTAGCTCAGCTCAGCTCACCAGAGGATGGATTGGTAATGGCTGATGATTCCCACTTCAGGGTTTCAATGAAAGCTATCCAAGGAGCTGAATGTATTTGGGGGGATAGGGTTCAGAATGATGGACAGTTTCTTACCATGTGAATTAAAACCTAGAGTGCATTCACTACCCCAGTAACATGGGAGCCACGAGCTGGGATGCATTCTTTAAACTGTTGTCCCATGACCATTTCAGGACCTCCTTGAGCATCTCCAGCTAGACAACCCAACTCTGTTGCTTGTTGTATCTATCCTGATATCTCTGGTGGTCAAGACGGGTGGTAGTGAGTCTCCTTTTCTGTTGAGCACAACAAGTGTATCATCATTATGAAGTTCTCTGGAAAGTATGAACTCCAGTCCCAAGAAAATTTTGAGCCATTCATGAAGGCAATTGGTCTATCTGATGACTTGATTGAAAAAGGCATAGATGTGAAAAGCATCTATGAAATTGTGCAGAATGGGAAGAGGTTCAAGGTCACTGTGACAACTGGTAGCACAGTGCTGATTAATGTGTTTACAATTGGAGAGGAAGGTGAGCTGAACACTCCAACAGGAGAGAAGATCAAGGCTGTTGTTCAAATGGAAGGAGATAATAAGTGGTGAAGCTGCAAGGTGGTGGTGAAGCTGCAAGGCATCACATCTGTAACAGAACTAAAAGGAGACACTGTCATTAATACAATGAGTGTGGGTGACATCAATTACAAGAGGATCAGTAAGAGAATCTAAATAACCTAGGTGTTTCTATGATTTTACTGTGTAAAAGGGATATAAAAAAGAGCAATTTATTGAAAAAAAATGGATGATGGTGCCTCAGCTGTGGCCAACTTTTCTTTCTTTCCCTGGTGGCACAGTGGTTAAATGCTGGTACTGCAGCCACAACTTTGTGAGTTCAGTCCTGCCGGGCTCCAGGTTGATTCAGCCTTCCATCCTTCCTTAGGCTGGTAAAATGAGTATCCAGCTTGTTGGGGGCAATTAGCATTGTAAACCGCTTAGGAAGCACTTAGCACTATAAAGCAGTATAGAAATGCATGTGCTATTGCTATTGCTCTTTCTTTCTTTCTTTTTCTTTCATTTTATGATGGTCAACATAGGAACATCATACCTACAAGACATTTTTGCTCGTGTGCCTTCAAATCTTCGCCAACGAATGGCAACCTTATCATAGGGTTCTCTCGGCAAGATTTATTCAGTGGTGGTTTGCCATTGCCTTCCTCTGAGACTGACAGAATGTGACTTGCCCAGGGTCACTCCATGGGGGTTTTTTATGACTAGGGATTCAAACCTTGGTGATCCAGAGTCTTAAGCTGGCATCCTTTTAGGCACATGGGCATGTATAAGTCACACTCTGCACACAGGGTCAAAAAGTCACCATTCCACCATAGATATATTCTGCTGATAGTGGCAGAAGTGGAGTTGCACAAAGAGCATGTTCAACTCTGCCTTGTCTTTGCAAGTCGTGCATTGCACCATGAGCAATAGGCTATGCCATCCCCACTCCTGATAGATATGTCTGTCTAAATCTTGTGGTTCCCATGTCAGTGTGGTGGTGAGTCTGCTCTGGATTTTAGCCTGAACTTTAAAGATTAAACTCTCCACAGTGCTGAACATAGTTTTGGGACAGAGTTCAGCTCCTGGAATAGCTTCATTATTAAGTCTGGACTAAAATCAACCAGAGGAGATGCAGTGCTCCACCACCATCAAAGCCACCAGCCGCCATGGGGTCTGATGTATGTCAGCTGCTTTTTGAAGCCATCACCCTTTCTTCCTTGTTCTACAACAAGAGGGAAGATCTATATTCTAATTATACAGCACAGAGGGAGAACACACTTAGGGGAGGTCAAGGTCGAGAGGCTTGTTGGCACCTGAAGCCTATCGCCTTGCTACCGAAGCATCACTTCACACTCTTCCACTGATGGATCTTATTGCAGTTCCCCGCCTTCCTCATTGCGCAAGATAACAAGGAAGCTAAAAGGAGGCTGAGACCATAATAGTATGAAACATTGATAGACTCTTACATGAAACAGTCTGTAGATCCAGCCAATGTTCTTGTTCATAACAAGCAGAGAGAACCACCAAATGGATTTCATTCCAAGCTAAAAAATGGGATGCTTTTTTTTTTTAACTGTCTAGAGTGGCAGTTGTCTCTGGATATGGATCTGGCTTATTATTATATTCCCCCATTTTATTGTTGTTGTTAAAAGTCCTCATCATCTATATCACTGTATAAAAAGCAGCACTCTCAGAGTATCCAAAGTTGCTTTTAATAAATACTTAGTTGCAGTTTGCGCCTTCGGTTATACTCTAGTCCCTGCAGTAGATCCATTGATTTAGTAAAACCATCTACTTGTTGTATCCTGTGCCAGGAAAAAGGTAGAAATATAAATTGAATTAACTAATTAATTGCATATTGATTCACTGTTCAACAATTGAGTCGATGCATCCATTCTCGTTGGGACTAACCAATGGGATTTGGGCTTTTGTTGCAAGATCCAGAGGAACAAAGTCCTTAGTTAATGTTGCAGTTACAATTTAAAAGTAACTGTTGCATTTTCCATTTTTGAGAGTAACTAAGAAACTGTCCTTCTTTGTTACTTTTAGAAAAGAAAATTCTGAGAGTTTTTCATGAGACACAGAACGAGCCAACACTGGAACCATATGATATTTCTCCTCCACCGTTGAGGCCATACCCCCATAAATATAAAAGGAACTAAGAAGTTACAGCTATAATCCAAAAGGAGTAATGCTATCCCTCATCAAGTTCAACTTACAGTGTCACCCCTTTATTATGGGGAAAATGTTTAATTACAAGTTCTTAGTTATTTATCACTAGGAACTTCCAAGCAGAGAACTAGCATGGTGTAGTGGTTTCAGCATTGGACTATGACCCCGGAAACTGGGGTTCAAATCCCTACTTGGCCACAGAAACCCAATGGGTGACCTTGGATAAGTCACACTATCTGAGCCTCAGAAGGAAGCAAAGGCAAACCACCTCTGACCAAATCTTGCCAAGAAAACCCCATGATAGATTTGCCTTAGGGTTGCCAAAAGTCAAAAATTACTTCAAGGCACACAACAATGACAACAAACTTTTAAGCATTGAGAATTCTGCAACTTTAGTGAGCTGAATCATACCTGCTAATTCCCAAATCAGAGGTTCTTTCTCAAATGTAAGTGAAGGCTGAAAGATAGACATAGGGCTTGTCTAGATGGGCAATCCAGTAGGACCACCGTATCCACTGATTCATTATCCACTGATTCAGATATCCATAGGACACAAAACAGCACACCAGCCATAGAGTCCTCCTAAAAAATGTGTCCTCTCTAGCCATTTTCTAGGTCCTCCAAGGTAATCCTGTGGTATTTTAAACCAAAAGTTGCATTATTTTCAATGTTCACTATTATCCACAGTTTTCGATATCCACACACACACACCAGAACCAATCCCCAGTGGATACGGGGGTCCTACTGTATACCTCATCTTGCCTCATCTCTCAGAGCCCTGAAATCCTGATCATGCAGGGCATTTGTCTCGTTCGGCCCCTGGGCAGTCCTCACCACTCCTGGGGCAGATACAGGGCTGAGACGGTGCGGGGAGGCAGAGCAGGGCCCAATAGAGTGTTCTGAAATAATATCTGGTTTACTCCGTTTCTACTAGGAGGGAACAGATGGGGCCCCGTGTGTTTGTAGGAGCCCATCCCGGTAGGTCAGCCCTCGCTGCTACTGTTATCTCCCTGGCTCTTCCAGAAGGTAGGAGGGGGTCCCACAGCATGTGACCAAGACTGGTCACATGTGCGGGGTCTTGGTCAGATCTTGGGGAGCCCCTTCCTGACTTCCGAGACAGCGAGGGAAATGGCGGTGGCAGCGACTGCATTGACAGGCCGGCATGCCTGTCAGGACTTCCTACCATTTGGAGGCAATAACAGGAGAACAACAGGCATGATCCACAGCCAGGATATGCCTGTGGGAAGCTGGCATATCCTGGCTTGTGTAGATGAGCCCATAGTTCAAAGGTTTCATCTTGGATACTTTCAAGATTACTTTGCTAAAGAAAAGTCTCTTTTGAAAGTATTGGTTGTAGTTATGAGGGATGGGAGGAGGGAAATGATACAGGATCCCTGTATTCTATTTTAATTTTTGCCTGCAGGAAAGAGCATGAGCAACAACTTTAATCAAGAGGGAGGGAAAACCAGCTTTTGAGGAAAGTATTAGTTAACACAGAAAGAGAGACAGGCTGTTATGAATGCATTTCAGGTGAGTTTAAAGTGGAAAAAAAAATCATTAGCAGACACCACAGATGCCTTAAATGCAATTTGGTGCTTAGAGAAGAGGGTTCACTGCAAAAAGGGAGACATTTGTTATACAAGGCTGTCAACACAGAGGGCTCTAGGACATGTACGGTAAACCTGAACAGCTGGGAAATTCAAATGATTGAAGTCTAAAGAACATGACCCATCTTGGAGGCAGCACACTAAAGGCATGACTTCTGAGATGGAAGGGAACTGAACAAAGAGTTTGGAAACATTACTTCTTGAGGCTACAATTTCCAGAATCCCCCAACCAGCACAATCACACTGGCTAGGGATTATGGGAGCTGTAATCCCAAAAGTAATGTTTCAAGCTCCAAAATGGGGTGGGCAAAGTGTGGCCCATGGGCCGCATGCAATCACCCAGGGCAGTTTTTTTAGCCCCAGGCTCCCCAGGGGTCAAAAAATTGCCCCTGCATGCCCTCTAGGGGGAATGGGGAGCATTTTCTCCATGCTTTCCCCCCTCCAGATCACTTCAGGTTTACTTCCTGTTTCCTGTTATTCCCACTTCCTGTTTTGAAAAAAAAAGGCATTTCCTGGGCCTAAAATGTTCGGGGGGGGTTAAAAACACAGTGAAGGGCTAACTAGTGCACAGTGACAAAAACAAATGGGAAAGTGCATGTAATCTGTTGTCTTAGCCTTCCTCCCTCCTCCTCCTCCTCCTCCTCCTCTTCCCCTTCTTTCTACCAAGGTTGGATTGAAATTGCTGTCAATTCCATTGGATTGAGATATTCTCTGCACAGCCTAGAGGCAAAGCCCAACGCTCTCATAACAGAAGCTGAGAGTGCAATTTAACACGTGGCTTCAATCCAATTCCCAGAGTTATGCTGCTTTCCCTCCCCAACCCCCGTTTTTTTGCACAATCACAAGACAAAATGTGGCATTTGTAGAATCGCAGGTAGAAAAAAGAAGGTGCACCAGGTTGAGGAGATGGAACAGCTCTTCAGTAGCTTAGTAGCAGATCATTGGCTTCCGAGTCTGCAGACCCAAATCTAATCCCACAATCCTTCCCCAACCCTCCTGATCCACCTATCCTGTTAGATTTCTTTCATGATGTTTCTCTTTATTGAGAAGGGTATAAAATGGCTTTCTGCCAAGTTTGAGAACCTTTACAGACACGTTAAAGGGAGACTGCACTCTCTAACCAAACAGATTGGATTAAACCTATATGGTGTGTATATAGGTGAAAGGGTGGGGTGTTAAAGCTATGCTACCACCATTAACCCTCATGTACTAGAATATGTTTTTAAAATGTAATGAGTGAGTTGTGGGATCTTTCCTGAGCCACTGTGAATACCAGTGTGTTTGAGGGCATCTAATGACCCTATGTCCAAAGGACTATTTCAGGTTTCAGAATTGTGTTCCATCTAAACGCAGAGCCAGAAAACACAATGTAGAATAAAAGTGCAGTATGAAAGACAGGACAGAATCCTATTGGTGTTTTATGCATATGTAAGATTTGCTGTTGGTTGGACATTTTTGTCCAGTGCAAAATGTCTACATTCAGTTCAAGTTTGCAAAGATGTAATTGCACATCCCGTACCATTCCATGTTTAGACGTGCACTGTGTATGGATGCATGGTTCACAGACATGTGCATTCCACATTGATGTACATTTGGTGCCTCGGTTCAACTACACAACGTTGCCATTCAGCACAAGAGTTGAATAGTACAGGTTGACCCCCATATCTGCATTCCAAGACCCACCCATCCCCCATGGATACTGAAACTGTGAATAATAGGGAGCCCTATTATTTTCAATGAGACAAACACCAGGGGTTGACCATAGAATCACAGTGGAGCACCTAGAAATGCCTAGAGATAACACATTTTTTCAGACATGGATAAGTAAAACTGGATTCTAAATGTGTAAATACGGGGGTCAACCGGTACACTTAGTGTGTAATTATGCAAGTAGAGATCTATGCTGCACAACCCCGATGTAGGGTTGTGTAGCTTGGCTGCAAAATTTGAATCTTGACTGCAATGTTTAGGCATTGTGGGGTATTCCCCGACCCCAGTGAATTCCAGTGTCACCACACACGTGTGCACACACACACACACACACACACAGCCCAATGGAAGAAATTTCACCTTCCCACTGTGGAACCAACCTACTGGTAAACAGATTGTGTTACTTTTTCACATCAAAGTCCATTGAAAATAGCATGGGACGTTTTTTTTCCCCAATAGCTAGAAGTTGGCAAAGTGCAGCCCTCTAGATATTGCTGTACTGCATGCCCCCAAAGCCCCTGCCACTGTAGCCAATGAAGAAGAATTCCAGGAACATGTTGCATTGGCTGGAACAACTACTACAACAAAAATATATGCACAAAAACCAGTATATCTGTTAGGACATCTTTCTGTTTCAAACATTTGTTTCTTTATGGAGGGGAGACTGTATGAAGAATGGCAGGGTATAAATAAAATGAATACATAAATTTAATACATTTATTCTGCAGAATGCCTCCATTGTGAATGCTGTTCTGTGATGATTCTGCAACAAAAGGGAGTGTGATACTCTGACCACTCTATATGTTTCTGCTTCCATTTCTAAGTTCTGTTGACAGGTGTATGTGTGTGAGTTTGTGCCACAGCTGCGTTGCTGAAACTGGAAAATCAATAACCTTATGCCAACTGTCAGGTGACAAGCACACATGAAAAATGAACAGGCTGCCAATCTGTGTTTGGATGAGGTATGGAATTCACAATAAAAAAAAAGTGGTGTCCATAAACATTTTGAAAGGGAATTAAATGAATTCATAAAAGATAAAGCTATCAACAGCTACTAGTCAAGCAAGCCTGACATAGAAATCCTGATTCTCTTCACCTCGGTGGTTGAATTAAACCATTGGTGACTGGTAGGTTTAATGTCAGTGGGTTGGTCAATCTGTTCCTGGTTTTATGATCAGTTTTAAGGAAGATATCCAAAGTGCTAAACTTTTTCCCCAAAATCCTCCAAGGGGTTTCACATCCCACTGACATCAGTGTCACCAGCCTCCACTAAACAAGACTACTCTGGCTGAAATTAGTCCCTGCCAGTGGTGTAGTGGTAGAATTTGTAATGCTCATAATGATTGTTTCCATTGCTATGCCTCTGGAGATACTATACGCTCAGTGGTCCACCTCAACCGTTATAGCAGTTTTCATTTCCAAGGTGTTGATGACTACGAATTGTGCATCCAAGACTGACCAATCCCCCATCCCAGCAACTCCTTTGAATTACAGCAGGGATTGGTGGCTACCTGTGACAGTGATCTCACTCTGCATGTTGCAGGAGCTGCTCCAGATGTCACAAGAGTGTTTCACAGGAGCTATCCATGGTGCTCAGCCTTACTGTAATGGTTCAGCACCTTGGATAGATCCTGTTAAACACTGCTGTAAATCCCAGACTGGCTCTTGTTAAATCCAAGCATGGGTTCATTTCCCTTATCTAATACTGCCACTGGCCACCATGGTCAGGGATAGCTCTTAACAATACATTGGCTAGCATCCTGTTCAATATTTAGAATATCATAAGCATGACTTAACAATATCAAAAAAATTGGAATTTACATGCACCCCCAAAACCAAAAGGGCTCTCCCAAACCTACCTTAGCAGCCAGGCAGCACCACCAATGGAGGGATTTCCAAGGCACCGGGAATTGATCTGTGAGTGAACAAGCATCCATTCCACTCCCAGCAATGAGTCACATTACAACAAGCGGTTGCAACTGGACCCTGAAGGAGTCCCTGCCACCACATGTCACAATACACCTTGCTGCTGGAAATAGGGTGGACACTTCTTCATTCATCACCCCACTCCCCAGTGCCACTGCCTGGCTTCTAAGGTAGCTTTTGGGGAGTTGCACTGAGAGACATAGCTATGATGACAGAGTTGTGACATTGTAGCTACATCTCCTGATGCAGATTCTTGACCATTGTTCCTGGGAAATCCAATCCTCCCACCACCACCCTGGCTACTCCGCAGATTTTAGTTTAAGCTCCAAGAGGACAAAGTGCTTCAAGCCTTTGAACCCTCTTCCACTTCACATTTAGTCCCTGAAAATTCTTCCTTTGGCCAAAATGAAGGTGGGTACCTTTTCCACACACACCCTGGCCCTATAATGTGTTATACCAGCCTTTTACAATAACAATAGAAGTGATAAAGAGCCCTTTCACACTACACAATTATGGCACTGTGGTTCCACTTTAACTGCCAAGGCTGCATCATGTGGAATCCTGGGGTTTGCAGTTTGGGGAAGCACTAGAGCTCTCCCTAAATACTTTTAAACTGGTATAACCACACAGCTATAATTGTGTAGTGTGAAAGGGCCCTGGGAATTCAGTTCCAGTTTTCCAAAAATTGTTTGTTCCTTTTTGCTAAAACAAAGTGGTGAGAACACCTTATTTTTAAGGAGAGCTACAATCCCCAGGGGTGTGTGGAGGGCATGAGTTCTGTTGTAATGTTTTTTTGTTTAGGGAGTAGACTGCCTTACCCCCGCTCCTGCTCAACCAGATATCTTTTAGATCAGAATTCAAGAACTCCTTCAGGTACAAGTCTTGAAAAGTGCAGAGAGAGCCAGGGTATGGAAGACCAAAGAAAAAAATTCCACCAGCAGAGAGAGCTCCCCCTGCCCCCAAGAAACACCTGTAGCCATCCCTGCCCACTGTTCGGCTAGCTGAGCCGAGGAAACTCTCTGATCATCTATTAATCTCTTTTGTTGCTCAGAAGGCACTGCAAAGGCTTCAGCCGTGGAAGCTGTCTAATGATTCTCTTAAGATCAAAAGGCAGGTGTCATAAAGGTTATTAATATTTTCCGAGTAAAATAGTGTTTGCTTTTCAAAGCCCCTGCCAAAGCTCTCCTGAAGTGTGTTTGCCATTAAAATAAAATAAAAAAAATGTGCTGGGTGCCTTCATCCAATATCTAGGTAGACGATTTCCAGACCCATTTGTGATGCATGATTAACAGATCAGAGAAGGGCCAAGGGAGGAGAAAGATTGAACAGAATATTATCTGTGAAATATTCCAGAGAACCGATTTCATCCCTTCAGCATCCCTGTTTATAATAGATAACAAATGCCTCTTGTGTCTTCAAAACAACAGGTTGGAGCAAAAGGTCACCACAGACAAGCACAAAACTATCTGGAAGTGACTCTGGTTCCTTGACATTTTTTCCCCCAGAAAACCATAGAGCTAGAACTGCAGCTCTCTGTATTAAAAAAATATGTGTCCTCACTAAAAAGCAATGTTTTTTTAAAAAAATAACTTCTCTTGAAGTATTACTTCTGCATTGTTTAGTTCATTGTAAGTCCTCTTGTTGTGTGCCTTCAAGTTGGTTCCGACTTATGGTGACCCTGATCATGGGGTTTTCTTGGCAAAATTGGTTTGAAGGGGTTTTGCCATTCATTCCCTTCCTCTGAGGCTGAGAGAGTGTGATTTCAAAAGACCTCCTGGAGCTACATCAGGAATTCTTACCAGAGCTTGCGAAAGTTGCTTTTTAAAAAAGACTAAAGTCCCCAAATCCGCCAGGCATGCTGACCTGGGAATCCTGCAAACTGGTATTTTACAAGAGAATTTTTCCAGGTTCTGCCTCAATGCACTGCTTTTTTTGAGGGAGGTCTTTCATATGTGCAGTGTCATCCATAATGTTATCAAGCAGTAGGCAAATAAATGGGGCATATCATAAAGCCAATAGCATAAAGTCCAGGGTAGAGCAGATCTACTGACTGCCACACTGCAGAAATAACTATCATGGCTCTACCCTATAGAATCCTGGGATTTGTAGTTTGTTGTGAAACCAGAGCTTTCTGACAGAGAAGGCTAAATATCTCACAAAAGTACAAATCCCAGAATTCCATAGCACTAAACCATAGCAGTTAAAGTGGTGTCAAACAGCATTATTTCTACAGTATGGCAGCAGCTTTAGTTGCTGGATGGTAAATCAGCTCTGGCGTAAATCTCAGTGATTGAAAGAGTTCTGTCTAGTTGGAACTAGGGATTGGATTTAGGCCCAAATTTGAAACACCAGTAGCTACCAATCCCATTCTTATATTTCAGAAGAGGATTGGAAATATCTTTCTTTTGTGTAAGTTAAAATTCCTTTTTTTTTTTTTTAAAGAAGAGATGTGGAAAAACTGGTGCACTAGATTTATTTCTCGACTGACACCCCATTTCTGGCATACAGTACTTCAGTGTGGTAATGAAGTGCATGGCAAAGTGCAACATGGAGGCAGGGTTATTTTCTGCAAAGTATAAATTATAACTTTTCACAGCCTTTGTAGGAGGCTTCTTTACATTTTGGACAGGTTAACTATAATGGTAGATGCTTTTATTGCAGCCACATGAAGGAAGGCTGTGGGTTCTTTTACACTGGCTTTTCCCAAAAGGTAAATAAAGAGCACCTAAGAATACAGCATGTAATTTCAACCTTGCTGCTGATGACTAGGTATGCAGATTTATAAACTGCCTCCTCCTGTTCTCAAAACAGTGGTTAGAGAGGGTTGTCAAATGTCAGCAGACAGGGTCTAGCGACCAGTTCACAACAGGTGGTTGAGATCCTGCATTTAGGAGACATATTGGGAAAATCTGCCCAGTCAGAACTATTGTATGTCTCCCCTCTCTTGTCCTATGTGAGGTACCATCTGTTAGCGATTTTTTAAAAAATTTCCTTCAAATCTTGACTAGCAGTTTGTTTTTCTCCAAGCAGTTTCCCACTGGTTCATAGTTATTGGTTCTCCAATATCCCTTGCCCATTTTGTCATGGAGTCTCTCACTACCTCTGATTCCATATCTCTATCCAAAAGTAATCTATATATTTTTGCAATTTTCTTTTTGTTTGAACCCCAGATCATTTTATCCAGTTCATTTTCCTCTTTTTCGAAGTTATATTGTCGCCTATCTTCTTTAAATTTAGCGTTAATTTGGTGGTATGTAAACCATTGTACCTCATATCCCTGATTCTCAAGTTCCTCCCTAGTCTTCAGGGTGGGGGGTTCTCCCTCTTGCCAATTTATTAAATCTCTGTTAACTAATCCATAATTCTTAATTCATCCATCTCCTTTGACATGCTTCAATTGGTGATAACCACCAAGGAAGCTTCATATAAAAATTTGATTTAATAGTACCCCAGATTTTCATTAGGGCTTTCCTAATGATATGGTTATCAAATTCTTTATCAATGGATGTTTTTCCATAACACATATATCCATGAATACCATACCTTGTACCATCTATCTCAATGCTCATAAGTTTGTGGTTTCTTATTTTTATCCATTCTTCTAACCAGATTACACCTCCTGCCGTATAATACCAAACAAGATTGGGGAGGTTTGCACCTCCCCTCTCTTTAATTTCTACCAGAGAGGTCCGTTTTATTCTAGGTTTCCGCCTGTTCCAAATAAAGTTTTTCAAATCTTGGGTCCATTCCAATAGCTCCACTAAAGTTCAGCCTAAACCCCAGATGGAATCTCCACTCCACCCGCATTAGCCCACCCACCCCCCTGCTAATGATTGGATTTAGGCCTAGCTATTCTCTATCATTCTGGCCTATTGCATGAGGACATTGTGAGGGTAAAGTATGGAGGTGGAAGAGGAGGGTCATGTGTGCTGCCTTGGGCTCATTGGAGAAAAGGCATGATTTAAATAGAATTTTTATAAATCGGGGGGGCGGGGAAGCAAGCATGCAAACATGGCTCCGTCATGCAGCACTTTCTCAGTATGTGAGAGCACATGGGGGTTTATGTTGATTGTATTAAGAGGCTGATTCTTGTGGTGTGGTGTTTCATAAGACTACCTATGATGGCTCACCTGCAGCATCTCTCTCCATAAGGTGCTGGGCCCAAAATAGGTCCAGTACTTCAGACAGCTCTGTTAAAGCTGTTAACTTGTCTCTGTTAAATTCACCACACCAGTGAGGTAGAAGCTCTAGCTACCCCTCCATCTCAGTACCAGTTGCTGGAGAATACAAGTGGAGAGTACTTCTGCACTTATGTCCCGTTTGCAAGCATCGTTGGCAATTGTGAGAATTGGACTAGAGAAGCCTTCAGTCTGAACCACCATGGCTCTTCTTACACTTTTATTTTGAAAGCACAGGAGAGCATACAGACCTCAGTAAAATACTATGCAAAAGCAAGCTTGATGCAGTTCTGTGGCATTCATAACCCTATCAAGTGCTGAGTCACTTATTAAGTGGAGGAAGCATCTGGTAATGTCAGAAAACTAATGCTTTCTTGTGTTCACACACATTCTTAAAAGCTCTTGAACAAAGTTTGGGATTTAATCATACTTTGGTTATCAAAGATGAAGGCTGGATATTGAGCTCAGCTTTAATTTTAATAAGAAGAAAACAAGACAGCATTTGAAAATTGACTGATTGATTGATGTGTATAAATTTTTTTTACCACTTGCTTTGCTTCGGAAAACAGCTCTCCTTTGAGAAACTGCTTCCGATTGCAGATCCACTCCTTCAGTTTTTGTAAAGAGCTTTTTGCTTCAAAGCCTTATGTGACCAGGACCCAATAAATCTTCAAAGCACTAGTAAGAAGCAAGGAAGTTGTTATCAGGTGAACTGTGCGATAAAGGAGGATTAAGGAGATGTCTCGAAGCCTACCAGGAAACAAGTGTCAGAGACAAGAAAATTATGAGCTGCCATTCTTACCTACCAAGTGTCATTCATGAATGGCCAAACCAAGTTATTTTGCTGCCCAAAGGGAAAACCAAGATGATAACACTTAAGCAAACTAGCCAGCAAATTAATAGACATGAGATCTCAGGAACAGGATTTTCAACACAGTTCATTAGGTTCTTTGATACAAAGCCTGACCCAAAGTAACTAGTTACCTTTAACATTATAAAATAGGCAGTGGGTGGGTTGGTAAACTACTCTTCTCCTTCTCCTCCTCCTCCTTTTTACTTTTAAAATGTTAGTTTTACTACTATTTGTTTTTCCATTATATTTTAGTTCCTTCTTTTAAAAATGCATCTTATTAAAGGAAGAAAGGGTCTTTAAAAAGAATTGGGCAGCTGTAGATTTCCAGATACTCACAGAATTGGTAACTCAGAATTGTTCACAATGTTGGCTAGGGCTGATCAGAGTTGTAGATGAAAAACTTCTCGAGGTCCACGCTGGCCTCTGCTGGCTGGATTACCACTTCCATGAGATACCCAGAAAGGTCATAGCTGGCTAATGGAAATGTGCAGAGATGCCACTGAACATCCTGGAAAATGTACCTTGTAAATCACCAGGTATAACACTGGCCTGACCCTTAATCCTTTAAAACCAAAATACCATTGGGTAGAAGGTCACTATAACAGTGGCAATAGATATGGGGGTGATCCATCTGCAAAATTGTACCTATTTCTTTGTCTAATACTTTCAACAACAACAACAAAAACTATATTGGCACTCAGGTCTGGGTGCCATTTCTCCTAAACTTGGTGATGTTATCAGTTATTCAGTGATGTTGGAAGGGGCTCTGCACATGCCCAGAGGCAATCCCTCCTGTTTTATTAGTTCCTGGGCCTAGCCCCCTGAGATTTAAATAATTGTCCATACCAATAGGAAGGATAAGGACACAGCTGGATTCAAATAGTACAAAAAAAAAAATAGTCAGGTAAATGAGAAGACTCAAAGGGCTGATTGCTAACTCTAGTGGAGGGAAAGAGAAAGATGAAAGAAAAAGGCTAATGGTAGACTTTCCTTAAGCTCTGTTGATTACCGAGAAGCTCTTGACATGGCTCTGTTGAAGGCAAACCCCCCTCTGATATTCTCCAGCTCACCCTGGTGACTTCTCCAACGTGAGCAACTCAATGCTGCCAAATATGTTAGTGCATGTTTCGAGGGAGATAATGGCAAAGTATTTTGCCTTTGGCCTTTAAGTGTGTGCTGGTGGGGGTGGGGAAGGGGGAGAGAAGGAAACTGGGGAGGGGGAGCTTGCAAAATATTACAGAAATGTTTTCTTTCAAGTCTCTTTTAGTCCTCAAGAGCATGCCACATTCCGCCAGGTCTTGTTTCACCAGTATAAATATCTCTTGATGAATAGCCAGAGGGCAGCTTGCAACTGTAGTCGTTTAGCAGTGGACAGGATGTTTAATAGCCATTGAAACCATGAACAATTTGACCACTGTTTGATCAACCAAGATGTCACCGGTAGAGATGGAGTGACAGGATTCCCTTTTTGAAATGCACTTGTATCTTCAGGTGATCAGTCTCGGCCACTATTGAATTGAGTCTTACAAGAGAAGAAGCCAGTTAAGAAAGGGGCTATCTCTTTCCATGGAAGTAGGGTGGTGAATCCACTCAGGTTTATAGCCCAAACTTTAAAGGAGGTATCCAAAGTGCCCATCCCCAGATTGAGTGAACCACCCTGAATCTCTTAAGGTTCATACTAAAATCCAGAGTGGACTCACTACCCCGTTGGCATGGAAGCCACCAGTCGCCATTGGATGGAAGCTAACATTATGCCCCCCACTTTCCATTCTGCTGCTGCTGCACATAGTTTTGTTGCAGTATTGGCAGGGGGAGGGTGTTGTGATAGTGGAGGAGTGATGCCATGACCGTATCTGCATTATGTGTTATCTGGTAGCTTAGACAAGTGGTGCCTTTGGACCACAACTCCATGGCCACGGGTTGAGGTATCCAGGGAGTTTCAGTCCAAGAGTAGGTCCAAGCTCAAAACTATGCCCCCACATCACCTACACCACTTACGACAGTGGAGAATCTCACAAGGCAGTGAGGTTGTATTGTGATGATACAAGCTACACAGATGACAATGGCAATTTTGTGGGATCTCTGTCAGTGGGATGGTGGTTCGTCCACTCTTAGTTTTAGTCTGAACTTTAAGAAGGTGCCTGAAGTACTGAACCCTATCCCCCAAATAGCTCCTTTGAAGTTCCAGCTGAAACTCTGAGGAAATTCACTGTCCCACTGATGTGGAAGCCACCAGCTGCTACAGATGGAAAGGGAGAGAAGAACGTGAGGGCCTGCCATTTTTTCATGGAAGCCACATGTCCTCCAAACTGTCAAATTTTGATTACTGTTTTAAAAAAAAATGTCTTTTTATTTTATTTTATTTTTTATTTGTTTTATTTATTTATGTATACCCCGCTCTTCAGCCACAAGGCTATCAGAGCGGCTTACAAATTGTTTTAAGCAACAGCTATTTACACATCCACACTGCATTAAACAGTTTCCAATGTGTGTTAGCTAATTGCCCCCACAAGCTGGGTACTCAAGTTACCGACCTATGAAAGGATGGAAGGCTGAGTGAACCTTGGAGCCCGCTGGAATCAAACTTGCAATGTGGTGACTTACAGTACTGGCATTTAACCACAAAGGAGTCCTGGACCCATCCCAGGATATAAATAAAGGGGTGGGTGGGTGGGTGGGTAGGTGTTGTTTTGTGTCTTCAAGTTGTTTCTGATTTATGATAACCTTAAGGCAAACTGAGAACCAGTGTGGTGTAATGGTTTGAACATTGGACTATGACTCTGAAGACCAGGGTTCGAATCCCCGCATGGAAATGAAAACTCACTGGGTGACCTTAAGCAACTCACACCCTCTCACCCTCAGAGGAAGGCAATGGCAAACCTCCTCTGAACAAATCTTGCCAAGAAAACCCTGTGACAGTTTCTCCATCTCAGAAATGACTTGAAAGCACACAACAGTAACAACAAAAGCCAACTACTTTTTCGGCACGATTTGTTCAGAGGACTCATGCCATTCCCTTCCTTTAAGGATGCTGGAGTGTGATTTGCCCAAGGCCACCCAGTGGGTTTCTGTGGCTGAGCAGGGATTTGAACCTGGGTCTCTTGGAGTCCATGCATGCATCTACACTGTAGAAATAATGCAGTTTGACACCACTTTAAGTGCTGTAGCTCCATTCTATGGAATCCTGGGATTTGTAGTTTTACAAATTCTTTAGCTTTCTCTGCCAAAGAGTGCTGGTGCCTTACAAAACAACAAATCCCAGGATTCTGTAGGATGGAGCCATGGCAGTTAAAGTGGTGTCAAACTGCATTATTTCTACAGTGTAGATGCACTCCTAGTCTAACAAGCAATTGGTTTGATGTAGTGTGGTGTAGTGTAGAGTGATGTAACATGTAGTGTCCACAAATACTTTCTGTTCCTAATACTGCAGTCTTACATTTGTCATTTAAAAGTAAGTCTCATTGAGTGCAGTGGAACTTGCTCTGAATTAAGTGGGCATAAGACAGTAACCTAAATTATCCTGTCATATATTGCCAATCTTAACAAAATTCCTCTCCCCTCCCCTGCTCACTTTCATGCACTTTTCCTAGATATTTATTGAAACAGGAGCATCCAAATTTGACCAGACTTTTTTGTTTCCCATGGGCAAATTTGAAGAGTTTACTGCTGAGTGAATTCTCCTTTTAAACTTGACTTCTAGAAATTCAGTCAACACATAAACGCCACTGGATCTGATTCCTTCTCTTGCAAGGCTTCAGCTTTTGTAAATGAATGGAGGAGGGTGGGATCCAAGATTGGAAAGGCATGCAAACATGAGTTTTGAACCTATGCCAAGCAATTTGTTCTGGCTTTAATCAAGATGTCGTCTTTTAACTTCAAATGTCATTATTATTATTATTTTTAATCCCATATCAAAACTTTGAACAGCATACTGCAGAGTGAATAAATGCTACCAGTCATTTAAACTTTCAGAAATACTTCAAAGCCTAGTAAATGTGTGATAGCCATTTATTTAAAATGTGTGTGCACGCACACATACGCACAAAAGCACATACATACTGATGCAGTTAATAAGCTGGAAAAAGACAAAGTGATTAGCAAGAAAAAATGTGCAAATTATATGTTTTGAACTATGCAAAACCAAACGCAGAACACTCGGTTGTTTATTTTGCATTGTACTGTTTGCACACAGAGAATAGCCATTTTTAATTTCTCTTTTTTCTCTAATCTACCTCAGTGTCATTCTACTCTTACATTTTGCAAAAATGTCATATTGAATACCTCACTCTGCCTTATCCTTTGAAGTGTTTATCTCTCTCTTATGCTGTCCAGCTCTGGCTTTATCTGAAAGTCATCAATAGGGATGGAAAGAATATTTTAAAATATTTAAATATTTAAAACAAAGACTGGATTAAGCTTGTGGATCCAACCCATCAACTCCTTCAGTTACCTCCAGAAGAAATACTTCAGGTTGTTGAGGGTTATATTTTTGCTCTTGTTGTTTGTATATTTTGTCATTTGGTTTTGCTTTTTTGTTTGTTGTACATTTTTTAATCTATTTTGACCAAACTGGATGTTTAGACTTGGACATCCCAAATTTTTTTATTGGTCCATTTTACATGGTTCTTAGTATGAAACAAATTCTAAGAATCATGGATGCTAACAGTGGTGTCACTAGAGTTAGTGTCACCCAGGAGATTACCAGATGCAGCAAAAACTGTGTCAGAAGATCGTGACAAGAACAGCAATGGGGGGATATTAACAGACAATGTCATCCTTCAGTGTTCCAGATATGTAGTGTGGTCGTAAGGCATCCCTTTTTATTAGTGGCTTGTCCCTGTCAATACAAAAGGGAAACCTCATCCGCAGCAGTGCTATGCCCCCCAGAATGGGTGATAGATGCAGGTTGCCTTTTAATGTTGCCTTTTCTGTTCCCAT
The DNA here is from genome assembly GCA_030847615.1 of Gambelia wislizenii. Classification (NCBI taxonomy): domain Eukaryota; kingdom Metazoa; phylum Chordata; class Lepidosauria; order Squamata; family Crotaphytidae; genus Gambelia; species Gambelia wislizenii. Next base: position 8,282,759 of record JAUMIR010000008.1, read on the forward strand.
TGCGTTCTTCTGATGTGGTTTGGAACACATTTTTTGCCATGTTCCACCATGTCTGATAATCTCCCCAGTGTGATAGTCTCCGATAAAAGACTATGTAAAATCCTTACTGACTATGCCAAGAGGAGGCGCTAGAAATTACATTCCCCAGCAAATCTACACAATCTGTGTGTGACTTTTAGGGTCATCAAAAATCTACATGTGGGAAGGTTCTCCTGACTGGACATGGTGCCAGGGATATTTTTATTTTAAAAAATACATTTCTGCTGAAACACTGCACAAAATATATATATAGACAGTCATTTTGGTGTCACCCCCTCTAATGGTGTCACCCTCCTAGTGGCTCCACTAGGTGCTACCAAAATTTGTTTTATCCAAGTCATAACTGAAACTATCAACATCAGCTTGGGCAAGGACAAATTCCCACATAATAAATGTTCATACGATAAGGAATTCATGATGTCACCTAACTTCATTTTTCCCTACTATGGAAAAATGGGTTTCAGTGGTTCATAATGCCAATCCCAAATACAAGGTAAGCACTTATGACCCCAGGTGTTTGATCTTTAATCTAAGCTGGAGAAGAAATCAAATATTGTCCCCCATCAATTCATCCCACCTCCAAGTCCTCCTCCTTCCATCATACCTCAATTTGGTTCCCATGTTTTCCCAGAGGCATCATTGGGGCTATTAAAGAACAGGCTTTGCTCAAAACTGGGCTTGAAGTAAACCATGCCATTTTTCATGTTTGAGGAAAGGAAATAATTCCGTTTTTTAAAACTAATTATGAGCCAGCCCTGGAGAGTTGATTCTCTTACTATAGTAATGTAAGTATTGACAGTTTCAAACTCATGTTGTGTGGGGTTGTCATTTATGAATCAACTTCCTATCACTTGTCTCTTCAGGTATAACTGAACTTACCTGAGTATAAACACTTTTAATAAACACAAATAAAAAAAGCAAAGTGTCCAACTGACAGGGCTGGATTATCAATGGTGCAGGGGGTACAGTTGCTCCAGACCCCTCGATGACTAGGGAGTTCAATGCTAAAGAACAAAAACCATATGGCTTGCTTCCTCTGTTCCCCAGTCACCTCCTAAACCTTCCAATGTTTCTGCTATCTTCTTGTATTTATTTATGACAATGAACAATGGCAACAAATCCATGTAACCAGAAAAGAATAGGAAAAGAAAACAGAAGGAAAGACATAGGAGATTATCAGACACGGCAAATACTGCGTCAAAGGATCACAGAGAGAACCAGAACAGGCAAGATTATCAGATGACGATGTCCTCCAGCATCCTGGGGTCATAGCGTGGCCGTGGGTAAGGTATCCCTTTTTATTTGCAGCTTGTCTCCATCAATAAGAAAGGGAAGCTTCATCTGCAGCAGCGCTATGCCCCCTGGATGGCTGAAGGACGAGGCATCTGATAATGTCACCCTTTCTGTTTTCCTCCCATTCGTCTGGTACAGTTTGGAACCCATGTTTTTTTGCCACATTCCACCATGTCTGATAATCTCCAAAAACAAAGGCCAAAAAGAAAAAACAATGCTGGCACCCAACCATCACGCACATTGGTTTTGAATTTGGTTCTATACAAAAAAGGATTACAGAGAGTCCATTTAATACCATAATCATCTTAAAGAGATGGGACTCAAAATATTAGTTGATTTGACAGTGGACTACACATTTTTTTTGTCGTAATTTGTGTATTGTATTGTACTTTATGTTTGTTTTAATTCTCCACTAGTTTAATTTAGTTTTAAGGGGTGGGAGGGTTAGGATTGGGAAGGATTGTTTTAACTTGCTGTTGTTTTAATTAAGCCACCCTGGTTGCCGAGCAGAGGGGTGGGTTAAAAATAAAAAATTATTATTATTATTATTATTATTATTATTAGGAACTCATATGAGAGAAAAGTTGGATATTAAATACATAAATAAATAAACAAATAAATAAATAAATGTGATTCTTCCTTGGTTGTTCATGAAATGGAAGGAGACAAAGTTGTGGCAGACTATCATTTTAAAGTTCCCCTCTAGTCAGTCAGATTCTGCAAGGTAGCTTTTCTGCAAGAGTAACTCCCCACACATGGTCCAACAAGCATCAACATGAAATACGGTTCCATGATTTTTATTGCTGAATGTTTCTGCTACCATCAACAATGTGTGTGTTGCTTGAGTACAGTGGGCCCTCGGTGTCTGCTGCAGTTTGGTTCCAAGACTCTCCGTGGATACCAAAGCCCATAGATGTTTAAGTCACATTTTATACAATGGCATAGTAAAATGGTGCCACTTGTATAAAATGGCAAGATCAAGGTTTGCTTTTTGAAACTAATTTTGAAATATTTTCAAACCATGATTGGTTGAATCTGTATATGCAGAATCTGTGCAGATTTGACTGTAATTCGGGGGGAAATATCTGGTGACTAAGCGGTCAGTCTCATCTAAGTTGCTAGGTCCCCATTGGGAGATTTGTGTGCTGCTGTCTATTGTGTGTTTTATTTCTGTGCTACCACTCCTAGAATAACCCACACATGGGCACAAAGAGGGCAACTATTTGGGGAACGACTCCAAGGCCACAAGCATGTTTCTCTGGCCTTGACCATTGAAAGTCACTGCAAGATTTGGTTCCTGGTCAAAACCCTCAACACAGGAGAGGTCAACAGGACTGGTCCAATCATCATACACAGGTGGAGTTCCAGGAGAAAGGCAACAAATTTTCTCCCCCCACACAGACCCTGTCAGCCAACCATACTCCCCTCCCCTCACCACATGGTCCTGCATGCCATTACCCCTCACCTCTGAACTGAGAAAGTCTTTACGCAGTGTCATAACTTAGCAAATTACTTCCTCAAAGGAAGGTCAAACATTTTACCATTCGATCAATAGGAAGCGACTTACAAATCATGTGTATTGATCATCGTAATCATTCAGTAGAATGTAGGGCAGATGCTAAAATTGCATGCACTTAGTCTTAATTGCCCACATTAAAGCAATTATGCCCCAAAACTGTCATTATCTAATGCTGCACACACCATACACTATTATACATTGTGGCAACTTTTTAGCAATGCAGAAGGAATTGTAAGTCAGCCCACTGAGGTTGTAGCACTATATGCCTTAAAATATTGCTGGAATTATGCAAATTGGACAGTGGCCTCTTTCACACAAAAAGAGAGTGTTCCAAGTCTATGATCCTGAAAGGGAGGAGGACTAGCAAGGCAGACACACATATACACATTCTAAAATAAATGCCTCCATTTGCAAATTCAAATCAAGTATTTCACTAATCTGGTGGTTCCACCATACTTAAAATATGTTTCTTCATGGTTCCAGAGAGGTTGGATGGACAGGTAGACCACAGTGTTGGTTGTTCTTTTATTTCATTTGCTGTTTCTTCTTTCATTCTCTAGCAGTTGTCTTTCAGATGGCGCATGGTCTGATTGTTTGCTACATGTGCACAGTACCTGTCCTGACCCTACCATTTGACAAAGTGAGACAGCCATCTCAAAGCAGATCTCAGTTCCCATGCACATGGTTAGTTGTTTAGTGTGCTATTGCTGGGATTTTACTGCCAGGGGTTGGAAATATTGGGAATGCTGTAGGGTAATATGAACTTGGATACATGAAGAGCACCATTTGTTTCTCTGTCTCAGGCAGCATCATGTCTTGGGCCAGCCCTACATATTACAGTTTTACAGTTAGACATATAGTAAAGTGCATCCATAGTCATTGTCTGCATCTTCTTCCCTAATACTTTTGGTAGCTGAGGTTCACATAACTAGAGATTATCATCCATAGTGCCCTTTTATAATGATGAGGATGGAGGAAACCATCTGCACCAAACCAGACCCTGCATCAGGAGTGAGAGAAGATACATGTTCAGAAAATTTGAGGAAGGGCCATAGTTCTGTGATATGCATGCAGAATGTCCTAGGCTCAGTTCCCAGCATTTCCTGATAGAAATACCCTATGTGAGACAACTGAGAGCCAATACCAGTCAAGAGAGGCAGCCCTGGATTAGATGAACAAGTACTCTGCCACAGGTTTGTTGTTGCTGTGTGCCTTCAAGTCATTTCCAACTTATGGTAGCCCTAAGACAAACCTATCACAGGGTTTTCTTGGCAAGATTTGTTCCTTGCCTTTGCCTTCCTCTGAGTCTATGTGACTTGCCTAAGGTCACCCAGTGGGTTTCTATGGCTAAGTGGGGATTTGAACTCTGATCTCCAAAGTCGTAGTCCAAATCTCAAACTGCTAGACCATGCTGGCTCTCTTGCCGAGATACTCTGCTGTATCAACAGACACAGACTAAGTGAAATCAGGAGGTAACAACTATGGATCACCTGACTTCTCTGCATACACCAAGAGTTCTTGTGAATAAGGGATGGGATTAGAGAGCCAAAGACAAATGCAAAGGGTGAAAGATGAACCACAGGTGTAGTGAACAGTACCCATAATGACTGGAATGAAACAGAGTTACACATCTCTTATTGGGTTTGGAGCTACATTAGGTTAGCATTCTTCAGGCTCTAATACGGGATATAGTGAGTTTCTCCACAACTCTCTGGATCATGGACACACTTCACAAAGACAATGGTGCAATGGCCTCATTCTTACCTAGCTGATAAATTGCAGCAGTGTATCCAAAAAACCCAAACTGCTAGTACATAGAATATTAGCACACCAGTGACACAGGAGGTCTAAACCTCTTACCCATTTCATTTCTATGTGTAGAATGTATTTGTCTGGAAATCCCACCAGTATTCCAAAGTGATATTGGCTGATTATGTCTGGTTGGCTTCATGTAGCAATATGAAGTTTACCACCTCATAAGAAGCAGCCCAAATTCTTAAGAAACATATTCAGAAATCCCAAGGTTTGGCCCATTGAGCCCATTTTGAAGTGAAAAGATTAGTAGAGACATTACAAAATAAGAGTTTAATAGATTACACTTGTTGGTTGATGGTGGCTATGCATTGATATGGACTCTTTTTACCATTTCTGTAAACAATATTTTTCAGATTTTTTTTACTAGTACTGTAAGTTAAATACAGAAAGTGAGAGTTCTTGCATGTTCTCATAGTCTTCATCTTGCTCCACCTTGTGTCTTTTAACCACCCATATTTATAACATGTTCTCTCAGCTTTTACCATGCCTCCTACTTAAGACACAGTCAATTTAATTCCAATGTAATCCAAAATTTACAATCATAGAGAAGGCGCTGAACAGCTCAAGAAAGGTAGTTTTGTTATTTTGATACTAGTACAGTTCATAGTTTATGGCAACAGTCCACAGTCGTCCATACTGTCTTGTGGATATCATTGATTGATTGATTGATTGATTGATTTAGGTCAACTGAAAATGTTCAAGATTTTTTTCTGGTCTTCCCAGCATTAGGTGGATATTTGAGGGGGGGGGGCAATAGAGATATTGCTGTTGTTGATTATTTGTGTGCTTGTTTTCACATCCCATCTTAAAGACATTTCCTGCTGTCTCTCCCAACTTTTCTATAGCTGTAAATACACTGTTCTAGCAGATCAAGGTTTTTCACCATGTTTGCAGTACCAGGACTTAAAAAAAATACTTACCACCATACATAGCATTAATTAAAGTCTTCTTCTTCAGAGTAGTGATGATGGTAACAGTGGGAGCTTTTCTATTGGATGAGAAGACATGGAATATACCTTTGGATTCAAGCTGGTCACCTGATCTTCATTGTTCAATGCTTCGTGCAGCCGGATGTTCACCTAAAAGAAGGGGCATTCTTGGACAACTGAAATTAAATCAATGATCCTTGGAAATGATGGCAAAGGTTTTCCATGCAACAATCATTTGAGGCATGAAACTGGACCCCAATGTAATTGGAATTGCCCGTAGTTTCCAAAATTGCCCCTATGTCCTTAAGACACTGGCCTGGATCCTACTGTTAGTCCCAACTAGAGTTGACTCATTGAATTAGTAGGCTGTACATATGTTCTGATGTACCACTCAACAATTGATTCAATGGATGTAATGTAGGTGGGACTAACCAATAGGATTCAGGCCATTACTTCCTTTTCCCAGGGAGTACTAGCCTTATAACCCCAGGCTTCTCTTTTATTGCCATTGTGTCAGCATTATCAGCAATACCCCCTCCATGCTCCTGGAAGGGTCATGCTGAGACTCCTAAAGCCTCCTGACCACAGCCTGGAAACATGGCTTCTTTGCATGACAATTCCCAGGACCACCACCAGCCCCAGCCAGTGTGACCACTGGGATCCTGAGAACTGCAGTCCAAAAAAGTTACTTTTACAAGCTCGGATCTTGACCCTGCTCCTCATCCTTGTTGACCTGTTCACTGGTCATCTCCAAGAAATGAGCAATGGCAAGAGCACAGATAAGGAGCAGCAACTCCTTTTCCTCTGGGCAATGTTTTGACAGAGAGGATAAATTAATGATCAGCAGGAACAACAACCAGGAAACAATGGAGCAGCAACTCAAGGAGAGAACCCCATGAGGTCAACTCACCTGAGAGTCTCTTTAAGTTTTAGGTGTGTCATAGAATCATAGAAGGCCTTATCTCACTACACTGTTATAGTGCTATTACTCCACTTTAACTGCTCTGGCTGCCTTCTGTGGCATTCTGGGATTTGCAGTTTAAGGAGGGGCATTTAGCATTCTCAGCCAGAGAGCTCTTAGGCTTCACTAAACTACAAACCCCAGAATTCCACAGGAGGCAGACAGAGCAGTTAAAGTGTAATAATAGTGCTATAAAAGTGTAGTGTGATAGTACCTGCCACGTTAGAAGAGATCACAAGGGAACTCTGGTGGCACAGTGGTTAAGTGACTGTAGCACAGCCACAACATTGCAAATTCGATCCTACAGGGCTCCAGGTTGACTCAGCCTTCCATCCTTCCTTAGGTAGGTTGGTAAAATGAGTACCCAGCTTGTTGGAGACAATTAGCTATCACCGTTAGGGAGGGCTTTGCACTGATAAGCAGTATACAAATCAAAGTGCTAAGGGCCATCTAGTCCAGCCCCCTGCCCGGCAGTAAAACACAATCAAAGCACTCCAAGGACAGATGGCCATTCATCCATCTAGGAAGGTTACATGGAGGAGGCAGGCTGGCCAACATGGCCATATGCAGTGATACCTGGCTGTCTCACACCCAGCCTTCATCATCCCCTATATTTGGGGCAGAGCTGAGCAGGACTGTGACATCTTAGAAGAATATTTTGTTGTCCTTGTTTTTTTAAAAAAAGGAGGCTCTGACAAAAGCCCTTTGTGTGTCCCTTTCTCCTCTCTTCCTTCATTCCAAAGACCATGGAGGGACTTGGCAGAGTTTAAAATTGCTTTTGGCCTTTATTTCTTTATTTATTTCCTACCACCACCCGGGGCCCCACCTCTTTCTCCTTTTCCATACTTGTCTCTCTCTTCTCACACCTTATCTGGTTTCTGCATTCCTCCCCTCTTCAGTAGTCAAAGCGATTGAAAACTGAGTTGGACACTCTTTCCCTGCAGCCACTTTGCTTCGCCTTTCTCGTTTACCAGTGAATCAAACAGGCCTTTTGTCTCTCATGCCTTCCCCTGATGTTGCCTCTGTTCTTTGCAAGGTATTCTTCAGGTCAGGCAGGTTAGAAAAGGGGGAGAGAGAGAAAGAGACAGACTCCAGGAAAGATTGTCTCAGCCTTACACGTAGCCTACTGGAACCGACGCCCAATAGAGGAAAAGATATACTACCCCTGTTTGATTGGCGACGGGCCAATAAATTCATTAATCATCATTTTATGCCTCATCAAACACTTCCCAAGTTCCTCCATGGGAGTTATACAAATTAGCCGGTGAAAAGGCAGTAATTTTAGTTTTGCTAGGTAAGTGCTTTCTGATTGCCTTCCTCAACAATGCTCCCCTTGACAAGCTAATAAATCAGGCCCCTTTTTTTCGGAACCAGAGTGCGGCTTAGCGCGAACAATGACTTCACATAGATTCGCCGCTGATTTTGGCTGGCCAGAGCCAAAAGATGATCTGAGGACTGGGGATACTGGCTTTCTTTTCCAAGCAGGCCTTCCTTTGTGAAGAAGGGAAGGTTTGGTGATTTTTAAAGGGAATTCTGGTATTAAGGAAAAGAAGATTATTATTATTATTATTATTATTATTATTAATCATTATCACACCAGCACCATCCATCCATTTTGGGGATGGAATGAGGAAAGAGGTCTCCAGTAATAATGATGCCATCTTGATCATAGGGCAGGGTTGAGGAACTTCAACCCATGACATCACTGTCTGATGATGTCCTAAACTATGGAAATATGCTGGTACATGTTAACCTCTGTATTGACAGATTCGGTATCTTTGATTCAGTTATTCACATCTGGGGGGGATGTTCTCTCTGGGCATTTTTAGGTCCTCCAATGTGACTCTATGGTCAACTTCTGGTGTTTGTCTCATTGAAAATAATAGGGTTCCCTATGATCTACAGTTTCAGATATTCATGGGGGGTCTTGGAATATATCCCCCACAGATACAGGGGTAGACCTGTATTTTGGTTCAAATCCCTTTTGCAATTGACCTCACTGCCCACCAACAGAATGGGCTGTCTAGAACTTCTCTGAAACTGAACATGGCCCTTAGACTAAAAGAGGTTCCCCATCCTTGCTAAAATGTGTGCCAGAGCCAGGAAGAGGACATCCAGAGATACCTTGGGGTGTTTGCCCCTCATTTTCTTGCCTGGCTAGCAGTGGATTTCCTGAGCATCTGTCTTCCCTGTCACCTGCTAGCCAACCCTCTTCACTAGAGATGTCTGAGATTGGGACCTTCTGCTACTGAGCTATTGGTCCCCTTATTCTCCCTGGCACCTGTAGCAAGTGAGCATTGATCCAGACAACATAGTGATATCTGGCCATCTTTAGCAGGCCTTATCTGTAACAGGGGCAAGGGAAGTTGCCTTATAGTAGGCCAAGCTATTTGTCCTTCTAGCCTAATATTGTGCATAGCTCTTCTGGGTCTTTGTGCTATTGATTCTACATGATATTTGGTCTACAAGTCTACTAGAATCTCTGCTGTGTAGTCTTGTATCAGTGTTGCCCAGATACTGAATGTCTGCCCTCCCCAAGTGATGTGCTTTATGTTATGTGCATTATGATTGCTTATTTGCATACCTTATACTAACTCTTCAGGGGTTGGGCAAGGGTAGGGGAGAAGCAAACCTAGGTCTATTTCACAGTACATACATAAGCAGTTATGGCCCTTTGATACTATTTTAACTGTCATGGGTACCTCCTACAGAATCCTGGGATCTGTAGTTTGGCAAGGCAGTAGAGCTCCTTGGCACAAACTGGCAGATAATTGACAAAACTGATTGGCACCATGGGCAGTTAAAGTGGTAACCAAAAGCTGTGACAGTGTCATGGGTGTGAGATGCAGTCAGAAATAATACCTGAGAATGATGGCACTTTTCCTTCTTCACAAGCTTGAGAAACATATTGTGGGTCAAAGGGGCACTTCTGAATTCTGCCCAAACATGAGGTTTGTCTGGATGTGACAGTTTACTGCAAGTGGGTGCACAATTTTACTCATTTGCAGCAAAGTCTTCATGGTTGTGCACGTATTCACATCCATTCACACTCATTCTTATTGATTGTCCACATGCATTCATAAAGGGCCATGGAGCAAAAATGCACAGCAATGCAAAAATGTCCAAAAATGTGCATCTGTTGGCATTTTCCAGAAAACATCGGAGAAAACTGTGATCCCTTTTACAGCATGATTTGCAGTGTTTTGGTTCCCCTCCTTCAGATACCACGAATCTCCTTCAGAGTGTGTTGTGACAGATCGGTGTTATCTAGACAGCAAAAAATATATATATCCTCTCTGAATGCAAGGGGAATACCGTCTGTCCAAATGAGCTCTTGCAGTGATTCGCCATATTCAAAAGGAGGGGGCCAAAAACTCCAAATACTTCACAATAACAGCCATCACTGTTTATCATGAAGTTTAAAAAAAAATACGTGGAAATGCACATTTCCAGCATATTTGAACAACTGAATCAGATTGGGGCACACCCTAGATGTCAAAATGTGATTGATCAGATGTGCGCAGGCTCGCCGGTGATGAAGTGGCTAGAGCCACCATTGTTGATTTTCACGGAAGCCATCCAAGCCATTGTGAGCTATTTTCAGGTGGCAGAGTGTTGGAAAAATCCGGCATTCTTTCTCCTTCCCCGCTTGCTTGCTATCAGAGCAAGTAAGTAAGAGATAGCAGAGGGTCCCCTACATGCCTTCCTCTCATCCTATCTTTAATGGGCATGGTTGTAAACAGTACACAACCAAGCTACAAGATCACATGACCTAGATTTATTAACCTCATGGTCTTAGATCTTTTATTACTCTTTGTTCCTTGCCTTGAAGCTACTCACTTTCTCTCTATCTTGCTCTGCAAGAATGCCTTCTGTCTCACTGAGATGGTGAGTCAAGATGAAACTTTTTCCTTATCCAAGCCTATTCATTAGTTAGTAGTATGTAGGCTCCAATGCATATGTATATTTAAGAGCCATTAGTAAAGCTTAAGTTGTTTCTTTAACAAGAAGCTTGCCTGTCTCTTTGTTCTCGTGGCTGGATCAAAGCACTGTACCTCTGAGTCCCACTCCTGCTCTAACTCTGCTACAATAAAGTTAATTTCTGACAGTTTTAACTTTTAAGAAGTTTCTCAAAAAGGCTAACGCTGTGGGACTTCAAATTTTACCACACAAAGCAAAATAATAATAATTTTTTTAAGCAGAAGATTGCTCTTCTGCATCTCTGATTTAATGAGGGGGAAACGGGGGGGAAACAGAGGGAGCTTGGGGGAAATAATAATGCATGTAATTCACTTGCAGCCACCATATTTACTCACAGGCATGCTCCATGTGAACTTCAAACACAGATAGCTTCCCATGACAGTAAGTGGGGACAAATGAACACTGCTGTGATGGTGAGTTAATGCACTGTTTTCCGCAATTAATTCTCCTATACAGCTGAGCCCATCTTATTCTCTGCGAATTCTATGAGGAGTATTTTCACCGTCTAGACAACCCCATGGTCTGCCTCTCTTGGTCCAACATGACAGCTCCTGTTCCCTCTTTCGCTTGGCCCCTGGCTCTGGCTACGCCTTTACAACTGGGCAAATCCCTTTCAACTGCAGGCCTCATCCCTAACAATCTTTTCTGGATTGCCACCTCCATTTCATTCCAGCAGGCTCCAGCCACGAAGAGGGAAGAGGCGAGTGCAATCCAACAATCTATTCTCTCTGGCGCATTTTGAAATATACACCCTGTTAGCCATGTGGACAGGTGAGGGGCGGTTACATAAATCTAGAGGCTGCTATTGTCAGAAGTAACAGATGACTGTGGGGAGCCCTAATAGAGACTGTATTTAATCTGAGACCAATTGATTGCTCCAGTGTTTCAGGTATTTGTAGTGTAGGTTTAGATTTGTTGGGTGGTTTTACAGAAAGCCTCCGGGGGTGCCGCTATCTTATCTTTCACCCCCAAATTGCTGCCTTTGACAGTATCATTCCTTCTTCGTCTTCTTCTTCTTTGGAATAGGTTGGGGTGGAATGGGTTGGTGGCTGAAGGGGCGGGAGAAGAAACTTGGCCGTAAATCATTGTACTAATCAGCTGTCACCAGCCAACATGCATACATTGGCATTCAGCCGGCAAAATTTGTTTTGCAAAGGCCTTTCGCAACAGAAAACCATGTTTCTCTCAATAACCATCTGTTAGCTTTTCCTGCAAGAAGTATGTCCAACACCAACAAGAACAAGGCAAGGATGGAGGGGGGAGGAGAAAAATGGAAAAAAAGAGAAATATTAATCGACCTGTTTAAGGAAAGGGGGGCATTAAAAAAAAAACCTTGGGATATACATTCAGTGCATGGAGGTAGAATTTTTCTGCAAAATAAAAGCTACAGTATGCTTAAATCAGTTTCCTAGACCGTCCCACCAGCTAATGTCAATAGGGATTTATGGGGAAAATGTATTTAGGTAGGGAGCTAGCCAGCGCATGCTTTCAGAGACTCTGCAGTTGTTGGTGGCGTTTGGAGTGTGTGTGTGTGTGCGTGTGTGTTTCCCCTCTCGGAGAACATTCCTCACCCGGTGGCTAGCGGAAGAGCAATTTAACGTTTAGGAGGAACGCCAAAGAAACGCAAGCCAAGGCTACCAAACGTTCCTCCAGACATTCTGAGCAACGCCCAAGCAACGCGCTCTGGGCGAGCTAAGTAAACCCGCTTCCCCAAGCAATCCTACACGGAAGCTGGATTCAGACGTACCTCTCCCTACTTGTAAGGAGGTTTTGAATTTCGTAGTATTGAGGAAAAGAGTACCCATCCTTTCCCCTCGTCCCGTTATTGCTGTGGCCTGTGCCTTCAAGGCGTTGCAGAATTAGGGAAACCCTAAGGGAGGGAACCCTCTGTCACGGGTTTGATCATGGCTCCACCAGGAGGGGGGCTGACAGGGCTCTAGCCTGGGGACCCCCAGAGTGATATTATTGGAAGTTTGTATTATGTAAATCCATTTAGTGTATATATACACACACACACAAACTTTGGTGTCATCACTTAAACTGATGTACAGTAATTTTTAACCTAAATCCTATAGAGCGTCTCGCTGCCCTTAACCTTAGCAGTTGTGGGGGGGCTTCAGGATGTGGGGGCCATGACTGGGAAGATTTCTTCAAAGGGGGTTTCCCCTTGCCCTTCTCTGAGGCTGAGAGAGTGTGACTTTCCCAAGGTCACCCAGTGGGTTTCCATGGCTGAACCGAGATTCGAACCCTAGCCACCGAGAGAGTCGTAGTCCAACACTCAAAACCACTACACCTCTTTCCGTCCTTCTTGCTCTAGTAAGCAAGGACAAGTTAGGGTAGTCAAACCGGGCTTAAATAAATAAATAGTGATATTTTTATTTGTAAGAAGCCAAAGCAAAACAGCTTCTCCAGCAGCAGTCCAGAACCAAAATGTCACTGAAGCGCAAAGCGCGGCTCTTTCTCCACTTTGTTAACTTTTCCTTCCACGCAAGGCTGAGTTCTTCCGAAAATAACTCGGCACAAGGGGAGCCTTTATCTCTTTTATCTCGGGACCTGATCCAATTATAGTAAGTGCACATTTATATTGGTATCCCTCGAGGCAGGAGAACCAGAGAGAGGGGTGCAGGGGAGGGAAGTCTTTGCGCAAGCACATTCTCTCCATTGCGCAAATTGCACATCTCTCGCACACACAGTGCAAGAGAAATCCCACAACGCTACAGCAGGGCGTGCAGTAATCATTACTTATTGGTTTGCTTCAGTATCTTGCTTTATTCTGGCATGCTGGATTATCTAAAGAGCAGGGAGAAAGAGAGAGGAAGGGGAGAAAGGATTTTAAGGGAACAAATGCTGAAAAAGGGACACATATACACATCCCAAGATGTATCGTCCTTATGCTAAAGAAAAACATGCTTTTCGTGGTGCAAAAAAGATGCTACTGGAGGGGGGGGGTTGAATCATAAAAAAAAATAATAATCTTTTGAAAGACGAATAAATCAACAGTGTAACTGTTCTTTTACTTGTAAAGCATCATGTACAGTGATGGTGCTATATAAATAAGTGATAACAACAATAATAGGAATAATATTTCCAACCACCAACGCCGAAGCCCCAGCGCTGGCTGAAAGTTTGAACGTGAAAGTAACGAAAAGAGATTAGTAAGGCAACAGGACTGGCTTTTTAGACTCATACAATCATTGTTAGAAGAGACCACAAGGGTCATCTAGTCCAACCCCCTGCCCTGCAGGAACACGTAATTAAAGCACTCCCGACAGATGGACATCCAACCTCTCTTTAAAAACCTCCGAAGAAGGAGACTCCACCACACTCTGAGGCAGTGCCAAACAGCTCTTACTGTCTGGAAGTTCCTCCTAATGTTTAAGGTGGAATCTCTTTTCCTGTAGTTTGAGTCCATTGCTCCCTGTTCTAGACTAGAGCAGCAGAAAACAAGCATGCTCCATCCTCAGCATGACAGCCCTCTCAGATTTATGAAGACCTGTGCTCAGCTTTAGTGTCGGGGTTAGACACAGTGGAAACCAAGCTTTGGCAAGCAGAAAACAATTATTTGAGAAAAGGCAATTCTGCCTTCTGAGCCAAGGATGCCAAGAAATAGTCTGTTGAATTCTTTATTGTGGGGAGGGAGTCCTTGACTTCCCCTCCCTCTCTTCTTTCTGGAGAAAGATTCATATCATACCCCTAACCACTGCAGTCCCATAGCAGTCTAGCTTTCCCCAGTCTTAGACTCCCTTGACTTCTCTGGACGACAAACTCCATCAGTTCCGGCCAGTGCAGCCTAGATTTATTTATTTGTTTGTTTGTTTGTTTGTTTGTTTTGGAGGGGGGCGGAAGGAGAGATTGGAAAAGCCTCAGGGGCTATTTCTACAACCTCTTTTGAGTTCTACATTATTTATGGAAAGCCAGAGATGGGGAAATGAACCCAATGGTCTAGTCCAGTGGTTTCCAAATTTTGGTCCTCCAGATGTTTTGGACTTCAGCTCCCAGAATTCCTGACTGTTGGCCAAGCTGTCTGGGACTTCTGGGAGTTGAAGTCCAAAACCCCTGGAGGACCAAAGTTTGGAAAGCTCTGGTCGAGTCTTTACTTCTCCTGAACCTTGAAAGTAACTTCGGCTGACTTCGGTAGAACTTGGAAGCCTGCCCTGATAGGAAATCTTTCATTTCTTTCCAAAAACAAAGAAAACAAATACTTGGGAAATCCTTTTTTTCCCCTTTCTTTTTAAAAAGTATTTATGTGTATTTTATAAGACTTGTCAAAGCCTCCCTTCCATACACACAGAAACGGATCATCCCTCATCGGCTTTAAAAGAAATGCCATCCCAACAACACAACCCTTTTATAGGTCTACTCGGGAGGAAGCGGCATTGAGTGTAGCGGCTCGGCGTTTACTTTCTCGAACGGGTTTTCTGGGGATGCTGCATTTTGGGCAGGTGGGTTTCATGGCCATTCCTTGTTGTCCAATGAAGGCTGCGATTCGAGGCGCCCACTTACCTGGGGAGTCGAATTTGCCTTACTTGCGAGTAAATGTGCATAGACTTAAGCAAGGAGAGACTTTAAAGGTAAAAAGTTTGCATAAATCAACGGCATCGACATATTAAGACTTTTACACAGGTGGGATTTGACCTGGCTTTGTGGACGAAATAAATGGTTTGGTTTGCAACAATTATGACTTCATTCATGTAGGATATTTTGTTATTTATATTGAGCAGCTTGCAGCAGAGCCTCAGTGCATCATGAACTTCTGCTACAAAACAGGACACAAAACATGCAGGATGCTCTAGTAAAGTTATAAAGCAGAACTTACATTTACTATGGCAAAGAATACATCTTAGATAGGAAAAATAGATAGAAGAGAGTTATCTAACTTGGATGGAAGAACCCCAAAAGCTTGCTCTCACGAGTGCATGTAAGTAAGGCATCTGGAGGCAGAGCTGCCTCATGTCGCTGGCTTCTAGCTTCTGAGACAAAGGGTTGTAAAACACTAAAACTTCTTTTAGCAAAGGGGAAGAAGTGACCTCTGCATGCAAGCAAGAAGTAAACACAGATCAGGGACACACACACACACAGAGAGAGAGAGAGAGCTCTAAACAAGCCTTGATGATCCTTCACTTCCAACAACTCACACCTTAGGGGAGAAATCAAGAAGGGGAAGGAGACTTACCAAGGTGTTTTAGTTCCTGGTGCAATCCTGTGCATATCTAATCAGAAGTTCCGTGGCTTCCAAATTTTGACCCATGAAGGATCAAAAGAAAAGCCAAAACAGCCACAGACTGCAAAGGGATCTCTAGAAGCAGTGGGATTTAGAGTTTCCAAGGATAGCACCTTTCCCTTTCTGCTAGGAACAAAGAAATCCATTGAGGGCTTAGCCCAAACCACTTAAGCATGTCTACTCAAAAGCAAGCCCCATTGAGGCCAGTGGGGTTTGCTGTCAGGTAACACGACCTAGGAGGGCAGCATCCAAAGAGCCAGGCCACCCATGAGACCTGCCCAGAAACGAGGTTCTCCGCCGCCTCGCTGTAGGATACCTTGTTCTTCGGGACTTGTCTTCTCAGCATCCGCATCCGCGTCTAGCTAGGCTTGAGCTGCTACGACCCCAGGAAACAGGGAAGGCGATATGCGTACCTTGCGATATCATGGGAGGCTTCCAGAACTGCAAATCCCAGCATTCCTCACTATAGACTAGTGACCCATGAAGGATCAAAAGAAAAGCCAGAACAGCCGCAGACTGCAAAGGGATCTCTAGAAGCAGCGGGATTTAGAGTTTCCAAGGATAGCACCTGCGATATCATGGGAGGCTTCCAGGACTGCAAATCCCAGCATCCCTCACTATTGACTATGCCTGCAGTGGCGGCACTGGAGGAGGGGGGGTGCGGAGAGGCCAAACCGCACCAGGTGACACTATGGAGGGGGGGGGGTGATACCAGCCTTAGTGAGGCTACAGTAAGTGGGCCAGGACGTCTGGGTGTTGCAGTCCAAAAAATACCAGGAGGGCCACCTAGCTCTCAGGCCTGTGTATAAACGCACAGCCCATTGTAAGGAATGCTAGGATTTGCAGCTTTTCTGGAAGACGGCATGATTCCTATCCCCTGATTTCCAGCCCCAGCAAGGCGAGGGTCCTCGACGCCTCTCTGCATGAGTAGCAGCGGCTAGGAGGGAGGGATGAAACTGGGGGCTTGTCTCCGGCGGTCAGCTGCAGGACTTATTAATAGCCCGGGTCTGGCGGGAGGGGAAGATTTTCTTGCACGCCCTCCCTGCACCCCCCCCCCATCCAAGCTGCCCAACAGCTGCAGGAATCGTATCCCTCCCCTCCCCGCAAGTTTCCCCTGCGGGGCGATGGCTGGAGGGGGGGCTTGTTTGTTTGCTTTAAAGCTTAGCGACTGGCCCGAGTTATTTTTAGCAAAGGGGTAACTCTTTAACGCCCGTTGCTTTCTGCAGAATCGTTAAATAAGAGCAGGGAGGCCACGATCCAGCAACACACAACCCATCACCACCACCTCCTCCGTTTTGGCAAGCTGTCCGAACCGCAATCAGGCATCTTTTCCTATCCACCATTAAGGGGAATGAGGCCTCTATGGCTTAAAAAAAAAGGTGGGGTTTTTTTGGGGGGAGGGTTAAAGGGAGAGTATGGATTGCACGCAGCCCGGGGGACAAATTTTCACCCACCCCCTCCTCAATGGTGTTTGTTTCTGACTTGGCATTTGTATTGCGCCTTTCCTCCGGCGGCCTGTGGAATCTAACTTCCCCTTTATCCCCACAACAACCCTGTGAGGTAGGTCACGCTCCCAAACGTGCTGGAAGACAACCACGGATAACTACCCTAACCCTAAACCAGTTCCCAGGGAGGCCTAAGGAACAGTAGTGTCCGTGTAGGGGCGGAGTGAATCCGCTCCGGATTTTAGTCCAAAATTTCAAGCAACCCATCCAAGCGGCTGGATTATTTGGGTGATGTGGTTCAGCCCTTTGAATGATGCCTTTGAAATTGAGGTTTTAACACAAAGCCGGTGTACCACCATCCCACTGGCATGGAAGCCACGAGCTTAGTGTATTTTATTCCCACCTCGGAGTATTCCTTGCTTAGGAAAACCTGTTGAAATCCATGGGGTCACCATAAGCCGACAGGCAACTTGAACACACACACACACACAAGTGCGTGTAGGATTGTAGTCTCAATGTTATAAATTTCTTGGGGGATGGACACCCTGCAGTCTGATCTGTCCCTAGACTTCTTACACTCTAGAGGAAGCCCCATTGATTCCAATGGGGACTTACCCTCAGGTAAGTGGGTATAATCGGATGACATAGGTTGCAACTTTTCAACTAAAATGTGTGCACTCTATTAAGCCTGAGTATGCTCCATTTTTCTTGTGTAATCTTCTGATATTCTACTATTATGTCTATTACTACTGCTACTAATAATACTGTAAATTAAATATTTAAAAATATGAGGACTGTGAGGAATGCTCCTCCAGGCTAATAGCAGCTAACATGGCACATCCCTTATATTTATCAACATGTTTCTCTGTAGCAGACACTAACACTAACTTATACACCTTTCTCTGCCCTTTTTTTAACTATTAATTTATTTTTATTTATTTTTTGTAGGAAAAATAAATAGGAATTATTTTGTAGGAAAAATAAATAGGGAGGATGCAGGAATACAAAGGTTGCCACCAGCTATCATTCCCTTACAAGTTCCTTTCCTTTCTTTCTGGGAAGGGGAAGCAGATGGCTGTTGCAAGTGAAGAAGCATCAACACTTGTTTACAGCTCTCTCTCTCTGTGTCCCTGATCTATGTTTACTTCCTGCTTGCATGCAGAGGTCACTTTCCCCCACTTTTTGCTCCAAGAAGTTTTAGTGTTTTACAACCCTTTGTCTCAGAAGGGAGAAGCTAGCAACCATCATGCACACATGAGAGTCAGCCTTAGGGACTCTTTTACCCAAAGTCAGATAACTATCTCCTATCTATCTATTTGTCCTATCTAAGATGTATTCTATGCCATAATAAACGTAAGTTCTGCTTTATAACATTACTGGAGCATCCTGCTTGTTTTATGTCCTGTTTTGTACCGGAAGCTCATGTTGCACTGGGGCTCTGCAGCAATCTGCTCAATATAAATAACAAAATATCCTACACTGGCCTGCCTGACACCTCTTTTTCCCTTTCTCCACTGTCTCCATCTGGATCCTGAATAACCCGACTTTGGAGAAAACAGCTGGGCTAAATTTCTAGCAGCCCTAATTAATTAATTAATAGTGCATTGCCTGCGCTTTGAACAGTCAATAACACCCCCCCCCTTCCCTCTGTGGTGGCAGCAAAACCACTTCACTTTCTCTGTTGTTGGGGGATATTTTAAAAAGAATTCATCAGCCTCTGCGGATGCAGTGAATCATTTCACTTTCTCTCTTTTCTGCACTTGTCTATATGAAGGAGAAAAAATGGACTGCTCCACAGTAATAGAAACTCGCAGACAGTGGCTGTAAGTGGATTAATTGGATTTTTAAATCTGCCACCACCAAACTTTTTTTTTAAGAAAACTATTTCTATGGTGTGCACAAGTTATATTCCACCTTTCCAAAAAAGAGCAAGAAAAAAGCACAAACCTCCATTTTATCGCCTTAGCAATCACTCACTAAGGTGAAAATCCAAAATGGTGGCGGCGGGTGCTTGCCCTGAAAGCCAGCCCCGCCCCCTGTGCTCACCCAGCCAATCAGGTTTGCACTTTGTCCTGCATGAAGAAGCAATTCATGTCAAATTGCTTGTCTTAATGAGCAAAAATGCATATATCACTGGAGCTTTTTTAAAAAGTCAGAAAAAAATGCAAAAAGTAGACTTTTTGCTCTTTTTGGCCCCCTTCCTTCACAATAGACAACACAATGTAGGCTCCCATTAAGACAGCTTGTTTCCTCAGTAAATTCTGTGAGGGCTATTTTCACCCTGTGCACAACCCCTCTTTGAGAGTAATTTGAAGTGGGGAGTCTTTCCCTAGATAGCACGGATCAAAGTCTTTCCTCTCTGCCCCCGGCCCCCAGTATTTGGTTCATCCCAACTAGGAGTATACCCATTGAATTCATTTGTCAAATGGTAAATCAATGCAAAGGTAAATCTCATTGATTTAATGGACCTACTCAAACTGGTGCTACCAATAGGATTTAAGGATGAATATACACATATACAGGGATGTTGTTGTTGAGTGCCTTCAAGTCGACTTATGGTGACTTTTCTGAGGGCTGAGAGTGTGTGACTTGCCCAAGGTCACCCAGTGGGTTTTCATGGCCCAGAGGGGATCTGAACCCTAGTCTCCAGACTTGTAGTCCAACACTGAAACAACTATGCAGCTTTCATATAGGGATATATGTATATGTATGTATCTATCTATCTTCATCCCTAAGTCTTATTGGTAGTATCTGTTGGAAGTGAAGAAGCATCACTTGTTTACAATTCTGTGTGCGTGTTTCTGACCTGTATTCACTCCCTCTCTTCTTTGTCCCAAGTAGTTTTAGTGTTTTACAACCCTTTGTTACAGAAGCTAGCAACCAGCAAAGGCCAATTTAAGGCACCAGCGGCATCAGCATCTGCAGGGGGCCCCATCATTGTGGGGGGGGGGCATAGTAACCCTCCTCTGGCAAAAACATTATTAGTAATAATCTGAATATCCTGTACTGTGAATAGCTTAGGTTGAGTTAGGTTACATTGACCTGAGATAAACATATAGGGCCCCCAAAATAAAGCATTGCAGGGGGGGGGGGCAAAGTTCCTTAAACCAGTCCTGACAGCAAATTGAGGCAAACAAGCCTCCAGATTTCTTACATGCATGCATGAGAGTCAGCTTTTAGGGACTCTTTCATCTAAGTTAGGTGACTTTTTTCTATCTACTGTCCTTATCCAAGATGTCATAATAATAACATAATAATCTGCCATAATAAATGTAAGTTCTGCTTTATAATTTTACTGGAGCACCCAGCATGTTTTATGTCCTGTTTTGTACCAGAAGCTTATGAAGCACTGGGGGGGGGCGGTTTCTACTGCAATCTGCTTAATATAAATACCAGCAAATACAATACCAGCAACAGTACCAACTTGAGTAGGCCCATAAAATCAATGAGAGTTACTTTTGTGTTGAGAAATCTGCCTCCCTCCCTCCCATCCTGAAATCCTATTGGTAGCCCCAACTTGAGTATGGTGAATTCAGAACTGCCACTTCCTCCTAAAGTTAGGATTTCCTTAAAAAGGAAAGTACTTTTGGTAGCAAATAAAAAAACTGGGGAGTGGAGGGAGAAAGGAGCAAATGAATGGCTAATTTCATCAAGAAGTAAGATGTCCAGGGAGGGCAGAACAGTCTGTTCAGCTGAAAGGAGAGTTATGAGGATCCTGTTCTTTGCCAAGTCCAGATGCCCATCACTAAGATTCAAGACGCCATTTCAAAACTGCGGGGTGGGCAGGGGGGTGTTCACAGTATCTCTTTTCATGTAGTGAGCTGAATTGGATTCTGCTCTGGGGATTTCTAGTTTGAACAGGAGATGAGGGAGAAAAATAAGGAGGGAAGATCTGTATCTATGTCTCTCTCCAGGGGCTCTTTCACACTCCCCAGTTCTAGTGCTCCTGTTCCACTTTAACAGCCACAGTTCCATCCTATGGAATCAGTATGGGGAGAGGTGCATAAAAAAATCACAGCCAAAGAGCTCTTAGTGTAGCACCAAACTGAAAATCCCAGTATTCCATAGGATGCTGACATGGCAGCTAAAGTGCTATAATTGGGTACTGTGAAGGGGCTTGGTTCCTAAATTCTAAGCAAAGTATATTTGGTACCTTTCTGTCCACACTCCAGTGTAATAGTACCAGTAGTTTAATGCTACTTGAACTGTCCTCATTCCATCCTACAATATCCTAGGGTTTGTACTTTGGTGAAGGATTTAGAATTCTCTGCTAGAGAGCTGTAGTTCAAGGAAGTGCCTTAGAGAATTCTAAGTCTCTCCCCAAGTTACAAATCTCAGGATTCCACAGAATGGAACCATGACATTCTGTCGGGGATGCTTTGATCGTTATTTCCTGTATGGCAGGGAGTTGGACTGGATGGCCCTCGTGGTCTCTTCCAACTCTGCAGTTCTATGATTCTATGACAGTTAAAGTGGTATCAAACTGTGGTAATTCTGTAGTGCATGCAGAATCTAGGCTTTTGGAAATGAATTGTGGACTTAAGCTCTAGTCCACTTAAGCTAGACTTAAGGTCTAGTCCACTTCCTGAACTACAGCACTAGAGCAATCTAGCAAAGAATTCTAAGTACCTCTTGGCCAAATTATAAATCCCAGGATTCCATAAGATGGCAGTGTGATACTTAAAGTGGTATTGAACAGCTATAATTGTTCAGTGTAGACATGCCCCATTTACTGCTTAATCAAGTCACACTAAACAGCACAGCTTCCTTGAAGGCTAAATAGATGGGCTCCCAGTCCCCTTGATTTTTTAGCTGTTGCTCCTTTGGTGTACAGACAGAGATAGACTTTTGGAGCATATTTATTCAAGTTGGAGGAGTGTCATGTGAAAGGGCCCTATCTTAAACAAATGTGTTTCTTTGGATATCTCTTTTCATCTAGGTATTATAAGATATTGTTGACTTCAGTCTAAATTGGCCAGGAAAGTCGAGTCCCCAACTCTCCACCTCCAAAACATCAGTGCCACAACCCCAGCTTCATTTTGTTGCCTCCAACTTACTCTTGGAGCAGAAAAGTTAACCAGGGAGCCCTGGTGGTACAGTGGTTAAATGCCAGTACTGCAGCCAAAACATTGTAAGTTCAATACTACAGGGCTCCAAGGTTCACTCAGCCTTGTATCCTTGTAGGTCAGTAAAATGAGTACCCAGCTTGTTGGGGGCAATTAGCTAACACAACTGCTCAGGGAGTGCTTTGGCACTAATAAGAGGTATAGAAATAGAAATGCTATTGCTATTGCTATTCTGGCTCATATCCTCCCAGGCTTATCTTCAAAATGGGGTTAGAAAGGATGGCTTTCTTCTGCAAAGACACATCAATGCTTGCCAGTCTGTTGATGGTGAAGGTAATATGAATTAGTCACCAAAATGGTACCACCATGCATGTTTGCACACTAACACCTAAATCATATTGGTAATCTTAACTAGAGTAAACCCAAGGAATCGATTAGATTTACCTAAGCATTGTTATGCCACTCAACAACTGATTCAATGGGTCTGCTCTAGTTGAGACTAATACTAGGATTCAGGATTCAGATCATTTTACTCAGAATACTTGCATCTGTTGGGTTCCTTCAGAATTTGAAAGCTGAATGTCTCCCTGCAACAAAGGGGATAGTCCACTCACCAATTTACTCATTGATAGTGGTACGGGAGGTATGTTGCTTTTGTTGAGAAAGAATTGGTTGTTCTTTGTTAGGTCAGTTTTTGGGCCTGCTCCCAAAAGACCCTCCCCCTCCATTCCAATGGCCGCTGCCCTGGCCTAGGAGGGAGAGAAGAAGAGGCAGGCATGGTCCCATCATGCCTAGACCCAGAAGCAGATGAAAGACCCTTCCTCTATCCCAGTTGCCCCTGCCCTGGGGGTAGGGAGAGAGAAGAAGAGGCAGTATCTGCTGGACTTTATCCCCTCCCACACTCTGGTCCTCTTTTCCTTTGTGTCATGGCTTAATTAGATTGTAAGTCTGAGGGTGACTATTTTGTTGTTCTTTTTCTTATAATGCACCATGCGCAATGATGGTGCTATATAAATAGATTATGATTATTATCATCATCATCATCATCATCATCTGGAATAACCATCACTTAACAAAGCAGTCTATGCTCAGAAGAAAGTCCCATTGGGTTCAGTGAAACTTACAATCCCACAGTGTAAGTTCCACTGAGGGTGATGGCCTTAGTTGTAGAGAAATATTAATTTCCAAACTCATGCAATAAGGGGATGCCATTCTTGATACACCTGGAGTGGCAGAAGGAAAGCATGCTTTTTAAAAAAAGTTTGCATTAAAACTGAAGTAAATCCAAATGAAATAATGGTGTCTTACTTAGAGTAATAAACCTACATCCTTTGTTTCTCTGTTAAAGAGGGTGAGGTCTCCTTTCTTCCTTCAAACCCATTGATTTTTGGAGAGGACTCATTTAACATCTATGGGAATGTTCTGGAACAAATAGATGCAGCTAAGGTTTAGTGTTCTGTTCAGCCTCACATTATGGATTGAAGCTGGTTAAACTCTACCCTACAGCACATCTCTCTCCTTGGATCTGTGGGAGTGTGGTGTGGGGATGCTCTTGTTTCTTTGAATTTGAGTGCTTTGGGGTGGGTGTCTTGTTTTGCTTGAAATCCTTGCTTCAAGTTAGATACTAACATTTGGGGACCAAATCCAGCCAAATCAAAGTATTCTGAGATTCTGTTGATTTGAAGGATACAGTTACCATGAGAAACAGAGCCTTACTCCTTGGAAAGCAAGTGACGCAGAGCTCAAGACTCCAGTCCTAATCACACTAATGTCTGAACAGCAAACCCCATAAACTCAATAGATCTCTAGAGCTGACCTGGACAGCCTTAAAGCAATCAAATTATCCAGTTTAAGTCCATTAGCTGCAATTTCAGGAATAAGTCCCTTGCTTCAAAAGCTCTCTGCAAAACCCGCTGCTCTGTACTGACTAAATCACATCTTCTCCATTGCTGATTTCTTTAGGAGGATGGAGGATAATTTTTGTATTGATAGGAATGGACCCTTTTTCTAAGTGTATTGAGACAAATGTTTCCAAGACATAACTTGTACTTGCCCTTTTCTTTTCTTGAAATGAGAAGACAGCAGCACCTCCTTTAAATATAATAATATACCATGAGTACTCACTCTCCTCCTCTTCCTCATCTTAACTCTGGAAAGGTGCCCCAAAGTGAAAGAGGTTAAGTAGACTCACTGGCAGGAAAAAAGTTGTTGTTAGTTGCCTTCAGATGACCTTAAGGTGAACCTATCATGGGTTTTCTCTGCAAGATTTGTTCAGCAAGGGTTTGCCTTGGCTTTCCTTAGGCTGAGAAAGTGTGACTTGCCCAAGGTTACCCAGTGGGGGATTCAAACACTGGTCTCCAGAGTTGTAGGCCAATGCTCAAACCACTAAACCCTGCTGGTTTCCAGGAATAAAACCAGCTGGGCTATTATTTCTGGCTGCATAGTAAAAGGAACTCACTTGGTTTGTTTTTAACTGAAGGAAGTGATAAAGCCATTAAAACCAAGTAATTCAAATAATCTTCTGCCCTGTAGACAGTCCTGCCTAATACACTCTATATAAAACTCCATGCCATATTGCATTTTATTGATTTATTTCTAAAACAGAAGTTCTAGACCTCATGATTGCAAGAGGCCAATATCGATGAAGAAACATTGAAGGAGAGAGTAGATGCAAACTTGTACCTGTGACAGTCTTTCTGAAACCTGTGTGTAAATGACTGCCAACCACATCCTTGATGTGGTATGTGTTGTTGATGAACTAGTGTACACAAGAAAAGCATAAATTCATCTCCCCATATATGGGTACGTTGCTTGTTATTATATTTATGGTGCATGCACGTACCATTCCCACAGTTCTTCACATTGTAACATGTCTTCATAATCTTTATTCTGTGTATCCTCACAACATCCCTGTGAGGTAGGCCATTCCTAAAAAGATTACGAAGCCAGTGAGTTTTGTAAACCTGTGTTTCTGAACTGTAGGCCCCTGGTGTTAATGGACTTCAACTTTCAGAAGCCAGAGACATCAGTGCCCAATGGTGAGGGATTCTGGGTACTGCAGTCCACTAATCTGTGAAGCCACAGATATTGTACAGACGGTGGGCTAGGCCACAGTTGCAAAGATAGCAAATGAATCCCAGAGTAATTCCATAGGATTGCACAGTGACGTGCAAAAACCAAACCTTCAGGGCAAAATGTGGATTTTTCACATACCTCAGGGGCCTTTTCACACTACATAATTACAGCACCATTATTCCACTTTAAGGGCTATGGCTGCATCCTATGGAATCCTGGAACTTGTTGTTTGGTCACACACTATAGGAGCTCTCTGTTTGTGAATTCTAAACGTCTCTTCCTAAACTGTAAATCCCAGAATTTCATAGGATGAATCATGGCAATTAAAATGGAATCATGCTGCTATTATTGTATTGTATGAAAGAGACTGGGCTTACCACATTTTAAAGTCAGGGAGTACATATAACTAAGGTGGACAAAGTGAAGCCCTCCAGATGTTGTGGGAGCTACAAGTCCCATTAGCTCCAGTCAGTATAGCCAATGGCAAGGACTGCTGGGATTGGCCTTTGAGCTTCATCTGGAAGGTCACAAGCAGGCCACACTTCATTACCATCAAAAGGGAAGGTGGTAAAATTAAATCCAGAGCCTCAGGTTCTCAAGTCTCATGTAGCTACAGGTCAACCCCTGTATGCATAAGGTATACACTTCTAGACACCCCCGTGGATACCTGAGACCATGGATAATAGGGAACCTTATTCTTTTCACTGAGACAAATGCTGGAAGTTAACCATAGAATCATATTGGAGGGCATAAAAATGCTTTAAAAGAACATATTTTGGGTGATATGGATAAGTGAAACCATGCATACCAAATCCATGGATACAGGGGTTGACCTGTATACACCACTGTTGGTCAAGGTTTCTGTCCACAGGCAGCATAAAGCAAAGATACACTTGTGGAGCTACAGTGGTGATCACACCATGAAGACATGTTTGCACAACAGTTGTGCTGGCATAACACCACTTGTGCATACCCAGTTAGAAGACTGTCATTGCACAACCTCCTAAGAAGCATAACCATGTGCCCAATGGGTTTTTACATCAGCATAATACACCATCAGAATTCTCTGGCTGGCTGTCATTGCTTGATGTCTTCAGGCTTCAGAGGAAGTAGGAAAGATCAATGACACAGAAAGCTGAGTAGGTGTTCCGATGCTTCCTTTCTTGTTGTTTTCACTTCCACCCTTGTGGTATATTAGCAGGAAGATGATCTTGGGTTTTGCTTGAACAAAAGCCTGGGCAATAGCTAGTTTTGTTTCTCTGATTTGTGTCAGCATCCTAGGTTTCAACAGGAGTTTCCCTCCGCCTGGAAATAAAGGTTTTCTTCCTGACAGCTCAAGCGCATTGGGAACACATCAATAAGCAGCCTGAACCCTAAATCCAATTGCTATACTCCACTCCAGTAGAACTGTTCAACCTATTTGCTGAAGTACCCATCAGCACTTGTGTAAATCACCTTGATTCAGTAGACTTACTCCCATTGACTACCACTGGATAGTTATTATATCCTGCATTTCCTTTGGAGAAATCTTCTTGAAATCAATACAATTTAAACAACCCAAAGCAGTCTCAAAAATTGCAAAATAAGTTGATTTAAGTTTTGAAATCCAAATATACGCAATCCTGCATTGATTGTCCCATGATCTTTCTCTCAAGATCAGTTTTGTTCACATTCTGGGGATTTTGCTCGTCTGGGGATTTTTCACACAACACTTTGATACCACATTAGCTGCCATAGCTCAGTCCTGTGGAAACTTGGAATTTGTAATAGTACTAGTTGTTGTTGTTGTTTAAAGTATTCAGAATTTCCTACCAGGGAGCTTTAGCACCTCACCAAATTTCACATCCCAGGGTTCCAGGCAGTTAAAGTGGAATCCTTGGCAGTTAAAGTGGAATCCAAGTGCTATAAATGTGGTGTGAGAGAAATTAGTTAAGATCTCTAAGATCTGAGGAACACTTTCTGAGTTTGAAAAGCACTGATTTTTTTGAAGGTGGGGTCATTTATTTTCTCAAAGTGTGAAAATATATTCCTGAAAGGAATGTGTGAATAAAACAATATGGAAAGTTAAAGGGGGTGTATTCCTAATCTCTTTTATTAATCCACATGTCCTAAAATACATTCCCACAGAGTCACCAATACACATGGCACCAGAGCTGAAGAACTGATATGTGAAGCTAGCCAAATCCTAACTCTTCTTTGTGTTTATTGACAACCACTTGTAGGCTTGGAATTTGCTTCTTAAATCCCCAAATCCAAATCCTCCAAATGGGAATGATCCTCCATTTCAATGATAGTGTAAGGAGATAAACAATTCCACCATTACCAACCTTTCTCTGCACACCTGTCCTGGTGCCTCTGCCCTACACAAAAGAATTGAACTCAGTTTCAGAACTGGTTACATGTAAACCAGGGCCAAATCAGGGCACCATGGAATT
The DNA here is from genome assembly GCA_030847615.1 of Gambelia wislizenii. Taxonomy (NCBI): domain Eukaryota; kingdom Metazoa; phylum Chordata; class Lepidosauria; order Squamata; family Crotaphytidae; genus Gambelia; species Gambelia wislizenii. The sequence continues at coordinate 8,310,538 of JAUMIR010000008.1, forward strand.
AATGCTCCAAGGCTATGATTGGCCTCTAAGCATGTTATTCAGAATATAGTTAGTTTCCCTGCATGCAGTAGGACTTACTCCCAGCTTAGCACAGACAGCTAAGACTCAGCATGGTGTAGCAGTTTGGGTGTTGGAGTATGACTCCAGGAGTCCAGGGGTCAATTCCCTTCTCAGCCATGGAGTCCCACTGGGTGACCCTGAGCAAGTCATATTCCCTCTGCCTTAGAGGAAGGTAATAGCAATCCTCTTCTGAATAAAGCTGGGGAAGAAACAATAGGGTCCCCCTAAGTTGGAGTTGACTTGAAGGCATATAAGAACAATAGTATGCATAACAGAAGTGGGGAAGGTGCTGCCCTGGGGCTATGTGTAGTCTCAGCTGCGGCCCACACAAAACAGAAGCAGGAATTCCTCTTTTAAATAGGCTGTAGCTCACACATCACAACACACACACACACACACACAGTGTCTGCAATCCAACATCCCCTTCAGGGTAATGTGAATATGTTCTTGTGGAAGCATCCCACACCAGAATTACACAACCCTCCTATTGAATATCAGTAGTGAGCAACATGCATCACTGAATAAGGCCTGTTGTGCAATGTGCAACGTTGTTTCCATAAATCCATTTCCACCACTGTCAGCGAATACAGCCATTGCACAATGACAAATTCTTAGCCCTGCATGCGTAGCAAAATTTAAGCATGTGTGTGTCACTAGCAGGATGCCAGCCGTAGATTAACAGAGACATATAATATCTGTTTGTTTTGAAAACCAGAAGTGGACTTCAAGCCAGTTCCAGATTTAATTTCATTTGATTTTGGTAATCCATGCAGCCCCTTAAAGATTCTAGAAACTTGCCACATTTACCCACCTTTGGTACATAGGATTATGGCCCTGGACAAATTTAAAATTTGGACCAATGTGGAAGTGGTATGTGGTATATAGACATGCGGTCAATTTATATCTTCATGGCTTAACATTTAATCCAGAGTCAGGATCTAAGAAATTAAACCAGTATGTAAAGGTGGGTTTTGTTACAAAGAAGCTGAATAAAAAGTTATGTGCTGTGTAGACAATCAGCCAGTCATTTCTAACTTACAGCAACCCTAAAGCAAATCTATCATGAGTTTTCTTGGTAAGATGTGTTCAGAGGGGGTTTGCTTTCGCCTTCCTCTGAGGCTGAGAGAATGCAACTTGCCCAAGGTCACCAGTGGGTTTCTATGGCCAAGCAGGGATTTGGTCTCCAGAGTTGTAATCCAGCATTTAAACCACTACACCTCTCTCTCTCTCTCTCTCTCTCTCTCTCTCTCTCTCTCTCTCTCTCACACACACACACACACACACACGGGGGGGCATGTGTGACATGTACTTTTATTCTCATTATGTTCTTAAATGTTTTTATGCTATTTTAAATTAGTGGTATTTTAATAGGGTAGGATTTTAAAAGTTTTGATAAAAAAACTATTTACAGTAGGACCCCTGTATCTACTGGGGATTGGTTCATTGAGGGGGGGGCGTGGATACCAAAAACCATGGATAATAGCAAACACCATTGAAAATAATGGGACTTCTGGTTTAAAATATCATAGAGTTGCCTTGGAGGACCTAGAAAATGGCTAGAGGTGACACATTTTCTAGGAAGACTATATGGTAGGTGTGCTGTTTTGTGTCCCATGGATAATTAAATCAGTGGATAATGAATCAGTGGATACAGGGTACTACTGCAACAGGATTTTGACATTTTTCATCACCATTGCCGTTTAGCTCTGCTTGCTTTAATCTATGTCAGACCAACTTGGGCCCTATCATAGGAAAAAGGCAGAATATAAAACCAACAAATGTACATATACATATATACATACACATACATGTATATATACCCATGTACATAAATAACATATATACAGAGAGAAAGAGAGTAAAAATTGTGCCTAAGTTTGAAGCCTGATCTAGCTACATTTCCTTGGAAGTAATTACCATTCATTTCAAAAGGACTTTCTGCCAAGCAAGTGCGGATGGGATTAGAGCCTTTCACATTTATTTTAAACAAAACTCAACCAGCCCTTGTTGTAAAGGCAACACCTCCTTTTGTTTTGTTTTGTTTTTCTTTTATTTTTACATGCCACAGTCCAGGAAACTAAACTGGCACAAAAAGAGTTCCAGTAAAATACAGAAAGGGACAGTGAAGTCAAAGTGGATTCTGGCCCATCTGAATTAGCTTCCTTGGTCTTCGCTGGTGGTTTGCATGATCCCAAAATCTGATGAAAAATGATCCTTCCACCAATTTTTATATTCATTTCTCCAATTATATGCTTCAGCTACCCTGGTCCTTTCAGTTTAGAGGGCTATTCCCTTTGGAGTGAATTGGAGTCTAAGGGTCAAAGCCAGGGTTCTGCACCCTAGAAGTTCCTCAAGAGTCCATTAAACCAAAATAGTTGGGTTGGAAGGACAATTTGCCCCCTCAATCTTTACCAAATTTCCTTGGAGGAAAAAAAAGAATAGAAAGTGGAAACAACTCTTCCCCACAAATATTTCTAGGATGATGAAATCCCATCTGTTCTCCACAGTAAATAAGCAGAGCTCATGCCCTGGCCCTTTGGACTACAGCTCCCAGAATTCCCGGCCAGCATGACTATGCTAGCTGGGCATTGTGGGGGATGTAGTACAAAAAGGAGTCATACCCAACTTGCCCTAGAATTAAGTCCTGGCTCTAGAATTGTCCTGGTTTGATGCTCATGGGATTACTTCTGAGTAAACTTTCCTAGGGAAGTTACCTATTTCCATTTATTTTTGTTCATGGATCACCTCATCCTTCCACACACACACACACACACACACCTTTTCAGGCAAAAGAAAAATACCTATTATTCCTAAATCCAACTGAGTGACCAGAAGAAGGTCCAGGTTGGAAAAGCTGCCAATGAGCCCTAAAGACTTAAAGTGGAGGAGAAAATGCCTCTGAGCATATTCAAAGTTTACAATTCGTGAATGGAGGTTGGGATAGAAAATCAGCCTCCCCTCATGTCTTTCTCTTTGGATACTATTCACCCCAGTTTGGAAGGGACAGATTTTCCTAGATTCCTGCATATAGTGTGGAATATACCCATTTTAATACAAAATAGAATAAATAAATTTACACAGGAGGCTTGATCCACCTCACACTTACTCTAGAAGTCATAGGGTGGGTCTTGGGAATAAATAAGATGGAGTACCTTCTCTTCACCTCGTTCATTTTATTTTCTTCTTCCTTTTACTTACATTACAGTGCATACAATATTTCTAGCATTTTTCCCACTTATTGTACCTGGCAGCGTCGCTTCCAAATAAAACCCTAGTCTTGGTATGAATGACACCAAACTGAGGGGATGGGGGGAGTGAGACTTTCCTTTGAAGACCGAGCTTGGAACCAGTGACTTGGCTGGCCAGGGGATTCTGGGAATTGCAATCCACAAAGGAAACTTTCCAAACTTCCCTATTAAAGCTTATTGACTTTAATGATCAGTTCAGTCTGGTCTAACTGACTCTAATGATCAGTTCATTACTACACAAACCACCTGTAGATTTTTTTTAATGGGGGGAGGGAATGCTGGGACCTCAAAATGGCCTTGCGTGGCCACATAAGGCTGGTAAGGCCACATTTTGCCCACCCCGATGTAGAACTTTGGGGACAGTTTATAGATTCTGCTTCTCCACCACAGCCTCCCTATCAGTTCATAGTACGCAGTATATTCAAGTGCCTAGCCCTCAGTGTGTTCAGTTCGCAGCCCCCTTCAGTTTGCCAGCCTAAGGCCAACCATGCTAGTGTACTTTGTTAAAGACCTGTTCCAGAGCATCTCCATTGACTGTTCCTAAACCTAGAGGAGAGATGGCACCTCAGGAGGATGTGAGGAGGGAGGAAAAAAAGAGTATATTTTCTGAAGCTCTACCCTCCACCCAATTAGTGTCACTCTCCAAACCCTTTTAATATTTCTCTGTCCCGTTGGGTTGAACTCACCTCCCTCGTTGCCTGTTCTGGGACATGAAGTTACACATTTCCCTTTGCAAACTGGGGCTCCGATCTTGACACTGCATTCCTAAAGAGGGAATAGCTTTCTGGGACTCAAAAGGTATTTACTCCCGTGCAAGCAAGCGCAGGGTTGGTTGCCCTGGCTGCTGACCAAGCCCTGTGTTACCCACCACCAAAGGCTTACAGGAAGCCCTATTCCAAAATTCTGCTTATTCAAGAGCAAGATCCATGGGAGAGAAGCGGAATTTGCTTTCCCCGTAAGCAGTTCGGAATAGGCCAAGGTTTCTACAGGACTCCCTTTGATTTGCAAAGAGGCGTTTTGAGCATCTCAGTCAGCATCCCTTTGCAATGAAGAAGAAAGGCGAAATGATTCCATGGGCTTATGGTTCCCGTTTCGTTTCCACTTAAGGCTGCGAGCCTGTGCGTGCTTCCTCGGGAGTAAAACCCTCTGAGCTCTGCGGGCCTTAAATTTCGGATCTGCAGGCGTGTGGGAAAGGCCGTCCATCCTTTCCAAGGGGTGCAACCTCTGCAAACTAACCGGTTTCTGAATCACCTCCCTGCTTGCCCAAATACCTACTCCCTTCACATCTGGACTCTGGTTAGGGACCCCAGAAACTCCAAAGCACCATCACTGCCCTAGAAAGAGAAAAGGAGACTAGGACATCGATTTACAAATAGATTTCCTTTTGAGCTGATTTCGATTCGGAACTCCGGCAGAAACAGACGAAGAACTGGAGTGAAACTTGGTTAAACTGTCTGGAAATTGTCTACAGCTGTCCCCCTCTTTCCCCGTCCCGTGCCATCATTTCCCTTTTTTAATATAAAAGTGCGGGTGGGGGGAGGAATGTCCGGATCTGTTTTTAATCGTTTGCATTTGAAACGCTAACGACTTGCTCTTCCTTTCGTTACCACGGAGTTCGCTACAGCCGCTATCCCAGCCTTTCTCAATCTTTTTATTCTGGAAGAACCCTTGAAATAATTTTCAGGTCTCAGAGAACCCCTGCATAAACTTTTTTCTATATACTGCTATTGCTTCCCACCCCCCAAAAAAAACAATCTCTTGAGGAACCCCTAGCAACCTCTTGGGGAACCCTAGGGTTTCAGGGAACCCTGGTTGAGAAACACTGCTCTATCCTGTCTGTGGATTCTTCTCCCCAACCTTCCAGCAACAAACTAAGAGACTTCCAGGGACTTTATTTTTAAAAGGCAGACAGAAGTGGGGGGGATACATGAGTGGGATGATTCCCTCCTCTGCCCCCGAATTTAGAGATAAAAGTCTCCAAAATTAAGGAGACAGGCCAGGAACACGCAGCCCTCGGAAGTGTTTAGACCCAGAAACGCGTCCTTTCTAAAATAATTAATTGGTTTCGGCCTGCAAACGGCAGGGGAAACGAGTTAATCTTAAACTTCGCTGCAAAGACCGTTCCAAAGCATTTTGTTCCAAAAACGATTGGAGAAACGGTTTCTTTTCCTCTTTGACGGCTCGCCTCCGCCCTTCTGCCGGAGTGGTTGCGGTTTGCATCTCAAGTGCGAACCTTCCAAGCTCAGAAAGTCTCGGGTCACCCGGTTCTAAAGAGACACATCTGCTTGCAAGCAGAAGTAAGCCGGAGCCACCGTTTGCATGTAAAGGCTTACACCGAGGAAAAATGCATGCACCTTCCCTGCCCAAAGGGTTAGTGTAGGGCGCGCTCCTACCCACCTTGTTGGGGGCAATTAGCTAACTCTTTGTAAACCGCTTTGGCACTAATAAGCAGTGTAGAAATAGAAGTGCTATTGCTCATAAGTCCCACGGGATTCCAGGGGACTTACATCGAGGGGAGGGGTAGATGCCAGGTTGCAGCCGCTCCCCAAGGACGCACATCAGCTTCCAGGAAAGGTACTCCAAGGGCAGCAAGGTCCATTTCAAAACAATTGGGTTTTGCCTGGGTTTTCATTGCAAACCACTGGTTTTTTTCGAGTGGGGAGTAGAAGGACTCGGAGTCCCCCCTTGCTCTCAGTGGGGTTGCCTTTGGAGGGAGGAAAGCCGCCGGGGATCTCTGTAGAAGTGCCAGGGCTTCCGAAACGACATTGCTCTATTTAATTTCAAAAGGCTATACAGTTGTCCCTCCGTATCCACGGATTTAAGTATTAACGGCTTGAAAACATTATATAATAATCCAAAAAGCAAACCTTGTTTTTGCCATCTTATATAAAGGACACCATTTGGCTATGCCATTGCATATAATGGGACTTGAGTATTTACGGTTTTTGGTATCCAGGGGGGTCCTGGAACCAAACCGCAGCGAATATGAAGGGACAACTGTATTTCATAGTCTTCTAGGCTACCTTTCTGGACTTGGAAGGAAGACCTGTCAAGCAGCCGCGCTCCTTTTCCTGAACCATCTTCCCCACCACCCCTCCCCAGCAATTCGATTAACTCCAGTTTGACTCCCAGGAGTCGCCCTAGACCTCCAACCCAACCCTCATCCTGCCAGATCCGGGGCTTTCGATGCCATTTGCAGCCACCTCCGCCTCCTCCTCCAAGAGTAGGGAGCAGGGTCCCTACACACACTTACCTGGGAAGGATGCCACTTACTTCCGAGTAGACACAGCGAAGCTTTGCACTACTAAACTTTCAGCATATTTGGAGGAGCTTCCCTCTCTCTTTCCCTTTAAGCTTTGGAAGCTCCAGCTATGAATTCGGATTTGCCCCCCTTTTACGGGGGAAACTCCTGGTGGAGGAGGGGTAGGGATACTCCTGAAGGGTCCTGATCCTTTATTTAGTCTGCCTCAGCTTCCCTCAAAACGCAGACCCTGAAACTACCGTTTATTTCTAAGTGAGCCGTTATTAACAACCGTTCCTGTTGTTTTTAACGTTCTCTCCTGCCTTCTGCTCTCCCGCCCGGCTCGTTTGTAATGAACAGCGGGGGACCGTTTGGCTAGGTCAGCTTGGGGTTTCGTTTTATTTTTATTTGTTTCCGTTCCTAATGGTTATTTAAGCCTCTAGTAGTTCAAACAACCTTCCATTATGGGATTGATAAATGTCCTTTCAGAAGGATGGAGCCTTCTGCTCGGAGAAAAAGGAAAAGAAAAAACCAAAGTGATGCCAAATACTCTGAAGGCGTATTCCAGTAGTCTAGAAAACCGTACGTTGATCGCATTACGTTGAAAGTAACGCCTTGCCACGTTGAAAGTAACCCTTGCCTTCTCCCTGCCCCTGAACGTTCGAAACGCCCACAAAACACCAGAGCGTTGGCAAAACTGATGTAGGTTCCTTTAACCCCCCTTCCAGAAGGAACTTTTGAACCCTGCACCAACCTACCCGTTTGCCTTTAAATGCCACCGCAGGTGACGTCGAGTTTGCTTTCTTCCCTACTTCATAGAAAAGCCCGTTCTGTGCTGCCCGTTGAAGATTTAAACCGGTCGTTACTCCTTAAACTGGATCAACGCCGGTGTCAACCCAGCTCTTGCTACACAATTGAGTTGTGTGACAGGGTTGTCCCAAACTTTATGTACTTCATTGAAGGATGATTATTATTATTATTATTATTATTATTATTTAGGATGGCAATTGGAAACATATTTCACTACTGAAATTTTTCTTTTAAAGAATAAACCCAAACACGCATGTAGGGAAGAGAACGCAATTGGAATACACGCGTCTTCTTTTTCAAGCAACACAGGCAGCGTGGAGAAAGAGGCTTAACGCTGTGTGGTTAAGTGACTGTTTTCTAGAAAGGAAAAAAAAAGTTGGTTTTGTTTGTTGAAGAAGTTCAGAAGTTTGGTTTTGCTAGACAGAATGAATAAAGACGTTGGCCTCAATCCCATGGTGGATTTGGACTCCACCTTGAATGGTGAATCAACATGTAGGGTACCTACCAGAGACTCTCAGCTTTAGTTGAGACTAGCAATTGAATGGTGTGTAATGGGGGAAAGAGGGCATGCTCTCCTAAGGGGGTATGTGACCCATTCTGCCCCCCTCCAATTGGCATTTTCCTTCACTCCCCAAATTTCTAGTACTTTTTAAATTATTATTATTTAGTTATTAATACCCCGCTCTTCAGCCACAAGGCTATCAGAGCGGCTTACAAATTGTTTTAAGCAATAGCTATTTACACATCTAACTGCATTAAACAGTTTCCAATGTGTGTTAGCTAATTAGAAAGAGTGAGACATTGAAGAGCATTCATGCCTAAAACTCTTCTATGTGCTGTGTTCCCATTCCCTTGGTACCTTTGCTTGCCCCCTTTTCTTTAAGTGCCTCAACCGAATTTCTCAATGCTCAACTAAAGTTTTAAGCAACTACAATACTAGAAATTGAGAGGCTTGTGGCAATTTCATGGGAGGGGACAGAATTCTTATTTGGACAGGGCAAATGGCCTCCTGTTGCCTCACCTGTAGCTACCCTCATGTTTGGATTTAGACAGCGGTGGCACTGAGAAAACATTTGTAAAAGGTATATTATACCCACGCACACAAAATCTCCACACACCTCTAAATAAAATTAAGTTTAGGAATCTTAAACCCTGAAACGTTCAGCCTTAAGATGTGTTCAAAAATGCGTTTGGGAAAAAAGGTGTAAACTTGTTCAGGGTCTGTAGAAAACATTAATTATCACCCTAGCATTTATCCTTATGAATACTGCTGCCAAGAAGAAAATGTGTTGCAACTGCAGTGAGGATATATACATAGAGTTTACTAAGATAAAAATGGAAGAAAAGTGTATTACATTATGCATCCATTTAAGATTTCTCTTGGAGAGCAGTTTAGGCTTAAATGGAAGCATAATGTAATATACTATATTCTCTCTCTGTGTATGTGTGCATATATATATATATATATATATATATGTATATATGTATATATATATAAACATTAAATTCATTCTCTAGAGCAATCCTCTTTAAACCTTGACTAGGGGATGGTCTGAAAAGCACCAGTCTGAAGGAAATGGATTAATTTCTTTAGGAATGTCTACATCAAATGAAGGCCCTATGGAAATTGGGGATGGTGAGCAAGTTTAGCAAGGAAAGGGAGTGAAGTTGCTGACTTTATATTGGGGAGGGGGTGCGCGCCCGTGTGTTTTCCACCCATACCTCCCCCAAAGCCAAGCTTTTGGGAATATGCGACTACTTAAAAAGACCCCCCCCCAAAAAAGAAAAAAACCCTCCAATTAAATCAAATAGGTGAGCCTTTTAATAGAATGGCTATGTTTAAGAAGAGAACAACGCCTCGCTTTCTCTCCCTCGCTTTCTCCTTCGGAACGTCGGGGGCGCTAAACGTTCCGTTGATCGTTAAAACGCGCCTGTCAAGAATTAAAAGATTGGACAGCCATTTTTTATACAAAAAAAAACCCCGGGCCAATAGGTTTCCATGAACTGATGATCTAAGGTCAGCTCATCATTCGCTAAAATTAGCCTAAGGTTCCTTCCCTTAAATGTTGAAAGTAAATTGAATAGATTTATTTGTAGACAGGGGAGGGGGGCTCTGAATTTATTCCACTTTCTGCCCCCCCCTCCAAAACTCCCTTCAGACAAAACGACTTAACGTGGATACGGAAATAGCACTTGCTTTTAAGTCGTTATTTATGTCTATTTTCCTTTATGTAAAAGAAGATACTATTGCTGTCTTTCTTGTCTCACGAAAATCTGCTTGTATGCATCTTAGACAACTTTCGTTTATTTTGTTTTCTTTCTTAGATCCGTCTTGAAGACTGAAAGGACAACATCATGTCAGACCTCGGGAGGGTGATATTTGAATATGCAGGGCGGCTGAACTAATTAGCAGCTAATTATGCGAGTCCAGACGAAGTTTTAAAGGGCTCATAAACGATTTATCGGGCTGATCAGTACTATACACACACACACCTTTATGCAGATAAATTTTGAAAGTCTTCACAAAGTTATGATGCCAAACACAATTGAATCCAAGCAATATCAAAGATAGATTGATGAAAGCTACATCATCAGAAAATGAAGTGTATTTGTGGTAGAGGGGGGATGTTTTATCCACGTTTTGCTTTGGATTTTTTTTATAGCTGTTTAGTTTTTGCAACACCGGGCTACAGACTCTGAGAATGAAAGACTTACATTTCCAACCGTTACATGTCTACTCAAAAGTAACGTCCCTTCTTCCCAATTAACCATCCACTCCCCCCCGCAGGTCTACTCAGAAGCAATTCCTCCTGTGTCCAATGGCTCTCCTTCCCACTTAGCTGTGTGTAGGGCTGTAGCCTCAAGAAGACATTTAAAAGAAGCTGCATATATATATATATATATATTCTCTAAAATGCATGTTGGTTGTGCAAAGAAATGGGGCCTGCTCCCAAGTAAACCCGTTGAAGAGGGCTCCTTTAATAAGGCACCCAGGCTCCTCTTCTTCGGAATGTAAGAATCAACTTGATTTATTGACCTCCAAGGGAGGAGAAAAAAACGAAAGGCGTTCAAACCTGGAATAATAGCCACCGGAGATAATAGGATTGGAAAGATCATACCTATTTCTGGATAGGGGAGGCTGAGTCTTTTTTTTTTTTTTTTTTTTTCAAACCGAACCAATGCATGGCCAATTCTGCATGGTTAATTCTGCATGGCCAATGTTGCTTTAATTAAGGATATTGGCTGGGGGGGGAGGGAAAGGGGGCAAGAAAAACACTTTCACTTGGGAGAGGAGAGAGTTCTTTCTAAACGAATTCAAAAAACCCAAGCCCGAGAAGTAAAAGGGTTTTTTCCAAACGAGGCACCACTGCGCGTAAAAAAATAAAAATAAACGGGAGACAAGAATCGAAAGAGTTGGAGTTTCCAGCTCAAAAATGGGAAAGTCGTTTTTCTTCGGACGTTCATCCTCCCACCCACCACCCTCCAAAAAAAGACTGTCGTTCGATGTGCTGGAATGGAAAAGGCGACTTTTTTTTTTCCTTTTTGCTTTCCCCCCCTTTAACTCTCGGTGAAAAGAAACCCGCACAACCTAGCGAACAGCGCTTGGAAATTCGGTACAAGTGTGACACCTACCTGTGAATTTGGGAAGCGGTCCAAGGGCGACCCGTTTCCACCTCCCTTTGTATGTATGAAAGCTCGGCCCGGGCCCAAGCCCCACCACTTTGCTTTTTAAAGCACATGATGGAGGCGCCAATGGGGGGGAAAAATCTTTGAATCACACCCTGGACGGGCTGAGAAAGAGAGGCCAAGGCTCCAGTGTGGATGTGTACAGACACACACCGGATGGGGGAAAATATTTTTTTGGGGGGGGAGAATTGTGTTTCTGTCCATAAACACCCCGAAATGGCTGAAGTGCTTGGAGTTGTGTGCCTGTACTAGCCAGGGAGAGACTGGATGTGAAGAAATGATGGGATTGCGCGTCTGCATTACACACACACTCAACTGGGAGCATTTATTGGGGTGTCAGAAATGATAGTTGTGGGTCTGTGAAATTAAGGGGCTGCGTGTCTCCCTCGCTACACACACACTCTCTCACACTGAGTTTGGGAGGAATGTATGGGGTTGTGTGTCTCTGTACACACACTAAATTGGGAGCATTTATGGGGGTTGTGTGTACAGACATAACGCTGAATTGTCAGAAACGAGAGTTGTGTGTCTGTGGAATTAAAGGGGATGCCTGTCTCTTTCTCTCTACACACACATACACAGAGTAGGGAGAAATTATGGGGTTGCGTGATCCCTACAAACAGAAAAGTGACTGTGGATAAATTATGGCGTTGTGTCTCTCCCTCACTCTACACAAACAGTAAATAGGAAGAAATTATGGAGTTGTGTGTCCCTACACACAGAGGAACTGGATTTGGAGAAATTATGGGGTTGTTCGTGTGTCTGCACATACAGAGACTGAATTGAGGGAGAGGTTATATATGGGCTATGTCTTCCTGTACACACACACACTGAATTGGCAGCAATTATGCGGGTTCTGCGTTTCTGTACACGCAGTGGGGGAAATGGTGGGAAATGGCAAAAGTCGCATACTCCCTGAAATGGGAGAAATTAGGGAGGTGTTGTGTGTTTCTGTGCAGACACACACTGAATTTGGGAGGAATTATCGGGATTGCGTCTCTCTGTACGCGCACACTGAAGTGGGGAAAATGAGGGCGGTTGTGTGGGAGAGATTGAAGGGGTTATGTGTCTGTCTACACACACACTGAATCGGGAGAACTTCTGCGGTTTGTACACACACTAAATTGGGAGACTTTACGGAGTTGTGTGTCTCTGTACTGAATTGGTAGGAAATACAGGGGTGGTGTGTCCCAGTGCATGTGAGGATGCATTGTTAACCTATTCCATAGGATTATATATATATATATATATATATATATATATATGTCTCTAAAAGCTACCATACTGTAATAGTAAACATCAGGGATGGTACCAGGTTGCCTTCTATACGCTAGTGTGTTTGTTATTCAGGGCTATCCTGAACTACTTTGTGGTGGTGTGTCTCAGGACAGGGACAGAGAGAGAGAAGAGAACTGGGAGAAAAATAAACGTATGTGTGTGTCTCTGGGTGTCCTACACACACACACACACACACACACAACTGGGAAAAGTTGGAAGGAGGGGGACTCTTTCACCCCCACCCTCCTCCCCAGTGTATTCTCTTAATATGTATTCCCCCAATCCCTCTCCCTAATAACTCTACGGACCCTTGAAATAGTAATAAGAAATAAATCTGGCATAAAATCGAACTCATTAGCAAAGTTCACAAGCTGCCTGCTTTGCATAAAGGCCGACACTGATTGGAAGTAATTAGGTTAAGAGACGGTACGCTGTCACCACCCGGTGCCTTGGAGGGGTCTTGACTTCCCTTCCCCCTACACCCCCCACCCCCCAAAAAAGAGGATTTACCCCTCTCAAAAGCTCTCCAACACTGGTCTCCAGAATCGCCAACACTGGCATGAAGGAGGGAGGGGTGGGGATTTTAACCTACCGAATCCCACCCTTGGCCCCAGCTTTACCAACCCACCAGGTCGCAAGGGCTCCGAGACCGAATTTGCCCCACATTGGCCCAGCCTGGGAGGCTGAGGACCGCACCGGATCGGACCCCAGGTCGGCCTTTCCGGGGAGTAGCCAAACCCAGAAACACCCCCACGCGCCAACACTCCCTCCTCCCCACGCGAGTCCACACCACAGATTTAGGAGCGGAACCAACCCGCCCTAGACGCGCGATCCTATTCTTTCTCGCCTCCCATCCTTTGCAAGACCTTCTAACTCGCTTCAGAAACCAATCGTCCGGACCTATTTTGTCTGCTCACATTCGCCCTCCGTGCATTTCTTTCTCCTCCACCCAAACAGTCTTATTTCTGTATTTATTTACGAGATCTTAACTCGAGGCTGCTCCTTAAATTTATTTACAAGATCTTAACTGGATGCTGTTCCCCAAATTTGAACTAGTTCTCCGCACACACACACACACCGCGCCCATCACCTGCTGTCCGAAAGAAGAAAAAATACCAAGTAAGTCTCTTATTTATAGCGAATAGGAGGCTTAATGTTATCGCTTTTTAGAAAGCTTGGCGGGGGGGGGAGGAAGAGAAATTAATTTCAAATATTACTCTTCTTAACCCCCCCCCCTTTAGTTCTGCCAGGCTAAGCAACAGTGTTTGTTTGCATGTATTTATTTTTATTTAAATAAAATAAATAAATACAAAAACAAGTCTGTTGGGGTTTAATACCAACATTTGCCAAAAGGGTCTGCGGTTGTATAAATAATGAAGTGGTTTAACTCCCTTCTTTTCCCCCATCCAAAAAAATCATTAGAAAGTTCTTCACTTCGAGCAATAAGATCATACTACTAATAATAATTCAATAGGCATAAAAATTTAATTTAAACTTGTAGATATATATATATTTATATATATTTAAAACTATGAAACAATTTGGGGAAAGACACAGAAATGTATATATATATATATTCATATTTATATTTCATATTTATATTACCAAAAAAACCAACATGAATGGCTGTACAGGTCGTTGGGGTTTCATAATTTACTTCAAAGATAACTGTGTTACCGATTTAAATACAAAAAAAAGCTACATTAAATATACAGAAGAAGATTTCATACAAATAGCTTCCGCCTCTGGCCTATTCCACGCGCCACGCGAGCACAAACACACACCTCCCACACACATTTTGCAGTTCTTTTTAAGACTTTACTCTCCTCCCCCTAAAAACCAAGAAAAGAAACGGGGGGGGGAAGAGAAAGGAGGTGTGGAGGGGGGACTTATTTACTTTCTGGTTTCTCAGCTGTATCATACTTTAAAAAAAATATTTTTAAATGGAGTGGATCGCTCCCCCCTCATTTCTTCCTTGTTGGAGGTATGAGTCTAAAATTAAAAATGTATTAAAAACTAAACCCCTTCTACATTCCTTCCATCTCATTTATTCTTTTTTGCAAACCGCACCCCAAGGGGAGGGAGGGAACGAATGGCAAAAATAAATCAAGACTGCCTTGATTGTGACTAAATTATCATTTTTTACAGGAAAGAAAGAAATTGGAAGGGGAAGAGAGGAAAGAACCGCCCAAAACGGGGTTGGGATTGGCAGTGAAAAACACCCTAACCAAATTAAAATCTTATTTTTAAAAAAATAAAAAGAAAGGTCCATCATGAATCGTGTGGAGCAGAGTTTTTGGGGGGTTTGTCGGCAGAAGTTCAAGATTTAAATATGGGACATACCTTTCTTCAGTTCGTAAGGCGAGTCTTTGCTAAGGTCAAACTGGGACTGACTCCGGAGGATTTTAGTCTCTTTCGCCAAGGCTTCGGCTCGGGTCAAAAGCGTCTGGTTTAATCCGTTAAAAGGCGGGCCGGCGTTGTGGGAGGCCGGGCTGACCGCCGTCGTGGCGGCCGGGTGGCCGTGGAGGTGTCCGAAGGAGCTGTAGTTCGTGTAGCCCGGGTAAAAGGGGCTGGCGGTGTAGTAGAGGGGTCGAGAGAGGACCGAGGCGCCGCTGGGGAAAGGGCAGGGGGTCGTCGAGGAAGAGGAAGAGGAGGAAGAAGAGGAGGAGGAGGAAGAAGAAGAAGGCGACCGCGCCGTCGGGGAAGCTCCGCTGCAGCCCGGGGGGACTTCTCTGGGGACGGGCTCGCCTCCCCCTTCCTTGGCTTTGTCCGAGGTGGCGATCTCCGCCAAGGACCAGAGTTTGGGCTTGGACAGAACCCCCCCGGACCCGGCCGCCTGCGGAGGCGCTTGAGGCGAGTGGATCACCGACGTGACATTGTTGGAAGAAGGCAGGAGCGGGTGGAGATCCGTCGAAGGGGGTCTGTAGAGGGCGGGTAAAGGGGGAGGCGGTGGGGGGTCCTCGCCTCCCCCCGGGGGACGCTGCTGCTGTTGCTGCTGTAGTTGGGACTGGTGGTGATGGTGGTGGTGGTGGTGGACCTGGAGGAGAAGACGGCCGGCCGAGGGCGTCGGGCCACAGTGAGCCAGAGGCGGCGAGGCTCCTTTGGACGGCAAGCCCACCTCGTCCGGGGCTTCTTTGCAATCCGAATCGCTGGAGGCGCCGTCGGGTTCTTTGCCGGGGGTGGCGCCCTTCGGGTCTCCGGCACCTGTGGGCCAAAAGGCCGAGGGAAGAGAGGGGGGGGGGGGAAACCAGACGGAGTCCATCAGAAGCTCTCCCTTTCTCCCTTCCCTCCCCAAGGAACTTTTTCTCCCCCCCCTACAAAAAAAATCCAATGGAAGTCCCAACTCTGCTCCAATTTAAGTCGACCCAGCAGGCTGAACCCAGTTCCCACTAGCCTGACCCCCGCTCAATGGTAAATCTGTTGATTTACCATTGAATTACTAATCAATGGTAAATCAACAGATAAAAATGTTAGGAATCCAATGGGTCTGCGGGACTATCTGATCTTGGAAGCTAAGCCGGGTCGGCACTGGTTAGTACTAGGATGGGAAGCCACCAATGAATGAATGCCAGGTGCTGTGGGCTCTATTGCAGAGGAAGGAACTGGCCCAACCACCTCCGAGTGATTCCTTGCCTAAGAAAACCCTAGGACATTCATGGCGGCTCCATAAGTCGACGGGTGACTTGAAGGCGCATTCACACACGCATGGGATGGAAGCCTTGGGCCCAATGAAAGTTGACAGGGGACTTTCCAGGTCAACCCTGATCTTTCCCTCCATCTGGAACCAACGGGAGTTTACCAAGCCGCAAAATCGTGCAGCCCCCAAGATGTTGTTGGACTGCAACTCTCTCCTTCTTCATCACCTATGCTGATCAGGGCCAGTGGGAGTTGCAGTCCAACATCCTCTGGAGGGTATGAGGGGTCCTCACACCTGACCCAAGCAGAGTGAGTGACTGTCCAGTCCCATACATTTCCAAGGGTCTCCTCCTGTTGGTCCTCCAAAACATCTGGCCTGTCTCTGGTGATGGCTCGGATCCTCTCCTCTCCAAAGGTTCATGCAAAAGAGAGGGGCCTTCTGACATTTCCTCAAGGTTCCTCTCCCTCTACTCCCCCATCCTTCCTCAGCCCACCCACTCCCCGCGCTTACCGATCTCCGTGGCCTCGGGGTCACCCTTCTCCTCAAGCTTCTGAGGTTCCTCCTCGTCGTTCTTCTCCAGGTCAATGTTCTCTTCTTCCTCTTCGTCTTCACTCCGGTTCCGCGGGGTCCAGGTCATCTTGTTCTCCTTCTTGAGGCGCCGTCGGGCGTTGGCGAACCAGGTGGAGACCTGGGTCAGGGTCATCTTGGTGATGATGGCCAACATGATCTTCTCCCCCTTGGTCGGGTAGGGGTTCTTCCGATGCTCGTTCAGCCAGGCCTTGAGGGTGGCGGTGGCGTCGCGGGTGGCGTTTTTTCGGTAGGCCGGGTCTCCGTAAGGGTAGGAACCCAAGGGAGCTGCGTAGGGGTGGTACCCCAGGGAACCCGCCATGCCGGGGGTGTGGTCGTAGGGGGAGCCCTGGAGAAAGGAGGGTTGTGGGGTGGGGGAGAGAGAAGCAGAGAGGCCCAAGCAGGCTGGAGGTGAGGACATCTCCCTTGCAGAGCCATTACTTTGAGAAACCCCACACTAATGTATGTAACCGTTGGACAAGACCTCTCCATTTCGCCCTAGATTCCTCCCAACCACGCCGAAATAATTCCTGTTCTTTCTCTGCTTCCCACCCTAAGAACAAGCTCGGCCTACACGACTTGTTGGGTGAGCCTCCTTTGCCAGTGAAACACGCGTCTCCCTCCCAACGTCTGAAAGCGATCCCTTCCCGCGTCAGATCCCCACATTTCCTCATTGCCACTCAGCCTTTTCCATCTGTGGCCTGTTATTTGGCTGACAACCATAAGAAGGGACTCAGCCGCTTGCCCTTTGAATGCAAGCTTTAAAATAAAAATAAAAATACAGGTCTTTGCAAGATATTTTCCCCCTCTGAGAAGTGGGGTTGGGACGAAGCAGAAAGCAAGCGTCCCTCTCAGTCCCAAATTTAAACTCCTCCCTGCACACTTTTGACCCTCCGTAAAACCGAAATCTTCCGATTCCAATCGAATGCCCCCAAGGAGGACTAAGCCCAAATTCTTAAACTTCTAAACGTTCCTAGAAGAATAAATCCAATCGGGTTGGAAGGCGGAGCGGGGGAGTATAGATTAAATTTTAGGAGGCAGAAGAAGGAGTAAAAGATCGACCCCGCTGCCTTCGTCTTGCTTTGGCATTTCTCAGGCAGAACTTCTGGAACCACAGAGGTTTTCCAAGTGTGGTTCAATATGGGCACACATAATTTATCCTGGGGTTTTTGGAAAGGTAGGTCAGTTTCGAATAGAGATGCTGAGCGCTTCATAAATCCCCCCCTTGATCCCCCTGTTCATCACGGTAGCGATGAGGGTGGCAATACTAATACTAATACTAATACTAATACTAATACTAATAATGCCACATCTCAACAGACTTGCGGTGGTGGGGTATAAGCTTTTGCAATGAGCAGGAAGGTTAAAGCGGCGGAGAAAGCGTCAAGGAGCGCTGGGGGCTTCTCTTTTCCTCCTCTTCCTCCCCACTCCCCCCTTCTTTTCTTCCTTCGGCAGCCAAACTGATGGGAATCTAAACTGCTTGGCTGGACTTGAATTCAAACAATTGCAAGCCAGGGAGGTGACGGCGGCGGGGGAGTGTTTCCATCAGAAACACACACACACACAAACACATGAACATATGTGTTTGTATCCCTGTTAATACACACACACACACACACACGTGTGTGCCTGAGTATTTCCAGCGAGCGAGAGGAGTGGTTAACCGAACTTAATAAGCATTTTGGGAAGAAGGCTGCGCCTTCTACATTTTTCAGTTACTGAAAATAAAAGCAAGCCTCATCCAAGGTGGCCGATTGGAAAACGCCATATGAACTTCTACTTAGGGGGCTGCGTATTTCCGTGGGTTGTATAAGGGACACACACACATCTGAAATTAAAGCAATGCATAGAGCGTGTTGTATGCATTTCTACTGGTGTCTATATTGCCACCCTTAGAGGAGAGCCACTGAATGAATGGGACTGATGCAAGCCTTGACTCGCTCTACCCCCGTGGATCCAATGGGTCTCCTTTAGTTGGGACACCCGAAAGGATTCAGGCGCTGCGGATCATTGCAAGTCCACCTAGCGCCCTTCTCCGCCACTCTTTCGCTTTCCTGTCGTCTCTAAACCAAACCGAAAAAAACCCTTCTCCTTCCTCCCCAATTCCAGCTCCAAACTGCAGCTTCGGAGAGATTTACTGGCTGTCGGCGTAGGGCTGACTTCCGAGTAAACCAGCTTAGAGCAGCCTCGAGTCCAAGCTGCGATTTGATAAAATCTGACTTTTTTGGGGGGGGGGGAGAGAAGAACTGGGGCGCTTTACTCCCGAGTAAACCATGCACGGAGAATCTCATTTTTTAAAGAAAACCCCAAACCTTTCTACCGCGGGTTTAGCAATCTGGGGCGAGCATGCCACCCTCCCATCCCTCAGCCTTCCAAAGGGGGGGGGTCCTCTTCTTTTTCCTCCCCAAACGTGAACGGGGACAAGATCGGGGCCTCAGCAACTTTGCTTGCCCGAGGAGGGTTCGGACTACGATCCAGAGGAAAGGAAAGGTGCCGGAGAAGAGCGGCTGGTCTTTTCCGGAATGTGGATCCAATTTGGATGTAAAATTGGTTACTCATTTTCTTTGCAAAGGAAGCAATAAGTCATTTTAGGATTTTTCTTCCTGCAGTGAGAAAGAAGAGCGGCTGGTCTGTTCCGGAATGTCTCTTCTCCCTACCCCCCAATTTGGATGTAAAATTGGTTACTTATTTTCTTTGCAAAGGGAGCAATAAGTCATTTTAGGATGTTTCTTCCTGCAGTGAGAAAGAAGAGCGGCTGGTCTGTTCCGGAATGCCTCTTTCCTACCCCCCACCCCAATTGCTGGTGGCCCCCCATCCCCAGCCCGACCCCCCAGCCGCTCGTCCTCGGGGTGCCCCCTTCCTCCCCTGCCCGGGCACTGGGGCTGCGCTTACCACGTAGGAGGAGAAGGCGGCGGCGGCGGCGGCGGCCGGGTCGGCTCCGTACTGGAGGTGGGGGGTGTAGCCGGGCGAGGGGGCGCTGAAGGCGGTGGAGCCGGCGTAGGGGGAGAACGCCGAGCCCGACGGCGAGCGGCCCAGCTCATCGGTCCTGGGGCCGGAGAGGACGCCGGGGCTGTACGCCGGGCAGGAGTAGAGCGCCAGCGAAGCCGACGGCTGGTACAGGTAGCCCTGGGGGTACGACATGGCCGAGGGGAGCGGGCATAGACTCAGCCGCCAGCCGGCCAGCTAGCCAGAGCCGCGGCGAGGGCGCCCCGGGCAGCGCGGAGAGCCGGCGGAGCCTGCCTTGGCCCGCCCGTCCCGTCCCTTGCCTTCCCTTCGCGGGCTCGCGGGCGGGCGTCGTCGGAGCTGCCTTGCCTTGCCTTGCCTGCCTCGCCTTGCCTTGCCGGGGGCCAGCGGGCGCCCCTTCTGCTCCTCCGCCTTCCCCTCCGACGCCTCCCCAGCGCCGCCGGTGGAAAGTGGACACTCTGGCGAAGGTCCTCCGTCTCCCTCCAACCCCCCCCCCACCTTTCTTCCTCTCCTCCTCCTCCTCCTTTTCCTCCTCCTTTGCCACTTCCCTCCCTCCCTCCCTCCCTCTTCCTCGCCGTTGGACGGGGCCCGGGCGCTCTCCCTCTCGCTTTCTCCCCCGCCTCGCTCGCCTCCTCGCCTCGGCCCGGAAGGTCCTGCCAAAGAGGCGAAGTTAGAGCGCCAGGCTCTCTGACGCGCCTTCTCAAGCCCCACCTTCCGAGGGGGGGTTGGCAGAGAGAGAGAGGGGGGGAGTGGGATAGAAAAGAAGTGGGGGGAAGAGAAAGAAGGGGTGGGAGAGAGAAGAGGGGGGGAGAGAGAGGGAGAAAGGGGGTGGGAGAGAGAAGAAGTGGGGGGCAGAGAGAGGGATGGGAGAGAAAAAAGGGGGGCAGAGAGAGAGGGGCTGGGAGAGAAAAAAGGGGGGCAGAGAAAGGGGGTGGGAGAGAAAAAAGTGGGGGCAGAGAGAGGGGGTGAGAAAAAAGAAGTGGGGGGCAGAGAGAGGGGTGGGAGAGAAACAAGTGGGGGCAGAGAGAGGGGGTGAGAGAAAAGAAGTGGGGGGCAGAGAGACAGGGTGGGAGAGAAAAAGTGGGGGCAGAGAGGGGGTGGGAGAGAAAAAAGTGGGGGCAGAGAGAGGGGGCTGGGAGACAAAAGAAATGGGGGGAAAGAGGGGGGAGGGGTGAAAAAAAGTTGGGGGGAAGAGAGAGAGGGTGGGAGAGAAACGGGGTGGGAGAGAAAAGAAGTGGGGGGAAAGGGGTGGGGAAAAGTTGGGGGGAAGAGAAGGGTGGGAGAGAAAGGGGGTGGGGGAAGAGAGAGGGGGGAGAGAGAAGAGAAAGAGAGGGAGAGAGAAAGAGGGGTGGGAGAGAGAAGGAGTGGGGGAAAGAGAGAAGGGAGGTGGGAGAGAAAAGAAGTGTGTGTTGGAAAGAGGGAGTGGGGAAGGGGGGTAGGAAAGGAGACGGGGGAAGAGCGAGAGGGGAGGTGGGTTCCTGCCGGGCTTGCCACAGCCGAAGCCAACCAGCCAGAAAACCTCTCTCTTTTTCCCAGCTGTCTCCCTCTCTCTCTCTCTCTCTCTCTCTCTTTTCCCGGCTCAACTGCGCCGGCCTCTGGCGGGCAATCAACAGCCAAGCTGTTTAGCGAAGATCACCTCCAACTTTCTTCATTTGCTAAATACACCATCAGCGCAATTTCGCTTTTGATTTATAGCAAAGGCGCTCGCTCGCTCGCTCTGGCTCCCTGCGCTGGAATGCAAAGGCACTCACTTGATGAAATAGATTTCATAACAAGATTTACTAGCCATTAAAAAAAAAAAGGGAGAGAGAACGAGAGAGCGAAGGGAGAAGGTGCGGAAAAAGGAGGTTGGGGGGGGGGGAAAGAACCGTCAGGAAACCGGAACTTTCTTGAGTCTTTGGAAATGAGAAGAATATTTGTAAAGAGCTGTTATAGGAAGAGGTGTAATCTATATGGCAAGAGAGGTTAAACGCCATTCCCTTGTCCGTCCTATTTGGCGACCTAGAGAGGGCTGGAGGAACTGCTGTTGGTCTTGCTTTAATAATAATAATAATAATAATAATTCTGAAAAAACCCAAGGGAAGATTTTATTCCCAAGGACCCACTTCACACTTCCCCAGCCCAGTTCTTTACTCAAAAGTAATCCAGCTATGGATTTCTCCTTTCCACCACCCTCTCCCTTTCTTCCAGAGCATCGACTGTGGCAATAGGGAATAGGAATCCGAGTAAGCCAAGGCTATCTCCCCTTGGAGACCCAGCACCCATGGGTGGTCGCAATCCTCAGCCCACTTAAGCCGGCACACTGGCGGTTTGAAATAACTGGGGAGGAGGGTGTCGGTGGGGAAAGGCGTTGAAGCTCCACGCTCCTAGCCCCTGCTTACCCTAAGGGAAGCCCTACCGGAGGCGGTGGGTCTTCTCTGGGGGCTCTACATGCGGCGGATCGCCCTGGGGAACGACGGACTTGTTGGCCTGGTTGCTTTCAACGAGACCTGGGTCTCACTCGGCCTCTTGGATTTATCCGGGGTTTGGGGATCTCGACGTCTATAATGGCAGAGAATTTTTTTAAAATGTATTTAGGACGCACTTTCTGTTGGGATTTGCAACCTTTGCATGCATGAGGCTGTCGGCTTGGGTTTGGAGCCGAGAAAGGCAGCATGACATTTGCACCTTAGCCTTTGGGCTTTTTGCATTTGGGGCTGGGGGAAATCCGGAGCTGCTGGGTTTGTATGTTTTTTCAACTACTTGGACCAGATTTCTAGGAAAACCTACCTACCCGCTTTGTATGCGTGGGTCTGTGCGCGGACGTGCGCAAAAAAATAAAATAAAACTCAACCAGAGACGGAGAGATTTCCTCACAATGGACGAATCTCAGGGCAAATTGTTTAATCATCCATTCATAATAGAAAGAGAGGCGAGAAACCACCGCCACGGACACAAAAGCTCCAAGGGAACCGCTCTGGGCTCGTGGGCGTGGGGATCGGAGACCCAAACCACCCCCTCGAAGTTGTTCCCCCTTCTTTCTTTTTTTTCTTAACAGAGACGGATCCTCTTGCTGTCATTGTTAAACACCCCCCCTTCCCGGTTCTCCGAAGTCACCTTTTATTATCCACTGACTTTGCACGCACACACACCATACACAGATCCCGAGAAAAATGGATATGGTTGTGTGTGTACAGGCTGGATGGCCATCTTGCGGGAGCGCTTTGATTGGGTATTCCTACAGGGCAGGGGGTTGGACTAGATGGCCTTTGTGGTCTCTTCCAGCTCTATGATTCCACGAGAAGGGGATAGGACAAGTGTGGGTGTGCGCGTGTGTATCTTCAAGTTGCCAGTCGACTTCTGGCGACCCCATGAATTGTATCGGGGTTTTCTTAAGCCATGAATACCCAGAGGTGGTTTGGCCAGCACCTTCCTCCCAGATAGTAACAACAGCACCCGGTCTTCGGTTGCCGGTCTCCCATCCAAGTCCTAACCAGGGCTAACCCTGCTTAGCTTCCAAGATCAGACGGGGTCCCTAACCCAGGCTATTTTCCAGGGCCCAGATTCCTCCAGCAAGAGACTCTCTGGCGGATCTAGCAGCAGAAGCCCGATACCTTGACTGCCCCACAGCCACCCCCTCCCTGGAAAACTCCTAACCGGGGCGGAAAGCGAGAAAGCAGGATTAAAACCATATGGGCCGAGAGCAAATCCACGCCGATCGGAGACTATAATCTCCTTTGATTCTCGCAGATCTCTTTCCCCGGCAGGAATACATCCTCGCTTGTTCTTTTCTCTCCCTCCCGTCCCCTCTTCCTCTCCCCCCCTTTTCTTTTGGGTGGGGGGGGAAGAGATGGTGCTTATGCAAGGTGCCTCTGCATCCCCTTGAGGGTGTTTTTCTGCGCTTCAAACGCAGGCTGGTCCGCTCCATCTTCTCACCTCTGGCTGTCTGAGGCTTTTCCGTTGCGCAGTCTGCACATGCACAGAGACACTGATTTTGCATTCCTGTGCGTGCACACACACACACACCGCTCTCAAACTTGGCGAAGTGACCTCCCTGGCTGTCTTTCGGGTGCAAAGCCTAAAAGAACCCAAGAGGGTGACTGGCTTGGGTGGGAGGTGTCCAGGTCTTTGCTAATCCACTCCCAAGCATGCCACGGGGCATGCCACGGGGATTCTTTCTGTAGCGTCCCTGTTAACGCGTTAGAGGTCTCTGTTGTAGCGGCTTGGGGGAAAGAACCGGTTCGAAAGCCCTGCTGCCGGATGCCAGTGCGGACTGAGTGCACTCTTGGCTTCTTTGCTCCGAAACGCGCTGGGAGAACTTTTGCAAACCAGCAAGGGGGGAAATGGTGTGTGTATGTGTGTGTACACGCATCGGCTTAATTTAACACGCTGTTTGCTTGGGGAGGGGGTGAGGGGGGCTTGGGGGGTGCGTGTGGGAACAAGGCTCCAAGGACAGGAGAAAAATCTATGGGGCTGGGAGCCTTGGGAAACTGACCCGAAGTTTCCCCTGGCTCCCTGATCGAAGCGCCGTTGTCCTCCGGTAGATCTGGCAACCCAATGGGTTCTTTCGAGGAGGCGGGTGGGGTTCCACGGAACGGCCCCTCTCCCCCGTCTCCTCGAGAGTAAGCCCTGTGGAGTTCGGTCACAACTCCTTCCAAGCCTATGTGCGGGTTTTAGAGCGGTTGAAGAAATGTTTTTGAGAGAAAAGGGAAAGAAAAGAAAGGTATGAATTGATATTTTTGTAAAAGAAACGAATCTCAAAGAAGACTGAATTCGCCCTGAATTCAGATTATTCACCTTTGGTATGTTTAAAAAAAAAAAACTTTGTGTGTGTGTGTTAAACCACCATTTAAACTCAAGTTGGGATCCAGGATGGACTAGAGGCTTAAGTGTTGGGCAAGGACTCTGGAGACCAAGGTTCGAATCTCCGCTGGGCCATGAAAACCCACTGGGTAGACCTTGGGCGAGACACACACTCTCAGCCCTCAGAAAACCCCGTGATAGGGTCGCCTTAGGGTCGCCCTGAGTCGGAAATGACTTGAAGGCACACACCAAGGGAGCGCAAAGACTGCACCTCGAGGGCGTGCGATCCTAAAGCTCGCCATCCCCTGGAAAGTGGCAGTTAATTTCATGGCGCAACATGAGACTTACGCGCTAGGAAACATCCATAGCTCCAGGTTGCTCTCCTTTAGGCCAGGATCCGAATTGCGCGGAAACGGACAGCCTAAGCGAGTTTACTCAGGAGTTTATGCCCTTGCCTTTGGATATCTCTCTGCTCTGCCTTTTCTTTTTCTCCCCTTGACTCATTTCCATCCCCTCCACCCCTGGGGCTCCATGTAACTGTCAAATTAAGTCCCTTAGGAAAAACCCAGCCTCTTCTCCCCCCCCTCGCTCCCCATTCCACTTAAGCCAAACCGTCTAACCCACCAGAAGCTGTTTATTTCTAAGCTAGCGAGAGCTTAAGTAGCTCCAGGATCGCCCTGCCCAAAGCCAACACAAATGTCAGCAAACAAACAAACTCCACGGCCGCTGAATAGATCTCGGAGATATAAGTGGTCGGTCCCTTATTATTTTCCTTGTGGTTAATTCTTCTGGACAAACATGTGGGGGGGGGGAGAGGGAGGAGTGAACATCCCATAATACAAATCCGGAGTCCAAGACGACCCCCCCCCCGCGCCCAGAGATTTATCGATTCTTCTGATCACTGCTGCCAATACCTTTTATTCTTACTAGAGGTAAGAATTATAATTAAGATTATAATTAGTGTTCTGTTGCGTGTCTAGGATTATACCTACTATGAGCAAATCAGAAGCAAATAACTGGGTGCGATTTCAATTTTTTTTTTTTAACAAGTAAGGAAATTAAGAACATGGAAGAAATTTCCGGAGCAATTCAATTCTTTTGATGATAGACACGACCGCGCGCGATCCTTTGCAGCTCCATTCTGGAGGGAAGGCGCGTTCAGTTCAATGGGATTTACTAGGTGATTGCAGGGCGCCTCCACACTGCAAAGCCACGTCAATCGCCTTGGCTTTTTTCCACGCGGGAGGAAACGCTCCTGAACACAATGTGTGTGTGTGGTGACTATGGAGAAGAAAGCCTGCGTGGAGAGGATCGCGCTGCGCCTTTTTCATGAGCGTTGGATTTTTCCGGCTTTTCAATGGCGTTTCTCGCTCCTTCCCGTTGAAAAGTCCCGCTGGGAGGAAAGTTTTGGTGCCCAGGTGGATCAACACAATGCAACCTGGTGCATTTGTGCAGTTTGTTTGTGCAAAGAGAGAAAACACAAACGTTGCTGGGTATGGATTTTTTTTCCCTCCTGTCCAAAAAAAGGTCCCTTCTTATTGCAGCCCATTTTTTAAAAAAATCTCGCTTTACTCTTGCACCTGATTAATCCACATCTTATTAAACCTGATTATTGCACCTTCTTATTTCAGCCCAGGCTTCCGGAGGGTCCATTTGCCAAATGTAACAGGAGGGGGAATACTTAGCTCTGTTAAATTTTGGATTTTCCATTTCCTCTCGCTTTGGATTGCATTGCAAGTGTATAAGATCCGAAGAGCTGCTACTCGTGCAAATTGAGGATTCTTACCCGGGAATCATCCCTATTGAAACACAGCGGGGGACTCCATCCCAAATCAACATCAGCACGCTTGCTCTGTGCGGATGGGGTGCAAAAAAAATCTTGTTATAATAAAAGTTTCTGGGAGTTTTACTCCCATGGAGACCTGTATGGAGTAGACTTATACCCATAGGGTTTTCATCAGCCCTGCAGAGGTTAAAAAAAGAAATCTCAATTTAAATGGTCACGTGGCAGTGACTCACAAGGGGTCCCGGGAAATGTAGTCGAAACGGGAAGCAATGTGTGCAGGGAGGAAGCTTTCTCCATCCCGGTCCTCATTTTAACAGCAAGATTGCCCCAAATCGGTTTAAAGTCTATCATGCAGATATCTGCCAATTTTATAAGCCAGTGGTTCTTAACCTTTTCTTTACCAGGGACCCCCCCCTTTAAATATCCTTTGTTGCTGAGGTCCCCCCAAGACTTAACTCAAGATTTAAAACAACAACAACAATAATAAAAATACAATTATACCATCCATTCTGGAGGCACTGGAGGGGGAGGGAAGATTTTTTTCTCCTGCTTCTTCCTGCAAGTTCGTGGCTGGCGCGGATGGAATGGCAATGCGCAGGCCAAGCCAGCCAGCCTTTGCTTTCAAGGCAAAGTGACTTGAGCAGCCTTCAAGCCTTCGCGGACCCCTTGCCAGGACCAGAGGTTAAGAAGCAAAAAGACAACAGGATGCAATGGAAAGAAGACGGGTGGAAGAAGGAGAAAGAAGAAATAATGGAGGAAGGGCAGCAATGTAACAGAAGTCCAAGCCAACGGTAAGGCAAAGTTTTTTTTGGGGGGGGGGGTAGTGGAGGAGGACACCGGTCGCGTCAGCATCCGCAGGGGGGCATCATTGTGGGAGCCCCCCATAGTAACCCTCCTCCTGCAAAAACATTATTAGTAATAATCTGAATATCCTGTACTATGAATAGCTTAGGTTGAGTTAGGTTACATTGACCTGAGATAAACATATGGACCCCCCCAAAATAAAGCATTGCAGCCCCCCCCCCAATTCCTTAAACCAGTCCTGGGCCCCATCATCGTAACCCTCCTCCTGAAAAAACACTATTAGTAATAATCTGAATATCCTGTACTGTGAATAGCTTAGGTTGAGTTAGGTGACATTGACCTGAGATAAACATATGGGTCCCCCCAAAATAAAGCATTGCAGGGGGTCCCCAAAATTCCTTAAACCGGTCCTGGAGGAAGAGACGTTCAACATTTTCTACCTTTTTTTGCAAGCAACATTCAGCACTATTTTCTACCTATTTTTGCAAGCCACATTCAGCACTACATTACCCAAGTGCTTCTAAGCCCACCGGCCCCGCCTTTCTCGCTTGCCTCGATGCTGATTGGAGGCAGTCTTCGGCCTTGGGCCAAATCCCTCCTCGGGATTGGTGGGCCTGGGCTGCCACTCGGGGCTTGCAAGGCCGAGAGGCGAAGGCGCTCGGGACCCGGTGGACAGCGGCAGCCTCGCGTCTTGCTTGGTCTCTTTGGCGGCGCTTCCAAACCCCGGGGAATCCAGAGTGGGAAAGGTGAGTACAGTACAGTACTAGGGACTGGCAACCTACCTACCTCTAGGGGGAGGCAGAGCTGTGTATCCCCCTTTTTTGCAACGCTCTACCTCGGGGTTACCCCCGTTTCCTGCATAAATCCTCCAGAAACTGGGGTTCGAGAGGGGAGAGAACAGCCTACCTTATCTCTTACTGTTTGCTAACTGCCAGTTCCTCCCAGTTTGCACCATTCTTGCATTGCTTTCCATTTGATTCCCCAGTTGCAATCCTCTCTTTCCCCTGCATTGAAAAATGCAAGATCAGCCAGACCAACATTTAGCATCCTTTCTTTTTTTTAAAAAAAATCTTATTCCTCTTTCATTTTTTGAGGAGGTTATTGCCTGTTTTATGGCCCTTTAGACCAAGTATTTAAAGAATCCTTTTTTACAGGCTTCGAGGAGTGTTTTTAAACTTCTTTTAGGAGCTTTAAAAGAGTAGTTTAATGTTTTTTTTTTAAAGGTCTTTTAAAAATACCTCTGTATTGTTTTAATTGGTTAAAAGGGCCCCTGGAATCCTTGTGGGCTGGGAGGCGAAACAAGTACAGTTGTCCCTTCACATTCGCTGGGGTTTGGTTCCAGGACCCCCGTGAATACCCAAATCCGTGAATACTCAAGTCCCATTATATGCAATGGCATAGCAAAATGGTGTCCCTTATATAAGATGGCAAAATCAAGGTTTGCTTTTGGAATTATTCTTTTTTAAAGAATATTTTTAAACCATGAATACTTAAAACCATGAATGCCAAATTCGTGAATGTGGAGGGACAACTGTACTACTTTAAACAAGTAAACTTTAAATCTAGAATACTGTGTCCAGTTCTGGGCACCACAATTCAAAAAGGATATTGACAAATTGGAGCATGTCCAGAGAAGGGCGACTAAAATGGTGAAAGGTCTGGAAACCATGCCTTATGAGGAAAGACGTAGGGAGCTGGGTACGTTTAGCCTGGAAAAAAGATGGTTAAGGGGCGATATGATAGCCCTGTTTAAGTATTTGAAGGGGTGTCACGTTGAGGATGGAGCAGGCTTGTTTTCTGCTGCTCCAGAGACTAGAACACGGAGCAATGGATGCAAGCTCCAGGAACAGAGATTCCCCCTCAACATTAGGAGGAACTTTTTGACAGTAGGAGCTGTTCGGCAGTGGAACACACTCCCTCGGAGCGTGATGGGGTCTCCTTCCTTGGAGGTCTTTAAAGAGAGGCTGGATGGCCATCTGTCAGGGATGCTTTGATTGTGTATTCCTGCATGGCAGGGGGTTGGACTGGATGGCCCTTGTGGTCTCTTCCAACTCTACAATTCTATGATTTTTTGAGGAGGTTATTGCCTGTTTTATGGCCCTTTAGACCAAGTATTTAAAGAATCCTTTTTACAGGCTTCTAGGAGTGTTTTTAAACTTCTTTTAGGAGCTTTGAAAGAGTAGTTTAATGTATTTTTTTTAAAGGTCTTTAAAAAAAAATCTCTATTGTTTTAATCGGTTAAAAGGGCCCCTGGAACCCTTGTGGGCTGGGAGGTAAAACAGAAATACTACTTCAAATAAGTACATTATACACTCCTCTATAATTTGTAACTAAATGCCCCTTCGGCAGGTTAGGGTAGGGTTGAGCAAGTGTGCAATGATGGGGTGAGCACTCCCCCTAATTTTGTACCTAACAGAAGTAAGTTAATATGAATTAGTTATCCCATTAGACACTTTAAAAGCCTTGGGTTCTTTTGAGTTTATTTTTGGAGGTGGCCTCAGAATGCACTTGGTAACAATGGTTTGTCAAAGCAGATGGCAGTAGTGTATTTTGGACTGATTACTTTAGAACAAAGGGTTAATGTGTCAGTACATTGTGGCAACATGGATGTATTAAGAGTCTTGTTTTGGGACTGAATAGAAGATTGGCCTATACGCACTTGTTCTGGAACGTGGTCATTTTGAATAGACTTGTGCTGTGTGTATATGTGAGAGAGTGAAAGATTGGATCCTCATAGGTATCTCAAAAGGTGGAGACAGCTCCTTTGAACTATTCCACCAATGGCTTTACACAACTACTTCCACAGTTAATCTGGGGTAGGTGGATAGGATGAAAGAGTTAAGCAATGTCTAGAATTATAAACCCGTTCATGCACTGAACTATGATATGAAAATGAAAAGAATAAAGACCCTTTAAGCTTATGATAGGCTGAGCAGCAAGGTTTCACATCTTTTTGGGGGGCCTGTGTTCCTCCTTCCTATATCTTTTAGATTACTGTGTTTTCACCTTCAAAGTCTTGGGAAACTCCTTATGGCAGTTGTTCCCAGGAGCTTTCCAGCCTGATGTTTACTTGTAAGGAAGCCTCCTCTATTTCAGCAGAGTTTGTTTCCACATATGAATGAATAGCATCACATCTTTATATGTCAATCTTGTGTCCATTTACTTCAGACCCAATGTCAGGAAGGCAATGGCCTTGCTTTTCAGAAAGAATGCTTAGGGTTTGTTTAGGAGTCTGTAAGCTACTTCCTTTAGAGCAGCCCTGCTGATGTCAATTGAATCCAGAATATTGTCCATACTATTTGGCTTACTGCAGTGAAGAGAAATTCTAGAAAGCCATTGTGGACTGTACTTGGCAGTAAGTTTGCAGAACACAACTTAATAGGACCCTGCCGCCCAGCATTACAGATACGTATGTAGCTATAAACACATACACAGATAGTAATGGTTTTATATATATCAAAATATCTGAATGTATAACTATTGCATTCATAATGTTTAGTATCTGCATATGAAAAATCTTATTATTCTCAAGTAAGACATCTTATATAGCTAATCTATGCCTTTGCATGGCTAATTGAGGCTTTTGTTCTTGATGTTCTAAGTTCTCTACTATATTATTCCAATATCCTGTTAGAATGCTGTTTGAAATCACAGCTAAGAATTATCTAGGCAGATTATTATTATGGCTATAATTAATTTTTAAAAAACCTTCCATCCAATGCCTTAAATCTGGGATAGTTTCTGGCCCCAGTGAGAATTCCATAATGTTGTGGTATAGAGAAATGGCTCATGTAACCAGGAGTGTTTGTGAGTACAGAAGAGGAATACTTCACAATGTTCAAACAGCCAGATTCAGAAAATAACATGTTTCTCATGAGGTGGAATATTTACTTTGGGTAGCTGTCAGCCTTAACTATGTGCAAAACAGAAGTAACAAACATAAACAAAATAGACTTGTTGGGACAATTTTTATCCCAGACATTTTTGTGTGTAAAAAATGAAGGCAGCATGCACACACACACACACACACAAGCACAAACTATATAAATTGTGACACTGTTGTAAAATGTCTAACTCAGATATTTAGTGCTGTGTGGATTCTGCAACAAGACATGACTCTGAGGGACTAATACATCCCATGTGCCTGGAGCAGCTTAAGTGAAATTGGTCCATTAGAATCTCCCAGATACTCTACTAAGGAGACCATTTGTGGTGTGCACATGATTGTGGGGGGGGGAGGGCATGAATAAATATAATAATTATTATCTAAAGAGACCTTTGGTGGGGCATGCTTTGTCATCTTAAAGATTCCCAAATCAGACTCTATGTTTGTTGCAAGATTACCGACAACACCGAAAAAATCACAACCTGGAAACATCACCCAAGGAGACCTTCTGCTGTGCTTTCTGCAACCGGACTTGTTTATCTCGGATTGGCCTTTTTAGTCATCAGCGCACTTGCAGAAAGCGTGGGATGAGTCCTTCCTGAATCTTCGTTTGCGAAGAAAAGCCAGAGAGAGAGAGATGAACTTGCTTCTGGAAAGCACACTGTTTTTCAGTAAACCAAAGGCCCTGGCATTCTTACATGTTCAATCCACACAGGTGTGCACTTTGATCAGTTTTCAGCTCAGCTGCAGCATGGATATTTGTCACCAAGTTAATTTTTTTCTTTCTCGAAATCTCTCTCCCCTTCACCTCTCCAGATTGTCATATTCTCTACCCGCTCCCACATAAAAATACCCTGGCAAGTAAGAGATCATATGGCAAAGTTTTAATGCATTTAATATTCTCTCTCTGTGTGTGTGTTTGAAAGACAGACAGACAGAGAGAGAGAGAGAGAGAGAGAAACCAAATGTGTAACCCAATTTGTTTCTTGCTTCTTGCTTTTCCTCAGTGGAAAATAGAACCGGAAAGCTGCCGTTCAGTCAGGACTGAGAGGGTAAAGGTAAGAGGACAACTGTGTAGCCAAATTGTCTCACCAGTTAGCTTTCAAACAATAATTGATTCTTATTATAACATTTACAAATTCAGGATCCAGTTTAAGGAATGGAATATGGCATGGGAAGGCTTGTACCACAGCAGAGATAAATGTCTTCCCCTGGTTTCCCTTGCTGCGGCATTCCTCTTGTGTAAGCGCTGTGCTTTAAAAAGTACTGTAGATAATTTTTGGAGGTATTGAAACATTTAGCTGAGCTTCCTTTGCCGTGCTTGTCACCTCCGCTTTGTGTCAAATTGCAGATTCATTTCTTAAGGATGTCTCTATTTTCTGCTTTATCTGCACATTGATAGATCCTGCATGACCAGGCTGAGCGAGAATTTCCTAGGAGAGGACTGTGAACACACAGACACATACGGGAAGAGCCTAAATCTAATCTCCTTTTATGGGGCCCATTTGACTCTTGATTAAAGGAAAATATGAACTTGACTCGGAGGCATTTTCTTCTTTGCCTGCTATGGTGTGCAGGTTTAACAGAAGACCCTGGAAAACACAGAGAGAACCATAACCTCCTGGCTGATAAGTTTTCCTTCCCTCTGAAGGGGATCAGTGAAAACGGTATGCTTTTGAATTCATGCATCTCTGCTCATTGAGGCATCATATGCCTGTCAAACTGTTTCCACACCAGGACTGCATCTTTCCAAATGGGAGGCTGGAAAAATGGCAGGGGCCTAGACCAATGTGGCATCTTTGGGCCCCAATCCTGTCCTGTTGAGAAGAGAGTAGCTGTACCCTGAGGTTTTTCTTACTACATTTGGGCTCATGTGCTCACCATTCACCCAATAGCTCTGTTACCCCAAGTTGGGAAGGGAAGGATTTATGGTGAATGCTATGGTAAGCTTTTGCATTCATAGAAATGCTTTCTCTGTGTTGGGGATGGATCATTGTATTACAATCTGACATTTTCATCACCTTTGGCCTGGCCTGGCTTCTAAACATTTGATTTAGAAGCATAGGGACTTGAAATATGTTGGTATTCAACCATACACACAATAAGATTTTTTTTAATATGAATGATTTGAGAGCTCTACACTCCGTATTAATAATAATACTATTACTCGGTATGGCTATAATTCTGTTTAAAGCTGGCAGAGCATAACATTCCATCATTGTACTTATGTGGAGGTCTGGGAAGATGAAGGCGGAAGGTGAAAGCGGCTTGCTGGGCAGTGGTGTGAGCTGTTCTGGAGAAGCAGAACTGTGTCTGGAGCCATCTGAAAACCATTGTGAAGGCTGGAGAAACTGTTTCATAAGAAGGTACCTGATACCTTCTTACACAACATCGGAAGAAGTAGCTACGCTCTGCTTACCCCCATGTATGTCAACATAAGTCATCAAGAGGATTCCAATCAACGCGTGTCCGTTATTCTGTCTTATTACAGAGAAATCAATATTGCTGTCAAAACCAGTCTTTTAGCACCTAAAAGGCCTACTAGAGCAGGGGTGGTTAACTGTGGCTTTCCAGTCCTTTTTGGGGTGGGGTGGGGCTCACAATTTCAAGTAGCCTTAGCCATCAAAGCCAATGAGGAAGGATAGTGGGAGTTGCAATGCCAAAACATCTGGGGGGTTGCAAGCTGTCCCTCCCTGTAGCTTCCACATTTTAAAAAATTATAATAGTCTTTAAGCAACCATAAGAGTCTTTGCTTGGTTTTTGCTGTGACAGAATAACAGGGCTATTCCTCTGGGACAGTTTCCACATTTTACCCATGGGAAAACTTTGGGGAGGGGGGACAATGTATACATATATTTTTTCCCACCCAAAGTTTTCCTCCTGGGCTTGTCCCAACCCTCCACTTGTCTTGTCTTCCATTTTTTCATATCAGCCTTTTGGGCTGCTGTCTTAATTGTACATGCCTTGATTGATAAGGATTTTTCTCCTTCCTTTTTGAAGCCTTAGCATTCTGAGTAGGTTGTCTCAAACTGTGAATCAAGATCTGGAGATACTGAGGAAGCATGATGGGATGTGGCTGTCTTTTTATTCTGGATAAATCCAAGTATCATTCTCCCTCAGGTGGTAAATCTATGTCTAGACTGGGCTGTTGCAGGTGGAAGCACATTAGGTGGAGTTCTGCTCCATGCACACACACGCCCCACTACATCTCCACACAAAACCTAAAAAACAAATCCTGCATATAGAAAATGAAACATTTGGGGGAGAAACCTGATTTGAACTCTTTGTGCACGATATTAACAGTGTAATTCCCATCTTCTCAAAAAATAAGTGGAAAGATGTAAAGAATATTTAATATTTTTTTTTGAAATTTTTAAAAAAGCGTTGAGAATCCTGGAATGATGAGAATCTTTGCAGTTTGGGACTTAATTACATGCAAAACCTGCACATGGTTCTTTTGTACAGAGAACAGCATTTTCTGCACAGAAAAATAATATTTCTACTCAAGAATATTATTTTCTGCACATGAAATGCTGTTTTCTGTGCAAAACAACCCGATGTGAATTTTGCGTAGAATTAGTTATGACTTGCAAACAGACTTTGAAAAGTGTGTGTGTGTTTGAAGACTTTCTCACAGCAGGAAAAAAAAGTTACTTGTTGCTTCCTTTGAGAAAAAGTTTAGTGAGGAATCCTGAAGTCATAGTTGTCTTCATATTTTTGTATGGAGGGACATGCTATTATTTTGACACTTATGTGCTTCCTCTTACCAATGATTCCAAAACAGTTGACCAAAAGTAATATGCAAAAGAAATAAAACAATAGAAGAGACATAACCTAGGTAAGGGACCCCACTCCCCTGGAGCTCTGGTGGTTCCCACACAGTTTTGTCATTCAGGTGTAAGTTAAATACATATTTATTTGTGAAGACTTTGGGGGAGTAGCCAAGTATTTCGTTTGTCTTCGGCTGCTTGTTTGTATTACTGTTATTGTACTTTTAACAGGTTTGTTGTGGTGGTGGTGGTGCCTTCAAGTCATTTCCAACTTATGGTGACACTAAGGCAAACCTATCCTAGAGTTTTCTTGGCAAGAGTTGTTCAGAGGGGATTTGCCTTCGCCTTCTCTGAGGCTGAGAGAGTGTGACTTGCCCAAGGTCACCCAGTGGGTTTATGTGGCTAGGTGGGGATTTGAACCGTGGTCTCCAGAGTTGTTGTCCAATGGGAATAATTTGCTTCTCCTGGAAGGCTCTAGGAGTCATCTTTCAGATAGGCTGCAGGGCTCCCCCTGGACTTTGGTTTTATGCACCTCTAGATTCTAATGGATGGCACTCGCAGCCCTGTCCTAGTGTTATCTTGGCAAGATTTATTCAGAGGAGGTTTGCTTACAGAGGGTGACTTGTCCAAGGTCACCCAGTGGGTTTCTATGGTTGAGTGGGGACCCAAACTCTGGCCTCCTACTGTCCTAGGCCAATGCTTACACACCAATACACTGAACCCCCGTGCTATATAACAATTTAATAATGATGATGTTTCATATTATCACCACTTCTGGTTTTGTATGTTTCCATTTGAGGTGTTTTTTTCTTAATCTGTACAACCTCTGCAAGGTTCCAGGGGCAGAAACTTGCCTCCTCTTCAGATCTGCATTAGTCCATGTCCAGGGAAGGTAAAATTTATTCAAGGTCACCATCCAGCATTTTAGTAAATTTGTCACATTTCTTGTTTATTCAGGGCCAGATCTGCTTTCTCTAGGAACAGGACGGACCAAGCTGAACAAAATCATTCCAGGTGAGAGGCATCACCAATATTCTCCATTATGTGATTCTACTTTTAGTATTTGTTTTAAGTATGTTTTAAATCTGAATTCTCTATTTGTATTTTAAGGGGGGAGGGTAGGGTTTTGGATGTATATTTTAAATGTTGTAAGCCACCCCAATTGCCTTCCGTAGAGGGGCAGGATATAAATACGTAATAATAATAATAATAATAATAATAATAATAATTTTGACCTAAAGTTTTAACTACCTCTTTTCCCTAGGGACACCAACAATCTTTATATGGGACACCTTGTCAGTGCCCTTCGTGCACTGCAGAAGAGAAATAATTAAATCTAGCCCTAGAAAAGACAGGCCGATGCTTAGGAATAGTGAAATCACCTTGGTATCTAGCATGTTTAGGACATTCAAAAGTTAAAACTATTCAATTTCTGTGCCACTTCTCCTCAATTATATGTGTTCCCCAAAGCAGAACTGGGAACTATTCCAGGGCTCCAAGTATATTAATCTGTCCCTTCCTGGCTGGATTTGTGTTAGATTGTGTATCCAGGGTTTCATTGCATATTCCATGGTCATGTCTTATACATGCCCAATGTGTGCACACACACTGGATGGAATCCTGTTGGTTAGTCCTGACTAGAGTAGACCCATTCAGTCAACTGGTGAATGATGAGTTAACACAAAGGCAAATCCAGTTTAATTCATTGGGTCTGCTCTAGTGGACATTAACAATAGGATTCAGGCTCTACACTGATTTAGACACTGTCTTTCTTAAAAAATGTAATTACTATGACAGTTCACAGAAACTGTTATGACACATATCTTTAAAATATGATACTGTGACAGTTCTTGGAAACTGTTAACAAACAAATTAAGTACAATGTTAAGAAAATGTTTTTCCTCCTACTTCTTTGGCAGGAGTGCTGAAATCAGTAACATTAAAAAAAAGTTAGTGGAATGGCCAAACGTTATTGTTGTCTGCACAAAATGGAATCTTCCCTCCCACCTCCCTCCCTTCCTTTTTGACTTTATGTTAATTAAATACTACTTATTTTAGGAGAACATCTTCTCTTTCCTACTCTGCCCTTCTTCAAACAGAAAGAATGTTGAAACATTTACTTAAAAACTGGTTGGACAAGGGTTGAGAGAACATTTGCTCTTTCTTGAAAAGCTGTGTAGAAATGGCTGCCGAAAAGTAAGAACAGGATGTCCTGACTTTTTTTTTTAAAAAAAAATTATTGAATCAATATGTCTCTTGCTGAGTGATAGGTGTACACGGATATTTTGCCATGAGAAGCAGGTGTAAAACTCAAAATGCTTGCTCATCAGTAGCTTTCACTTCTCCGGGGAGTGGTTTCATTGCCTTTGATAACTACTTGAGATTTGGAGGGTTTGCCCTTAAGATTGGAACAGTTCCATTAGTTTGTTACGGCAAGCAAAAAGACTTTATGCGAGAGTTATGAGGAATGCCTCCCCGCATTCACGGATGTTGCTAACTTAAGCCTTTGTTTGTTAAATCTTGGCAGTAGCAGGAAGAACAAGTAAAGATTAAATCCACTGGCATTTCTTAGGAAACGCTGGGCTGGCTCTACCATGAACATAGTGAGCCAACTGCCTCAGGTAGCAGAAGCTGATGGGCAGCACCAGCAGGTGTTCCTCCTGTGCCCCTTGGGCATCCCTCTCTCTTAGAATGGGTGTGTCCTTCACCCCATAAACTAATCTGCTGTCCTCAGGTGTCCTGAGCTGTATCCCCACTCTGCAGTTATAGCAGTTTGATACTGCTTTAACTGTCATGATTCCAACCTACAGAATCCTGGGAATTAGAGTTTGGAGAGGCAAATAGAATTCTCCAGTGCCTTCCCTTGAGCTATAGAATGAATGCTCTCTGGCAGAGAATTCTAATTACATCATGAACCTCCAAGCCCAAAGATTCCATAGGATGGAGTCATGGCAGTTAAAGCAATATAAAAGTATTATAAATCTGTAGTGCACCCCTGGAATTATAGAATCATAAGAGTTGGAAAAGACCCCAAGGACCATCTCATTCAATCCCCTACCATGCAGGAATGTTCAGCTAAAACACTTCTGAGAGGTTGCCGTTGAATCTGTTCAAGGACCTCCAATGAAGGAGAATCCACCATGCACTGATGGAATTGATTCTATTGTTGAACAGCTCTTACTGTCAGGAAGTTCTTCCTAATTTTTAAGTTGGATCTCTTCTCTTGCAATTTAAATCCATTGGTTCACATCCTAGTCTCTGGGGCAGCTGTTGAAAGATGACATACCATCTTTCAGAAAACAAGCTGTTGAAAGATGACATACCATCAGATATATAAAGATGGCTATTGTCACATTGAGAGGCAGCATGGTATAGTGGTTTGAGCATTGAACTATTACTCTGGAGACCAGGTTTTGAATCTCTGCTCAGCCATGGAAACCCACTGAGTGACCTTGGGCAAGTCCCACTCTCTCAGCCTCAGAGGAAGGCAAAGGCAAACTCCCTCTAAACAAATCTTGCCAAGAAAATCTCATGATAGGTTCACCTTAGGGTCGCCATAAGTCAGAAATTACTTGAAGGCACACAACAACAACATATCCTCACATTGTCAGCACTGAAGTAAGCCAGAGTAAAATAAATAAACCACCAGTCTGGTTGGTATCTGTATGTGAAAAGGACGGAGGGGTGCCATCTTGCCCTTTGTCTCAGGTAGCAAAATATCATAGGTCAGCCACTGGAAAACTGTTATTGATTCACGTCAACAGTCCCAGTATTTTGGGCAACCTAGCGACTTGGAAGATGTCTCATATTGCGTACAGTCCCTTTTCTTGCTCCACAAAAGATACGTTTACCATTGGCTATGATGAAAGTTACTGAAGAATGTTATTTATTAGGATATTGAGCCATTTGTTACTTCTCAATGCCTTTTTATAAACAACAACTGCCTGAAACAGAAAATGGCCTACAAGTTGAAAAGCTGATCTCCTCAAAATGTCCCTGAAAGCATTCCCTCAAATAATGAGTAAGAGTAATAAATAAACATTACTTGTTATGAGTGGGAAAATGTAATTAACTATAATTAGGTTATTTTTTAAACAGAGGATTAAAATTAAAAAAACAGTTATGTGGTAATTGTAAGATTAACAGATTTATAATAGCATGAGTGTTCATGGACTGT
Source organism: Gambelia wislizenii (assembly GCA_030847615.1). Lineage (NCBI taxonomy): Eukaryota > Metazoa > Chordata > Lepidosauria > Squamata > Crotaphytidae > Gambelia > Gambelia wislizenii. The sequence goes on from JAUMIR010000008.1 coordinate 8,349,235, forward strand.
TCATCGACTGAAGCCCACTTGCTTGGATCTGAGGAGATCTATGAAAATACAGAGCCTGTGGTCCAGAAAAGCTCATCCTATATTACATCATACAGACGTGATATGCTACAGGACATAAATTTAGGACTTTATCACACAAGGCTGCTAAAGCAGAGTTTCAGTGGGATAATAATGGATTTGGCCCGCACTTATCAGACGACATCATGGCTATCCTGTTGCTGCTTTGCATTCTACAGTCATTACTGTTGTGCCCCTTTCAGTTGATGGGAAAATCCCATCAATACCTGCCAATATCACTATTGTTCTGCTGAAGCCCCTGGTGTGACAGGTCCCTTTACTTCAGTTCTGGGATGACTGCAGTCATGTGTCATAAGGTGGCCTGATTCTCCTCCTCACTATCCCAAAGCACCATGGAGTCAGCCTGCTTTGGAATAGCGAAGGGGAGAGGGGAGAGATGGGGGCGAGGAGGAGAATCGGGTCCTCTCATGACACGTGACTACAGTCATCCCAGAAATGAAGCGAAGAGACCTGTCACACCAGGGGGTTGCCAAAGGAGCACAGTCACACAAATGAAGAGAGATATGATAATAAACATTTTACAATTGGTATGTTCCTGTTTCCTTTAAAAACGTGATTGCCGCAAGACACAAGGCTGGCATGAAAATATCCATAGGCTAATGTGGCTATGCCTTTGTCTTTTAATAATAAGTCTTCAAATCTTGATTTTTTTTTTAAAAAATCACTTTTGTATTTTGCTCTTCCAGCAAGAACATGTGAGTGATGTACATGGGTTATCCTGCTTTGACAACCTTGTGAGGCAGGTTCAGGGAGAAGTTCAAGTTGGCTTGTGAGCATCATTACTCAGCTGGGATTTGAACACAGGATTTCCTGGTTCAGCTGTAATACTTGGTAAGTGAGACAGCGCATGGTCTCAGGATTAACCACAAATGATACGTTTCAGTTACTGCGAGATTTTATTTTTGTTTGTTTAATTTAAAATATATCTGATCCACGTTTCCAGCTCAAAACTGTTTGCAACCCAACAATAATCAACAGTTGAAAACCAATAGTAATAGTTTAAAATAACAATGGCAAACTGTTAATGAAGACGTTTCAGGGAGATTCTTTTTTAATTGAGGAATCCTGTTTAAATTCTTTCCCCCTCCCTCTCCCCCTCTCTCTTCCCCTCCCCTGTGTGTGTTGGTGCACATATATATGTATTATATAGACAAAGAGTGGGAGTTATATAGCCCTCCATGGTGAAGAATGATGGGAGTTGCAGTTCAGTAACATCTGGAAGGATGCAGTAGAGATGTTTTTGGCTCAAAGTTCCTTGGCCCTATCCAACATGGCCAATGTTGAGAGATTATGGGAGCTGTCACCAAAAACCTCCAGAGGGTCACAATTGCTCACCGCCTGATTTAGAACATGATCAAGTCCAGCATCGTCCACTTTCCCTATCTGTAGTAGTTCTCCAAAGTCTCTGGGACGCCCTGTTCCAACAAAAGATCCTTTTAACTGGAGATGTCCGGGGACTGGATCTGGTATGAGCGTTACCATTCTCTGCATCACATTCTCTGAGATTTCTTGGCCAAAATGGAGGTCCTTGTTATGTGGTAGAGCTTATAGTGGTGCAATTCTTGGCTAATTTTGTTCTCAAAGGAAGCAATGAGCAATTTTAGCAATGTTGTTCCTGCTCAAAAACTGTGCCATTTTTTTTATGACTAGTCACAGTTAGGGACTTACTCAGGACAATATTCACATGTGGTGTTTATGTACAGGTAACAGCATTTTATACACAGAGAATAATATTTCTGTGCAGAAAAAATATTACTGTGTAGAAATATTACTTTCAGATTGCTGTTTTCTGTGCAGAAAATGCACAGGGTTCAAATCTCTGCTTACCCATGGAAACCCACTGGGTGATCTTGGGCAAGTCATACTCTCTGAGCCTCAGAGAAAGGCAAGGGCAAAACCCCTCTGAGTAAACTCTGCCAAGAAAACCCCATGGTAGGTTCACATTAGGGTCACCATAAGTAAGAAATTACTTGAAGGCATACAATAACTACATTTTCCCTACACTATTGAATACATAGGGATCATGTATATGAATAAGTTAGCAATGCATGTCTCTAGGTTACATGTTCATAACTGCAATCGTGAATTCCAGCCCACATCCGTTCTACATATCCAATCTTTTGCTCTTATATTTGTGACTCTGTAGTTGAAAGAACTTCATGAACACCAGGGTGACAAGCATTCACCCTCCATGATACGGGACAACTCAAGGAGGGATATTTTTGAGGAAGTCACTCTATCAGTTCATAGTATTAAGTGATATTACTATTAATTAATTATTTCATTACACAGTTGTCATTTATTTGTTATTCTTATACCAGTGAACACAAGATGGTGTCTGTGGTTCTTCTCCTCACAACAGTGAGGCAGGTCAGGCTGAGAAAGTGACTGCTGCAAGGATTTCCATGACTCATTATGAAACGGGTTGAGGTTCCAAGCTCTAGTTCAACACTGTGCCCCATACACAACCCTGGTTCTGTAGTAGGGATTGTATTCTTCCTTCCAGAGATTTGCATTGTATTTCTCACTTGCTCACAAGTGCTTCTGCAAATCTTCATTAGGTGACAAAAATAATGTTCAGAACTGGAAGAGTAAAATAATTTTTATTTTTATTTTTATTTTTGTAGGGATGCAATTCTTTGCTAATTTTCTTCCGGAAGAAAGCACAAAGTAATACTCTGTGCCGTTTTAGAAGACTGTTCATAGTTCAAAACTTGTTCTGTACAAAATTTGCATGTGGTCTTTTGTGTGTGTTCAGAAAACAATGTTTTCTCTATAATAAACAGCATTTTCTGCATAAATATTTAATTTGTGCACAGAAAACAGCATTTTATGTGCATTTTCTACACACACATATTATTTTCTGTACATAAAATGTCATTTACTGCACAGAAACTGCTGTTTTCTGTTCAAAAATGCCATGTGCAAATTTTGTGCAGAACAAGTCCTGGATTACGAAGATTCTTGTCAGAACAGGATCCTTCTCGTTGGAGTTTCTCAACACTAGAGAAATAGGTTTTTCTACAATTTTTCAAAATATTTTCCCATCCATATATATATATATATATATATATATATATATATATTTGCACGTGGCAGAGTCCCCCCACCCTGCACTCTACAACAGTTAGCCCTGCTAATGTCAGTTATTGTGAGTCTGATGTAAAGTCATAGTGAAATGTAAAACCCAAAGGGGGAGTCCTGGTTTTAATTCTCTCTCTCTCTCTCTTGCCTTCTTTTTTCTCCCTGACTTTTGTCTAAATGCTTTGTGTCTGTTTGCTGTCCAGTTTTCTTTGGGAACTGGAATTGTGTAGCAAAACGAAGGTGAAACGTGTGAGTACTCAGATTGGCCCAACACAAATAGCAGAGTTAGTGTGCGTATCTGTGTCTATATCTAAATTGCAAGCTTGATTACATTTTAGAGCATAATCCATCTTCAGAGGTGAATTTATAGAGAATCTTTATGAGGAAGGGCAGGCATTGATTTGCTCCAAGCTTGTGGATGGACTTAAGAGACGACTTTTCGATTGGCGAAAAATTTACTTAATGCTGCAAGCATTTTAAACAGGAGGTTTGTTTACATGGGAGTGTCGGCATTTTCCTGTCTTCCTTCTGTTCATCCACGCTTTTTGTCCAATCAGGAGATGGCCACGGTGGCTGCTAAGTATTTAAATGATGATACCATTACATGAAGTAAGTTTTGAAACGAGAGATTCCAGTCCAGAATTGCACCTGCTTTCCCATCTCCTTCGAAATCCTTCCTTTGGCGGCTGTGGGAATGATGATTGATTTGTTTGTGACAGATTGCAGGAAACAGCCATTGATTTTTCAATATTTTTACCTTAAAATTATTTACAGTTGTAACCATGGGGATATATTTCCATGGGCTGTCGGCTTCTGAAAGACGGGGGATAATATTCCCTGGGTCTCTGACAAGACAAATTACCTGTAATGACTGCAGTAGCTGAAGGGTATACTTTTATTTTAAAATATGTCAATAACCTCGGTGACTAAACGAATATTGATTCAGCATAATGAAGCCTGAGTAATGTGAAAATGAGCTCTTCAAAGGAAAGCAAAGGCAGAGCGGCTCTCCCCCACACACACACTCTAGCTTGTAGCAAAAGGAGCTTTACATTCTTTATGGCTGGCTGTCGAAAATATGCAGCCTTATAAACAAGTTGCCATTAAACAATGGAAGGAATATGCTGAGGGGCTCTGTGCGAATGGCCATGACACATAGTGCATTTCTAAGATAGGGGAGAGCTTGTGTGGGAAAGTTTTTGGCCTTTGAGCAGGTGTTGCAATCTGCAGTCCAAAGTGCTAGTGATCCATGAACACCATGGTCAAGGGTCATAGCTCTGTGGTATGTGTTCACACTTTGCACACAGAGGTCACCATCCTGTTAGTGATGTACCCTAAGTCCAATGCCTATGCATGCCTTTGGTTGTTGGGGAGGTTGATATTCTTTTCCTCCCTCGGCAATGACCAAAGCCTCCTGGGACTCATTGTTCCACTGTGATAGACCCCCCCCCCCAATCTCTATGGCCATTCAGTGGCTGGTGGAGAGTGGAGTGGATTGGAGAAACATCTGGTTATGTCCCTATAGCTAGCCACAGCACAATTACATCATCCTCCAAGACCCCCAGATGACCCTGGTGGATCTCAGCAGATGATGTTATTATTTTGCACCTAGTTATGGGGACATAGCCAGATGTTTCTCCAATATATCCCTGCTCTCTACCAGCCCCTGAATAGCTGTGGTGTGGGCTATCACAGTGAAAGGGTGAGTCCTGGGGGTGGTGAGGGGGTGCCGTAGCATGGTTCTGCATGTGCAACGATTATGCTATAGTTGATGATGTAGCATCTCAGCCAGAAATTCCCATGTCCAGTCCTTTACACCTGGGGAGACAGGGCTAGGAAAGAATCCTTCCTGACTCTGGAAAGCTGTTGCCAATCAGTTGACAACACTAGGCTAAAGGAACCAATACTCTGTCTCAAGACAAAGGCAGCTTCCTATGTTTCTGTGTAAGGGTACCCTTCTCCAATATGTTGCCCTCCAGATGTTTTGGACTATTGGCTCATGGTCATACTAGTAATGGTCAGATTCTCTCATTCCTTGGTAAATGATTGAAATAGATAAACTAGGATAGGCAAATTCATTCAGGATAAGGCTATTGATAGTGATTAGTCTGATTGCTATGTACTGTATTACTTCCAGCATAAGAGGCAACAGCAGGGAGCCTACATTGTATAGTGTAAATCTGTACCTATGTGGTTACATGATAATTGTGCTACAGCACCCTTCTGCTTAATACTGACATTGTGTAACTGGTTGTGTATCTCCCAATATGCCTGCTTTTATTGTCCCCTTGTGCAATGTAGAATACACAGTGGTTGTTTTTGCAACCTGAGTAAATAAAATAGTACATTGAAGGCTCTGATGAATAGTCATAGATCATCCAAGGATGTGTGTTTAAATGGATGGAATCATGTTGGTTAACCCCAACTAGAGTAGACCTATTCATTCAGTTGTTGACCCATGAGTCAACAGATAGGTAAATCCAGTTGACTGGACTTGATAGGCCTTTGGTTGAAGAGACCAAAATAAGATTTAGGCCCATATGTAATGATTACACTTGTGGGCCACCTACTTGTTGTTGTGTGCCTTCAAGTCATTTCTAACTTATGGTGACCCTAATGTGAACCTGCCATGGTTCACATTAATCTCCCAGTGTCCACATCCTCCTGTGAGCAATCTCTGGTGTGACAATCAGAAGCAGGATCCCTGCCACAATTCCTATTCGCACCAGAGATCACTGTCAAGAGGGTGGAAATATCAGTCTGCTGAGTTTTGATCGGCAAGAGAACATACCCTTGTCACTCACAGCAGCAGTTGCCTGGTAAGTCTGGATTGGGGGATTTTTATGATCCCCATGTATTCCCTACACCATTGAATATGCAGGGATCGTGAATATGAATCAGTCACAAATGTATATTTCTAGGTTACACATTCATAACTGCAGTTGTGAATTCCAGCCCACATCTGTTCTACCTATCCAATCTTTTGCTCTTATATTTGTGTCTCTGTAGTTGAAAGAACTTCATGAACACCAGTTTGACAAGCACTCATCCTCCATGATATGGGACAACTCAAATAGGGACATTTTTGAGAAAGCCACACAGTAGGAATTGTTGATAATATTAAGTGATCTTAATATTAATTAAGTTTTTCATAATACAACAGCTGATCTTTACTCCATAGTCAGCTAGCTGTTTATTTGTTATTCTTATACCAGTTCCTGGTAAGTCTGGATTGGGGGACTTTTATGATCCCCATGTATTCCCTACACTATTGAATATGGAGGGATCATGAATCAGTCACACATGCATAAGACTAGGTTACACATTCATAACTGCAATTGTGAATTCCAGCCAATGTTTCTGGGCTGCCATGTGTGTGTGTTTGTGCAAGATTGCTTTGTGCAAAATTGTGCAATCTTCTACAACAAAGACCTTGTGCACAAAGCAGAAATCTTGAACAACCCAAATCTTGCACAAAAGGATCCTGAACCAAAAATAAATACATAAATAAATAATAGGCACATGGCTTTATTGTGCAAGATCGCTGTTTTCTGTGCAAGATTTTTTTGTTGTGCAAGATTGCTTGGTTTTTTCCATAGGAAACACCAATCTTGCACAAAGCTTTCTAGAAAAAGTGTTTTCTGTGTGAAACCTCACAATCCTCATGCAAAAGACTTGCATGTACTATATTTCTGCATAGAATAATTTCCTAAAACACTTTGGGATGTGCAAATACCAGGCGAGAACTGCCCAGAAATATTTTCTTTGCAGCAGGGAGAAAATAGTAGAAATTATTCATCCTCACTTTTTGAAATGAAATAGTTGAATATCATCATCCCTAATGCTGATTTAACGCTGATCTATATGAAATCATTTGTCAGCTTCTCATTGTAAGGCTTTTCTCTCTTTATGACACCTGTCCAATCTAGCCTAGCTTCAGTATTCTTGGCATCTGTTTGTTTATTTTAAAAAGGCAAGTGATGTGTAACTTTCCCTCCCTGCTCTCCAGTGCTTAGAAAGAAAAGGATGATTTCGTTTCTTCCCACATCCCCTTTAACAGCATAAGACAACTCTGTTCACTCAATATCTCTCACTCTTCCATCTTCTGAACTGAATTCTTTTTATTTCTCTCATGTAGGAAAGGCTGCCTTTCCCAGCTAAACCGACGTCCTTGGGCTGACGGCAACAGCTGGAGCTGCAGACTTCGTTCATAATTCAACAACGGTGGATGCATTCCCCTCCTCTTTCTTTATTTACTGTGTGCACACATTTCATTTCCAGTGTGGTTCAGTTTGCCTTCATTTGATCTTATCACCAGGTTGACCTGTCATATTTTATCCTGGTGTCCTTTTGGAAGGACCATATGCCACTTTCCTTAGTTACCTGGCTTGGAGGAAAACAGGAAGTAAATTATTCCTGAGGCAGGAAAAAAAAAAAAACCAGCCAGACAATCCCATCTTGGATGTTGAGAGCTTCAAAGGCATTGGTGCCAGATAACACTTGACCTGAATTTGGGGATCTTGATGGGTGAACCTAATGGGTTTCCCCTCCTATATCTAATCTGTTATTAGTCCAAGAATACAAAGGGTATATATGAGTTTACATTCAAAAAATTCTACATCAGCTACTTAACCTCTCCTGGACCATCCCCTCCAAACCTGACAGCAATGTCATTTATACATCGCCAACAGAATGAACCTAGAATTATAGAGTTGGAAGAGACCACAAGGGCCATCTAGTCCAACCTCTTGCCCTACAGGAATACACAATCTAAACACTCCTGACAAATGGCCATCCGGCCTGTTTAAAAATCTCCAAAGAAGGAGACTCCACCACACTCGGAGGCAGTGCATTCCACTGCTGAATTGCTCTTGTCGTCAGGACATTCTTCCTAATGTTTAGGTGGAATCTCTTTTCCTGTAATTTGAGCAAAACCTCCTTCTCACATGCAACTGATGCCCAGTAAAGTAGGTTGGGGCATAGGGATAACAATTGTGGTAACAGTGTCACAATTGTGACTGAGTAGCGATAGTGAATACAGAACAGTTATGGAAAAAGGCCAATGCGATTTTGGGCTGTATCAATAGAAGTATAGTGTCTAGATCAAGGGAAGTAATAGTGTCGCTCTATTCTGCCTTGGTCAGACCTCACTTAGAATACTGTGTCCAGTTCTGGGCACCACAATTCAAAAAGGATATTGACAAATTGGAGCGTGTCCAGAGAAGGGCAACTAAAATGGTGAAAGGTCTGGAAACGATGCCTTATGAGGAGAGACTTAAGGAGCTGGGTATGTTTAGCCTGGAAAAAAGACAGTTAAGAGGCGATATGATAGCCCTGTTTAAATATTTGAAGGGATGTCACACTGAGGATGGAGCAGGCTTGTTTTCTGCTGCTCCAGAGACTGGAACACGGAGCAATGGATGCAAGCTCCAGGAACAGAGATTCCACCTCAACATGAGGAGGAACTTTTTGACAGTCAGAGCTGTTCGGCAGTGGAACACACTCCCTCAGAGCGTGGTGGGGTCTCCTTCCTTGGAGGTCTTTAAACAGAGGCTGGATTGCCATCTGTTGGGGATGCTTTGATCAAGATTTCCTGCGTGGCAGGGGGGTTGGACTGGATGGCCCTCATGGTCTCTTCCAACTCTGCAATTCTATGATTCTATGAGTAAATATAGGTAACTTCCATATTCACAGTTGCTACTTAGTCACAATAGTGACACTACTGCCAAGACTATAATCCCCCCCCCAACCTACTTTACCAGGCATAAGCAACATGGGGAGAAGCAGGTGCATTCTGTCAGTGATTGGAGCATGGGTGAATAATGATTCTGCCAAGTTAAACTAAGGAGCTGATGTAGAATACTGGCCGTGGTCTGTACTGATGGCAATATTACATGGCTAGTACCATATTTTGCTATACCAAGGGGAGGTATCTGCCCATGAACACTGATAGACACTCTCATTAGAGACAGCTGTCGATGGGGCAGGAAATCTACTCTGGGTTTTAGTCCAAACTGTAAAGGAGCTATCCAATATGTCAAGCCTATTTCAGGGATACATGGACACTGTGGACGGCTCCTTGAAAGTTTGAACTATCGAGAGCAGATTTGCCATCCCACAGATAAGGAAACTACCACCCACTGCAGGTTATGATAACTTTCAGTTTTCTGTTGTGTGTCCATTGCATTTTTTGCTAATACAGTATGACCCCTCATTGGGGATATGTTCTGGACTTACCATGGAACTGTGAAACCATGTATAACAGTGAACCCTCTTGAAATAAATGACTCCCAGCCCAAGCATACCATAGAGTCACGCTGGAGCACCAAGAGATTGCTAGAGAGAACACCTCTCTAGGAATCTCTAGATCCTCCAGCACAACTCTGTGGTCAATTTCCAGTGGAGGCTACCATAAAAACATGCTGGAGGACCTAGAAAATACGTAGGGCAGTGGTTCTTGACCTGTGGTTTGGGGACTCCCAGGGGTCCTCAATGCCCTCACAGGGGGGTCTACAAAGGCTTGAAGGCTGCTTGGCCCACCTTCTCCTTACAGTGGAGTGGCCCCGCATTGCCCTTCAATCCACTCCAGCCACAAATTTTCAGCAAGGAACAGAAGAAACACCTTCCCTCCCCCTCCAGTGTCTCTGCAGGAAGGCTTAATGGATGGTGTAATTGTGTTGTTGTTGTTAGGGTTTTAAATCTTAAGTCTTGGGAGTCCACGGCAACAAAAGATGTTTAAAGGGGGTCCCCGGTAAAGAAAAAGTTAAGAACCACTGGCCTAGAGAGAACATTTTGGGGGGGGATGCAGGTAAGTGAAACCTTTGGTACCAGTCCCACAGATATGGAGGTTATACTGTATATATTCCCCACTTCATGCTCCTTCAATAAGCACTAAGATGCCCAGTAAAATAACTCCTTCAGTCTAAATAGTGAAATAGCTCTTCCACCCATTTTGGTCTGGTGGTAAGAACTTAATCAGACCTTGATTCTAGTTAGGTCTACCCAATACAGGATCGTCTCTTTGTTCTATATAGTCAGATGGAATAACTACTATACCCTGGTTCCATATTTGCAGAGTATGATGGGGGTCGTTGGGGCATAATAAGGCACTGACTATTAATATTTTTTGAGCTGAAGTGAGCTGTGAGTGTGTCCATGGACCAACTAGGACAGAGTTATTCCAGCTGCTCTATCTCCTGCCCTGGAAAAGACGATCAGGGAAGCTTTCTTGTATCTAAGACCAGAGAGATGACTAGAGCTGACAGAGTTAGAGTTTATTCATCCCTCCCTCTAGATGGCTCATCACTCTGTCCTGCCACTTACTGTCAGACCTGAGGGCCAGATTGAATATTAGAAACATTCACATGAGCCACATTCCACTGATGGGCAAAAGACAGGGATTATCAGATTTCACAGCTAGTTATTAAGCCATAGAAGAGGCATTTCCACCCTGTTCAAAGGAGGAGGGACGCTATATGTAGAAGACTAGAAAGCCACCAAACAGTGGTGTTATGGGGAGTAGGGGTGGCCACCTGGGGCATCCCAGGAGGGCCAGATTCACCCTGCAGGGGCTTAAGGGATTTAGTAGTGGGAACAGCACCTAGGGACGGGAGCAGACCCATTCATCATACCTATAAGCAATCCACACGGTGGTGAAAAGAGAAGCTGTTCTGTGTTAAGTGATCGTGAGTATGTTCCTTCGGTGGGTCACTAGTCTCTCAGGCTGAGTAGTTCACCTATACGAATGGAAATATTCATGGCTCAGTGTGTGTTCTAAAAGTGCTAATGAAATTAAAAGATGAATAAAGTGCCCCAAGTGAAATAACAGATTTATGAATCATCTTGTAATTCTAAACTGTGTATTCATCCATCTAACCATTAAAATATTTATGTTTATTTAACTATAATATTGATCTTGCTATCCATAGTGACATTTCCCAGGCACCAGCCTAGCACCTGCCCATTTAAAAAATCTGAATGAAACAATTCAGGAACAGCTCCAATAACCCTTAATCTCACCAAGCCAAATTGGAGCAAAGACAGGATATAAATAAATATGTAAAACAATAACAATTTTAGCACATAGCCACTTTTTTTCTTTTAATTTCATCTTTGTCAAATCAAAGCCTAAGAATGTTATAACTCCAGAAATGAGTGATCACTGCACTTAAAACAGAGAACTTTAGAAAGTTTTGAAAATCTTGAATTAGCATATTGAGCGAGACTTCATTTTCAAAGAATTGTCTAGTGATACTTTGTGCTTCTCATTCTGAATTTCTCTTTATTTTTTACAACAATAGCTTGCTTTACAGTTCTGAAATGCCAATGTAAAATGTCCCATTAATAAAGTTTTGTCATCCTCTTTCTCATTCTTTCTTTGCTTGGGCAAGTTTCTTTTCTTTGGGGATACAATGTTGGAAAATTGCAGATGTTTGCATTTTGCACACTCATTGCTTGGGCATGGCAAATTAAATTTCTGACATCAATGGTGCACTCTAAATAACCCTCTGGCTCCAGGATTGTGCAAAAGATATTATCTTGAAGTTCTAGTGTGCCTGTGTTGGAGAATGTCTTCTGCAAACATATTCTTTCCTACTTGCTAGTTGGTGAACATTGACATTGGAAATTTTCCAATGAGAATTTGGATTAGAATCATAGGAGATTATCAGACAGGAATGCAAAAAGCATTCTTGTCTCACAATCTCCAGTCCCGTCCCTGTCCCGACAAAAAAACCCTCCCCATCAGACTTACCTTGTCTTTCGTCCAAAGGCAGCCCAGGAATGAACAGAGCTCCGTTCACTTCCTGGATTGAAATCTTGCCCATTCTCGCTAGAAGATGTGAGCGCAGGAAATTCAAAAAGGAAAAGAAAAATACACACAAAAATGTTAACAAAAGCACATACACTTAAAAAAAAAAAAACTAACCCAGGGAGGGTACAAAAAAGAGGGTAGCCTACCAGGTTCTTGTGATCCCATCTGGAAATGTTCTGTCAGGACCGCCCATTGATGTTGGAATCATGAGTAAAAAATGGTGCGAGGTTTCAGACGCTGGCAATGCTGGCACCGAAATGGGTTGGGTGATCCATTGACAGCTCTGGCCCATCAATAAAAAGAAACACCAGAATGATGACAGCAAAATGCAAAACGATGACATCGTGTGATATTGGCATGCTTTTGCATTTTGCTGGCATCATGGCACCACATTAGCAGCGTCTGATAATCTCCATAGAATCTTAGCAGTTGTTCAAATGGTGAAAAGACTCCTCACAGAATGCAAGAAGAAACCTACCTGTCTTAATGGCATTCCACCTGATTTTGTCATATTGTGATGGGGAGGGTCCAAAACCAGCAAAAACCTCTGTGGCTTTCCCTGTCTTTTTAAAAAACACTGTGTGAGGGTGCACATTTCTTCTCACTGAAGACAAGCAAATCAATCTCATTCGCTTGCCCAAATGAGAGGAAGTGCAAACCTGATTGGCCAGAAGAGTGCAAAGGGCAGGGTTACAGGTCAAGCGCCCACTGCTGCCATGTTGGATTTTTGCCTTAGCGAGTGATCATTAAGGCAATAAAACTGAGGATTTGTGTTCATTTTCTCTCATTTTCTGAAAAGGTGAAATATCTCTTGTGTACACCATAGAAATAGGGTTTTTTTAAAAAAAATGGCAGCAGCAGATTTAAAAATGCAAGTAATCCACTTGCAGCTGCCGTCTCATCTACACACATGCAAAGTTTATGGGGGCTGTAAAACCATTAAGACAAGTCCCAGCTGCTGCGACTTGCTCCGTGTAGACAAGCCCTTAGAGTTGGAAGGGACTACAAGGTCCAGCTAGTCCAACCCCCTGCCATGTAGGAATACACAACTAAAGCACTGCTGAAAGATGCCCATCCAACCTCTGTTCAAAGACCTCCAAAGATAGAGTCCATTACCCATCCAGGCAATGAATTCCACTTTCAAATGGCTCTTACAGTAAAGAAGTTCTTCCAAATGTTTAGATGGAATCTCTTTTCTTGTCATTTGAATCCATTGGTTTGTGTTCTAGTTTCTGGAGCAGCAGAAAACAAACTTGCTCCACCTTCTATCTGACATCCCATTTAGGTTAAATTGAGTTCTGTTACATTGTCTATTCTTGTCCCTTTTTGGAGTATGGTTCTGAGAATTCCCAGGCATCAGGACCATGGACATCCTAGGTATTACATTCTAAAAATATAAGTTTTAGTAAGCTACTGTTTACATTATTACCTCCTCCTCCTCAGGGTGTTTTACTTGTGGATATTCCTAGTCATCTTGAAGGTCTCTGTTTGGAAAATGTTTGAATGATTCAAGGAATAAATAACATGTCCACTGAGTGTTCTCTGCTCATTTAAAAGAATTTCCTCATTCACTTAAAACCAGTGGATTTTGTTTTAAGTGCACCATGTCTGCTCTAAGGGCTTTCTGGGCTGCCAACAATACCAGAAAACCAAAACAGGTGGAACAGGTATTTTTTTAAAAAATTAAATACTGTGTTATGTGTGTGTGTGTGTATGTGTGTGTGTGTGTGTGTGTGTGTGTGTGTAAGGGGGTGCTGCAAGCTATTTAAAACTTGAAATGGACATCTAACTCTTTTTTTTTTTTTTTTTTTTTTGGCCTGGAAAAAGGAAAGTTAGCCTGCTCTCCTTGAGGATGGTGGAGGGCTTTGTCCCATCACCCATGCTGATACAAGTTTCCACTGCCAATATATAGTCTACTTATATGTGCGAATGAGGATGTGCCATCTTGTTCTTCACTGTGGAGAACTTGGCTGCTGCCACACTGCAGAAGTAATGCAGTTTGACATCACTTTAACTGCCATGTCTCAATGCTATGGGATTCTGGGATTTCTAGTTTTCTGAGTTATTTAGCCTTCTCTTGTCAGAGGGCTCTGGTGCCACAACAAACTAGAAATAACAAAAAAGCAAAGAAAAAAAGCCATATTATTGCCTTAGTGCTCACTAGCCAAGGCAAAAATCCAATAAGGATTTTTTAGCAAGCTCTGTCCCTCCCCCCCACATGTGTCCGACCAATCAGCTTTCAACTTCTTCTCATATAGGGAAAGTGAATCAAATCAAATTACTTGTCTCAATGAGCAAGGATGTGGATTCCACCTGCGAAGGCTTTTCCCATGCTGTATATGGTGGATTTACCTCTCCTCCTTCCCAATATATCAAAATGATGCAGGATGCCATTTAGACAGACCGTATTCTCCTCGCATTCTGTGAGGAGTATTTTTGCCATTTAGACAACCCTTCAGTTAACTGAGGTATACTTGTCCACAAACACACACACACACACACACACACAGAGAGAGAGAGAGAGAGAGAGTTGTTTTCTCTATTCTTGAAACCAACACATTGTAGTTATTCAGCTTTGTCTAATGATCTCTCTCTCTCTGGCTTTTCTTTGCAAATGAAGATTCAGGAAGGACTCATCCTGCACTTTCTGCAAGCACGCTGATGACTAAAAAGGCCAATCCGAGATAAACAAGTCCGGTTGCAGAAAGTCTCCTTGGGTGATGTTTCCAGGTTATGATACTTTCTGTGTTGTCATTTCTCTTCAAGACTTGTTCGGCGTGAGTTCTCAAATAAGTCTGCAGCATTGTGGATAGTGCGTCTTCATGCCTCCCGATGTGCAGCCAGGGTGGACCATTGTTCGTGATCAATTTGGCCAAGCCTGAGATGTTGTTTCAGGGAGTCCTTGTATCACTTTTTTGGAGCTCCCCTCTTATGCTGACCCGTGGTGAGTTCACCGTAGAGTAGTATTTTTGGGAGGCGATGGTCCTCCATCCTAGAAATGTGCCCTGCCCAATGCAGCTGTGTTCTCAATATCATGGCCTCAATACTGGTGATCCCTGCTTGCTCAAGGACAGCAACATTCGTCACATAGTCAGTCCAGTGTATATTTAGGATTATGCATATACAGCGCTGATGAAAGCGTTCAAGGAGTCGTAAGCAGTGGTGATAGGTGACCCATGTTTCAGATCCATAAAGGAGAATAGGCAGTGCAATGGCTCTATACACACTGGTTTTTGTGCTTCGCCTCAGGTGTTTGTTACTCCAGACTCTTTTGTGAAGTCTTCCAAAAGAGCTATATGCCTTTGCTAATCTGTGATTGATCTCTTTGTCAATCTGGGCATCTGAGGAGATGATGCTTCCCAGGTAGGTGAACTGCTGAACGGACGTAAGCACAGAGTTGCTGACGGCAATGTGGGGATCATAGAATCATAGAATTGTACAGTTGGAAGAGACCACGAGGGCCATCCAGTCCAACCCCCTGTGATGGTGTTCATCCTGTGGTGCAGGCTGGTAAAGAACTTCCATTTTCTTCAGGTTGACTTCCAGCCCAAACAGCTCTGCAGGTGTTGCAAAGCAGGATGTTAGGCGCTGCAGAGCTGCTTCTGTGTGGGCAACAAGGGCAGCATCATCAGCAAAGAGCAGCTCACGAACTAGATAGATTAGAGTGTTTGTGCGAGCCCTCAGATGGCTTAAGTTAAACAAGCTACCACCAGTAGGGTAACATATATAGATGCCATCTTCTTCTTTGAGCTCTGCCGTAGCCCTTTGGAGCATCATGCTGAAGAAGATTGTAAATAAAGTTGGAGCAAGAACACAACCTTGCTTCACTCCATTGGTTGTAGCTGCTACGAAATATGGGGCTATTCAGACTCAACATTTTTTCACTTTCCGCCACTCAGTTATCTCTAGTTGCTGTTTAATTTCCAGCCACCAAGAAGTAAAAGTGAGGAGTTCTTGCTCTTTGGATCCATGGATCACCAAATCTGAATCCTATGATACAGTGAATGAATAGCAAAAACCAAACAAATAAGCAATACAGTTCATGCCTGATCATCTTCCAGCAACATGAAATATAGGTACAGTATAGTGGATCCTCAGTATCCACTGAGCCCCCCCCCCCGGATACCAAAACTGGTGGATGCTCAAGTCCTCTTATATACAATGGCATAGTAAAATAATGTCCCTCATATAAATAAAGGCAAACAGCAAGGTTTGCTTTTTGGATTTGTTTTTCTGAATATTTTCGAGCTGTGGTTGGCTGAACCCACAAATGCAGAACCCATGGATATGGAGGGTTGACTGTCTTTGCTGACGTCTGAGTCTTCTATTGCTACACATGCTGTCTATTTTTAATCCCTGTCTTTCCAGAAAACAACTTTTGAAATAGGCCTGCTCCTGCTGCTTAATCTTTCTTGTGCGGTTCAATGACAGTACCATGTAGTTATCCCTAATTAAACTAGCCTTGTGTGTTTCATATATAGCATAGGAAAGGACTGCATTAGGTCAGCAACTCAAGTCCTACCTTTGAGTGCACATAATGACCAGGCATTAAGAGTTTAAGGATTGAAGTACTGTTTATTTAGCACTCAAGATAGAAAACAAATGTAATCTTGAAATAGACAGAATATATATATATATATATATATATATATATATATATATATATATATTCTCTCCAAATAATAGGTTGGTTTCAACCAGACTTCCTGACTCTACAATGATTGCTGTCTTCTGTATGAATATTTCTAGATCCCAAGCATTTTCTACTTAGTTGTGCTTCTGTGTATCTATTTTCACCACATACACACAGACAAACACACCAAAAATGTTTGAACAGAACCCACAATTTACCTTTCTAACCAAGACTATAAATTCCCTTTCAGCCCTGTCCTGTTCTAATTTGGGCTGTTCTAATTTATACACTTCAAGAAAGGAGACAAATCTACATGATCAATCTCCTCTTACTTTAGGCCAGCCTTCCCCACCCCGGTGGCCTCCAGATGTGTTGGAACACAGCTCCCATCATCCCCACCAAGCATGCTGGTATTTAGGTCATAAATACTGGCTTGTTGGAGGAGATCAAAGCTTCTTCTAGCTTAGTATTGTTTCCTCCAGCAGGCAACCACATGGCTCTAGGATCTCAAATGTTACCACACAATGGTAGAAGTCCTCCACTGTTTATCCCCAACACCTGCCATACAGAAGCATGCTGCTTTTTATACTTCAAGATTTCATTTCGCTACTGCCTACACCTGTATGAGTGTGCTCAGGTTTTTAAGATCATCTTCAGAGGGCCCCATTAAAAGCATATCATCAAGGTCTTCTAGGTTGGCAAGCTAGATCAAGGATGTGGAACACATGGTCCTCCAGATGTTGTTGGACTGCAACTCTTTTAGCATAGCATCCCCAGTTAGTGTAGTCAGTGGTGTAGACTCATGGGAGTTGCAGCCTAGTAAGATTAAGATTGAAACCCATTCTCTCCCTCTGAACTAGAGGGAGCCTTTTGACTAGTGGAGTCTCCTCTGTGGAATTCCCTTCTGCCTTGCATCTGTAGCAATGTTTGGGCTTATGACACTCATCAAAACACAACATAGTCTGTAGGGAGGTTTTAGGCAATCTCTGAGGAGCAAAGATTGTCTTCCATTTGTGTCTCTGTTGTTGAATATACCTATCATTATTTAATTCTGAATAGTGTTGTCTGTTTTAATGCTTTTTTCTCCTTAAATTGGTCATACATTCATACTTTAGAGAGGAAATTTGTTAAATTAGTTCCCAGGTGAAGGGAGCAATTAACAAACTGCACTACATTTCTTGAAGCTCACAGACAGTAGATATTCTGTTAAGTCCGTGTATGTGAACGGAATGCTTTTGGGACCAACTGTGCTGTGAAGGATTGAATATGCTAAACTTGTTTTCAGAGAAGAATTGCTCCTTCTGTGTCCTATACAGAGGAATAGCTAGTGGTAGCTGGCTCCTATTGGAGCTGATGGGGTAGAGTGTGGAATCACCATAGCCAGCCCCAAAGGGTCAATGTAAGCCAAGTCAATACAACTATATTTACTGCAAAACAAAGGGAGGGGGGTCATTTTTTTAAAAAAAAGGGGGAGATTCTTTGATGCCCAGGAGGACAGGAGTTGGCACCCTGGAAAGCCTAGAGTGAGGACTTTATCAGATCGGGCAATAATCACACAATTATGATGAGACGTTAGCAGGAATGGGTTCCCACTATTGCACAACGTCATCCTGCTCCCATGGCCAGTCTGTGCTCCAGCTGTGAATAAGGCATCATTGTTAATTGATGGGTTAAGTTGTCACTATCGCTGTTTTCACAGTTTTGAAAGTGTGCAGAACCACATCCCACTGTAATCGTGAGATTACAGTGTGAATGGGTGGACCTCTTTACCCCGTCCTCATTGACACCAAGAAAACTTCCAGGTGACAACATGAAGAGGTTCGACAGGATGCTCTTTTTATTAACTTTCCCATTTTGCTGGCAAGGTTTTATATTTGTTTCAGTGCTTGTGTGTGTATTATATTTGTTTTTTAAAAAAATGTTTTCAGTATTTTACATGGACTTGTGTCTTCTCATGATAACAGCTGAGATCTTGCTAACATGGAAGTAAGTGGAAACTACAGCGTTATTAGAAGGCAATGCAAAGACAAGTGTTACTGTAGCAGGACCTTTAATCCCATTCCTAAAATGCTAGTGGTAGATATTTGATAATTTTAGTTATAATGCCACAATATTTCAGCTTTCCTCAGTCTCACATTTTTAGATGCTAGTCTGATAATGTCCCGAGTCATTTGTGAGCTATAGCCCAAATGCCCTTAGAAGGCACATCACCCATTGCAAACACAGTGATGCCCAACCTCTGGGAACAACTTAGGCTGCATCTGCACTGCAGAAATAATCCAGTTTGACACCACTTTAACTGCCATTGGTCGATGCTATGGGATACTGGGATTTGTAGTTTGTTGTGGCACCAGAGCCCTCTGACAGAGAAGGCCAAATATCCCACAAAACTATAAATCCCAGAATTCCATAGCCTTGAGCGATGGCAGTTAAAGAGGAGACAAACTGGATGATTTCTGCAGTGCAGAGGCAGCCTAAATGAATAGCCACTTCAGGGTCATAACAGAATCAGTTCCAAACTGTAAGAATTCTGGTTGTGTGGCAGTGCTGGCTATGGTTGGACCCATCCTACAACAGGAGAGGTGAACCTTCAGCCTTCAAGAGGCGACTGGGTAAATTCATTCAGGATGACTATATAGAATCATAGTTGGAAGAGACCACAGGGGCCATCTAGTTGAACCCCCTGCCCTGTGGAATACACACTCAAAGCATTCCTGATAGATGGCCATCCAGCCTCTGTTTAAAAACCTCCAAAGAAGGAGACCCCACCACTCTCTGAGGCAGGATGTTCCACTGCTGAACAGCTTTCACTGTCAGGAAGTTCTTCCTAATGTTTAGATGGAATCTCTTTTCCTGTAGCTTGAACCCATTGCTCCATGTCCTAGTCTCTGGAGCAGCAGAAAACAAGCTTGCTCCATCCTCAGTATGACATCCCTTCAACTTTTTAAACATGGCTAGCATGTCGCCTCTTAACCTTCAATTCTTCAGGCTAAAGATACCCAGCTCCCTAAGCCACTCCTCATCAGTATCATAGGCAGTTGATCTGTATATATCAATTGTTGGAGATTGGGAGATGGAGGACAAAGTTGTGCTCACATCCTACCGATTGTCTTCCCATTGACAACTGCTTGGCTACTATGTGAGCAAAATGTTGGACAAGATCGACCTTTGTCTGATCCAGCATGACTCTTCCTACATTCACAATATGACTGGGTAGGTAAAGAGCTGCCATGACATGCTCTTGATTTTAGGCTGCTGTAGATTTGGCAGAACATGGAGAAGCACCAGACCCTTTCCAAACCATCCCATTTTGGCTGAAACCTACCAATTTAGCATTAGCCAGCTCCATTTTCTGAAAAATTAAGTGACACATCTAAAGCACAGGTGGTGAGTGACGACTGCTCTGCTGCTCCGGAGCAAACTCTTCCTTTAATGGAAACCAGTAAACGTGCCATGTTGTCTTTGAGAGCTTTTTAGCATGTCACCACAGGCTGATGCTTGCTTTGAGCATGCTCCCCATTGCCTCTCTTCTCTGCTAATTAGGTTCTCGTAAACATTTGTGGTGTTTGAGTGCTCGTCTTACCTCTCTGCTTTCCTCGAACATCCGCTGAATGTACTGTGCCTGTAACTATTAGGTTATCGTGTTGATTCGACACCCCTTTTAATTTAATAGAATAACAGGGAGCAGACTAGCATATCCGTTAATTTTTCAAAACATTTTTATTCCACACAAATTAGCGCAGGTCCTGGAGGGCAAAATGACAAGAGGTTACTAGTAGACTATGTATTTAATTAATTGTAAAAAAGAAAAAAAAAAGAAAATGCTCAAATTGCTTTTACAGTTGTTATTAAAAAGTAGAATCAGTGTTGCCACTGCACGACCATAATTAGCACCCGGGGGAATTAAATATTTAGCATTAGTAATATAACAGCACGAAGGACACAAATTTCTATTTTTGTAATGAAAGCAACACAGTGTAAGTGCAAATGGTGGAGACGACAGCTGTGACAAGTGAAACGGTCTGGGATATTTCAATAAGACACCTCATTGGACAGCTAGTCTTGCCGCATTATTGTTTGGAAAAGATCAGCGAGTTGAAATCCCACTAGAAGCCCATTACCTCAAGTATTTAGACGTCTAATTGCATGCTGTGAGAACAGTTGGGCAAATGTCGCACCGTAATGTGCTTGAAATGTGGAGTTTTACCCGAACAAACCTTCTCAAAAGTTGACCCCTTTTTCTTTTATATTCTTTTTTTCTTTTCTACGGTGTGTGTAAGTGTGAGCACATGGGCAAATGGAGAAAGGCATGAAGGGGGGGGGTTGTTTCTTTACATTTGTTTAATTACATTTTAAGCATAATTGCTTTTGGTGAAACAACATGAAAAGTCAGATCTGGGCCTTTAATGAGCTCTAGTTGGTAGATGGTTAGAAGGACCCAAAGGGATTCATTCACTGAATT
Organism: Gambelia wislizenii; assembly: GCA_030847615.1. NCBI lineage: Eukaryota > Metazoa > Chordata > Lepidosauria > Squamata > Crotaphytidae > Gambelia > Gambelia wislizenii. Next base: position 8,370,304 of record JAUMIR010000008.1, read on the forward strand.
AATGGCATAAAAGGTCTTGGTTTTAAGCACAGTGTGATGGTTGAGCCAGGCTTAAACCCCAGTCACAGAGCTGTGCCCCACTGCAGTTTTCATTCTTAACAGGCCATGTAGAGACTTTAAACAGCTGGCTGTTACAACTGTTCACCTTGTCAAAGGCTATTATATTACCATCTCATAGTGAATTCCAGTTTGGTGTGTGTGTGTGTGTAAAAAAAAGACAAATAAAATCCAGTTGTATGGGAGCCTTTAAAATCAAAAATTAATATTTAAATAAAACTTTTTTATTTTTGTCATTTTTTAGAAAGTTGATGGTGGGAGCTGAAAAATATAGTGATTTAAATGGAGACTTTCCGTTTTAACTCCTCTCTAGAGAATGTCTAAACAAGTACATTCACCGAGAAACATTAGCCTAAACAGAATAGCTGGTCCCAACTAATGTCATTCTTCACTAATTTTCTTTTCAAATGAAGCAACAATTTTTTTTAAAAAAAGCTATTTTCTTCCTGTTGTGAGTGAAAATAGCATAGTTTTTGAAGCCTATTCACAATTTGGGACTTCTGTACAAAATTCACATGTGGTTGTTTTGTGCAGAAAAAAGCATTATTTATTAGGAAATAGCATTTTCCATGCAGGGAATATGCTGCTTTCTGTGCAAAAAACACCATATGAAAATTGTGCAGAGTAAGTGCTGAACTGAGAAGATTCTCATCAGTCCAGGATTCTTCTTGTCAGGTTTTCTCAATGTTGGAAAAGCAAGTTTTTGACCATTAAAAAAAATTTTTTTTAGTATTCTTTTCATTACTAGTCCCAACTAGAGTACACCCACTGCTGAATGATATGTAAATCCCATTGATCCAAGGGATCTTTGTTAGTTTGAACTAGCAGTTGGTTTTAGTCCAAGAGTGGTGATCGTGTGGCCCTCTAAGTGTTGTTGGACTACAACTCCCAGCAGCCCTATCTGTGGAGGTGAAGAATGCTAGGGCTTGTACTCTCAAGAAAGTCTATACGATGGCATAATTCCTACCCCTGATTTAGGCCATTATACATTGGATTCAAAGATGACTTTCTGCTCATGAAAGTTTGGTTTTAATGCTCACCATCATTTCCCCGAAATATATCCTACCTAAGGATACAAAAGAAGTTGAATAATGATAAGCCCTAGGCTTAATAACTTTAAAATGTAATAACAGGGCACAAAATGAAGCAAATACATTAAGCTAAATGTATGGCTGTTGGTCAGTAGGTAGATCCAGATAGGCAAAAAATGTGGAACATCCTAGGATAAATTTTCCCAGGTGGATGCCGATGGTGCTACCTTCCTCATCCAGACATGGACCATTTTCTCACACTCCTTTTCAGCACTGGTTGAAGCAGAAGTAGGCGGGGCTTACCCAAAATTGTTCCAGGACACAGTGGAACAGAAAACAAAACCTCACAACAAGGGTGACAACAAAAGGTGTGGTTTCTCCCAGGAGTTCCTGTAGAACACCCCAGGGTGAGGGGAATGCTGTCTGGCTCTTCAAAACAAAACTGAGAACTAGAAGTATAGATTCCTTGGTCCTGAGCAACATTTGCTCCATCCAGACCTACCCAATCTTTGCCTTAGGATTCTTTACCATAAAATGTCTGCCCACATTCCTGCCTTGTCTATAGCCAACTCTATTATTTTTCATGCCTCCAATGAGTTTGGTTCTAAGCCAGGAGGGAGGAAGTGTGATCCTGAGGTTGGATGTGACAACCAAAGCTGTTTTTGTGCCTCCCAATTGCCACCCCTACTGCCAATTTCCTGACTAGATCTAGATCTAGATACATATGATCTTTCCTGGTTGTATCAAGAATCAGCAATTCAGCTTTTAAATCAGTTGCAGGTGCTCCCTGCACTTCTGAACATCAAAATGATACCCATTTTTCAAAACCAACAGTGGGCTTCTAGCCACTTCAAGGTTTTTCTTTAAAATGGGGGCAGTTTTGGCAGTCCATGTGGCCCACAGAGAGCCCCAAGAGCAGAAAATCTCCCCAACCTGCTAAAACTGCCCACTACCCCCCCCCACATACCTAAGCCTCTACCATTTGTGGTAATTGTGAACTACAATGTTGTATGTTTTTCTGTCATTCTGCTGCAATAAGTAAACCTGGCTGCTGATTTGGTACAATCGCAGCTCTCTGGTAGACCACATGCTGTATATGTAGAAGACTCCAGAATGAATCCCCAGCTCATTCCAAGTAGAGCTGGGAAGGATTCCTGTCTAAAATCCCCATCTAGAATCTTGTGACATCTTAGAGGCTACCATTTTTTGTTTGGGATAAGCTTTCATAGACACTAGCCCACGCCTTCAGGTGCCAGAATGTCAGCGTATCTTATGATGGCAAGCAACGTACAGCTGTTGATAATTTCTTGTGAGCCTCCAAATAATTAAGAGATGTAAGCAAGGCACTTTATTTTGTAGCTTACTTACCTCTGAATTATTTGCTTCTGAATGATGAGGTTTCTACAATGAAACATAGAGTAGTTACAAAAAATGGGTTGCAATTTTCATGTTTTGTCAAGGGTGAGAAACTAGACATCCTCCAGGAAGGAATCTGAAAATAATGACTACCATGGCTTCTGTTTGCCCCACCCAAAGTGCTTCTGTCCAGTAGCCTATATATTCCGTAATAGACTGGATATCTCATCTGTCATGGGGGCTTTGGTCTAAAAGCATACCACCATTAGGCCATGGGATTGTCACCCCCCACAACTCCACCCCCCAAAAAACTGTTCTATACTAGGACAGACTATTGTTTCATCTAGCCCAGCAATGTCCACTCTGACAGTTACTCTCCAAGGCTTCATGCAAAGGCCTTTCAACTAAAAATTCCAGGAATTACACCTGGAACTTCTGCTTGCAAAAGCATGTACTCTGTACTGGAGAGGTATGTCAGTAGAGGGTTGCTCCAAGATCTACTGTTACCAGTCCTGTACAAGATAATATTGCTGAAAAACTACCACTGGAGATCAAACATTCCAATGGGTTACATTCTGTTTTATAGTTCTAGATACTTCTCAACTGTTCAAGTAATTTTAGTGAATCAGATCTGTGTAGCTTTTACGTGCCTTCACAGTTGTTTCATAGTGGCTAGTCTCTTTCTATTGGACTCATGTCATTGGATGGTGTAAAATGTCAAAAATATTCTTGTGCAACGAGATAATCAGTGAAATGAAACATGGCAGGTTGCAAATCAAATACACTGTACCTGCTTTTTATATTGGGGGGGGGGGAGATAAGGTGGCTACAACAAAGGATTATTGAAGTACCTGAAGATATGGTGATGCATCTCATAGGAAAACAAATAGCATAGAAAATGGGAAAACATACCATGAGGTTGGCATTCATATCTGCTCATTCCTACAGCAAAGCCACCAAATTGTTTTGGAGCAAGTGTCAGTTCTGGTTCATATGTGCCCAAGATTGTTTGACAGCCACCTTACAGGTTTGAACAAGGCCGAGAGAGGCTGGCGAAACAAGTGAGCCAGCTCGTGACTCCACTGGTAATTTTTCAACTTCAGGAGCATAAAAGAGCAACAGAACTTACAATGCCATCTTAATCCCGGCTATCATCTCTGAACAAAGCACTCTCCAAGCAATCATCCTTGACAAGTCATACAGAACCTTAAATCTCCTTGAATCAAATTCAGGAGTTAGTTGGTCAGCAAAAAGAAAAGCATGGTGCTCGGAGGTATGGGCTGTGCTCAAACATTTATCATAGTGTAACTATCATATGAAGCTGCCTTAAAAGTAATCTGGAAAGAGGTGGGCAGTCTGGTTAATTCTTTCTTACCTTGATTGGAAGTGGCTCTCCATGGTCAGAAGGCAGGGATGGGGAAAGTACAGATGCTGATCTGTATGTGTCCCACCCCAGGCTTGGCCTGACTCTCCCAGGAGCATTTTATGCGCAGAAATATTATTTTCTGCATAGAAATATTGGCTGGAATTCACAATCACAGTTATAAATATGGAACTCAGAGTCCCACATTCATAACTTATTTGTATTCAGAATCCTTACTTATTCACTAGTGTAGGAAATGCAGGTATTGGTAATCATGGTTTCATTTAATTCCGGCTGGGTGGAGTCTCTCTAGGCATCTGGAGGTCCTCCAGCACAACTCTATGGTTATCTTCTGCCAGAAGTTGACCATACAATCACACTGGAGTACCTCCAGATGCCTAGAGAGATGTCCTCTCTAGGCATTTTCTAGGTTCTCCAGTGTGATTCTATGGTATTCTATGGCAGTTCGCTATTATCTGCAGTTTCTATACATGGTAAGCTAGGAAAGTATCCCTTGCAGATACGGGGTGGGAGGAGAGAATCTGTATGCAGAGATTGCAAAGGTCCCCCAGTCTTGACTTACTGGGTAGCAGCTCCTCTGAGTGATGGAGGCCTATTCTGCTGTTGATCAGGACACGGCATACTGATGCTTCCAGCCCTCTCCCATGAGCGTTCTATGGTCAGAAGCAGGATTGCTGTCACAATTCCTCCTCACACTGGAAATTGCTCATGGGAGAAGGGGTGAAAACATTAATCAGCTACACCCCAATCAACAGGAGAACAGACCCCCATCATTCGCAGCAGCAGATGCCCAGTAAGTCAGCAGTGGGGGAGAGTCAGGCCAGGAGATGCTACTTAGCTACACAAGTAAGATAGTTATCAAATATGTAACTAAGCGGTGTATATGGAATTCTGGCCAATATTTTCTATGCAGCAACTGCTGTTTTCCAGGCCAAAAAACCATGTGCATTTTTCATGCAGAATAAGGACATTATAAGACGTGGCAAAAAGCATGGGATTACAATGTCAGAGTAGCGTGAATGGTCCTGCTATCACATGACATCATTGTCTTTGCATTATTACTCCATGCCCCAGCTGGGAAAAAGGCATCAGTTCTAATTGATGGTAGAAGCCATCAATAGATCGGCAATAGCACTTTTTTCACATTATTGACTGTGTGAGAAAACACGTCCTGCTGTGATCATGAGATTACAGCATGAATGGGTGGTCCTCAGTGAGAAAACCTCCGGATGAGAAAATGAAAATGAAGCACAGGACGCTTTTTTAAAAAATGAACTGTCCCTTTTAGTTTGCACATTTTTATGTTACAGTGCTTGTGTGTTTATTTACTTTGTTAATAAAGGGTCTTTTGGAGTTTTAAGCGCACTTGCGTCTTCTCACAAGAACCACCAAAATCTCGCCCATGCCAAATTGTGAAAGTAAACTCCTGTTCTTAAAGTGCTAGTGGTGGTTGTGCAATAATTCCATGGTGTTTCTTTTGCATGATTACAGCTACATGTGATAATAAGTGTTATAATGCCATGATGTTCCCACCATCTTCGTTTGCGAAATTACAGCATTTTTAGACACTAATCTCTTAATGTCCTAAGTCCTAAACTGCAAAGGTTCTCACCCATCTTAGATTCACCTTGTCAGGATTTCCCAATCCTCAAGAAAGTAGATTTCAACCATTTAAAAAATATGTTTTTGAATATTTGTTCCATACCACTCTAGTACAGGTTTTGTGTCATACACTTCTCTGTCCTCCACTAGAGAGAAGAACAGCTGGAGAATTCATGAGGAAAACTGAGCGGCTGCCTGTTTCACCAGCATCCTCCATCTGTGGCAGTTACCTCACACTCCTGTATGGTAGGGCTGGCCCTGTTCTACTGAAGCAAACAACCAATGGTGCTGTTCTCTTCAGTTCAAAACTTTTAGTATGATTCAAAACCTTTTGCTGATTTTTTTTTAAAAATGTCTCCCTTGCCTCTTAAAAATGAAGCAACTTCAGTGGTTTAAGTATATATAGCAATTTTCTTTAATGAAAGACTTTGGACTAGAAAAAAGTATTTTAAGTGCATTTATTGAAGGACTGCTGCAATTTCCCCCCACCTGCAATTACTTAAAGTAATACTGTTGGCTGTAAATGAATAATTTTACAAGGAGCTGCTTGATGCTCTGATATGGTTTTAAAAACAACAACAACAGTGTCGTTATAAGTTTGGAGAGTTCTCAGGATTTTTCCAGAGCAAATCTCTTCCAAGTTAAACAGCATGGGTGGTGTGTGTGTGTGTGTGTGTGTGTGTGTGGAGAGGAAGAAGATCAATCCTCCCATGTATTGACTGAAAGTGCAAGGAGTGGTGGGTCTTCCAGATGAACCTATCCTTAAGTTTGCATGTGTCAGGACTGGTCCCGGACATGACATTTCCCTGCCAATTTCAGTGTCTCACTATCCTCTGGCTTTTCTTCACAAACGAAGATTCCTCACTATACCCTTGTTAATTTTGTTTTCATTCTTCTGTGCTTGTTAATGTGTGTATATGCTAACGGTGGAAGGGAGTGCAGTGGTCAGTGCAAAGGATGGTCAGATAAGCCGTGCAGCTGTGTTTTAGCTCTGGAAAAATGGGGACTGCAGGAATATTTTTTGGGGGGGGGATACTTTTTTGCTCTCCCACCCTGTAGTTACAACCCTGAGGGGACAAGCCATTGTTGTTGGAATCCTGACCTGCACATACACAGCTTTTGTTGCATGGTCATTCAGCAGCTCAGACTTTGGAACTGCTATGGGAAGTCCACCATCACAGGAGTTCAGTTCTCCTGAGTCTGCTCCCATGGTGTAAAGTATTTTACCATGTTGTCTTATCCTCGATTAAGATCCCAAGCATCACACTTAAAAGGCTCAACTTCTGAATGTGAAATGGGCTTAACCTTGTAGCAAGTTAACCACGATGGGAAATCCATGTTGACTGATCATTTGCAAGCCTGAAATGCTACTTTGCTAAATAACATGTAAGACGTTCCCCTTTCTCCTCCCCACCCCCTGTGTCTTCTTCCTTCCTTCCTTTTTTTTTATGCCTTGTATATGATCGTTAATTAGACAACATTTAATTTGGCTTAACATTTTTTGTGTCAGTTTTGTGAAAGGGAGACTATAATTAGGGAATACAGATCAAGTTCCTGTCAGACTTATAACCTCTCACTCTAATTTAATGCGCACTTCCACAGTGCAATGTCACATGCCGTGTGAAGAATTCCCCCTCTTCTCCACACTGTCTTTTACGCATGGATAGTAACCAAGTTGCCTGTATTACACAACTGACAGCGAAATGGAATCTCTCGCATCGATGTAAGGGCACCCTTTTTGCCAGGATTTAACAACAAATGTTCCCATCAGGCAGATCTACCTGGAGACAACACCTATGAATTTGGAAGATGTATATATGGAGGACAAAAATTCTTTCTTTCCTTAAAAAAATTGTCTGTGTGAAGTTTTGATAAGGTGATCCTTGACAGCTAATAATGAGAGCATTAAAACCATCCTAGCCCATTAAAAAAATAACAAAGACCTGCTGGACAGAAGCAAAAAAAAAAAGCTACATGGCAGCAGCAATAATCAACAGTCACCAACCATCAAAAGCCTCCTACAAGAATCACATTTTGATCAAACATCAACATGATGCAGATGGGTTGGCCACTATGGGAGAAGGATGTGTTGAACTCTTCCTGCCATAAGATAAAGCTGATTATCTCAACCACGAGGTAGGAAACCTGTGGCTTCCAGTAGGGTTCCCAAGTCAGGAGGATACCAGGCCCAGAAAGTTTTGGGCCAAAACCTCAGAGAAAGGATACCTCTTTTAGATGTCATTAAGTACAATAAATGAAGCCTCAACCACAATCACTTAGCCTATAGAAATAAAAATAAACACCAAGTCTAGTAGAGGTAGAAGTATTTCTTTGGTTGGAAATTAAATTTTCTGCAATGGACAAAAAAAAAAAAGCAAAAAAAAAAGCACCCCCTTTGTTTTTGTCATCTTAGAAAGTACTGATTTTAACAGCATGAGAGAGTTGTCCAATAGAAACAAAAAAAGTTTCCCAGGTTTAGAGAGCAGTTTACAGCAGCTGCCCAGATTTATATAATTCTCAAGGTTGTGCTCTCACCCTGAGATTTCTTCACTTTGCCCTGAGGACTGGAGGTAAGGATCCAAGCCCTACACTCCAGATGTTGGCTATAATTTTTATCATGGCTCACTATTGGCTGGGCTAGCTGAGGCTGATGGGACTTGAAAACCAAGAACATCTCATGGACCAAGGGTTCCTCAGACCTTATTTAAACCAACTGCAGTCTCAGTTTAAACCAGGATTGTCACAGTTTGATCTGGGGTTGGCATCAAAACAGCCTTGGTCACTCCGATGGACAACTTCTGTTGAGAAAGAGAGACAGGTGCTACCCTGTGAATTCTTTTTGGCTGCTAAGCAAGTTTTAATAGCATTGGTTACGGGATTTTGTTACACAGGTCTGCAGATTGGGGTGGTAGGAAAGGCAAAGTGATACAGTAGTTCATCTGTACTATGATGAGAAGTTACTCATCACACCAATGACATTTGATCTGTAGAGTCCTTTCAGTTTCCATCTTATCCCCCATACTCTTTAACAACTTTATGAAGCTACTAGATGAGACCATTAGTTTGTTGGAGTCATCCAGTTCTGCTTCTCAATGTCTTCTGAATTAGGTGAGGTCAGAGAGGATCTGAACTGCTCTTTGGATTTGGTTGTGGATAGAGGAGGCCTTAACAGTGAGTTGGTAAAGACAATGAGAAGGGCATGTTATGTTTGGAGAGTAAGGAGACAGTGGCTGTTGACACACTGTAGAAATAATGCAGTTTGACACTGCTTTAACTGCTATTGCTCAGTGCTATGGAATTCTGGGATTTGTAGCTTGGTGGGAGATTTAGCCTTCTCTTCCCGAGAGCTCTGGTGCCACAATAAACTACAAATCCCAGGATTCCATAGGATGGAACTAAGGCAGTTAAAGCGGTGTCAAACTGCATTATTTCTGCAGTGTGCAGCAGCCAGCATGATATTAGGCAATCTTAAGAAAGAAGAAATAAACAAGAACACTTTTCCTTTACTTCTAACAAATGACAACAAAGGACAGGAGCCTACAGGTCAAAGGGCAGAACTCTCTGGAAGGCCAAAGATGTATAATAGAAAGCATGCATTGCTTACTGAGCCAAATCTTTGATGCATAATATATAATCCACATTATCTGACAGTTCGTGATGCTGAAAAAAAGCCTATGTGTCCTATCTGAAGGGAGCCTTTTACAATTCTGTCCTCTTCTTTGTTCAGCTGGGAACAAAGTTTGTCTTCCTGAGTCTGCTAGGCCTTTGATGAGGTTGAGATAACTTCTGAAAGAAAAAGGGTAAAAAAAAAAAAATGAGGCTCAAACAACCAAAGCCCTGTCAGCTTTGAGTCATCTTGTCATTACCACATTTTCACCATATAAGGATTGTGTTGCTTAAACATGCTGGAGTGGAATTCCTCAGGTTCGATCCATTGACAGAAACATGCTGATGAAACAGCAGATGAAATGGGGACAGTTGCTGTAGTCCAGAAGTGGTGGACACCAAGGCAGCTGTGATGAATGATAGCTAATACCTGCTATACAATTATTATTTTTTCCTTCTGAACCAGTTTCTTAAGCTGGAGTCAAGTGTGTTATGCCATTTTGAATCTGTTTTTTAATTTCTCATTAGTTTAGGTTTGGTGTTTAAAGTACACACACAGACACACACACAGAGAGAGACTACACCAAACACCATCACTTTTTTCATGTTCCCTCTGCCAGCAGTAAAATAATTAAAGTAAACTTGCTTTAATCCCTAGCAATCTTTTAAGTGAAAATCTTATTATATGGTCCTTCTGAAAAGTGTGCATCTCCCCCTCCCATTCCTGTATGATCGTGTGCAAATTTCCATAAATTAACTTTAGCTATGGTTATTTTGCCATTCGTAATTAATGTGCCTTAAGCATGATCACAAACTAAAATCTTGCATTTCATTTTTCTAAACAATGGGGGGGGTTCTTGGAGGGGGGGAACCCTTCCCTCTTGAAAAATGCTCTGAAACCATAAAAGAGACCATTTTTCCCCCTGCAAAGTGTGGGGATTCAGTAATTGAGACATGAATGTCCTCTGACCCAACAAGCCAAAGACAGCTGACAACTAGCCAAGTATTGTGACATATCATGGCTGGAATTCTGTTGTTATTATCTTACACATATGTAAAATATTTCACAGAAATAGTTAGACATTTTTGTCCAATGTGGAGTGGACACATTCAGTTCAAGTTTGCAGAAACAAAGTTCCACATGTGGTACCATTGTGTAGGGTTGCATATTGTGTTTGGGTGTGTAAGCATGTTGCACATGGTTGCACATTGCACATTTGACTGTGCATCCTCACAATTCACATCTGAGGCAGTGTAGCACAACTGCCACATAACTTTGTTCCATCTCCCCAATGTCTGCTCCTGAGTTCTTCCTACCCTTGAACTGTACCAACAGAGTATATTAAAAGTGGGTTTTCTCTTTTTCAAGGTATGTCTCCATTCCGGAAATCAGATATCCTACTTCTCTAGAAAGCAGGAACTCTAGCCAGAATCCTATGGTGACATACCTGTGGATATGCATGCATATTTATTATGCATGGATATGCATGCATATGGGAGATTGATCCAGCATGTTGTAGCTGTCTTTTACCTCCATGATATAGGCTTTCAGCTTCTTTTCTTGCCAACCATGATCCTTCTTTGGAGTAAACATTACAAATGTTTATGAGATTCAAGGTGTCTGAAAGTGAAACACTGGGTGATTGACACAGGACATGGCTGGCAGTGGGAAAAAAAATGAGGCACATCTTCTCAGTTAACCCTTCCATAATTACCTGAAGTTAAACCTTTGAGCATGTATGTAAAGCCTACTGTAGGAAAGTTCTTCCAACCATATTCAATTTCAAAGATGTTCTCAAAAATGTTATCCAGTAGTAGGAGGGGCCAAAGGCAAAAAAAGGAGGGAACCAAAACAGCCAGCATATTTTGGCTTAGAGCTCTTACTTTTAACATTTTAGAGGGGGAAAATATGATTAAATCCACAAAATGATGGTGTCACATGGATTGGCTTGCCAGTTTAGGATCATCTCAAACCCTGAGGCTCTCAGACTAAAACCTAAGACCTAGGGATAGTCCCTGGTGATGTCATTAAGCATTATGCATCAAATACCAACCACAGTTGCTCACACCTTGTCATTAAAGCACACACACACACCAACCATATTTTCCTGTTTGTAAATTAAGTTAGAAATCTTAGCCAAAGGAGCTATTCCCAGATCATGATAAAGTGATAGGGTCACCATACTCCGGAAATGACTTGAAGGCACACAACAACAAACAACAACAACAACAAAAACAAGGAAGATGGGGTAATGAACATTTTAATCTAGCCTACTAGCTTCTAGCTAGAAGTTGGATGTAGAGCAGAGCAGAGGTTGAGCTCTGGTACCACAATGACTGTGAGGAAAGGAGGAAGTTAACTAAGGAAATACAGAGACCTCCTCCACATGGCTGGCAGCAACAGATTACTGAAACATTACCAATTATAGTTGAGCTGAAGATTTGAACACAGATCTTTTCTCTCACTTGACCTGAGCCCCCCAAAACTGGAGAATTTGCATTCCTACCTTGAGATGTCTCACAAAGACTGGAGACTCAGGGCCAGTCCCTAAGATCTGACAACCCTACAGAAGAAGAGAAAGGAGTCATTTGAAGAGCCCCGGTAGGACAATCCAGGAATCTAGGAGGCCTAGAGCTGAGGTTGTCTTCTTCTGACCCTGTTCTGTATATTTGCATTGCTAGCTTATGTAGGTAAAATGGCCAATGGAATTCTGTTCAAAATGAGTCTGGAAAGGACTATGAATTTGGTGGACTTTGCCCTATTCCCGTTGGGTCCAATAGGACCGAAGTATTGCATGTAATAAGAGAACAATCTATTGAGGTGTACCCAGTGAAATGGGTGAAATGGCAGCCTACATCTGTCTAGTTAAAGAATAAAAATGTATGTTATCTCATTTTACTGATCTTGTTGGGTTTGAAACCAATGTGACTTTAAACTTTTATTCATCTCCATTTGTTGTCCTAATGAACCGCAAGTTTGATTTAATATTTGCTGCTAGATCAAACACAACTGCAACCAATGAGTTCTGTATGTTACAATAAAGGAGATTCTTGTGTGCAAGCCTCTTTTGAAATGACATATGGGCACCAGAAGTAGATCAAGCTAGGCAGGAAATGATGTTACATTGTACATGTGGCAAAGGAATATAACCTTTTGCAGGGTCAGGCAGCAAAATCGTGTTTTACATAAGCCAGGATTCTCTATACATTTTCATTTCTCATGATGAAGCTAAGCAATTTTTGAACTCCTGGAGTCTAGTCTTCTACAATGGTAAACAACAGTCCTTCCCAAATGGGTTTCTTAATGATACAACTTTGTGTATTGAAAGAATGGTTGCAGAAAACTTAGAGGCTTACCGCATGGCAAAATAAAGCAGCAAAGCGGTCTGAAGATTCCACTTTCTGTGCTGACTTACCACATGACACCGTTGTTCTTCCAGTGTTCTGCCATTCAGGCCCCATGGGAGACTTAGGTTTAAAAAATGGTTTTTTGCTAACGGGTTTTTCCGGTTAGCAAAAAGATGCAGTTTTACCTTGGTCTCCCATGGGACCTGAATGACAATGTCCCCCAAGGAGGAAACAGCCCAGAGTCCAAACAAAACGCCAACCCACCATTGCAGCCACTGCCACCATTTTCCTCACTCTGCTGGGTTCAGGAGAAGCTGGCCAGATGAAGTGATGTGGTGAAGACTTCCAGGGGACAGAACAGGGCAAATGTCCTACATAATATGGACCACAGGGCTCTGAGATGGAGGTAAGCCAGGGTATTTAGTCCATGTAGATAAGCCCCAAGACTCTGGGTGCTCAGGATTCAAATCCCTGCTCAGCTATAGAAACTCACTGAGTGATTTTGGGCAAGTCACACCCTCTCAGCCTCAGAGAAAGGCAACAAACATAGTCCCTCTGAACAAAATCTTGTCAAAAAACCATGTGTTAGGTTTGCCGTGGGGTCACTATAAGTCATAAATGACTAGAAGGCACTCAGCAACAACATCAATTGTAAAACAGAAACAAAACTACCGGTAACCATTTTCTTGTTCTGTAGAATAGATACTAGAATAAAGGCGCACATTTTTGGTTGTGGATTTATTTTGAGGGAGTGATTTGGCCACAGTGAAACAGAATGTATGAGGAGTAGCTTCTCCCTCACAAAAACCAGGAGGGAATGATACTGTGTTTCTAAGTAGGGTTGGCTGAAGAAGAGTGATCCAATAGCCTCAGGCAGCAGGTCCTAGGTGATGAGAAGTGATGGGCAGATGTTGAGGTTGTATGTGCAATCTAGAGGCTCAACTGTTCGCCCTTAAGTCCAATATGCATCACCTGACATGACTGGGACCATGGTAGCCATCTTGCTAGCCTACCAGGAAGTAAAAGATCCTGTGCTGGTGTGAGTGATGAAGCATGAAACCTTTTACTGGACTGACATGGGACAAGATGCAATTTTGTATGGACCACCTTCTTTATTTATGACTTTCAACATCATGAGCATAGTAGGAGTCTGGACACTCACAAATATTACTGATACAATATTATGATAGTGGACAGGCTGTGATGCAAATATTAACAATGCAACATGATGAAACAAATATTAACAATGTGCCATAATGGTGGACTGACCATTGTGGTGCTGGGCGCACCACAGTAACATAAAATAAGAACTCAACTTCAGTATAGTGAACCTAAATAACATGTTACTCTCATGTATAGTCCAGGCAGCTTTGAAGGAAGAGTGAATTGCCAGTCTTGGTTGGTCAGTCTTCTATGGGGAATGCTAGTCTTCTATGAAGAATCAAGGAGGTGCCATTTTGTCCTTCACGTCAGGTAGCAAATCATCTTGGGCTTATCCACAGCTGACCCTAGGCATTTTTTTTCCCTGACCCAACATTGGACTGGCAGATCAATATCTCTTCAACATGAATGATGGGATTGGCTTCTCCACCACACCTGAAGGCAGCAGGATGGCTTGAAGGGATAGGTGAGCCTCCTGGTAAACATCTCTGACCCCTTCTCAACATATGCCACCTGAGGCAGCTACCTCCCTGCTTAATAGTAGGGCCTTACTGCAAGGCTGTTAACCTTATTTATGCATTTGTTAGTGAGGTATGCTTGAAGGACAAATACTGATTTAAGCATCTGCTGTGCAAGCATCCACAGCTACAGTTTGCTCCTTACCCCATCCTGCTAGGACGCTGAGCAACTGAGACAGGCCCACTGCTGCTCTCAGCTGTGCCTTTCTCTTATCTAAACGGAGCTTTTAAACAGCCTGATTTCTGAATTTAGTGGGGGGCTCCCTCCCTCAAAAAGAATCTTACTGATGTATGTGGTGTGGATTATCCTACAACATTTTAACATGCCCTTAACAACACATCATCAGATATATGAAAAAAACAAGTTAATAATGTAAATGCCCACTATCTTTCTTCTTTCCTCCCCACAGCTTCTCTCGCTCTCTCTTTTTTCTAAAAAAGAAAACCATTCTTAATTTAATCCATATACTAAGTGTGCTTTCCAGTTACAAAAATTTATGATATGTATCGGGCAGAAGTGAAATGGTGATACGAAATTGTGACTGATGTAAAACAGACATACAAAATGAGAGGCATTAGGACGCTTGCTTTGAAGTTGGCTAAAGCCAGGAAAGCGATATTCACTTTAAATTAAACCTGCTGTTACAGATACCTACTGGGTGCGGGTAGAGGGTTTTTTTTTTTTAATCCTTCATCCTTCTCTCTCATTCTTTGTACATTGCTTTGTCATTTGCTATGAAGTTTTGGAAATGCGGTCTTAGGGAGGAAGAAGCGAGTTGGCTTTGAAATGACAGCAAGTCAAGGGAGAACATGAACTGCAAAGTTGTGGAGACCTCTTGTCCACTCAACAAAAATACTTCTGGGAGGGAGCCCTTGCCAGGAAAAATGAATGAATGAATGAAAGCTTTGCCTGCCATTGCTTGAAACAATAGACTTTATCAGACAAGCCCCTTAAAATGTTCTTTTTCTGGCATAAAAAAATCCATTTCTATGCCAACAAAAGAACACCCCTCACCACACTTACCTTCTCTCCCGGCAAAGGCTTCCCCAGCAATGAAGATCTCCATTCACTTCCTCATTCAGAATCTTTTGGATTCTCACAAGAAGATGCTCACATGGGAAATTCAAAAATAAAAACAAAAATAAGAAAGTTAAAGTTTTAAAAACCACTGGAACACACTTAAAAAGTCTCATGTAAACTGGAGAGGGTCATAAACAGTGTGTCACTTACCTGGATGTTGCAATCTCACCCAGAAGTGTTCGCACCGGACTGGTCACTCATGCTTCATTCATGTGAGTTTAATGGTGCAAGGTTTCACATGCCTCGAATTCTATGAGGAGTATTTTTGCCACATAGACAAATCTCTGGAGAGTATCTATAGATAGCATTGAGTCAGATGGACCAATGGTTTGACTTGTTATAAGGCAACATCTCAGAAGTATAGGTAGCTGCCATTGGAGGGGTACATTCATGTGACTTGCATACACTTTCTCCCAGAAATCCTGTACATTGTTTCTGTAGATGCTGAGGTGTACTAAATATCAAATGGGCCAACTGACAAAATACGAAGAGGCTTTCTGTCCAGCTCCATCAGCTGTGCTATGGATCCCTGAGAAGCTGCCACCTGGAAATAGCTGAAATATGATGATCCTCAGGCAGAATATCCATATTTAATACCACTGATATCTTATATAGGAACTAAAAGACTTGAAAAGAGGCTCCAGTGAACTGTGTCAATGTCTCAGATCACTGCTGTTTATAGTCTTATGGGCCCAAATCAAGAAGGTCTCCTGTAAAATCTTCTTTATAAAGCACAATCATCCTTTCAGGACCGGCTCCTCATCACAAAGAGTAATGAAATCTTCATTTTCTCTGCAAAGCCTCTTGGAGAAACATTACACTAATGCTTGATAAAGAAAGGATCTTGATGGTTGGATTTAATGCTTTATTCTTGAGCTGATTTTAAAACAGTTATATAAGTGTTAACATATTTCCCTCTTTCTTGGCCAAACAAACGGGATGTATCAGTAGGCAGAGAATACCATAACCCACATATTTTGTGTTCCTTTTCTTCAACATAGCAATGGGCATGATGCTAACTGGCAATGTGCAAGTCTAATGGCTGATTTAATGCCCCGTCAGGATGTTTGGGGGCTAGCCTGTTCCACCCACCCACCCTAGAACATGCCATCCTGGCAGTAAGAATTGGGAAATGTTTTGTTGTTATTAACTACCTTTGAGTCAACTTTGACTCATGGTGACCTTGTGAATGAGACACCTCCAAGATCCTCATCCTCAGCCACTCAACTCAGTTCCTGAAGGCTCAGGACTCAATGGTCTCCTTGACTGAATCTATCCATCTGGTATGTGGCCTTCCTCTCTTTCTACCACCCTCCAACTTTCCTCTCACTATGGTCTTTTTTAGCAAGTCATGTCTTCTCATGATGTGGTGGAAGTACAACAGCCTCAATTTAATCATCTTGGCTTCCAGGGAGAGTTCAGGCTTGATCTGTTCTAGAACCCATTTGTTTGTCTTTTTGGCAATCCATGGTATCTGTAGCATTCTTCTCCAGCACCACATCTCAAATAAGTTGGTTTTCTTTCTATCAGCTTTGTTCACTGTCCAGCTCTCACTTCCATACATGGTGATGTGAAATATGGTGGCTTGGATGATCCTAACTGTAGTGTTCAGTTTTATATCTTTGTACTTTTGGATCATGTTTTGGGGCTACCCTGTTCAACACCACCACCCCTGCCCCGAACGTGCCATCCTGACAGTGGGAATTTTGGAAGCTGTAGAAGCTGAAATTCAATCTATAATTGCCATTATTTGAATAAAACTCTCAAACATTCACAGACACTAAGAACAGCTGAAGCAAATCCACAGCTAAGTTTGCATAAATGCCCAGGGGGGCTTTTTTGCCGTATTCATGCCAGCTCACTCCCTCGCTCCTGCTTTCTCACTCAGCTTCCACTTACCCAATGTTGTGTGATTGTTGCAGTAATTATGGATGCCTTAGGAATACTGGTGGAGTTAGATGAGAATGATATGCCATAATGATAGCTATTTTGCCAAATTTCTAGGGAAATACTCCTTGGGCTCTTGGATCTACTTTCTTCCCCATATATTTGCTTATGAATTCATGATAAAAATGCCAATTCGCTGTAAAAATGTATATGGAAAGAGAAGAGCTTATGATGTTCATTGAATCACAAAACCAATAAAGGAAACCCATTTTGCTAAAACCAGACAATTTTGCAGATGCCAGTCTCAAACAAGGCACTAAAAAGACTCTTTCATTAACATGATTATTAATAGTTGTGGAACATTGCTGGTGGGTAAGCAATCAGTGACTCAGCCGCACATGCCAAGAATTAACAAGAGGAGAGGGGAAATCTGAAAATAAAAAGGTTAAGAGGGCAGACTCTACCCTTCACTTATAGCAATTTGGTACTATTTAAACTTTCATAACCCCACCCTACAGAATCCTGGGATTTGTAGTTTGGCAAGGTACTTAGTAAATCATGGGTATCCTACAGATCCCAGGGGGTACCACAGAATCCTGGGGTTTGCTGTATGGTAAGGTACTTGGAATATCCTGCTAAGGAACACTAGTGCACTTTCTTGAACTATAGCACTAGAGCTCTCTGTAACAAGGAATTCTGAGTACCTTGCAAATTCCAGGATTCCATAGGATGGAGATATGGCAAGTAAAAGGGCATCAGGCTGCTATGTATGTGTAGTATAGGCATATTGTGAGTCCACACTCTTATTCTTCTTGTTTTCAGATCCCACTCCCACATGTATGTGTAAACATATCCTCTCTTGAAGCTCAGTGGCTAGTTTTATTAGTATCAAATAACAATATCTGATTCTAAGTCTAATATGAACACACTTGCTGTGAATTTGTTTCTTACATATGTTGCCTATTCTCAGACCAAGGGTTTTCAGGACATTCTCCATTGATACCACCACCACCCCAACATGTAGGAATACACAATCGAAGCATGCCCAACAGATGGCCATCCACCCTCTGTTTAAAAACCTCCAAAGAAGGAGACTCCACCACACTCCCAGGCAGTGTATTCCACTGCTGAACAGCTCTTACTGTCAGGAAGTTCTTCCTAATGTTTAGGTGGAATCTCTTTTACTATAGTATGAAACCCACTGCTCCATGTCCTTATCTCTGGAGCAACAGAAAACAAGCTTGCTCCATCCTCAATATGACATCCCTTCAAATATTTAAACATGGCTATGATGTCACCTCTTAACCTTCTCTTCTCCAGGCTAAACATACCCAGCTCCCTAAGCCACTCCTCATAGGCCGTGGCTTCCAGACCTCCCGCCATTTTGGCCGCCCTCCTCTGGACACATTCCAGCTTATCAATATCCTTCTTGAATTGTGGTGCTGAGCTGAAACTTCTCAGAACAGAGTCTTCAGAGAAACTGAGAATTGTCTTCCCCTCTTCCACAAAGAAAGGGCATTTGGCCAAATATTTTCTGCAGCATTTGTAGATTGTCATCCCACACAAACACACACATACAAGTAGTCCATGGCCTAGAACAGAGCTATTCCTAGGGCATTGTGAAGGTATTCCAAATGGCAGCTGAACTGAATCAAAGTTGTTGCTATCAAGGGGAGTAGAGAGTGACAAGCCACCATTGCTGATAGTGAGATTCATCCTTCCTCTGGAGAAGCTTTAGTGAAAGCCCTCTCCCCAGTTTTTCATCAGCAGATGTGGAACTAGAAGTGGAACAAAATGAAGGCATCCCCCCCTCCCCAGATAAAAATTCTGCTCCCACATGAAACCTTCCTTCACTCCCCAAATTTTTAGCATTGCACAAAGTGAGACATTGAAAATCACCCACACCTAAAGCTCTTCTATGTGCTGTGTTTGCATTTCCTTGGTGCATTTGCCTTTTCTCCAGATGCTTTTTTTTTTTTTTGGCATACAATCACCCTCCTGAGCTCTGGGAAAAGCAAAGCCCCTAGTTGCTCTTGGTAAAGCCAGAGCTGGGTGCTAGCCTCGCAATGGTGGGCTGGGCTGCCTGTTTGGGCTTCAGCTAGAGTGACTACCGCTGGGGCTCTGCCCTCAGAATGAGAAGTGGTGCTGAGGAGGGGAGAAAATGGTGGTGCTTCAGTGCGGATGGACTGTTCAGATGGCAGTTTTCTCAAGCAAACTCTGGAGAAAACTGAGTTTTTTTTAAAAAAAACAAAGATTAAAAGGATATTGCCCAAGTCTGGTGCAAATAGGACCATATATTGTGTGTCACTATCACACTTTCAGGAAAAAGGCCACACGGCGTGTGGCATTATCAGACTGGATTCAGTGCAGGGGGAATTTGGGGCTTTCACTGGTGTAAACAACCCCTATGTTATGGCTCAGATCCTTATCACAGGCTATGGTGTGTAACTTGATGATGATGGAGCTGGGTTGCTGACAAGATAGACAATCATATTAGTGAATTGTGATGATGCACAACAGGGCACTGCACATGATGTCCCATTCCACAATGGGGGCTCCCACAGTGCAATGGGACATTGCAGAAGGAGGCATTGTGCAATGGACACATTGTGCCTTGGAACATGTTGCGTATCAGGACTATGGTGCTGCAGCCATGCTGCCTACTATGCTTGTACAATGGTTCTGATATGTCTCTGCTCTCTGCAATGACATAATTCCAATTTATGCAATCCTAAATTGGGTTCCAATGATGTCACATTCTAGCAAGATTCCAACTTATAGTTTTTATACAAAACTTACTGCATTTTCAGTGTGTGATTACAAAAGGAGAAGGAGGAGGAAGAGAAGGAGAAGTGGTGACGAAGGGGGAATTCATAGGATTTGAATGCGGGCTAGGCTTGTTAATATAAGCTGTCTCATTTCCAAAAAACAGATTTTCTTGAAGTTGACAGCTATGAAATTATATGTTCATGAATAGCTAGTCAGCTCTTCTGACCATTGAGCAATAATAGTTGGAGGTTTCTCTTTCTAGCTTTAGAGTATGCGTCTTTTGGTAACAGTAAGAACATGCCACATCCAACCACATTGACCAATTGATTCCATGTCCCAGTAATATAATTGAAAAGAACATGTGTGTCTACCAATATCAAAGATTTTTTTCACTGCAAAATTGATACACTGCAATACATCCAACTGAATAGTGGTAACCCTCGAAGATACCCACATTGTATGACACAGAAAAGCATTGTGAATATGATATCACTAATAGTGAGAAGCATCCTGTATATGGAAGTCAGCATGGTATATTTGTTTGGGCATTGGACTATGACTCTGGAGACTAAGGCCCGAATCCCCACTTAGCCATGGAAACCCACTGGGTGACCTTAGGGCAGCCACACTCTCTCAGCCTCAGAAGAAGGCAATGGCAAACCCCCTCTGAACATATCTTGCTAAGAAAACCTGATAGTAGGGTTGCCATAAGTTGGAAATGACTTGAAGGCATGCAACAACAATAATACCCCAAACATCAGATTTTGCTGAACCAAACAAAATAATAAATCTAAAGAAATGTTAGATATTAAAGCATTTCATTGGTTGATAGGTACAGGATGAGCTATACTATCATTTGAAATATTTTGTACTATAAAAACCCATTTGCTTGATCCAAGAATCACCAGGCTTGGCAAGTTATCTCATGGGATCAAGACAGATAACACAGTAAGGTTCTCAACCTGATCTGTCAATTGCTTACAGAACCCTTCTGAAGAAACACTTTGGGGCGTTTTGCTCTCAAATGCAAATGTTCTGCTAAACGTAACCTAAAACAATTTATGGACCTATTTTGACCAAAGTTGATGTTTATCATTAGATTGATATCCTGAACATTTTTGTGCAACTTTGGAACCTGCCAGCAAACTTTCACTTTTTGTGGGGGTGGGAGAGATTGCTGGATTTCATTGATTTTGCATAGAATGAAACATGAAACAAATTTTAGGGATCATAGGTACTACCAATCAAACTTTTGTTTCATTCAAATCATAGGCAAAATTATTGACATCAATCCAAGCAACACTGGATAAAATTCTTTGCAGAAAATTAATCTGTCCTGCTGATTCCAAGCATTTGCTCTTTTATATTAAATTTTCATAACTCTACTGTTCGAAAGTCCCTTTTTCGAGAAGAGGAATGGATCATTACTATGCAGATGTCAATCTTTTTCATTTTCATGTAGGTTCCATTATTATTTCATTATCCCTCCCCTCCTCCATTTGTTTTTGCTAAGTCTGCTGTTCATCTCAGGCTCATCTTAATGGGACTTGAAATGTGCAAATGTCCAGTAATAAGATGTCCAGTAATAGGCCTAACTATGACTCTTTGGTGGAATAAGGAACAACGTAGACCTCCAGATGGTGCTTAGAGATAACTGTAAGTAACTCAGAAGCTAAGAGTGAGCTTGATTATCTTTTGAGACTTTTTCCATAATTAATATCTTGAAAGCAAGAGTGGGGGTGGGTTAAAGCTAATGCAAGCCGACAGCTAGCCTTTATATTATTACTGCTGATGTTGACATCTGGTGGTTAAGACTTCCTTCTCAAGCAATCAAAGTATTTAGAGATTGGAGTGGTGGGTCAAACATTTGGCCCTCTGGAAGTATTGGACTTTAACTCCCAGAAGTAATAGTCAACATGACTAATGGCCAGGGATTTTATGAACTAAAGTCCAGAACATCTAAAGGACTAATAGTTAATAAGTATTGCCTTTGACTGAAGGATACATCTCATAATGATGTGGATTGGAGCATATCGCAACGACACCTCATCAGTAGGGTAAAACTAACCTGTCTCACGACGGTCTAATCACGACTGGAGCATAATTCTTGTATAATTCAGTTCACAGTAGGGAGTGTAGCAAGTCGGTTGTTATCCTGACTACCAGCTTTGTATATTGAGATGAGGAAAGAATGTCCATATGCATTCTGCAGAAACACAATCTCATGTGTGTAAGCCCAAATTGTGTTGCTAGTTACTGGACTCCCCCACCCCCTTCAAGACAGACTGGGCCGCATGGTTTTGCATAATTTTGACCTATCGCTATTCAAGTTTGTGCATGTTGGTCATATTTAAACATTCTTTCTTTTGGTGGGCCTGTAGACATAGTTGGAGTACCAGAAAATAGGGCCAGGTACTGTTCTCCAGTCCTTATGGCAAAGTGGAAGAATCTTACGGTGAGAGCACTGTCTTAAAAAAAACATGTACTCACACATACACACCTGCAAATGTATTCTTTATTTGTTAGACTTGATTTTTTTTTTTAAAAAAAAACTGAATGTCATACCTTGCACCTGTGGTTGATACTTAATGTATCATGCTTGATGACTTCACCAGAGCCCACCTCCTATAACAAGGAGCAGTTCCTAGGTCTCAGGTTTTGTTACTAAAAACTCAACGCCTAGAATAGTCCTGACCTGGCAACTCTAGACACAGCAGAGACTATATGTTTGGCCCTGTCATTAGGCAGAGTGAGGAAATGCCTCAGAGATCAGATTGTTAGGCATCATGGCAGGACAGCAAATTATTAGTGATTTAACTGTGATTATTATATAGGGCACTCAGAAATTGGTAAGCTCTGAAAAAACTTACATTGTGTCCTAAAAATGTTGCATCGTTGAGGTAGGTATGTTTGTGTTGGGTGATGCTATCTCACATTTTAAAAATCCAGCTATCTTTAAGATTCTGGCATCATTGTAAGATGAGGTTATTTGTCTAGGGCAGCAGACAATTGTTATTTATTTTTATTTTTGCTTGACCAAAAGCCAATTACACAGGTTGGTTCTAGTCCCTTGTTAAAAGAGGATTTCTACCTCCCCCTTCCTTTGGCATTAATTTTAATGCTTAAATAGCATGTGCATTTTCCTAAGGCTGCATAAAGATATGTTTTAGTGGAAGGTTAGCCTGGTTGGAAAGATTCAATGCTCAGTGAAGCCTTTCGCATATATAGAATACTGAATATCTAAACCGTTACTTAGCATCAAAATCAGTTATGGTTGTCTGGCTGATGGACAATTTTTGCTTGACCCAGTCTCTTTGTAAGTGACCTATACTGTCTAGACAGTTGCATGTTATTTATACATTCATTTCAGAGTCTTATATAGTTCTTTTTAACTAAACTTGAGGATGCGAATTTTGCTATTGGCTTCATTTTCTGATAACTGTTTGGAGTGTGCCTATGTGGAGTTTGTGAGTATGGACTCCAAATAATACATTCACGCTTTCATATACATCTTTTGACAAGCCTATCCATTGTTGCTGGCTTATCACCCTCAAAGTTGAGGCTTTTTTTAAAAAAAGGACATGCTGTTTTTATTTTTGTACTGGGTCAACCAACAAGTAAGTTACTTTATGGCTTGCTAATTTCAAAGAAAACCAATCAATTTTTCTTGATCCTTTTGGGATGGCAAGGGTATTCCAGAAGTGGGGGGGGGGAATTGGTGGGATTTTTTTTAAAGCTTGCTAGCATCTCTGTGCTGAAAAATGCCAGAAGGCTTAAAAATGAAAGATTCTGCCCCCCACCCACCCCGCTTTGCTGCCAAGCAATTTCCGACAGTGTAAAAAGGAGGTCATGTTGAAACAACCCTGAAACTACTTAGTACGAGAAAAGCTTGCACAGAGGTAAGCTGTTATAGACCTTGATAACAGGAGAGTTTCTCCCCAGCATCATGATCAAGGGAGAGGGGGAGAGGGCATGAAGGAACATGAAATGTAGATGTTCAGTGGAGATCTTCTTGGGGACCTGTAGCTGATCAGTTCATAGATTTTTCTTTCTTTCTTTCTTTTGCAAAAGACACTTGCCGTTATGTGTCAGTTACTGTAAAGGCTGCGGTGAGGGGGGAAAGACAAAGTCTACCTATGGTTTTAGGTATTTGCATCTGGACTTTATTAAGGTGGCTGCTGTTTGGATTATTTTTTTTAAAAAAAGGAAAAGACATTGTATTTGATATTTTTAATGGAAAGCATGTGGATAACTCTAACAGCCACTAATTGATATGGGTAGCTAGGATACTGTGGCAATGAGTTAAAAAACAAAACACAGAGATCTGCATAGTCCAAAGTTACTTTTTTTTAACAGCAACACCCCAAATCCTTCAGTTTTATTTCCACAACCTTGAACTGAATGTAGCTGTAACGCATCAGACAATAATTTCCATCCATTTTTATGAGGGAATTTACACATGTGTAAGATCCCAGCAGGACTCTGGCTATTGTCTATTACTTTGTTCAAGGAGACACCACCTGGCCTACAAGCTGGTGGATTCTAGGAGGTGACATCCCCCCAAACTAACTTTTCCAAGGTCTGTGCACAGGTCTCCTTGAACATAGTAAAAGAAAATGGCCAGAATCCTGTCAGTGTCTTACACATGAGTAAATCTCCACATTAAAGTGGTTGGTCGCTCCGGTCTGCTGTGGAACAGCTATATTCAATTTGAGGTTATGAAATCAGAATTGTTCACATGGTGCCATTATGCATGGGTGTGCATTGAACATGGGTGTGCATTGCCTATGGATGCACATGCATATATGGTTGCACATGTCTTGGTTCAGATTTGCAACATTGCATAACACAATTATTGAGTAACTGCTCATGCATAGATTTATAATATAAGATTTAAGATTTTGGCTAAGAGCTTATCTACACCAGCCAGGATACACCAGCTCCCCACCAGTATATTTTAGCTGTGGAACTGGCCTGTTCTGCCCCTGTTACCTTGAGAAAACAGGCTGGAGTCCAAATAGAATGCCAGCCCATCACTGCAGTCACTGCCAGCACCATTTTTCTTGCTCCACCAGGTCCAGAGGAAGCCAGCCGCACCATGTGGCAAGTCCCCTGCATGTGACCAGCCTTGGTTACATACTGCAGGCCTGCTGTCTGGATCTGGACCTGGCAGCAGCCGCAGCAAGAACCAGCCTGCTGGAATGGGCTCCCGTGGACACACAGGGCCCAATCTCTTCTGTCCTGGTGCAAACAGTTTAAAGCAGGTATTATTTTAAATCATGTTAAAGGGCTCTACTCTGGCTTGCCCCTGTCTGAGCCCTGTTTCTGCCCCAGGGGTGGTGAGAACTAACTGGGGGCAGATTGGAGCAAACACCCTGCATAGTTTGGATTGCAGGGCTCACCAACGTGGGTAGATCAGGATAAATTGCCCGTGTATAGAAGACCTGAGGGTTCTTGTATAGGGGTGTGTGTGTGTGTATGTGTGTGTATCATTATTAAATAAGAGCTCATATTCAAAACCACAGAATATAGATTAAACTGCAATTCTAAGGTCATCTAGAAATCTATTAAATAAACAAATAAGACTTGAAGCTATAGATACTCATCTGGAAGCAAGCCCCTTGCAACTCAATAGGGCTTACCTCTGAGTAGCTGTATATGGGGAAACTGACCATTCCCATGTGAACTTGCATAATCTTTGAAATCAGTCTTGGGGCCCTGGCTTTTGGTTCTACCCATATGTGAGATCCAGGGTTGCCTAATATCAGGGTATTGGTTGAGGACTCAGGAAACTGTTTTGCATCTCTGTGTCGATTTCATCCATATCTCCCATATGCTCATTTCCATAAACAGCTGATCCAGAAGTGGTTCCATTCTCTCAATCCTTGCCTTCCCCACCCACCCCTGCAATATCACAAGGACCTCCTCCTTGGTCTCAGTTTTTGGTCCTGAAATCTTTGGGAATGGAATATTGCTGACATGGGAACCATAGCTAAGTTCAGAGGTTGTCATGGGGAAATGTAATAGAGGCCTTCCCAGTGGTAGCATCATAATTATAATTGTATCAGAGTTGTATCAAGTTCTCAGTCATCCATCCATGGACACATGGACTACTTTCTACTTAGTAATGTCTTGTTTTCATTTTGCACACCATGCTATTTTAGTCCTACTTCTTTTTGATACCTTATTATGGATGAGTCAGCATTGAGTCTACCTCGTCCTTTTTGTCTCAATGATGTCTTGTTTTATTGTTGTTTTTAACTGTAATACATTTTTTTCACCCCTCTCTTTTCTTTTTTAAAAACAAGAATCCACTAAGCTATTTGAATTTTTGAAAAATACAAGATAGAAATAATCATTGAACAAAACTATGCCTTCCTCAATACCCTTGAGACTTCTGGGTTGGCATCAACATTGGATCTGACAATACAATATTTGCTCACACTTGGCCTTCTCAGAAAGAGGAGAAGGAAGAGATGTGAATGCACTAAAGATAGAATTCAAGGAAGGTGACAGTAGGCTCTCTATAGAAAATATCAGTTCCAGGCAGCAGTGGCTGGTTCCTCTGATGACAGTGGCTTTTAGTCTGGATTTTAAAGGAGTTATCCAGGGTGCTGAACCAGAATAGGTTCAGGACCCTGGAGAGCCATTTGAATAGCTTCTTTAAAGTTTACCCAGGGGAGATTCACTGCCACATTGACATAGGAGCCACAAGCCATTACTGATCCCATCACTGGTTAGGACTGGTGCAGCAGGCCAATTAGCTTAGTGTAGCTCAGTCTCTAGTATCCTTATTCTGCTAGTCTCAGTGAGTGACGCCAAAACTGTCAGCACAAAGAGGACAATGAATTATGAAAAAAGAGGTTAGGCATACAGAGAGTGACTACAGTTTCACAGCCCACTGCAGATTAGAATCTGGACCTCCCAATCCCCTGTCCAGCAGAGAAACCACAACACCATACTGCCTTTCAAAGAGGATTCGATAAATTAGGCAACAGGTCTTCCAAAAGCTATTAACCCCAAAGGCTTCAGAAAGCATCTGGGTTCACAGGCCAATTGCTGAGGAATGATTGTAGGATAGACTGATGCCTTAAAGCTTTGCTTTATGAACTGCCCAAAGGCAGTATGCAGTGTGGGAAGTGGAATACTGGATGAAGTTGTTGGAAGTAAAAAGGCATCAAGATATGTTTCAGATATTATAATCAGATAGATAGTTCCACCTGTTTTCCTCTTTCTTTCTTTTTTTAAAACTTTAAGTCTATGTGCTTTGGTCTTTTGCTTCCTTCCTGCCTTTAAGAAAGACAGCCTCTGTTCCCTTTTCTAAGAAGGATGTAGCTTTATGGGGTCTTATCCTCATAGTTGCTAGCCTCCCCCTATGGATAGGATCCAGCTTTAGGGTCTCCTGTAATCTGGGACCCTTTAACACTAAAGAATTGCAGCCGTATGATTCCACTTTAGCTGCCATGGCAACATCCTATAGAATCCTGGGACTCACAGTTTAGAGAGGGGCATTTAGAATTCTCAATCTGGAGAGCTCTAGTACGAACTCTAGGATTCCAGAGGACACAACCATAACTGTTAAAGTGGAATCGTAGTGCTATATTTTGAGGTCTGAAGGGGCAAGTCAAGTTCATTTCCTTGGTGTATCTCCTTTCTGATACAATGGAGTTTTACTTTTTACCTTATGAAAGCATACAGAACAAATATTCCTATTTCTGCTATAAGGTGACATTGCACCATCCTGTTGTGTTGTGCTAGCGTAAGAACCAAATATTCTTACCTAGATAGACCAAGGGTGTGGAACTTGTGATATTCCAGGTGTTTTATAACTTATATTTCTATCTTTAATGTACACTCTCACTGTTCTGGCAAGAACGGTTGCTGAGAGCAGCCAAGAGTAATAGAGTATAGATGAAAAGCAATCTCTTAATTAAAATGTAATATTAAAAACAAATAAATGAGAAATGCAATGAAAACCATGTCAATAAAAGCCAAGGCCAGCAGCAAACTGGCTAGTTTCCCTTCAACAGCAAACTAGCTTTGCATGTCAATGGTGCCTCAGAATGGAAATAACTTTGCTATCACACAGTCAAGAAAAAGAGAACTAATCTAACCCGCTTCTCTTAGCAGGGAGTTCCAGAGTCTGGGAGCAGCCACCAAGCAGCCGCCGTGCTGTTGGACTCCAAATCCCACCATCTTCTTCCAGGATGCCCAGTGGTCAGGAATGAAGGTGATTGATACTCCAGTATTATCTGGAAGGCCAACAGTTGCCTGTCTTGGAGACAGACCATTAGATTGATCCAACACTGGCTGGCATCCTGTATTGCAGTTAAGTTGCAGGTTTGCAACCTAGAATTACAGAGCCACAACTGAAGCATAAGCTTTTGTAGACTGGGGCTGCTGACACACTGTATTAATAATGCAGTTTGACACTGCTTTAACTGCCTAGGCTCAAGGCTATGGAATTCTGGGATTTGTAGTTTTGTGAGCTATTTATCCTTCTCTTTCAGAGAGCTCTGGTGCCACAACAAACCAAAAATCCCAGGATTCCACAGGATGGATCCGTATAGTTAAAGCGGCATCAAACTGCATTATTCTGCAATGTGTCAGCAGCTCCAGTCTACAAACCAGAAAAACCCATTAGCAAAAAGACACAGTTTTACCTTAGTCCCCCATGGGACCGGAATGAAAGAACAGTGGAAGAATGACACTGTCATGTGGTAAGGCAGCATGGAAGATGGAACGTTTCTGCTCCCCTGCCACTTTTCTTCAGAGTGCAGTAAGCCCCAAGATCTGCTCTGTATTCATTAATACAGTAGGACCCGCTGTATCCGCTGATTCATTGTCCACTGATTCAGTTATCCTCAACACAGCACACCTACCTAGAAAGGATGCATTTCCTAGAAAGTGCATCATCCCTAGCCATTTTCTAGGTCCTCCAAGGCAAGTCTATGGTATTTTAAATTGGAAGTCCCATTATTTTCAAAGGCATTCACTGTTATCTGTGGTTTTCAGTATCCATGCTCCCCCGAACCAATCCCAGCGGATATGGGGGTCCTATTGTACTATATATTTACAATCATGACACTATTACAACAATTGTAAATGCCCCCACAAACTTACCTTTATAGCCAGCAGCCACTCCAAGCAACAGAGGCCTGTTCTGCTGGAGATTTGGGCACAGCAGGATGATATTTCCAGCCCCCTCCCACCTGTGATCTCTTATGCAATGAAGAGTTGCAATAGGGGTCCTGCTTCTGATTGTTGCGGCCTCACTCACTGGTGGGAGGGGACTGGAAATGTCTTTCCTGCAGCACCCTGGTTGCTAGAAGAACAGATCTGCTGCTGCTGGCTGTTAAGGTAGGGTTTTTTGGGGGGTGGGTGGGTGGGTCTGATGATGCATTTGTAACTAAGCAGAGGATATAACAGTTTTTATGGGTAATTATCAGGATAAGGTTGATTTCACTTTCTAAACTACAATTGGTCACCAAAATATTGGAGGTGGGTGGGGTGGGGGGACAATCTTTCCCTAGACATATTTTCCAGATCTTGGATGTGGGGAAGAAATTCAACATGGATGTCTAAGAGCTTGTCTCTTTCCATCCGGTGAATCTTTCTGTTTTGCTAATATGGTAGAAGATTAATTTCTCACACTGCACACAGCCTCGACTTTGGGTGCTCATGTTTAGTGATGTGTGGAGCCTTCCAATAAGTTTAGTGCTTCTTTTTTCATCCACCGTTGGGAAGTATATTTAAAAGCAATTGCCTTTTATAGATTTAAATTACAAAAGTCCTGATATCATGTAAAAAGCCCCGGCAAGTCATGCAAGCATACAAATGTGGAAATCTTAAGGGGACCCAGGAAGATACTTGGGACTAATATGAATGTAAATAGGATTAGCTGCCTGCATTAGTGTCTGAAATGCAATTTAAAGTGCTTTGCTTTTTGGTTGCTCTTAAGATATAGTTGGAAATATATATTTTACCAGCACTCAGATGTACCACTAATTATTGATTCCAAAATCCCCCCTCCCACTCAATCCCTGCTTTTAAAAAAGAGTGCATTACAAAGTTGTTATTATTTATTGACAACTCTGTTACTAACAGATTTTTTCCTTCCTTTTATAGTAAGGGAAATTGCCATTGCTTTAAATTGGCTGTCAAAGGATATTTGAAACCATAGTGGTAGAGCAGAGAACAAAGGCATTGTCAAAGACACACACACACACACACACACACAGAGGGGATAAGATTTAGACATACAGCTAGCCTTGCATTGACATGCTTAGAGAAGACACATTCGGCAACTCAATCTTTGAGCTCAGTGGCAAAAACGGGGGATGGGGTAGATGTGATAAACATATTTAAAAAAGGATACAGATTTATTTATTTTTTCTTAATATGAAGTAGGGTTATTTCTCTCTTGCTGAAAGGAAGGGAGACAATCATTGCTGACAGACTAGAGTGTTCCCTGAATGTTTCTGAATTTTTTGAGATTTATAGCCATAGAGGTGGTTAATAAAAAGTTTGATGGGAGAGGGAAATTAAAATCTGCAACAATACTTCCTCTTTGTGTGTGTGTGTGTTGGCTGTAGAAATATCTAGCTTGCAGATCTATCTTTTGGCATGGTCCTAATGCTTTCTATTTTCAGGGTTTAAAAAAAAAACCTACCAGCTTGCATACTAACACATGCTTCTCAACCTTACCATTCCAGATGTTTGAGACTTCAGAGCCCATAATACCTGACCATTGGCCATGCTGGCAGGAGCTTCTTGGGAGCTGATGTGTGGAGGACTGAAGGCTGAGAAATGCTGTACTACAGTACAATGCTGTTCAACACCAGGGAGCCTCTCATTCTTTTTTTTAATCCTGTAGATCAGTGGCTCTTAACCACTTTTACTTTACCAGGGACCCCCTTTAAATACCTTTTGTTGCCATGGACCTTCAAGACTTAACTCAAGATTTAATATAATAATAATAATAATAATAATAATAATACAATTACACAGTCCATTCAACCTTCCCTCAGAGGCACTGGAAGGGGAAGGAAGACTTTTCTCCTGCTTCTTCCTAAAGGTTTGTGGCTGGAGCGGGTTGAATGGCAATGTGCAGGCCAAGCCAGCCAGCCATACTTTGCCATGGCTCCTGTCATGTGGCCACTCCACTGCAGGGAGGAGGTGGGCCAAGCAGCCTTCAAACCTTTGCAGACCCCCTGTGAGGACATTGCGGCCCCCTGGGGGCCTTTGGACCACAGGTTAAGAACCACTGCTGTAGATCATGGTGGTTTCCTCTGGTAACAGCATGGCTACATTGGGAGTATCCGTTGCATAAGAGCTAAGTAATTGGACCTGGGGCCCTATCACACATCAAAATTATAGCACTATGATTCTAGTTTAACTGATGTGGCAGTGTCCTATGGAATCCTGGGGTTTGTTGTTTAGAGTTCTCTGGTTGAGATTTCTAAATGCCCCTCTCCAAACTGTGTGTCCCAGGGTTTCATAGGATGTTTCCATGGCAACTAAAGTGGAATCATACGGCTTTAACTGTGAAAGAGCCTTGTGTATCAGTGTATATGGCATCCTTCAGGAGATGCCATGCCACCAGGACTCATGGCTGGAAAGTGACTTTCCAGAAGAACGAATATACAGCTTAAGTCTCCCTAATCCAGAATTCTGAAATTCAAAATATTCCAAAATCCAAAATGTTCACATGGGTGGCTGAGATAGTGACACCTTTATTTTCTGATGGTTCAAAGTACATAATCTTTGTTTCATACACAACACTGTTATAAAATTACCTCCAGGCTAAGTGTATAAGGTGTATATGAAACATAAACAAATTTCATGTTTAGACTTGTGTCTCATCTTCAAAATATCTCATTACAAGGTATGTATATGCAAGTATTCCAAGATCCAAAATACCTCTAGTCCCAAGCATTTCGGATAAGGGAGAGTCAACCTGTAACAATGTGCTGAAGTTACCCATAAGTGAGTAGTGATGGCTGATGCTCTGGGCCCGTGAATTCATCCTTCTAAGACCTTGAAAACTTTTGGTGATTCTGGGAGTTAAATGCCTCAATCCCAAATTCTATCATTGCTCACTTATGAATGGCTATAGCAAGCAGGGCCTGCTTAGAACATATTAAGGCCCTAAGTTATTTAAAGTTTAAGAAGCTTCATAGAATTTCCAAAAAAATCTGGACAATTGTAACAATTGTGTAAAAGTTGAAATTTAGCTGTATTTTTTTTTTAAGAGAGAGGGAGACACCCCTCACAATTTTAGGCCCTCAATGGCTAGCACATACCCTCCAACTGTCTCAGTTTGGCAAGGACAGTCCTGATTAATCCTCTGCCATCCCATGTTCCCAGCTGCTCTTAAAATTTCCCGGTTTCTCTCTTCTCCTCCCACATTTCCACATTCCCAGGTGAAAGGAAATAGCTGCAGCCTCTCCTAAGCTTGACTGTTTTTTTTCTTCTCATTAATCACTTTTGCTATCATGACCTCTCTTTGCTATTGCCTGACAACATGACATGCACCTCAGTTTTCATCTATGAAAAGCTGGAGCCTATGGGAACACTCTGAAGCTGCATTTAAAGCAACCTCACTAGCAGTTTCACTATTTTTTTTCCCAGGCTCACACACTTAATACCCCCAGATCTCAGGACCAGGCCCTGAGTGTCTGGGCCTGGACCTTCTTCTCCAGTCCTCAGGGTAAGGAGGAAGAATCTCTGGGTGAGAGCACTGTCTTGAAAAGTGTGTGCATTTTTTTTCCTTGGGTTAGACCAGTGATGGGCAAACTTTTGATCTTGGTGTGTCAAACTTCATCAAAAAACTGAGTGGTGTGTCACTTTGAGGAAAAAACATTATCTCTGTCGGCAGAAGTGAGGGCAAAGATCCCTGCTTAACCGGAAGTCCCAGAACTAGACACTCTGTGCCGGACTTCTGTTGTTTTGGCCTACAGACCTCCGGCACAGAGTGTCTAATAGGGGAGGATGAAACATTTGTGACTACAGTTGTCCCTCCACATTTGTGGGTTTCACATTTGCGGTTCCACATATTTGTGGATTCCGGCTTTGCGGAGGGTGGGAGAGGGGAGGAAAATGGGACTGGAGCTTCGAAGCCCCGATCGCCACTTTAGAGAGGGTGGTGAGGTTGCAGGCAGGGGGAGGAGGCCTACGGCCGCGTGTCATCAGAAATGGCTATGCGTGTCAGTGCTGACACGCGTGTCATAGGTTCGCCATCACTGGGTTAGACTGACCCCACCTCCCGCATTTGAATCACATATTCAGAGCACCTGTGGTTGCTACTTAATGTATCGTACTTAGGGTGCCTCTACACTGTAGAAATGATGCTGTTTGACACCACTAACTGCCATGGTTCTGTCCTACAGAATCCTGGGATTTGTAGTTTGGTGAGGCACCAGCGTACTTGGGCAGAGAAGGCTAAAAACCTTGTGAAACTACAGATCCCAGGATTCCATAGGATGGAACTACTGCATTATTTCTACAGTGTAAATACACCCTCACCTGATCTGCACACTGAGACATTACAAGGAGCTGCCCCATGGGCTCATGCTTTTGTCATGCATTGTCAGGGCCCGGGATGGTCCCAACCTGGCACCCCTACAAGTAGTAGTGGCAAGGAAAGGCAATGTGTCCCTTCTTGCACATCACAAGCAGGTTTCTTCTTTCTGCAGCTAGTGTCTGCAACAGGGTAGAGAAGCATCAAAAGGAAACGAGCCATGCCCACCCTCCTGTAGTTTGAAGAGTGATTCAGATCTTCTTCAGTCTATATTGCTAAGAATGGCTGATATCTAATGATGTTTAATGATACACAAATTAAACATGAGCACAAATGAAACCCAAATACAGCTCAGAAGTGTTTACAGAAATCAAAATAAATGAGTGTTCATAGGTTTATTTTTTAAAAAAATACATATTTTAAATATTTTTTTCCAACTGTTCAGGTTGAATTAATGCAAGGGACATGAATATGTATAGGGAGTGTTAATTCTTTAGGGTTTTGAAAATTCTTACAACCACATAATTAAATGAGTGCCTTTAGAAATACTGATAAAACCCATTGCCATTCAAATATCCATATAAGACAACAGGAGCTGTAAGCTCTAGGCTTTGGAGATTACTTTGGCCATCAGCCAGTATTTATCACAACATTTCCATCTTGGAAGATAAAATTTAATCATTTTTATTTAAATATAAATCAAAATTAATGCAGCTTCTTAAAAGGAGATGGCATAAACTAATCACAATATCTTTATTTTAAGAGATGCTTTGGTTCCATTGTCTTCATTCAACGCTGAAATGCCAGCCTTTGTTGTTCTTGGTTCTTCTTTTTCTCTCTCTCTCCCTAGTCTTTGGGTTTCTCCCTTCCCACTTTTTTTCAGGGTGCATGAGGAAAGGAGATCTGACCCAAATTCCGCTCTATCTTCTAATTTTGCCAAGATCAAAAGCATTTCTAATGCTTTGACATGTTGCCTTTCTAATGGGTGATGATACCTAGAAATAATGTATTGGGGATTTCTCTCTTAGTTGCAGAGGCACAACCAAACTGCTATCTACTTTTCTTTTGTTCCTGAGGAGTATTGTAAAAATATGTGAGTTTAGCTTTTGATGCCTCTTGATTTTTTTCATGGGGAAAAAAATCCTCAAGTTCTTTTCAACTTCTCTGTAAAACAAAAAAAAAGTACAAATTTAGGTAAGTTATTATTTTA
Organism: Gambelia wislizenii; assembly: GCA_030847615.1. Classification (NCBI taxonomy): domain Eukaryota; kingdom Metazoa; phylum Chordata; class Lepidosauria; order Squamata; family Crotaphytidae; genus Gambelia; species Gambelia wislizenii. Next base: position 8,404,836 of record JAUMIR010000008.1, read on the forward strand.
AAGCAGAAACTTATCAATATTCAATATTCAATATTCTCACTTAAATAGTTCTGTCATCCAAATTTAACAGGCACATCTATTCCCAACATGGAAGTATGTTTGACCAAGGCCTTATCTACATGGGCTAAATACCTTGGCTTGCTCCCATTCCAGAGCCCTGCAGTCCATATGATGTAGGACTTTTGCCCCAATCTGCTCCCAGGCAGTCCTCACCACCCCTGGGCAGATTTGGGGCAGCAATGGGGGCACACCTGGATAAGGCCCTTTGCAGCATTATAAAATAATATTTGGTTTACCCTGTTCCTGCCAGGATGATACAGATGGGGCCCTGCATGTCCATGGGAACCTGTCCCGGCACGCTGTCCCTTGCTACCACTGCAATCTCTCTGGCTCTCCCGGAAGCAAGTCAGGGGTCCTGCAGCATGTGACTGAGACTGGTCACATGCAGGGGACCTGTGGTCACAAGTTGCAGCCCCTCTTCCTGGCTTCCAAGTCAGCAGAGAAAATGGCAGTGGAGGCAGCAGCAATGAGCCAACGGGGGCAGAATGGGCCAGATCCAGACAGGATATGCCAGTGGGAAGTTGGCATATCCTGGCTGGTATAGATAAGCCCCAAGATATTATTCCATTATACTTACATGGACAAAATTGATGATGGTGTGGTAGTGATGTGGGTATCTTCCCAGACATAATACAGAAGTCATCTTGGGGTTGTTGCAGTGGCAATGGCGTGGGGTGAGGGTGGAGCTGGGCCAGTGTGCTGTGGGTGACTGAGGAAGCAGCGTGCTTAACTCCTTCCTGGATATCTCCTTATGCAAGTTTCTAAATAGCACAACTGCTGATATAACTTTTGCATTATGGCTGCTGCTTCATATCACACCTGGCTTGAAGTACCTAAGCAGGAGGTTTGTTGTGAACTTCAAGTCGACTTCAACTTATAGTGGTCCTATGAGTGTGAGACCTTCAAGTCACCCAGTCCTCAACAGTCCTGCTCAGGTCTTGCAGATTCAGGGCCGTATCTTTCTTGATTGAGTCTATCCATCTGGAATTCGGTCTTTCTCTTTTTCTACTGCCTTCTACCTTACCCAGCATTATTATCTTTTCTAGTGAGTCCTGTCTTCCCCTGATGTAGCCAAAGTACAACAGCCTCATTTTAGTCATTATGGCTTCTAGGGAGAGGTCAGGCTTGATTTGTTCTAGGACCCATTTATTTTTCTTTTTAGCCATCTGTGGTATCTGTAGAACTCTTCTCCAGCACCACATCTCAAATGAGTTGATTTTCTTCCTGTCAGCTTTCTTTAACGTCCAACTCTCACAACCATACGCCCTGATGGGAAATGCAATAGCATGGACAATCCTAACTTTAGTGTTCTGTGATATGTCTTTACACTTCAGGAACTTGTCTAGGGAGATTTTCAGACCGTGTTTTACTGTGGCTCATGCGGGAGGAGCTTCCAGGAGAGGGACAGCGGTCTTGCGTGGCAGAGGGTCGTTTTCGGACGACGCCATCCCTCTCCCGAAACCATCCGTGTCACTTCCGTGAAGCTTCGGAAACCTCAGCACCATATTTTAATCATGGGCAACCTCCGTGATTAAAATATGGCTCTGTGGCTTCCGAAGCTTCACGGAAGTGACACGGATGGTTTCGGGAGAGGGACGGCGGCGTCCGAAAACGACCCTCTGCCGTGCAAGACCACTGTCCCTCTCCCGGAAGCTCCTCCTGCATGAGCCACAGTAAAACGCGGTCTGAAAATCTCCTAGTTCTTTGATAGCTGCCCTACCTCCTTTTAAAAGGGTAGGGAAAGAACTTTTTGCTCAAAAGCTTTTTTTAAAAAAATGCATGCAGCATTGGTTGTTTATTTTTTTAAAAAATTAAGGAACACATTAAGTGTTACTTATTGCTCATTCCTTTAAGAAAAATGTGGCAGTAACTATGAAAGGAACACATTACCTTTTTTTTAAAAAAAAATACACTTAAAATAGAAAAACAGGGTCAAACTGTCCCACTCAAACATTTAAAAAGTAATGAAAAATGTTCCTAATCACATTTTGAAAAGCAATGACGTTACTGGTTATGATGTTATTTTGCAAAATAATAATAATAATAATAATAAGGTTACCCTATCATCATCTCCTCAAAGTGCCATGTTACAGGCAACATCATGACTTGTAATGTGCCACTGCCAAGCTCTGTTCCTGCCAAATCCATTTAGAGAGCTGCCACCGCTGTTGTAGTGTGTCAGTCTCTGTCAACCATGCCTATCCTTCTAATCTAATTGGACGAGTGCTGGGACTGACTACTTTACCATGTAGATGGCAAGCAACAATCAATGTCAGAACAACTATCACCTTTGACACATCCTATATCATCTGTATGGGAATTATGATTATTTAGTCAACTGGGAGCTATTTTGATGCTAGTCAAGTACACATTGAACCATATTTGCATATTTCTTCACTGTATGCATGTGACTGACCTTCCTTCCTTCCTTCCTTCCTTCCTTCCTTCCTTCCTCTTTGACAAATAATGTTGAGGTTGAAACTGAGCAAAGGCAGCTTCTCAGTTTCCCTTCCTTCATTTGTTTATTTCATTTTCAGCAAGAGTACTAACTTGAATACTAACAGGCAATCTCTGAGCACATGCTTCTTGACCCTAGGCTATGTTGGTATTAGCTGCTATAACCCTTTAGCTATTCAGAATAAGTGGGACAGTTTCTCTGCTAAAGGCAACAATAAGAAGAAGAATGTTTGTTTAAAGGAGTAGATCTTAATGCCCTGCTTCTTTCAGGACATTTAGAAAATTTCCCATAAGTGCAACTGCCTTCATATTGTCTCCTTAAAAAAGCCAAAGTATTCATTCCAGGTGTTATACAAACTACTGATTAAATTCTCAGAACCGCTTCCTCATGTGCAATCTGTTTGTATATGGGTGTGTATGTATAGAAGGAAGAGAGAGAATATTAATTAAATGGATTAATTTATCTTGGCAGCTCGTTTACCAAATTATACGAAGAATAAAATTTGATTTTCTTATATCAGTAAATGGTATCAATATACTACACTTGATGAGACCATTTATTAGATCTTCTGTATGGTCCTTTTCTGCATTTAACAGGGAGTGGGCAGGGGTGTAACTATGGGGGACAAAATGAGGGCATTGTCCTCCCCACAAATAAAAAATCTTCCCCCTCTCAATAAAATTTTCATTCAGTCCCCAAATTTCTAGCATTGCAGTAACTTAACACTTCACTTGGGCATTAAAAAAAAAAAGGCAGGAAAAGTGACCAAGGGAATGAGATCAAGCAAATACAGTGGAACCCTATATCCACTGAACCAATACCTGGAGTTTCAGTTATCCATGGGACACAAAATAGGGACAGATACCATAGAGTTGTGCTGGAAAATGTCTAGAGAGGCATCCTCTCTAGGCATCTTCTAGGTCCTCCAATGCACCTCTGTGGTACGTTTTTACCTGAAGTCTTTTATTTTAATAGGGTTCACTGTTATCTGCAGTTTCTGGTATCTATGATAAGTCTGAGAACTGAACCCCCGTAGATATGGGGACCCAACGGTACAAGAGTTCTAGGCGTGAATGATTTTCAGTGTCTCACTCTCTGCAATGCTAGAAGTTTTGGGAATGAAGAAAAAATTGGTTGTGGGGGAAAATAATTCTTATTTTGGGAGGGGGTTGATGCCCTCCTTTTGTCCACCATGTCTCCACCCACTGACCAGGTGGAGAACCTGTGGCCTTCTGGGTATTTTGGAACTCAATAACACAATTTCTTAACACACTGAGTGGGGCTAATGGTGTGGTAGGTTGGGATGCCTGTTATAGTAATGCAGGGAAAACTAAGAAGTGATGTTACAATCACTGATGGAATCACTGGTGGAAATCTCCCAAGACTTTGCTCAGAGAAATCCTTTCATCACATGCCCTTGTTTTGAGTAATAGGATCCACAACAAACTTTAAACAGGCACATGCATGTATTCCTTCTTAATGGGGTGGGTTGATTAATAGCATTTCCCTTGGTTCCTCTTTGGTCTGCCAAGTGTATAGGACTTCGGTTCCCAGAAACCTTGGCCATCAGCCATGCTGGCTAAACTTCTGGAAGCTGAAGAACTTCCAAAACCTCTGGAGGGCCAAAGACTGAGAAATCTGGTTGTGAATGATACACTGAGAGTTGGGAGTAACTGGTCTTCCACTCCTATCTAAATGATTGTGTATTTGGTGCAATCTACAGATCTCATGGAATGGATCTAGACTTAATAGAGTTTGGAGTGGGCCCACTTCAATTGATTAGAGTAATCACATCAGAGGTCCTATTGCTTTCAAAGGAAGCATGGCTAAATTGGGAGCCAACCCAATGATCACTTCCAGCTAGTACGATAAGAAATTTAAGATTGGTTCAGGTGCCATTGACGATTGCATCTGATCCCTCTCTCCATTCCTGGGATTGGCCTACTAGTCTGAACAATATCTTATATGAGATGAAGCCTTACAGACATTACTCAAAATAGCCCTCACAATCTGCAACACAGTTGTATTCTGGAGCTCAAGGAATTTCAGACTGAGGAAAGTGTGTGGCCCATATATTAAACTTTTCCCTTGAGCCAACTATAATGCAGCAACCAATCAGATCCTGAAGGTAAACAAAATGGATTCATCAAGCCATTCTGTGGGCATCTTCTATTAGCCTTGTCACTAAAAAAAGATATATAGTTGGCCCTCCACATTTGCGGGTTAAACATTCACGGGTTTGATTATTTGCAGATTGAAAAAATATGTTCTCTCTAGGCATGTCTGGGTCCTTGAGGGTGATTTTATGGTCAACTTCCACTGCTGGAGAATCTAGATATGCCTAGAAAAGTGTTCTCTCATGTAAAAAATAAAACAGTGATATTCATGTTTTTACACTTTTGTGGGGGTCTTGTGCTGGGTATGTTTAGCCTGGGGAAGAGAAGGTTAATAGGGGACATGATAGCCATGTTTGAATATTTGAAGGGATATCATACTGAGGATGGAGCATACTGCTGCTCCAGAGACTAGGACACAGAGCAATGGGTTCAAACTACAGGAAAAGAGATTCCACCTAAACATTAGGAAAAACTTCCTGAGGGTAAGAGCCGTTTGGCAGTGGAATGTACTGCCTCAGAGTGTGGTGGAGTCTCCTTCTTTGGAGGTTTTTAAACAGAGGCTGGATGGCCATCTGTTGGGACTGCGTTGATTGGGTATTCCAGCATAGCGGGGGGGTTGGACTAGATGGCCCTTGTGGTCTTTTCCAGCTCTATGATTCTATGATTCAACATATTCTTCCCTAGCTTACCATTTATACTCAGCAAAGACTAGAAAGTCAAAAAGACTGACATCAGGATATCCACAGAGGTCAATGTTAAGAGATTGCTGATTTCCATTTTAGGCTCCTTTGGCAGAGCTGATATCATATACACTCTTAGGCATGCAATGCAAATCGCATTCCAACAAGCTAATTATAGGATAAATGCCGTCACTTAACTAGGCAGCAAGCATGTCCTCTCAGCATGGAGCTATCATATTATATACATTTGCTGTCTTCAGTGTAATTAACAGGATGAAAATATTACTGCCAGACACCATAAAAAAATTAACACATTATCTTAATTGTCTTTTCAGCTCAGGTAGCGCCTATTACCATTTCAAAAAAGGGGCTCTGTCTAATATACTAGATCCTTCCCCTTTCTTTCTATCTGTCTTTTTTTTTTCTGCTGAAGATGCCGTTAATCCCCTTTTCACCCTTTGATCAGTTCTTTTGATACTATTGGACACTGACTTCTCCGTTTTCCCTTTTGAACTCTTCTTATAAAATGTTACTGAGATCTCTTGGCTTGGAACTTGGGTCTACAGCAAATGTACTTGATGCTGCTTTCTCTAATTTTTTTTTAAAAAAATGGAATGATGCTATAGTTGTTATGGCTCTGATATTGGGTAAATAAAAACCAAATCATTCGCATACCCTCCAACATTTCACAGATGAAAAATCAGGGCTTATGTGGCCAAGCAATGTCAGGGTGTGTTCAGGATGGCAAAAATTATTGATGAGAAAGAACACACAAGCTAAGGCCTCATCCACATGGCCAGAATATGCCAGGCCCGTTGCTCCCCCATTACCTGCATGAAACGGGATGGAGTTCACACTCCCACACTGTCCTGTCTCTGCAGCTTTTGCTGCTTCCATCTGCGTCGCACTCTCTGAAGCCAGGAAGGGGGCCTACAGCATGTGATCAAGGCCCCCTGCATGCAATAAGTCTTGGTTACATGCTGCAGGCCTGCTTCCTGGCCGCAGAGAATGTGACATGGATGGAAATGGTGGGGGCAGCCAAGATAGACTGCCATGGTGTGATGGCCTCCTGTAGTCCCCAAGCTGTTTTTTCTGAAATGAAGCATTTCCCTTCAGGTATTTTGCTGCAATGTTTTAATGGGCTTCCCCACACACACACACCGTCTTTGCCCCAGGAATTGTAAGAACTGCCAGGGGGCAAAACAGACCAACAGCCCTGCTTTGTTTGTACTACAGAGCTCTAAAATGGAGGCAAGATGGGGTAAAACCTGGCTAGACAAGCCATTGGAGAGGCTATAGCCATTTCCTTTTGCCTGTGCTTACAAGTAAGGCAAAGAACCCACTCCCTCCTCTCCCACACCCTCCAACTGTCCATTCCATTAATAGTATCAGCAGAGTAACTTCCATTGAGACTCAGGCTATGTCTGTCCTGTACAAAGCCAACCATCCCTTTCTTAGGCAGAGAACATTGACTTTCTCAAGAAGTCTCTGTAATGTTACATCTGGAAAAACTTTTAGGTGCTGTACAGTATGACCCCCATATCTGCAGGCGATATGTTCCCAGACTTACTATGTATACTGGAAACTGTGGGTAATAGCAAGCCCTATTAAAATAGATGACTTCTGGCTCAAGTATACCATAGAATTATGCTGGAGGACCTAGAAGATGCCTAGAGAGAACACCACTCCAGGCATCTTCTAGGTATTCCATTATGACTCTATGGCCAGCTTGTATACCATAGAGTCATAATGGATGACCTAGAAGATGCCTAGAGAGACCATATTTTTTTCAGATGGGGGTAAGTGAATCCATGGATATGGGTCCTGCGGATCTGGGGCTCTTATTGCATAGGTAAAACTAACATAGAAACTAACATGCTAAATGACATTCTTAGCGACTGATGGAACAAATTGATTTCAGATTTTTCTCTAAAATGATTAATGCCAATGAATTAACTTCCAAATTAATGTTAATGCAATTAATTAACTTTAACACTAACATTTACAATGTTACAATGTCTGGCTAGCCTGACTGTTAGAGTGAGCCAAATTGCCCCAGCAGTGGCAACCACCCGGCTGGTCCTCCTGATCCCCAGACCTACAACCTTAGGTGTCTTGGAGGACTCTAAGCCCTTGCCAATGTGGCTAAAGCAAGCTTCTGTTGCCCCTGAGGGTAGCCAAAATAAACATAATAACACTTGAACATAATAACACAACCTAGAGACCTAGAAGAGTGAAACAGTATTTCTGGTGAAGCCCAGAAACCTGGGATTGTGAACAAATGTCAAAGGAAATCTATGAGCATTCATATGTGGAAAGTATGACGTTCCTAATAAATTCTAGACTCAGGGCCTTTTGTTTTGAAGTTACTCTACAGGAAGCTAGATATAAAATGGAACAATTCAATTATTGTGTTGGACAGACCTGCCTGCAATGATCCCTGAATTATCATTTTGGTTTTCATGTGTATGTCATGCGGACCACTCAGGTTACAGTCAACAGAGAAAACTAAGGCTGGAAAACAAGAAAGTGTCTGCATTAGTTCCTCATAGAAGGTAATTGAGAAAGTGGATTTTCACTGTTTACCTAAAAGATGACAGTATGACCAACACACATGGCTAACAGATTTTCCACATGTTTTCCTCTCTGGAAACCATCTTCCATGCCCATCGGGAGTTCAGAGTCTGATCACAAACCTTGCTGAGTGATTACTTTGAGACCATGAGATGTGGTGAAAACACCCGGATGGCAACCTGCATCAATATCCTGAGGCAAGAGATTCTCACAACTGGCTTTGAAATTCAGTTTGGTGGGACAGCAGGAGTTTCTGACAAATTTCAAAAATCTGAGGCTTCTTTTTTTCCCCCTTCTCCCTTCTAGGCAGAAACAAATTTCTGAATTATCTTCTAAACTCATCTGATACCATCAAGGGACATTTGTTAGCATTCAGTGTTTAATGGCTTCTTTCTCTTCCTATCCATGGCATGCCAATTTCTCCCTGATGTAATTGGGAAAGAGGGAGAATCGCTGGAATGTCATGATATAAATCTTATGCTCTCAACACAAGACATATTACTATCATGAAAGGCTGCACTACTCACAACCCTCAAAGCCTAGCTCAGCCCAACAACCATGCATCGTGGTCTGCATAGCACCTTGGAAAATTGACTTCCAAGTTGGGCCACACATTTTCTGTGGGCCATGTGGTCCCCAGGGCCACTTTATCCATTAGGCACTTTAAGGACAGGATTAACAAATATTTTTACAGGAATTGGGAAGGAAAATAAAACTTCAAAAAAAAAAAAAAAGAAAAAAAAAGAAGATATTTTATATTTTCATCTGCCAAAAAAAAAAAAAAAAAAAAGGTGCCCAAAGCCTACAAAAACCTTAATGTGGCTCTGGTGGTCCCCATTCCAGTATTCTCTTGTGCTCTATGGTAGTATTCACTATCATTTACATAGTTAAATATACTCTCCCGGCCCACCCACCTCCCCATCTGATGAAAACATCATTCACTTGTGCTCTGATCATCAGCAGAATGGACCCCTTTCTCCCCATCCAGTAAAGCTGTGGCAATAGTATTACAGTTGGCCCTCGAGATTCATGGATTCTGCACCCATAGATTCCGCCATCCACAGCTTGAATATATTCAAAAAATGGTGTGTGTGTCCTCAAAAGCAAACCTGGATTTTGCCATTTTATATAAGGGGAACTATTTTATTACACAATTGTATATAATAGGACTTGAACATTTATGGATTTGAGTATCCATGGAGGGTCCTGGAACCAAACCCCAGTGGACCTACAGTACAATGGCAACTAAGTAGAGATCGTCAATATGGGACAGTTACAGATGAGTAAATCTAGATAACTGTTCTGTACTCATAATCCCTACTTAGTCATGATTTTGACACTATTGCCATGATCATAACTTTGCCTCCTCCCAATCTACCTTACCAAATACCAGCTGTATGGGGAGAAAGAGGTCCATGGTACCAATGGGCAGAGCATTTCTGTCAGATTTGCAGGGATCAGGTCAAATATTAGCAGCACTTAACTAAGTAGCTGATACAAAATATTGGTCTATCTATTACTATCTATCTACTGCATCAGTCTGGGAGCCCTTAGGTATAGAAAAGGCAAAAAACCACAACCATAGAATCATAGAGTTGGAAGAGACCACAAGGGCCATCTAGTCCAACCCTCTGCCATGCAGGAACACCCAATCAAAGCATTCCCAACAGATGGCCATCCAGCCTCTGTTTAAAAACCTCCAAAGAAGGAGACTCCATCACACTCCGAGGCAGTGCATTCCACTGTCCAACAGCTCTTACCCTCAGGAAGTTCTTCCTAATGTTTAGATGGAATCTCTTTTCCTGTAGTTTGAATCCATTGCTCCATGTCCTTGTCTCTGAAAACAAGCTTTCTCCATCCTCAATATGACATCCCTTTGAAAATTTAAACATGGCTATCATGTCACCTCTTAACCTTCTCTTCTCCAGGCTAAACATATACAGGTTCCTAAGTTGCTCCCCATAGGGCATGTCTTTGAGACATTTTACCATTTTGGTTCCCCTCCTCTGGACACATTCCTGCTTATCAATATCCTTCTTGAACTGTAGTGCTCAGAACTGGGCACAGTATTCCAGGTGAGGTCTGACCAAAGTAGAATAGAATGGCACTATTACTTCCCTTGATCTAGACACTATACTTCTATTGGTGCAGCCGAGAATTGCATTGGCTTTTCTGGATGCCACATCACACAGCTGACTCATGTTCAGCTTGTGGTCCACTAAGACTCCAAGGTAATTTTCACACGGAGCCAAAATGCCCCGTTACTCCCCTGCCACCTCCTCTCCCATTCCTGCCATGGAATAACGTAAATCTTTCACACACTTACCTTAATTCCACAGCAGGAATGGGCTCCCCCTCCCCTCGCTGGTAGGCCGTAAATGCAGCTGTCGTAAGCCTGCTTTTATGACCGGCCATCTGAAACGTTATCACGTTATTGCGTGATAACGGCCGGACGATAAATTTAAAAAATAAAACTCCCCCAAACATAAAATCAGTTCACCAAGCACAAAATCACACTTTAAATCACACAATTAAAACAGGGAGAGTAAAATAAAGGGTGCCAGTTACCTGGATGTCCAGATCCTACCAGAAAGTGCTCAAAATGGACCTCCCCTCTGTGGCCGTCATTTCGGGAACAGGATCAGGGCTCCTGTTCACACACCCGTGATTGTGTGATAGCGACAGAATGGGAGGTCTATTCACGATGAAAAATCATGATTACATTGTTCCGGAACAGTCACAGGAGCAGGATGGATGCAGGACAGAACAGGGTCAACATCGTCCAAAAGGGAAAACCTTTCCAGACCCTGTTCTGTTCCTGCCACAGGATATATGGCGCATCTGAAAATCTCCCAAGACTCACATGTAATACCATCAAGCCAGGTGTCACCTATCCTATATCTGTGCATTTCATTTGTACTTGCCCAAGTGTAGTATCCTATATTTCTCTGTTGAAATTCATTTTGTTAGTTTTGGCCCAGCTTTCTAATCTGTTGAGATCATTTTGAATTCTAATCCTGTCCTCAGGGGTATTAGCTACCCCTCCTAATTTGATGTCATCTGCAAACTTGATAAGCATACCCTCTATTCCCTCATCCAAATCATTGATAAAGATGTTGAATAGCACTGGGCCCAGGACAGAACCCCGTGGCACCCCACTAGTCACTTCTCTCCTTGATGAAGAGGAACCATTGGTGACTACCCTTTCATTAAATAAATAAGCACACTGTGTGGTTTTTCTTTTTCTTTTCTCCTTTATAGCATGTAACCATGTGCATATCTTCTTCCATATTAGTGCAAGATTGCTTTGTATGTACTTTCCTCTTTTCTTCTGAAAATGCAAGTGTATACAAGGCCAGCATATACTATACCTGATGCTTTTGCCCTGCCTTGGAGAGAGACCATCTCATTCTTGAGAGAGTTATTCAAGAACTTCCTTAAGGTTTTTGAGCTGGAATAATATTTCTCTTCTGATTACATTTGAACCCGCTCCAGTAAAATGCTCTGAAACATAACTTGTGACAGGCCTTGGCTTTGAAGATCTATCAGTCACATTGACTGTACCATGGGCATGTCAAGCAGTTAGAGAGAGGGAACCCATCAATCACATTTGAAAGCATACAGGCCCTTGTTGAGGCAGAGCTTGCTTCCATCTCCCTGTGCAGCAGACAAATGGAGGGAAGATTCAACAGGAGTGTTCACCCAGTCAGTTCTTCCTGGTGGTGCTTTAGGGAAGGGCCATAGCTCAGTGGCAGAGTATATGCTCTGAGCTAAGGCCCTAAGACCCATCTCTAGCATCTACATTAGGAAGAGATGGGCTTGTTTCCCCTCCCCAAATGTCACCTGTTGGCATAAGAAATTATTTTGGCTTGTTTTGCTTCCCTGCACTATTTTTGTCCCATGTAAGGCCTTTCTGTCCAACAGGAAGTGATGCAGAAATTGACTTCTGGTGGTGGCAGCACTAGGGGGGTGCAGAGAGGCTGAATTGCACAGATAATACCATTGGGAGAGGGATGATACCAGCCTTGGTGATGCCACAGACATCTGGGTCACTAACTGTTGGAGTAATCTCTTGGCCCTAAAATGACCCAGAAAGAGCCCAAAAGATGGTGAAATTTCCCCCATGCCTTCTAGGGTGTACTGGGTGGCATTTGAGGGCAGAAAAATATTCATTTTGTTTCTAGCAATGTGTGTAGGCATGGCCCTTCAAGGTCCCATGGAGGAGCAATGTGGCTCCCTAGCTACTGGCAGTTATCTACCTTTGGTCTAGCTCAAACTCGAGTCCCCCAGGTGTTTTGGACTTCAATTCCCAGAAGCCTCACCCACCTTGACCAACGATTATGGTAGCTGAAGACCAAAACACAAAGAAGACTAAAGTGTGGGAAACATTGGTCTAGATAAACCAACAATCAGATTCAGAATAAGGCATTCCATTCTGTATATCTCCCCTACCCACCATGGTAGATGGAATTGCAAACAAGATTAGTTACTCTCCAGCCATCATCATAAAACAGACCCTAAATTTTCACATGATGAATGTGAAAATCAACATAATTCACACTGATTATAAGGTTCAGCTTTTCCTGGAAAAGAATCTGGATTGCCTGCATGCAGATTTTTGAAGCTGCAAAGTATTGCCATGTCACTATGTCTTGATGTCCTGCAGCATCAGAGTTTTTTTTTTTTAAGGATGAGCTGAATCTTGTGAATTGGGCCAAAACATCTATTTGATGGAGAGCCTAAGCAGAGCATGGAAAAATGTCATCCCCAGCATAGCTCTCCATCAGCAAATGAGGACCAAAGACTCTTGGTCACACTGGTGGTGAGAAGGTAGACTTACTGAGAGATGGGGCTCATTGATGCTATCTTGCTGAAGAGCCTTCAGGAACCCGGAGCCCACACTATTCCAAAATATCTACAGTCCACAGTTAATAATGGCCATTAAGAGTTTACACAGGTTTAGGGTGAGGTTTTCCAATTTCTATGGGATGCTGGAGTCCAGTGGAGCATTCCACTGAGAGAATGAGAGCCTATGATTCAATCTGAATACTCTATTCAAAGATGCAAACTAATCTCCATGGTTTTTCAGCAGAATAATTGCCCGATTATAAAAGGCTGCATGCAGAGCATCTGTCTCAGGCAGTTTCATTTTTCTGACCATAAATCCATTTTTTTTTTATTAAAATAAATGTTTCCTCTCTGGACGAGAGAAACACTTGACCTTCTAAGAGAGAAGAAGCAAGGGTTTGCCCAGGGCTCTCGTATCTATAAAAAATCTTTATGAATAAAAAGGGATCTAAATCCTGAAAGCTTTCCTACCCTAATATTGTACAGAAAATCAATGATGGGAAAAATTAAGAGGAGCTGCTTGCCAGAACTCCTGTCATCTTCTGTGACACGTTCTGTACCAGTGCTTGCCTGATACTGTCAGGAGATGGGGATCCAAGGATGCTGGAGGTATGAAGGGAGGCACCTGCTTTTGCAAGTGTAAAGACAGTACAGTTTGGACTTCTGGGCTGGTGTTAAAAAGCAGAATATCAGAACTAGAGCCCAGAGATCTGAATTCAAATTAAGGTAGCCAATCACTCCCCAGAAAAAATTCCGGAAGGCCAAAAGAGTATACAGATTTGCATAATATTTGCATATGTTAACTGATGTATGCATAGATAGAAATTTAGAAACAATGCCCTAAATCCCATTGATTAGTCTCAACTAGAGTAGACCCACTGAATCAATTGTGGAATGGTGAAGCAACATCTGGGTAAATCCTTTCAATCCCCATTGACAGCTCTACAGTATATAAGGTCCAAGAATAGAATAGAATACAGTAATAGAATTCATGACAACAACTTGATTTCAAATAGTCATACATTAAATTTCTCACCATAAGTTTCACTTACCTGCAGTCAGGAAAGAAAGTCTCTCTGGGTATTTGGAGGACCAGAGTCACGTTGTAGGTGGTCTCTCTAGGCATTGGGAAGTCATCCAGCACAACTCTATTGTCAACTTGCCAGAAGCTGACCATATAGTCGCACCAGATGCCTAGAGAGGTGTCCTCTCTAGGCATTTTCTAGGTTCTTAATAGCAATTCTATGGTTTCTATTAAGTTCATTATTATACACAGTTGTGCATATCTGTGGTAACTCTGGGAACATATCCCCACATAAACAGGGGATGTGTTGTATTCAATTTATACCCCACTTTTCTTCCCTTATGGGACCCAAATATCACAGTGTGGCCCATAAGGGGGTGTACAGGGTCAACAATTGCTTCCTGTACTGTTGCACACCCATGAAATAGAGGACATTGCTCTATAGAGGAAGACATGGGGTGACCCTCATTCAAATTCTGTCACCTTTGATGCTTCTTGAGCAACTTTGGGCCAGTCACACACCCTCTGCCTAGGACTAAATAAAACTACCTTGTACTAAGTTAAATTGTTGGCTTATCTAGCCCAGGGGTGGGCAGAGTATAGCTCTGAGGCTACATGTGCCACCCCCCTGCCCTCAGGATGTTTTTGTGGCCCTTGACATCTCCAGAATATCCAGTGTGTCCTTTTTCTGGCCAATACACGAGAGTGAATTGCTGCCCCTGGAAGTCTCCAAGTGTATGAAAGTCACACTTTGCCCACCTCTGCATTAGATGTTGGAAATGACAGGGTTAGGGTTAGGGCTAGCATAACATAGAAGAAGGAAGTGGCCTGGATCGGCTTCTCTCAGGCTGGCCCAGCTTTTCAAAGGCCTTTGTATAAAAATTCTCCAAAGGCTATAAGAATGCTGACTTGTGTCAGTCAAGGATAGTGTGGAGGAAAGAAGGAAAGACTGAGAGAAATTATTTCTGGCCCAATTAATTCATTGTTATCATTCTGTGGAAAAATACAAACATGAATAAATGGACAATTGGGTTTTATTTGAAACTATCTTCTGTGAACCATGGAATGGATAAGATATAAATATAGACTTAAAAAAAAAAAGACACTGGCGAGCATCCTACATTGCAGTTTACAGATTTATAACCTAGAGTTACAGATCTGGAACTGCTCCATATTTACCTATGGCATGTATTCATGCTAATGGCCCTGTTGCCTTGATCATTAACACCCCCTGAAACACACCTTAAACTGGAGGAAGCCACTCAGTGCAATGGAGGTCTTAAGTGCAGTTGAGTGGGCTGCTTCAGAATGATGCCCTTTCCTGCCTTCAAGCCAAGGTGCAATGAGAGGAGCATCTGCTCTTTGCACCATGGCTGGGAGGCAGGAGGATTTTTGTTGCACCATGGCTTAGGGGAAGGGGAAACCATGCCATTCTATAGTACCTCATTTGCCTGTGCCACAGACCTCAGTCACACAGAGAATCCCCCCCCCCCAAGTTTAAAGTGGGTTCAGTTCCTCGGGTCTTTTCTAACTTCTGCTCCCAGTGCTCAGAGTGGTTGTCTTGGCGGTTGACTTCTGGGGGCTGTAGTTCCAAAAAGCAACATTTCCAATCTCAGATTTTTGCCTACAAAAAACCCAAACAAAAATCTCCCTTCACAAGAGTACTGGTTATATTTCTTCATATTAGTTGTCCAAAGTGTATGAAGCAAAACTGTTGCAAGCACTCTCTTTTCTTATATCAGTGACCATCCTCTTCTGGGCTCTGAAATGGAAAAAAAGGTTTCAAAGGTCTAGAATTGAGCTAAAGTCTGGAAGAGAGTAGCCATTTGGGCCGGAGGGGTTCTAGGAACTGTTGTCCTGCAAATGTAACTTTCCCAAGCTCTGGTCTGGCATCTGAAAGGCTACTAAAGTCCCTAGATTCAAGTATTCGAACTCCTTACATGGCAAACCCCGGGGGGGGGGAGTTGAGGACCACATGCGGCCCCAGAGCTTTGCCTGTCGAAAGGTCCATATTTAATACATGATATCTCCAATTTAACAGGTTTCAGATAGCAAGTGATGGAAAGATGTCTCTTTCCTGAGACTCTGGAAACCTACTGCCAATTTGAGCATGCAATACTGGGCCAAATGAACCAATGGTCTGAATGAGGCTGTTTTATACCTTCATACTTCAGTTTCACAAGGAACTGGTTCATTATTTTCCACATAGAGCTCTGTCCACCAGTCTCTTACATGACAACACTGAAGCATTCAGTTGAGGGAGGATGTCAGAACCGCTCTCAAGGAAAGGGAGCTGCCCTTCCAAACCACCCCCTTACTCACTCACTTACCCACTCGAGGGAGGGACATTGGGCCTTCAAGGTGTCTCCTGCAGTCACAATGAGTTCCTGTCTTGGTCTCCTTCATTAAAGCCAGGTAGCATCTGCTTGAGCCAGTGGGAATCTATGACCCCAAAGGCTTCGCCTCAGGAACTCAAGTGGAAAGAGAGAGGATTGCTGTGTGGAGTTTTTCAGAAGCGAGGATAAAGGAAGCAGCTTCCTAGGAAGGCAGCTTGCTCCTTGGAGAACTCCCTGAGGGTCGCTCTAAATGTATGGCCTCTTTTGTGTGCTTATTTTTTGCTTTGCAAGTCTTGTTTGAATAAACAGCCTGAAGAACAGGGTGACTTTCATGTAAGGGGCCTTTACTTTGTGTTAGATTTCTAAAATAAATAACTGGCCTGCTTCCCCCCCCCTTTCGCCCTTCTTTAAAAATAAGGTTTCATTATTTTTCTTCTGCCTTGAGTCCCCTGTTGTTTGTGCAAAACACTTTGAAACTGGGGTAAGCCACAGTTCCAAACACATCAAGTGACCCTTAAGCTCCGTGGAGATTTTTCTCTTCCTTTCTGTTCAAAATAGGAACCTTAACATTTGAGAAGGTCTTTGGCTGATGTGCTGGGTCACAAGAAGAATGTGGCTCAAGTTATACTTGCCCCTTTTCTTATTTGCATTTTATTTAGGTTAAAAAAATAATATAGTTGGGCCAAAATTTATGCAAAAGTATGAATATGTACAGGGCCTAAATACCCTAAAGGCGCTGGATCCCATCTGATTTTGGAAGTTAAGCAGGGTCAGACCTGGTTAGTACTTGGATGGGAGACCACCAACAAATACCAGGTGCTGTAGGCTCTATTTCAGAGGAAGGAACTGGCAATCCATCTCTGAGGATTTCTTGCCTAGCAAAACCCTATGAAATTCATAGGGTCACCATAAATCAGCAGGTGACTTGAAGGCACATACACACGCGCACGCATGGATATTTACATCTTCCTTCTTACTTTGGATATATCTTCTCAGTTTGTATACAGTGGGCCTCAGTATCCACTGGGGTTTGGTTCCAGGACCTCCTGTGGATACCTGGATCTGTGGATGCTCAAGTTCCATTATATACAATGGTGCAGTAAAATGACATCCCTTATATAAAATGGTAAATAGCAAGGTTTACTTTTTGGAATTTATTTTTTTGGGGGGAGATATTTTCAAGCCGTGGATGGCTGAATTGATGGATAAAGAATCCATGGATACAGAGGTCTGGCTGTAACTTAATGAGTGAGATCCTACATCAATGAGATCGTGTGTAACATAACACTCATGGTCTGGCATCCTCTTCGTGACATAGACATTCACATGCAAGGTGAATTATTGGTCATATTCACAGAATCATAGAGTTGGAAGAGACCACAAGGGCCATCCAGTCCAACCCTCTGCCATGTGGGAACACACAATTGAAGCATGCCCAACAGATGGCCATCCAGCCTCTGTTTAAAAACCTCCAAAGAAGGAGACTCCACCACCCTCTGAGGCAGCGTATTCCACTGCCTAACAGCTCTTACTGTCAGGAAGTTCTTCCTAATGTTTAGGTGGAATCTCTTTTGCAACAAACATTTTCTGCTGACAGCTGTGGAAGTAGAGTTGCACATACAGCAACATTATGCATTGCAGTTGTGCACTGAGCACTGGTGTGGCACATTGAAGTTTTGCAACAGCACTCAGTCATTCATTGGCATGTGTTGTGCAGTGTTGCTATTCTGTATGGGGGCTGCGTAGTGTTGGCATAGTGTATCTCCACATATAGATATTTTCACTATGCTGAGGGGATGTTGAATTATAGCCATGGAATTATATGGAATTGTGAAATGCCTCCTTTTTAGGCAATTTAAGTGGTACACAACAAAATGTTTAATGCAATAGATGCCCAACTAGCACCAACACTTTTATCATTTAGGCACCACGTTTAAAAAAAAAAAAAACTTGGCTGCTCACCAAATCCTTTGGGCTTCATTAATTCAACTCAAATACAGTGAATGAAGTTTTTTTTTAAAAAAATATATTTATTTTTAACTTATTACAGTGGGACCACCATATTGGCAGGCTCTTGACTGGACTGTCCACGGATCACCACGCCCCATATTATTCAATGGTGGTGACATGAAAGCACACATGCTGAAGTATGTGCGTTCACATCGCTGCCATAGAATAATATGGGGTTTGACCATCTGTGTTCTTTGGCATCTGCAGGTGGGGCCCAGAACCGAACCCACACGGGCCCACTGTACTGAAGTTTAGCACTTTTTTAAGTTTAGTTAATTATTTTATTGTTTTAAAATGTTTAACTTGTTTTTATGTTTTTTTGTAAGCCACCCTAAGATCTTTGATATAGGGTGGGGTATAAACATTTTAATTCAAGTAAATAAATAAATAAATAAATAAATGTGTGATGTACAAGCGTGTGCGATGTGCAACTAGTGCACAATGGTGCCACATATGTAACTCTGATTGTTCAACTTGAACTGATATGGAGATTCTGAAGCAGACAAAAATATCCCATTGCTTCCACAGAGGAGTATGCCCCATGTATGTCACCAACAGAACACAACAGTCTATATTTTCTGTGGCAAAAAGGTCTATGTAAAGTTCTGAAATTTCTCCCCTTGGCTTCTCAGCCCCTAATTAAAGGGTGGGCAAATTACTGTCCTGAGGTCCCCATATGTGCTCCCCAAACTGTGACCCTGGAATCATATGTCTCCCCTACCATCGCCAAGAGGTGGATTTCAGTTTTAACTTTAAAAGAGCTGTCCAAGGTGCTGCAACCCGAATCCCAACTATATTCCATACCATGGACAACTTCTTTAGAGTGCAGACTAAAACATGGAGCAGGTTCACCATCCCCACCGACATGGAAGCCACTAATCATCTCTATCAGGTACCAAACAAATTTGACTGGCTTTGCATGGATGAGGGGTGATGGAAAATATTTTGGAATGGTCCTGTTCATAGCAAGCCCCATGCCATTTTGGTGGGGAGAGGAAAGTGTACTTGAAAAATCACTTCTTTCCACTTTTACCTACCCAGACTTTGTGGTTTTCATCTAAGGCCATTCTTTGGCTGCCTCATGGCTATAGGTAAGAGGCTTTTCAGTAGTGACACCTCAGTTGTGGAATGTCAACCCCAGAAAGATCTATCTGTCATCTACTTTTCAGCACCCAGCTAAAAGAGCTTTTAATTTTTCCTGGTTTTTTAATTGTAGTTATGACTTTTAATTTTGTTTTTGTTGTTGCAGATGTTGTCATTCTCTGCTTTCTTTTCCTCTTCTCTCTTTTTAAAAAACACCAATGCTCCAGTTTATGTTATAGCATTTTTTTTATTGTACTGCTGTATTCTTCATTTGGTTATTTTTATTCTGTGAACCACGCAGAAAACTTTTTTTATATTATGTAGGGCAGTCCATATAGAACATAAATAAATAACTTTTCATGCATAGCATAATAACTCCTTTTCTCCCATGCAGGAGTGTATCACAGATTCCTCTGGATGATTGAACATTTCTGATTCATAGTGGTTGTGGTTTCTGCACAAATGCATCTCTTTTGATCCAAGGGAGCATTTGCGATTCTGGAGCATCTTGTTGGATCTGCGGCTATGCATGCAAGATGCGTTTCTATAAATGTTTCCAATTTGGGTGATCAAAGGCCTGCAGCAAATATGCTCACTTATTTATAGGGAAGTGTCTAGGTTAAGGGTTAACATTTTATCTATGGAATATTCATTTCTAGCATCAGTTTAGCACCCTACACACAATGTAGTTGAGAGCAATGGCTCAAAGATATGTTATCAGATATACATGGACAATAAGAAAAAAAGAATCTTATGTATATCTGAAGGATTCCTTTCTCTTATTGTCAAATGCATTGTAGTGGTTGCATATGATTCTTCATCAAGTTCAAGAGGAAGATGGCTGAAAGCATAGAAGATGTGATTAAACAGTGAATGTAAGTTTTTGTTGCTGTTAACTACCATCAAATCAACTTAAACTTATAGCCACCCCCTGAATAAGAAGCCTCCAAGTCACCCTATCCTCAATAGCCCTGCTCAGGTCTTGCAGACTCATGGCGATGACTTCCTTGATTGAGTCTATCCATCTGGAATGAGCTCTTCCTCTTTTCCTACTGCCTTCCGTCTCACCAAGCATTATTGTCTTTTCTAGTGGGTCATGCCTTCTTATTATGTGACCAAAGTACGACAGCCTCATTTTAGTCATTCTGGCTTCTAGGGAGAAGTCAGGCTTGATTTGTTCTAGGACTCATTTATTTGTCTTTTCCTTTTATTTCTGTAGTGTGTCAGCAGCCCTGTTTATGTCTGATCTGGAGAAGAGAAGACTTAGGCTGTTGCCACACTGCAGAAATAATGCAGTTTGACACCACTTTAACTGCCATGGCTCAATGCTATGGAATTCTGGGATTTGTCATTTTGTGAGATATTTCGCCTTCTCTGTCAAAGAGCTACATTTCACAACAAACTACAAACCCCAGGATTCCATAGGATGGATCCATGATAGTTAAAGTACTATCAAACTGCATTATTTCTGCAATGTAGCAGCAGCCTAAGACATGATATGTTACCACACTTCAAAAGGCCACTCATGGAAGATGAGCTTGTTTTCTGCTCTCCAGAGGATAGAGTCAGTGGATTCAAATTAGCAGAAAGGACTAAACATTAGGAGGAACTTCCTGATGATACGTATTGTTAGTGGAATAAACTAACTTGACAATTGGCAGGTTCTTCTTCCTTGGAAGTTTTTAAACAGAGGTTGGATGGGCATCTCTCAGGGATAGTTTAGCTGTGGATTTTTGAACTGGCAGGGGTGGGACTTGATCACCTTTGGGGACCTGTCCAACTCTATGATTCTGTGATTGCTGTATGTTTTCCACAGAATCCTACCTTTGAAACATGGAGGTTTCATATATCCATGAAAAGTATCACAATCCCTTCATCAAAATGTATCTAATCTCTTTGGAAGCCATGCAAACTAGTGGCCCTTGTTTGGATTTTACTGCTCTGATGCTTCAGTAGCCCAGTGGCTTATCCCTTTCCCCCTTCTGCAGTCAGGTTCTAGACTTAGCTGTATGATAGGGTGTTTTCCCCCCTTCACTGAGATTAATCATATGTGCAGATTCAGAATTCGGAATGGAGTCATCTTCTAACAAGTCACCCTTCCAGCCTGAAATGATTCCATTTCCTTTCTGTTTTTCCAGAATTGCTTTTTCCAAGCAATTCAAAGATTAGTAACACTGTAAAACATCTAAAAGAACACTGGAAGTTTCCTACTGCTTCAAGTGTTGTGTTATGTTATCTTTGGAATAATTTTCTGGTCCCACTGGTGTACAATAGCAAGTTATTATGTCATGGAGCTTATTAGTATGCCTATGGGAAACATTAATTCTTCCTGACATCGTACCACAGTTTTCAATAAATCAAGTTACTTTTTAATGTAAGGAATCTGATGAAAGTAAAATGGGATCAGGTTCTATTTGCACATGCTACATGGGCATGAATCTGAGCAGTCAGACGACGACCACGGAGTCTTGATTGCCAGCAACGTCCTTGGAATCATGAATGTTACCGGGAAATAAAAATAACAATCTATATCCAACTGCTAGTCCCAACTGTAATCAGTCCCAGTGGATCAGTGGACACTAGGCACATCAACACTTATGTAAGTCCCATTGATTCAGTGGGTCTACTTTAGTTGGGGCTAGCTGTTGGCTTTGAGCCAATACATTTAGCCATTGTGGGCATTTTGATAATTGGAACTTTGTTTGCGGGAAGTTGGTGAGGTCTTTTCTTTATTGACCCTCAGAAGTTATCAGTCAGAGGACATGATCCTGTTGGGTGGTGTAATAATGCTGGCATGGGTAAAATGGATGCAGGTGATGGGGGTGGGGAGATGACATAGGAAATCAAGAGACAAAGCTACCCTGTTGGTTCTTGAGCTGCTCTGGAGTAGGCAGGGCAAAAATGGCTTTCTCTTCCAACCCCTTCAGTAGCAGCCACTGGGTTCTATGTCATGGGAATGATGAATCTGTTTTGAGTTTTACTCCAGATTGTAAAAGCTTTGCAAATAAGTTCAGCACACTGAGTAAATCCTCCAAAAACCCAGACTAAAAGCTGCAGCCGATTCACCACATTTCTGACAGAGGTGCCACTTCTACCTCCACTCCAAAAAGTCTGCTACTCTGGTGTAACACAGCATTATGCCAGTGTAAGCCCCCAAGAGGATGCTGGCCAAAGTCTGATACACTCTGCAATTAGCTCAGCAGGCAAAAATGGCTAGTCATTATTCTTTCAATAATCTGCCCCCGCTCCTCGAAGTTTGTAACATTAGTCAGGATTTTAATGAAAAATTTCTCAGACTAGACTTCCATTTGGTAAAGATTTAATGTGTAATGCATTCCACTTGGAGCTGAAGAGTTTGTTTTTGTTGACACATAGAACTGTAAAATAACCACTTACCACAAAGCCCTGAAGTATTACAGTTAAGAGTGTGTCACAAGGCGATGCCTTTGTGCTTTCTGTTTGCAGTCAATTTTCTTTTCTTGCTTATTTCCCCCCCCCCCCTAATGCTGCTGCTTTCCAGATGCCTATTTAAAAATCTGGCTGAGGGTACAGCCCTATAGCTCTATTTTTCAGTGGATGAGGGAGAAACTAAGCATGAAGACAAATGCCAAGTTTCCACCAACTCATTTGGGAGCCCTGGTGGTACAGTGGTTAAATGCCAGTACTGCAAGCCACAACGTTATGAGTTTGATCCCAGAGGGCTCCCAGGTTGACTCAGCCTCCCATCCTTCTGTAGGTCAGTAAAATGAGTACCCAGCTTGTTGGGAGCAATTAGCTAAAAAAACATTATATATTGCTTCAGCACTGATAAGCGATATATAAATATCAATGCAATAGCCGCCCCGATTGTTTTAACAGAGGGGTGGGGTATAAATAAATTTTATTATTATTTATTATTATTGCTATTTGGGGTTCCACCTTCTCCTCCACATTTGTCTAACAGAGAGGTGGAATCACACAACTTGTGCACTTGCCTCCAATGGCCACCTATGCAGCCCCTTGGCCCAATCTGGACCACTTCACTCAGAAATGGAGAATTGTGCTTCTGGAAGGTTCTAGATGCCTCTGTAATCCAATAGGTTTAGCACCCTCTCCAAACACAGAAAGGAACGGGGGTATTTCCTTTGAATGGTAGGTCATCTAACTAGGGTATAGCTACTAGGTCAGGCAAAATACCTCCCCCATAAGAATTATGAGTCCCAATGAAATGTTCCTTCAGTCCCCAAATTTCTAGCATCCCGGAGTCTGAAAACTTTGAAAATTATTCACATCTAGAACAATAGTGTTTGCTCTGTTTGCATTCTCTTGGTAACTTTGACTGCCCCTTCTCCATGGCTGGTCCCAGACTCTGGAACTGCCTCTCTCCTTGGTATCCTTTTGTCATCAGGCAAAGACCATTGTAGTCCAAAAGGTATTGGGAAACAGACTGTTTTATATAACTGGTTATCTGTTTTATTGCAGTACTGTTTTTCACCTATGCTTTTAAATCAATGTTTCATATGCTTTTATTTCTCAGCTAGATGTGGCTTCACTTGTATTTCTTTTATTCCATAAGCCACCTTGAGCCCCATTCTTGGGGGAAAGGCAGGATATAAGTAAAGTGATGGATGACTGGGTGGATTGTTTCTGGGAGTTGCAGTCCAAAAAAGTCAGTTTTCCAGACTTGAGGATTTCCCAACTTGGGTATATGGATTTCAGAGAGATCACTATTAATAAGATACCCATTCTGGTGTCTTTGTTGCCAAGCTCAGCATGGCAAAGAGAACTGCCCACAAGCATTAATCACAATATCCCTTTAGAACAAGGCAGAACAAAATATTCAGTGCCTCTCTTCCTGCCCCTTGCAGTGACATCTTCAGCTGTTCATCAACAGCTTGAGGTAAAGCATTTGCAAAACACACATACCGAGCTTTCTGGGGCTTCTTCCTCTTCATCTTCTTCTCCCTCTCCCTCTCCCTCTCTTCTAATCTCGGAAGTCCAACGGTGATGATGAAGGTAGCTGTGACATTTGCAATTTTCCATGCACCAGCCCATTCCATTTTCTTCCCTGGTGCCTTTTACATGGTACAGTAAGCCTCCAGCACTGACAATAATTATAGTCTGAATAAAATGAAGAGGGTAATATGAACAAAGCGACACTGTAATTGCCTTTTTATTATTTGCTAACAGTTAGTTATTCAGGGCAAATAAAATAAAATAAAATAAAAAATTATACAGTAATTGGTTGACAATAGGAAGCTATAGCTAAATTTCCAGGACTATGATATTTGTGCATGTTGGTCTTCTTCTTTTTTAAAAAAAGGTCTTCTATTTATATTTTGATTAAACAGCCAGAGCATTAAAGTGAAATATAAATGTAGCATTGGTTCACATCCCACAAAGCATCCATTTTCCACCTGTACAAAAGGCATTGCAATTTTCTTTCTTCTTCTTCTTCTTTTTCTTCTTCTTCTTTTTTTTTTGAATTGTAAGCTCTGACAAGGTGTCAATATGTATAGTCTTTTGAATTTTTTTAAAATAAAAAGTCCCAGTTCTTCCCATTTTCCATCCCACCATTGAGCTTATTTGCTTGGAAGAAGCAGGTCCTCTGCTTTCCACTGTTGGTGATAGAGCCCTACAAAAGATGAAGAAGGTCCAAGTTTCATCCTTTGACAAATGGACTTCAATCAGGGAAGACCTCTCCCAGAGATCCTGGAGATTTACTTCTGCTCAGGTCACTGGGATTAGATTATACGGCCCTTCAGATGTTGTTAGACCCAACTCCCATCAACACAGGAAGCTGCAGCCTTCTTTCTCTGATCTAAGGAAGTCCACAAAAGCTCATCCCTCAGATCTGAGGAAGAGGTCCATAATCCATGAAAGCTCATGAAGAGGTCCAGGTTATTTGAAGGACCATATTCTCCCACATGAACCTGCCTGTGTTTTGAGATCTTCTGGGGAAGCTCTTCTCATCCATCCTCACAGGTTCACCTGGTGCAAACACAGGAGAAGGACATCTCAGTGTCTGGTCACAGGCTGTGGAACTCCCTTCTTGGACAGGTTAGACTGGTACCCGCCTTACTTTCTTTCTACAAGCAGGTGAAGATCTTGTTCTGGCAGGCCTTTGAGAATGGAGTAAAAGGCTCTTGTATAACATGTTGGGTTTTTTAATTTGGATTTTTAATGGTTGGTGTTTTTAAATTGTTGTTAATGTTTTGATAGTTAAATTACTTTTTAACTTTTGTATACTGTGCATTGTTATCTATGTTTGTTTTTAACTGTTGTAAGCCACCTTGAATAATACTGAACTGAGAAAAAGGCAGGGAATGAATGAATGAGAAAGCAAGCTATATTAAATCTGTTGGTTTTAATGAGTCCAGAAAACTGTTTGTTGTCTACAAACATATTGAGCTGCCTTATTCTGAGTCAAAACTTTGGACCCAGACTGACAACAAATCTCCAGATTTTCAGGTAGATTTCTTTCCCCATCCCTTCTTGTAGCAGGATAATCTTGATAGTTTCTAATCCAAATATTAAGAAGGCCCAACTTACGTAGCTTCAGAACTCAGAGAAGACTGGCTGCATCCAGGGTGCTCTGGCAGGTAAAAGCAGGTATTATTTTACAATGCTGTAACAGGCCCTACCCCATCTTCTTCCTGTCTTAGCCCCATTTTTGCCCTGGGGGTCAAGAGGACTGCCTGGGAGCAGAACGGGGTAAAAGCCCTGCATCATCAGGATTACAGGGTCCAAAATGGGGGCAAGATGGGCTAAACTGCCCATGGAGATAAGCCCTAAGCAGCAGAGGCACTAAGAAGCTGGGTTACTGAATTGCAAAGATGTATAATGGGATGCTGGCAAGAGTGCCCAATGCATATCAGGGACCATAGCACATAAGTCCAAATTCACTTTGGCCCTGTTGGGCATCAGTCCCTTTGCTGGCTCTGCCTATAGTAATGTGACAGCAGCTATCTTCTCGATAAAGACATTGCATATCTTCACAATTCTATTTCCTGCAGATGCAAGTCTACTCATGAGCACACTACATCCCAAAAAGATTTTGGCCCTCACCCTGTTTTGATGTAGAATTTATATTTTGCCCAGATTTTTTTTAAAAAATTAAAGATTTTTTTTTAATCTTTATTACAATCAGTAAAAAGTTCTGGCTTTTCAGGCATGAATGGAGTGTGGGTGTGGGATGTGGGTGGTGTTGGTGTCATAATTATCTAATGCAACTCGTCCAGAAATCAGATTAGTAATTAGCTGAACCAAACTGATTGGTGTGACTTCCCAAATGTGTCCCTTTAATGTTGAACATTTACTTTGTGCTTGAAGGATTTGTTTGTGTGTTTCCTGTGTGTGTGATGAGAGCTTTTCTATAATTAGTTCCTGGGGGACGGCACATTCTTAACAGTTAATGCCTAATTGCAGGCAAGGAAAATGTGAAAAGGCTCCGGCCAGCTTTTGTTTCTGCTTAATTGTATGCAACAAGTTAAGGGAAGCTTCTCAGGACTTACTGAGATGGCAAAGATTTCCCCCCCCCCCAAAGAAATTTTTTTACAAGTATGAAAAAGAATTTTGTATACAACAGTGATTAAATGATGACATTTTTGCAGGAAAGATCAACAACATACAGTTGAGGATCCAAAGGGGATGGATATCAAAATAAATCAAGCAAGTACAGTCAAATACCCATGAATTATTTATATTTTATTCTTATTGCTTATGTAGTTCAATGCAGTTTGGAGACTTTCCAGAGCAGGGTGGATAACTGCACAGAGGGTGGGGGCAATTTTTCTACCCTGAACATGCCCAGTGGGTCACAACAGTGTCTTTCAGAGCACCTGAAATGATGTGGACAGCATTTTGGCCTATTTTTGGCTGGCCTCCCCCACTTTTAATACATTTTTAAAAGGTCTGGGGAGCTTTGGAGGATTAGGGTTAGAAAGCCATTTTGGTTTTGACACATTTTGGCTTTTTTGGGGGGTGGGGAATCACCTCAATATCAACCCCAAGATCTAGGGGCTTTGGGAGTCACACAGTTTGCCTACCCCTGTTCTATAAGTAAGGCAGACAGTTTCTGAACTAAGGTTTAAGATCCTACATAACATAAATCTCTGCATGTGGAGCTATTTATTAATTGGGCTGCACAGTTCTTGGACAAAAGGGCCACATTGTGCAACTGAGCCAAGATATCAAATATGCAGCTGAAGGAGTGGAAAGTGCATCCATAATGAATGCAGAGTGCACAACTATGCTAAAGGTGCAATGCACATCCATGAACAATGGAATCACATGACCAAATCTTTTTCTGCAACCTTGAACTGAATACAGATGTCCCACATTGGACAAAATTGTGACAAAAATGCCCAACCACTGTCACAAGGGAACTTACATAGGGGTAAGACACCAACAGCATTCCAGCCTGGACTACACCATTATGTCATGGAAGATAGGTCTGGATAAGTATCCCCCAAAAGCAGATTAGAGTGGAAGGCAGATAGTGAAGGCTATCCAGTGGTACTAGTGAAATTTGAGCTAAGAATAATAAAGCCATTATCTTCAGAGAATGAAGCATAGAGAGTATCTCCACTATAGTATTATAGCAGGGTGATACCAGTATAATGGTTATGGTGCCATCCCAAGGAAACCTGGGGTTTGTATTTGGATGAGGTAGTTGCATTCTCTTTAAGAGAACCCTAGAACTACAGGGATTGGGCTCTCTAGCAAAGAATCCTAGGAGTCCAGGATTCCATAGAGTGGAGCCACAGCAGTTAAAGTGGAATCTGACTGCTGTAATTGTGTAGTGCAAATATGCCCATAAATGAAACTACTTGACACTGTAAGGCCTAGTTTCATCTGGGTGGCTGAGTGAAACTCTAAATGGACATGGTCATGGAGTTGTCCCTATGGAGCCCAATGGGCTGAGGGCAAATCTGGGGGCAAAGCCAAACACAAACTCTATCTTATCATCCAATTAGCCAAGACAGAGAAGAATAGAGGGGATTTGAGGAATGTCCTGTGACCAATCTCACTGTAAACAAAGATGACTAACCTGAGGTGGTTGTATTTGGGCCATGTCATGAGCCCATGTGCCTCATTGGAATAGATGAGAAGGCTCAATAAAGTAGAAATCAGTAAGAAAAAAGGAAGACCACACTAGAGGAAGCTGTGGCCATGAGTTTGCAAGACATGAGCAGAGCATTTGATGATCAGGACTCTTGAAGGTCTTTCATTCATAGAGTCACCATAAGTCATAGTTGCCTTAAGAGCCAATAAAAACAGCAAATTGCATTAACAGTGTGGACTTGGGTGTGGCTTTGCTTCCACCTAGCCTCTGGAACTCTTTTAGAGGTAGGACTTTTTCGGACGTCTCTTATACAGCGCAAGCAGCCTCATCACGTTGCGAGGCTGCTGCGCTGCAGGGCGTCCCTTTCAGATGACGCTCTCCCCTGCTGGTACTGTTGCAGTACCATGGGGACATTTGAGTGTTATATTTGGCCGTATTTTAATCACGATCAACTTTCGTGATTAGATAGATCTGTCAGTTGCACTTTATCCCACCTTGATATGTTTAAAGCCAAAGGCCTGAATCTTGTTGTGGCTCAACATTGGTGTAAATACCATTATGCAAGCAGTAGCATTTTCTTGGAGATTGTGTAAGGGTGACAGACTGTTCAGGGATGTGCAAGCCCTATGATGTTGATAAAAACTGCTATGAAAGCATAGTAACACTGCCTAGAAGGGTCAGTAAATGAAGTACTTAGCTGTGGGGCTGGTGTTGGATCACTTTTTGCTCAACAAGAGAATGCATAGCTAAGGATGGATAACCAATGGCAGAACTGGACTCCATACTGCTGCTGATGGCTGCCCCTCCTTGTACTGAGTTGCTGTCTCCTGGGAAGAGGAGTGCTATACATCTCTGTCCTTTCATACTCCCTAAGTGTTGGCAGTGTCCACAACTTTCCTGCTGAGGAGCAAATGAAGATATGCATACAAATAATTGGCCACTGAGGTGCTATCTCTTTCAATTACTTTACAAAGGATATTTCAGGGTACACAGACATAAGACCTGAACACTGCATGGTCTTAGTCCAGAGCCCAGCTACAGACAGCACAGAAGGCCCCAACCCAAAAGCAAGGACCAGCTACAGACAGCACAGAAGACCTTGTTGTGGTAGCCAAAACTGAGGGCTCAATGCCACTCTTAAATAACAGTTCCCCCTGCATCTGATAGCTTGGCCTTGGTTCGGTCAAGACTCCACACCCAGGGCCTGAGTCTGCAAAGAGGCTGTGCAGCCAGAGGCCTAGTCCTGCGAGGAGAGGCAGATCCTGACACCTAAGCAGCCAATCAGCACACTGAAAATGGTAAC
The DNA here is from genome assembly GCA_030847615.1 of Gambelia wislizenii. Lineage (NCBI taxonomy): Eukaryota > Metazoa > Chordata > Lepidosauria > Squamata > Crotaphytidae > Gambelia > Gambelia wislizenii. Next base: position 8,434,375 of record JAUMIR010000008.1, read on the forward strand.
ATACCCAAGAGTATTATAGATAGATAGATAGATAGATAGATAGATAGATATAGATATAGATATAGTTGATTCCACTTTAACTGCCATAGCATCATCCTATGGAATGCTTGGATCTATGGTTTATGGAGGGGTAGAGCTCTAGTGCCTCATCAAACACCAGATGTCAGGATTCCATGTAACTTTAAATGATGGAGCTATGTCACTGACACAATATGCTAGAGAATGGTGATGGTGCACAATGGGGCACTGTGCAAGATGTCAGCTGCACAATGGGGCTCCCGTTGAACAAGAGAGAGAGCATGTGCATCAAGAGCATTGGGCAACATGCTGCTGACTCTACTTGCGCAGCGATCCCAATGGTGTAGCTACTTCTCCCCCCCCCCTCCTGAGAGTACAAATATTGTGCAATGGTGCAATTCAGCTTTACTCTCTCATCAGTCAGCTTATGATGAGGTAACTTCCCAAGAAGGATGACAACCAATGTTATTAAAAACACTACATTAGAACAACTTAAAACCACATTAGACCTTAGTATAAAGGATAAAAGTGTAACACACCCCCTTAAAAGACCCTTCTGCTGCTGTAAAAGTTAAGAGCCAAAGGTCTATCTAAATAAAAAGGACTTTGCCTGCCTGTTGAAAGAGAGCAGGTGGGAGCCAACCAGGGGCTGCCATCCAAGATAATCCAAGAGTATTATGGCTCCAGAGCTGCCTCAGATCTCCCCACACAATTACCTGAGCACTCCGTGCTGAGAATAAGCTGCTGTCCTCACATGCATCCTGCTGTATAACTCACTGACACCACTGCTAATGCTACATATTGCATTCCCTGAGGCCAGAAATGAGGCACCCAGCATTGATCATACGCTGGGGGCCTTGTGACCTCAGAAGACATGATGCATACCACCACCAGCAGCAGCACTGGGGAATACAGCAGGATGCATGTAATGACAGCTGCCCATTCTTGGCATGGAGTGCTCTGGATTTTCCTGTAAGAGCTGGAGTAAATTGGGTGTTGGTTTAAAAAAAAAAACATTTTAAGGGGGATTTAAACTGTTTTGGGGACTGAACTGAGTGTTGTGAGGACAGTTCAGTCCAGATTCAGGGTTTTGGCCCAGTGTTGTCTGGATAGATCAACACCAGGATGGCCCCATCCTCTCTAGGAAACTCTAGCTCCTCCAATGCAAGTCTATGGTATGTCTGTACAGGAAGTCCTTTATTTTAATAGGGTGTGTTTATAAGTGAAATCCATGGTTTCACTTATAAACGGTAAGTCCAGGAATGTATCCTCCATGGATATGTGGAGAAACCTATATTTACAAAGACGTGGCTGGATACACAGCGGGCCAAGCCACAACTTTTAGGAGTATGGGTGAGGTTGGGTTCATTCTTATTTTAAAAATGAACTGAACCTAAATTCTCATCCATACCTCCACTCTGTGTCAGGACCCCATGACACAAGGTAATTCATCACTAGGTCATGTTCATTTTTGTTCTAAACAGGCTTACCTAATACAAAAGAAGAAGAAGAAGAAGAAAAGGAGAAGGTAGGTCCTTGTTTCCTATTATTGAAGTGCTTGTTTTCCTGGGCTTTCAAGCACAGGCTTCTGTCTCCTTCCCTTCTCTCCCCCTCCTCCTCAGCGCATTAAGGATCCATATGAGTCTGCCTTTCTGTTTTAGCACTTTAAAACAAAAAACAAAACAAAGCAAGAACACACACTAATCTTTGTTTTCTCAGGCTTTTAGGTGGGACACTTACCTTAATCCTCTTATGTTTGTGTGCCTCCAAGTCATGGTTCTTTGTACGGTTTAGGATTTCAAGAGCCCAGCTCTCTGAATCTTTGAGGTCAGCTTGACCTTCCTTGCTGATTTTCTCTTCTTTTGCAATTATGGCTCGCTGGTATCACCTTTTAAAAAAAAGGAAAGGAAAGAAAAGGAATCTGGCTGTTTGTAGACTTTCATCTTTGTTCATCTCTGGCCTCCAGGAGTGGAAGGGATGCTAATGTGGAGGAGGGTTGGGGGTTTGTTGGTGTCTTGTTAACCTTTGGAATATATGGAGTCATTTACTAGTGAGGGGAAAAAAAACAGAAACAAGGCATAGACATACATGTGTGTGTATATGCACATGGGAATGCACACATATACACACTCACAACGTGTATGTCTGTCTCTGTGTGTGTGCATGTGTATTGATCAGAATCATGTTGGTGTCTTAAACATGGTTAAAGTCCCCTGCAAAAGCTTTCAGACATTTTTTTATGCAAGATGTCCATGGAGATTTTCAGACGCGATTTTCGGCAGTATATATTCCAAAACAGCTCCGTTGCTGCCGCGCGGCAGGGGAGCAGTTTTGGACGACGACGTTCCTCTGCTGAACCCTTCCATGTCACTTCTGTGACAGAATGGAGGAAGCCACGTCATATTTCACTCACGGGCAACAATCGTGAATGAAATATGATGCGGCTTCCTCCATTCTGTCACGGAAGTGACATGGAGGGGTTCGGCAGAGGAACGGCATCGTCCAAAACTGCTCCCCTGCCGTGCAGCAGCAACGGAGCTGTTTTGGAATATATACTGCCGAAAATCGCGTCTGAAAATCTCCTACGTTCCGTTTGAGGTTGTGCAAACAGAATTGCACATGCCATTGGGTATGCAGAGGCAGAATTGTGTGGGAATGGGATGTGCATGAATATTTTGATGTGCATGTATTACACACTCCATCTCAAGATGTGATAGGAATCCTTGTCTTACGGGAAGTGGAACGCCTACACTTACTGGAAGTGGAAAGCTGATTGGTTGGATGTGTGCAGGGGGCAGAGCTTGCCAGCAAGGCAGTACCTGGAACCGCCTTGTTGGATTTTCACCATAGCAATCATGCGCCAAAGTAGCAAAACAGCCTCTTTTTTGTCTATTTAAGCTGAAGGTCGCACTTCCGCACCTTCTATTTGCTTTTTTTTAAAAAATACAGTTCAGTGGCAGCAACTAGTGAAAATAAAAATGCAAGTAATTCACTTGTGTCCACCATCTTGATTCACAGGCATGCCTGTCTGAACATCAAACACAGATAACTTCACATGCCTGAGATCTTGGGGGGGGGGGCGGGGACCATGGAGACAAATGAAAGCTGCTGCGAATTGGCATTACTGTGCACCAGTCCACATTTTATTGCCTCATATAGACAAACCCTCACTCACTGTAATGCTAGAAAGTTGGGAAACTGAGGGAAGTCTTATTTATACCCTCAGTTTGCCACCCCATAGCTACACCCCTGGGTGTGTATGCACATGATGAAAGCAAACACCAAACCCCCCTTTGTTTGCCAATCACAAAAGATTTGCATTAGGGCTCTTCCATTTCCAACAATGTTGGGGAACTCTCTTGATTCAAAAAGAGTCCCAAACATTCATCAAGATGCAATTACAACTGAGCTGACCCCACCTCAGTAGCTGTTGCTCCATGCTTTGACTCTTATTATTTATTGCTTATGACGTCATTCAAACTGTTTCTTCATTTTGGCTAATACCCAGGCCTAGGTTTGTATTTTATTTTCTCATTTAAAAAAAAAAACCAGTAACAATAATAATAATAATAATAATAATCAGACTATACCTAGCAAAGGCAAATTTATTCAGACAGTTGTCACAGAAGTATTTAGCTAAAATTACTTTGACTGTTTTTCCCCCTTTTTACCCCCACTTAACATTTCAGTGCTGACTTTGAAGTGCAGCCTCTGAAAAGAATATCTGTTATTAACAATTCCAGACAGGTGTTTCAGGAGAAACATGTAAAGATATGTTGAAGAGGACACACACAAACACAGACATACAGGTAATTTTGCCTCTGGACACAATCATTATGTCTTTATTGTTCAGTGATTCACCCGTCATCCTATGCAGTGTTGCACTGAGCTGCATTTAGAAACAGCAACAAGTGAGTGAAATGTGTGTGTGTGTGTGTGTGTGCGTGTGTGAGTCAGTCAGTCAGTGAAAGAAGTTAGTTTAGTTTGACACATATTTAAGTTTTATTGAACAATCACCCTCAGCTCTCCCACATCTGTTCTTTCCATGGGATACCAAACGCTTTCCAATTAGAAAGCCTTGAAATTAGGATTTAAAACCACCAAAAAAAGAACAGGAGTGGGGGAAAAATTAAGCCGCTTTAATGCTCATGTTCCATTTAGGTGAAATCCACTTCCCTATGGCAGTGAAGATCTAGCAGGCTGGCTCTTTGAGAGTCAGAAAGAGCAAAAGGAGTGAAATTCAACCCTTGGTTGGGGGGCCTCTCTGTAAATTGGCTGGTTTGTTCCCTGCAGCTGTTGCTCTGGCAGACCCTTTGAAATCTGCCAGAAGGAGAACTGGGATCTGTCTTAAGGAGACCTTGGAAAAGTTACTTTTTCAGATGACAAGTGCCAGAATAAGGGCTGAGGAGAAGGCAGAAGGTAGAACCAATTTGTTGCTGTTATTGTTGTTGTTGTTTGCCCTCAAGTTATTTCTGACTGATGGCGACCCTAAGGAGAACCTATCATTGGCAAGATATGTTCAGAGGGAGTGGTTGACATTGCCTTCCTCCAAGGCTGAGAGAGTATGACCTGCCCAAAATCACCCAGAAGGTATCCATGATTGAGCAAGGATTTGAACTCTGGTCTCCTGAGTCGTAGTCCAACATTCAAACCACTATGCCACATTGGCTCCCTGTACAAATTACGGGGGGGGGGGCAATAGTTCATAAGGGAGTTGTCAATACGAGGCAAAAAGAAGCAGATTACTCTGCATAAAAGGCAACTCACAGCACCTGCAATTTGTCTTAATGGTTTTTTTGGGGGGGGGGGGCTGGTAGGTAGATCGAAGGCATGCACAGCTATCTGTGTTTGCTATAGAAGTGGGCATGTCTACAATTCAAGACGGCAGCCACAAGTGAATTACTCATGTTTTTATTCGTACCAGTTGCTACCGCCAAACAGTATTTTATTTTATTTTATTTCATTACAATAGCATATCTAAGGTGAAAAAATACAATATTTCACCTTAACAGAAAAGCAAAAAAAAAAAAAAAAAAAAAACCTCCCAAACCCCTGTTTTATTGCAAGTGGTAAGGTGAAAAAAAACCATAGCTGTTCTGGGCGCTTGCCTTGTTAGCAAATCCTGTCCCCCTGTGCTTGCCGAGCCAATCAACTTTCAGCTCTTGCTTGTATGGGAAAGTGAATCTAATGGAATCACTTGTCCCAATGAGCAGGAATGTGCTTTCCCCCTACTGTTTTTTAAAATCTCGAGAAAGCTGTAAAGACCTTTCCTGCAAAGTATTTGGCGTATTTACCCCCCTCCTTCCAAATATGGCAATATGATGTGGGATGCTATTAAGACAAATCATATTCTTCTTGCATTCTGTAAAGAGTATTTTCGCCATTTAGACAACCCCCATGTTGGGTATTTTGCCCCTCTACTGCCAGGTGAAGTGACCTGACTGTGGTACCAAAGGAGGAAAAACTTCCTAGCTCCAGCCAAGCCAGTCTCTAGGCTACTCCAGGGGTCACAGACTTCCCCTGTTCTGCCCTGCCTGCCACATCAAATAGCTACCTTTCTTCTTGCCATCTGCCCATTTCCTTTGCCACTAGGAACACTGCAGGGAAGGGGCTCCACTAGGAAGCCCTGCTCAGGGGTCACTTCCTGGACTGCAGGAAGTCAAGGAAAGAGAGAGGGAGAGAGGTGGAAGAAGAGCTCCTCCCTCAGATCCCTCCCCTTCATGCAAAGCTGGGGGATTCTTTCCCACTTGGTCCAAAGCATCACTTCAACCCAGCGGAGCTCACTCAGCCTGCTGGCTCAGGGTCACCCTACAGTACCCTCCACCTGCCACGCAGATCTGCAACTGGTGAACAGAGTATCCCGTACCTAGTTTTTGCATTCTTACCTGGAAGTGTTCTAGCAGGGACTGCCCATTGATGCTGTATTCACGAGAGCAGAATGGGACATGGTTTTGCATGCAGGCAATACCACAAAAACAAACAAACAAACAAACAAACAAAAAACCTATCGATGATCAATTGACAGCTTTGCCCATTAATAAAAAAGAATGCCTTGCTCATGGCAGCGAAACACTTGAAGAATGATGCTGTGCGATAGGTGAGCCCTTTTGTGGTATCCTGTTGTCAGTATCACACCATACTTGTTGTGTCCAATAATCTCCTTAGTGAAGGAGCACTGCAGTGAACATGTTTTACACCATTGGTGTCATGAAACGGCCCTGCAGTGAGTTCAACCATTTTGAGGCAGACATATCCTCAGAAAGAACACCACAGGGAGATCACACCATGCAGCAGAAGGTGTGCTCTTCAGCGATTTATGATGAGCAAAGAGTCCCAAATATCACGATGGCCCACTGTCAAGATCAAGAGCCTCAATGACTTTGATTCTTTTGACACAATGTCTTGGATCCGGGTGGCTTATTCAATTTGCACGGTGACCTGCTGCATGAGGAAAGGAGGTGTCAAGTGTCCTCCGATCTTTATCGGGCCACCGTTCTCCTCATTCTCTTTACATGACAGCTTTTGTGTGCTTAGTGGAGAGCGCCCGCTCCAAGCATAGGGACAAGGTGTGGCTGATGAGTCCGTGATAAGTCGTCACACAAAACAGCTACTGTGTGGCTGAATGGGTTTCCAATGTAGCTGTTTAATTTCGTCTCTTGGAGATGTTTCTCTTCTTTTCATGCCGCGGCCTTTATCGGCACTCCCGATCTCAGCAAAGCGGCAGCCTTTCAAATTGAACAAACCGTGTTTCAAATAGGCTCTTCTGCTTGTGACAAGATGTACCTCATTTTCTCTGCAAGCCCTCAGCAAGGTCACACCTTTTTAATTTATTTTCTGTAAGGGGGAAAAATGGGGCGGTGGGGGAGGGAAAGAGAGCACATGCGAGAACCTACTTGCATGATAGGACAAGGGCCAGATGTAGCTAGAGGTCATTCTTTGAGCAAAGCATAAAGCAGAAGAGGATTTAGAATCACTTCCTATCATTGGCTTCACCTAGCTTAATTCTTTCAAAAATTAGTTTCTTAAGTGCTCCAACTGTCTTTAGCAGTGGCTTCAAAATGGCTGATGTTTCCCCTGAGTGTAGCACTCATGTGTTAGATGCTTAATGCAATAATTGGCAAACTGGAACATGGGTTTGGGCTATCAGCCTGACTCATAAGAACTAAAGCCATTTCTTCAATGGATCCTAAAGGCTAAGAGGTGTTTCCTTTCATAAGCACTGCCATCTCTTTCCACTACCCAGATATAGCATTTTGATACCACTTTGACTTGCCTTGACGCAAAAAAAACCCCCAAAAACCTTACAAAATCTTGGGATCTGTAGTTGGTGACGCACTAGAGCTCTCTGACAGCAAAGTCTAAATTTCTCGTGGAAATATTTATTCTTCATTTATTATTAAAAATGTACACCCAGGCCTATACCACAAGATCTCAGGATGGCATGCAAGTAAAAGAAGTATTAACAGATGAAAACAATTTAAAATAGCTGTCTACTGGCACAGAAAAGGTTAATTTGTACTTTGTGGGCCCTTCTAGAGAGTTTCACTTTAGCTTGGCAGTTCAAGGCTTGGAAAAACACAGATCCTTGGGAATAGACCAGGGACTTTTTCAGATGGGGCCAAATGCCCCGTTCCTTCCCCACCACCTCCATTCCCATTCCTGCTACAGAATAAGATAAAAATGCTCACACACTTACCTTGATTCCATGGCAGGAACTTCCTCCCCCTCCCCTCTCTCTCCGGGAGTAAATGCAGCCATCGTAAGGCTGCATTTATGATCTGCATAGCAAATCCTGCATATTCTCACGAGAGAACGATGTGAGGGAAATGCAAAAATAAAACTTCAAAAATACATTTAAAAAGTACACCAAGCACAAACACACACACACAAACCCTCAAGTAATCTGGGGTGGGGGAAGGGTGCCACTTACCTGGATGTCCCGATCCATGCCCGGAAGTGTTCAGAATGGACCTTCCCCCTGCAATTGTCATCGCGGGAGAGGAACAGGGCACCTTTCAGACCACCCTGATTCTATGACAGAAACAGGAACATCACGGCATTTTAACACTTATTATCACATGTAGCTGTAATCACACAAAAGAAAAGCCACAGAATGATTGCACGATGACCCTTAGCACTTTAAGAATGGGAGTTTACTTCCATGATTTGGCATGGGTGAGAGTTTGGTGGTTCTCAGGAAAAGATGTGAGTGCACTTAAAACTCCCCAAAAAACCTTTAATTAACAAAGTGAACAAACACACAAGCACTGAAACAAACCTAAAAACATGCAGACTAAATGGGACAGTTCCTAAAAAAGAGCATCCTGTGCTTTGTTTTCATGTTTTCACCAGGAAGTTTTTCACTCAGCACTTTCCATTCATGCTGTAATCTCGCAATTACAACATGATGTGGTTTTGCACACCATCAATAGTGCGAAAAAGTGCTATTGATGATCTATTGATGGCTTGTCCCGTGAATTGTAAATAACACCTTTTTTGTGGCTGGAGAATGGTGTAAGAACGTGAAGACGATGACGATGTGTGATAGTGGGGACCATTCGTGCTACCCTGACATCATAATCCCGTGATTTTTGCCCCATCTGATAATGCCCCGGAGGAGGATGTTGGTTTTTGCAAAGAGGGAAAGAGAATACCAGTCTCCACATTGACCATAAAAAGACATACACAAGCATACGTTGGACTTTCTGCCTGAATATGTCAGTAATAGGATGCCAGTCTTAATATGCCCCTTCCCGATCTATGCCAGTAATCCTGGTAGATGATGTCTCATTTGGGTTTCATGTGAACTTTCAACTCAGCTGTCTTCTATTCGCTTCCTTTTCAGGGGAATAAAAATATTTCATCGTGTAGCAGAGGAACTTGCCTGCAACTTCTCTATTGTGTATTCAGTGTTTATGAGATGCCTATTAATGTGGAAGGGTTTCTTCCCCCTCTGAGGTTGTGAAAGTTGTTTTAATGAGGAGCAGCTTAAAGGCCTTAACCATTTTTATGATTTAGCTAGTTCAATGAAATTGCTCTTAATTGCCCTGTTCAGTGTATAAAACTGTCAAAGAGTTTTTTTTTTTAAAGGGTGGGGAGTGTGAGAGCAATGAAGCCAATGTCATCTTCATGGAAGCAATAATAATTTCATATAAAATAATAATAATAACACCATTGCTATGCCTTCTTTCGACCCAGTGCCTCTTTGGAAGGCGCATTTTGAAGTGTAAATACTTATCTGGCAAGCTGTTGAATTTCAAAAGTTCTTTCACAAAGAGAATCTATCCTCACTTCATTTCAAAATAGCATCTCTTCTTCTTTTTCTTCCTATTTAAACGAAAGCAAGTGCAGTTGAAAGAGAGGACTGAAAGGGGTGTCCTCTAGTTATTCTTCCTGATCCAGTGCAGGACTTTCAGCAATGTCAAAGCAGTCTTACACACACACACACACACACACACACACACATGGTGTGTAGCTGTAGAGATGCACAGTGGATGCACACATGCTTTGACTGACTGGATCCATAGTCTGGGGACTTTTTCGGACGCATGAAAAGTAACGCAAGCAGCGTCGCCAAGTTGCGACGCTGCTGCGCAAGCGCCGCAACCTGGCGACGCTGCTTGCGTTACTTTTCATGCGTCTGAAAAAGTCCTGGGAGTGCACTCACATGGCATGGTTTTACCAGGATGAATCCATTTTAACTATCATGGCCTCATCCGATGGAATCTTGGGATTTCTAGGTTGATGAGGGACTTTGAATCCTCTGATAGGGGGCTCTAGTACTTAAGTGAGTGCACTAGTGCTATCTAGCACAGAATGCTTCTAAGTACAGTTGGACCTCCGTATCTGCAGAACCAATATCCACAAGACACAAAATAGGGGACACATACCATAGAGTCATTCTGGGAAATGCCTAGAGAGGCATCCTCTCTAGGCATCTTCTAGGTCCTCCAGTGTAACTCGATGGTATGTTTTTACCAAAAGTCCTTTGTTTCTTTTTTTTACATTTTATTTTTTATTGTATATCAGTATAATATATACATAGTAATCATCTTACAATGTATCTTGCGATATACCAATTATCCATATCAAATATCGATATCAGTTTTTCCTGCTATATTAAACCTCAAAAATTGTTCTATGACTTCCTACTTGGTTGAAATTTGACGATTATCAGATTCACAATAAAAAACATACACAACCATAAATGACTTTGTCTATTTCTAAGTTATTTACCTATATGTTAGGACTCTATTCCTTGTTCTGTTGGGGATTTTTACCTATATCATGCAATCTTGTAGTTCACCCTTTTTTTGCCAATATTCCAAAATTGGTTTCCATTCTTTTCTCCATATGCTCTCTTTTTTATTTCACAGCTTATTTGTCAGCATATCCAGTTAAAAGTCCTTTGTTTCAATAGGGTTTGCTGTTATCCACAGTTTATGGTATCCACGTTAAGTCTGGGAACCAAACCCCCATGGATACATGGGTCCGACTGTACCTCGCCAAATGACAAATCTCAGGATTCCATGCCATATAGCCAGGGCAGTTAAAATGATATCAAACTGCTGTACCTGAGTAGTGTAGAGACACCTGGAAACTCTAGTCCTAAAAGACATTTCGATGCAGCACCAATCATCTGTTCAATCTTGGCACCAGTCGGTTTCCTCTAAAGAGTCAATGTGTTCTATTGCTTATCTTTGAGTAGGGCTCTGGATTGCAACCACTGAGCAGGTATGGGGATGCGGAATTTCAATGGTTACATTACAAACACATTTATACACATATAGAGAGATTATGCACCACCTTTTTTGCTCATAAGTCAGTATTGCAATGTGCTGTTTTAATTGTTCTTCGTTTCTGTATATTAAAATAATTATTTCTTGTTGCTTGCTTCTTTTATTGGTATACTGGCTTTGGGTTTGCCTTCAACAAGTCTGGACAGGGAGAATGCAACTATAGATATATAGGTCCCGTCTACACGATTTAAATAATATGTACGGCGTGCGGAAGTTGCACTTCGGTACACACGGCCATTCGGATTTACACGCATCCAAAAGGGGGGGGCAGTTTTCCACCCTGAAATACGCACATGCGGCGTTCGGGAGGGAAAGCGGATCGCGATGAGAAATCCGTACGCCGTTCGGATGGCTGATGGGTCTGTATGGTCCGTTCGCACACATACGAACAGGCTGTGTAATCTGATTGGCTGGCCGAGTAGAGAGGGTGGGGCTAGCATGGAGGGGAATTGGGAGCGCCCGCCATATTGGATTCCTGGCTAGCGAGAGTCCGGTAAGTCCGTGAATTATATATGTTTATTTATTTTTATTTTATATTGTAAATAGGGAAAACTGACTGTCTGCAAAGCAGGAACCTTTAAAAAAAAAAGCAGCGGGAGATTTTAAACCACTGTTTGGCTTGCTCACTCCAGCCAGCTTGGGGAAGAGGGAGTAATATGGAGTTTAGGGGGGTAAAAAATCATGTGGGCGGTTCATATGCATACAAACGACAGCATATTCATATTTTTTACCCCCAAAATGGATTTTTTTTTATGATCGTATAGACGCACCCATAATATAATATAATATAATATAATATAATATAAATCCAGCATGGTATAGTGGTCTGAGTGTTGGATGACTCTGCAGACCAGGGTTCGAATCCCCATGGAAACATACCGGGTGATCTTAGGCAAGTCACACTCTCTCAGCCTCAGAGGAGGGCAATGGCAAACCCCCTCTGAACAGTCTTGCCAAGAAAACCCTGTGATAGTTTTGCCTTAGGGTCATCATAAGTCAGAAATGACTTGAAGGCACACCACCACCACAACAACATCAACAATGTAATGTAATGTAATAGAATAGAAATTGATCTGGCAACATTTTTTTCTTTTCTTGATCCACAGTAGTTTAGATTTTATTTATTCATTTAGAATTTTTTTTTTTTTAAAGTCTTATAGTCAGAGAGTTGGGAGCAACTCTAAGGGCCATCTAATCCAACTCCCTACCAGTACAGGTGTCTACAGATAAAGAGCTGAGAGCTGGTCACCCAACTTCTCTTTAAAAAACTTTCACCAAAGGAAAGTCCAGTGTCTTCCAAGGTGGTCTATTTCACTGTTGAAGAGCTTTTCTACCCCTAACATTCTTCCTAATCTCTTTTTCTTGTACTTTGAAGCATTGGTTTAAATCCTATCCTCCAGAGCAGTGCTTCTCAGGTGTTGTCTAGATGGTGAAAAAAATTCTCATGGAATGAGGGTGGAATACTTTTTGTCTATGAACTCCCACCAGGATTCACCATATTTGGAAGGAGGGGGGCTGAAAACTCCAAATAGTTCATGATTACAGCTTTCGCTGTTTCTCGTGATCTTTTTTTTAAAAAAATATATGCAAAAATGTGCATTACAGCCCAGTTGAACAACCAATTTGAATTGGGGCACATTCAGGAAGTCAAAACATGATTGGTCAGATGAGTAGGCTTGCTAGTGACGAAGCGGCCAGAGCCGCCATTGAAGCGATTGTGTGTTATTTTCGAGTGGCAGAGCAAAAAAAAAAAATGTTTCTTAAGCATAAGATTGCTCTTCCACATCTCTCATTTAACAAGGCAAAAGGGGGGAGGGGGGAGGGTGCTTTGGGGGAATAATGATGCAGGTAATTTACTCACGGCCACCATCTTTTCTTGCGGGCATGCTCCATGTGAACTTCAAACTTGGATAGCTTTCCATGCCAATGATCTTGCAAATGGATCGTGGGAACAAATGAACACTGCCATGATAGTGAGTTAATGTGCTATTTTCCACAATTATATAGCAAACTACAACAAAAACTCCGACACATGCAGAACAAGTGGTGGATCAGTATAGCAGAAAAGACACAACGCTGTGCAGATCTGGGTGATCATAGAGGATTTTATGAAGCTCTTAAAGCAGTGTTTGGACCTACTTATCAGGTCCAAAGCTCCTTATACAGTACAGATGGTCAAACATTAATTACTGATAAAGCCTCCATCCTAAATCGTTGGGCTGAACATTTTCAAAGTCTGTTTAGCGCCAACCGAGTAGTCCAAGCCTCAGCTATCCAAGATATGATACAAAAACCAATGAAAAATGAATTGGACATAGCTCCCACTTTGGAAGAGACCTTTAAGGCCATACAGCAGATGAAAAACGGCAAGGCAGCTGGGATTGATGGAATCCCACCTGAAGTTTGGAAACACGGAGGTCATGCACTCCACGAAAAATTCCACGAATTCCTTGTGAATTGCTGGGAAAAAGGGGAACTGCCATCAGACCTCCGAGATGCAGTCATCATCACCCTGTACAAGAAAAAAGGAGCAAAATCCGACTGCTCAAACTATCGAGGCATAACACTGCTCTCTATTGCTGGAAAAATCCTTGCAAGGATCCTCCTGAACAGGTTAGTTCCTGCTATTGCAGAAGAACTTCTCCCTGAAAGCCAATGTGGCTTCAGAGCCAATAGGAGCACTACAGACATGGTATTTGCCCTTAGGCAACTGCAAGAAAAATGTAGGGAGCAGAACAAGGGTCTCTATGTAACATTTGTCGACCTCACCAAAGCCTTTGACACTGTAAGTAGAAAAGGTCTGTGGCAGATCCTGGAAAAACTAGGATGTCCCCCCAAATTCCTTAAAATGATTATCTTGCTACACGAGGGCCAGCGTGGTCAAGTCAGATATGGCGATGCTCTTTCAGAGCCCTTTCTAATAACGAATGGAGTGAAGCAAGGTTCTGTTCTTGCACCAACTTTATTTACAATCTTCTTTAGCATGATGCTCCAAAGGGCTATGGCAGAGCTTGAAGAAGACGACGGCATCTATATACGCTACCGTACTGATGGTAGCTTGTTTAACTTAAGCCGTCTGAGGGCTCACACTAAGACTCTAAACTATCTAGTCCGTGAGCTGCTCTTCGCCGATGATGCTGCCCTTGTTGCCCACACAGAAGCAGCTCTGCAGCGCCTAACATCCTGCTTTGCAACAGCTGCAGAGCTGTTTGGGCTAGAAGTCAACCTGAAGAAAACAGAAGTTCTTTACCAGCCTGCACCACAGGACGAACACCACCATCCCCACATTGCCGTCGGCAAATCAGTGCTCAAGTCCGTTCAGCAGTTCACCTACCTGGGAAGCATCATCTCCGCAGATGCCAAGATTGACAAAGAGATCGATCACAGATTAGCAAAGGCATATAGTGCATTTGGAAGACTTCACGAAAGAGTCTGGAGCAATAAACACCTGAGGCAAAGCACAAAAATCAGTGTGTATAGAGCCATCGTACTGTCTATCCTCCTTTATGGATCTGAAACATGGGTCACCTATCGCCACCACCTACGACTCCTCGAGCGCTTTCATCAGTGCTGTCTACGCACAATCCTAAATATACACTGGACTGACTATGTGACGAATGTTGCTGTCCTTGAGCAAGCAGGGATCACCAGCATTGAGGCCATGATATTGAGAACACAGCTGCGCTGGGCAGGGCACGTTTCTAGGATGGAGGACCATCGCCTCCCAAAAATACTACTCTACGGTGAACTCGCCACGGGTCAGCGTAAGAGGGGCACTCCAAAAAAGCGATACAAAGACTCCCTGAAACAACATCTCAGGCTCGGCCAAATTGATCACCAACAGTGGTCCGCCCTGGCCTCACATCGGGAGGCACGGAGACGCACTATCCACAATGCTGCAGCCTTATTTGAGAACTCACGACGAACAAGACGAAGAGAAACGACAACGCAGAAAGAATCACAACCCAAAAACATCACCCAAGGAGACCTTCTGCTGCGCTTTTTGCAACCGGACTTGTTTATCTCGGATTGGCCTTTTTAGTCATCAGCGCGCTTGCAGAAAGCGCAGGATGAGTCCTTCCTGAATCTTCGTTTGCGAAGAAAAGCCAGAGAGAGATTTCCCGTCTAAATATCCAAATGGCATTTCTGTTGTCCTGGACTATCTTCTGGCAATTCCTGGCACCAGCTACAACATATTGTTCCCACCCTTAAATGCACTTAAAAAACAAACCTCCTATTCTTCTATTCCTTTCTTTCTTCTTAAACATTTTTTTTTCTTATAGTGCTTTAGTGCAGTGGTTCTTAACCTGTGGCCCGGGACCTCCAGGGGTCCGTGATGTCCTCACGGGTGGTTGTGAAGCCTGGAAGGCTGCTCAGCCTACCTCTTCCCTGCAGTGGAGCGGTCACAAGATGGGCACCAAGGCAAAGGCTGGCTGGCTTGGCCTGTGCATTGCCATTCAATCTGCTCCAGCCACAAACATGCAGGAAGAAGCAGGAGAAAAGTCTTCCCTCCCCATCCAGTGCCTCTGAGGGAAGGTTTAATGGATGGAGTAATTATATTATTAATGTTATCAGGTATTATTATTATTATTAGGGTTTTAAATCTTGAGTTAAGTCTTGGGGGCCTGGAGAAACAAAAGATATTTAAAGGGGATCACTGGTAAAGAAAAGGTTAAGAACCACTGCTGTAGTGCATCACTGCATCATTGAAATGGCACTTTTGCATTATAGCACTATGCTAAGTGGGTGGGTGGGGAATAAAAAAGGCCCTTCAAAACATTGGATCATCTCAGCAAATCTTGCCCTCCCCATTTAAAAAAAACTTTAGGAGAGAGGCCAGGTGTGAATAGAATAACTCAAAGCCTCATAGGCCTTGCTTTCTAGAGCTTTTACCATCTAGAGTGTAAAATGAATAAATAAATCCATCCTTATTTCCCATGGATGGGTCTATGGCAAGCATTGCACCCACCAGTTGACTGTGCTTGGCAATTACACTGCTCCAACAGAACTTGAACCTCTTATTCTCTCCCTCTGCCCCTTTCAATTTTATTTGCTGACATTCTGATTATTACATCTTGGCTATCGTCCAACCTTTTTGTGCAGGCTTTGGTGGCAAGAAAATTAAAACTACAAGAACATTGTTAAGTGGCAAAAATCTTCCAATGTCAGCTCCAGCTCGCTGGATTTCTGGCGTGGCAGCTGTCTCTTTGTGCCGCTCCATACGGGACCTCGCTGTTTTCTTTAAGGAGCCTATAAGAATGTTTATGTTGTTCATTAATCCAATGCAATTAATATTATTAGCACGTAGGACACATTCTCCAGGAGGTTATTATGTTAATGAATAGGGTAGTGCGTGCGTTCGTAAAAGCAATTAATCGCCTACCTTATGTGATTAAAAAAAGGTGTTCTCCTCCTATGGCCATATAACCTTCAGTGTATAATTTTATACACCCCATAAATCCTTCCTCTTCATTACTTGCTTTTAATGGATTATAAGTTTTAAAAAATTGCAGCCCACTTCCTGTGTATATCTTTTCAGGCTTTGTAGTGGAGCTTATGTACAATGTTTTTTTCAATTTCTCTCTCTGTATGTGTGTGTGTGTGTCCACACATGTGTACATGCACTTGTGTTCACAAAAACAACACAAGTCTAATCTATGGCCAGGGAATTGTTTTTCAGAAACTCCCATTTACTTGGAAACAATTTACTGTAAGGTATTATTCTGAAAGGGTCAGTGTAGTGTAGTGGTTAGAGCATTGGAGTGGAACTTGGGAGCGCCAGGTAAGGTCTCTATGGAGCCATGAAACCCATGGGGTGATCCTAAGCCAGTCATTCTGTCTCAATCTGATCCACCTCACAGAGTTGTTGTGATACAAGCCAGAGTAAAAGGAAGGCCATATAAACTGCCTTGAGCTCATTGGAGGAAAGGTGGGATCTAAACGTAAATAACCAATCCATCAATATTTCTATATATGGTTAGTAATCCTAGTCTACCTCACAGGCCTGTTAAACAGTTTCTATGTTGATATAGGTCAAGTACTATAAATATCTACGTTTTATTGTGTAATATTAAACATTAGCATTGTACGGTTTGGAAGCAGTCAGAGCTAAGGACTTTATCAGACGTGACAAATACGGCGTCATAACAACACCCAATGAACACAAAAGGGCGCCCATTTTGCACAATGGCATGCTTTCACATTCTTATGTTGTAAATAAAGTGTTCTTTTTTATTGACAGGCCAAGCCATCAATTGATTGGCTGTGGAGTTTTTTCCCCCTATGTAATTGCGAGCATCCCCATTCTACTGGTGTGATTTCAGCGTCAATGAGTGGTCCTCGCCAGAACACTTCTGGGTGAGAATGCGAAAGCTAGGTATGGGATGCTCTTTTTATGAACCTTCCCATTTTAAGTGTGTTTCAGTGCTTGTGTGTTCATGTTTTTTTTTTTAATTTAGCTGTTTTTAGACTTTTAAGTATACTTGCGTCTTCTCGTGAGAACCTCCAAGATCATGCGCACCCACCAACACGGAAGTACGGGTCTGCTTTTTCATGCTATTATGGCAACATTTGATCTAAAGGGTTATTTTGCCTTGCTGGCACACTTACGGTTTAAAATAATGATGGGAAATAAATGTTTTTAGAGGCTTATCTGAGAAAGTCCTAAGTATGGGGTTGTCTAGGCGAGGAGATATCATGCAGATTGGTGTGCATTATTGCGAATTCACTATTTGTCTCCATGGTCTTTTGGCAAAATCTATTCTATGTGAAGCTATCTGCATTTGAAGTGCACATGCAGCCATTCCTGCGAATCAAGATGGTGGTCAAGAGTACAGCGTGTTATTATTCTCCACAGGTATTGTCACTGTTGCACAGTATTTTTTTATATACTTGTAAATCAAAGGTGCGCAAGAGTGACCTTCCACTGGAAAAAAAACTCTTTGGTCACCTTGGAGCAGCAAAAAAGTGTATGATTGATAACAAGAAACTCAAAAATGGCGCTTCCAGCTGCTTCTGTGTCAGCAAGTCTTCCCCCCACCCAACAGTCCGACCAATCAACTGTCCAGTTCCACTTTCACTGAGAATCTGCAGCATCCCAAATTGGATGTCCAAATAAGCAATAATGTCCAGGCACTCGCATTATTCCAAAAACTGTGAAGGCTTTTCCCGTGCAGTAAATGGAGTTTTTAGCTCCCTCCTTCCAAATACTGCAAATCTCATTCACAGCATGTTGGAAAATAACATATTCTTGTTGCATTCTATGAGGTGTACAGTAGCACCCCTGCAACCACAGGGATTGGTTCCGGGTCCCACTGCAGATAGTGAAATCTGTGGATAATAGTGAACGCCCTCACCGTCGCCACCATTGGATTCTGTGCAGGTTCATACAGGAGGAGGCCTGTATAAGCCTCATAATGCATTTTTGAGATGAGTATTAGACTCAGAAGTCAATCAGAAAAGAGCTGTGACCCACACTTTCCTCCAGTTTTCCTCTGTGGATGCAACAGTCCTATGCACATTTATTTGGATAGTGAGTAAAAGTGTTTAGAGGTCTGCTGCATCTTTCTCTCTCCCACTCCTCTCCAATATGGTACTTGGGAAACTTTTAAGAACACTTTTGGAGTGGTTCTTCAAAGACTGGAGAAGTGCATCTTCTGAAAGGGAGAATGTGAGGCAGATGTGTGAGGGAGGATGGAAGAGTGCATGGAATGTGCATGCATAGACCTCTTTCTCCTGGCCCTTGTGGAGGTTGTTTCATACATGGGAGTCAGCCCTTGCTGTTAAAGCTGGGGTTGCCAGATCTCAGGGCCCTTCCCTGAGTCTTCCATTTTCATGGGTCAGCTCCAGGCAGGGGTTCAAACCCACAAGATTTTGATGGGTCAGTTCTGAGCAAGAGACAAGGGTTGTGTGCAAACCTCTGGTTAAGGACATTATCAGACACGGCAGAAATCACGGGTTTATGACATCATGCTAAAGTGAATGGCCCCAATATCGCATGACATCACCGTCTTCACATGATTACTCCATGCTCCTGCTGTGGAAAAGGAGTTATTTCTAATTCATGGGACAAGCTGTGAAAGGATTGTCAATAGTGCTTTTTTCATGGTATTGCTGGCGTGCGAAACCACATCCCATTGTAATTGCAAGATTATAGTATGAATGGGGGTCTTCAGCAAGAAAACCTCTGGGTGAGAATTTGAAAACGAAGCACAGGATGCTCTTTTTATGAACTGTCTCATTCAGTTTCAACATTCTTATGTTTGTTTTAGTGCTTGTGTGTTCATTTACTGTGTTAATTAAGGTGTTTTTGGAGTTTTAAGCGCACTTGCATCTTTTCACTAGAACTGCCAAAATCTCTCCCATGCTAAATCATGGAGGTAAACTCCCATTCTTAAAGCACTAATGGTTGTTGTGCAATAATTCCATGGTGGTTCTTTCATATGATTATAGCAATGTGTGATAATAAGTGTTGTAATGCCACAAAGTTTCTGCTATCCTCATTCATGGAATTACAGCATTTTTAGATGCTTGTGTAATACTGTCCTAAGACAGCTTTCTGTCAGCCATGTGTCCTGTGATTGCTTGCCTGCCTCTCTCCTTCCCTCCAGCTCTATTTCTTTCTGTTGTCTGTTTAAAAAAGAAGAAAACAAACTTGTTGCTCTTCTAGCTGGCCATGCAACTTGCTACAACTTGCAAATTTTTAATTGATTTCCATTTCTAATTTGGTGTAAGTTGTATGCTATCTTTCTGTTATTATTAAACGAAATGCTCCTTATCCAGTCTCCTGAATGCAGGTGGGAAGGAATAATCCCTTCACTTCACCTTGAACTGGGAACAGCCCCTTTAGCTAAGATTTCTGCCTTCATTTCTAATCAGGAAAATATGTTCTCTGTGTATGTCATTGTGTTTGAATGACTAGCTGTGAGCAACCAGTGGTTTGCTGCTTAATGCATAATGACATCACCGGAGCCCTCCCCATGACATCACCAAGGGGCCATCTCTAGCTCTCAGGTTTTGGCCATGATACCGACCTGGTGACCCCAGTTGAAGCCATCAGTCAGCCAGTTGCTTTGTATCAATGTGCACCATTTTTTTTTCTCTTTTTCAGTCACAATGAAAATTACATTTCAGAATGTTTGAAGATATGGTGCACCCCACCTACCAGTTTCAGAAGGTATCACAGATGGCTATATTTCCCTGGGAAGGCATGTGTACATTTCGAGTTGAGTATTTATTTATTTATTTATTGCTGTTTTTTTAATATATTAGTGAACACATCTGCCATTAGAAATACAACAACACAGATTAGTGCTGACAGGGATTAATTGGCAAATGTTCAAACGGGTGGGTAATGAATGCATTCTCCACATTTTATGCAGTTCAACCTACTTTTCCTTCACACTACAGAGAGTCCATCATTAGATGCGCAGTCATTAGGCGCTTCTTCTGGATGTGGGTCAGTCCACCGACAGGTGTTCTTGCCAGCATTTCTTAATTGCTGCCCTTAATTCATTGTCATGGCAAGTCTAAATATCATCCCAGCTGTGTGGGTTCGGAGAACTTGTGAGAAGAGAGGGAGAAAGGCAGAGAATGGTGAACAACCCACCTTGAGGGCATTTGGCAAGGTTCCTGCCTGGTTGTGCATACAGAACCTTTGTGCATGCAAGCTGTATATGAAGCATGGGCAAAGTACTGCCAGTGTGCCACCTGTAGACTGTTAGATTACCCCATTTTTAATTGAAAAAATGTATTTGCTGCTCCTGGATGCTTCCAAAAGCAATAATTTTACACTGAGGGTTTGTTTCACTCTATAGCCAAGATCTTACATTGCCCAGCATAGAATCCCACAGACAGAACACTGCTATGGCTTCTTGCCCATTTCACCCCAGAACTCATGGTTTTGCTATGACAGCTCCCCTGAATAGACATTTCACAGCTGATGGAGGGTTGGGTTGGGGGATAGAAGAAGGATCTGGCTATGCCTCATAGCCAGACACAGGCCAACAACAGCATCCACTGAACCACTGGGAGCTTGGTGGATGATATCATCAGTTTGTGTCTGGCTATGGGGCATAGCCAGATGCTTCTCTGATCACCCATGCTCTCCATCAGTCACAGAATGGCTGTTTGGGGGCTTTCATAGCAAAACTGTGGAAGGTCAACAAAGCACCAACCTTCCCAACAACCAGGAAAAAGAAAAAGAAAAGGCATACACAGGTTTAAAGTGGATTTAGGCTTGTGAATGTCAACAACAGGATGCCAGCCCAAATATTTGTCTGTGCAAACCTATCACAGGGTTCTCTTGGCAGGATTTCTCAGAGGGGATTTGCCTTTGAGTCTGAGAGAATATGACTTCCCCAAGGTCACACAGTGGATTTCCATGGATGAGAGAAGATTCAAACCCTGGTCTTCAGAATCATAGTCCAGCACTTAAACCACTATACTAAGCTGGCTTTTCCTCCAGATATTACTGGACTTCATTCCTCATGGTTGCCTATGTTGGGTAGGCTTTCTGGGTGTTCCAGTCCAACAACATTAGGAGGAACTTTTTGACAGTAAGAGCTGTTTGGCAGTGGAACGCACTCCCTTGGAGCGTGGTGGGGTCTCCTTCCTTGGAGGTCTTTAAACAGAGGCTGGATGGCCATCTGTCGGGGATGCTTTGATCGTGATTTCCTGCGTGGCCCTCGTGGTCTCTTCCAACTCTACAATTCTATGATTCTATGATTCTATGAATATCTGGAATGTCACATGATTCCCCCTCTGGTGTAAGGAGAGAGCCATAGATCTTTGGCAGAACACAGGATTGCATTGAGAAGATCCCGCTGCAATTAACATTAAAATCTTGCAAACAGACCAGCATCAAAATGGAATTAAACTATCAAAGAGCTTGTTTAGATGGGCAAAATACCACATCTTGCCCCCTGATCTCAGAGCCCTGCAGTCTTGACAATGCAAGGCATTTGCTCTGTTCTGCCCCAGGGCAATCGTCACCAGCTCTAGGGCAAATATGAGGCTGAAATGGGAGGGGAGGCAGGGGGAGACCTGATAGAACATTTTAAAAAAACAAAACAGTTTACTCTGTTACTAGTGGCAAAAAATGGATCAGGCCCTGCATGTCTTCAGGATCCCGTCCCTTGCTGCTGCCACCATCTCCTTGGCTCTCCCGGAAGACAGGAAGGAGTCCCACAGCATGTGACCAAGGCTGATCACATTGCAGGGGGACTCAGTCACATGTTGCAGGGCCCCTTTCTGCCTTCCAAGACAGCAAAGAAAATGGCGGAGTGGCAGCTGCAGCGATGGTCCGGCGGGCCTGTTAGGACTTCTCCCATTCCGTAGAGGGAACGGGGGAACAATGGGCCAGATCTTCAGCCAGAATACACCAGCAGGGACCCAGCATATTCTGGCTCATGTAGATTCATGGCTGATCAAGGACTTAATCCTTTTTCTTCTGTGCTACAGATCTGAAGCAGCTTGACACTAGTTTAAAACGACCATAGGCTTATTTATGAGCCCATTAGAGCTCTAAGATTGCCTGAAGAGGCCCTTCAGTCTGTCCCACCACCTTCTCTTGTTTGGTGGAAACAAGGGAAAGGGCCTTTTCAGTGGCTGCTCCCAGTCTTTGGAACTCCTCCCTAGGGTGGTGCTCACTGGTGCTGTTGCCCTTGGGCCGGAAGGTCCATGTTAAGAGAAGCAGCAACAGGGCCACATGAGACTCTTCCAAACTTATCAGCAAAAGCAGCCCTTGGTGTTGGCCTTGCTTGAGGTGATCAATTTTGTTAAGTCCTAGATGTATCTTTTTGAATTTTAAAAAGAACTTCCTGCCATGTATATAATACCAGCATATACATCTAGCATTTTCAAACAGTATTTTTTTTTTTAAGAAACCAACAAAGAACAAACTGCTTTTGGCAGCTTATGAAAGACAAATAGGGAAAGACCATTGATTGCGGGGACCTGGATTTCACAGCACAAGGTTCATCAAAGCAGGTCAGCTCAGGGTAGGTACACTCACCAGTGTTTTCAGCTGTGCGCACACCGATTATGGAGCAAAGACTAATCTACACTGCTCCATCTGGCAGCTAGAAGGAAGAAAAGAAAAGCACTCCAGAACATTATTAATCAGTCAGCGGCCCCGTTAAGTACCTCACTGTAATTAATCTAGAATGGAATTTGTGTGTGTGTTTTTTTTTTAAATGGCATGCAATTGAAAGAAGAGGAGGCATCTTGCATTCTCTCCACTCTGGCATGCTGGGTGATCATTAGTTTGCAGATTAAATTTATTCACCGCATTTCCCATTAAGGATCTGAGCATGGTGGAACTGTGGAAGCCTGAATAGCTGTGCACATCTTCCACTCCACCCGTGTTGGAGGCCTTGGGTGACTAGATATCCATGTAGAGTGGGTATCTTGTTTATACGAGGGATAGTGAATATGCATACATGGGAGAAATAGGTAGCTGAGTGTGTGTGTATGGGAGGGGTAATATCACATTTGTTGTTGTTAACTGCCTTCAAGTCTATTTCAACTTGTGGCGACCCTATATGTGAGAGACCTCCAATCCACCCTATCATCAGCAGTCCTGCTCAGGTCTTGCAGACTCAGGGCCGTGACCTCTTTGGTTGAGTCTACCCATCTCCAATGCATTCTTCGTTTTTTTCTCACAGCCTTCTGCTTAACAAACATTATTGTCTTTTCCAGTGAGTCAAGTCTTCTCATGATATGGCCAAAGTATAACAGTCTCCGTTTAATCATCTTGGCTTCCAGGGGAGAGTTCAGGCTTGATTTACTTTAGGACCTATTTATTTGTCTTTTTACCAGTCCACGGTATCCGTACAACTCTTCTCCAGCACCACATTTTGGATGAGTTGATTTTCTTCCTTTCAGCTTTCTTCACTGTCCAGCTTTCACAACCATACCTAGAAATGGGAAATACAATGGCACAGACAATCCTAACTTTAATAGTCATTGATATATTTTGACACTCCAGGATCTTGTCTACTTCATTCATAGCTGTCTTTCCAAGTCTGAATCTTCTTCTGATTTCTTGACTATATCTTGTCTTCATTCTGATCAATGACTGAGCCCTCCAATGTTTCACATGGGACATATATGGCAAAGCAACAGCAGAGTGAGGTCAAGGTGGCTGTGCAGTTGTGTTATTAATGAGGAAAAACAGAAAAGCTGGCAGAATCTGCAGCAATCTTTGTTTTTGCGTGAGTCCTCTTCTCTCCTCCCCCTGCCGAGTTAGTTGAGTGCAAATTACTTTTGTCCTTTGAACTAACTTTGCAGCAATTGAAGTAAGCTGAAAAGAAAGGAGGAAGGCAGGAGGTGGAAAGAGAAAGTGGGACACTTGAAAAGCAGCTGAAAAAGTAGGATGGCACAGGATTAATTATCATTGCCCCTGCCAAATTGGAGCAGTTGAAAAATATGGTATTAGGGTACAGTAGCATCTTCCTCTCCTGCTGCTTCTGCCAAACTGGCGAAGTAGTCAGCTGTTTTGCTGGCCAGTAATGAGGCGAATGGTGGCAGCTGTTCAGTTGAGCAGGCACCTGGCTGCTGGGAGATGCTGGAGACTTAGCAGTTGGGGAAGTGGGGTAACACAGGTGTAAAAGCTGAGGCAGTAGGTCAGGTAAGGGAAGAAGAAGCAAGTCAGAATATCTTGCATTGGTTCTAGTTTTGAAATACTGCTCCTGAGGGAAGCAAGGGCAGAAGAAAAATGGAGAGCCCATGCCCTCCAACATTTTACAGATGAAAACCAGGACATGTGTGGCCAAACAACATCAAAGTGTAGTCAAGATGGCAAAACATATTTACGAGGAAGGGCACACAGGCTAGGAGAGGCTGCAGCAGTTTGTGTTTGCCTGAGCCTGCTGGGAAGTGCAAGATTTCACCCTCTCTCCCTACTAAGTAAATTGAGAGCAGTCTACTGTTGCACTTTGAACTCAGTTCACAGAAACTAAGCTGAGGACATAAGGGGAAAAGTAGAAGGAGGGGAGAGAAACTGGGACATTTTAAAAGCAGCTGAAAGAATGGCATGATAGAAGATGAATCAGGACTGTCCCTGCCAAACTGGGATAGCTGGAGGGTATGAGAGGCAGCAACGCATCACTTTCTCAGGGAAAGGGGAGAAGACCGAACAGGCTCTCTCCCACAATATAAGGTGGTATACTAATAAATAAATAAATAAATAAGTGACATCTGGTCAGGAGCTTTGGGGGACATTTCTGTTTCTCTCCTGCTTGCATCCCAAGTTTGTTTGTTTATATTACATGAAGAACATTATCAGATGCGGCAAAAATTACAGGATTACAACAACATGGTAGTGTGAATGGGCACCGCTATCACACGACATCGTTGTCTTCGTGTGGTTATTCTGTGCTCCAGCCACGAAAAAGGTGTTATCTCTAACTGATGGGATATGCCATCAGTAGATCATCAATATAACTTTTTTCACAGTATTGATGGTTAGCGAAGCCACGTCCCATTGTAATCACGAGATTACAGCGTGATTGGGTGGTCCTCAGTAGGAAAGCTTCTGGGTGAGAATACAAAAACAAACACAGGGTGCTCTTCTTATGAGCTGTCCCATTTAGTTTCAATGTTTTTAAGTTCATTTCAGTGCTTGTGTGCTCATTTACTTTGTTAATTAAGGTGTTTTTGGAGTTTAAACATGCTTATGTCTTCTCGTGAGAACCGGCAAGATCTCACCCACGCTAAATGGAGGAAGTAAACTCCCATTCTTAAAGTGCCAGTGGTTGTTGTGTGATAATTCTGTGGTGGTTCTTTCACATGATTACAGCAATATGCTATAGTAAGTGTAATGATGCCACGATGTTTCCGCTATCCTCACTTGTGCAATTACAGTGTTTTTAGACGTTCATCTGATAATGTCCCAAGATAAATGAAGAGTACTTGGGAAGTTTGGAGAGCTCACTTTTTAAATGATATTTTTGTGGAATATAAATATAAAATGAATTGCCCAGTGCTGTTGTTGTTGTTGTTGTTTTGCTCATGGTCCACAATCCCATTAACCTTTTCTGTGTTCATTATCACTTTGCTTCCCATTCTAGCTGGAAACCTACATTTCACTTCTAAGCGATCAGTCTCCATATCTCTATACAAAGGATAACATTTTGCCACATCAGGGGTTCAAAATGGCACCCCAGAAGGTTGCGTCTTTGCCTGCCTTACCAAATATAACACTTGTCAAATCATACCGACGACCCTGGGATATCTCCTGTTTATTTTGGGAGGGGGAAAAAGACAGGTTAAAGCACCAAACAGACATCTTTCGTACGTAATGGTTTCCAGCGAAACAATCAACCTTAGCTGTCCACCTTGATGAAACCTATCACACTGACAGAAAGTATTTTGATTCCTTCTATAAAAAAGCAAATGGATCATTGTTCGGCTTTATTCAGCTGTTGCGCTTACAAAAATAGAAATAAAAATAAAAATGTCAACGGGTGCTATCCACAAGCAATCAGAGAGGGCAGTTGAAGAGGGTTAATTGTAAACATCTATTGATCTATCCTTCATTTAACTGGTATGATTGCTGGATATGGGGCAGATACACCTAACTCAACAACCTTGGACTGTCAGTTTAAGATGTCTGATTTGTTAAAGGTGTAGGAAACTGCATTTGCAGTCCTTTGGTTTATCTGGAAAGAGATCTGAAAGCTGTTTCATGTTATATACAAATGATTTTCATTTTCTGACAAATATTTTTTGTTGGGAGGGGAGAATTATGCAAACAACACATGGACAATTTTCACAAGCCCTTCTCTGCTGTGGTCCCCTCCCGGGATATGGAATTCACTTCTCTCAGAGACCCAGTTGGATTGATGCTGGTCCCATTTTGGTGCCCAGTTAAAATGCAGCTCTTCACTCAAGTTCTTGGGACCCAGTTATCAAGGCTAGATTCTGACCTTGTGCTGAAAGTGTTGAAACCAATCCCCAAGATGGCCAGGATTTTGGACAGCTCCTTCAAAGTTCAGGTTAAAACCTGGAATGGATTCACTGTCCTACTAACATGGAAAACACCAGCCACCATTGAAAGCATCAGAAGGGATTGGCAGCTCCGGCCAAGGGGAATTATCATAGTTGAACACGAAGTTGAGCAGAGAAAGTTCCAAACTCAATCACCAGCAGCTCCAGTTGAAAGAATCGGGTAGGAGGTGATAGTGAAAGGACTTTGCCCAAGGCTCTAGAGCAGTGGTTCTCAACCTGTGGGTCCCCAGAGGTTGTTGGACTACAGTTCCCAGGAGCCCTCTGAGGTCTCACCTTGACAGGCAGGTGGTCCTCCCAGTCGTTAGTGAGGCTTTAGGACTGAACTCACAGCCTCACTAATGACTGAGAGGACCACGTGGCTGTCAAGGTAAGACCTCAGAGGTCTCCTGGGAACTGTAGTCCAACAACTTCTGGGGAACCACAGGTTGAGAACCACTGCCCTAGAGGGCTGCCCACTGCTAGCCACAGTAGACAATGCTGGCTGAATTGCCAAATACTCTGACATCATATGAAGCCGTTTCCTATGTCCTTTCAGCTCAAAGGACTCCTAGAATTTTGCCCTGCTGCTTAATGAACAACGTCTTCTGCCTCTGGATTTTTCATTTCCTCAGCAAAATGAGGCAACTTTGTTAAACCCTCATTACTGGCTGAGCAGCAAAGAAGCAGATTTGATGCATTTGATCTCTCCCAGCCTGTGGGCTTGAGGCAATTTTACGTCTATGTTGGGGTGTCAAGTTAGTTTTGCTTTAACATAATCTGACTGAGTATTATGTATGTATACACTGCCACTTTATTTGTTGATTCCTGAGGCTCATCTTTGCACTTTGACTTACAGCACGGGTGGGCAAAGTGCGGCCCTGAGGCCCGATGCAACCCCAGGGTTGTTTTTGTGGCCCTTGACCTCTCTAAACTCACCAGACTGCCCTTTTGCTGGGCATAAAAAGGGTGAATTTCCTCTCCTAAAACCTGCAGGAGCAATAATTGGCCTTCTCAATAGGTTAACAGCTTTCCCTATACTATTTAATCTCAAAACATTTACTCTTCAAAACCTGGTGCCTTTTCACACTAGGCAGATATAGCACTATGATTCCACTTTAACTGACATGGTTCCTTCCTGCCCCGCACCCCATCCTTTTCTGTATGCTGGAATTTGCAGTTTAGGGAGGTGTACTTAGAGCCAAAGAGCTCTAGAGCCTTGTGAGTGTGTGTGCCTTCAAGTCAACTGTCGACTTATGGTGACCACATGAATTTCATAGGGTTTTCTTAGGCAAGGAATACTCAAGAGGTGGTTTTGCCAATTCCTTCTTCTGCCTAATTAAATGTAGGACACATCTCTGAATTTTGTTCATTACTTAGGGATTGCACAGCAATGTTTCAGGTACATCTCAAGCCATCAGTTCCTGAGCTGAGAGTTTTGGTGGGCTTCCATCAGTGTTCCTGGGTTTGATACAGACATATTTTTCAGTGGGGAAAAATTAAAGAAGTATACATTCCAGCTTATCCTTTCTAGGTCTATTAGGCCTGCAATTGCTAGAATTAACAAAAAAGTAAAAAGGTTGGAATGGACCTCACTGGATTATTCCAAGCTGCACAATATCTACCTCAGCATTTTTGACACAAAGTTTGTTTTCAGTTACAGCAGTTTTACATCAGTTTACCTAGCATGGCTCCATCCTAGCATTGCTCCTGCAGGAATCCTGGGATTTGCAGTTTGGCAAGATGCTTACAATGTTTTGCTAGAGAGCTATAGTTCAGGGGTGTGGACTAAGGCTCTCTAGCATAGAATTCATCTAGGTACATCACCAAAGTAAGAGCCCTAGAATTCTATGACATGGAGACATTATAGTTAAAGTAGTATGGAACTGCTACCACTGTGTAGTGCAGATATACTCATAGTAGAAGTAGGATAGAGAACCAAAGTGTTGTAATGGTTTGAGTGCTGAAACAAAACTCTGGGAGACAAGAGTTTCAATACCTGTTGGACCATGGAAACCCACTGGGTGGCCTTGGTTAAGTCATACTCTCTCTTCCTCAGAAGAAGGCAATGAGGCCATAGCAAACTCCCTCTGAACAAATCTTGCCAAGAAAACCCCATGATAGGTTGACCTGAGGGTCACCCTAAGTCAGAAATGATGTGATTGTACACAACAACAAGCAATAGAATGAGTCTTTAAACAGAGGCTGGATAGCCATCTGTTGGGGATGCTTTGATCGTGATTTCCTGCGTGGCAGGGGATTGGACTGGATGGCCCTCGTGGTCTCTTCCAACTCTGCAATTCTATGATTCTATGAAATTAATATAGTCCAGGGTGAAAATGTTCGGAAGTCAGTAAATTAAGGATGTAAACACTGTAAAATAAATAAATAAATACATTTTGGTCTCCCCACCCCTATCCCTCACTAAGCACCTTCCTTGAGTTTGGCTGAAGTATGTATGAATCCAGCTTTTTTTAAAAATGGGGTGAAACTCTGTACTCCTGTGTGATCATTTGCATTTAAAATTGGAGTTGAAAAATAAGGCTTTTAGAAACTTTTAATTTCTATTTAATTATGAGAATTTAACTTCAGGGTTTTATCTGATTTAAAAGAATAATTAAAATTAAGTATGGCTGGAGTGATTTTTCACAGTTTTTCTGCCTGTCCTTTAGGACTTAAAGTAATAGTAAATTATTTGTGTCTGGAGGTGATCTATATGTAAATTCCATTAAGAATGGAATTTTGTTTTAGAGAAATTCAGATTATGAAAATGACATTGGTGCCTTGAACGTCAGCAGCTAATAAATGCACTGGTTGTTACCATTACTTCTCTTAATGTCCTCAATTAAAATAATTTAAAATAGTACAATAGATAAGCAAGATCAATTAATTTTATAAGATGATCAAAGGAATGTAGTTCTGCATTGTAAACGCTGCAAATGTGATAATGGCTTTATCAGCTGGGAAAATAATTTGAAGTGGCTTAAACCTTATTCATTTTTGCTCTAGGGGCTTTTATTTGTAGCTAATCAAATGGTCTTTTGTATTTGCTAAGGTAGAGTTTTTATGATCTTGTGCATTAATTTTACAGAATAAATTTCAGACTTTTTTTTTTTTAAAGTAGCCAAAAAGTCTCACTAGGCTGTGATTATGGGATCATGTATAATCAAAGAGAATGTGTGTCGCACTCATATTTGTCGTTTTGAAGAATGACTGTTCAGATTGGTTTGGAAGCCTTCCCTAATGATATGTGTCTTTACAACATAATGTTTATGTGAAGCCTGGCCATTAGGCATGCTCTAAACTTAGGCACGGGTGGTCCTTATGTTAATATCCACATATGCAAATTGAAAGTTTCATAACAATCATGGCTTTATGAAAGAGGCATTTTTGTGAGCAGGATGATATTGAACACCAGTTGGGCTACAATAGCACACGGCTATTATTTTTGAGTGGGTCTGGATCACAGGCTTCCTAGACTTACCTGCTAGCCCAACCTGGCATCTTGTTGCCCACAGTGGAAACTAGGAGGCAGTGGTAATTGGTTGGTGCAATCTAGCAGTCCCCTCTCACACTAGCATGACTCATAGGGCTTGTCTACACAGGCAAAACCCCTCTGTACTCACCACATAGTCGCGGCACAGTTGCCACACAATGTTTGTGATGATTCGCAACTTCACCAAAATTTCTACAGGAAACTCTGGGTCTGAAAGATTCACAATTTGTTCCACATTTGAGGGGGGAACCTGGATTATTGGCTATGTGGCGGCTGTGGATTGGTTTTGGTGTGAAGCCGGGGGAGGGATTTCTGGGGATGGGACTCTGTTCTGGTGCTTTTAAAAATATATCTACATTACGCTCATATCTGGATAAACCTATCTCTACTTATCTAGTAATACAGGACTCTGGGACAACATATATTCACATGCACGAGAGAAGGGGGGGTGGAATGGAGCAGCCTCAGCCATGTAGCCAGAAATAGTATGACATACAGAACACGTGATCAGCATAGAGCCACCGTTTTACTCCAACACGGATTATAGTGTGGCGGGATACTCCAATGTACAATCAGACAAGTCCCAATGAATGTAGCATTTATGGGGCCACTGCAAATCAAAAACATCCACCACGGTTATGAGACAGGTGTGGGTTTCCCTCCAGTGTAGTCCTGAAAGGTAAGATTTCCAAGTCTGGCCTTGTTACTACCTTTGGCAGCTGGATGACATTCCTGGAACATGAAGGAATTTTTGCCTACAAACACCAAAAACCAAAACCAAAACAAAATCTGGTGTCCCTTGTAATTAAACCCAAGGAAGAACTACCAGATGAGACCCTACATAAGAGCTGCAGAGCACAAATCTCTGCATGTAGAGTTCTGCATTAATTATGCTTCACATACCTTGTGTGTTATGGCGATGTTGTACAAATACACCAATGTGCAACTGAATCATCTGATAATAATACACAAATAATCAAGGGTGCAGCTGAATGCATAACCAAATGCACAATGCGCTTCCATGCTCGGTGTTCATCCACGCACAATGCACACTGGCAAACAATACACCTCCATGAACAAAGGTACCACAGAGACAACTCTGTTTCTGCAGACTTGAATGGACTACAGCCATTTGTCATTGGATAAAAATATCTAATGGCTTCCTTAGGTGAATTTACATATGCTTGAGACACCAGGTTGGCATCCCAATGCATTCCACGTCAGTGGCCAAAAAGAAGAAACGTAGGTCAGCCATGGTGTAGTTCCAGTCTGTGTTTGTGCTGAGCCACTGCACTTCATCTGCAATGTAATTCCATTTGGGCTATTACATAATTAAATTGAGACTTGAATCACACATTTTAAAAGATTATGCAGCCATATGTAGCTTGAACAAGGGCCAAGACTTCAAAGAGGCCTCTTTTAATGATGCCTTTCTATTAGGTTTGTCAAGTTGTGCTTTTTCTTTCCCCCATTTAAAAAAATGGGGTGGGGGGGATCAGTGAAGAATATTGCCAGCCATTAGTGAATTGAGAAGATCTGAGCCTGGAGTACTTCTCTGTATAGTTCAAAAATCTTTAGTGGAAAAAGAGAAATATTTGCGGAGGGGGGGCGGCGGCAACCTGTGAAGTTGAAGATATGTATGGCATGAAGTGGCAATGCTGAGCATTCCATCTCTCCCTCCACAGTCCAAACCCCCCACCCCCATCTTTAAGAATGTAAATGAAAGCTGCAGAATGGGCTTTTATCAAATCACACTCTTAATTAGGTTTTAGCAGAATGCTTTATAGTCCATGTTTTGTTGAATAATTTAATTAGGAAACAGTGCACCTGACTGTCAGAATGAGCCAAATTAGGCCATGGTTAATAGCTGTACTGTTCAAACAACCGACTGTTGCAATTTCCCCTGTTGCCCATTTTTTCCAGTCCTGTTTCATCAGCCAAATGTGGGTTTGTTCACGTCATGGAAGGAGGGAAACAGATTTGGGCCAGCTGGCCTTGATCTGTGTGTGTGTGTGTGTGTGTGTGTGTGCCTTCAAGTCACCTGTTGACTTATGTTGACCCCATGAATTTCATAGGGTTTTCTTAGGCAAGGAATCCTCAGAGGTGGTTTTGCCAGTCCCTTCCTCTGATCTCCACCTAATTAATATTTTTGTCCTTTATTTATATAATTTATATACATATCTGATCTCAGAAGCTAAGCAGGGTCCTAGATGGGAGAATTAATTGCAGAAAATAGCACAATACCTCACTATTACAGCAGTGTTCATTTGTCCCCACGATGCACACACAAGATCACTGGCATGGGAAGCTATCCGAGTTTAAAGTTCACATGGAACATGCCCATGAGAAAAGATGGTGGCTTTAAGT
This sequence comes from Gambelia wislizenii, assembly GCA_030847615.1. Taxonomy (NCBI): domain Eukaryota; kingdom Metazoa; phylum Chordata; class Lepidosauria; order Squamata; family Crotaphytidae; genus Gambelia; species Gambelia wislizenii. The sequence goes on from JAUMIR010000008.1 coordinate 8,467,042, forward strand.
GAATTACCTGCCTTATTATTCAACCCAGAGCTCCGTCCACAACCCCGTGTTTTTGTGTGTGTGTGTGTGTGTGTTTTGCTTTACTAAATGAGAGATGCAGAAGAGTGATCGTCTGCTTAAAAACATTTTTTTTTCTTGTTCTGCCACTCGAAAAAAGTGCTGGATCATCCTCCCCCCAAAAAAACCACAATGGTGGCTCCGGCTGCTTCATCACTGGCAAGCCCACCCCTGCGCACATCTGACCAATCACCTTTGACTTCTTGGATGTGCCCCAATTCAAATTGGTTGTTCAGATGTGCAGTTATGCACATTTTTGCGTATTTTTTTAAAAAGTTTGTGAAAAACAAAGCTGTAATCATAGACTACTTGGAATTTTCAGCCGCCCTCCTTCCGAATATGGCAAATCCCAGCAGGAGCTCATCTGGACAAAAGGTATTCTGCCTGCATTCTTTGAGGATTTTTTTCATCATCTAAACTACCGCCTGGTTAGTACTTGAAAACTGCCAACGAATACCAGGCACTGTAGCCTATATTTCAGAGGAAGGAACTGCTAAAAGCACTTCTGAGTATTCCTTGTCTAACAAAACCCTATGAAGTTCATGGGGCTGCCATAAGTTGACAAGCAACTTGAAGGCATACAGACAAATATTTTAATTAATAAATAAATTAAACAACCAGCCAACCAACCTACCAGGGGGCTCAGGAGCTGTGGCATTACTAAGGCCATTGTCATCCCTCGCCTCCCCATTGCAGCCTCTCTTCCATGGTTCAGGGAGAACAGCTGGCCACAGCATTTACTGCCTGAGGCAACTCCCATATTCTTTCTAAAAGTAGATCCAGCTTTGAGGGTTGGAGTGGTGGAAGTTCTCTGAGCCACAGCAGAGAGGACCTTCTCAGTAGTAGCACCCCTGTCATGGAGCATCCTCCCCTTGGAGGCCCGATTGTTGCCAACATTGTTGTCATTCTGGTATCAAGTAAAACAATGTTCACTAAAGCTTTGGGAGCTTAATTGGTTTTTATACAAACCCTCACATGCACATGGCTTTAAATCATTTTAAAGTATCTTAACAAGTTTTAATCTGTCTTTTTAAAATTTGTTAAATTGTTTAATAAGGAATGTTGTGGAGTGTGTGTGGCCTTTTAACATCGTTTTTTATTATTTACACGGTTTTAAATTTAACAGATTTGGTTTTCTTGCACAGTGCCTTGAGATCTCAGGATAAAAGGTGGGATTGGTGGTTCTGAATTGTCCTTTCATTTTAAGGGGGGAAAACTCCTTTCGCCTCAATTTAAGGAAAGAGAGGGCAGGCAGGTAAATGAGTGTCATTTTCTCAAGAGATCTTTCAGGAGAAGTTAGAGTTTGGTGGTTTTTATCTGGTCGTTATTGGCACTTAAATGGAAGTGATCATCCTAAACCGCCCTCTGTTTCCATTTACTTTACTGAGGTCAAAAGATGAGGTTGGTTTATGAGGTTATTCTGCCATGTATCACTCGAGACACTACAATAGAACAGCAGCAATGGATGGGCTGCATTCACCTCTCCATTTATTAGCCTTGTCAACTTGGAAAGGATTCCCCCCCCCCTTTAAACATTGTGAAAGGCCCATCAGCAATGAATCAGTGAAGTGAAGACGACAGTTGATTTGTGAATTCAGATTATATAAAGTGACGAGGCTTCAGTGGACTGTGTAGATAAAGCAACTGTCATGATAAGGTGGCATATGCAATTCCCTGCAACCAAATTTATTGCGCATTTGAGGAAAATCATCCTATTTGAAAATGCCATAAATTTGAAATTGAATATTACGTATACACCCTGAATTTTGATTTATAGTTTGAATATTTTTAATGGGAGGCTAAAGCAGCATCAATTCACAGTTTATGCATTTCTTCTTTAAGGATCACTTCTCCCTCCCTCCCTCTCCCCCTCCCCTCTCTCTCACACACACTATTGTGTGTTAGAAGTTCCTAATATTTTATTCCAAACCTGAAGTGGCATATTATTTCTGCATTGAAACTTAATATATATCATTCTACAGATCACTGAGGTATGGACAGAATGTCAAAGGCAACAGTAACCAAGGGCCCATGTAGAGTTTGGCTTTTCTACTTACCTGTAATGATATGCATAAATATTATATGTTGAAATTCAAGTGTCTGTTGTCAGTGGAAATGACTAGGGCTTTGGAGGTGTAAATGTATTAGTAAACCTTTAATATGGAAAATGGTTAATGCCAGAGGTGTATAGAGGCTTGCTTTCAAAAAAGGAAATTTGCATGGCTTCATTTCTTTCTGCACTGTAATTTTCCTACTCCCACACCATCTTTTAGCCCAGCGGTTCTCAAACTCTGGTCCTCCATGTTTTTGGAACTTTAGCTCCCAGAATCCCTAGGCATTGGCCATATTGGGTGGGACTTTTAGGAGTTGAAGTCCAAAGCAGCTGGATGATCAGAGTTTGAGAACCACTGTGTCAGACCACTTCGGAGGGATTTGTGTGGCCCTCCAGTTTTGGGACTCCTTCTCCCATGATTTCTCACCATCAGCTCCTTTTGCTCATACTGATAGGAGTCATGGTCCAAGAATGGCTGAAATTCTGTTGGTATCTTATGAACATGTAAATTCCCCTACAAAAATGTTTTGACATTTTGTCCAATGTAGAATTGTTGTACACAGTCCTAAGTTGCAGAAGTGGAGTTGAGCGTGTGCATAGTTGCACATTGCACACAGATGTACATGTGCTTGAACATTGCATATGGTGTGCATTGTTCATGGCGATGTGTGTGCACATTTGCTTGTGTGCAATGTTGCAGTTCACTCACATGGCAGCATCGCACAACTGCAATTTATTTATTTATAGATTTCTGTCCTGCCCTTTATTGACATCTCTCTGGGCAGTATATAATACAGCCAATCAAACAAATTTAAAATAGTATAAAAAATTAAATTAATTTTTAAAGGCTAAAAATCATATTAAATAATCAACAAATTAAAAAGCTTAAAATACCATGCACATGGGAGACCATGCACATGAGAGAGTTATGTACAATCAATTAGGCTCCAAAAGCTTTCACATGCAAACATGTTTTCCACTTGGTGATCTGTAATCAGGTAGGTCTGTAAGTACAAAGTTATGCTCCATCTCTTCCATGTAGGATCTCAGCTAACTTCTAGATGACCACACATTCCCTCCTATTTTAAATAAACGAAGGTGAAACCCTAAACTGGTGCAGATATGACTGCTTTGTAAAATAAAGAAATAAAATAAATGCTGAATCCATATAAAAATCTCATAGATGGGACTAGTGATGACAGCAAAATGAAACCTCCATGTTCAAAGGCAGTATGCTGTTTTAAGCACAGATGCTGAGATGAAGCAGGGTTGGGAAACGGTAAAAGGTCTATCTATCTATCTATCTATCTACAAATATTTACGATCTATGGTCTTAGATCTAAAAATAGGGAACATCAATGAAACATCAAAGATACAGAACATACCATGGCTCAGACCATTGGTTCATCTGTGTGTGTGTGTGCATGCATGCACACACAAACATTCAGGTTGCCTATTGACTTATGGTGACCCCATGAATTTCAGAGTTTTCCTAAGCAAAGAATACTCAGAGGTGGCTTTTCCCATTTCCCTCCTCTGAAATATAGCCCACAGCACCTGGTATTTGCTGGTGGTCAGCCATCCAAATACTAACCAGGGCTGACCCTCCTTAATGCCCATGATCAGGTGGGATCTGGTGTCTTTAAGGTATTTTGTTCATCTGACTATTATCTTTTCTGACCTTCTGTGTAGGATCTCAGCAGAGCTTGGAAAAGTTATTCTTTTTCTACTATAGCAATAGCAATAGCATTTATATTTCTATACCACTTAGCAGTGCAAAGCACTCCCAAAGTGGTTTACAACATGTTAGCTAATTGCCCCCAACAAGCTGGGTACTCATTTTACCAACCTACAAACTTGGAGCCCTGTAGGATTGAACTCACAATGTTGTAGCTGCAGTACTGGCATTTAACCACTGCGCCACCAGGGCTCCTAGCACTGCAGTTAACATGGCCAGTGCCCCAAAATAACTTCCCCCAAGCTCTTGGGCTCAGGCAGAAGCATTTTACTGAACCTGCTACCTGTTCCTTTCTGCAGGAGAAACGGACTGAGTTAGGAGCCTTCAGGATACAAAACGTGTGATATGTGGTGCACTCTTACTAGGATACTGTCTCTCATGCTTTTGTAAATGTATGCGACTTCACAGGATTTTGCCACCAAAAATTGACCTGTAGAAAGAAAGACTAACATTAGCTTCCAGTTACTGGATTGTATCTAGGTATGGTCATGTTCAGAGTAGACCCAGTGAAATCAATGGAGAAAATCAATCATGACCAATTTAAGTTCCATTGATTTCAATAGTACCCAGCCCATTGATCACAGTGGAAAGCCATTTCTCTGCCCTAAGCAAAAGCAGCTATCATCACATATTAGTCATCTAGCTCAGTGATAGTAAATTGAATTGATTTTGTTGTTGTCGTTTTAAACAACAGCACTTCCTTCTAGTCCCAGGAATGCATTTTGATACTTAAATATGAAAGAACTGAACATGCAACAAAGCCAAATGTTTCTTGTATACTGAAGCCCTGTTGCATCATTTGCATTTTGTGTTACGGCTAGTTTCTGGAAATCAGAGCTCTAAGAACAAGACATACTTAGCATTATAATTAAATAAGCTCTAGCACTGGATGCAGTCCTACTGTTTCATGTATCCCAGTTGACTTGCTTATTAGAATATGCCTGTGTCATCTGTTCACCATAAAATAAATCATACCAAGATTCAATATTCAAATACCAAGATTCAAATTCAATACCAAGATTCCTGAAGGTTTGGCTTCTTTGTGAGACTGTTTGCTCACTCAGAAATTGGGACACATCCGTTTCATAGCGCCCCAGCACTACCACCACCACCAGTAAATGCTTAATTGGTATGTGCAGAAAAGGTGCAAAAGATTCTACCTAAACATTAGGAAGAACATCCTGACAGTAAGAGCTGTTCAGAAGTGGAATACACTGCTGCCTGGGAGTGTGGTGGAGTCTTCTTTGAATGTTTTGAAACAGAGGCTGGATGGCCATCTCTCAGGAGTGCTTTGATTGTGTAATCCTGCATGGCAGGGGGTTGGACTGGATGGCCCTTGTGGTCTATTCCAGCTCTGTGATTCTATGATTCCAATGCCTGACCAAACTACAAATCCCAGGATTCCATAGGATGCAGCCATGGCAGTTAAAATGGTATCAAAGTTGCATTGACTGTGCAGTGTGTGAAAGAGGCCTTTGTAAAGCTCAGTTTGTGTAGTTGCTTTAGTATAGGTAAATGAACAGACACTCATAAGTCCCTCTGTCTTTCAATTCTTCTTCTTCTTCTCTCTTTTTTTAGGAGGATAGAAGCTTTTGAAAAACTGGCTTTCATGTGAATATCTGAAAGTTTATTGCCTTGACTCAGATGACCTCATCTGCTAGAATGAAGTCATTCATTGAGCCAGGGAAGACAAACCTTCGTTCCAGAGAATTAATCAAGTCCATCAAGGGCTTCTGCTTACAGCCTTATCTCCAGCCTGCGAGGAGTGCAAGCAGTTATAAACTTGACAGCCACCCGATAGCCTCCTGGTCTTCATGCTATGCGAACATTTTTAAAGAAAAGAGAGAGAGAGAATGCAAAGAGGCCTTGAAGAACAGATCCAACTTTGCTACTGGCAAAGCACAATTTGACATACATTTCTGACTTGGGGATTACATTGTTTCCCATCAAAGTATTTGAAAGAAAGCATGGCATGTCAGTGAACTATCTTTTCTCAGAAGGAGAGGAAAGCAGAGGAGACATAACCAAAAAAGAAAAAAAGAAAAGAAAAAAAAATAAGCACCCCGTGAACCCTGCCAGATAGGAAAGCTTTTGGCATAATTGCTCGCCCTGCCTTTTCATCCCTGGCTTTTGCAGAACTCATAAACATTCCAATTAGGCAGCCAATTAAAATGAGAAAGAAGCCCTCCTGAATTATCCGGCAGTTGGGGGCCTGTTCTGCCTGTTTCAGTTGTCAAGATGGTGAAAGGTTTTTATGGCCTCTCCAAACTGAAGGAGGTGAAAGAATTAAGGGAAACAGGAGGATGCTTGGAAGGCCCATGGTGGAAGGGCAGAGCCCTTTTTCAGGGCTACTGACCAGGACCCATTAGAAAGCAGTAGAAAGCTTTGTTATGCTAAGAGGTGGACATTCCTAAAAGTCACTCATACATACACATACATCAGGGAAGAGAAGGCTTATGTCTAACTTGGAAAAGAGAAAATTGAGAGGTGACATGATAGCCACCTTTAAATATCTGAAGGGATACCATGTTGCAGCAGTGTTTTCTGCTGCTCCAGAGACTAGGGACTTTGTCAGGTGTGCCAAAAACCATAGGATTACGATGTCAGGGTAGAGTGAATGGGCTCTGCTATCGCACGACACCATCCTCTTTGTGTTATTACTCCGTGCTCCAGCAACAAAAAAGATGTTCTTTCTCATTCACGGGACAAGCCATCAGAAGATCATCAATAGCGCTCTTTTCACACTATTGACTGTGTAAAACCACATCCTGTTGTAATCACGAGATTACAGCATGAATAGGTGGTCCTCAGTGAGAAAACTTCCCAGAGAGAATGTAAAAATAAAGCACAGGACACTCTTTTTATGAACTGTCCCCTTTAGTTTGCATGTTTTTAGGTTTGTTTCCATGCTTGTGTGTTCATTTACTTTGTTAATTACTTCTTCTTCTTTTTTTTTTTAGCTTTAAGCACACTCATGTCTTCTCACAAAAACTTCTGAAATCTTTCCCATGCCAAATCATGGAAATAAACTCCCATTCTTGAGGCACTAGTGGTCATCGTGTGATAATTTCATGGTGCTTCTTTTGTGTGATTACAGCTATGTGTGATAAGTGTTATAATGAAACCATGTCCCCACTATCTTCAATTGTGGAATTACAGCATTTTTAGACGCTAGTCTGCTAATGTCCTAGAACACAAACCAGTGTTTTCAAATTATAAGAAAAGAGTTTCCACCTAAATATTAGGAAGAATGTCCTGATGGTAAGAGCTGCTCAGTAGTGGAACGTATTACCTCAGAGAGTACATAGTCTGCCTCAGTGACCCTCCTTCTTTGGAGAGCTTTTTGTAAGTCAGCACTTACAGTCCTCCTTCAACATTCGCGGCCTCCACACTCACGGTTCTGCATATTCATGGTTTGCCGGGAGGGGAGGCCGAGGAAAGTGGTGACAGGCCTCTGAGGCCACTTTCAGGAGGGAGTGGGGAGGTGACTTTGGGGCCTTCGGAGGGCCTCCAGAGGCCCTGTGGTCACCTAGGGAGGGAGTGGGGAGGCATGGGGAGGTGACTTCGGGGCCTCCGGAGGCCCTGTGGTCGCCTGGGGAGGGAGTGGGGAGGCATGGGGAGGCAACTATGGGGCCTCCGGAGGGCCTCCGGAGGCCCTGCAGTTGCTTCGGGAGGGAGGGAGAGGGCAGTCTTTATTCGCGGAATTTTCACATTCGCAGGGGTCTGTGGAACCTAACCCCCGCGAATGTGAAGGGACGACTGTACATTAATTCAAAAGTTTTATTCTAGCTGAGAGTAAGCTATTGGATTTAAGCCTTAGTTTTTAATGGTCTACAATCATATTTGTTGCTTTTACTATAATAATGTACGTATTACAGGTGCGCCTCCCTGATCCAAAATGCTTGGGAACAGAGATATTTTGGAATACAGTATTTTGGAGTTTGGAATACTTGCATATACATGATGAGATATCTTGGAGATGGGACTCAACTCTAAATACAAAAGTTTCATACACAGCTTGTACATATAGCCTGAAGATAATTTTATATACAATGTTTTAAATAATTTTGTGCATGAAACAAAGTTTGTGTATATTGAACCAACAAAATGCAAAGGCATCATTATCTCAGTCACCCATGTGGACATTTTGATTTTTGAATATTTCGGATTTTGGAATTCCAAATAAGGGAGACTCAACTTGTACCAAATATCGAGCCAGTGTGATGTAGTGATTTGCATAATTGACTAGGACTCCAGGAAACCAGGGTTCAAATCCCTGTTCAGCCATGAAAATCCAGTAATTACCTTGAGGAAGTCACAATATCTTGGCCTAAGAAGAAAGTAATAACAAACTCCTCTGAATAAATTTTGTCAAGAAAAGCCTAGGATAAGATCAACATAAGCTGGAGGAACACAATAATAACAAATATATATTATCTCTATTTTAACTGTTCCTGTTTAGTAGTGGTCCTATGATTTGTTGCTAACAAGATTTGCTTTGAAAACTTGTTTCCTCTCCCCAGTTTATATATTGGGCAGCAGTAAGAGCAGCAGACTCAATGGGAGTTATTTGAAAAGAAAGTCAGGATCCTGTATGCTCCAGGTTTCAGCACAGCATAAATCAAATGTGGGGAGCCTATCGCCCTAGGGCCACATATGGCCCCAAGGCAGCTTTGTAGACCTTGACACACACCCCAAACTCTCCAAGCTGTTCTTATCTGACCCCCACAAAAAGGTGAACTCTCTCTCTCTCTCCTGAAAGTACCAGCAATTCACCTTTTACATATAGCACTATAATACTTCTATTTCTATGCCACTTACAAGCTCCAAAGCACTCCCTAAGTGGTTTACAACATGTTAGTTAATTGTCCCCAACAAGCTGGGTACTCATTTTACTGACCTATGGAAGGATGGAAGGCTGAGTCAACCTTGGAGCCCTTGAGATTGAACTTGCAATGTTGTGTCTGCAGTACTGGCATTTAACCACTGCCCTACCAGGGCTCCTGTAGACGGCAGAACCTCCTGTGCTGTTCAACATTAAAAATGACCAATCTGTCAACACCAGAAGTGGACTTCTTACCACTTCCTGCTTCATTCTGTGCACTCCCAGTTTTTGGGGGTGTGGTTTGTATGGTCCATGCAGTCTCTGCAGGATCCTAGCTGATAAAAATAAAATAAAATAAAATCCCTCAGATCTGCCTCAGTTATCCATGCCTGAAGTCCATTCACACCACACAATTATAGCATTGTGATTCTGCTTTAGTGGCTATGGCTGCATCCTATGGAATCCTGGAGTTTATAATTTGATGAGGTGCTAGAGCTCTCTGACTGAGAATTCCAAAAATCCCCCTGCTTCAAACTGCAGTTTTCATGATTCCATAGGATGTTGTCATGGATCTTTTCACACTACACAATTAAAGTAGTATGATACCACTTCAACTGCAGTGATTGCGTCCTGTGGAATACTGGAATTTGTAGTTTCACAAGACATGAGAACTCTTTGATTGAGAATTCTAAATGCCCTTTCCTAATAGCAAATCCTGGGGTTCCATAGGCTCTTTAAATTGTTTTAATTCATTGCTTAGTTTTAATATGATCACTTATTTGTTTCTTTCATTTCTCTTTAATGTTATAGCTTACTGGGTTTCTGTTTGCTTTAATTCATGTTATAAACTGGCCTAGGTCCTGCTCTGGGGGAAAAAAAACTGGGGCATAAATTAAATTAATGGATAAATTAATATCCCCTGCATTTCCACCCATCCCATCTCATCTCATCCTTACAAAAGGAAGGTTTGTCCTTGCCTTTGGAATCTAAGCTTTGGATGTGATCCTAAGTAAGCACTTCCCATCTATTCCTCACAACATCTTCTTGGGTTGCTAATTTGACCCATATGTTTTGAAGCCAAGGCTTGTAAAATCTACTGATGGGGCATTATAAAGTATAACATCTATTACCTGCTCCGATTGCTTTAGGAGTTTTCTAAATTCCCTGATGTTTGGATTTTATTGTAGCTGATCACCTTGTCAGGTCTGTGCTCTGGTTCTCTCTCTCTCAAAGTAAAAGATAACAGGAAATGTGCTTTTCTGATTTTCTCTTTGTAAGCATATGGCTCTCATTTGGGACATTATGAAGAACAGTATGTCGGAAAGTGCTCCCCATTAATACTGCAGGACAAAACATTGTTATGGAGCTTGATAGCTAATTGCATCCATGTTTTATGTTTGATTTTTCTTCCCGCCACAACATAAAGAGAAATTCTTGTATTTAATGTTAGAAAGAAATGTGTTGCTGTTGTAGTTTTTTTTAAAGAACATTTTTCTTCTCTTTCTTCCTTTCCTAAAAGAAACTATAGTCCTTCCCTAAATGTGAAAATTTACAGCACAGATAATAGGGAGAAAGGATTACATCATGCTAATTCAGCTGCCCTTCAAGTGCCATCACTGGAGGAACCACTTAAAATAATTAGGAAACCCTTAAACAAGTGTTAGTGAAATGCAGACTCACCATCATATATTGTTCTTTGGGGAGAGGGTTAATTTAAAAATAAATAAAATTTTGGCATCAAACCAGCAAGGATCAATCTTGAATAAGCAGCTGTTTGCTCATCCCCCCCCCCTAGTTTGCCCGTTTACTGGAGTGTCATCAAAATCTTTCCAATGCAGCTGGTGGTCTTCAGTTTTTGCCACAGTCTCCATAAATTGATACTGAGAGGTGTGTGTATGCATTTGTGTGCATTATTTGTGTGCACAGTGTTAGGTGGCCTGACCCTTCACATTTGAGTGCTGTCAGGACAAGCTTGAGGTTTGATCTTAGGTGATGGGAAGAATGATGGAGGACCAAAAATGGAGATGAGAAATGGGAATGAGCAAGAAAGGTTAACAGGCAGAGAGGTCTCCCCATGGACTAGGGTGGCTGCTAACACATAACTAAAAAAAAGCGTAGAAAAGAAGCCTTATTTTTGCATAGTATTTTCATATGATGACATGTAAAAATGCAAATGCCAGAAAACATTGTTACAGCGGGCCCTTGGTATCTGCTGGGATTTGTTCCAGGACCGTCCATGGATACCAAAATGCACAGATGCTCAAGTCCTATTATATGATCCCTTACACAGCAAAATCGAGGTTTGCTTTTTGGAATTTTTTGAGGGGACAGGGAATATTTTCAAGCCATGGATGCTGGGATCCATGGATGCAGAATCTGTGGATATGGAGGGCCAACTGTATAATGTAAACAGAAATGCGACATACCTTATCATAGTGAGGGGAGACTGGGAACAGGTTATTTGTGTGCATGGGTCTAGCTATGGGGGGAATGAGGGCATTAAGCCCTCAAGTAAGAATTCTTCTCCCCCCCCCCCATGAAAATTCTCTTCAGTACCCAAATTTCTAGCATTGCAGAGAAAACTGTTCACACTTAGAAGTCTTCTCTTTTCTGAATTCACATCCCCTTGGGAACTTTGCCTGCCCCTTTTTGGGGGGATACCTAAACTTCATTTCCAAATGTTCAAATGAGGTTTTAAATGCCTGCAAAGCTAGACATCTGGGGGATGAAGAAAAAATTCATTTGAGGTGGTAGATTTCTTATTTGGAGAACAATGCTTCACCACCACCACCACCCCAGGTACTGTAGCTCCATCCCTGTCTGTATGTTTGGTGAGCATGCTGTCTTGGTGCTAAGTGTAGATAGTTGATTTTAACATCCCTGAACGCTCTTCATAAGGTTATTTCTCTTTCAGGCAGACTTGGACCACACAGGGCTTTATACAGAAGACTTGAAAAATGACTATCCTACTAAGGACTAGGGTTTCCAGATGTCCTTTATTATAAGGTATGTCTCTTATTTGAGAGATGGAAAGTATGTCCCTTATAGGTGTCCTGCCAAAACCACCTCTCAGTACTCTTTGCCTGAGTAAACCCTATGAAATTCATGGGGTTGCCATAGGTCATAGGCAACTTGAAAGCATGCATGCACACACCCTGTTAAGGGTTGGATTTTTTTTCCTTTTATACAGACTGAACAAGATACCAAACAATCCTGTATGTTGGGGTGTGGGCCCTTCATAAAGACAGAAATCAGGGAATTGTATAATTTATGAATGTGGCATTGAGGCCATGATATTGAGAACACAGCTGCGCTGGGCAGGGCACGTTTCTAGGATGGAGGACCATCGCCTCCCAAAAATAGTACTCTACGGTGAACTCACCACGGGTAAGCGTAAGAGGAGCGCTCCAAAAAAGTGATACAAGGACTCCCTGGAACAACATCTCAGGCTCGGCCAAATTGATCACCAACAATGGTCCGCCCTGGCCTCACATCGGGAAGCATGGAGACGCACAATCCACAATGCTGCAGCCTTATTTGAGAGCTCACACTGAACAAGTCTTGAAGAGAAACGACAACACAGAAAGAATCACAACCCGGAATCATCACCCAAGGAGACCTTCTGCTGTGCTTTCTGCAACCAGACATGTTTATCTCGGATTGGCCTTTTCAGTCATCAGCGTGCTTGCAGAAAGCATGGGATGAGTCCTTCCTGAATCTTCATTTGTGAAGAAAAGCCAGAGGGGACACTATGGTAGTTTTACAGAGAAACACATGGATGGGCTAACTCAGTGGTTCTTAACCTGTGGTCTGAGGACCCCCCCCCAGGGGGCTGCCATGTCTTCACAGGGAGTACGTGAAGGCTTGAAAGCTGCTTGGCCCACCTCCTCCCCACAGTGGAGCAGCCACGCAACAGGAACCAAGGCAAAGGCTGGCTTGGTCTGGTGTTCAATCCACTCCAGCCACAAACTTGCGGGAAGAAGCAGGAGAAAATTCTTCCCTCCCCCTCCAGTGCCTCTGAGGGAAGGTTGAATGGATGGTGTAATTGTATTATTATCATCATCTTCATCTTCATAATCATCAGGTATTACTGTTGTTGTTTTAAATCTTGAGTTAAGTCTTGGGGTCTGCGGCAACAAAATATATTTAAAGGGGGCCCCTGGTAAAGAAAAGGTTAAGAGCCACTGGGTTAACTGAAATCAATATTTTCATTTGGTATTTAGGGAGAACAGAGACTTGTTAATAGCTACCTTGTGACTGTCAACCAATGCATGTTGACTGTCCCTTATTGCTATTTTGAAAACCTGGTAACACTTCTAAGGGCTCAGGCCACAGGACCTAAGTAGTTTATTCTCTCTCCAGCAGAATAGCCTCCAGGTGGAAGGAATGCCCAGTCCTGAATCACTGTTCCAAAGTATGCTAACAGCAGCTTGCAGAATGGGGGTAGTACACCACTGGGAAAGAAAAAAATAGTGCATGGGGTAAAATTTATGCTCCTTCAGCACTGATCAAAAGCCCTTTCCTCTACTTATCAAAACCCATCAGCATGGAGCTGCTTTATTATCAGGTGGAGTGTGGAATTAAAGAGCAGATTTGATGGTGAGTCCTCATCATCTCGTTGTATTTGGTCCTTAGATTGGAAGGGTTGTCAGGTTTCTCCAGTCACATGAAAGCCCTGTAAACTTGATAAGCCAAATGAGGCTATGTTTCTGCTTCAGAGCTTCTAGTGAGCATAGCCCTGTCTCTTCTTCATGCTTAGACATTCAGAATGCCTGAAGAAGACTTACCTGTGTCTGTCTCTCTGCCATGTCTTTGTCTGTCTATTTCTCTATCCACCTATCTATATGCTTTGTACATGACTTTGTAAAAGATATACAGGTTAAGTATCCCTCATTCAGAATTCTGAAATCCAAAGTACTCCAAAATCCAAAACATTTTGAGCTCTAACACAAGTAGCATAGTACATACCTGTACTGTATTTGCAAAGCTGCAGAGAGATGTGGCTGGAGAGAGGCACAAGGATCTGTGAAACGGTGGGAATCTGTGCCTCTCCGTTTCTTTGTCACATTATGTATATGCAAATACAGGTATTCCAAAATCTGAAAAAAATCTGAAATGTGGAACTTTTCTGGTTCCAAGCATTTTGGGTAAGTGATACTCAAACTGTAATAGTAGTCTTGATCCTCTCCCTCCTCCTCCTTTTCCTTCTTCTGGCTTTTACACAGTTATATATGCATATGGAGATCAGGGTTAGGAATTGTGTGGGATCCAGATGTTGTTGGACTACAATTCCCAGTAGACCTTGCCAACATAGCCAATGATGAGGAATGCTGAGATTTTGAGTCTAAGAAACATCTGTGGGACCCCAGATAGATTGATACATGCATATAGAAAGAAGATGAGAAATAATAATGATAATGATAATAATGTAACTTATCCCTCCTCCTCTTCCTCCTCATATCTTCCATGACATTAGTAGACAGACATTTTTCAGCTTCTTTTAGAACCATTTCAGAACCTGCCACTCCAGTCTTTACTCATCAGGCAAAGGAATGATAGCAGCCTCTTTTGTCTGCCACCTTCAACCTTGTCATTTAAGTATTTTAAAATTCATCTCCTTATTTGCCCTTCATAACAGTCAGATTCTGGATCGCTGGTTTCAGAAAGTCTGGCTCACCAGTGCATTGAATCACTATGCCGACTCATGAAAACCATTCTGCAAAGAATATTATTAAACTCACATAACAGTATTTTTCACACACATAGTACATGCACACGCCAGAAATGCAGGGCTTATTCATATGCTTCAGTTTATGATGAAAACACCTTTTTAAAGGACATATCAATGGACAATAAGAGCCATATAACTGGAACTTTCTTTCCATGCTTGCATAAAACCATCCTCTGATGCAAATATGAAGATTTTTGAAAGGACTGTGAGACTATCTGTAATTTCAACTTTCTCAGTGTGGGCACAGACTAATTCATTGTGTATATTTTTTTTAAAAAATGAGGATTTAAAAAATCAGATTTTAATCAGAGCAGTGCCCCATCAAAGGGTGGTGTTGTAAACAGTACTGTATACATCTTAATTTATGTTAGGATAAGCTTTCTTTCAACTAATATTTTATTTTGGCAGTCAAAGTTACTGTCTTTCCTTTTGTCTGCCACAAAATATCATCCATGCTGAGATAAAAGGCTTCTCCAGACAGGGCAAATGTTTCCCAGCTCTTCACTGCTACCACCCACCTTCATTTATAGCACAGAAAAGCCTGAATTGATGCTACTTTATTTATTAATTCATTAGCTGAAGAGGACGCAACACTTAATGGTACTTAATACATAATACTTAATGACATCAGCAGGGGCCTCCCTACATGTTTTGGTTTTGGACCGGAAACCTCAGGGTCGGAAACCTCAGATCCTGAATTGGCAATGCTAGTCCTGAGTCACTTAAAGCCTTAAAGATATGAACCAGCTCCTTGAATTGGGCTCAGAACCCAGCACAAAGGATCAAGAGCTTCTTGAAGGAACGGCCTATTCTGATTTGTACTTTCTCTATTCTGATTTGTACTTTGCAAGCCCTTCCCACGTAAGACACAGGGCTTGGGAATCTAGGCATTACAACTAGGAAATGGTGAGCGAGCGCTATACCAACACACACTTCCATGCGGGTCTTTTTCTTCTTCATCTCCTTTTTCTTCTTCTGTTGTGCAACAGAGATTACTGACAGCACTCTTTTTTGAACCCTGCCTCTGCAGTTGGCTCCATTTTAATCTTTTTCATAGTAAATTTTTAAAAAAGAAGCCTCAACTACATCACATCTATTCACTATCAATAGTCAAACAAGTGGCACTGTCAGAAGGCAAGTTTATTATTGACACTTCAGTAAAATACACCACAAGAATCATTTTTTAATGTGGTCATCAGGGCAATGCCTTTGTTATCCTGAGCATTCAATTTATTCCTTAGATTTCGTTTCCTTCCTCTGCCAGCCCGCCCCTCCTTCCTGTTGCTTGCCCACGTATGATTTCATTGATATGATGTACGTTGCATCCCTCATATTAATACTCTGATCAATCACAGCTGACAATACACTGTCTTTGTACCAGGAGCTGTAGGACAAATGTTTCAGCTTGTGAGTAGAAAATTGTTAGCATTTGAATAGCAGACGGTACAGGGGAGGATTAATAGCCTACTTTGATGGATTAGAATGTAGGGAAATTGCTCGATATTAATATGAAAATGTTTGTGAATTGGCCGCATGGTGCCGTCAATGGAGAACGAAGGCCAGTGATTATGTCTCCAAGGCCTTATCGGTAAAGACTTGACTCGCTCACCAAAGGCTTCCACACAAAAGGAGAGCATCAGCAAAGAGCTGAATGGGAACAGCTATAATAACCCAGCTATTCAGCGACGGGTGTCACGATGTCAGGTTTTGTGCTCTTTATGTAATATTGTACATCTTTATATATTAACATATCTGAATATGGATTTGTAATAAAAGAACGCAAGGATGAAATGGCTTTGAAGACAGTTTCATTTCGATAATTTTGGGCTCCCCTCCAAAGAGTGTGTTTGGATGATGAGCCAAGGCTGAGATTTAATAAACATTTTATGTCTGTGAGGGAAAATTCTTTGCCGTCAGCATTGAAGGTGGGCTGGGAGAACTCCAGAAAAACTAGCCTGGAGAGCCCAAGGGTGGGAAAGTCCATTATTAGGGGACCAAAGATTTAATTCTTGCTAATCAGGACTTTAATGTGGTGTGACTGAAAGCTGGTCAAATGAGACATATTTTGGAGGAGGCATGGATGACTATAAAGCTGGAGAGAAATAGAGATTTGACCAAAAAAAATATGTGTGAAATTGACACAGTAATTCAAAGAGAACTGGTTTATTTAAATGGTCCCCTTGCCCCCTTCATGTCTCTGAATCATTTTGCTGATTCTTCAGTGTGTTTACTTGTGAGAATGTCACATTAATATCGCTGGTACTCATTTTTGATTTGACATGCATAGGATTGCGCCATTCATCTCTTTTTCTGCACTTCCAAAAATATAGCCACACATACACCCCAACACCACCATCCAGTCAAACTAACATAGGATCACTTTTAAACATTTGGACCTGTGTCTTCAACCCCCCGTTGCTGTCTTGCCAAAGAGTACATTACCACTCTTTGGCAGAGATGGCTAGAGACCCTATAAAACTGCAAATCCCAGGATTCCATAGGATGCAGCTATGGCATATAAAGTGGTATCGAACTGCTATAACTCTGCAGTGTGGATACACCTCAGTTAATTCAGCAGAGGGGAGAGGATAGGGGAAGGCATATTTTACCCATCCCAGTAGGTTCAGGCAAAAGCAAACTGCTGCACCACCTTCTAGCTTGTGTGTTCTTCTTCCTTAATTACTTTTGCCATCTTGACCACACTCCAATGTTGTGTAGCCATACATGCCCTGGTTTTCATCTGTGAAATGTTGGAGGGTATGTTCTACAACTTTTTCTGGAATGTCTAGATTCACGTGCTGCCTTCAGGTGTTGTGGGGGAAGTTTATCTTGTTGCTGGTGTTGAACTAAGGTTCAAATGCTGGTCAACTGAGAATGGAGGGGTGCCATCTTGTTCTTTGCCTCAGGTATCAGAAGTCTTGGGCTGGCTGTGTCTTCCCTTTCTTTGGGTGTATGAACCAGACTGTCTATTTAAAGAAGGTTAATGGATCTATGATCTCCTGTCCCTATCTACCCACAAGCTGTTGTTATGGTGTGAATTAATTAGGGGTATGCATCTGGATTTGCCTTATCCTCATGAGGGGAAATGAAGAAATCTGAAAATTTCCCTGCTCAATGGACAAGACATCAAGGGGTGTTTCTACATTTTCAAAGATGTTGTGGAATGTGCACAAATGGTTTTTATCCCAATTATGATTGCTACTGCCTTTTGGATTTTTTTAAAAATTGGCATGGCTTTGCATCTTTTTGATCCCTTCTTGGCCTTGTCAGTGGCTGCTCCCTGGCTCTGGAACCCCCTTCCCAGAACAGCTAGACTGGCATGATTCTTGCTATCTTTCCACAAGCAAGTAGAACACTTTTTATTCCAGCAGGCCTTTGAGAATTGATTTTTTTTTAGCGAAAACAGGCCTTGTATTAATAATAATAATAATAATAATAATAATAATAATAATAATGTTGTCATTGTCGTTGTCATTTGGTTTAACTGGTTGCAATTTTAGATGGTTTAGTTGCATGTTAACCTTTGTATGCAATCAAATTTTAACTCTCTTTGTTCTAACTGCTGTAAGCTGCCCTTGAGTCCCAAGCTAGAAAAAGATGATATTGATATCATCATCATCAATCATATTCATCACCACCATCATCATGATCTTTCTGATCCGTAACCCTGTCCTTCTGTCCTTACTATAGTTGTGTGTTAATACAACTTAACAAGGGGAAGGGCGCTAATTTTTGTGCAGAGGTCTCCTTTTGTAAAAATTGTGGTGAGAATAGAGGAGGGAGACACTCACTGTTCTACTGTTGTGCAGGAGAAAACTCACTGTGACTGCCAATTTTTCTCTCAAGCTGAGACGCCAAGGCTGCATCTGCACTGCAGAAATAACCCAGTTTGACATTGCTTTAATTGCCATGGCTCAATGCAATGGAATTTGTAGTTTTGTGAGATATTTAGTCTTCTTTGTCAGAGAGCTCTGGTGCCACCACAAATTACAAATCTGAGGATTCCATAGCATTGAACCATGGCAATTAAAGTGGTGTCAAACTGGATTATTTCTGCAGTGCAGATGCAGCCCATGTCTTGCTAGAGCTGAAAAAAATATTGAATAATCTTTATCTCCCTAGCAGCTGCTCTGTTCTAGCAAAACCTTGCTAGAAAACATCCTAAGTCATCTTCATAGATGCTTCCTATGGATAAATATGGCAAGGCAGACATCTTTTGGGCCATTACAAGGAAAACATCTTGCAGGTATAAAGACAACCATCTTGTCCAAGTAAATGGTAGCCAAGCCCCATTGAAAATGAGAGAATGAGACACACCTCTATAAATGTTGCAAACAAGGTGGTGAAGTACGGAGAAGATGCAAGCCAACACTTTGAGGGTATATGAATTTAAGGATCACAATTTTGAATACCCCCTCCCCCCTGTTGTGTAAAACTCCCCACAAGTAGAAAAAGAGAGCATCACCAACTAGAACCTTTCTTCTTAATGGCCTAATAGAAACCTCATATCAACCCCCTCCAAGCATAAGTGATACAGTCCACTCTACCATCTTGTTCTGTGCCTGTATAAGCCTCAGTCCTGACTAAAACGGGATCTGACTAGCAGTTTGATACCATTTAAACTTCCATAACAATATAATTTGGAATCCCGGGGTTTGTTGTTGGTAAGGTACCTGGAATTCTCTACTGTGGTGTCTCAGTATAGTACTGAGAACTCAAGTACCTCGTCAAACTACTAATCCCATCACATAGCATGGCTGTTAAAATGGCATCAGCCTGCATAACTAGGCAATGCAGAAACACACAAAGGCTGAAATCCAACCTCCCCTCCATGTAGCAAATATATATCCACATATGGAGCAATGCTGCCCCTGCCCTTGGTGGAACTGCAACATAAGACAATGACTGGGTGCTGTTGCATGATGCACAATGCTGCAATATGTGCCGTTGCTGGATGCACAACTCCTCTTTCCACACCTGTCAGCAGAATACATCAGTTGCACTATAGCAAGGAGCTCAGAGTTTGTCACTAAACAGAATGCCAGCCAAAGAGTGTGAACCCATGCACACTGACCTGAGAAAAAGCTCTACTGACACAGGGTGATTTACTTCTAACTATGCATAGGATAGGGGCCTACCTCAATAGGGCTTAGCTGTGGCTCTCTGTTGTTGGTTTATCACTGTAATGTATTATAACAAGTACAGTAAAGGGCCAAAACCAGTGGGAAAGAATATATTACCCAGGCAGAAGACACCATAGGGAGAAAATTCCACATGGAAAAGCTGGTTTTAAAGTATAGATTAACACTGTGTAAACACACACCATTTGTATTAGTTACTTGTGTAGAACAGAGATAATGATTTTATTTCCTAGCAGGCAAGACAATTATTTACTGTGACACAGCAACATCCTTGAGAGCAAAGTATGTCATTTTAAGATGTTCCATGCTGTTCGGTCATGCAAAGAATTCTTATCAAATATTTTAATGAGAGGAAAAAGGATGACAGTCAAGATTAAAAGTCAAGGTGACCTTTAGCTGTGCGAGACAGTATCCTCGTATCACCTTCATATATTTTTTTTTAAGGTCGTCACTTCTTTCTTTAAAAAAAAGTCACTCCATACATGGAGGCATGCATGATGAGATTATTGGATTCCTGAGCTCTTGTGTGCATGTGTGTAGGTTATTTCCTAATTCAAAATTAAAAGCCAACTGTGCATATGTGGTAACATAGCCTTCATTTCCCCCTCCCCACCCCACCTATTTTTTTATCTAACACCAGCCTGTCTCCTAAGCTGCTGGCAAATGTCAGAAATATCACACCATCTGAGATGGAGCTTCACAGATTTTTATCTTTCATCTTTTGGTAAAGAGTAGTGGTGTCCCAGGAAAAAAAAATGACATCTCCTTCTATAGACACATATATTGGTATTAGGACCTATATCTTAGACATTGCAGTCCCAGCCTTCCCAAACTGATAGCTATTTCTATGGTTGCATTTTTTAAAAAGTAGCACTTTCTCATTTCTCGAAACGAATAACAATGATCCCTGCTGCTGCTGCTATTATTTTCATGGAACCTTCTTATGGGGAGATCTTCTAGTTTTAACTTGTGTATGTTTTAATGGTTTTATATTGTTTAATTTATTATTTTAAAAATGGATATATTTGTGTTTTCATTTTATATTCACTATATATTTTTTTTGTTAATTTTGTTTTTATTGTTTCTGAACTGCCTTACTGTCCACACTAGGAGAAAGCCGGCATAACAACAACAACAATAACAATGCCTGCCTTTTTCAAAAATTAACAAGCAAAAGTTAAAAATGTAATTGAATTATCAAAAAATTAAAACTTGTTATCTGCAGTTTCCAGTATCTGTGGTAAGTCTGGGAACCGAACTCCTATGTATACAGGGTTCTGACTGTACATTAAAAACCTTGTTTTAAACATGCAAAATAAAATCACACTACACTGCTGTCAGCACTATTCCACCGTATCATTAAGTAATCAATCAAAAGCCTGCCTAGATATGAAGGTATTAGTAGTGGAAAGAGAGCAGACAGGTGGGTAACCAGAAATCCTGTGGAAGGAAGTTCCACAGGTAGGAACAACTACAGAAAAACCTCTCTCCCATTGCCTCACCAAATGTGCCTGTGATAGTGATGGGACAGAGAGAAAGTTGTCCACCAAGGATTTTGGAGCTTGGGCGGGCTCATATAGGGAGATACTGTATTTTAGATTGCCTGGACCCAAGCCATGCAGGGCTTAAAGTTCATAACCAGCACTTTGAATTTTGCTGGAAATGGACCAGCAGCCAATGAAGCTGTTCCATCAACCTTAACTCAAAAGATACAAGCTCACTTTGTTTTATGTCTTCCAACAATTCTGCGTCAAACATCTTTGTTTGGTCTCCTTCACAAGCTCCTGCTCATGTACCGTAATCTTTAAGCACATGTCTCATTATCCCAGCTTCTCGCCATTCTTTCCCATTTCTAAATGGCAACCGTGCAGGTCTGTTTTTCTACCTGCCTTTTACAATCACCAAACATAAACAGCTACATACTGTATAACTAAGGTTGTTACTCTCTTTCTGTATCCAGATTGTTACCTGAAGCTTATATTTTAAACACTGTGAAACCTGATACCATCCACTACCTGTGCTGATGAATAATAAGCTAAAGAATAAATCACATCATGGATTTATTTTATTATTATTATTTTTTCAAATAAAGGTAGCTTGACCTTTAGCTTTAAAAAATGTAAATATACACAGGAAAGCAGCCTTGAGAATTAAGAAATGTAATTGTTTCTGCTCTCTGTGCTTTAGGGATGCTTCAGGCATTATTTGTTTTCATGTGTTGTGTCTGTGCATTTTGGAAGAGGGCACTGAACAGCGTTGTTTCTTGCCCTAGACTGTGTATTTATAAAAGCAGAATGGAAACATGAAAAAGAAAAGCCAGAAATGGCATGCCTCAGCCTGCTTGCCTTGCTATTTCATCACCAGCATTGAGGCCATGATATTGAGAACACAGCTGTGCTGGGCAGGGCATGTTTCTAGGATGGAGGACCATCGCCTCCCAAAAATAGTACTCTACAGTGAACTCGCCACGGGTCAGCTTAAGAGGGGCACTCCAAAAAAGTGATACAAGGACTCCCTGAAACAACATTTCAGGCTTGACCAAATTGATCACCAACAATGGTCCGCCCTGGCCTCACATCGGGAGGCATGGAGATGCACTATCCACAATGCTGCAGCCTTATTTGAGAACTCATGCCAAACAAGTCTCGAAGAGAAATGACAATGCAGAAAGAATCACAACCCGGAAACATCAACCAAGTAGAACTTCTGCTGTGCTTTCTGCAACCAGACTTGTTTATCTCGGAATGGCTTTTTCAGGACTTTTTCGGATGGTGATTTGTAACGCAAGAAGGAAGTTGACCGTGATTAGGAAATGGCCAAATATGGCACTGCAGCCTCCCAGCTCTTCCAGAACAGAATTGGCAGAGGGACGGCGTCATCCGAAATGGCCCCCCTGCCACACAGCAGCCTCTCAAGAGGGACGAGCCTTTTTGTGTTACAAATCACCATCTGAAAAAGTCCTCAGTCATCAATGCACTTGCAGAAAGCGCGGGATGAGTCCTTCCTTTCGGCAGGCCTTTCCTAATTAGATCCCAGCCTCAGGAGCTCCTGGCCTCTTTTTTAGTCTGCTGGCTATTTATTATTTTTTTTAAATGTGATTTTAGATTAGTTGTTTTTAATTTATATTGGTTTAATATCTTTTTATGGTGAGGGTGGGGGTGGGTGGTGTTTAGGGATTTTAATCTGTGTTTGTATTTTAATTTTTGTCAGCCGCCCCGATTGTTTTTAACAGAGGGGCGGGGTATAAATAAATTTTATTATTATTATTGTTGTTGTTGTTAATAATAATAAAATCTTATTTATATCCCGCCCCTCTGCAACGCAATCGGGGCGGCTTACAATATAAAAACCCCATACTCACAATACCCTAGCCCACCCACCCCTTAAAATAATATTAAATTACAAAGGATTAAAAACATGCATTAATTAAAATATATATAAATTAGAAGAAAAAAATTAAAACATACAATCATAGCCTAGAAAGGGCAGCTGAGTCTTGGGCCGGGATAATTATTCAGGAAAGGCCTGCCGGAAAAGATCCGTCTTGACAGCTTTTTTTAAAGCTGTCTAAGGTGGTAATAAGACGGATCTCGTCCGGCAGCCCATTCCATAATCTGGGAGCAGCAGCAGAGAAGGCCCTCTGGGAGGTCACCGACAGCCTTGTTTTCATAGGCTGTAACAGATTCCTCCCAGAGCCATTTGTGATCCAGAGACAGTGGGTATCACTGAGAGGACATTGTCCTTCTTTGAGCTTTCACATGTAAAGTGGGAAATGTCAGCCATGGATGTCCTCGGGGCCTCTGGGTAGAATTATGGGCTTGTCTAGACCAACCAGAATATGCCAGCTTCCCATAAGTGTATTCTGGCCCTGGATCAGGACAGTTTCCCCTGCCTCGTTACCTACACGAAATGGGCAGGAGTCCATACCTGCATGCCGAACCGTATCTGCAGCCCCTGCCATTGCCGCCAGTGTCTCTCTGAAGCCAAGAAAGAGGTCCTCAGCATGAGATCAAGCCTGGTCACATGCAGGGGGCCTTGATCACATGCTAAGGCTCTCCCTCCTGGCTTCAGAGAGACACCAGCGGTGGTGGTGGCTGCAGATATGGGCCAGCATGCAGGTAAGGACTCCAACATTCCTGTGGAGCCCTATCTGGGTTTTCCCACCTGAAGTGGGTTTTCCTGGGTATTTTAACTTTAGCTTTACCCTGTCTTCCCTTGTCTTTGCCCTGTTCACAATCAGCATTGCCTGGGGGCGAAACAGAGCAAAAGCCCTGCATTGTTTGGACTGCAGGTTTCCAAGATGGGCAAATGGTCCATCTAGACAAGCCCTAGATCTGTGGTTGGCATAGTGAAGCCTTGGGGCTGCCTGTGGAAACCTCTCCTAATTTTGTCTGTTCTTCCTCATTAATAACTTTTGCCATCTTGACCCCACTTTGATGTTGCTTGGCCATACATGTCCCGGTTTTCACCTGTGAAATGTTGGAGGGTGTGCATTTTTCGATTTAACAGGACAGGGGGGAAAAAAGCCCACAACCCATTTTATTGCCTTACTGATCACTTGCTAAAGTGCAAATCCAACATGGTGGCACCAGGCACTTGCACTGTTAGCAAACCCTGCCCCCCCCCCATGCTTGCCCAGCCAATCAGCAATTCAAAGCAAATCGCTTGTCCCAATGACCAGGAATGCTCGCACTCCATTTGCTGGGTTTTTTTAAAAAAAACTACGGTAAAAGCTGTGGAGGCTTTTCCTGTGTTGTTTTCGCCACCCCCCCCCCTTCTGAATACAGTGGATTTATGCATGATCCCAATTGGACAGGTTGTATTCCCAGCGAATTCCATGAGGGGTATTTTAACCGTTGACAATCCCAAGATCAGCTGCGGTGTGACATACAATGGGTCATGCTCTGGACTCACACAGAAATACACAATTATATCTGGGGAGAGGTTTATGTCTGCTGCAGCTACCCAACATTGACTGTTGGAAAGCAGTTTCCCGGCCTTCCCCATTCTTCCTTTTCTGGGTTTGAAGGCACACAAAGAAGACAAGGGAACCCAAGGCAGACAGCACTCATTGAACTGTTTGGGTGTTGAAATGTGTTCGCTCTCCTTCTTGCCCTCCCTCAAACAACATGAAAAATTAGAGCTGAACGGTTTGGCCGATGTTCAGACAGACGTGTGGGTGGGGGTGGATGCCCAGGAAGGTCAGAGAGAGAAACAGGAGCCTGTTCATTTTCTGCTCCCTGGGTGATATCCAATAACTCTTTCCCCCCTTTATACTGAGGAGTATAGGCTCATTTGCTCAATTTGGGGTGACAGCAGCCGGTTTTGTCAGAACATAGCTGGGGTTTTAAATGAGGGCAGCTTTTCGAGTCAGTAGGAAATGTCCTTTATCTTAGCAACAGGAGGGCATGGAAATGTAAAGGCTGTTGGCAGACCTGGTATAAATCTAGTATTTTTATTTTATTTCATTTCATTTCTTGAGGAGATTCAAGGGCCTGACCTGAACCATGTGCAAGGAATGCTCACTTACCCCCTACACACACACACACACACACACACTTTTGCCAGTATAATTTCCTGCTCCCCTTTTCAAGAACGTGTCTGAGGTGGGTGCACTGAAGAAATTTGACATCAATTACACAAAAGAAATCCGACCCTGTCTTAGAGGCAGTTGGCTCATTTTTAAAAAAGCAATATGGTTAAAACATGGAAAGGAAAGCCAACATTCCCCTCTTCACACTCTCCATTTTTTTAACAAATGCACTTTCAAGGATTCTGTTCCTCCCCCAGTATTATCTCAATCCCCTTTTCTTGTCTTTCTTTCTTTCTTTCTTTCTTTCTTTCTTTCTTTCTTTCTTTCTTTTGGTGGGGTGGAGTATGTTACTTTAAGTCCTGTTAGCATTCCTTTTGCACCCAAAATCTCTGTGGAAGTTTAGAAGTTTCCTCTTAAAATTAATTTTTGATCTAAAATCTCTAAGGCTAAATAAAGCAGGATTCCCCCCCCCTCCTTCCTCCCTTTAGTTCCTCACTAAATAAGCTGTTTTAAAACCATTGGAGAGCTAAACAAACAAGCCCAGAGTTGGTGTCATTTTAGATACTCTTTCAAAACAACAACAAAACCCTCTCCTTTAGGTCAGAAAGTGTTAAATTTGCCTCGACTTCACACATCCACCCACCCATCCCTTCCCTCCCTAAGCTTTCAGGTCTGTGATATGAATGAGTGCCTTTGGGGTAGTTAAGAAAATAAATAATAAAACTGACAGAGCGAAAGCAAGGGAGAAAAAGCAGCTACTGTGAGCATAGCTGGCAAGCAGCTGTTACATCTTCTGTGTCAATAATCCTTGTATTAAACAGTCGTTAAGCACTCCGTTACATGATAGATCATAACAGCTCAGCATAAACCTATCCTGGAAATCTCTATTAAGGATTCTTTCCTGTTTGTTGGGGGATGGAGGGGAAAAAACACACACGCAGGCATTTGGGCACAATGGCGTAAGCTCTCAGAACATGCAAATCTATGAAGGATATTAATATACCTGCAGTGTATATAGCATATTACAGCATAATATTATCTGAGTGCTTGCTACAACTGCTCTACGGTAAGTTAGGCCTTGTCTAGATGGGCAATGTACCCTGTCTTGCCCCCATCTTAGAGCCCTGTACTCCAGACAATGCAGGGCTTTTACCCTGTTTTGTCCCCAGGCAGTCCTCATGATCCCGGGGCAAAGATGGAATTAAGATGGGAATAAGATGGGGTAAGGCCCATTACACCATTTTAAAAGAATAACTGCTAAAATCTACCCCAGTTGGCAAGACAGGGTTAGGCCCATTACACCAGTTTGAAAGAATATCTGGTAAAATCTACTCCAGCTGGCAAGACGAGGAAAGGTACATTACACCGTTTTTAAAGAATATCTGGTAAAATCTACTCCGACTGGCAAGATGGGGTTAGGCCCATTACACCGTTTTAAAATAATATCTGGTAAAATCTACTCCAGCTGGCAAGATGGGGTTAGGCCCATTACACCGGTTTAAAAGAAAATGTGGTAAAATCTACTCCAGCTAGCAAGATGGGCTAAAACCCATTACACCATTTTAAAAGAATATCTGGTAAAATCTACTCCAGCTGGCAAGACAGGCTAAGGCCCATTACACTGTTTTAAAAAAATCTGGTAAAATCCACTCCGGCTCATAAATAAATCTGTGGTTGTTTTAAACTAGTGTCAAGCTGCTTCAGAGCTGTAGCACAGAAGAAAAGGGATTAACTCCTTGTTCAGCCATGAATCTGGGCAATTTATTCTTGGTGACTCTTTGTGAGCACTTTGGATGGGGTAAGACACAAGGGTAAATATTAGCAACCTGGACCTCTGATTTTGTTTGCCTAGATCAGTATCCAGCTTTTATTTTAGATAGATAGATGATGATAGATAGATAATAGTTTTCCTAAAGGTTTTCCTAAAGTATTTCGATGAGAATTTTAGATGTCTGAAAAAGTCCTAACACGTTGACATTGTTTGGCCGATCCATTTCAGTCAGACTTTGTAAAGGTATTTTTAAAAACCCTGTAAATTATAGATCCAAAGCACTCCTGGCCCGGTCTTACATGAGGCCTACTGTCCGAATACCAAAATTAGGAAAACATACACCAAGGAATTGCTCTAAAATGCATGCTGTCATTGTGGAGTGTATTGTTGCACAGAGGAGAATGCCAGAAACATCATGTTACCAAAATATTTACAGAGAGGTTGCTTATTTTCCAGGGGTTATTGTCCCCTGGTGGGTTTTTTGGGGGGGTGGTTGTGTTTTTTTTGCTGAGGTTCATTTGCATTCAAGCACAAAGCATCCCTGTGGGAGACCCCATCCCCACTACAAGCTAGAGTGTCGATATTTTTCATTATGCCTCTCTTCAGGAGCCAACACAAATCTGTTACTTTAACACAATGTGTTAGGCCTGGTGAGGTACTTTTCCTTCCAATGAAACTGGTGGGAGTTAAGAGAATGGAACTTCTTTCAACACCCTCCCTTTTTTCTTAACTTCAAGGACAGTGGAGGTGGGTCAAAGAAAAAGCTGTATGGAACTGAAGAGATGGTTTAAAATAGTGGGAGGGTGGGCTGTGTTCATTCCTCTTCTTGTCCGCCTTGAATTTATACTGTGCAAAACAACAGGGGTGGCATCAAGAAACATCAGGTATCAGGGCCTGAGACTCCATATGCTAATTATAGCAGCAGTTTTCCCAGCATCAGAGTAAAACTGCATAAATTATTCTGCTTGGGAAGACATGAATCATCCTACCCACCCCCCAAATCTCAGAAAAGAAAAAAAAATCCACCAAGCAACAAAACAACTGGATAAATGCAATTATGATTGATCTGCATGAGATGGCATCTGTCCATACTTGAATTCACCCAGGAAGAATGCATAATATATATTATAATTAATCTACACATCCAGAAATTTTGCATAATGTGAAATTATGGGCCTTTCTTCGTTGGTGCTAATGCAGCTCAGGTTATGTACTGGAGAAGTTTTCTCATGTCCGATTCACTTGGCAATCATCTACAGAAAAAATCAACCCTTGTTGAGACTGATCTCCTCCTAGATTCTCCTTTTGGGATCCCAGGACCAAGCTAATAAGATGTTAGTGTTAATGATAATGTTTTTAATGTCAGGGCAGGTAATTGTGACCCTCTAGATGGATTTGGACTGCATCTCCTATGATCCATCACCACTGGCCATGCTGGCTGGGGCTACTAGGAGTTGCAGTTTGACAACATTTGAAGGGCTATAAATACATAATAAAGTTGAGAATTCTGCTTCGTGCATCTGATGAAATAATTCAGAACCATGAAACTTAAGCAATAATAAATTTGTAAGCCTTTAAGGTTGGTTTTGCTGCAACCAAGGCTGGATTAAGCCATGCTGAGCCCCTAAACTTATGTCAGGTTTAAGTGAGCTCCATAGCATTCATCCAACATATGTATTTTTCTAGCAAGTTTATAAAAGGTGAAATGTGTTTTAAAAATCTGTTTAGAAATCACTCATTATTTGAGACCCTCTGATCTTGGAAGCTAAGCAGGGTCAGCCCCAGTTTTTACTTGGATGGGAGACCACCAATGAATACCAGGTGCTGTGGACTATATTTCAGATGAAGGAACTGGCAAAACCACCTTTGAAGACTTCTTGCCTAAGAAAACTTCAATTTTTCAATTCAATTTGCCATAAGGCGACAGGTGACTTGAAGGCAACACACACACAAGATAGAGCTCACTTAACTTGTATGTAAATCTGATCTGCGACAAGCCAACACAAGTACTGCTTGAGAAGCAACTGTGGTGGCGCATTGGTTAAATGCCAGCATTGTAAGTCACCACGTTGCAAGTTCGATTCCAGCGGGCTCCAAGGTTCACTCAGCCTTCCATCCTTTCGTAGGTTGGTAAAATGAGTACCTGGCTTGTGGGGGCAATTAGCTAACATACATTGGAAGCTGCTTCTTGCAGTGTAGATGTGTAAATTGCTATTGCTTAAAAAAACAATTTGCAAGCCACTCTGATAGCATTGTGGCTGAAGAGTGGGGTATAAATAACAATAACAATAATAATATATCACCTTATAAAAATCTATTTAAAGCCCCTTCTTTCCCTCATGTCACATAATGTCCCTGTTTTCACTGGTACCACATCCTTCTTTTGTTACAATATTCCCTGGTCCCTCTCCAAACACAGAGGAGATTATCAGATGTGGCAAATATAGCATGATAACAATGACAGGATACCATCACACAACGTTGACTCCTCGCGTTTGCCAAATGTCCCGCTGCTGTGGATAAGGAAAGAATTATTTTTTATTAATGGGCCAAGCCATCAATTGATTGCCGATGGTGTGTTTTTTTTCACGGTATTGCCAGCTCCTGAAACTGTGTCCCATTATGCTCTCGTGAATACAGTGTCAATGGGTGGGCCCTGCCAGAACACTTCCAGGTGAGAACACGAAAACTAGGCATGGGACACTTTTTTCATGAACCTCCCCATTTTGCTGACAAATTGTAAAGTGTGTTTCGTTGCTTGTTAGTTTGGGTGTTTTTCAGGGCCGGTTTAAGGCACCAGTGGCGTCAGCATCCGCAGGGGGCCCCATCATTGTGGGGGCCTCTGTAGTAACCCTCCTCTTGCAAAAACATTATTAGTAATAATCTGAATATCCTGTAGTGTGAATAGCTTAGGCTGAGTTTGGTTACACTGACCTGAGATAAACCTATGGGGCCTGCAAAATAAAGCATTGCAGGGGGGCCCAAAATTCCTTAAACTTGTCCTAGTGTTTTTTGAATTTTAAGTGCACTTGCGTCTTCTCACAAGAACTGCCAAGATTACACATCCCGGTGAATACGGAAGTAAATAGCTCTGGAGGTCATGCTGTGACAATGCTGGGGCTTCTATTTCTCATTATTGTAGAGATGTACAATAAAAAGGTTATTGTGCTGGGACACTTATGCTTTTAAATATAGTGGGACAAGAATGTTTTTAGAAGCTCATCTGATAATCTCCACAGACTTTTCTTGTGGGTTGCATAACCCACAAATTTCCACAAAGTGCCCCCAAATTTCCAAGACAGCCGTTGGAGAAGCTGCTACAAGATTACAGTTCTCTGGCTTGCAGATGCTCTGCTTGGCTTCTGCAATGCAAATGAAGGCTTGTATGGTTGGATGATGCTCCTGTGATGTCACCTGTAAATAGCTGGGAACTTTGACACCAGGCTCTGTGGGGATGCTGTTTAAAACAGCACCTCATTGAGAGGACCCTGCTGGCTGTAAAACAGTTTTAATGGCATTAGCCCCAGGCTTGAGGGACAAGTTAAATAACAAAAAGAAAGAAAAAAACCCAGAGAGTCTCTTATGTTGGAAGGGGGGGGGGGAGAAAAGGTAATCTCTAATGCTATAAACTAATCTCTTGATCTGATCTCCAAGGATTTGGTTGTTTTTGTTGGGAGTGTGTAGATAACTCATAGCAAAAGCCAAGGCTGCAGATAGCAAAGATGATAGGTTTCAGATGTTGCACTGACATTGCTTCTTTTTGGTTAGATACTGTATATATCCCATGTTGACCATGCAACAAAATATACCAAACTAAAATATATATATATATATATATATGCAGGAATATCTTTCTAAGGGCAGCTAAAGGGTGAAAAATATATTATGCAACTTTCCAAAGCTCACAGGGTTTTTGGCTAGTCCTTCCAGTAGAAAAGTAGATGTTTTTAGTCCACTGTGGTATAGTTGTTAGAGCAGATTCCCCCAATCTCATGCCTTCTAGATGTGTGTGGGTGTGCCTTCACATCACCTGTGGACCACCAATGAATACTAGGTGCCTTAGTCTTTATTTCTGAAAAAGGAACTGGCAAAGCCACCTCTGAGTATTCCTTGGCTAAGAAAACCCTCTAAAATTCATGGGGTCACCATAGGTTGACAGGCAACTTAAAGGTACATACAGCACAAGGGATATGTTCCTAGACTTACTGTGGATAAGTGAAACCATAGATAATAGCAAACCCTATTAAAATAAAGTACATGTACAAACATACCATAGAGTTGCATTGGAGGACCTAGAAGATGCCTAGAGAGGGTGCCTCTCTAGGCATTTTCTAGGATGACTCTATGGTATGTGTACCTGTTTTGTGTCACATGGATAACTGAAACCATGGATATTGGTCCGACGGATATGGGGGGTCACCTGTATTTCAAATATTTACAGATGGCTTTCAAAACCATGCCCTCCCAAAGTAGCATACAAAATAAGAGAGGATAACATAAAAAAAATTGGACATATAAATTATTATGAGCCAGTATTTTGACACTGTAGTTTTAAAAGAAACCATCTGGTTTCAATAAACCAAAGTGTGTGGTGGGTGGGAGGACCAATTCAAATCACATAGCCTAAAGCACTTTAAGAAAAGAGTTGTTCAACAGTAGAATGGATTCCTTAAGAATGTGATGGGCTCTCCTTCATTGGAGGATGTTAAACAGAGGTTAGATATCTGCCTCTGAGCAGTATTTTAGCTGTGGATTCTTGCACTGGTAGAGAATTAGACTAGATGGCCCTTAGAGCCTTTTGAAATCATCCACTGTAAGACTGGAGAGTAATTCATTCCATACGGACTTCCATCTCTGTGGGGTCACCACTTGAAAGACTTGTCTCTTATGCCTAACAACCTGATCAGCCATGTTTATGAGCACACTTCAGTGATCTCAGGAATGGACTTTTGCATAAACTTATATATTTGCACCACATGACAGTTACTTAAAACTTCAGAATAATCTGTACAGAATGGCAGGACCTTGACACTTTTAGTCAATTTCCGTAACTGATACAGATTACTCTTAGCCTCGCTTTTGAATTGCTTGATGGCAGTTTCACACTTTTCAATGCAAAGTGCAAAAAACTCCTACCGATTCCTTTCCTATGTGTCAGGAAGAAACTAGGGTTCTATTAAGTCCCAAAGTCAAGACTTATTCCTCCTAGTGTTGTTGCAGAAATGCTTATTATAGTGAAATGGTTTGGGAATGCATGGTTTAGTTACTAGATGAGACTTCTATGGGTCACCATTAAGGCCACACAAATTAAGTCAAGCATGTGCTTATTTTCATTTTATGTGGTGGCTAATTCTGGTGACTTAAGAGTTGCATTTCTAGAAGTCTAGCTACCAACGTTAGACTACAGTAGTAAAATTTTATTAGTCAATGCATCTGACCTCAAATTGGAAATTTGTGTTGGAGCTGGTTTAGGAAATCATTATAGCTCTGTTGTTAATTTTATATGTGTCTAATAAAAAACAGCAGGAACAACAGAGTCTAACAGAAGAGAGCTGTTAAAAGATTACTGGCTTTAAGAAAAGATGGGGGGGGGTAGTTTGTTAAGGTGCAGAAAACTGAAGCTGTGTCAGCAAAGTACGGTACATTGCTTTGCATTCACAGCACCAAGTTAGAATCATGGAACCAGGAGAGACCTTAATGAATGTATCTACTTTCTCACTTGCACTCCATTAAGATGGCATTTACAAAGCACAGGGAAAAAAGAGGAAATGCTCATTACTAAACAAAGAGAAAAAACAGCAGATTTTCCATTACCCTCCTCTGAGGCTGAGAGAGTGTGACTTGCCCAAGGTTACCCAGTGGGTTTCCATGGCTGGGCAGGGATTTAAATGCTGGTCTTTGAGTTCTAATCCAACACTCAAACCACTGCACCACCACTGGCTTGTTTATAGAATTAAAACCAGATAAAACAATGGTTCTTAACCTGTGGTTTGTGGACCCCCAGGGGTCCGCAATGTCCTCTCAGGGGCTTGAAGGCTGATCAGCCCATGTGACAGAAGCCAAGGCAAAGGCTGGCTGGCTTGGCCTGCACATTGCTGTTCAATCATCTCCAGCCACAAATTTGTAGGAAGAAGCAAGGGAAAAGTCTTCTCTCCCCTCCAGTGCCTCTCAGGTAATGGTTACAGGATGGTGTAATTGTCTTTTTCTTCTTGTTGTTGTTATGTATTATTGTTGTTGTTGTTAGGGTTTTAAACCTTGAGTTAAGTCTTGGGGGTCTGCAGCAACAAAAGATATTTAAAGGGGATTCCTGGTAAAGAAACGGTTAAGAGCCACAGAGATAAAACATTAAATTAAAAGCATAGATGGAAAAAAAAAACAGTGCAGTACTAAAATGGAAAACACATTATATAAAACAAATCAGCCACGGAACAGAAAAGGCTCCACTTGACTATGAAAGGACAACATAGCTGGGTATGTTTAGCCTGGAAAAAAGACGGTTAAGAGGCGATATGATAGCCCTGTTTAAGTATTTGAAGGGATGTCACGCTGAGGATGGAGCAGGCTTGTTTTCTGCTGCTCCAGAGACTGGAACACGGAGCAATGGATGCAAGCTCCAGGAACAGAGATTCCACCTCAACATTAGGAGGAACTTTTTGACAGTAAGAACTGTTCGGCAGTGGAACGCACTCCCTCGGTAAACAGAGGCTGGATGGCCATCTGTCGGGGATGCTTTGATTGTGATTTCCTGCATGGCAGGGGGTTGGACTGGATGGCCCTCGTGGTCTCTTCCAACTCTGCAATTCTATGATTCTATGAACAAGGAGCCAGCCTAGCTTCCCTAAGGAGGGATTCCAGAGTTTGGGTGCAGCCACAAAGGAGGTCCTATCCCACATTCTCACCAAATGTGACTGTGGCTGTTGCCACACTACAGAAATAGTGCAGTTTGACACTGCTTTAACTGCCATGGCTCAACATGGTGGCATTCTGGGATTTGTAGTTTTGTGAACTATTTAGCCTTCTCTGTCAGAGCGCTCTGGTGCCACAACGAACTATAAATCCCAGGATTCCATAGGATGGAACTATGATTAAAACTGTGTCAAACTGCGTTACTTCTGTGGAGTGGCAGCAGCCTGTGAACATGGAGATATCAAGAGAAGCATCACTTCCAAAGATCTTACTGTTTGGGCAGGCTGATATGGGAAAGTAGAGTCCTTCAGACAGCCTGGACCTGAGCTGTATAGGACCTTACAGGCCATAACTAGCACTCTGAATTGTGGCTGAAATAGACTGGCAGTCAATGGAGCTGTTATAACAAGAGAGTCATATGCCTCCTGTAATAGTGTTTCTTAACCTATTCTTTACCCCCTTTAAATATCTTTTGTTGCTGCGGACCCCCAAGACTTAACTCAAGATTTAAAACAACAACAACAATGCACCATCCATGAAACATTCTCTCAGAGGCACTGAAGGGGGAGGGAAGACTTTTATCCTGCTTCTTCCTACAGGTTTGTGGCTGGAGCGGATTGAATGGCAATGTGCAGGCCAAGCCAGCCAGCAAGCCAGCCTTTGCCTTGACTGCTCTCATGTGGGTACTCCACTGCAAGGAGAAGTTCATCGAAGCAGACTTCAAGCTTTTGCGGACCCCCTGTGAGGACATCACAGACCTCAGGTTAAGAACCACGGCTGTAACACATAAATACCTAACATTTTGCTGTCTTTTTATGACACTCCAAATCTGGTGTTTGAGCTGACTACCTTACTTTTTCTCATGATGGAACTGGCCTTGATTTGAATACTTGTAGTCATGATGTAAATATTTATTATCATTCTCACTATTATTCTTATTAGTAGGAGTAGTATCAGCAGTATAAATAGTAGTAACGGAATGACAGCTTGCGAAAATAGGTATATATGGTCTCCCTTGATTTCATTTACAGTGTGTGATAGTTATTTGTTTCTTTAAAAAAGAAAGAAAGAAAGTAATTTGTTTTCACTTTATTCTCCTTACAGGAAGCTTATGTTCTCTCCCTTTTTGTGTGCAGAGTGACACGCTAAGTGAAAACCATAAGAAAAATTACAGTAAATTAAAATTTATTCCCCATGAGAGGATAGATGTTTCAGTCTACAAAGAGAAAACAAATAGATTTTTTCCCCTCTTCCAAACACTATTTTTATTTAAAGAACATGCTTTTAGGCAAATAGAATTCGGATGTCTCTTAAGGGACATTGTGTTTTCTGATGTAGGACAATGAGAAAACACATGCACACACACAAAAACCCAACCCTAGAAAATTAAAATTTCCTTTCAGTTCTGTAAATTGTTCATTAGCATTGTTGCTATTCAGAAATATTTTGTCAGTTAATTACATACACTGAGTGACTTGGTTAGGATAAATGTACAAGAAACTCCCAAATGAACTGGAATACCTGCAAAATCATATCCTCCTCTTCCTCCTCATCTTCTTCATCTTCCTCTTCCTCCACCATCATCACCAACAACTCCCTCCTTCCTTCTTTCCTCCTCCTCTTCTCTTT
This sequence comes from Gambelia wislizenii, assembly GCA_030847615.1. Classification (NCBI taxonomy): domain Eukaryota; kingdom Metazoa; phylum Chordata; class Lepidosauria; order Squamata; family Crotaphytidae; genus Gambelia; species Gambelia wislizenii. Next base: position 8,502,426 of record JAUMIR010000008.1, read on the forward strand.
CTTCCTCCTCTTCATTTTCTCCTCTTCTTCCTCCCTCCGCCTCATCTTTTCCTCTTTCTCAATCTCTTCTTCCTCTTCTTCATCTACATTTTGCTTCTCTTCCTTCTCTTCCTCCCCCAACTTCCTTCTCCTTCACCACCTGCAAAGACCCTAAAAAGTGGCAAGGCACCCACTAAAAGTGTGGCTCATTGGCTGCATCTGGCCTCTGTTTGGGGGGCCGTCAGGGCCTTCCAGGAACCACAACTCCCTCAACATTGGGAGAAAGTCCACTAAATTTGTTTTGCCCCTAATTCCCCCTTAGGAAGTGTTGGACACAGTTTTGGAAAATGAAAGTCACCTGCTTGATTAAAGTGAGCATTAAAAAAAGATAGAATGTGAATACTTGTGTGGGGTGGTGGTAAATTGACCAAACAACCATGCTAGAGGACCTTCAAATGCATGGAGAGAACATATTAATCCGCAAATCATCAAATCCACCAATGCTTAACCTGCAAATGTGGAGGGACAATTGTAGTTGGCTATAAGCTCACAGGCAGAGACTTGCCTTGTAATTGGTCCTTTATTGATTGGCATTTAGACGTATACTACCCCTGTACATGGAGGGTTTATTTGGCTATCATAATGAACATGCATGGACCTGTTCTCTTTGAATTTGTTTTATCCTTTTTGTAGCCATCTATACAATCACATCTTCCAGACTTTCTAGGATACAAATGCACTTATTTTACCAATCCCTTTATTTCTCAGAATCTGGTTTTCAATTATGTTGCTGAATGGCACCATCCAGCTATAAGATGTCTTTAGAATGTGGGGAAATAATCCCAAAATTTGCAGAAGTAAAAACAATCTTTAGGATGGGAAACGTGGAAGGGAAGGACCTTCTAAAACTAGCTGTAGGAGGACGTAGCATGCACAGCATGCTTAGAATGATGTGCATGTGTTTCCCAGGGCATATCCAGATGGAAATGGGAATAATATGGGGTATCCTAAGGGAGGCTACTGAACTGGAACCCTTCACACTGCATAATTTTGTTGCAGGTCCTAATTGTATACCACTAAGTGTCATAGCTTCCTTCAAGGACTCCTAAAAAGTATAGTTAAGTTGAAGTGCCAAGAATAAAGGCCCATGGTGTTTTGCCCCTATTACCTGCCCTTACATTGCAGCAATGGAGGGATGACTGCACACTCGCGGCCCACACACAAACCGGTGCTTCTCTTCCCTACACTGGTTGCATTTTCCAAGGTCACATAGCTGGGCACTTTGCAGTGACTTCAGCAGATGCAACATGCATGACCCGGCTGGGAAATGGCTGCACCAGGCACTGTGCAGGCCGCATGTGCAAACACACACACCATTGTGGTGATGGAACTCAGTTTTCTCTGGAAGAACCACAGCAAAAAGTGAGTTTTTTTTAATCAGATGTCCACTCTGTTTTTAAGGGCTATTTGCCCTAGATTCTTGCCAGAACTACCTGGATGTTATCTGGATAGTTTGGACAGAGCAATGGATGCAAGCTCCAGGAACAGAGATTCCACCTCAACATTAGGAGGAACTTTTTGACAGTAAGAGCTGTTCAGCAGTGGAACACACTCCCTCTGAGCATGGTGGGGTCTCCTTCCTTGGAGGTCTTTAAACAGAGGCTGGATTGCCATCTGTCAGGGATGCTTTGATCGTGATTTCCTGCATGGCAGGGGGTTGGACTGGATGGCCCTCGTGGTCTCTTCCAACTCTGCAATTCTATGATTCTATGACTAGGATCAGGGCCAAAACCCTGTGTTATCTGGACAGCCAGGTGCAAGACCAGGGGGAGGCTGTTTCATTTGGCCCATGCAGACAAGACTGAAGTCCCATTGTGAATACAGAACAGTTACTAAATTTACTCACCCAGAACTGTTTCGTATTCGTTATCACTATTTAGTCACAATTTTATTTACATAAGTAAAATAGTTAAGTATACTTAACTACGTAGCTAATACAGGATTCCAGCATGACTTCTTTAACCATTTTGGACCCATAGTACAGACATAGGCCTATAGGGAAGAGCAAGAAAATCATAACTGAGAAACTGAAACAAGTTCATGAAGACCAAGGATTCCAACTCCAGACATTTCTCCATGAAATCACAAAGCCCTTCATTGCTCTGTGAAAATATCCTTTCCTACTTGTTTTGATATTTTAATTTCCCTTCCCACATCCTTTCTTGGTGGTTCCCTTGGTGCATCCCCATGAGGCACAGGGTGGGAAATTTGCTCTTCCAAATGATTTTCCTAAAGACCACTCACGTCATTCTGCACGGTGGCAGCGGAGGCTTTGATGCTCCATGAGACAACAGCTGGAAGGAAGGTTTCCCTTCATTTGTCCTTTTATCAGCCCGTGACTGGAAACTCAGGTGTGGAGAGTAAGAACAGGAAATGTATGACAATGAGGAACAGTAGGTGGAAGCCCATGCTGCTTGGAAAAGAATAAAGCACAATGGGTAGGTTGGGAGATATCCAAAAAGAGCTGACAATTAGCATTATCTCAGTGGAATTAAGACTGGAGCAAACAGCTACAATTGAGTGACTGTGACTGCTTCATTCACTTCCAAGGTAGGTAAAATAGAAAGAGTGCCAAGGATTTGCAGACAAAGATCTGACTAGTTAAAAAATAAAAGGCATTGAAACACCACCTTACTGTCATCACCTCTTTATTTTTCTATCCATTTTTTTTAAAAGGGGGGGGGGAATAAAAGTTTCACCTCTCCTGTTGCTTGAGGTGGCTTTCAAGAAGAATGGCTATATAAATAAAATAATCAAATCCTAAAAACAAAGCAAAGGAGCAAAACCACAGCTGTAGACCTACTAATAGCCAGGAGACTGGTCTAGTCAGAGCAGCATGGGCCAAAACTAGCAATAAACCAAACCTTAACATTTTGAATATCACTGAAAAAGGACACATCTTTCAGTATCAGGATTTGCCTATCCGGATGCATCACTCCATTCATAAGAGTTTGACTTATCAGGAAATGTTGAACTCATTCTGTATTGGCTTTTTTTGTCATCAATGGCAACAGGACAAAGATAATTTTGATGAACATTTCTAACAGCATCTATTTTTTTTTTTGTCTGCTTGTTTTTATTAGTTACATTTATATCTCACTTTCCCCCTTACCCCAATGAACTTAAGGCAGCAGACATGCCTGTTGTCCTTCCAACTTCATTCTCACAAGAACCATGTGAGGTAGGAAGGGCCAAAAGGGAGGTGATCTGGTCACTGGCTCAAGGTTACCCAATTAACTGCATGGCTCACTGGAAACCTTAAGCTGGATTTCCTAAGACCCAGGTGAACACTGTGCTTTTTGAATCAATATTGGTTAGTTCCAACTAGAGTAGATTTGTTGAATCAACTGTTGAGTTAAAAATCAACACATATGTAAGTACCATCAGTTGTTATTTTTAAATTATTTATCTGATAATGTGTGTAATTAAAGTTGTGTTTTTTTTTAAAAAAAATACCCACTTATATAAGTTCCATTGATTCAATGGGTAAACTCTAAGCAGGCTTACCAAGATGATGCAGTAAGCAAGGGGAATTTGTAGCACCTTTGAGACTGCACCGACACCTGTTTGTGGGACAGTAACATTGTCCTCATGTGCTCCTCTTGTGTTTTTGGACGTGTCTGATAATCTCCTGAGAGAGAAAATGGTAGCATAAACTTTCAGAGACTTAGTCTACTTCCTTAGATGCTGGCCAAGGGCAAGGAATGCTGGGATTTTCCATACCACAACATCTGGAGGGCTGCAGGACTCCCACCTCTATACTAAATGTATTGGCATTTTTAGTGTATATCATAATGTATTGGTTTGCTTTAAAAATACACACACACACACACACCATCCATAATCTTATTAACAAAATGGGCAGGATTATGAGGATATTAAACAAAATCTGTATGTTTGCACATCAATTAAAATCTGTACTGTATTCCCTATACAGAAATTCTGTTGTATGATAAATGGATTTCTGTTCGGGCGAGTCATTTAAGATTATGTTTAAAGACATTTATTAAATTGCTTGGCTGCTTTCTCTTCCAGACGGAAGCTGAGCCTAAGATGTGCAAAAAGATTCAGAAGAGACTCTTTTCCCCCCCGCCCTCCATCTTTTTGACAGAGGAATAAGATTTTGTTAGGTTTCTGCAGTTTGTCTTCATCAATCAAGCCATGTTTGTTTACTGAGCAACATGCTGTCAGAGTTAATTTTCTGCTTATTCTAATGGGTCAACAACAAAGCTGGTTCCTCCTGCAGGCAACACTCTGCTCATCTTTTGTGGGTTTTAGGTGTTCTAATTAGGAATGATAGCCCAAGGGGAGGGGAAGGGAGGGAAAATGTCCCCCCATTGCTCATTCAATTATTTTGCCTTTTGTTGAACCAGCCCTAAATTACAGTACATTTCAGCACACATTTACCAAAAGCATCAAATAAGATTATATTTATTTATTTAATTAATGTATGCCCCACCTTTCTCCCAGTATAGGAACCAAAGTGGGTCTAAAAAGTAAAGAAGACAAGATACGAGGAGCCAAAGCGGTGTGTCGTAATGGCTGTCAGATTCGGACAGTTGGGATGCAGACTGGTGAATCCATGCACAATTACTCAAAAAGCACATGTGGTGGCATTTGGACAATTGCTTTATCTCAGCATAGCCTAATTCACAGGGTTGTTGTGAAGATAATGTGGAAGGGTGGCCGTCTGATAGGCTGCCTTGAGTTTTGAATCTCAAATCTAAGGGGTTATCATAGGACTTTAACAGATGTGGCAAAAATGGCATCATATGGACACCAAACTAAATAGAAAGGGTTGCATACCAGATGATGTTGTGCTTTTTTCCCTTGTAATATTTTAGGTGGAATCTTTTTTTCCTTGTAATATTTCCCTAGGAGTTTTGGAATGGGATTTGCAAGATCTGGGTTCTAATTCCCTTTCAGACATAAAACTTATTGAGCAGCCTTAGGCTGGTCACTCTCTCTTTTAGCCTGGTCTACCTCACAAGGTTGATGTGAGGATAAAGCAGGGAAGAAGAGAGCTACATTGAACTCATTGGAGGAAAGGCAGGATACAAATGTATAAATCAAACTAGTAAAACAGACAAACAAGGTTTCTGCATATAAAACGTGTGAGTGTGGGCGATCCTAAAACCTACTCATCATGTCTATATTTCTTAAATATATGTGTGCATACATGTACACACACATGCACACACTGAATTAGATTTACTGTGAGACAAAGCAAGACTGCCTCTTCAGTCAGTAGATCCTCGGAGATGGTAGCAAGGAATAAGGAGATGCTCCACATCTCCTTCCTTAGGGCTCTTTCAACCTATGTAATTGTGACACCATAAGTCCGCATTTGACTGCCATGGTTCCATCCTATAGAATCCTGGGATTTGTAGTTTAGGGAGGTATATTTAGAATTCTCATCCAGAGAGCTCATGTGGCTCACCAGATTACATATCCCAAGATACCATAGGATGTAGCCATGGCATTCAAGTAGAATCACCGTGCTATATTTATTTTATTATCTATTATTAAAACACTTCCATCCCTCCCCTTATCACAGGATCATAGGACAGCATTCAGTATAAACTATTTTAAACATTTACAGAATAAAACCATAAAGAATTTGAACTAGCTAAAAACATATTAAGCACATGGGCTGAAGCCACACTACACAAATAATCCAGTTTGAAACATATGGACACCCAAAGTAGACCTACCAATCAATTGCTGAATGATGAGTTGCCATGTAGATAAATCCCATGGACACAATGATCCACTCTAGGCGGCATTAGCAATAGAATTCGAACCCTTTTGTTTGATCCCAGAGTACTGTCCCAAAATATAGGCCCTAATAGAGCAGTTTTATGTATATGGCATGCAGGTTCTAGCTTCAGAAACATTCTGACTAGTTTCTCTCTCTCTCTTCCTGGTCCTTTACAATCATGTAAAAAACAAAACAAAACTCTGTTTCAGGATTGGCACTAAATATCTCCACTAAAAGGTAACAAAACAGACAGGGTATGTAAAAGGTCAACACTACTTATTAAATTTCCTGATATTAGGGAGTGTTGCAGACTCCTCCGGCGTCCTATTCCCTTTTCTTGCAAATTTGGATTCTTTTAGGAATACTTATCCCTGCAAACCCCAGACTGTAAATCACACTTATTCGTAGGCTCCATTAAAAGAAACCGCTGAATGAATGAATGAATATATATATATATATATATATTCTCCAGTGAACAGTTCAAAGGGCTTTCCTGGGGGAAGAGTATTTATTTCATCTTAAATGTATAAGTGCCGCCATATGTACATATCCCTATACAAATGTTATCTAGCCATTGTTCATGTTTCACCGACAAAAAAAAAGGTGCCACGATAGATTTGAGGTCCAGTTATTTATGGCTTTTCTTATTGCTTTAAAAAGCCCCAAATTCTTGTAGAATATAATCCAGGAGGTCAACCATCCCCTTTCCTCTCATTTATCAGTGCTTTGATCTCATGTCAGCTCTCAATGTTGGCACGCCAAAACCATAACAGTTGTTCCCCCCCCCCACACACAAAAAAAAGAGGGGTTGGGGTTCACCAAAAAGGAGGGGGGTGAAAAAGAAAACTCAAAGCCACTGTTACATCTTTTAAAATTTAACGGGCATCCCGGAGCCCCTCGTTTTGCAGATGGGGTGTGTTTGCCCTATTCTCCCTGCTGCCCCCCTTCCTTCTGGTCTATTATTATTTTATAGTTTGGTTCTGCATTCCTTCCACTCAACCTAAAGTGGATGGAAGCCTGTTAGTTTATTACTTACATATGTCTGCACCCTTTTACCTCAGCGGGGAAAGACAAAATATCAAGTCAGCCTGTAGGTTTGGGATGGTCAACTAATCCTTCCCCACCTTGAACTAATTGACGGGCTGATGTGTTATTGTGCTGAGCAGTGTTCTGCAACCGATAGCCAGTGGGGTTTCAATTTGTAGAAGCATAAACAGATACTAAAGCAAAAGAAATGGCAGAGTGATTTGTTAGCAGAGTTCAGATCAAATTATCGCAGAAGTCCCCTGCTGACAGTCTTAACAATTACCTCCCTTCCCCTCCTCTCTCAGGTCTTTTAAAAATGTTTTTGGTTTCACTTAAGTCTCAATAAATACTGGATTTTTTCTGCTGTTTTCTTTTCTCATTCTCTCTCTCTCTCTTTTCTTTTTTAAAAAAAGGCTTTGAAAAGGTGGAAGAGAAAGAGCTAAGGACGGTGTTCAAGTTTGGATCCAAAGAAGGGCCACATTGAAGCAAGTTCCTTGTAATCCATGGCACCAACAAAACAAAACAAAACAAAAAGAATAAGCAAAGCTTATCTCAAGAAACTCCTAGATTCTTCTCAACCAGAACAGGGGATGCTGGGAGCTGTCATCTCCCCAAATAACTTTTTAGCCTAATCTCTGACAATGATGGTTTTAGTAGGAAACCAACTTCTTGTGATAGTGGTGGTGTTCTTGTAGAACATTGATCCTGTAGGATTATGGTCCCTAGGAGAGCATCCATGCCTCCTTAGCCAGAGACAGAGCTCTTCTCTCAGAGGAGAAAATCTTATCTCAGATCTCCTTATCCCTCTCTTTACAGAAAGATCTGTGTCCCATTGGAGCTTCACTGTCAGGGAGGTAGCAATGGGGGCTGTTGGATCCCATGTCAGTTGGGTGGTGAATCTGTTTTGGGTTTTAGTTTGAACTTCAAAAGACTTATCCAAGGTGCTGAAACTGGAGAAATGTTTTGTTTTTGAAGAGTCAGAACCAGACTTTTAGGCATTCCCCATGCAATTAACTCTTTAAGTACCATGCTCCCATGCATGCTGGGTTGCTTTTTCCCAACAATAACTTGTGCAAAGGATTGTAAAACAATTACATTGCATTAGGTGTCTGTGCTATGGTGCAAAAATAACTACACCCCCCCACATTGTTGTAAGTTTTAATGTTTATTTTCCCCAAGACAGCCTTGCCTGCATTCTACTTGGATAAATTTCACAAGCTAGTTTTCTGCTGCATCTGGTTTTAAACTTTTATCCATGTTTCTGATGACAAGGAATGCTGCAAAAATACTCTAGTCCAAAAAAGAGTTATGATCACAAAATAATCTTTATCAATTCGACTGCATTTCAGAATTAACAGAAAAACCTGTTAGCAAAAAGATGTAGCTTTACCTCGGTCCCCCATGGAACTGGAACGAAAAATGTGATAAGGCACATGGGAGACAGAACGCTCCTGCTCCCCTGCCGCTTTTCTTCAGAGTGTGGTAAGCCCCTGAGTCTCTTCTTTGTTTCCCTTTATCAACAGAACTAAGGTGGGAGCATCCAGCAAAAAGAGACTTTAAAGTGGTGGAACATGGCCTGTGGATTTACCATCCCCAGTGTGCCTAATGGGAAGCCCGCTTTGTTAATATTTTAGCATTAGATGAAATCCATTTTTTTATTTTCCCAGACTTTAAAATACTTTTAAATGTTTAACATTCTTTTTGCCGTTGTGATTCTTGATCAAAGTTCTTATCCTACATTGTGCTGTTTTATCCCTTTTATCCATTGTCCTTAGAATAAATGACATGAAGATCTTGGGTATTTTAATTTAGACTTTTCAGCCTTAATATTATTATTATTATTATTATTATTATTGGTGGTGGTATGTGCCTTCAAGTCATTCCTGACCTATGGCAACGCTAACATGAACCTATCACAGGGTTTTCTGAGGCTGTGAGTGTGTGACTTGCCCAAAGTCACCCACTGGGTTTTCATGGTCAAGCGGGAATTCAGACCCTGATCTCCAGAGTCATAGTCCAACACTCAAACCACTACCCCATGCTGGCTCCATTAAAATTTGTTAGTTTAATAATAAAACTCCATTCATGTTATCTCTGACTAATGATTGACAGCTCTTGGTACTTCTGGTTTTAAAAAAATAACATCTTACCAATTTCAACAAATTAATCCACCAATGAATGAATGAATATTTTTATAAAGTTATCTTACTGTTTTAACCTCAATCAAATAATCTTCTTTGTTATTTACAGTTAACCTGGTAATAAATAAATATGTTAGTGATAGTACTAATAGGCAAAGAATAACATTGGTCCTTCCTACAGTAGTCCCATCAAAATCAACAAGATTAAAGTTAGTTATGTTAGTTTACTGCAGCTAGGATAAGAACTGGGTTTAACTCTGTGTTTTCCAAGCTCTGCCTTATAGTCATGAAGCTCTTTGCCAGAGAATTCGAAAGCCCCACTGTACACACATATCGTTCCATGACTTCTTTTCTGGCCCCTGTATGGGTGGACCTTTAAGCAGTCAGCTTAGTAATATCCCTGACTCAGAGATTTCAGGGCTAAAACCTGAGAGCTTGGGGTGCCTTCTGATGATGTCACAGAAGGAACCCCCAGTAACATTACATGGGGGGTGGCCTCTTATGTTACAAAGCATTATACATTAAGCACCAACCACAGTTTTTCAAGTTATGCCACTCATTTTGAAAAAAAAAACTTTTAAAAAGTCTAACAAAGGAGAATATGTAGAGAGATGCCCTGGTGGCTCGGTGGTTAGATGCCAGTACTTCAGCCACAAGGTTGTGAGTTCTATCCCAGAGGGCTCTAAGGTTGACTCAGCCTTCCATAGGTAAGTAAAATGAGTGCCCAGCTTGTTGGGGGCAATTAGCTAAAAAACAATGTAAACTGCTTAGGGAGTGCTTTGCACTGATAAGCAGTATAGAAATATCAATGCTATTGCTATGCACCTTTTTCAAGACATTGCTCTCGCTCTGAGATTCCTCCCCCCTCACCCAGAGAGTCTAGGATCTGAGCTATGGGAGCTTTATTGGAACTACAGGTGTGTTTAAAAAGCTCCCCATTGTGATGTGAAGTTGCTAGAATTTGGCAAGGTGTGTTTGTTTTAAAAAATCTTCTGGAACAACGATGGTGTCCTTGCAGAATGTGAGGACAGCAAAGACACCCCTGTGGCTACATCCGTGATCCATTGTCCTACGTCCCATTAGGCTCACAATGCATGACTACTACTTTAAAGTTTATCTAGTTTAGGACTGTCAGACAAGCTCAGCTGTTTTTTGTGGGTTTCATTTGCTTGATACTCCATCTAGGATGTCAAGAATTAATTCTAACATTTGTTTTTACTCTTCTACTTCTGCCCCCTTCCCAATAGCCAACCTCTGGCTTTCACTCTTCCATAGTTACATTTGTCTGCTTCTTACAATTCTACTGGGATTGATTTATCATCATTTGCTAACATCTCTGTCTCAAAATCCGAGCTTTGATCAGCTTGTATTTTACAACTTACATCTGTTCTATGTTTAACCTTTGGTAATGCTGTTTTTCAAAAATATTACCTGGTATAACAAAAGAATCCTCTCAGTCCAAGAATTCTATTAAACCCCACTTAAAAGAGGTGGAGTGGGGGGAAGGACTGAAAGAAAGAACAAAAAGTCCAACATACCTGTCTTAATTTGCCACATTTTTGTTATTGTGTCATAGTCTCCTTTTCATTAAAGCTATAAATCTGTCACTTCCCACCTTCTTTCTCAGTTTTGTGCTGAACTGTTAACTCTATCTTCTGCTTTCCAACCCTTCCTCTCTTCCCTTCTTTTGTGATTTCTTCTCTTCCATTGAGAGCATGGAAAATTAATCACACATATTGGTAAATCTTGGAATTGGTCTACACCAATTACTAGGCTGCAGTGTTTCCCACTCTTGAACTGTCTTGGTTGAGCAAGGGAAACCCCAAGGAGCATAGGAAAGTGTTTAAGGACGTTTTCAGATAGTACTTACTGCGGGATCAGGTCCTGGGAGAGGAACAGCGCTCTTGCGTGGCAGGGGGTCCTTTTGGGATGACTCCGTCCCTCTTCCGGGATCATTCGTGGCACGTCCCTGAAGCTTTGGAAGTGGCCGTGCCATATTTTAAGCACGGGCAACTTCCATGCTTAAAATATGGTGCTGCCACTTCCAAAGCTTCATGGATGTACCACAAATGATCGTGGAAGAGGGATAGCAGCATCCAAAAAGGATCCCCTGCCGCACAAGAGCGCCGTTCCTCTCCCAGGACCTGATCCCACAGTAAGCACTGTCTGAAAATGTCCTAAGTGTTTATTACTGAGTCAGACCCTTGGTCCATATAGCTCAGTATTGACCATGGGCTTGTCTACACTGGCCAGAATATGCCACATTCTGGCTGTAATATTCTGGTCCTCGAGCTGGCTCAGATCCCTTCCCCCATTACCATGATGAAATGGGCAGATGTCTTTATGCACATGCCAACTGGTATTGGCGATTGCCTCTGCTCCTGTTGCATGTCGCTCTCTCTGAAGCCAGGAAGGAGGCCCTCAGCATATGATCAAGGCTGGTCACATGTGAAGGGCCTTGGTCACATGCTGGGGGCCTCCTTCCCAGCTTCAGAGCAATACCAGCAGTAGCTGTATCTGGGGATACAGCCCGGCGTGCAGGTACGGACTACTCCGTTCCCGTACTGGACCCATCTGGGTTTTCCCACAGGGAACTGGCTTTGCCAGAGATTATTCTGAAATGCTTTAAAAGGGTTTACCCCAGCTTCACCCCAGCTTTGCCTTGGATGTTGTCAGGACTGTTGGAGGCAAATTGGGGCAACAGCCCTGTATTATTTGGACTACAGGGCTCCAACATGAAGGGAAGCTGGGGTAAATTGCCTATCTAGACAAGCCCTACATTGAGGATGGGCAACTCTAGTGGATCCAGTGACTATTTTTATATTCTGGCCATCCTCCCAGGACCACGTGGACTTTAAAAAATGTCAAACAAAGAAAAATCAAATCTGAAGTAGCCAGAAGTTCACACATTTCTTCCTTCAAGGATGAAATTAATGAATTACATCTCTATCCTTGGGAATAGTTTGGATTCAGGACCTCTGGACTTGCATCTTTATGATCTCTGCTCAGGAAAATTTCCATTCTTTCTCTGAATTCACCACAATGCACTACAGTATTACCTTCAAACAGAAATTCATCCCCCCACCCACTCTACATATGTGTACCCTCATTGTGAGACAAGATTTGGATTCTGATGTATTTTTTTTAAAGGAATTATAGGCCTCTCCTTGCTCATACTTTAATCTTTTCCATATATTACATGAGAAATGCAGAAGCCCATTAAAGATAAAGAACATAAACAGGCAGAAAGTGCACCTTCACGTCTTTCAGAAGGGTCACAGGTGTAAGGAGGTCAAAGTGATATCTTGTTCTTCTAAATATTTCAACAGATAGACAGACTTTTGATTGCAGTATCTATTTTTTAAAAGTGGCTTTGAACCTTGCCGCCCAGCTAGACCACTTCTGCTTTAAGAAACTAACAAAGGTTTGGTCACCAGATAAGAATTTCTAACCACGAAAGGGGCAGCTCATTTCCTTTCATCTTTGCTCTGGTGTGTACTTGGGTTGTTTGCTTTGCCTGGCCCTCTATCGTAAGGACTTTTTTAAAAGAAAGAAAAAACAGGAGGAAAGAAAGAGATCCTCCCATTGATTCCAACTCCCACACCCAATTGATAAATAAGCTATGAAGGATCGCATGGTTGTTGTGGGATTTTTATACTATTCTTCTCTCCCGCAAAAATATATTTGATTTTAGGAAGGCAGAAGCTGATATGTCTGTCCCTTTATTAATACCAATTTTCTTTAAGTTTATTAAATCTTTTTCAAATTTTATGGTCTCCTTCTCAGAACCAGGTTCTACCTGATGACAGGGCTGTTCAGCTGCTACATTCAGGTATTTCCACAGAGAGAGAGAGAGAAAGAGAGAGAGAAGTTAGGTTTAAAAGATGAGAGAGACCACCATACAGGAATGGAGAATTCATTATACAGTTGTCCTTCCACATTCACGGATTTGGCATTCACGGATTTCAGTATTCACAGCTTGAAAATATTCTTTTAAAAATAATAATCCAAAAAGCAAACATTGATTTTGCCATCTTATATAAGGGACACCATTTTGCCATGCCATTGCATATAATGGGACTTGAGTATTCACGGATTTGGGTATTCACAGGGGGTCCTGGAACCAAACCCCAGTGAATGTGAAGGGACAACTGTACATTTAACCTTCCAGGTCAATCATATGGAGCATGACCCACATAGTGCAGGGTGCTGTGGGGGATGACTTGCCTTTGCTGGCCTCCAATGGAGGAGAGGCCAGTGTTGATGACGTCTGGTGCAATGTGCCATGATACCATGCATTTTGGACTGAAGCTAGGGTGTTTATGAGCTCTGTCCACCCTTCTTCACTTCCTCTTTCAGAATTATGTGAGGGTTAGGGGATCTAGACTAGGTCCTTTATTTTGTCATGCTGACTTTTCACCCCTTAACAAATACCAATTTTGGCCTGTTACCTCCAAGACCTTATTGCACTAGGGTCTTCATGGGGTTAAATTTGGGACCCATTCATTTTAGTTTAGGGCCGCTTCTATGGCTTTTGCCATGGGTCTGGGGGTGGGGGCAATCCAGCATATTGGGTATTGGAGATCCCATGTTTACAAGAGATATGTCCAATCCCTCAATTCATGAATTGTATGGTTCTGTTTTCTAATGTTCTTGTATTTTCCAGGTTCTGGGTTTTGTCTGGAGAGGAGAGGCAGCGGGTCCTGATTTACAGCCACAGTTTGCAGCCACAGGGCAGTTCACCAGGCCAACATGGAGGGGGGAAGCCAGGGTAAATTGCCCATCTAGATAAGTCTGAGTTAGATGGTTTGACATAGTGTCCTAATGATCTTAAGACAGGTAGCCAGTGGCATAGACCATGGGGCACACTGATTCCTTGTTGCTAACCAGAACCAGTGGGTGGGAAATGAAGCAACAAATTTATTTTGGGCTCATGTTTAAGAGAATCATCCTAAGAGTAAAGCCACTCAGCAATAGAACAGTTTGCCTGGGGGAGTGGCGGGGTGAACTCTTCTTCCCAGGAGATATATAAACAGAGGATGAAAGGATGTGGTGATTATAAGATTCCTGCAGTGAACAGGACATTGGATCAGAGTACTTAGCTTCCAACCAGAGGCTGTAGGTGATATTGCCCAAGGTTACCGAACAATGGTGGCTTCCTACTGCTGCCTGCCCTATCCTCAGTCCCTATCCTAACTAATAAGATGGTGCCAGAGATGGTGCCCAGGTGGACCATTTCTACTTCTTGCCCCTGGGTACTAATCTGTGCTCCTGCTGTGAATGCCGGAATCCTGTTACTATATTCTCTCTATGGAGCAGAAAATCTGTGGCTCCATTTAGGTACCTGTATGACTTGTATGAAAGCTAATGTGGTTTAGTGGTTTGGGTGTTGGACAAGGACTCTGGAGACCAGGTTTGAATCCCCACTTGACCATGGTAACCCATTCAGTGACCTTGGGCAAGTCACACTCTCTTAGCTTCAGAGGAAGGCAATGGCAAACCTCCTCTGAATAAATAATGCCAAGAAAGCCCGGTTCATCTTCGGGTCGCCATAAGTCAGAAATGACTTGAAGGCACACAACCACCACAACTTGTATGAAAGCCAGTGCAGTGTTGGACAAGGACTCTGGGGACTAGGGTTCAAATTTCCACTTGGCCATAGAAACTCACTGGGTGACCTTGGTCAAGTCACACTCTCAGCCTCAGAGGAAGGCAAGGGCAAACCCGCTTTGAACAAATCTTGCCAAGAAAACCCTGTGATATGTTCACTTTAAGGGTCACTATAAGTTGGAAACGACTTGAAGGCACACAACAATTTCACTGACTACCTCAACATCCTTCTAACAGGATGAGATTTATAGAGTCTATCCACTCCTAAAAACAATCAATCAAAATGATTTCTGCAGCCATTGTTGTGGAAGCTTTTATCTTCCTAACAAGGAAAAAAAAGCAGAAATATCATGGTATTACTCACAAGTAAACTCACAAGATAATGTCATTCTTTATTTTTATAACATCCACAGCCAGAATTGCTCACTCATTTTCCTCCCAGATGTTCAGTATGCATGTAATTTACAGGTGTAGTAACTGGGACTTGTTTTAACAAAAGTTGATGGGTTTGTTTTTATTCTATTTTAGTTTTGTTTAATTTGATCACTTTTTTTTTGCTTTTATGGCAGTATGCCCAGTTGTAATTGTGTAATGCATTTTTCCCTCTTAAAATTGATTATTCTTGTCAGTCAGTCAACCATGTTATTTATTGACTTTGTTGTGTGCTGGATTCCAGAAATATATTTAAATAGTATGAGTATTTTCCTTATTATTATTTTTTCCTCATTACAAATTGGTGCTATGGAACAAGGATATGGGCTTTCTTGTTCTACTTAATGTAAGAAATTTGGCAGACTATAAAGCACTAACATTTCAATGGGACAACACATTTCAATTGTTATCTTTTTGATTTTGACTAGCACCCATGCAGCCAGGGCTAGGAGGATACAATACAGGTCGACACCTGTATCCATGGGGGATATATTCACGACCCTCCATGAATACCTGAAACCATGGATAATTTGGAACCCTATTATTTTCAATGAGATGAATGCTGGAAGTTGACCATAGAGTTGCATTGGGGGACCTAGAAATGCCTGGAGAGAGGGTTGTTTTTTTTAGATGTGAATAAGTGAAACTGTGGATACCAAACCTGTGGATGCAAGGGTCAACCTGTATACCAGGCAAGTGGCAGAGCCTCAGTAGAATCTGTTAGTTTGAACAGCTAGAAGGGATCTCAAGGTTCATCTAGTCCAGCCCTTGTCATGCAGGAGTTCACAATGAAAGCAATCCTGAAAGAGGGCCACCCAACACAGAGATGTACTTGTGGGGGTGGGCAAAATAAGAGCATTACCCCCTCTTTCCCCTCCTCCAAAACATAAGAATCTTGTCTACCTCCAATGATTTTTCCCTTCAGCATCCAAATTTCTAGCACTGCAGTAACATAAAACATCATTTGAGCATTTAGAAATGCAGTTTAGGAATCCAAAGAAAAGGGGCAGGCAAAATTGCCAAGGGAATATGAAGTCAGCAAACAGAAGAGCTTTAGGTGCGAATAATTTTGAGCAACTCACTCTGCAATGGTTACCCTATGGTGGCAGCACAATGGTTGCCCACTGAAAGGACTTTTTCAGATGTACCTTAAATCTGGAAGGCACCATCAGGAGAGGAACACAGCTGCTCCGCGGCAGGGGGCAGTTTCTGACGATGCCGTCCCTCTTGCATTATCCTCCGTGTTCCTTCCATGCCGCATGGAAGGAAAAGGTGCCACTTTTTATTCACGAAGAACTTCCGTGAGTAAAAAGTGGTGCCTTTTCCTTCCATGCGACACAGAAGGAACATGGAGGGTAACGCGAGAGGGACAGCATCATCAGAAATTGGCCCCCTACCGCGAAACAGCTGTGTTTCACTCCCGAGCCCTCAGGGTGACTTTTGCCTGTCTGAAAATGTCCAATATGTGAGACAAGAGGTCAGGGCTCAATGCCCTAAACGGGGAAGCCACAGATTGGACGGAGCTTGGAATGTTTCCTTTAAAAATAATGCAATGTATAACAACTTGTATAACTCCCTTAATTTATTAACAATACTATAGCAAGATTGATGATGATGATGTAATTTATTGTATCGTTATCATCATCATCTTCATTTTGTTGTTGTTGTTGTTGCTCCGCTTCTTCTTCTTCTGAGTTATGACCCTAGGGTGAACCTATCACAGGGATTGTCTATATGGTGAAAATACCCCTCACAGAATTCACCTACAATATGAGCTGTCTTAATGGGATCCCACATTGTCTTGTATTGTGAAGGATGGGGGCCAAAAAGAGGAAAAACTACACGAGAAAAGCATTCACAGCTTTTCCCGACTTTTAAAAAAAGTTCTAGTGATATGTACATTTTTGCTCATTAAGACAAGCGATTTGACATGAATCACTTCCCCATACAAGACAAAGCACAAACCTGATTGGCTGTAAGAGCTCGAGGGGCGGGGCTTGGTTACAGGGCAAGCACCTCCTGCTGCCATGTTGGATTTTCGCCTTAGTGAGTGATCACTAAGGTGATAAAATGGGGATTTGTGCTATCTTTCCCTCTATTTTTTGAAAAGTGGAATATTACTTGTGCACACCATAGAAATAGGTTTTTTTAAAAAACTTTGGCAGTGGCAGATTTAAAAACGCAAGGAATTCACTCATGACCACCATCTCAGCTAGAGGCATGCAAAGTTTATGGGGGCTGTAAAAGCATATTTATTTATTTATTTATTTATACCCTGCTCTTCAGCCACAAGGCTATCAGAGTGGCTTACAAACTGTTTTAAACAATAGCAATTTACATATCTACACTGCGTTAAGCAGTTTCCAATGTGTGTTAGCTAAATGCCCCCACAAGCCAGGTACTCATTTTACTGATCTACGAAAGGATGGAAGGCTGAGTGAACCTTGGAGCCCTCTGGAATCGAACTTGCAACATGGTGACTTGCAGTACTGGCATTTAACCACTGCACCACATTAAGACAGGTAGCAGCTGCTGTGACTTGCTATTACTGTGGAGCAGTTTGTGTGTTTTTCCTTCGTATAGACAAGCCCACAGGCTTTTCTGTGGGCTGAGAGTATGTAACTCACCTAGAAAACATTGACTAGAAAAACATCTCCAGTTAGATGTTCAGAGTAAGCGGGACATAGCCCAGGGGTAGGTAAGTCCACAAGGACCAATTTTTCACCCCCATGGCAGCAAAAAAAGTTACAAGTGTACCAAAATACTGTTTGCTCCCATCATTTCTCTTCCAAAATTGTGACCAGAAGTGACATCACATCACTTCCTCTCACTATTTTGGAGACAAAACAGAGGGAGAAGAAGAAATGTGAGAGGAGGGAATAAAAGGGCATGTGGGAGGTTGGGGGGGTTGGGCACCGTTTTCAGGGAATTTTTGTCCCCAAACTGCACCTTTAAAAAAATAAGAAGAATTTCAGAGGAGTATTAAGGGGGCTTCAGGGATTGCAAACAAGGAAACTGTCAGGTCTCCCCCCATTTAATCAGTGGTTGCACCACGGATGAAACTGGAATTGATGGGCATAGATTCATGGTAGATGGGGGGAAGTACATCTGTATACACTGAACAATCTGTTAATGGAAGCTTCTGGGTAGCCCATAAGAAGTTCATGGCCTTGGAGAATTGATCTGATTCCCTTTCAAAGCTTTCTAAGCCCAATGGCTTCCATCCATCTCTGGCTCATTTCCTGATCTTTTCTCTAGAAGCTACCATGTAAATATTGTTTCCGGGCTTCCCTTCTCCTGAACCACACAATGCCTTCTGCTACAAGACCCAATAAATGTCTTTTTGATCTTCTCCCTCTCCTTGACCTCATTGGGCAAATTTGATCAACAGTGATGATTCAGTGGCTGCCGTTTTTAGACAGTCGCGATCACAATGGGACTTAACTTCTGAATAAACATAGACTTGTAAAATTAAGGCATCATCATACTGGAAAAGATCTTGGAGGTCACTTAGTATGACTTTAGTATGTTCAGTGCAGAACTGAACCTTTCTATTTAAGAACCACCAATGGAAGAGTGTCCACCACCTCTTGAAGCAGTCTGCTTCTTAAAAAAATCTAATAATTTGAAAGTTTCTCATAGGGCTTAGCCAAAATCTTCTTTCTTTCCTATAATTCTTGGTTCTAATCCTGTGCTGTAGTGCAACATGTAGCAGATGGCATTGTTAATTGCCCTTTTCCCCTCAAAAGACTTTAAACAAATTTCTAGATCAAAAGGTGAGAAACCGGAGGCCCTACTGTTGTTTCGTACTCTGAATCCCATCACCCACAGCTGTTCTCTTGCTGTCTGAGGCTGATGGGAACTGGAGCCTCTCCAGTGCTAGAGCTTCGGCACTTTGAAGATTGGGGGCTTCAAAAGGTTGTGGTTTTGGACCACATCTCCTAGAATCCCTCAGAGCAGCAAAGTTAGTTATGGC
Organism: Gambelia wislizenii; assembly: GCA_030847615.1. Classification (NCBI taxonomy): domain Eukaryota; kingdom Metazoa; phylum Chordata; class Lepidosauria; order Squamata; family Crotaphytidae; genus Gambelia; species Gambelia wislizenii. Next base: position 8,521,411 of record JAUMIR010000008.1, read on the forward strand.
TGGGAGATTCTAGAAACTGAAGTCCAAGAAGCTCTGACACAGATATCTAGGAGAAAAAGGAGTTTTTATATGACCATTGTCCCTAGAAGTTTCTTGGGTCACATGGTCTGGCTGCTTAGACACACAAAGTATTTAGGACCATGCGTTGCAATAGATAGAAGAGCAAATGAAGAAATCTGAGCTAAAGAATTCGGAATGAGTATAGGCATGCTAGTTTAGATAAGTATAAGGCACGCCTTATATTATCTAACCTCTAACAGCAATGAAGTAAGAGGGTATGAGAGAGAATGCTTGATTTTCCAACAATGTTTTGTCTGGCTAATGCTGCTCATAGCAGTGGTTATTTTATATATTGCTGTTGTGTTGTATGCATGTGTGTTGTATTTTACTAGTTTGGTAAGCCAAAGCTAAGACATGTAAATACTATAAAATCAGGGGCACAATGATAAGACCTATCAGATGTTGAACTGTAGCTCCCATCAGCCCTAACCATCATAGTCAATAGTGAGGAATGTTGGGAGTTGCAGTTCAACAACATAGGGAGGGTTGCACTATTCCCATCCTGTTGTAAATCATTATTTGATGTAGAAATCAAAATAGATATGGGCTTGAATCCCACTGTTAGTAGATGCATCGAATCCATTGGATTTTTCTTTGCGTTGGCTTCAACAATTGATCCCACGAGTCCATTCTTCTTGGCTCTAACCAAATGACTTCAGACCATGCATTTTCTTCATAATACTATTATTATTTTTTCTTGCCTTGAGGAAGTGGTGGGTGATATGTTCGTTTCTTTGTTTTGCAGAGCAGGGAGGTATAAATGGTACAAACCTCCTTCCCTGAAAATGGGTCAAACTGTCATTAAGGCAGCAATTGGCCGTGGTGAGAACTAAATCTCTTCCCTCTCTCTCTTTCTCTCTCTTTTGTTGTTGTTCTTTTGCCAGAGGAGAAAGAATTCTAATTTTCGACCAGTCTAAATTGTTCTGGGCAGCATTATCAGTTGGAGAGACCCTCCTGATTTGACAGGGCCCCAATGTATGATGATTAATTACCACTCAGCTTCATTGGACTTTTCTAATTTCCTTTTCTCACTCGCTGTAGGCAACAAGCGATAAGTACCGCTCTTATTATTTTGTGCAAAGGAAAATGTCCATTACAGCACTGTCTTACAAGTAATCAGAATAAAAGAGACAGCTGATTGGCAAACCGGCGAGGAGCGTTCTGTCTTTATTTAGCCAACTTCTGCTCGCTTTCAGCCGTCTCTCTCTCTCCTTCCTCTGTCCCCATCATCACAAGTTGTTTTACACTGTTCCATGTCACAATAAGAAGATAAAAAAAATAGAAAGAAAAGAAAACACTCATAAAGCTCTATCAAAGCTGTTGACATTTCAAAAGCCATATAATGGCTTTGGGAGGACTTAATCCACCATCTTCCAAGGAACTAACTTCAAAATGATAATCTGCTGCATTATGGGGTATTAAGACCATTCTCCCATCTCCATGTTTACTCAGGAGCAAGTCCCCACAAGTTTAGTAGGGGCTCATTCTCTTGTAAACATGCTCAGCAGGACCGCTGACTTATTGTTAGGAAACTAATAATACTGAGACTGGTCCATTAATTCATTAAGCAACAATTTTAAAAACCCAGGTGCCATTTACACAATGAAAATGTAGTGGGAAGAATTCGTGTTGAACCCTGGTTGTTTACACGTACATCGGGTCGGGCACGTGATTTTCGGAAGGGGGGGCACCTTTTATCCCACAACCTGCGGGACTTCCAGTCCCGCAGTTTGTGCCATTTTAAAAAAAAATTACGGGAGGATTTGGAAAATTGGAAATGTAAACAGCCCGGGACAAGCTATCTCGGTACTAAGTGATGACCTGAAATGGTGACTGGGAGCGGGCTCAGAAATCAGCAACCAGAAAAGGAGGGGTCAGTCACCCATTCAACAGATTCAGCCTCATCAGCTGAAAACAAAGGCATCCCTTCCAGCTGCACAAAGGTTTGTGTGTGTGTGCGTGTACTAAATCACCCTGTTCAATGGATTTCTACACTGCAAACCCTTCAGCTTTAACCTGTTCCTCAACTGCATGTTACAAAGAGATCGTGGGCGGAGGGTCGCCCATTCATCCCCTGCCTTGATCCCCTCCCTGGGTCTGAACGGATAATCAAACATTCATCACCCCCCCCCCCCAAGGCACAGTAAAAAATGCTAGCGTCTGAGCGGATGATCACACATTCATTCATCCTTCCCCACAAGGCACTGTAAAAAATGCCAGCGTCTGGGTCTTTCAAAATGCCTTGTGTGTCACTGGCTTGAAACGTTCACTCCACAACTACCTCTGCTTAAAGGGTTAACATTTTAAAGAGACAGGGCAATTGCAAGCCTCTGGCCCCCTGCACTCGGCTTGTACTGGCTTGGGCTTGTGTGTGTGCATGCATGGGCTCCTTCTTCCCCCAGATTTCTTCCCTGATCCCCTCAGCACCTCATCCCAAATGCAAACTCATTAACCCCCTCATTCCCAAACAGAAGCCTGAACAAACATTTGAGCCAACCAATAGCATCGCTCGTGGCGCAGAACTCTAAAGGAAGTACGTCACTGAGGTTGTGAAAAAATGAGTAATCACATCCTTGATTGACAGCAAATATATATATATATATATATATATATATATATATATATATATATCCCAGGACCGTAAACATGTGTAAACAATAAAAACATGGGGGATAGGATTGTGGGATAATTCCAAAAAAATGGAACTTGATGCCATGTAAATATGAATCCCGGGATATTCCACAATTTCCTTAAGAGGGACAAAAATCATTTAAACAGCGCGCGACGAATATGGGATCAGGAAGTCCCGGTATGCCCCGCAACAAAAATTGCCATGTAACTGGCACCCCAGTAATGACACACTATCCTAAATTGCTTTGGCAGCGTAGCGTACATTTGGTTTAAGGAAGAAGCATCACAGTCCTACGCAGGTCTACTCAGGCGTAAGCAGCATCTTCATGATGCTACAAAGTACCCACCCAGGACCCACCCATGCTCCCCTCAGATGAGTGGCTTGATCTGAGAGGAGCCATTTTGAGTGCCCTCACAGCCATTTTGAGTGCCGATGTATTTTCCCACAATGCTCTGCCCTGGTAGCGCAGTGGTTAAATGCCAGTACTGCAAGTCACCATGTTGCAAGTTCGATTCCAGAGGGCTACAAGGTTGACTCAGCCTTCCATCCTTTCGTAGGTCGGTAAAATGAGGACCCAGCTTGTGGGGGGCAATTAGCTAACACACATTGGAAACTGCTTAACGCAGTGTAGATGTGTAAATTGCTATTGCTTAAAAAACAATTTGTAAGCCACTCTGATAGCCTTGTGGCTGAAGAGTGGGGTATAAATAAATAAATAAATAAATAAATAAAAAAAATGGAAGCACCTTCAGCTGCCATCTGCTGAGAAAAAAAGCTACTGTCTTTCTGTGCCATCTGGTTGTGTTGCCACAGGGCTAACAAAGACCACCCCTGTCATGCGCTCTGGTGCCACAACAAACTACAAATCCCAGGACTCCATAGGAGCTATGATAATTAAAGCAGGGTCAAACTGAATTATATCTGCAGTGTGGCAGCAGCCTAAGTAGCATTGCAATAGCAAACACTTTGCTGAGGTCCTTCAAATTCAGAACCAACACAAACAGTACAATAATATTGTATTTGTTCCTTCCCTCATTATCTTCAAACCTCAATTAAAAACTTTCTTGTTTTCCAAAGCTTTTGGAATTTTAGTTTAATACAGTTGTCCCTCTGTATCCATGGATTTGGTATCCACAGACTTAAGTATTCACGGCTTGAAAATATTTTTTAAAAAATAATAATCCAAAAAGCAAAGCTTGATTTTGCCATTTTATATAAGGGGCACCATTTTGCTATGCTATTGCATAGAATGGGACTTGAGTATTCACAGATTTTGGTATCCACGGGGTCCTGGAACTGAACCCCAGCAAATATGAAGGGACAACTGTACTGTTTTATAATCTTGTATGTTTTGATTATGTGTACTTGTCATTTTGCCTTGGTTTTTGAATTTCTATCTGGATAATTTGTTTTACATTTGTACTGCATTAGTTTTATTTTGTACTGCATTAGTTTTATATTTGTATTATTGCTTCCTTCCCCTACGTGTGTATGTGTGTGTATTTCAAATTAATATCATAATTTGAGTGTCATGAGTGGCTCTCACGGACCCCACACAATTTGGATAACACTCTGATACTTACGGATTTCTCTTGAAACTAAAGGAACCAAAAGATAATGTGTGCATTTTGTTAACAGTTTGCAGCCCATGAACTGGACAAATCTCTGGCAGGACTGGCTGTTTTTTGTGGTTGTTTTAGTTTATGAAGTGCCATGTACATTGGTGCTATATTATTATTGTTGTTGTTATTTCAAGTACACAGAGGTGTCCTGAGCTTTTGCACTTGAAACTCATTCAGTCCCTTTTCTGTACAGCCAGCTAAAAAGGAATCTGTTTGCATTTGGGTCCACATTGTGAAAATGGATATAAGGTTTATAGTGCATATTTTTTTAAATATAAGCAGCACAGTTCCGAAGGTATTCTGATTTAATCCTCAGGCCCTGCTCTTAGGATACTTTGGGAAGTATATTTCAAGAGAATGCAATGGAGCATTTTAGCAGAGAGTTCTAAGTACTTCATAGGAAATCTCCTGGGATTATGTAGAATAATGCATGACAGTTAAAGTGGTATCTGACTGATACAGCAGTGTGGTATAGATACCCTCAAGTGCCAGAATCCTCTTGGTGGCTGAAGACGGTATCACCAGGGATACACCAGCATAAGTACTTTCTGGAGTTTTGTGCAAGGATGTGTGCAGTGCCTGTTTGCTCAATTCTTTTTCTCCATTTGTTCAATGGCAGCCTTGTGGTGTCGGGGCACATCCCACAAACAAACTGTGGTTGATGTACCATGTCCCAGGATTATCTGGCTGCCATTGCACAGCCTAGAACAGCATGTCTGATGTGTCTTCACTGGCTATGCAATGGCAATAGGATTGGGTCAAGGTGCAGCTCTCACCTTCCTGCCCCTGTTTGGCCATGCGGCAGGGCGGGTGCCCCAGCGTCATCTGGTTGCTGTTGCATGCCCAGGGAAGAAGGAGGAGCCCAGCATCTTCCATGTAACAATGCTGGTGGACAGTTATGCTCCACCAAGACAGAACAGGGGTCCTTTTACATTACAGAGTTAGAGCACTATGATTCCACTTTATTTGCCATAGTTACAGCCTACGGAATACTGGGATTGGTACTTTAGGGAGAGGCATTCAGAACTCTCAGCCAGAGAGCTCTAGCCAAACTACAAACCCCATGGCTTCACAAGATGCAGCTATAGCATTTAAAGTGGAATCATTGAACTATAACTGTGGAGCGTTATAGTGTATAGTGTGAATGAACATTAAGGAGATTTTCACATGGGGAAATTATTCCCCTGAGAGATCGGGAGAGAAATGGGGCTCTTCCGGGAGCAGAGCTCCGTTTCGCATGCCCCTTTCCTTCTCCCGATCTGACGTCGTCCTCACTCTGTGCTGCTTCCATTTCTCTGCCAGTATCTTCCGTCATTTTTTAATAACGAAGAACTTTCGTTAGGGAAATAATTTCCCCATGTGAAAATCTCCTAAGACTTTGGACAATGTGCCTGGATTACGTCAGCTGAAGGGTGATTCTGTAGCCTACTTTATAAAGGACACTTCTGTGTTTGAAGGGCTGTCCAGTAAAGCTTACTTTAAAGATAAGGAACCAGGCCTGGCCCAATATTTTGCTACCTGAGGCATAGCAAAAAAAATGTGACTTTCTCCCACCTAAGACAAAGGACTTTATCAGATGCACTAAATAACAGCGTCATAATGACACTACATAAATGTGAAAGGATGCATATACCAGATGGCATTGCCCTTTCATGTTTATGACTTGTCCTTAAGCTCATCTGTTTTATTGATGGCTCAAGCCATCAATAGATTAGCTGTGCCATTTTTTTTGCTGGCATAGGTAACCTCACATCTTTTTTTTTTCATGTACTTACCTTGTGAATTGCTGGATCGGCCAGAACACTTCCAGGTGAGATCGCAACATCCAGGTAGGTGACACTCTTTTTATGACCCTCCCCAGTGTACTTGTAAGTTTTTAAGTGTGTATATGTGCTTTCTGTCATTTTATATGCTTTATTTTTTGTTTTATTTTGTTTTTTATTGAAATTTCTTGCAATGAAGTCTTGCAGAATTTCAAAGTATGAAGCAAATGGGGCTTTGTTCACTTCCTCTTCATTACCAGAGAAGCCTTCTGCTATAGAGAAGGTAAGTGTGTGGGGGGGCATTATTTGCTCACATAAAAATGGATTTTTTTTATGCCAGCAAAAAAACGTTTAAAGGGGCTCATCTGATAAAGTCCATAGTACCTAAATTCAGTGTGGGGATCCTGGCTATTCTTCTTCTTCTTCTTTGTAGAATTACCTGCCTCTCCTCATGGATTGAGGTGGGGAACAACAGATTTATTTTTAAAAAATCAATTAAAATACATATCAATTAAAAGTACATAAACCCATGAAAACACATAATATCATTTTAAAGAATACAACCAGTACATATTGAAACAGTTTAAAATTCACAGTTTAAAAATCATCTGGATAGGACTGCTGGAAGAGGCAAGTCTTTAATGCTGTTTTAAATTCAGACAGTGTATTCAACTGTTGAATCTCTTCTGGCAGGTCATTCCAGGGTCTAAGACCAGCTGGGAAAAAAAGTTGCTCATGAAATTCACCAGGCAACCTTGGGCTAGTCATTCTCTCTCAGACTGACCTACCTCACTTAGTCATTTAAGAAAACAGGGGTACCGGTAATTTGAGGGGAAAAAAAATCTGCACTTGGCCATGAAAACCCATGGGGTGATCTTCGGCAAGTCACATACTCTCAGCTTCAGAAAACCTCATGATATATTATAGCAGCCTTAGGGTCGCTATAATTCAGAAACAACTTGAAGGCACACAACAAAAACAAAAGTGCAAATTACTTATGCAGGAAGATGGTGACAACCAGTTGGGTGACTATTTTTGGGAGCTGTTCTGGCATAACAATTGGTGGCTATTGGTATGAGGGGTGAAGCTGCACCCGGGTGCCATCTGGCAGATTCTGCACAGCTGAGAGAAAACTATTGTTCAAGGCAGTACAGCATGTCTCCTTTTACAATGCCTGAAACATGGTAACCCCTTGGCTATGCTTCTCTTAAGTCACCAAGAGGACTCCAGCCATTCTGTCCTATATGTTGTTTTGATTGTTTTACAAACTATTTTTATGTAACTTGGAAAAAAGGCAAGAAAGTAATGGAGGAATGAATGTAGGAAATAAATAAATAAATAAATACACTAGTGCATTAGATTCAGTGCTCCTCAAAGTGGTGGTCCACAGACCTAGGCTGAGTTGCAAAGCATCAGCAGTTGGTCTTCAGTGAATTTCCAAGCAAATGGGATAATGTGGCACAAATATGGTACCAGCCCCTGGCACAATAGGGGTGGAACATTGACAGTCTGCCATATCAGATAGCTTGAGATGCAATACATTAAATGACTCAGTCAGTAGGAATGCTTTTACATTTACAGTGATGTAAAGTTTTTGTATATAACAACATGAAGTGCAATTTCCACCCGGGTTATCTAATTTACAGTGTTTCAGTATCTTTAACTTCCAATGGATTATTTGGGCCAGTTAGTTCTGTTGATGAAACTTACTGCTTAGTAATGTTTTAATGAATAAAAGGTTATTGGGGTGTGTATGTCATGTTTCTATTTTACTATCCTTTAAATGTGTTTTTTAAACTGTTTTTATCTTGTGTTTTTTAAACAGAACTGTGATTTAACTGTGTTTTAACTTTTGTATTAATAGCTTTTTAGTTTACCTGTACTCTACTTTTAAATGGTTGTAAGCCACCTGGAATCCTATGATAGGAGAAAGGTGTGATGCCAAATAAATAAATAAGTAAACATTGGCAAAAGACTTGTTTTATACATTATTCAGTTTGTACCTCATTAAGAGAATTCTAGGTTGCCTTTTAAAAACAAGAACAACAACACAACACTATAGTTTTCCATCTGAGATAAATCTGGACTGTATGCTATTAGAAGTTCAGAGTTTAATTTGGAACCCCATAGAAAGTGAACAATGGAGTTCTAGACGGACTTTATTCTTCCTTTTTTTTTTCCTCCTAATAAAAGGTGGGATCTCTTGAGTGTTATTATTAGAAGAGAGGGAGGGAGATAAGCTCGGCTTCTGTATGCATGATTTTGTATGTCTGAACTAGCAGCCAACCTTTGAAGTCCTCCCGCTTGTTAATTCCTCCATTTGTTTGATTTTTGGTACAAAGAAAATGAAAAGAATATGATGAGATTATGGCGTTTTAAGTCAATATTTATTAAAAAATCAATCTCGATGAAAATCTGGCCATCGCTCTAATTAGACGAGGCAACTTGAGGTTGATTTTTAATTGCAAAAGTAATTACACGGAGCAGATAGCCCCTGACATTTGATTATCTAGGTGATTGATTAAAAAGCCTAGCGCATGGAGCAGATTGTCAGCCAGGGGAATCGAGACAAAAGAGCAAATTAAAAAAGTTGTCCTGTTGGTAATCACAAAATTCAAGGATGAAATTACAAAGCCAAACACCTCTCGTCCTCCTCATCTTCATCAGTCAAAGACGGCAGCGGCCTCAGTGTGAGGGGAATGGATTGTGCGAAAGGCAATTGCAGGAGCAAAAAAGAGAGGGGGGAGACGTAACATCACATCTGGAGAAAGGGGAACTGAGCAGCTGAAATGGATGCTGAAATAAAGATGCATCTGACTTCTAATAAAAAGTTTCTTTTCAATACACTCCCATTCAAGTCTGTTAACTGCCATCAATTTTACTTAAATGGGCAGGGACAGGAAATGAATGTATATGTCAGATATAGGAAGAGGTGGGGAAGAATAAGACCAAAGCCAACATTTATCACAATTGTTATAGGGGTTGCCAACTTACCAGGGGGAACAAAATGCAAAGGCCAAGAGCCTCCTGAGTTAAGTGGTAAACCATCACAGTGAGACACTTATTTGCTGTTGTGTACCTTCAAGTCATTTCTGGCTTATGGTGACCCTAAGGCAAACCTATCACTGGGTTGTCTTGGTAGAATTTGTTCAGGGGTGGCGGTGGTGGTTGCCCTTCCTTCCTTTGAGGCTGAGAACATGTGACTTTCCCAAGGTCACCCAGTGGGTTTCCATGGCCAAGTGGGGATTTGAACCCAAGTCACCTAGTGTCCTAGTCCAAAACTCAAACCACTACACTACGCTGGCTCTTCAACAGTTATTTGTTTGTTTACTTGTTTGTTTGTATATTTCTAGACAAATCTTATGGATTGGAAATGTAAATTAGGGCAACACAAAGTGAGACTTGAGACACATTCAGATTGTAGTTAAAGGGGCCTCACAAAGCCAAACACATGCTTAGTAACAGGTTTCTCTATACATGAATTACCCTTATTTGTGGAGCAGACAGGGCTGTACAGGTGTGTTGTTCACCTGACTTGAAAGCATCCATCACTAGTTGAGAAGGGAAGGGAAAATCGTAGTGGCACTGTGTTCCCACCAACAATTAAGCCACTGGGGATTTTTTTCAGCCAAAGGAAATACACATTTGTAGCTGGATTGGGACCAGTAACTTTTGAGCTCTCTTTCTCCAGCAAAGAAATAGCCATACAAGAAATAGATTCTGTGCTTGTCAAGAGCATGGATGTCTCTTGGCCATGCATAAGTGCATAAGTGGACTACAGGAATTAATGTGTCCAAAGTGATATAAATTCTTCAAGCATATTTACATGGGCCACATGATACGGCATTTCAAAAACAATTTTTTAAAAAATGGTTATATATTTCCACGGCAAAACAGGAAATGGAAGATAGGTACATATTTTGAAATACCAGAGTTTTTAATCTCAAACTGCAATTTTGTATCACTTTTAATAATGCTATAATAAGGGATAATCCTGCGAAGTCCATAGGCTGCATGTTGAGGGATTAACTAAAGCTTGCATATATGAAATGTTCCATTTTCTACTACAATCTTTTGAAAATAGAGAAAAACCACTTAAACTAATACCTGTTGAAAGCAAGGGAGTAAGGGAAATGGTTACTATTTTTCTGGTATTTTGTGGACTAACTTCTCATTTCCTTTGGAGTACACACAAAACCATCTTAAACCCAGGGCCAATACTACCCTAAGATAGACTGTGGCAAATGCCTCAAGCAACTGATTTGATGTATTATGAAAGGACTGGAAATTTTTTGGGATTTAATGTTTGCAGTTCTTGTTATTTACTCTCAGGAAAGAGATATGTTTGTTGGAATGTCTCCTTCAGGTGTCAAAGTAACTTGGCTGGGCTGGGGAACGGTGTCCCCTGACCTGTGGGAGAGACAGTCAAAGTCAAGAACCAAGATAGCCAACATGCAACTGAATGCACAATCATAAACACATGCACATCACTGTGCCATGCAAACCCATGTGCAACCACGAGCCATTTGCATCATGTGCAATGAAAATCCATGTCTATCTATGAATGAGGCATATCCATATGCAATGGCGACACATGCATCACTTATCTTCTGCAGCTTTGAACTAAGTTGCAGACATTCTATATCAGACAAAAATGTCCAACCACTTCCATAGGAAGTCACCATCAGGATTTTGGTCCAAATTTACCACTTACTATGGCAGCTTCACTTGCCTAATGGTATGGGTGGCCCTGGTGCATAAAGATTGAGTCAGATCTGGCATTATATAAGCACTATACAACTATGGCACCACATTCCATTTTAACTGTGATTACTATATTGTATGGAATCCTGGGAGTTGGAGTTTAGGGTGGGGCATTTAGAATTCTCAGCCAGGGAACTCTAGTGCCTTACCAAACTACAGTGTCCATGTAGTACACCAAACTCTATCCATGGGTTCAAGATTCTCAGATTTGAGCATCCATGGATCATCGCTGCATACCTAAAATTGCAGTGCCCATACCTAAAATTGTGATGTCCATTCCTAAAATGGTGCCACTGCATACTTAAAATTGTGATGCCCATACTTAAAATGACAGTACCCATACCAGTCCGTTCAGCAGTTCACCAACCTGGGAAGCATCATCTCCTCAGATGCCAAGATTGACAAAGAGATCGATCACAGATTAGCAAAGGCACATAGAACACTTGGAAGACTTTACAAAAGAGTCTAGAGTAATAAACACCTGAGGCGAAGTACAAAAATCAATGTGTATAGAGCCATTGTACTGTCTATTCTCCTTTACGGGTCTGAAACATCGATCACCTATTGCCACCACTTACGACTCCTCGAACGCTTTCATCAGTACCAATCCTAAGTATACACTGGACTGACTATGTGATGAATGTTGCTGTCCTTGAGCAAGCAGAGATCACCAGCATTGAGGCCATGATATTGAGAATACAGTTGCGCTGGGCAGGGCACGTTTCTAGGATGGAGGACCATCGCCTCCCAAAAATAGTACTCTATGGTGAACTCACCACAGGTCAGCGTGGGAGGGGCACTCCAAAAAAGTGATACAAGGACTCCCTGAAGCAACATCTTAGCCTTGGCCAAATTGATCACCAACAATGGTCCGCCCTGGCCTCACATCGGAAGGCATGGAGACGCACTATCCACAATGCTGCAGTCTTATTTGAGAACTCTTGCCAAACAAGTCTTGAGGAGAAACGACAATGCAGAAAGAATCACAACCCGGAAACATCACCCAAGGAGACCTTCTGCTGTGCTTTCTGCAACTGGACTTGTTTATCATGGATTGGCCTTTTTAGTCATCAGCACGCTTGCAGAAAGCACAGGATGTGTCCTTCCTGAATCTTCGTTTGCGAAGAAAAGCCAGAGAGAGATAACTAAAATGGGGTGTAGGGAATCCTTATTGAGTTTGCAGATTACACAATACTGGGAGGGATGGCTAACACATTGGAAGATAGGAACGGAATTCAAAAGGACCTAGATAAACTAGAAAATTGGGCAGGAATTAATAAAATAAAACTCAATAAAGAGAAATACAAAATTCTATATTTAGATCACAAAAACCAAATGCATAGGTATAGGATGGGGGATACATGACACAAAAGTACTACATGTGAAAAGGATCTTGATATTATTGTTGACCATAAGTTGAACATGAGCCAGCGGTGTGATGCTGAAGCAAAAAAAGCAAATGCTATTTTAACTTACATTAATAGAAGCATGTTTTCTAAGTTGAGGGAAGTAATAGTCACACTATATTCTGTGCTGGTCAGGCCTCATCTGGAGTACTGTGTTCAATTCTGGGCACCTCATTTTAAGAAGGATATAAACAAGTTGGAGCAGGTTCAAAGAAGGGCAACAAAGATGACAAAAGATATGTGGCACAATTACTTCCCTTGATCTAGACACTATACTCCTATTGATTCTTGGGTTTCTTCCCTGGTTCTTCCTAAATATCATCTCGATTAAAACTCTGTCTCTCTTTTTAAGTAAAGTGCACTACAAAATTGGTACTTTAGCAGTTTCTTTTTTCCCAGAGAGCTTTCACACTGCACAATTTGCATTTCTAAATATCATAGAGTATTGAAAATAGCCTGATTTGGAAAGGAGTGTGAGCTTTGATCACTGTTGGCAGGCTGATAGAGACCATCTCCTCCTCATCCTCCTCAACTAAGCCCCCCTCAGCTGGAGGACATGTTGTGTTTCCTGTGCGATTGGAAGTGCGCCTTGAGAAAACTGGTGGTTTGCCCTGCTTGGATCGATGTGTTATCCTCCGCCGAAACAAGTGTTCCTTTCATATGCAGGAAAAGAAAAGCAATGTCAATCAAATTTTTGGGAGGCCTTGGTAAGAGAGAAGGGGCATCCATTTTGTGCAGCCTTCCTAGGAGTAGAGGGTCTCACAGGCTGAGCCTGATACCATGACTAAATTTCAGCTTGTGGACTCTGTGGGGGTTTCCACTTCCCCAGGCCTGGCAGAAGATGTGTGGGATTCATTATTTTCTGCCGGGAGAACTATTGGCCACAGCAAAAGCTCAGGCGGGTGCAGTTGCCTGGGCTGTAGCCCACGTAATCTCTCTCAGCTTAGCTCATGTTTTCTCCCTCAGGGGAGTTAGGAGACCATAGACAGCATGAGCAAGGACAATCCCTTGTTCCTACAACTGACAACAAATTTGCCAGTGGCACAAGCTGGAAAACTGACAGCATCATACAAATCCAGAGGTGAAATAGTTCTAAAATGGTCAGTATTGACCATGGCCTCTGATCACATGATAGTTGCTTCCTAAAATATCAGAACTGTGGGAATGAAGAGAATATAAATATCACTGAGGACTTTATCAGACCACCCCATGTTAATGTTCTTTTGCCAGTATAAATTGTGTCATTTTTATGCCAGCAAAAGAAACCCCTGTACCAGACCTTACTTTAATGTCATCAATGAGGCTTACTGGCAATAATGGAGCATAAATAGAGCTCTGTTTACTTCTGGGGTTGAAATCTTGCGGATTTTCACGACAGGACACCAGCATGGAAAATTTAAAAAATAAAACAAAAAATACCACAAAAAGTTCACACAAGCACAAAAGCACGCATTTAAAGTTCAAAGTACATGAGGGGTGTCATAAAAAGTGTCCCCTATCTGGATGTCCCTATTGCACCCAGAAGTGTCTTCCCGTTGATGTAGCATTCACGTGAGTACAATGGCACGTGGATTCAAACACCAGCCATGCTGGCAGAAAATCACCACAGGCAATCAATTGATAGCTTGGGTCATCAATAAAATAGGATGGATTTTGGACTTGATGTGATCACGAAAGGGTGACATCGTCCGGTATGTCCGATTTCACGATCATTAGGTATCCTTATGATGCCATATTTGCATGGTCTGATAAAGTCCTGAGTGTATTACTATACAATAGAATAGGGACAGTCCATGCAATAGAACACAGGAATAGGGATAACATGGGTTATGTTATCCCTATTCTTGCATGGAAGAATGAATTTTTTCTAAGGTTTTGCTCCAGCTGGATTAAATTAGAAGAATTTCTGTATACCTTTTCATGGATTGGGTTTTCCCTTTTTTGTGTGTGGTGGGGGGGCATTTTGGAACATTTTGTCAAAATGCTATAGGAGGTGTATGTGGCAAAATCACTACTTTGAACAAAACATTTTGGTTGAGATCCTGCTTTAGGATTGCATGTCTTATATCCCCCCACCAGTTATGCACCAGTTGTACCACACAACCCTTGTGTTGAATGACATCACTGCATATCTGCATGCACAACTCAGCATGCAGCCAAATGGACAACCAAAGGCACATCCACATTGGCAACAGCACCATGTACTCAAATGTACTTCTGGAAAGTTAAACTCAATAACAACATTCCATATTGGACAAAAATTTCAGGCTGCTTTCATAGGAGAATTTATGCATGCATGAGACACCTACAGGATTCTGCAAGAACAAAACAAAGCTTTGTGCATGTGTGTGTCTCTGTGTGTGGATATTTTGCATAACCTTTGCAAATTTCAACAAAACGTCCCAACATGTGAAAAAGTTATGAGAGTAGACAGTAATGGCATGTCTCATTGCATCAGGACACTCTTTCTCAATGAGGAGAAGAAAATGTGAAAATATTCTCTCCATCCCAAGTGAACAAGACTTTTCAAACTAAACAAAATCTCCTTATTGTTTTTTAGCCCATATCCTTTTGATCATACCATGATTCAAACAGATAGCTATACCTAGAATCATAGACTCATAGTGTTGGAAGAGACCACAACAGCCAGCTAGTCCAGCCCCATTCTACCATGTAGGAATACACAATCAAAGCACTCTCACAGATGGCCATCTAGCCTCTGTTTAAAAACCTCCAAAGAAGGAGACTCCACCACACTCCAAGGCAGTATATCCCACTGCTGAACAGCTCTTACCATCAGGAAATTCTTCCTAATCTTTAGGTGGAATCTCTGTCCCTGTAGTCTGAGTCCATTGCTCCATGTCCTAGTCTCTGGTGCAGCATAAAACAAGCTTGTTCCATCCTCATCATGCCATCCATTCAAATATTTAAACATGGCTGCCATGTCCCCTCTTAACCTTCTCTTCTCCAGGCTAAATATGCCCAGCTCCCTAAGCCATTCCTCATAGGGTACGGCTTCCAGACCTGAGGGATGCTAGCGGATATGTTCTGATGTGTGGAATTGCACATTACCATGGAAACAAGCACACACACAGACACACACACACACCAACTGGTTTCCTCTTAGTGGCACACATAGGCATAAGTTAACTGCAGAGGTTAGTGTTCCCTCCCTCCCTCTGCAATCACAAAAGCTGTCCCTGACCTTCCTTAGAGTTGGTAAACACTCTCCCCATGGCCATTCTGTGCCTGTTGGAGAGCAGAAGAATCACAGATGCATCTGACTATGTTCCCATAACCAGATGTGAAGTTATTATAATAGATGTTGAGCCCTCCAGAGGACACCTGCAGTCCTCAGCGGATGATGCAATTGTTTCACTAGAGGACACAGACATGTTTCTACAATCCCCCCCACACATGCTATTTCTACTAGCCATGGAATGAGGGGGGAACGTCAGCATTTCTACAATAGGCCCAATGTTGGTAAATGGCTCAGCATAGAAATGGCAAAAATACTTTGCACAGAATGTGAGGAGAATCCTACCTGTCTTAATGGCATTCCACATCGTTTTGCCGTATTGGGAAGGAGGGGCTCCCAAAATGTCAACAACCCTACGGGAAAAGCCTTCACAGCTTTTTCTGGAGTTTTTAAAAAAACAGTGAGGGGGAGGCACATTCCTGCTCATTGGGACAAGTGATTCAATATGGATTGCTTTCCCATAGGAGAGGAAGAGCAAACTTGATTATCCAGGTGAGCACAGGAGGCAGGACTCACTAACAAGTCAAGTGCCTGCTGCTGCCATGCTGGATTTTTACCTTAGTGAGTTCGTTCGTTTTCTTTTTTGCTTTTCTGTTAAATCGAATAATCGCTCTATCGCACCTTGAATATCACTTTTTAAAAGTTGGGTGCTGTCAAACTGAGGTAACTACAAATGCAAGTAAATCACTCACGGCTGCCATCTTGCACGCAAAGCTTATGGGGGCAAAAACACCATTAAGACAAGTTGCAGCTGTTGTAAAAAGCCATTACTGTGAGGCACTCCAGTTTGTTTTTGCCTTGTATATACAAGCAGTGTAATTCTGCATCCAAAACTACGACGTTATCCTGAGCCACGTAGAATTGTGTCCACTGATTGTAAGACATAGTTTTAAGGCTGGTATTTCTATCAGTGTTCACACAACATTGATGTTTTGCTCATGTTCTTAGTGCATCTTTGCGTGGAATCAAAAACCCATTGAAAAGCCACACTTGCAACAATAATGCCATTTACAAACAGTTGGGATCTGCTTTGATCCACATTTTAACCTCCAGATAAAATTCACCTCAAAGACATACACCATAAATACCCACCACAGCCACAATTGCCTTGGGCACCAGCAACAGTGGTGAGACTGTCATGTTAAAAGGGGGGGGGATACTTGTAAATCACCCCATTTGTGCTTTGAAGCGGCAGGCTGTTTGCTCAGCAGGCCAACACAAATGCTGTGGCATTATTAAATTTCCATGAAGTTGACCAGATTTGCCGGATCAGTAGGGTAGACCCAATGGGGAAGATCTCCCAATGCCTTTGGCACCTCAGCGGCAGCTGATAGAGCTAAAGATGCTTTGCATTCAGCTATTTCAACCACTACTGCAGCCCATCTAGTTAATCTCCACAGCAAAGATTAGTTTATTCGATTAAAGCTGTTCCCTATAGACCAGTCAGAGCTACTCACAAAGCATCAAGCTTGTGAGTTGCCAACCCCTTACCATCTACCAAAAATGAAAGAGAGAGGTGGGGTGAGAGGCAGGAGGTAAAGTGTTGGGGTGGGGGGGGGGGGAGAAAGAGAGAGAGAGAAGATTCAATAAAGTAATCTTTCCCTCTTTTCCTTTTATATGATTGGAAACAAAATTGAAAATGAATTTCAGTTATTGCTTCTGTTTTAAATACAAGATAAAGGTCAGCTCCCCCCTCCCTCCAAGCTATCTCCCTAGATGGAGATTAACGGGAGCATGTTCCATTATAAAATCATAGAGTGGGTTTGCAAATCTGTCAAGTCATCTACAAATATATAATTAGACTGTTAGATTTGGAAATCAATAAATGGTGACTTTTTCGACAGCAGCGGCAGGAAGGTGCTAGAAGCAAACAAGTCGGGGTGTAGGGGAGGGTGATAAAGATTGCATCGTGCCTCTTATCTGAATTTCTTTGTATGTTTTGGACTGTCTTGGACTATAATGTATGTAAGCGATTTGTCATTTGCAACCATCAGGAATCCCTCCAGCATCGTCCTTTATTTTCCTGACTTTAAAATTATCCACTTTTCTGAGCTCAACTGCTAAAAAAGAGAGGGGATAAGCCATGAAAAGAAAGTTGCCCATTGACCCTCCTACTGTCTGGCATCAGTAAGTCAGGGGCTGGGAATGTTTTGTAACGCAAGGTTCGTAGACATATTTATACAGGGCATGTGCTCATGCATTTGTCATCAGTTGTCACAGTACATGATTTCCCAGGTCAGGAAATTGACTTTGGAGCTTGACCCTGAAGATTTGACTTGCCTCTTTGCTTATTCTGGTTCAAGATGCGATGTCAGAAAACTGTCCTGTTATAGACACCTCTTCACATTTACTTTGCTCAGGCTGATCATAATGATTCTGGAAGGACCACTGTTGACTGTTGAAAAGAGATAGGGGATGGAAGTTGGCTACAATGGATGGTGCTGACAGCAAGAGATGAGATTGGAGAGTGTGTGTATATCAGGGAGAGCAACACTGTCTATGTTTTACTAATATATAAGGATGCTTCTTGGGGGAAAGCTACATGCAGAAAATAATTTTACAGATACCTCATATATTCTAAAATATTTGAAAGAGTGACACACTAGAGTTTGGGTTTTATTGCTTTTTAAATGTCTCAGTGTAGGATTAAGATTGCTGTTGATTTCTGCTAGAAAGGATGTTGTGTTCGGTATCTTTGTTACACTCTAGTGTGACCAAGAAAAAGAATGGGATCAGGGAACAAGTGTGAATAGACAACTGGATGCCTTACAAGGATAAGATCCAGAGGAGTGAGATGCCAAATGCATGCTTCCTCTCTAGGCCTATATCAGTACTGATGTATGGGAACCTCTTGTGTTATTCCATACCTCAAAAATCTGTGTGAGTGAGTAAAATTGATCACAAAAGGAATCTCATGTTCCATCCAGAGGGTTTTCAGGCCAGGACAATCTTAGGCCCTGAGATTTTAGGGCTAAAAGCTGAAAGCTAGGGATGACCCCTTATGGCTGGCCCTGGTGATGTTACAAGGGTGATGTAGGATTGCAATTCCTTGCTCATTTTCTTCTCGAAGGAAGCAACAGCTTATTTTAGTAATCTTCTTGCTGAGAGGAAGTCTTTTAAAAACTGCAGTTTTGAAGACTATTCACAGGGGTTATTGAGATGATGAAAATACTCCCCATTGAATGTGAGTAGAATACCTTTTGTCCCAATGAGAAGAAAATGAGATTCGTGGTATTGGGAAGGAGTAGGGGGCAAAACCTTTGCAGCTTTCCCCAAAGTTTTAAAATAATGCGTGGAAATGCACACTACCGCTTCTTTGGACAACTGATTCACATTGTAGCACATTACTGGTGAGGGCAGAAGTGGAAAGCTGATTAGCCAAACATGCGTGGAAGGAGGGGTGGGTTTGTTGGCAATGAAGTGGCCAGAAGTACCATTTTGGAGTTTTGCGTTGCCTATCAGGCACTTTTTTGCTGTGTTGAGGTGACCAAACACCTTTTTTTAAGTAGAAGGTCACACTTGTGCACCTTTGATTTACAGTTTTAAAAAATACTGTGCAACAGTGACAATTTGTTGAGAATAATAATGCAAGTAATTCACTCTCGGCCACCATCTTGATTCACAGGCATTGCTGCATGTGCACTTCAAACATGGATAGCTTCTCATACCAGTGATTTTGCCAAAGGATTATGGAAATAAATGAATACTATTGTGAATTTGTGTTAATGCACAGCAATTCGTATTATATCTTCTCATCTAGACAAGCCCACAGTTTGAGACTTATTCTCAATTACGAATTTTGAATTGTGTTGAATTGTTTGATTTTTACATGCATGCTGCCCTGAGATCTTAGGATGTAGGGCAGAAAGTCATGATCATCATCATCATCAACAACAACACCATCACCATATAGGGCACAGTTCATTAGGTCCAGGCTTAGCCTGCCCTAAGGAGAGTCCCTGAGATTCTCATGAGAGGCCCTTCTTTCAATCCTTTCACAGGTATGGTTGGTGGGAACATAAGACAGGGCCTTCTTGGTGCCTACCCCTAGACTTTGAAACTCCCTCCCTAGGAAGGCTAGAATGGCTCCCTCCTTGCTCTCCTTCCATCAGCGGGCAAAGGCTACACATACATACATACATACAGACAGACAGACAGACTTTTAGAACTGAAGGCTTTCAGGAAAGGCCTTGTAAGAGTGTGCTGTACTGTTTTAAAATGTACTGTTTTCACTGTTTTTAAAATCCTTTTTAATGCGAGTATGTTTTAAATGGTTGAATATGGTTAATGGTTTAATTCAGTTTTAATACTGACTTTTTGTGTATTTTTTTCCAATTGTATTGTAATAATTTTAGTTTATAAGCTGTCTTGTGTCCCAATCTTGGGGAAAAGGTGGAGCTATAGATATTGATAGTATTCAATATTCAGAGGCGTCCTGGTGGCACAGTGGTTAAATACTGGTACTACAGCCATAACATTGTGAGTTCCATTCTGCAGGGCTCCAGGTTGACTCAGCCTTCCATCCTTCTGCAGGTCAGTAAAATGAGTACCCAGCTTGTTGGGGGCAATTAGCTAACACGTTGTAAACCACCTAGAGAGTGCCTAGCACTATAAAGCAGTGTAGATATGTAAGTGATATTGCTAAACAATTTGTAAGCTGCTCTGAGAGCCTTTGTGGCTGAAGAGCATGGTATAAATACTCTAAATAAATAAATAAATAAATAAATACATTCAGCCCCTAAACAACCAGAAAGCCCATATTGAAGAAATGGAAGGTAAGAAGATGCTGGAAAATTCAAAAAAAGAATAAAGTCAGCTTATAAGACCTGACCTCCCCCATTACTCTCTACAGGTGTGTGCACCCCATATCCTCCAACATTTCACAGATGAAAACTGGGACACTTGTAGCCAAATAATATCAGAGTGTGATTAAGATAGCAAAAGTTAATCATGAAGGAGAACACACAAGCTAGGAGAGACTGCAGCAGTTTGCTTTTGCTGGAATCTGCAGGGAAGGGCAAGTTCCCGCCCCCTCCTCTCCTTTCTTATTTGCTGAGTAAATTGAATGCAAACTATATTTGCCCTTTGAACTTAGTTTGCAGCCACTGAAGTAAACGGAAGACAAAGAGGGAAAGTAGAGGGAGCAGAGAGAAACTGGGACATTTTATAAAAATAGTTGAAAAAGTAGGGTGACGGAAGATTAATTGGGACTGTCCCTGTCAAACTGGGACAATTTGGAGAGTACAGCACAATGTATAACCACATGTAATGTCTCCCTCCTCTCTGCCTGCAACATTTGCCCACCCATTAGAGGTTCCCAGCAGGTGAGCATTCCTAGTCGGGTTATTTAAGGACAATTGAATCAGGGGTTAGGCCACATGGCTGCACTGCTGTGAACACCCCCTTTGTTAATTGTGGGATGGAAGGATCTTCCTTTTGTGTGGGAAGGCAATATGCTAACACATATTTAAATAGGCTGAAGGACTAGTGACTCAGCCACCTTTCTGTGAGAAAGCAGGGCTTCTGCTGGTGAAATCGCTATATCAAGCAATAAAATAGTTTTACACAGAAAATTCAGCAATCTTTGGGTTTTTTTTCCTTTTACTTTCTTCCTTTGCTAGCTTTTAACCGCAACAGGAGCTGTACACTTTTCTAAATCTGCTAATATTGTCTTACTAAGACTAAAAGGTCTATTTCTTTGGCATCATAAAAATTACAATGTATAAGGTCATGTTAGGAGATGCTTGGGAGCTGTTTGAGCTGTCTAGTTGTGGTTTATCAGCGCTGAACGCAAAATACCAATTACATGAGGGCAAGTGTAAAGGATATTGCAGCTGGGATCAAGGTTTGTCTTGTAGGGATGGTGTGAAGAGAGAAAAGAAAATCTTGGCTTCTCTGTTGAATTATCCTAAAGTTTAGAAAGCCAATGTGATGTAGTGGTCTGAGTGTTGGACTAGGACTCTGGGATGGGGGGCAGGGTTCAAATCCCTCCTTGGAAATGGAAACTTTACTTGGTGACTTTGGCCATGTCACAGTCCCTCAGATTCTGAGGAAGACAATGGTCAAACCTCTTCTGAAGTTTTTAAAAAGCTCCATGGGGAATGCACATTCCTGCTCATTGGGACAATTGATTCACTTTGCTGCACATTCCCCATAAAAGAAGTGGAAAGCTGATTGGTCAGAGGTGCACGTGGGTGGAGCTTTTTGGCAAGGCAAGTGCCTCAAACTGCCATGTTGGATTTTTGCTGTAGCGATCACACACTGAGGTGACGAAACAGCCTTTTTTTCCTATTTATTTAAGTGGAAGATCACACTTCCACACCTTGAATATGCTTTAAAAAAAAAAAAAGTGGCAGCAACTGGTGGCAATAAAAACACAAGTAATTCACTCACGCCCGCCATCTTGATTTCCAGGCATACCCATTTGAACAATGAACGTGAATAGTTTCACATGCCTGTAATCTTGTAAAAAAAATTGTTGAGACAAATGAAAGCTGCTGTGAATTGGCATTAGTGCACATCAAACCACATTTTATAGCCTTGTACAGACAAGCCCTCAGACTATGGCACCTCATTGTCACTATGTGGCTGTGATAACATTGTTCAAATAGACCTAATTCTTCATCCCCATTTGTATGGGGGATCCTGGCCTCTTCTAGGCTGCTGGCCATTTATTATATTTTATTGTATTTATAGTTTTAAATGTGATTTTAGATTAGTTGTTTTAAAAGCACCCTCTTTTTTCACACTTTCTCCATAAGTCTTCTTTTTACCCAAGTTTTATCTACCTTGTAATTAAGTGAAAATTTAGAGCGATAACAAGCAGTATTTATAGGTCTCTCTGTGTGCATGTGTGTGTGAAGCAGCTGAAAGTGCAAATATACCACAAGGCTTTAGTGATCCCACTTTCAACTGCCATGGCTGCATCCTATGGAATCTTGGGATTTGTAGTTTAGTGAAGCACTGGAGCTCTTGGGCAGAGGATTCTATACCTCACAAAATACCTCACATAACTGTGAATCCCAGGAGTCCATAGGATGGAGCCATGGTAGTAAAATAGTGTCAAAATACTTTGATGGTGTGTTATTCAAGAGATCTTTGAAGTCTCATTTTCCCCCCTCCTCCTCAGTTCTCTCCATAAAATTTTTGACACCTTAATGGTAGAATTAAACCAAAATTGTATCAACATAGTACACATGATAGAGAACTCCCACCCTCACCCCAAAACCCATTTCATTCCTCCATGATTGTTTTACAGAATTCAAAAATCATCTTTATGTCATAAAGCTGCCTTGAATCCCATTTTGGTAGAAAGGCAGGATATAAAGTCCTGAAAGGATATACTAGCTCCATCCTTTTGAAAAGTGTTTTGATGTTTGCACGGCATATATGTGTGTATGGGTGTGTGCATAAATACATGTATGTACATATATGCTGTATGCACATGCTATATACACACAATAGATGGATGATAGTTAAATGGTGATTAGATAGATAGATAGATAGATAGATAGATAGATAGATAGATAGAATCTTTCTGCTTTGAGCACTGGTATATACTTCTTATCTGTTCTCTCTCTCTCTCTTCTTTTCACTCTTTTTACACCAAAGAGAGCTAGTTGGTCAAGTTGATCCCTTGTTTGAAATTCAATCAAGGGCATTAAAGTGTAAACCAGTTGGAAAAACAAAGAGCTTAGGGAAATAAGTTGCTTAAACAACAGCAAACAAGCCCTCCGTAATCTTCTTAGAGAAATTAATGAAGGAGGGGGACCTTCTCCTCTTTGGAGTGGGGGTGGGTGGGAGAAGAAGATAATGATCCTTAGGTATCACATAGCAAATCCAAAAGGTTTAGGGTAAAGGTGTGAATTAAGAAAGCAAGATTAGACTGAGTTCTTTGAGTGGCAGAGAAAACAAAGTTGAAGATAAAATGGTACTCCCTCCCCTCGTCCTCAAGATTGCAAACTAGGAGCAGGGATAACTTTAACATTGCTTCTGCCTTGAAAAAAAAAAAACTCCGGGAGCTCTCCACTGATAAATATTAGGAAGTTGTTTCTTAATATAATCTTGTTCATTTTCACTCTAAAGCCAATCTTGATTTAGCTTGTTGCTGTTTTGTACTTTCAAGTAATTTCTGACACATGGCAACCCTAAGATGATGCTATGATGGGATTTTCTTGGCAAGAATTGTTTAGAAGAAGTTGGCTATTGCTTTGCTCTGAGGATGAGAGAGTGGGACTTACCCAAAGCCATCTAGTGGGTTTCCATAGCTCAGTAGAGATCTGAATCCTTGTCCCCTGGAGTTCTAGTCCAATACTGAAACCACTACACCATGCCAGCTCTCATAGCCAAGATTTATTTGGAGGGGTTTGCCATTGCCTTCCTCTTAGGCCTTGTCTAGATGGGTATTTACCCCATCTTGCTCTCATCTTAAGAGCCCTGCAGTTAGAATCATAGAATCATAGAATCCTAAAGTTGGAAGAGACCACGAGGGCCATCCAGTCCAACCCACTGCTACGCAGGAAATCACAATCAAATCATCCCTGACAGATGGCCATTCAGCCTCTGTTTAAAGACCTCCAAGGAAGGAGACCCCACCATGCTCCAAGGGAGTGTGTTCCACTGCTGAACAGCTCTTACTGATAGAAAGTTTCTCCTAATGTTGACGTGGAATCTCTGTTCCTGGAGCTTGCATGCATTGCTCCATGTTCTAGTCTCTGGAGCAGCAGAAAACAAGCTTGCTCCATCCTCAATGTGACACCCCTTCAAATACTTAATTCATATGATGTTTTGTCCCGGACAGTCCTGACGGCCGGGGCAAAGATGGGGGGGGGATGGAGGGAAGATGGGGGAAAGCCTGGTAAAATGTTTCAGCAAAATACCCTGAATAAAACTGTCTCTCTTAAGATAAACTGGATCAGGCTCTGCGGGAATGCAGGAGGCCATACTGGCATGATGGCCTATCTCTGCCACCACCGCTTCCATCCATGTCACATTCTCTGAAGCCAGGAAACAGGACCGCAACTTGTGACCATGGTTGGTCACATGCAGGGGGTCTTGATCACATGCTGTGGGGCCCCTTCCTGTCTTTGGAGAGTGTGACACAGACGGCAGTGGTGGCGGCTGCAGAGACAGGCCAGTGCGTCTGTGTATACTCCTGCCCATTTTGTGCAGATAACAGGGGAACAAAAGACCTGGTTCCAGGACCAGAATACACCAGTAGGAAGCCGACATATTCTGACCCATGTAGATGAGCCCTTAGGATCAGAGAGTGTGACTTGCCCAAGGTCATTCAGCAGGTTTCTGTGGCCAATTTGAACTCTAGTCTCCCAGGGTCCTAGTCCAAAACCCAAACCACTAACCACACTGTTTCCTATGTAAAATAAAATAAAATAAAATACATTTTAAAAGGCCTCAGACATTTTTGTTCTGTGGCTCTTTATTTCCTAACTGTACTGCTCAGTGGCCAAAATCCAATGAACATTTAAGCACTCTTTACCAATGGGATGAGGATGCTGAGCTCTCCATTGGATTAATTTCTTGCAATTACCAAACAGCATGTCTGCATATTAATACTTCATGTTTTCAGGAAATAGACGGTTGTTCTAAATGGGATTGCTGATCAATTAATTTCAATATGACTTTTTGACACCTCCATGTTTATTCTGATAAATTAATAAATTGATGGAAACCAAGCTATTGTTGAAATCTGGGCCGAACCATTTCCTCAGGAACGTGATGGAACGTATCTGTTGCTTGACATATTTAGGGTTACAACATTTTCAAAAGCAATAAATACAGGAAGCACCTACATTTAGGTGTGCTGTAGAACCATTTGAAAGATTAAAATGTTAACTGTACCAAAAAGCCATCTAGGGATGTGTGAAAATTTCAGTTCATAAAAAAAACAACCAGAATTTACCAAATGTCGCAAATTTCACATTTGAAAGGAAATGAAACTGTTGCATTTACACACTCCAATAGGGATGGGTGAGAATTTCATTTTGGATCATTTTTTAAATAAATCAGGATTTACCAAAATTCACATAAATCAAATGTGGGGGGAAGTGAAACTGACAAATTTGCCCATTCCAATAGGGATGGTGAATATTTCATTTTTTTTAAAAAAAATCAACATTTACTAACATTCACAAAATTCAAATGTTGGCAAAAAGGGAATCTGACAGCAAGGATGGTGGAGAATTTCATTTCAGCTCATCCTTTAATCAGAATTTACCACAATTCCTCAAACTTAAGTGTGAGAGAAAGCCATATAGCCTGATTTGCTGAGTTCCTCAGACTGACCCATGGTGAAATCCAAGATCCCCCAAGGTCACCTAACGGTGAGATCCATGATTCTGGGGTCCACCAGAGAGCTACAACATGCTTGGATTGTGTTCTGTAATATGCAAACTCCCACATAATAAACAAATTCACTAAACACTTGTACCATCATAGACAGAAGCCTTGTCTATTTGCAGCTTCTGTTTCTCTCTCTCTCTCTCTCTCTCTCTCTGTGTGTGTGTGTGTGTGTGTGTTTTCTACAGGATTTTAATTTGGGGAAGGATGGTTGTTTTTCAGTCCTGTCAGTTAATTGTGAAATGTATCCCATTTGTTTAAAATGTCCAGTCAACCCCGGGGTTCTACTGCAGTCCCCTGATTTAGCTACTGCCTCAGCTTATATTGTTTTATGTCTTGATGCAACCCACATTCCTTCACAGGGAGGAGGGCAGTCTGAAAAACCTCAAGTGCGGCATTCAGCTCTCAATCCATGATGTATTTCATTTGCCACGGTCAGAGCTATTTTAACAATGCCTTTCATTTTTGAGTAGCTGAAAATTATTTTCTTTCTGTGAGGCCAAAAAAAGGGCCCCTCCCCCTCCCCCAACCTTTCCATTTCTTCCTCCCCCCCACTCACACTCTTCTTTCATGGCATGATTTGCAATTTAAAGCTAACCTGGTGAGCATAGTAACAATAGCCAAGCCCATAAAATGCTCTGAGACTTGCCTGCATGCCTAATGAGGTTGATGTTGAGCTATTTAGCTCTTTGTCCTTCCATAATATCTACTTAATGCAGTTCAATGGGAGTGGATTGTTAGAAGTATTAAAGATTCTATTAAGTCTTTACCAAAGCCACTTGATTTCTCTTCAAGCTGCAGAGTGGCCTGAGCATTAAATGCAAGAATGTTATAGATACAAGGCAGGGAAGGGAGCATCTATTATTGAAGAAGAGGAGGAGGAGGAGGAAGAAGAAGAAGAAGAAATAATAACACATTTCCTAACAAGTCCATGCTTAATTGAAGACCTGTCACTGGTATATCCAGCCAATAGAAATGCCCCCCATTGACTCTGAGGGGTTATCCAGATGATGAAAATACTCCTCATAGAATTCACAGAGAATACAATGTGCATTATCTCTCTCTGCTCTGCAGTGCCTAACATCCTGCTTTGCAACAGCTGCAGAGCTGTTTGGGCTGGAAGTCAACCTGAAGAAAACAGAAGTTCTTTACCAGCCTGCACCACAGGACGAACACCACCATCCCCACATTGCCGTCGGCAAATCTTTGCTCAAGTCTGTTCAGCAGTTCACCTACCTGGGAAGCATCATCTCCTCAGATGCCAAGATTGACAAAGAGATTGATCACAGATTAGCAAAGGCATATAGTGCATTTGGAAGACTTCACAAAAGAGTCTGGAGCAATAAACACCTGAGGCAAAGCACAAAAATCAGTGTGTATAGAGCCATGGTACCGTCTATCCTCCTTTATGGATCTGAAACATGGGTCACCTATCACCACCACCTACGACTCCTCGAGCTCTTTCATCAGCGCTGTCTACGCACAATCCTAAATATACACTGGACTGACTATGTGATGAATGTTGCTGTCCTTGAGCAAGCAGGGATCACCAGTATTGAGGCCATGATATTGAGAACGCAGCTGCGCTGGGCAGGGCACGTTTCTAGGATGGAGGACCATCACCTCCCAAAAATACTACTCTACGGTGAACTCGCCATGGGTCAGTGTAAGAGGGGTGCTCCAAAAAAATGATACAAGGACTCCCTGAAACAACATCTCAGGCTCGGCCAAATTGATCACCAACAGTGGTCCACCCTGGCCTCACATCGGGAGGCATGGAGACGCACTATCCACAATGCTGCAGCCTTATTTGAGAACTCACGCCGAACAAGTCTTAAAGAGAAACGCAGAAAGAATCACAACCCAAAAACATCACCCAAGGAGACCTTCTGCTGTGCTTTCTGCAACTGGACTTGTTTATCTCAGATTGGCCTTTTTAGTCATCAACGCGCTTGCAGAAAGCGCGGGATGAGTCCTTCCTGAATCTTCATTTGCGAAGAAAAGCCAGAGGGAGACAATGTGTCTCAATGTGATCCGAATATGATTTGCATTATTTGGAAGGAGGGGAGCTAAAAACTCCACAAACCACGCAGTAAAAGGAATTGCGGTTTCCCCAAAAGTTTCCTGAAAATGCACGTAGATGTACATTTCTGCATGTGTGGGCATCTGAATTTGCATCGTTGTGCATTTTTACTTGATTGTCCTTTATCAGAGCGTGTGGCCACTCCATTCAAATTGATGCGAAAAGGTGAAAATATGGTGGAGACAAAACAGTGTTGCTGCAAACAGGCAAAAATGTGCATGCACTCACAGTATATTATTGCATCTAGACAACCTTCACTTAGTTTTATTCAGAAGCAATTAGCCTGGTTTTCATGAGGAATCAAGCTATCTCTCGTGTGTGTGTGTGTGTGTGGTGGTGGTGGGGAGATATTCCATTCAACATGACCATGGCTCTTGAAAATGGCATAATCCTCAAACTATAATCTAATCCACTGGATTCTGGATCATTTCCAAAGAGACTCCTGGGTGCTGAGATATGCTTCGAGGAAACTATTGTGGAAATTAACCTAACATTCTTTCTAGTAAGCACATTTATGGATGGTAACTGGTACACCAAATAAAGGCATCATTCTCCCAGCATCAATTTTGGAGAAAAACCATCTAGAATGTGAGAGGCTTTGGAAAATTTACTGGTTGGTAAAAGACGATCAGGGCCAAGGAATGACATTTTTCGATAGGTTGCTTTGACGAGTGAGGGGACTTTTTTGTGGGTTTCTTTTTTTATCAGTGCTCTGTGAAGCTAGCTGCCACCAACATTCAGAGGGAGAGGAGGGGGGCGGGAAAGGAGGAGAGGTGTTATGGCCAGAATTTCACACAGTTGGCATTGACTTGGCTTGAAGAGGCAAGCACTAAGCCTTCTTTTCAACCATAGTAAAAATCCCCCATCTGGCTACCCTAAAACTCTCTTAGCTTGTTCAACTCACTGTCGGCTGATTGGGCTTTGTGAAGCAGAAGTAACAACATCAATGGTCTAAACCCTTTGCCACTTGAGAGTATTACATTTCATTTCATGCTTGACTTAATCAAAACTGGGGAAATGAAATTTACACCTTTTTGATGTTCTTTTCCCTGCTGTTTAAGGAGAAGAATCTTAACCCATTTGATCTTCACATGCACCCAATAAATGACCAAATATGCCAAGCTGCCAAAAGCAGACGGCTACCAGTTGCCAGTGGAGGTTGGGTCACTTTGAATAGAGCTTTGTAGAACATGTGCTCCAGCTTTTTACAAAGTTTGCTGTGGTTTTTAATATCGGAGGAGGAGAACAATTATAACTCATTGAGAAATAGAATTCACTCATTCACATATAATAGCTTATTCAACATACAGCTCATGTGCTATAGTTAAGTTAGCATGAACAAGATTAAATGAATCTGGGTTACACATTCAAATCCTGTTCTCCAAAGGAGGGTTGCATTTCCTTTGGAGTGTGTTATTAGAAAAGGAATCTATGAAATCTGGTTGTAAGTGTATGATATTGTATCACACCAAGCTATTTTTATGTTGGGCAATGATTAGACTGCGCGAGCAAATCCACCTATTGCAGGCTCCCAACAGAAGCTGGTTTCATCATTGGGTGTGCTTATATTATGGTTTTTAAATGTCCTTACTTCCTGCCAACCCAGTTCTATGCACGATTCTGGTGGGATGTGCACCAACAAAACAAGTTTCCCCAGATTCTGCAGAAGAATGTCCTGGTGGATCGTGTCCCCTGTGGGTTTGCAATTCATGGGTGAAATATATATATGTGTTCCTTAAGTTGATTTTTCCACACTTCCTTAGATGAAAAGACAGAGGATAAATGTCATAAGCTCTACACTGCTTGGGCCAAGATTGTCTAAAGGACCATATCTCCTTATAAAGCCAGCCCAAGTTTTAAGATCTTCAGAGGAGGGCTTTCTCTCAGAGCTCATCTATGTGGGCCAGGATACGCCAGCTCTTTGCTGGTGTATTCTGCCTGTGGATCCGGCCCATTCTTCACATGTTACCTCCACAAAATGAGAGGAAGTCAAGATGGGCACACTGGGCTTTTGCAACAGCTGCCACCACTACCACCTCCTTCATTCTCTCTGGGGCCAGGAAGTCAGCCTGCAACATGCAAACAAGACTCCTTGCATCTGACCAGCTTTGGTCACATGCTGTGGGCCAACTTCCTGCTGCAGAAGAGAAATGGCAGAGGTCAGCTGCAGTGATGGTCCAGTGTGCTAGAATGGGCTCCTGCAGTCACATGGGGTATGATCCATTTTATTTTGGCTGAAACACATTTTAACAGGTATTTTTTTAAAAAAAAAATGCTTTATTTGGCTTTACCCCATATTACCTCCATCTTAGCCCTATCTTTGCCCAGGGAGTTGGGAGGACTGTCTAGGGGACAAAATGGGGCAAAAGCCATGTGTCGCCAGAACTGCATCAGGACTAGCCAAGATGGGGGCAAGTTGGGTTAAAATGCCTTTGTAGATACAGGCACATTTGGTAAGTTCATAGGACAGAGCTTTCTCACTAGCTGCTCCTAGGTGGCTGTGGAACTCCCTTCCACAAGAGGCCCAGTTGGCCCCCTCCCTGCCCTCTTTCCATGCCCAGGCTAAGACCTTTTTATTTATAGAATCATAGAATTATATAGTTGGAAGAGACCACAAGGGCCATCTAGTCCAACCCCCTGCCATGCAGAAATACAAAATCAAAGCATTCCCGACAGATGGCAATCCAGCCTCTCTTTTAAAACTTCCAAAGAAGGAGATGCTATAAGGCAGCATGTTCCACTGCCTAACAGCTCTTACTGTCAGGAAATTCTTCCTAGAGTTTAGATGAAATCTCTTTAGGCTGGCCTTTGATTTTTAATCACATCTTTTATGGTTTTACTTGTGTTTGAAATGTATTTCAAACCATTTTTAACTATGTGCTTTTAATAGAATTGTTGTTTATTTATTTTTAAAAAACTTTTACAATACAGTTGTCCCTTCATATTTGCTGGGGTTTGGTTCCAGGACCCCCGTGGATACCAAAATCCGTGAATACTCAAGTCCCATTCTATGCAATGGCATAGCAGAATGGTGTCCCTTATATAAGATGGAAAAATCAAGGTTTGCTTTTTGGATTATTATTTTTTAAGAATATTTTCAAGCCGTGAATACTTAAATCTGTGGATATCAAATCCGTGGATATGGAGGGACAACTATATAACATTTCAGAGGTGGGCAGTGGCAAAACCACCTCTGAGTATTCCTTGCCTATGAAAACCCTGTGAAATTCCTGGAGTCACCATAAGTCAACAGGTGATTTGAAGGTGCATGTGCATACACACAATAGAACATTTTAGCCAAACTTTTATTTCACAGTATTGTAAACTGCCTTCAGTCCCATAATAGGAGAAACTCAAGGTATAAACTGAATAAATAAATCATAAAATAAGCAAAGGATGATAAATCCAAAAATGTGTTCACTCACCAAGGTGTAGTACAAGGAGGACTCCCTCTGTGAATATCATGTCCCCAACCCCATCATGGAGGAAAAGCTACATTCCCTTCTTCCTTGTGATAAAGGAAACAACCAGTGTGAAAGAATGAACATTTAAGTCAGAGAGGGACACCCGTAATGAGATCCAGGGCCCGATTTTCTGAACCTCCGGGCAGGGCCGGTTTAAGGAATTTTGGGGTCCCCTGCAATGTTTTACTTTGGGGCCCCCATATGACTTGAAGGCACATGGGCAAGAAAGAAAGAAAGAAGCCCTTTCTGAGGGAGACAACCCTCAAATTCCCTGTCTCTCTCACACACATGCACACTCATGCTGTCCGATGTGCCTCTCCCTCCAGCTTCTGCCACGGAAGGCTGCTGTTACTTTCTCTTTCTCTTTCTCTTTAGTTTTGGAGAGGCTGTTTTGTTTGTTTTTTTAAAAAAGCCAGCAGGAGGTTTTTGGAGGAGGAGGGTAAGAGGAGGCTCCTCCTGGCTGTCTCCTGGCTGTTCCTTCGTCAGATTAAGGAGGCCAACACGGGGCCCTCTCTTGACCTCGGGGCCCCCTGCCAATGCTGATTTGGCAGACAGGTTAAACCGGCCCTGCCTCCGGGTTCAGTGCAGGCTGCCAAAAAATGAAAAAAACAAACAATAAAACAGCCCCCAAAGTGACTAGAATTCCACTTCTGTTTTTGAAAATACTGTAATGATTTAAGCAGTGTAGGTGTGGCCTGAAATTCTTTAAAAGGTAAGTTGCCATTCCTAGAAGATTTCAGGAGGTGACTCACTTTTTCTGGCTGGAAAAGGGGTAATCCAGGGTGTCCAGAGGTGTGAAGGGCCACAAAAACATTCAGGCCCCAGGCCAGGATTTGCCAGCCCTATTTTAAATTTTTGCCTGTTCACCTGATAGGAAAATGGTGTCTTCTCTGGATCAGGCATCACTTTGCAAGAGGGCTTTTAGCCTCACTTACAATGGCAACCAGGAGGAACAGCCACCCTTCAATTCTACTTTAATGGCTGATAACATGCTGCAGACATTCCTTAGGAACTAGCTCCCACTCACTGCAAACCAGAACTGAATTCCATGGAGGCATGTGAGACTTTGCGTATTTCACTTGTGCAGGAAAGAATGGAAGTTTCAAATGCTTTCTCCCTGCTGATTTCACCATTTCTTCAGCGGCGTATCTCAACATTTCAAAACACCCATTTTCATTGGGGATGAGAAAAAATTGCAATTTTTTTAAATAGCCCTAGTTCCATACAACAGTTTCCTAGGCTGCAGACTGCAACTCAGTCCCATGGAGCAACTTCCCTTACTGCAAATGAACATTCAGGTTCATGAATCAGGTTCCTAGGCTGTAAACCACTGTACAATTGCAGTCAACCGGGCTGTTTGAGTTAGCAACATTTGAACACCTATGTTCACTAATTGCTAGTTTCTCTCTCTCTCTCTTCCATTAACCCATGTATTTGATTACACAAAAGCTCACTAAGACTCTGGACCAGTCACTGTCTTTCTACCTGATCTGCTTCACATGGTTTTTGTGTGAATAAGGGCTGAGGAAGAAAATCAGGGTTGGTCACTGAGTTCCTCGGGGTGGTGGTAAAGGTGGGATATAAGAATAATAAATATTGATAAAATAAATATACCTGAGGAGAGGGCCTGAGTGTTCCCAGCCATGAGGTTTATGTGTTTGAGGCTCCATGGCCTAAATCCACTTGCTAGTCCCAATAAGAGTATATCAATTAAATCAATGCAGCTTACATAAGTGTTGACCTAAGGATCACTTAATGTTGAGTTAGGCTCCTGTTCAAAATGGCCTACATAAATAGGTAGACTCCTGAGACAAGATTTGTAACCTGTAAATTCCATCATCATGGAGGATCTGGCTTTTACACTTAGGCTTCTGTGCAACCAAGACCTGAATGCATAGAATTTGGGGATCTACATATCCATTTCCCCCTCAATCTACGCATCCATTTCTACATGTGAAGACTGTCTGTGGCTTTAATAGGTAAGATTCTACTTTGTGTTGCGAGTATGTGGTTTCTATGTTGGGCATGAGCAAGAGTCAGATTAGTTTTTATGGTTTGTGTGATTCCACAGCAGTAATTCCAAATGAAGGAGCTCTACAGAAATCTTGTCCCAAGAGAGCAGAGAAATTGGGAAGGAAGAAAGGTCTTTTGTAATCTAGACAAATGTGGCCTAGAAGAGGAGGTTCCCCCTTAAAAATAGGGGACATCTGCCAACTTTCTTGCATTTATACTGAACCTGAACAAAGTTATCTTCAGGGGACCTGGAGGGAGCCATGGAATACAATCTATTCTAATTTTGTCCTGGCTCCTCTCCTCCTTTTGTATATGTTTCAGCTTTCTTTCTTGTTATCCTTTTTCTCAAGAGTTCTCATTTTTTAAAAACTCCATGAAAACATTTGCAGTAGACAATTGTATAGTATACACGTCTTTTTTTTTTTTCTTTTTCCAGGGGGTGATGTCCAATCTGTTAAATATAATTTAGCAACACAGATTTTCGCCCCATGCTTCTCCCCCACACCAGCCATGCCAAAGGGGTGGAGGGGAGGAAAAAGCAATGGGTTTTTGACACCTTTTCAGAGAGCCTGCCTGGGCCCCCACAAAAAGAAAGCCAAAGCCCTGTAAAGAAACTTGTCTAGAATGGTGATCATCGGACAGCTCTTGTGTGACAAGATACATAGTTTCTATTGTGTCAGGAACAGATTATTGGTTACTATAGTTTCCCTAATGTTCAAATGGAGTTAAGGCGTAAGCTGAACAGAATAGGTTAAAAGGTGCCGGTATTTGGGTCTGCAAAACCACATGTTGAGAATCACAGACCAAACAAGACAAAGCACATATCTCTCTGGTCTTTGATGTCTTCTCTGAGGGATGCAAAGTAATGGAGGGGGGGTTAGGATGAGAAGAGAAAAAGACAGCACACAACATTAGATTCAAAGAATTTTTTTTCCCCAACTGGTCCTACAACAATAGTGTTATTGTTGGACCACAAACTGCAAGTGGAAACCCCAATTCTTAGGTTCCTCGTAGGACAACAGACAATGTTTCTCCTTCTTTTTCTAAAAGGGAATATTAATTTGTTTCAAGCTATTTTACTTGCTGCTATTTCTCTATACACACACAAACACACATACACATACACACACTCTATGCCAGGAAGACCTACAGTTCCAATTATGGTACTATGCTTTTCTTCCTGGGTTTTATCATTGTCTTTGCATCCTCTTGGCTCACTGAAAACTTGCCATGGATGCTTTTGAAAACAACTTTCCTACTAAAATGAAACAAAACAAGGAACCCCAAGTTGTCTTATTTCAGCCTGCTCCTGATTCTGCTTCTGTGAATCCACTGTGGAGGTGAACTTGACAAATACTTTTCCTTCTCTTACATTTCATTTTAGATTGCGAAAATGTGGAGTTTCCAGAACAATTTTTAAAAGGAAGGCGGGAGCATAAGTCATCCCTTTCTTGGACCAAATAAAGCTGATGCAGTATTCGTCATAAGGATTAGTGTAACTTTCTGTTACTTTCATTCCAAAAAAAAAAAAAAAATCATTGCTAGTGAAACTTGGATTGCAGCATTTCAAAATGACTGATTTGTTTATTCTCAATAAAGTTTGCGCAAGTGGTAATGCCCACTGGTGAATGCTTTGCAAACTGCACATCCCTCTTTGCCCATCCTTCATGTGCATGTGTGTGTGGTTAACAATGTTTTTTTTGGGGGGCTTTTGGTGGTGGTGGGGAAACCACTGAATCAGCACCAAAGAAATACATCTCAGACTGTGAAGGGCCCCCTCCCTCTTTTTCCTTTAAAGCAAAAGTTATTGTCATTCTGATCACCGTTAGCTCTTTATGCTGTTCTAGAAAATATATCTAATTGTAACAACTGTACTCCTAGAGTGAACATATTACTTGAATTCAAATGTTAACAATGGCAATAGGATAACTGTCCTCGAATCTGAGCCCTTTGTATGACTTCAATAGGCTTACAATGTGTTGTATTAGCAGGCATATTAATGGCCAGATGCAACACTAGCTCCTTTCTTTTTACCCAAATCTTCTTATGCAAATACCTCATGAATCCGGTTCAAAGAGCTGGCTTTCAAATGAGCTCCTCCAGCCTGCATTCAGATGGGTCCTTTTCACCCCCCATCAGCACCCCCTCCCCAGCCATGGGGTGACTTGGATCGAAAGCGACATGAGAAAAAGTTTCGACACTTGTTTTTATAACTGAACATGATCTTGTTATCATAATCTGATACTGGTAACGGGCATAGGCTAGTTGTCGGATTCTAAGCCGTTAACAGAAGGAGATAATCTCATCTTTTGTGCTCAAATGTACTCAATCCTACACTCGGTGAAAGCTATCAATGAGAATCATGGACCATGCCTTTTTTTCCAAACAAAACTTTTTTTCATGCTCAGAGAGAAAGAGAGAGACAGAAAGAGAGAGACAGAGAGAGGAGCTTTCTTTATGCTATCAGAATGACCCAAGCAAATGCATTGAGGCCTAGAACATCCAACAATCTCCCATTGAGTATAAATTAATAAAGGGGCGAAAGCAAGGGCGGAGGAAAAGAAAGGTTTACCTTATTTTCAAACAGACAAATGATGAAATCAACAGCTTTTGCTTGCTTGTTGAACTATATGGTAATGAGGCTGTAATTAAAAATGCTAATGGGCAACAGTTACTTAAACACAGCTTCAATATGTGCTTCTGTTTCTTTTGTTCTGCTGTGATCCTCCTGATTGTTCTTCTGAAATTGCCTCTTGAAAATGCTACTCTTAATGGTTTAATTACCAAGGAAAAGGGGAGAGAGAAAAAAACCAGACTCCTTACAGGCTTCTGTTATGTTTGCATATTGTGTAGGTTTTGTTCTGTGAGCTCGGCTACCTGATTTTGATCTACAATCATGCGGGAAAGCAGTTAAAAATCTTTGCAATACAGAACATTCCAGGATTTATGTCTTTTTGTGTGTGCATGCCAGATTGGGTAGATCAGGAAGGGAGAAAGTCTACTGCCTGGGTTATTATGGGAATTACTTGCATATAGAATATAAACATGGCCCCAGGTAACAACTTTTGAAAGATTAATAAGTTTTATTGGAACATTTTCACAAGAGTCACATGTAACTCCTCCAAAGGCTGGAAGGATATTCAAGGGGGGAAAATTAATGGAGGAGGATTAGGACATCAATCTCATTTCTAATCTCATTTAGATTTAGTGAATTGAATGCTGATTGGTAATTTAACACTGATGTAAATCCCATGGTCCCAATGGGTTCTCACTTTGGTCAGAACTAGCAAATAAATGTAGACCTAGATGCATTTTGCTTCATGTAAAAATGATCTAAAACTCATTTCTCTGTAGATCATTTCAATTTTGATCTACAGGATCCAGAAAGGTCTTTCTCTCTCCCTCCTCCTCGTCCCCATGCTGAGTCTAGTAGGGAGACAAGAGGTGTGAGAGAGGAAGAAAAAAAGAATGGGCAGAGTTGGTTTGAGAGAGATGCATCTAGAACAAGGAATGTGAGAGAACAGGAAAGTATTGGCTCTATTGTAAAATGTTTTGGAATCCATTCCTCTCCATCTAAGCTCTGGAGCTGATTCCCCAGTCCAGCTACAGGCTGACAACAATGGTGTGTTTCTGATTTTAAAAGTTACTCTAGTCCTAGCAAAAAAATTAAAAATAAATATCTGTATTAAGATTTCAGAACAGAAGACTTTCTATTCTCTGTGCTGTGCAGAAAATGCTGTTTTCTGTGCAAAACAACCACATGTGGATTTTGTGGAGAATACGAAATACAGGTCGACAACCATATCTGAGGGTGATGCGTTCCAAGACGTGGATACCTGAAACCATGGATAATAGGGAACCCTATTATTTTCAATGAGATGAACGCTGGAAGTTGAGCATAGAGTTGCATTGGAGAGCCTAGAAATGCCTAGAGAAAGCATATTTTTTCAGCTATGGATAAGTGAAACCGAGGATACAAAAGCCAATACAGGGGTCCACCTGTATGTCAGGCAAGTGGCAGAGCCCCAGTAGAATCTGTTAGTTTGAACAGCCACAGTCAGAGAGCTAGAAGGAATCTCAAGGTTCATCTAGTCTAGGACCTAGAAATGCATAGAGAGAACTTTTTTTTTCAGATGTGGATAAGTGAAACCATGGATACCAATCCGTGGATATGGGTGTTGACCTATATGTTTCAAATTGCATAATAGGCTTTGAAAACAGTGTGCTTTTCAAAGACTTGCTTGCAGCAGGGGCGGGGGAATACTAAAATTACTCATTGAGTCTTTTACAAAGTAACTTAGAACCAGTCTACATAATAATAAAATGTGGATTGGTGCACAGTAACGCCAATTCATAAAAGCTTTCATTTGTCTCCACAGTTTTTAGGCAAGATCGCTAGTGTGCAAAGCTATCCGTGTTTACTGTTCGCACTGAGGCATGCCAGCAAATCAAGATGGTGGGCAAGAGTGAATTACTCACAGTTTTATTCTCTCCAACGTGCCCCAACCAAACAGTATTTTTTTAAAAAAATCCTAAATCCAAGGTATGGAAGAGTGATCTTCTGCTTAAATTTTTAAAAAGAAAAGAATGGCTGTTTCGTTGTCTCAGTGCACACTCACTACTGTGAAAATCCAACATGGCAGTTCTTGGCACTGCCTTGTTAGCAAGGTCCGCTGCCATGCATGTCTGACCAATCAGCTATCTGCTTCAGGAATGCACTGCGCTGCAACTTGGTTGTCCTAATGAGCAGGAGTGCGCATTTCCCCCGCAGTTTTTTAAAAACTTGGGGAATGCCGCAAAGGCTTTTCCCACATAGTTTTCCCAAATTTTGCTCCCCCACCTTCGAAAATGATGGAATGCTGCGGGATCTCATTTGTACACATGGTATCCTCCCTGAATTCGGAGAGGATTTATTTCACCATCTGGGCCGGCCCTCAGTGTAGAATTGCATTCCCAGTGTTCATTCACCATTCATGAACTAAACCAACAGGTCTATTTCAGTTGGGGCTAACCAATAGGATTTTGCCCTAAGTGTCTTGTTCTCTTTTAATTTTTTCCAATCTCCAGTCATTTACTGGTCCATTGTGTTTTCATTCTAGGAAAGACATTTAAAATCCCTGGCAGGATGGAGCCCATAAAACTGTTATCAGGAAAGTCAGAATGGCATCAGCTCACTGTTAAATTTTGCAGAGAAGGTAAATGAAATTTGTAGATGCTGTAGCCCACTGGGTTGCTTTTCAGCTGAGTGGGAATCTTAATTAAAATAACCCTAATCCCAGCAATGATGTCATTTTGGATCTGACTGAACAAATATTGTGGGGGAAAGGAAATCATTATTCTTAATATCAGCAGGCTACCAATAGTTTTAGCTCCTTTTCTATGAGAGTGGTGTGTATGTGGAAATGTTGATGGCTACAGTGATTGAACTTTATGATGTCAATTTATCAATTTAGAAGTCTCACAACTGATTATTACTAGTTTTCACCCTATACCTACCATTTCTCTGATTTTAACCCATTTGTCCAATTGGATGTGCAATGCGAGCAGGGGGAGCTATTGATTGCATAGAAAACTACTATCCCACCATAATTCTGCCTCATGTGATAAAGTCCTTAGATCAAGGTTTCTCAACCAGGGTTCTCTGGAACACCGGGGTTCCCCAAGAAGTTGCTAGGGGTTCTGTGAGATGTTGAGATTGAAAAAAATATAAACTTTTTTTTTTTTGAGCTGCAGATATAAAAAATTTTAGGCAGTGGTTCCCTGAGACCTGAAAATTGTTTCAAGGG
Source organism: Gambelia wislizenii (assembly GCA_030847615.1). NCBI lineage: Eukaryota > Metazoa > Chordata > Lepidosauria > Squamata > Crotaphytidae > Gambelia > Gambelia wislizenii. The sequence goes on from JAUMIR010000008.1 coordinate 8,560,619, forward strand.
TTCAACCAGGGTGAAAGGGTTGAGAAAGGCTGCCTTAGACACTGCAGTGGGCCAGCATCTTCCACTGAGTTTGGAAGAACTGGCATTTTTTGACTACAGCTCCTAGGGGGACCCCATCAACCTGGCCAGTACTCATGTTGGCTGGGGGTTTCTGGGAGTTGTCATCTGGAATGGGTAACTTTCCCAAGCTGGGATCAGGAGTGTGACAGGCTTATGGGGAGGGGCAGTGGTGGGATCTGAAAACAGTTGGTATCACAAGTGAAGTGGCTCTTTTAAAAACAACAACAACCACAAATCTAATGTTAGGCTATTTTTTAAATGACAGCATTTTGGATCTTCTTTTAAATTTCCCATCCTAATGAAATGGATGTCACTTTGCAGCCTTAGCCATAGCTGTAGCCAAGGTTAACAGAATACCTGGAAAAGACCTACATTTCTCTGTCCAGCTACTTTCAATTTTCCTCTCACTGCTCTCTAAAGGCTGCTACTAACCCTTTTCCAGAGGGGTTTTTGCCAGTTCTTTCCTCTGAAATATAGCCCACAGCACCTGATATTCATTTGTGTTCTCCCATTCAAGTCCTACTCATGGCTGACCCTGCTTAGCTTCCAAGTTCAGACAGGATTAGGTGTACCTAATATTTGTTTGTTAGGTGCAAGGAATCTACATTGTCTGTCTCACTCTTTAATGCACGCATGTAAACACACACACACACACACAATTTTGGAATTGTTACACTAGGACCTACCCCCAGTGACTTCACACAGATCCAACCTTTGCTGTCACTGTCTGCCCCCTGTCCTGTTAGGGAATATGAGAGATAACAGCGTGTCTCAAAAGCAGAACCATTAGTGTATGCAAGCAGCAAATGATCAACAAACAGTCCCACACACCCACCGCCACACATGGTCTAGCAGAGAAATGCAGCAGGATTAATCTTCTTTGTAAAAACGTATGACATATGTTTACTTACAAATAGTAAAGGTTCCATAACATCTTTTGATGAGAAGCTCTGCAATATAGTATGTGTTTTTCAAACATGAGGAGAGAGAAAACCAAAGACTACAAAATGGAGGATGAACAAACTCGAACTAGCAGATAAAGGAAGAGAGATGATGTGGCTAACTTTATCACCCTACACTGTTACAGTGTTATTATTCCACTTTAACTGCTATGGCTTGCTTCCTGTGGAATTCTGGGGATTGTAGTTTACCAAGGCCTAATTGCTCTCTGGCTGAGAATTCTAAATGCCCCTCTCTAAACTGCAAATCCCAGGATTGGAAAGGAGGCAGCCACAGCTGTTAAAGTGGAATAATAATGCTATAACAGTGTAGTGTGATATTAATTATAACACCCACAAGCAGGAACTGACATGAGCACATGCTGTATCTAAACTTTTAGAGAGAGATGCAAACTGGCAGGTATAGGCATGCTAATTTATATTAGTTATTTATACCCCGCTCTTCAGCCACAAGGCTATCAGAGTGGCTTATAAATTGTTTTAAGCAATAGCAATTTACACATCTACACTGCATTAAGCAATTCCCAATGTGTGTTAGCTAAATGCCCCCACAAGCTGGGTACTCATTTTACCGACCTATGAAAGGATGGAAGGCTGAGTGAACCTTGGAGCCCTCTGGAATCGAACTTGCAACATGGTGACTTGCAGTACTGGCATTTAACCACTGCGCCACCAGGGCTCAATGCTTAGAGGGCTTAATGCCATTAACTCTAACATCTCCCCTAACCAGATATCCCCAGCAAGCAAACAGAGAAAGGAGAAGGAGGGAGGAAAAGAAGAGATGATAAATGATAAATATGTTCTCTGATCCCTTGACAGTGAAACCCCCTCCACACACCCCTGTTATTTCCTCATTTTGAACAATTTTAACAAACCATGCCAAATCTCCTCCAAGGGTTACCTCTTTTGTGAAACAGGAAAATATGGTAACCACTGGTTTCATGATGTCTGTCTGATGAGATAAAGTCCAATATAATAGCTCAATATATTATTGGCCAGCATTACTCATTGGGGGATTAATTCTATTCTACATGTGTTGCTCCCTCCCCACTTTTTGGCTGTAGTCCCGCTGAGACTGTGCATAACTCCATCCCATTCGAAGTTGCTATATTTGAATCAGTTGGGACCAATAGTTCTTTCACCACCCTATTGCCCTGTGGTAGTTTCAATAAGACCTAAATCATGGTTTACTTTTGCTAGATAGGGGCTTTTGCATTTTTTTAAAAATTGTGCCCTCAAACTTAACAAGGTCACTGGAATTGGTCTTTTCATCTTCTGGGATGGATAATGTGAGTTTTAATAACTCTAAGATCTCATCAAAGGTTCCAGAGACCTTGGATTTGCATTTTTTAAAAATAAGCTAATGTTCAGGCAATAAAGCTCTATGCATTTGCCTTGGTTAGGTTGGCTGAAGACTTTTTGGGGGTATGGTGTGACCCTTGGGAACACTGTCTCTCTCCATAACACTTCCCTCTTTTGCATTAAAACTCCAATAAATGAAAATGATCCGGATACACTAGTAATAAAGGAAAACCTGACTCAGTGTCTGCTTTGACCATTAATGAGCTTTTCTTCCATCTTCTTATTATCTTGATTGCCTCATTGAATGAAACATATGATACAGGGGCCTACACAGAATTTAGATAGGCTTTTATTCTGTTTCATTCCCAATAGCATAAGTGGTGATTCAGGGCTGGCGACTGTTCAAATGGCAGATCTTATAATGGACATGACAACCCAGGAGCCAACTCTTACTATTTTTACTCTCACTCTCCCGCATACATGCATACTTCCAAAAGACTGTGTTAACCCTTTTGGATGCAGGTACTAATGATGAGTCTTTGTGTCTTAGTGCCCTTACTGAAACCTATGCTGTGGGCATTTCATTCCAGTTTATTTTTAATATGAAGATATGAAATTTTGGAAAATTCTTCATATTGAGGGTGGGGAGAAATTAAGGTTACAAGAATATGAATGTGGAGAAACCAAAATGGATAGATTTGTTCATCTAGGCTGAGGTCGTAGCTCTTAGTAGCTTGAACCCCTTTCACACTGCAAGTTTCCCCCCCGTTTATGCAGGGGATATGTTCCCAGATTTCCTGCAGACAGGAACAGGGAAGGAGTCAGTTTTCACTCCCTGACTCTCCTGATCCCTGACTCTCCTTGGTCTAAATGAGCAAATGCTGCGTATAATATTAAACCACCATATTAGACCATAGAATTGTGCCAGAGGATGTAGACCTAGACCTCTGTAGGCATCAGGTGCTACTCTATGGTCAACTTCCAGCAGATGTTGGCCATAGAGTCATGCTGGAGAACCTCCCAATGCTGAGATAGACCATGTTCAGTGCAACTCTATGGTCCTCCAGATGCCTGGAGAGACTTTCCCCGCCGTGTGGGTAAGTGAAACCACAGGTAGTGATCCTGCGTAAACAGGGGGTGACATGTATACAGTTATAGCACTATGATTACACTTTAATCACCATGACAGCATCCTATGGAATTCTGGGATTTGTAGTTTAGGGAAGAATATGAAATTCATGAGGTTGCCATTAGATAACAGGCAACCTGAAGGGGAGATGCACACACATGCATGTGCACCCACCCACCCCACATTTAGAATTATCTGCCAAAGATCTCTAGCCCTTCACCAGACTACAAACCCCAGGATTCCATAGGATGCAGCCAAGTCAGTTAAAGTGGAATAAAAGTGCTGAGAACCCACGAAGTCTATTTGCTCAGTATTCAAAACTAGCCATATTATTTTGTCACATGAGGTAGACTAGCCCACAAAGACTGCACCCCTATCTTGAAGTATCTTTCATGGAGTGGATTATCCCCTGGATTCAAGATCTCCTCTGCCCTTCTCAGAAACTTAGGGTTACACCCTGAATCAGGGCTGGGCAACTGGATGGGGGGAAGGAGTCAATTTTCATTCCCTGACCCTCCTTGCTCTAAGTGATGTCACTTGTACTCAGTATTCAAGCTGATGTATGTCTGAAATAAGAAGTATTTGGATGAGGGTTTCTGGCATGCTTGGGGGGCATTTTCATGTGTTTTGGGGTGATTTGTCATGGTTTCCAGATAAAAATCATCCCCAAACACACCACTTTGGTATTAGAGAGCTTTGTGGGACTGACAGAAGAATTAGGGGCCACAAAAATGAAGCTGTGGTTGTGTGTAGGGCCCACATGTTGCACTTTCTCCACCTCTACCTTAAATAAGGGGGACAATCCCTTCATTTAGGATTGGCCCCTAAATATAGAGAGACGAGTTTCTAATGAACTCAGTCTGAAAAAGACCCAGTTCTAGGTCAGAGAGGAGATGATAGAGCTTTCCTTTCTTTCTCCCTTAAGGATTCTCACCAACACCTGTTAGTAGTCACTCCTGTAACAGGACGAACAGTTGCTTCAAGGTGATACAAGCTTGAGCTCTTATAATTTATTTGAAATTTAATCAAGGCATTTATGAAATGTGATCAAGGGCAAGAGGCGCCTTGCTAACTACTTTGGGAGACAAGCCCTTTGCAATGTTTTAATTTTTTTAATGTTCCAATTGGCTTGTTCTCACTGTGCACAGAAAGGTGGTTTTTGCAAAGGTGAGTGGAGGATCAGCGGGACCTCAACAGGAGATGATCCATCTCTCCTTTTTGGGCTTCTTAAGAACATGGTGATCATTGCATGAAAAGGACTGCACAGTAGGCAAAAGCACGTTTTTCACCCCCTGAAATATCATCCATTAAAAGCTTGTCAGCCCAGCAAGAAAAATCCATTATACCAGACAACCTCTTGGGCATGATAGCTTCTCGGGTGCTGGTTGCTAAACCGCTTCCCATGGAAGGTGCCTGAAATCTAACAAGGTAGCGCCTGAAAGTGAAATGTATTACTTCCTTAATTAAATGTTACTTTTTAGAGCAAGGCTGAGGACCCTCGCAGACTCGATTGGAAGGTCCCAACGATTTTTAATTTATCTGCTCAATAGCCTAGGGTTTAGCATAGATTTCATGAGCTTAATGAACTTGGCCTTTTGGCTCCATGGAGGGCAATGCACCTGCGGCACTGATGCCCAGCCAAACAATAAGACCCTGCCAAGGCTCTGCTTCTGTGTTCCATCTCTAGGTTTGTTAATGCAGCCTGATATTCTTTTGATTAAACCCTGGGCCTTAGATACTGAACGTGTTTTGCGTGTGTGATGGTTTGAGGGTCTCTTTGCGTTGCTTAGCCATACATCAGAAATTCAAAGGGGATACATACACTCTTAATGATTGCATGAACTAGGATGGTGGGCAGGGGGCTTTCTGAAAATGCAATGGGATCTTGGACTTTGTGAACTCCAGAAAGAAATAATTCCTCAGAACAGAGCTGGAAAGAAACTCGTGAGAAATAATGAGTTACAGTCAGTCCTCTGTATCCATGGATTCCGCATCCATGGATTCAACCCATCAAGGCTTGAAAATATTCCATCCAAAAAAATTCTCAAAAAGCAAACCTTGATTTTGCTGTTTTACTATGTCATTGTATATAATGGGACTTCCATGGATTTTGGTATCTATGGGCCGGGAGGGGGAATCCTGGAATCAAACCCCAGAAGATGACACTGTACTTGTAATTTGTTCCTTTTTCCTCCTAACTGTTATCCGTGGTTTCCAATAACTGTGGTAAGTCTGGAAACTAAACCCCTATGGATACGGGGGACCAACGGTATTTTAAAAAATACATTTTCTTGAACTTTATGTCTATAAAATACATGTTCATACATAGCTAAAAGAGTCAGATCTTCTGACCATTGACTGATAGGTGGTGAATATTTACCTTTCTGACCTTGGAATATGAGTCTTTTAGCAACAGTAAGACAACACAGGATCCAACCTCATGTACCATCAGTTCAAATCTACACCACAGGAATATAATTTAAAAGAACATGTGCATCTATGTATAAATACAAAATTAATAGTATTGTAATACATCCAACCAGAAAGGGGGAGTTACTGAACACCAATGGTAATTGTTTTGTTGTTGTTGTTGTTGTGGGGACAAGGGACAAAGGACAATAAAAGACAAGTAATAAAATTTCAACTCCATTAGCAGCAGAAAAGTTACTTCCCTTGAGAGCCAGGCTTTCCCTGTCCTGTGTGAAGCTACCCTTTACTTTTGTTGGAGGTAAAAAACCTCAAGTTCCAGTCCCTTTTCTAAAAGTCCCCCCTGTTGCAGCAAAATCAGAAAGCAAAGAGTTGCTTTTTTGCCTTTTTAACTACTAATTTTAACTACTAATTTAAATATTAATTTGGCTGCACCAAATTAATATGGGGATCTAACAGGGAACTATAGCTAAATTATTTTTTTTAAATGTCACTTGTGAGCTCTGACTCAGAATTTTTTTTTTTTAAAAAAAGATCATTTTTAGCAAACTTCCAGATTAAACAGCCAGTTCTCTCTCTCTCTCTCTCTCTCTCTCTCTCTCTCTCTCTCTCTCCACTTTCTATCTTTACAATTACATCATTAAAAAAAAACTATTGGAGAGAAAAGCTGGAATAAGTTACCCCATGCTGAAGGAATTCTCAGGACATTCTTAGAAAATTTAGGATTAGCCTAACTCTAGAAGTAGCCAAAACAATACATTTTTAATATATGTGAACGGTATGTTCTAATTGATCATTCCCATGCAACTAACGTAGTTTCTTCTTTCTTCTTCTTTCATGAATTCCACATTTCACAGCTCTGCTGTGATTACAATCCTTGTGCGCAGAATGAGATCTGTTGCTAAAATTCCATCCTTATCTCTTGCTCCCATAATCATTCATGCACTAGCTTCCTTCTTATTTTTGTATCTGCTTCAAGATCCTAGTCTACCTTTAAGACATATGACCCTTCTATCTCCTTCTTTGTTTTCCATTGGGGCTCTCTGTTTTTTGCAAGGACATCAGGTCAAACAAACATCTTTTAAAAAATTAAACTGAGTTTCAGGCTTGTCATGTTACAGCTGGCTTGTGTGTGTCTTTGTGGCTTGTGTGTATCCAGTGGAATGATTTTTCTTCCCTTTCAGCAAAGGTTCCCTTATACCATCGCCTCCTGGGGCAAGTGCCATAAGTGATCATAAAATGTTGTTGTTGTTGTTGTTAACCACCCTCAAGTTAGCTTCGACTCATTACAACCCCATGGATGAGGCATCTCCAAAAAACCCTGTCCTCAACCACCCTACTTAGGTCCTGCAGGTTCAGGCCTGTGTCTTCCTTGACTGAGTTTATCTGAGTTTATTGCTGATATACCAATGGTATATGTCACCTGAGAAGTTGTCTGGAATGCATAAAGGCATTTACAATATATGTTGGAAATGTGAGCAACATGAAGGAACTTTTATCATATGTATGTGAAAATGCTAAAAAAAAATTGCATTCAAATACATACACTGATGCAGAAGATTTTAAAGATTAAGATTCAATTTAAACCAGAACTGTTTCTTTTGTGATTGATGGATATACAGCTGGAAAAGACCCATGGGAGATACTGCAGTATATCATAGAATCATAGAATTGTACAGTTGGAAGAGACCACAAGGGCCATCCAGTCCAACCCCCTGCCATGCAGGAATACACAATCAAACCATCCCTGACAGATGGCCATCCAGCCTCTGTTTAAAGACCTCCAAGGAAGTAGACCCCACCATGCTCTGAAAGAGTGTGTTCCACTGCCAAACAGTTCTTACTGTCAGAAAGTTCCTCCTAATGTTGAGGTGGAATCTCTGTTCCTGGAGCTTGCAGCCACTGTTCCGTGTTCTAGTCTCTGGAGCAGCAGAAAACAAGCTTGCTCTATCTTCAATGTGACACCCCTCCAAATACTTAAACAGGCTATCATATCACCCCTTAACCATTTTTTTTCCAGGCTAAACATACCAAGCTGCCTAAGTCTTTCCTCATATATATGATCACAGCAGCAAGATTGCTATGTGCACAAGGATGGAAGAATTCAGATTTATTGACTATGGAGGAGTGGTTCGTGAAATTGACTGATTTAGTGGAAATGGATGATTTGCCATGCTTGAATAGAGAAACGTCATGCTTGATTAGAAAATGGGAACCCCTTGTGATTTTTTTGCCAAAAAAAAGAAAAGAAAAGAAATGACTAGCTAATTTTTGGTTTTTATGATTACAAAGGATTGGTTATGGAAGGAAGCAAACTCGTATTAATGTTAGAGAGATAGGTATGAATAACTATGCAGACAGATATAGAAATCACTCCCCATAACCAGGTATAATAGCAAACCGCTATGGAATACCATAGAATAGTGCTGGAAGACCTAGAAAATGCCTAAAGGATAATTCTCTAGGCATTTGGTGCAACTCTATGGTCAACTTCTGGCAGAAGATGACCATAGAGTCATGCTGGAGGACCTCCCAATGCCTAAGTATACCACCTCCAGCATTGCACTATGGTCCTCCACATGCCTAGAGAGACCTTTTCCCCCTGACAACAGGTAAGTGTATAATTGCTGAGAGGAAGATCAGAAGTTATCTTTTTTTCTTCTTTACCTTTTTTATTGCTTTTGTCTTTTTTTCTTTGTGTCTTTTATTGTATTGTTATAATCTGTAATAAATAAATAAAAATAAAAGATGGCATTATACCAAGCCAGACCATTGAGCTAGGCAGCTTTTGTGTTGAATGGCAATGTTGTGCATCCTCTCAAATGGCAATGTTGTGCATCTTATATTCAGGTTTCTCTTCAGATCATATAAATCTTTCACTTTATCAAAGAGTCTGAAAGCCACTTACATACAATCAGTCAGGGAAGCAAAATGTTTTTATTGTCTGTCTGTTTATCTTAATTATTATCTTCATCATTTTTTTCTCACTTGCAATGCTTCTGCCAGCTTCATTAGCTGCTGTTTGAGTGCCTTCAGAGATGATCCTGTAGGAACCTATAAACAGACCTACTTGTTATTTAAGGGAGGAGAAAGTATGACCCATGGACCACATGTGGCTGGACCAAGGCCATTGTAATTGTCCCTGGCACCCCCCAAATGTCACTGGGTGGTGGGGGAGGAGAAACAATCCCTTCACTTTAACCATTAGGCCCTGAGTTGTTGCAATGGCAAAAGTTCCTGGTCCCAGCTCCTGAAACATGGAAATGACTCATAGCCTGCATCAGGACATCTGAAAGGTGGGTGGTAATATAAGTTCTAGAACAGGTATGAAGAATGATCTACAAACATGCTCTACAAATGTGAACAGTATTCACACAGAGACAGAAGAGCTTTCCAGCTAGGTGGACCATCAAATAAAAAGAACTGAAAGTTTGGATTCACTGGTTTTCAGACATTCTACCTTTAGGGCAAGGAATATGTGTCCCTCTGGATGTTGTTGGACTACAACTTCTTTCTCTTTCTCTCTCTCTCTCTCTCTCTCTCTCTCTCTATTACATTATATAAAATGAATTGCTCAACATTTTCTCTTATTGCAGCTGGCTGAAGTGTTTGCAAATAGGAAAAAAATGGGGTTGGGTGAACAAAGTTGGCTGCTAGACCATATTAATTAATCATCATTAATAAATAGCACCTCTAAAGCACTTTTCATCTTCAGTACACCCCATAAACATTTTGCTAATTATAGGCATAGCATTTATGTAGTTTAATAAGTAGGTATTATCTAGGTTGTAATGTTGAAGGACCTCTCTCTCTCTCAGCATAATGACTAACTTGCTCAAGGCAACAAGAGGCAAAATTAGGATCTAGCTGTTCTTGGCTTTATATGCTCTGTTCACACTCATATCATTCAAAACAACCTCGCCTTTTACCCTCAGTGCTTTCAGAACCAGGCTGCATGATCAAGAATATCAAATGGTACAGTGATTGCTGGACTATACCATTTCAGACTTCAGGGGAGAGTTGCATATTCTTGACTTAGGTAAAAAGTAGATTGTCGTCCATGGGACAGAGTGACCCTGAACATTTTGCTACCTGAGACAAAGGCCAAAAGACACCCTTTTTATTGCACACACAGAAGCAAGCTCCACAGGGCATTTCTATCCTTCAGCACCGCTGATTCTAGGAGGCTAGTGGAGAGCAGGCCAATGTCCTCCAAAAGAGAGGGAAAATTGAGGAGCTTCATAGGTACAATTGTTCTCAGCATGAAGAGGACCATATCGTACCTGACTGCTAAGTAGTTAACCTATTAGAAAACAAGCCCACACCACAGACATGGCATCCATGTTCAAATGTTACATCGAGCTGAAATTCCAAGAGAATTCCAGCTGGTTGAAAATGAATCAATGAGCATGGTGTAATGGTTTGAACATTGGGCTACGACTCTGGAGACCAGGGTTTGAATCCCCACTTAGCCATGGAAATCCACTGGGTGACCTTGGGCAAGTCACACTCTCTCAGCCTCAGAGGAAGGCAAAGCCTCTGAACAAATCTTGCCAAGAAAAACCCTGTGATAGGTTTGCCTTAGGGTTGCCATATGTCAGAAATGACTTGAAGGCATGCAAACAGCCACAAAAATGAACCTGTGTGCTGGCTAATTGTTCCCACTTGAAATTGAAATGGCTGAACACCCTATTTACAGCTTCAGGACCATGCATCATTGATCCGTGGCAGGGCTTACCATTTTGATAAGAACTCCCCTTGTCCACTACTTGTGGATCTTAGGTCCACAGTCTGTTCATTGCAATGTTTGAATTTGGCAGGAGTCACTTCTCCAATCTGTCCCTCCCTCAGCAAGCCAAAGAAATAATCTAAGGTTTGTTTTTAGGATCAACTCTATGGCTTGTTGAGAGGAAAACAAGCAAGTGTGACAGCACCCTGCTGGGTTTGCACAACACAAGAACCAAACCACAGACCCAAAGTCTGCAATTTGTTTAACCACTCCTGCTGCAAGCCAAGCTATTGGGCAGCATGGATTAACACACTACTCATTCACTGTCAGCTGGTGAGGGTTACCACAATGTATGAACTGAGTTAAGGATTCAAACACAATTTTTTAGGAACTAAGCAAAATTTCCTTCCCAGATGGACAAATGTGTGTAGCTTTCTCCCACATTTGTGAAATGTTGAAAGTTCCTTTTTTTAAAAAAAGTGGGCTGGTCAAATTGGTCAGTTCTGTGAGCACCTACTAACATGTACTTGTGTTCCCAGACACAGTGACCAGTAGTTTCAGAGTTAATCAGAAATATTTTATTGGCAGAGAAATCCAGAAAACATATCATGCAAGGTTGTTGCTCAGAACTGAAGCTTAGAGGGCAGATAGTATACTAAAAGCATATTGCAATCTATGAAATCTGGCAGGCTTCAATACTATTGATTATCTATCATTCCAGACCTTCTTTTCCCATACAACGTCCATCCTACTTTTCCCAAGCCAATTCTGCAGCTGCAGGCTTATCTCAACATTCCCATTAGCAACTGTTATACTCCCCTCCACAGTTGCCATAGAACACTTGTTAACAAGTACAAAGAAATGAAAACACAATTAACTGCAAGGTTATAGAACAATAAAAAAAATGGCAGGAACAGGCAATGTCACGGACACCTACCACCATCCCATATCCCACCCTTTCAAGATTATTTTCCTTTTTTAAGAAGTGCATTTTTAACAACATGTCCCAACTGAGAATGAAAGAATGAATGAATTCCCTTAGTGGCAAACCCCACTGGACCAGAATCTTCATGCTGCCACGTTGCATCCAGTCAATTTAGCCACTCTTCTGTCTTGTAGGAGATGAAGGGAAGTCAAGCATCTAGAAATGTGTGTGTTTGTATGTGAGTATGGGTGTGTAAAATGAAAGGAAGTTTCCTTTCTTCATAGAAGATACTCAATAATTCAGCCATCTGAATGGCCAATTAAAAACAATATAAAGGGATGCTTTCAGTTCCTAGGTAATGTAACTGAATCACCTGCTCTTTATTGATAATTCATTATATGTTGGTCCTATCACTCTGCAGCTCTGAAATGCTTTTTACTGTAATGATTTTATACCATAGTACTGTAATGGCCTTCTCCCTGTGTCAATCAGCACCACTTGCATGTACCTTAATATTATTCTGCAGTCTGTCTTGGGAGAATGCTTAAAAGCATTCTCTCATTTTCTCTGTTTAACTCATGTGTTACCCAAGTTTTTACATTAAATGGCCATTCTTAATATCCCGTGACATGTCACCTATTTTCTAGGGAGGATAGTGATACAGTACTTACCCAATTCCAAAATCCATACTAATCTAATTAGGCCTTGCCCGCTTCAGCCAAGAGTGGTTCGTTTGGTGCATCAGCATTTAATCTGGAGAAGGAACTCAGGAGAAAGAACAGAAACAATTTGCACTGCAGTTGGCTAAATGTGGCCCTCGCTGATGCAATTTATTTTGTGAAAAGGAATTAGCAGAAATTGAAGTCAGGTTTGAGGGATGAAGGTCATGGAGATACAGAATTTATTGCCAACAAGTAAGCTACAGTAGTGGAACGTTAGCAAAGAGAGCCAAACATTGAGTGGGCTGTATGTTTTATCATAGTCTACTAGAGCTGCCACCATATTTGGGGGAAAGGTTGAAATTCACAGTTCATCACTGATCTTTGAATATGACAATGGCCAAAATTCCACACCTGGGTTGCTTAGTGTTATTCCCAGCTATATATGGTTACATATTAATTGAGCTATGCAGCTTTCGTATTGAATGGCAATGTTGTACATCTGAACCATGACACCAAATATGCAACCAATGCACAATCATGTGTGCAGTGTTTTTCCATGTGAAATATCCTTCCATCTGCAATATGCAATGCACATCCATGTGAAGTGCACATCGATATGTACAATGGCACCATATGCACAAATCTACCTCTGCACCCTTTAAAAGAATATGGACATTCTGCAGTAGACAAAAATACCCAACCATCTCTGTTGAGGAACTTTTGGTCCCTAAGGGTGCCTAAGGGCTTATGGTGCCTAAGGGCTTGTAGACATGGGCAATTTACCCCATCTTACCCCTGTCTTGGAACCCTGCAGTCCTGATGATGCAGGGCTTTTGCCCTGTTTTGCCCCTGGGCAGTCCTCATGACCCCCAGGGCAAAGAAGGGGTTAAGACTGGTGGGGGGGAATGGGCAGGGCCCAATAAACCATTTTAAAATAATACCTGTTTAAAGCCACTCCCACTGGCAAAAAATGGATTGGGCTCCTCATGACCACAGGATGCTGGCCCATCAGTGCCGCTGCCTTCTGCCTTGTTGTTCCATAGCCAGGAAGTGGGTCTGCAGCATGTGAGCAAAGCTGGTCACATGCAGTGGGCCTTGCTCACATACTGCAGGCCTGCTTCCTGACATCAGAAAATATGACACAGGGCAATGGCGGCTACTGTAGAAACGGGCCAGTGTGCTCATCTGGACTCTGGCCCATTTCATGCTGTTTAATTGGAGGAGAAACAGGCCAGATCAGTGGGCAGAATATGCTGGTGGAGAGTTGGTATATTCTGGCCCATGCAGATGTGCCTCAAGACACCAACAGAATTCTGGCCAACGTAGGAGCGCTGAACACAAACATCATTTTTGAATCTGACATGTGTGACCAAGTTCAAGGGCTTTTAAATTAACAGGAAGAGGAAACAGCAGGTATGTAGTAATTATTGTCTGTTTCAGAAGCGGTGTCTTGGTTGGTCAATGAATTGAAGATGTATAACACTGAGACATCCCAAGACGTTTGCAAGAATTTCAGCAGCCAGCAGGTACTAGCAGTTCAGCAGGAAGCAGCCAATGATCCAACAGTGGCCTAGGATTATTTGCTCTTCTTTGACCCATAGTCCAGGTGACTAACCAATGTCATGGATGTCCCATGTGCCTCAGGCTACTTGTACTCACTCTCTTCATGAGCGGGTCCAGGAAAGTCCCTCAAGTTTACTAGTGTATAAAGCAGGAATGGGGAAAGTGCAGTGCTGGAGTCACATGTGGCCCCCAAGACAGTTTCTGCAGACCTCGAGTCCTTGGGACATCATTCTGCTGGCCAAAAAGAGACACCTCCAGGAGTGGCAATTCACATTTTAAATAAGTTGCAGATCCCTTTGCACTGTTTAAGCTCAATAAATATCAGTTTTTTTAAAAATCTAGAAGTAGGCTTCCATCCACTTTCAGGTTAATTTGTTTTGTTTTGGTATTTTCAACAATCCAGGGATAGTAAATTGGCCCCCAGACCCATTGCAATTGCCCATTGTGGTATAAAGCCAATCTATCCATGTAGTCCCCTACAAAAGCCAATTCTCCAGTATGAGAGAATGTCCACCTCATGTATTTTATTTTTAATGTAGCGTACACCATACAGGAGACCGAAATGGACACACAGTTATATATAGGAATCGATTTGTGGCAGGCTTTCAACACGGCCAGGCTGACATAGATCTAAAGTTCGCCATTGCTCTCTACCCAGAGCAAATGTACTCAACAATTCAGTGCAAATAATTAGTTTCTAAGGTAGCTCTCATATCCCATGGCATGCACGCTTCAACAAAGATACAGTCAGCATATCAACAAGAGGCATAATAAAGCATTTTTAAAGTAATCTCTTACCCGCTAATCAGAGGTGACATGTTTTCTAGGCCTTTAAGACAAATGATTTCCCTATGAGATCCTCAGGGAGTTAAAGGAACTCTTGCCATGAGGAAGGAAAGGTTGGCTTTAGAGAATGGTTCTATTTCCTTTTCCTGGCTTTGCTCTGTGCAGAGAAGAAATCTGATGCTTACTGAACAGCACTTTGTTTTATTCATTATTCAGAAAACCTCTTGAATGGTTCAAAAGTTCAATGACTACCACAACTATAAGTTCAAATGATAAGGCTGTTCATTAACCTTCCCTTTCACAAGGGCTCTGTTTGCTGCCATTAACAGTGGCTTCAAACCTATTTTATTGGGATGACTTTAATGGTCTGTATTGGTTAAACTCAATTTAACTATCTGTTAGTAGTAATATAACAAATGCTTATAAATTTGCTCATTTTCATGAGAAAGTGGCTCATTACATTGGGACATCCCACTGAGAAAATGGCCAATGACCATGAAATCAGTTTTTGAACTTTTGAGATTCTTTTGCGTGTGAAAAAAAGTTTATTCAAAGGACTTAGTGTTTTTGTACAAAAACATGATAATTTTGCACAAAACACAACATTTTGCACAAAACACAACATTACAAATATACTAGCTGAGATCCTGCATCAGATATGTAGGCCCAACATTTTGGCTATGCTCCATCTCCTGATCCAACCTCTGAACCTACCTTAAAACCCAGACAGTTGCACCTAGGGATATAGTTCTGTAGTGCTCATGAGCAAGGTGCCAAAGGATGACACATCCAGCTTCTTCTCGCCAGTGAGCAGTGGTGTGACAAGCATGGGACCATGTTTTTGCTCATCACCATGCTGTGTTATCCAAATTACTGAGGTCCATGGAAATTCCATGTGTGTCTACCAAAAATCAATATTTCTTTGGTGAATTTTAGTTAGCTCAAATAGTGGCTGCAAGAGGTCAGGTAATGGTGGGATCTTTTGACCTCTGTATACCTGTACTGACTGATGAGACTCCAAGCCAGCAGATAAAATGATTTTTTTTAATTGAAAAATAACCAGGGGAAAGCACACATACATACACTCAGGCTTCAAGCACTCACACAAGGCTATAGAAGAAAGTAGGAAGTATTGGGATAGAGGAACAGAGTTCAAAATGATGGGCTATACTATACCTGTCTACCTGGATGTGCTGAGTGACACAGCAAATCAACAAAGTGACGGCCTCTGGGAAACTGAGCACACTTTGGTGGTGTTTTGGGGTGATGTTTATATTCAATATCCCCCCTGAAGGGGTGTTATGAATGGAATACAGTGTCTGCTGGAGCTTCCCAGCACACTTTCTGGTTGTGTTAAGAATCGCTAATGGCTGAAACATTAAGACTGATGGTTCTCAGGCAACTGTTTTAGGAAAGATGTGAGGGAAAAAACCGTTTTTCAAGGCAACGAGTGTCCAGCTATCTTGATTGAATTAGTGAATGACTCACTTCCATGTATGTCCAGGAGAATTAGTCCATTTCCTCCCTAACTCACCAGTCCAAGGAAGGTCTGCATAATTACTATGCTGGTGTGCTGTTTAGCAATTTGGGGTGGCTTCTTCCTTAGGTTTTTTGAGCATACTTTGAGTCCTTGCATTTGGGAGGCCTTGGTGTACTACCAACCATGTGGAGTGTCAATAATAAGCCAAATTATGAAATATAGCCAATTTATGAATTATTGGGGGGTATCAGGGTAGGTAACAGATGTTTGCTGGTGAGAGAGGTCTGGATGAATCATCCCTCAATGCCCCCATCTGCTGGCACCACAGAACTCTGCCCTTGGTGTAATTACTTGGATTTTAAGGTGGGTTCAGGGGGCATTTTCAATCATGGAAATGGTGCCATGATCATAAATATGAAGACCAAACAGGGGCTCATAAGCTTAGTGTTCAACATTGCAATGGCCAAACAGGATGCCACCCACTGTTTCCAGTGCAATATTTTCAAAATGAAGTTGTCACATAGAGATGGATGGAGCCATCAATTCCTGTTTCTAACAATTTAACCTTTTTGCCCATCTTTGGCCCGTGTCCAATGATGTACTACTGTTCCTGCTTCCACCAGAATCAGCCATTCCTTTTCATTCCTGAAACCTCCTGTATGCTTTAAAACCCTGCTCTGTAAGTTAAGGAACACTCTGGAACAGTTTGGGAGGAACCAGAGAGAGCAGCAACAGGAGAGAGAAGAGAAGTCGGTGCTGATTCTATTGGTGTTGCATACAGAAATACCTCATATCTTGGCCTTAAGTCCATTCCATCAAATTTCTGCATCACTTTGCAACTCATTGTTTTACAAGTTTGCATGAAAATTCACTCATATGTTTTTCAAATGGATGCATTTTACATTTTCCCTTAAGACACACAATTTTGTAGACATTTTAAGACACTACAATACTAGGGAAGTGTCAGTGTTAAAGGTTAGCTGTGTTTCTGTTTGTGTTCAGGAACTGTGGATTAATACACAAATATGAACCCACTGTTACTTGTTCCCAGGAAGGGGGGAATGTAAATTTTTAATCATAGGCATTGCTTTGCTTCCCCCTCCCCTTTGAGTTTTTCATTGGTTTGATGAGATGAAATGGGATAAAGGGGTTATTACATGCACAGTGGCACCTGAGAATTGTGCAGAGTTTGGGACAGCTTGGAGACAAGTGGCAGTGGGGAAGGGGGGAGTGATGTTGAAGAGAAACTCATCAGATAAAGTCACAAGGAGGTCATCAATCACAGCTGCTGACAACCGTTTTCCCTGCATTTGTTACAGATGTGAACATGCTTAATTATTTGTAGTGTAATTAGTTCATGAAATGTCAGGAAATGTCAAACTGTGTTCACAGCCCACATTTTGCCACAAAGATCAGGAGGAAAGGAGATTGTCAATGGGGACTTGAGGACAAAAACATGGCTTGATGGGGTGGGCAAATGATGGTCCAAATTACTGAGATGAAAACTTTGGAGTGAGACCCTTTCAAGGAAATCCAACAGAAGTGGGGAGAGGAATTGCAGACATTTTTCAAAGAGATAGAATGGATGTGTTTTCTCTACTTTTTGATTTGTGGATGCCTTTGATGCTATGTGCCACTTTTAAAGAAATTCAGATCCCGGGTGGGAAGAATCATCCAGTTTTTTAGACTCATTCTAAAACCATTGAAACACCAGCAGATCAAAGAGAAATTATAAATCACCAAGATGGTGGTAGGAGTCTAAATAGCCTGAAGGCACAATATCCAGTCTGATCTTAGAAGCTAAAGTAGGGCCAGGCCTGGTTAGTCCTTGGATAGGAGACCGCCAGAAAGTACCAGGAGCTGTAAGCTATATGTCAGAGCAAGACAATGGCAAACCACCTCTGAGTATTCCTTGCCTAAGAAAATCCTATGAAATTCATGAGGTTGCCCAAAGTCAACAGACAACTTGAAGGCATGTATACACAAGATGGTGTGGGGATCTCTCTCAGATACATTCCTATCAGCCAGATGATCACATTAAGAACTGCTACTTGCTTTATCAATCTTCTTCTTCTTCTTCTTCTTCTTCTTCTTCTTCTTGGCTTTTCTTCGCAAACGAAGATTCAGGAAGGACTTATCCTGTGCTTTCTGCAAGCGCACTGATGACTGAAAAGGCCAATCCGAGATAAACAAGTCCAGTTGCCCAAATAAATAAATAAATATATCGAGCAAATATATTTGCCGGTACTAAACACCAAATGCTGTTAATGGGATAAATTACAGTAGCATCCCCATATCTGCTAATTTGCCATCCGCCATCAGCTGATTCCTTGGTTGACGACGGTGGGGTATGCATGGGGGAGAGAGAGGAGAAGGAGAGCTTGCCTTCCCCCTTCCCTGCTGGGGGTTCTGGCGGCACAACAGAGGTGGCAGGGGGTGCATGGGGGAGGGAGAGGAGGAGGAGAGAACTTGCTTTCTCCCACCCTCCTCCAGCCTGGTTCCCTCCCCTCCTATCTGCCTTACCCTCTCTCTGTGGCAAAAGAGGAAGGGAGCCATTGGGCTCCCTTCCTCTTCCTTCCTCTTCCTCTTCCTGCCTGCCTCTCTTCCTTCCTTCTCCTCCTCCATAACTCTTCCTCCCCCCCACCCATCACAGGTCATTCACTACTATCCATGGTTTTCAATATCCACGGGGACCCCCAGAACCAATCCCCCATGGATACAGGGTGCTACTGTACTCTCTTAGCATAACCATATACCACCAGCACAACAAACTGAGCCTTTAATTTAACCAAATGCCATCAAAACCAAACAAACTAAGCCCCTTCAACAGTACAGATGTGTGCGGCTTCCCCCAAGCTGGTGCCCTCCAGATGTTTTTAACAATTCTCATCACAGTTGCTGCTAGAAGTTGAATAAACAAACCAGCTCTGTGCTTCATCATCTATTATGCCAGACAGTTCTCTTTGTTCAATGGCTGCATTTAGTCGAGGGCCTTCTGGGAACTTGTGAAGGCAACATGCTAGATGCCGGTGAGTTCAATAGAACACCTGATGCTTTGGAAGTCTTGTTCGAAACTAGACCATTGGCTGATCTAGCACAGAGTTGGACATATCTAGATCCTACTTTTGTGTCTCCAAAGTCCCCCACCCATAATTTTTTTAAGAAAAATTGACACCGGTTTCAAGTAATTTTTGCCCCAAACCACACAGAAAGTCCCCCATGCATGAAAACATGCAAAGATACCCCTACCCACAGAACCCTTTGCTACCTCCAAATACCTCTGTTTTCTTTCTTAGTTCCTCTCAAAATGACAGCAGGAAATAACACAATGTCACTTCCTGTTGCCATTTTGAGTGGGACTTAGGAGGAAAACAAAGGTTTTGGGGCTTGCTGGGGTCCATTTCTGGCCCTTAGGGATAAAGGTGAAATTGCCCTCTGACCCCAATACAGTTGCCCATAGTTGCTTAGCATTTGTCTACACTGAGTGACAGATAAGTTTCAGATAAAAGTAGTACCCATACCAGCCTGGAGAAACCAGGGATGGAACTCATAACCTTTTCATGCAAAGTAGTTGGCACAGGATTGGCTGTAGGTTCATCGTAGAATGCCTGCTTCACATGCAGAAAATTCCCATTTCAATTCCTAGCATCTGTAGGTAGGCTAGAAATGAATCCTGCCTGAAACCCTTGAGAGTTACTGCCAATCCGAGTCAACAATACTAAAGTAGGTGGGCCATTGATCTTCACTCAATCCAGCCAGCTTCCTGGATTCATTTGTTCTACTGCTTAGACACACACAGTAAAAAAAAACAACAAAAAAAACTTTTTTTTTTTGAGGATGAAGTCAGTTCTCACAGTCTGGTAGGGGGAAAAATGCACTAGGAGAAAACTGTTGACTTCAACGTGATTTTCATGCATAGGGAATGACTGTTCGTTGGCTCATATGTGGAATATTTCTGAGAAGCTTGATGACAGAAAATGGAATGGCATGCTAAACGGTTTTTAAAAAGCAGCTCTCATTGACTGACAATCTTTTCTTTTTAATTCCTAGATGGCTCTCCACTCGGCAGTGAAGCACAGCAATCTTGAGATGGCAGTCATAGTCACCAAAATAGGCACTAATGTCAATGCTAAATAAGTAAGCGATGACAGATGTTCTATTGACTTCTCTTTGGACAGTATTTTGGCGTGTACTTCTTAGAATAGCCATGGTGCAGATGCCTGAAGCCTAATTTTTTTAAAAAAAAGTCAGCCAAGATCTTACATCACAGATGCAGTTATAAATGCATAACTATGTGTCATCAACAAACACAACTCCTCAAACCTACTTTAACAGCCAGGATCAACACCAAACAATGGAGGTATTTTCAGGGTGATCGGAGTGAAGCAAGATGACCACTCCAGCCCCCTTTCACCAGCAATCTGTAATGGGATGAGGAGATGCTGCTCCTGCTTCTGATTGTTCCACTGGAGATCACTAATGGGAAGGGTCTAGAACGGTCATCCTGTAGTGCTCCAATTGCCAGCAGAGCATACCTTTGTTGCTCAGTGTGGCCTCTGGCTGTTATAGTAAGTTTGAGGAGGGGGCATTTGTGGTCGTAGCAATAGTACCACAGTCATAAACATGAATATTGGACATTTACCAATTTGCAAGTCTAGCTTAAGCATTTGTAACTGCTCAACATAATGCCAACCATTATTCTCAAACAAGCAATTAACAATGTGAACCTGTGCATGTATACTCAGAGGTAAGCCTCCATATTGTTGTATGGGGCTTACAGCCAGCTAAAAGAGTTCTCAGGTATACACTAAGGCCTTGCCTAGACAGGATATTTATCCAGTCTTTGCCCCATATTGGAGCCCTGCAGTCCATACAATGCAGGTCTTTTGTCCCATTTTGCCACTGGGCAGTCCTCACCACCCCTGTGGTAAAGGCAGGGCAAAGATGGAGAAAAGTCCATTAAACCATTTCAGCAAAATGCCTGGGAAAAACCTAAAAGCTACTTTCCATGAAACCAACTGAATTGGCCTTCTATAGACTCCATCTGTGTAACCAATCTGGTCCCCATTGCTTGCTACCAGGAAGTCCTTAACACTGGGGGCAACCTTTGTTGTGTCAGCCAGTTTTACTGGAAGAAGGGTCCTGGAAATTAAAACATGAAATTCTATGGAGATCCAAGCAGTTTTCTGAATTAGCCCAAGTGAAACCATGTTAGTCCCTCTTTCATTTCCCCCTCTTTCATTTCAGAGAACTGAAACTTAGGAGATATCAGACATGGCAAAAAAATGCATCAGAAGATCACTACAAGAACAGGAAGGGGTGACCTTACCAGACAACATCATCCTTCAGCATTCTGGGAGTGTAGCACAGGTGTCAGTAAGGTGTCCCTTTTGATTAGTGGTTTCTCCCCATCAATGGAAAAAGGTAGCCTCATCCGTGGCAGTGCTATGCCCCCCACAATGGCAGAAGGATGCAGCCTCTGATACGGTCTCCCATTCTGTCCTTTTAGCATTCCTCTGAGGCGGTTGGGAACATGTTTTTTTTTCTTTTGCATGTTCCCCCATGTCTAATAATCTCCATAGTCCTACTCTTGGGGTAGAATAGTGCCAGCATGGTGCAGTGGTTTGAGAGCTGGACCCTCACTCTGGAGACCAGGGTTTGAATTCCTGCTTAGCTATGGAAACCAACTGGATAGCCTTGGGCGAACTACACTCTTTTAGCTTCAGAAGAAAGCAAAGGTAGACCCACTCTGAACAAAACTTGCCAAACCATCCCCCTATGATGGGTACACTTTGGGGTCACCATAGGTCGGAAACAACACACAACAGCAACAACCTGGTGTAGGACAACACTGCTTAGA